>CM034147.1:679030294-680302794 GCA_019776745.2 Taxus chinensis
GATGATAGACAAGTAATTTGATGAGTTATCTAGTTCGTAGTAGTCATTTTAATGATTTGAAATCAGGTTATTGTTTTTTATTAAAGGTAAACATTTTAGAGGGCCTTAACTCACTCATGAGTACAACCAAAGACTTAACACCAGCCAAGACGAGCAATAAGATCGAATGTGGTTTTTCATATGTGGGGGCCACACACCAGCCAAAAATCAAAACATAGAAAAGTACCAAGGCAGGGCCTTCTGCCTACACGAATCCCTACAAGAAAAGACACAGCAAAACTGCAACTAAACAATCACCAAACAGTTGTAAAATAAAATAAAAACAAGTCCCTAACTAATATATTTATTTTAAACCTGAGAGAAATCCTGAGTGCCAGATCCATATTTAAGGCAGTAAATTTTGGGATCCCAGTTGAACACTTTGAACTATTGGTGATCCTACCATGTCTTCCTTCCGAGGGTTGAGGCCAGAATGCCATGATTTTGTAGGATCTGATGATTGAACTTGCAAAAGATTGAGCACTGCTATGTGGATGGCCATTGGGTTGTTGTATTTTCCTTCAAGAGAATTACATTGAGTGGAAAGAGTGTTATTTTCGCTCTCTGGGCGAGAAATGGAGTCAAATCTGAGTTCTTAATGTCAGAATTGAGGAGAAAATCCCCTTATCTCAATTGTTTTTAGGGTCGAGCTTGCATATTAAATTTTTTTCCAGGAAAGATGAGGTGACCTGATCAGCAGGGGTTGTCAGGATGGATAGCAGTGGTTCCTATCAATTCAACCAGAATCTCTTTATCCTTTTTGTGCTGCTCCTAAGAATCCTTTTGGGAGGAGGTATGTGACAAGGTCCCAAAACATTGGATTCTTGGACAGATACGAGGTTGTTGAGGAGGTGATGGGCTAAGGGGGATAAGTGTCGTTGGCCACAACGTCAGATATACCCTAGATGAAAAAATAACCCCTTGATGTAAAGGAAACTATCCTCTTAGGACCCTGGACCTCCAAACCAAACTTCTCTAAGGAGTGGCAAAATATCGTGAGACAACCTCACCTTATGCCTCGTGCTAAAATGATAGCATGACATAGATGGTGCAAAGGGAGAGTAGAAAACGCCCTCGAGATGACGTATCTAACCTCAGTTAGTACTTCGTCAAGGGTTGTGAAAATGAACGAGAATCATGTTATGTAATAGACATTAGAAATGAACTCTTTTTCCTCATATTCGCGAGTAAACACGTTATCCTTGTCAGTAAACGTACCTAAAACATTATGTGTATGTTTGAAACGAAAATATGTTTATTTCGTAATCTTAAGTTCTTAGAAAATATGTTAAACAAAGATGTATGATATTTTTAATTTGGCATTGTAACACACACACACAACACACCACACACAACACACCACACACACACCACACACACACAACACACCCACACACACAAAAACCAGTAATTTGAAGTAAATTTTTTAATATCATATTGTTAATTGTGTTTGTATGAATGGTATTCAAAATATTACTTTTTAGGCAATGCATACCAATAATTTAAATATAACAACTTTGGTTTTTACTTACCAAACATTAAAACTAAAATTTTATTTACACAACACCAATAATGTAATATAAGTCTTTGGATATTTGAAAATAATTATATTGTTTATTTTTTATTTTACTAAAGGAACGTTGTGTCATTTTTTACACCACTTACCATCGCTATAAGGCTCGATTGCGCATCATGAGTAGCCAACGAAATGCTTAGCAAAAAGTCACAAAAATGTTGCGTAAACATGGCCAAAAAGTTGGTTTTGTGTGATCTGTCTGTGTGATGGCGATGCCAGTAAAAATTATCTAGTCATTTCAAGGTTGCATTCACATTTGTGCCATCTTTCACAATGTGAATTCTCTCAAGGATCATAATTAAAAATCCCAAAAAATGTCAATTTTGACACAAATTTAACTCAAAATATAGCGTTATTCACAACTTTATGTAGTAGTGAAGGTTTTGGAAACTCTTATACAAAAACACCTTTATGTCAAGCCCTCCAAGTCACGAGGGGTTCATTAGCTAGGAAATATTTCAGCACTTGAGTCCATATTGAGGTAATTAAAATTGATAAAAGCAAATTTAATATACCGGTAAATATTAGGGGTTAAAAAGGTTTAATTTAGTAATATTTTGAAATTTAGGTTTTGGGGTAGGTTAGAGAGGTGGGCCAAAGGAGAGGCGGGTTATCTTTTAATATAAAACTAAAATATTTGAACCCTAGTTTTTAAAACTAAATACCTCAAAATTGCAAAATGAGTGTGGTCATAAACTTAAATTATAGTCTCTTACTAAATAAGGAAATCCCAATTAGGAGATTTTTAACTAAGAAATGATAAGAAGGTAGAAAACTAGGATTGATTATGTTTTTCAACAAATGATATTATTTCATCGTCTTAATTATTTGAAGAACTGTTGATATATGATTAAATCTTAACATTAAGGTAATTGGTAATAGGTATTGAATTCTTTCTAGCTAAAAGGTGTATTAAGAAAATAATAATTGAGTGGGAAACATGATATATTTTATATTTTATATTTTATATTTTATATATTAGGGTAGAAATAACAAGTGGTAAATAAAATTGTAATGGAAAATGGGTAAGTAAGGTAGATGGAAAAATAGGGAGTATTTTCATTCTAATAATATAATGGGAGAGGGTATTATCAATTTAATAATTAGAGGTAAAAAATGACATTAAGGGTATTCTATAATAAACTTCAAATGAATGTGCTATACCATATTTTTACTAAGTGATCCCCTGTTCTCCAAGTGTTATGTTGGAGTTAGGGAGCTAGAATCCTTTCGACTTATCATTTCTCATGAAGGTATAAAAGTATATCCTCTCAAGATCAAGGCCATTGTGGATTGGAAGTTATGTAAAACACTCAAAAAGCTCAAGGGATTCTTAGGGTTTATAGGTTACTATCGTATACTTGTGAAGAATTATGGAACCGTTATAGCACCACTCATAACTTTATTAAAGAAATAATCCTTCCATTGGAATAAGGAAACAACATGAGAATTTGAGACACTAAATAAGGCCATGTTTACCACTCTAGTCATTTCCACCCTGGATTCCTCCAAAACCTTCATTGTCAAATGTGATGCTTTATGGGGTGGTATAGGTGTAGTAGAGTCGTCCACTCAAAGGTAAGAATTTTTCAAAACCAATTTATGAGAAAGAAATGATGTCTATTCTTTATGTCGTGAAATAGTGGAGACTATATCTCATGGGTTGTCACTTCATGGTGAAGATAGATTATGATAGTCTCATATACTTAGAGAAATCATTATAATCTAAAGAACGACAAAAATGGGACACAAAAATTTTGAGTTATGACTTTGAGATGATTTATAAAAAAAAGAAAGGAAAATGTGGTGGTTTATGCTCTATCTAAGAGGGATGAGTCTCCATAAACATTATTATATGTCATGTCCATATTGTAGGAAGATTGGGTTAATCAGACAAGATCATAGTGGAAAAATGACACAAAGACCCTTGCTCTCATTTAGATCCTCCAACAAGATCTAAGCATGTCAGAAAAAAATATGTGGAAGGGAAACACATTGTAGTACAAGGATAGATTGTACTTATGCAACAAATCTAACCTTAAAAGTCAAGTTTTTTTGTGCTACATGTTTCTTTAGTGGGTGGCCATTTGGGATTCCTAAAGACTTATGATCAAATTAAGCATGAATTCTTTTGAGAAGGGTTGAAAGGGAATGTCCAAAAATTAATGGTAGAATGTTTAGTGTGTCAGCATGACAATGGAGGGACTATTAAGACCTCGAGACTCCTATAATCCCTATCTATTCCTAATGAGCAATGGGAGGACATTTCCATGGATTTCATCACAAGGTTATCGAAATATGAAGGGAAAAGTGTAATCACATTGGTTTTCAATATACTCACCAAATATGCTCATTTTTATGTTTTGTCACATCATTTTACAACAAGTACAATAGCCACATCTTTATTGATAAAGTTCAAAAGTTACATAGTACACCTAAGATTATGGTTTGTCATCGTGACCATATATTTACTAGAAATTTGTGGACTAATTTGTTTTCATGTTTGGGTAAAAAATTATATCGTAGTTCATCCTATCATCCCCAATTAGATGGGAAAATGGAGGTAGTAACCAAATGCTTATAAGGTTATCTTCGATGTTTTGCTTCACATAAACATGAGAGATGGGTTTAGTGGTTGTCACTTACAAAATGGTGGTATAACACTTCATTTTACACCTCATCCAAACAATCCATCTTCATAGCATTGTAAGGTACCAAGCACCATCTCTCACTTCCACCTAGGTCAGTCTTAAAGTGAGAGTAGTTGAAGAGTGCATTCAACACCAATACGAGGTACTCTTGAGCTCCTTAGAGAGAATTTGGAAATGGTACAACCCACATGAATCAAGAAATTGATCAACGTCGTAGTGAATGACACTTTGAAGTTAGAAACTTTGTTTTGTGCAAGTGCAACTGTATAAGTAAATCTCCTTGACACAATAGAAAAAGGATAACAATATTTCACCTAAATATTATGGTCATTATCAAACATTATGAAGAATTGGTAGTAAGGCATACAAACTGGAGTTCCCTTAGTCAACCAAAACACATCCAATCTTCCATGTTTCTTTCTTGAAGAATATCATTAGATAGAAGTTGGCAACCCATTCAATACTACCTGAGCTTGATGTGGAGGGTAGAATCATCTTGGAGCTTGAAGGCATTATTCAAACACGTACTAAGCGATTGAGGACAAGGTTCATTATCAAGTTTTTAATCAAGTGGAAGAATTTGGACAGCAAATATGCAACATCGAAAGATGACGCTTTACACCAAAACCTTGAGGCATTATTGAAATCGACACATCATGATCATAACATCCCACCACGCTCTCTAGCCCAAAATTTGGGCCAGCAGACCTACTTGTCACCCTCTCCACTCCATTCCGTGAACTCCCTTTGAGAACTAGACTTTGAACTCTAGACTTTAGGCTAGCAGAACTCTCTGTCACCAACTTTTTGAGTCAAACCTGGGTGATTTCTCTACTACAAAATGTAACGAACCATTACACCAAAACCTTGAGGAAATATTATTGAAACCCGCACAATAAGATCATAGCAACGCCTCAAAGTAATGTTTTAAATCCCTTCGCAATCATGCACTTCGTTGGTTGACAGAAAAACTGTTGGACTCACCTTTGTCTCTTTCGCTTCAAGGTCGTGATTATGTAGAGAAATGCTTCCATACATATCCTAAGTAGAGGTGGACCATTGCCCATATGTTGAATCATCTTGTCTCATTTGACTTGCATTTTTAAATATGAGTGTCCCTTTTTATATAGTTATAAATGTAAAATATACGAATATAGATAGAGATAGAGAGGATATATATATATAGATATATATAATATATATATATATATATATTAAAAATAAATCAATAAATAAAAAGAAATTTTTAATATTTTTTTTAATAAAATTGTGTACAAATAACATTATTTTACATTTTTGAAGGCAAATATTAGAAAATTGTCGTCACATAAAAATTGTTTGATAGACAAAGGTGGTGGTCAAATTTAACCTCTACTTAGAGATAATTTTATGCAAGACGGTATATGCAAAAATTGATATGACCACTAAAAATATATATCTAATATTTTGTCTAAACACATACGCAACAGGTAGTAAAAAAAAAATTATTTTTGCGGGCTAGAGTTATAAGCAACTGACTAGTACCACTCATGACCGTTATAACCAGCGTTTGCTCGTCGTACTCATCACCGTCTAGTAAAAATGGTTGTTGATGTCACTCGGGGAGGTTAACAGGTGTCGAATGGTTATAATGGCAACGATTGGGCAATTCCACTCCTCTGATGAGAAAAAATTGTTTCTGTGGAACTGGAGTTCTAACTCCTCGATTGCATGATGTCCATATATGTGTTCTACAAGGCCGTATTAAGGGGTTTAAGTGCCCTAAGCAATATTGGAGCTAATGCCTTCTATAAATTAAAAAATATATAGTAGACAAAATAATTAACCATGATCAAATATTGTATTACTTGATATGTTATGCCTCTACCATCCAAGAAAAACTTGTTAATAATTTTTTTTGTAGCTATTACTGCCTAATATCCCCAATTAAATGACATATAATCTATCATAATCCTCCTTTTCTCATATATTTCCTAAACTGTTTTCCCCAAATTCATTACATATTCATTTTTTTATCTCTCGTATCGAAAACCCTACAAGACTTCAAAACAATACAAGGTATAAAAAACACATGAGTATGAATTAAATTTAAAAATCTTGCAACAAAGGCACTTGCATTAATATTTAAGGCCTCCTAAATATCATAATCTTAATAGAATCATGAAAATGACCACTAACTACCACTAGCATATATGGTTTATAAATTGATTTACTCTTCATAAAAACCATAGTAAAATCAAATACATTAGCGCCCCCTAAATATTGGCGCCCTAGGCAGTTGCCTAATTTGCCTAGGCCTTAATCCCCTATGATGTTCTAGCTTCTCTAAAACTACCTTCTTCTCTGGTGTTAGTAACGGTTTACATTTTAAGTCGTCCACAAATTTTCATAACCTACAACTATGAGGACCGACAGAAGGTCTTTCTAGAAAGGTGAATGACAAGGGGTGGTTTTGAAATAAAGATCCAAGCAATGCAGATTGTCTGTAAGAAAACCCATTAAATTTAAAGGGATCAGTGGCCATCACGACTATGCTGGCAGCCCACTCCTCTCCTCTCCATCGACCTTCACTATTAATTCCTATGCAACAACGACAGTCTCATCCAGATTTGTTTCTATTATGAGGGAGGAAGTTTTGCACATTTAACTCCCTGTAATATATGGTGGTGCAGCATTAGTCTTGTGGTTGTGGTTATGTTATATAAAGAGACTCCAACATGGAAATAATATGGTACAGGAATGTGTGTGGTGTTTTACTTGGATCAGGGGGATTCAAAATATATTTGTCAATCTCTTCCTTGCAATTGATTGAGATTTCATATCACCACTCATAATTTCCATTTTGATGAATAAATAATTAAATATATTTTATTGCATGATTTTTTAAGTTAACTTAAACCGTACGAGTACTTCATTTAAACAAGAAACCAAGGAATAAAAAACCTATGAATTTTAGTTTTGATCGATTAGATAAAAATTTTAATTGTGCATATATTAAAATGTTATAAAGCTAGAATGATTCCATTCTAAATTTAGGAGAAGTATTTAAAGTGAACATTCACTTAGGTTTTGATTATTTTTGTGGCATTAATGAAAAGGTTTATACATTAATGTCACCAAAATTTTATATATATATATATATATATAAAATTTCAAAGTTAAAAGTTAATGAAAATATAATAAGATATTTTATAAAAATATTAAATTTTTCTGAAAATTTAAGTTGACAGATTAGGGTGAATATCAAATTCATCCCTACCCATTATATAATAAAATTGGTTCATAAATTACATAAATGTATGAATGAATGAATGAACAAAGACTAAGCAATCTATGGGACCCAAAGCTGCAACTAAAGTGAACAAAGTCAGTCAAAGAACAACCCTAACAATTTTCCTTAGAATTCATTGCCTTTGTTATGTTCAATCTCCTATTATGAATCTTGACTAAAAGATTCTTTGTTTTGCTAAGTCTTCCTTCAAACTATCCACATATTTGATAGAGATGTCATTATATGTTGTGCAGTTTGTGATGTAGGGTCATTCAGTTTCCACTACCCTTTTATTATAAAACAAACATGTTCTCTCTTCTCACTCTTCTTTATGAGATGTCCACTTCACACCTAAGATGATGTGAAGTAGTCCTTAACTTGGCTCTCAACATTTTTGCTTTCCACTTGATTTATTATGTCCCTTGTAGGCCTTTTTCTTGTAGTGGAAAGTTAGATTAAATTTTTTGATGTAGTATTATTTCTTTTGCCCACGCTATTGTGTCCACATGTTTATCCTAAAATTTTCTTTCACATAATTTTTAATTTTGTGACTAGTATTTGAACACTTTACATATTAGTATTACATCTACAACCATTCTAGACCACCATGACCATGAAAGGTACTTCCATGTTATAGTTTAATGATTATAATTAAGTGACACTTAATTTTGATTATATTTACAAATATTAAGATTTCAGAAAATTAATCGTCAATGGTCACAAGAACTTAGACCCAATGCACTCACCAATAAAAACAGTTGCCCTCTCGTCAATGTTTTTAATACCCTAAATTTTAAATCCAATACATAATTTGTTTATAAAAAAATCTAATTCATTACTAAAACAACAATGTACAATAAAAATTCTTGAATTCCTAACATGCACAATGAAGGCCGAGATGTCAAATGTAACAACAGTAATATTTCCTCTTCAACAACGTGTCATGGATAATTGTAGAAGCCTGTCAAAATTACAATAAAAATAGCAGGGCCTGCTAACTAGAACAATAAAACTTCTGATAATATATTCCAATGCAAACATCTGTAAAGAAATAATGGATCAGCCCTGCACGAATATAATTGCAAGGCTCTAAAAAAATTAGTCCAGAAGAAATAAATTCACAATGAAATGACAGAAGCATGACTCTTTGAGTTGTTTCCTCCCAAATGATCACACTTAATTATGTGTGCGTATATATTAATCGTATCTTTGGCATCATTAATAAATTGTTTATAAATTTAAAAATTAAGAAATACCTCCTTATCATGGCGGAGGCTATTCTCCACCACCGACATACATAAAAACAACCATGTGTCCATCAATGTCTATCTGTTGCCACATCCAATGCAATATGAATTCACGACCTCTTGATTACTAGCTCCCATTCCCACCAACCCAGCTAGAGCTTACCACATGCTACCATTTTTTTTCGAACTAATATGGTTAAAAATGGGGTCTTCGCTGATTGGTAAAGACCAAGCATTTTACTAAGAGGAGGTCCAAGGTTCAAATCCCATTGGCATGTCTGAGAGTGAGGAGGAGTCCCTACAAATTGCCAGAGTAGTCCAACCAACGTCCTTGAGTGTGCGTCAGCTATATGAAGGCAGTAAGAAACCTAGGCTCCAATTGTACGAAGGCAGTATGAAACTTGTGCATAATAATTACCGAGGCGGTAAGAAACCTAGGCTCCAGCTGTACGAAGGCAGTATGAAACGTGTTCCCATAGGTCCCTTCTTCACTTCAGGATAACAATTACCAACGCTGGGAGGCTCTGCTTAAGAATGTAAAATGTATGATTCCTCACATAAAAAACAATACAATTGTGATTTGACCATTGCCCGCAAGACCCACCCATGCAATGGGCATGCATATAAGGTATGGTGCGTTTTATGGGGCATCGATGTAAAGCGGTGCATTCTATCAAGAGAATAGCCTCCACCCCTTATCAGCACTAAGTTCAAATCTACCACATTGCATTAACAATAATATTTTCTACGACCTTAAGCCAAGTTATGATGGTGAGTTTAAATGCCAAACCCTTGCGAACTTTGTTATAGAGTTTAAACAAATCTATGGTGATAATGAGGTTAACGCAAGTAAAAATAACGCATTAACTATCAAATCCATAAAATAAGGGGTGGTGTTTAAAAATAATGGTGTGAATTAAAATCCATCCAAACCCTAGCCGCCAAAGGCATCTCTTGTCTCTTGAGGGGGTATAAACTAGGTCCATTGCAGTCATTGTATTGCGTCGTGTATAGTGAGTGTAGATGGTGGAAACAACGATGACATACTCAAGAAATATATTCGAGGTGCCCCTAATCTCTTCATATATGAAGTCATCGATTAACTTAATGCCTAATAGCAAACTTAATGACGTTCTATGTGTTATCGCATAGAACCTTCTTGTGTCCCTTGGCTCCTTCTTTCCCAATACTAATCCCTTACGGCCCTTTTCCCTTGCATTTTAGTGAGCTCTTGTGAAACCATATTCTCCAAGAGATTCAAAACCTTTAACTTAGTTTTTATTGGTATTTGACATATCTCCATTGTTTATGTTTTATATCTATGTGATTTGGTATCCTCACACATATATGGTCATTTGATTGCCCATCATCTGTAACAAAAGGAGAAGATTTAATTTTAGTAGTTGGCTTTGAAAATGGATTGTTGAAACGAGTGTTCCTTTTTTTTGGGTCCTTATGAGGGGTCAATGATTAAAGGTGACATTCCTTGTTTTTATTCAATTCTTTTGTTGTGTGTTTTTAAAGTATTTGTGTTTTTTATATGGAGTTATTGGATGTCATTTCTTAACTTTTTATAAATTTAAAATTAACAAACATCTCCATATCGTTATTGTTATTAATTTTACAAATACTTTCTTAATATTGTGTGTATATATATCTTAAATACATCTACTTGAAATATGTCGAGATATGTCAATCTCGAGATTCGTATCTTAGATTTCTCACATATCATGTAGTGCCCAAACCTTTTTTAGCTCAGTAGCTTGTTGTTTCTTTGCTCATAGACATGTTTTGACAGTGATTGGTTATATCTTGGACATTATATTTAGATATTTGATCTTATTAGACAGGTGTGGACATTTAGGCGTATAACGCCAATTTAGCTTAATTTCCATATTGTCACATTTTCTTGTTATGTCATGGATACTAATGGATATGATGTTGTGTTTGGAACATAATTATAATAATGGATAGTTGTTGCATGTGGAATTCTATGGTTATATGTTGCGTATCATTTTCTCTAACTTTTGGAATATTAAGTATAATTGTGCACGTTGTCGCATCTTGATTTCAGTAGGATGTTAGGTTAGTTTAGAACGCATTGATATCTTACTATGTCATTTAATTATATTGTATTGGACAGGTGCGGTTAATGTGTGCAATGAGTGTGCAGGTAACAAGTTTACAAGAGAACGTGGGATTCATGTCAGCTACTCAATCTTGCACAAGCAGTCCACGGGCTGAGTCCTAGCCATGTTCATTGTGCGAAGCCTTAGTATAAGAGATTATTATTTTGGGCACTATGAGTGACCCCAATTCATGTAATGTTTTGTGTTTTGAATTATTATTTTTGTTTAGGGTTACTAGTAAAGTTGTAAATTTGCTTTGGGGATTGATAATTCCACTTTCATTTAAATTTTAGATTTTGTTTAATGAGTCACTTAATCACAAGGGTTTAGGGTCACATGTGAGACCCTTGGGTGGTCCCCACACCCTCTACCCTTGTGCCAAAAATGCAAAACCCGAAATTGGGTTATTTTGGGCATTTTTGGGGACCCCTTTGTAGCTTGGGAGTTCCCCTAACACAAAAATGAGCCCTTGGACCCTACCTAATGGGTAGGGGGCTTATTTTCAAGGCTAAAGGGAGTTTTCCCTCCCTTTTTACCTCTTGTTTAGTCACATCCATGTAAGGGATGTGGATTTGAGTGTTTATCAAAAGTTTCACTTATTTTGTCTTGCTTACATTTAAGGGAATTTGGGAGAAGAGGGAAAAAAGACAATTTTACCCTTTCTCTCTTTTGTTTTTGCATCTTTGACCTTGATGAGGGAGAGGGGTGACACATGTCACCCCCTCATTTGTGAGGAATTATTCCTCTTTTTCCTTCAAGTACTTTCTCATTTTGGAGGTAGAGGACTTTTTCTTGTCTTTTGGTTTGAGAGTAATTTTTGAGTTGGGGACTTGGAGCTCTTGCTTGGAAGTGTATTCGAGAAGTTTAGAAATTTGGAAATATTTTGGTGGTAGGATCCTTTACCCTTGTTTTCTATTTTTATATGAATATTTTATTTCAATCTTGTTGTTGTGTGTAACTATATTTTGTATGTAATGCATGCTATGCTTATTCTGTATTCTTTTATTGTTTTCTCCACCCATCATATGGATTGATGTATTTTTGAGTTGTGTGGGGGAAGAGTGAAGGAGTTTTCCCTCTTAAACCTCATGGCTTGATGGGCAAGCCATGTTGGTTACTCATATATTTTATCCTCTCATATGGTTTGAGGTGGGGAAGGTGGTTCATATGGTTTGAACCCCCTTCCCCATCCTTGGAAAGGAAACCCAAGATGTTTTAAAATACTCCCAAAGAGTAATTTTGGAGAATGAGAGGATAAATAAGGAGGGGTGCTTGTTATGGAGGAATAAGGAGGATTTTTGGAGATTCTTATGCATGTGTGCATCCAATGGTTGGATTACACCTTTTGGTTCTTTTAGATTTCTCATCCACTCTTCCCCATTTTGGAGGTTGAACTTGGTGTCGCTGCTCCTTATTTTAGTTGTCTCTTTCTATTTAGGTGTATGGTTAATGTTTGATTGTGTTGTTGTGCTTGTTCTCTACATCTTCCCTTCTTGTGCACATTTTAGGAATGCGTAATCTCTCTCCCATGGGATTAGAGGGAAGCTAACATTTCTTCCAATGTTTGGAAAGGCATGTAATGATTCCTATAGGTTGGGTGGAAAACCATGCCTTTCTCTTTGTGTTTTTGGGAGATATTTTGAAGTAAAAAAACATGAAGATTGTATCTTGAAGATTGATGGAGCATTCTTGTATACCTTGGCATTTTGTTTCCCCAATCTTGGGAGAGTTTTAATTCTTTGATCTCATTTGGTTATTGTAAATTCATGTTGGATTTTCTCCTTTGTAAGTTCCCCATTTTGGGATGTATGGATATCTTGTATAAGCAAGTGATGCTTCAAATGTTGTACTATTCCTTCCTTTGTACATAGCTTGATGTTTTTATGTAATGGGATAAATCTTACTTATCTTAGTTGGAGGAGATTGTATTGTCTTAGAACTTGTCTTTCACATATTGTGACTAAACTCCTACTCTTGGTTTGTAATGGTTACAAAGCTTATTACAAAAAAAGTGAATGTGTATATATTCAGGTTGCATGAAATTCATTCATGTTTTGGATCATGTTGTTTTTCCTACTCCATGTTGTTGTTGCAAAATCTGCCCTATTATTCTTTGAGATGGTTTGTTTAAACATTTCCAAATGGAAAATCTAGTATGGTTTGGATCTTCAGATTTCTTCCTTCATATTGAAGTACTCTCCTATTTTTATGTTGTAGGACTATGAATATATTCTATAATAGCCTTCTATATTGAAATTATTTTTATTCTTTCTTTAAGTATGTTTAGGAACTATGTAAAATGAGAACTATGTGTACACTTGCATCTTAATGTGGAGGAAAAAATGCATTATAGCATTATTATATGAATAGATTAATTTTCTCATCGCACTAAAAAAAGGAAAGTTGGGTTTAATTAATACAAAAATGGTATACCTCATCATATTTCAAGGAGTGAATTCTTGTTTGTTGGTTTCTCATAAAGGATTAATTACGAAGGTTTTATATTCCATAGAATGTCTTACTTATAATAGAATCATTAACCTAAAGGGTCTTTATTTATTTTTTTGTTAATGCCACTGTGATATATCTTGTAATTTATAAAATTTTATTTTTATCACAGGGTTAGTATTCTGTATAGTTTCACATGTAGCCATTTACACAACAAATAATAAGTAATATAAAGTCTCTCTTATATAAATGATTATATACCTATGTCTATATATTTATATTAATACACACACACACACACACACACACACACACACACACACACACACACACCTATATATGTATATATAAAATGAAAAGGAAAATTTCTCCAACAATTATATATATATATATATATATATATATATTTGTAAGACCTCACTGCTTAAAATTATATATCTATACATATATATAGAAATAATTGAAAATTTGTTTGCATTGTTTTAGGATAGGAAAATAAATTATTATAATAAATTTAACCAAAAGATTTGGGGAGGGACTACACCACTGCGCACCTCGTAGCCACTAAAAATCACACACTGGTGTCACCGTAGCCACACCAAAGTGGACTGTGGTGTGGCTACAACCACAACAGAGTGGACTATGGTGTGGCTATAGCCACACCACTATTGCGTTGCCCACCCGTATCCAGCAACCACTCCTGTCCCCTTTCCTCCTATGTAAGCATGCGCAACCCCCCCACAATGGAACCTCCACCCAAGCCTCCCATGCCTGTATAGAACCATGTCCTTCTCCCTTTGAATACTAGATCACCCCACCTTTTTAAACAAATAAAAAAAAATGGGGTAAATCCACCCTCCTGTGTGAAGGTTGCGGCCCTTGGAGGGGGCAATATAAAATAATTTATTTGCATAACAGTAGGTGCTTTCAACAAAAATAAATTGTGTTCCTTCTGCTCAAATCAGGTGAATGGGATATATGGCTCTCCTAAAAAAAATGACATGGCCTTCTTAGCCTCCATGGTTCTTTTCAAACCCTGCACACAAAAAAATCCAAAGAGTATAAACAAAATAAAATAAAAAGGAGGGAAATAAATTATAAATATATAAAATTAGGGATTTTGGGGGGAGACCTAGATCTAGTGGCCAGGGTTAGATCAATCCTAGGATTGAGATTCATCCCTCCTCCTCTTTAAGTTGAAATATTTAAGTGGGAATTTTCTTTTAAATAAAATGGATGGTGTGGGTGTATTTATTCAAATAGGGGTAAATAAACATAAGTGGTTGACGTTAAGTAAGTTTTTAAATAAAGGGACCATGTGGGATCATTAAGTATCAATCCTTTAGTGTGGTGGGATTAGCTTTGGGATGATTAAATATTTAATGGGCCATAATTAACTTATTAAATAAATTATCTTAGTTTAATAAAGTGACGCTAATTTATAGGATCTAACTAAATAAGCATAAAAAGTTAGTTTAAAAAAAAATACCAAAAATTGAGTGATTTTAATGTGTCATTTAGTGTATTAAAATGGGGAATTATAGGTGAATTGTTTGGTGGGGTGAATGGTGATTTATGTGTTGAGGCAAAATACAAACATCCCCTAAATTTCCGTGTTTGAGATGGGGCATTCGGTGTGATTGTATAACATGGAACTATCTTAAGTGTGGGACATTGTGAAACAAGATAGCTCTCCAGACAAGGCCAGTTCCTACTCCTAACCTACCTTCAACTAACTAATCCTAATGTAGGAAAACCAATGACTAATATTAATCTAATGCTTCCAAGGGGACATGGAAATAAGGATTGCATGAAAGAAACCTACATTATTAGCGGTGATACACCAAGATAGGAGTGCTTACCACTCTTCCCAACCCTACAAAATGGATAAAGGGTGAATACTGGGGAGGGTGGACAAATGTAACACAAACCCAAGTTCAACCAATGTATTAAGGGAAGGCTGGATGTAGTGCCCACCTTTTTCTAGCCTCTATGATCTGCTGAATTCTTAAACCACAGTTATGGAGTTTGGATATGTTGGTTTGCTTTCTTGAACACGTATGGTGATTTGGAGCGCGTAGCGCAAATTTAATTAGATTAGTAGGTTGACACCTTTTATTTGACATTGTGGACACTAACACTTTTCTATGTGATTTAGGTCAAATTGATACATGTTGGATAATTAGTTAGTCACATACCTTAATTTTGTAACGTATTTGTTTTGCTGATGAGGATACATGATGACATGGTGATATGACATGATATGTATTATAATACCTAACATACGACGAATTGTGTGAGATTGTGCATTCCACATTGATGATGGTGATATCATTAATTTGCATGTTTGAATCTATTCGCTTAGTAAGCAGCTAGTTTACTCTTGTATTGGACAGATGTGGTTAATGTGTGCAATGAGTGTGCAGGTGACAGGTCATAGGAGAACGTGGGATTCAGACTAGCTACATAATCTTGCACAAGCAAGCAGCCCACGGGCTGAGTCCTAGCCATGTTCTTTGTGTGAAGCCTTAGGATAGACGATTATTATTTTGGGCACTATGAGTGACCCCAATGTATGTAATGTATTGTGCTTAAAATTATTAATTTTGGTTAGGGTCAGTTGGTTATGATGTAAACTTGTTTTGGGAGTTAATAACTCCTCTTTCTTTTTAATTGTAGATTATGTTTAATGTGTCGCCTTAGCACAAGGGTTTAGGGTCACATGTGAGACCCTTGGGTGGTCCCCACACCCTCTACCCTTGTGCCAAAAATGCAAAACCCGAAATTAGGGTATTTTGGGCATTTTTGGGGGTCCCTTTATAGCTTGGGAGTTCCCCCAACACATAAATGAGCCCTTGGACCCTACCTAATGGGTAGGAGGGCTTATTTTCAAGGCTTGAGGGAGTTTTCCCTCTCTTTTTACTACTTGTTTGGTCACATCCATGTCAGGGATGTGGATTTGAGTGTTTATTAAAAGTTTCTCTTATTTTGTCTTGCAAACATTTTAGGGAATTTGGGAGAAGAGGGCAAAAAGATAATTTCACCCTTTCTCTCTTTTGTTTTGGCATCTTTGACCTTGTTGAGGGAGAGGGGTGACACATGTCACCCCCCTCATTTGTGAGGATGCTTGTTTTCCTCCTCTTCAAATTCCCATCCATGGGAGTGAGAGGGTTCTCTTCTTCTTCTTTTTTGGTTGGTTCTTCTTTTCTTGGAGTTTTTTGGCTTGGTGCTTGAGAAGTTTGGAGCTTGAGGATTGCTTGAGGAAGAAAGTTGCAAAATCTTGTTTTGGAGAGCTATTAGTGGTAACCTCTTGAGCTCATTTATGTGGTATGTTCCTTTATTAAATCTTAGCTTGCTCATAGTTGATTTATTTGTTTAGTTGCTTGTATGGTTTGTTGCTTGATTATATTTGTGCATTGTTTTACTCCATCCATCATATGGATTGATGGATGTTTGAGTTATTTGGGGGAAGAGAGAGGGATTTTCCCTCTCAATCCTCAAGGCTTGATGGACAAGCCTTGTAGGGTCTTATAGTTTTTTTCCCCTCAAATGGTTGAGGTGGGGAAGTTGATTCATTTGGCTTGAATCTCCTTCCCCATTCTTGGTAAGGAAACCCCTTTGGGGTTTGAAAATCCTTCCAAGAAGGACTTGGAGAAAGGGTGGAGGGAATAAGGAGGGTTTGTGATGAAAAGGAGCAATAAGGAGGGTATGGAGTTTTTTTGTTTTATGCAACTATTATTGGATTATAATTTTGGAGAACTTTTCCTCTCTTCCCCATTTTTTTTAGAGTTAGAACTTGGGTTCTCCTTCCTTCCTTGTAAATTTTGGAGTCTTGTCTTGTTTTTGTCCTATTTTTGTGTGTGCTTGTATCATTGTTAGTTCACCCTCCATCTTGTGCAAGTTTTGGTTAGTTGTCCTCTTTCCCATGGGCTTGGGGGAGGCTAGCATGCATCCCAACCTTGGGAGAGGCATGTGGCTTGTATTTGGTTGTCTCCTCATGTATTTGTATTATAGTATGTAAATTGATAATTGATTTTGAAAGTTGAAATTTGAAGTTTGAGAGGTTGTGCAAAAGAAGAATTTGTAAAATTTGTATTCCTTTAAAATGCCATTCAATAGAAATATATTTTACAATTATTTTAACATGCCTTTTTTTTTGGAAATTTTTTTTACCAAAAAGAAAAATTATTTTTTTGAAATTTTGGAAAAAAATTTATTGTGTGAAATGTACATTATTTGCAAAATTACTTATTTAAAATATATATTTTTGCCATTAACATGCATTTTGGAAATTTGATTTTTTGTTTTTTTTATTTGTAAAAGGAAAATGAGTTTTTGAGAACATGGTTATTTATAATTTTCAATGAATACAAAAAAATAAATTAAACTTTAATGGTAATTTATTTTTTTTTGTAATTTGTTTTTTTTTAAAAAGAAATAAGCATTGCAGATTTTTATAATTATTAAAAAATTCTTCCCTTGATGTATTTTACTTTTTGTATATATATATAAATATACTATTATAATGGTAAATAACATAACAGGGAAATCACATTTGTAATATATATATATATATATAATATATATATTATATATATAATATTATATTGATTTAGTATTTTTACTATTTGTATATTATAAAAAATATAATATAATATATAATTATATATATATATAATATATATATATATATATATATATATATATATATATTATATATATATATATATATTATATATATATATATATATATATAAATAATAACTAAAAAACAAATTGTTATTAATAAATAAAAAAAACAATTTTTTTTTTAAAAAAACAAAAAAAAAATATTTGGGGGGGGGTTCGGCCCCCCCCCCCCTTTATTGTCCCCCGGGGGAGCGCTTCCCAATGAAAAAACACCACCCTCCCCCGGTCTATCCCCAATGTCATCCCCCCCCACCCACCCCCCACTCCCTGCCCTTTTCCCCCACCCCAGCCGACTGCCACCCAACGCCAACCCTACCCCCTACCTCGCCGTCCCCCCCCCCCCCGCACCTCTTCCGCCCCCCCCTCCTGCTGCACCCCCCACTACCTGCCCCCCCCCCTGCTGCCATTTTTCCTCCCTGGCTCCTCTACCTTGCACAACCACCATGCCACCCCCCAAACCCTTCCCTCTCCAAAATCCTCCCCAAAATCCTTCCCTTCCCTCATAAAACCACAAAAAAAAAAAAAATGTATATATAAAAAAATAAAAAATTTAATGTGTTTTGAACAAAAAAGAAAAAAATAAAAATAAATTATATAGAAAGTGTATTCACAATTTTTGAATCTCCTACATTACCATGCAAAATCCAATAAAACCCTATAACTCTCCACCTGCAAAGAACCAAAGAAAAAAAAAAATGAGAAGAGAAATGAAAATAAGAGGAGAAAATACCATGAGAAAAGTAAAGGAAAGGAAAGGATAAAGAAGTTAGGGCAAATTTTAGGGCTTTTCAAAACGAAGGGGCCAAGATCGATTCAATCCTAGGGTCCATATTCAACCCTACACACATTTAAGTCATGGGTAAAATTTTTGTGGGGAATGATCTTATTTAGGGAGGAGTATTTATTGTCTCATGTGGGTGAATATATCAATGAGATATATATTATCTTAAAATGTGTGAAAAATTATTAGAAGCTAAATAAATTAAATTAATTAGAAGAAAAATGTGTTTTTTTTTAATTTGGTTAAAAAACCATATCATAAGAATTTAATTTTTTAATGAGAACGGTTAGGCGAAACATTAGTTTGCATTTCAAAAAAAAAAAAATTCCAACTTTTTAAGTGGTATTTTGGTGTCCCATGGAGGGCCACGACACCAATCAAACTTAACTTGGTTTGAAATTTATGTTCATTCATTGATTGTTAAGAAGCTTCCTCCTGTTACTAAGTGGGATGAATTTAAAATGCTAATAAAAAATTAGTTCTATAATATTTGTTATGAGGAAGAGAGTTCTATGTATTGGTAGTATCTTAGGTAGAAGCAAGGCCAGAACGTACATGAGTACACTAGTGAGTTTCAGAAGAAAAATTTGTATAGATGGGAAAAGATATAGCGGGCTGGGACCTTTTACTGAAGTATATTGGTGGAATTCATATCCATTTGAGGAGACCATTCCTCTTGGCCTAGCTAGCAAATGTAGATGATGCTTATTCTAAAGCCACTATTTAGATATGGACAAGGAAAATAATTTCATCTACCTCTCAATATGCTTCGAGTAAACCAATGTGACCCTAAGAAAAAGGATAAAGGAAAAGGTAAATGTAATAAAAATGCTACTTCTAATTCTAAAAATAATACTACACCTCATTGTGGCCATTGTGATGTTTGTCAAGAAATATAAGGAATGAGTAATAGACTATTTATAAATCCATAATATAAGTTGGTGAAGATTATAGATTATGATGTGCAGTTAAATTAGACACAAATTTAGCTTGTTAAATATTCCAGATTATAGAGCATAAATAACAATAGTTAAAGAAAATAATAGGAAAGTAAAGAAGACACCAAATTAGGAGACAAAAGACACCAAATTTAAGTGGGGACACTTGGAGGAAAACCCCATTGAATAAAAACACTATCTGTATTAAGAATTCACAATACTTTAACCCAACAATTCCACTTCACTCCTTGATCTCACTTAGAACAAAAATTGTAGAGAAAAATTTCTTTCTATAAAAATGTAATAATCATCATGGTCACGAAAAAACTGATATTTCTATCAATATCAATGTATACGTTGGTTTATTAGCAATCCTAAGAGGGATTTTTCCGTGAGTCAGTAGCTATGCTAGCCAACCACTCTGTTCCACCCTTAAATGTGGAAGACCATCATAATAAAGTTTAATATAAAAAATTTAAGATAATATGGGGCGTACAACACTGGTAGATATCCCACTTGACATTATCACCCCAACACTCCCCCTTAATGTTAAGTGGGAAAAAAATAGAAAATGTTAGATTTAACTTTTTCTACAAAAGGATTTACAGATCCATGAATCAATAGTAGTGATTAAAGCTAACATGAAAATAAGGGAAATCATACAGACCTTCCCTTCTTCCATACATAAATTTTAAGACAAGTGCTTAATATATGAAGACTTATATCAGATTAATGATCCTTTTATAAACTAATGCATACCCATAACTAATGCTTCGTTGGGATTTACAAGTAACTTCACATAGAGTGACACATTTACTTATTACAAAAATGGAGGAAGTATTGGAAGTTTTACAAAAAACCATTAAGAGGTGGCATTGTCATGCACACTCCCCCTCAATGGAAACTTGATAGGCCCAACAAGGCACAAAACTTACAAAAATTCACATCACATAATGGCTTGGTGAAGATATCTGCAACTTGATCTTCAGTAGAATAGAACTTGAGATCAATATCACCATTCATGAATTTTTCTCTAATAAAGTCATATGAAATTCAATATGCTTGGTCCTTTGATTCTTAACTAGATTCTTAGCAAGAGAAATGCAACTCTTACTATCATATAGAAGAGTAGTGCTTCCTTTGACTCCTATATGTAGTTCACCCAACAGTGTTTTCAGCCACATATCTTCTTTTGCATCTTCCATAACACTTCTATACTCTACTTCAGTAGAAGAGATATACACTATTGGTTTCTTCTTGCTACTCCAAGTGATGACACCTACACCCAACTTGAAAAACATATCTAGAAGTATACTTTATATCTACAACATCACCAACATGATCAGAATCACAATAGCCAAATAATTGTGCATCATTAGAAGAAGAATAAAAAATACCATAATTGAACTTTCCTTTAATATATTTCAAAATTATTTTTTCCATTTTCCATTGATCCTCATAAGGATCCTTCATAAATATTGAAACAACTCCTACTGTATATGAAATATCAGGCTAGTAATAGTCAAATAAATTAGACTATCAACTAGTTGTCTGTACAAAGTAGGATCACATTTATCACATGCGGGGGTTAGGATCTAATTTAACAAAAAATTCAATAGGAATGGAAACATACTTATAGTCAATCATGTTAAATATTCTAAGAAAATTCACAAACATACTGAGATTGATATGTACAATAGACTTATGAACTTTAACTGTAATCATGCCAAGAAAATGATTTAGAAAACCTAAACCAGTCATTTCAAATTTTTTTTAATATTTATTTGATCTTAACAATTAAATTTCTATATCACTTCTAGTAATAAAAATCCATCATCAACATAAATAACAATAATGATAATATGATTTTTTTCAAACTTGACAAATAGATCATTATTAGAACAATATTTAGAGAAGCCTAGATCTTGAAGAAATTGTTAATTTTAGCATACCAAGCTCTAGGAGATTTTTTTTGAGAATTGAGGGTAAATTGAGGGTGTTGAAAGGACCCACATCCTTGTACAATTGAGGATTTTTAAGAGGATCCAAAACCTAGTTACAATGAAGGGGACCACTCTTAGTAACCCAATTGAAGCAAACATGAAACCACAGTGAAGATGCAGCGACCAACGACGACTGTAGCAAGTGGGACAACTATCAGTGATTGAAGTGAAAGGAACAACCACCAACGTCAACAGCTAGAGGAGCAACCACCAGTGTCAGTCGCAAGCAGAGTAGCCACCAATGTCAGTAGTGAGAGGAGCATCAACAGTGAACAAATCAGCCACCAATGTCAGCAGTGAGAGGAGCAGCCACCGGTGTTAGAAGTGAGAGGAAGAATCACTAGCGTCAAGTAGCGAGGAGGAGCCACCAGCCAGCGTCAACACAAGCAGATGAGATACCACCTATAGCGATGAAACCACCTCTGAGGAGGATCATGCCTTAGGGGGATTTAAACATGGGTGGGCAAGCACACAAACCATGTGACTTGACCATACCACTCCCACCCATCGGCTACCAAGCTTTAGGAGCTTGCTTAGGACCATACAACAAATTTTTCAACTTACAGACATAAAGTTCCTTTCTAGGTTCTTCAAAACCTTTAGGTTGTCTCATAAAAATTTCTTCTTTTAAGTCACCATTCAAAAAGGAATTTTTAACATCCATTTGGTGAATCTCGTAAACCATATTGGGTAGCCAAAGCAAGAAGAATTTTAATAGTTCTCATCTTAGCTATAAGAAAAAAGTCTCAACATAGTCAAGACCAGGTTTTCTGAGTGAAACCACAAGCTACCAACCTTTCCTTAAAAATTTCAATTTCTTGTACATAGTTATACTTGATTTTATCAACAACCACTTAGATCCTACAATGATTATCTTAGAAGGATGAGGGACTAGTTCCCAAGTGTTATTTTTAATTAAAGAATTGTATTCATCTTTCATTGCCTGAATCCATTTATCATCTTGAAAGACTTATTCAAACAATTATGGTTTAACCTCATAGAGGGTCATCAAGTCATGATAAAAATGTTTACTACTTGTTACTTTTCTAAGATTAACAAGGTTAGACTCCTTACAAAGATTTTGAGACCATTTATGAATCTTGGGATGCAACACATCTTGAGATGAATCCCCTTCAATCTCCATCATATCTAGATTAGGAAAATCCACCTCTTGAAATTTTTTTTTTTGTCCATAATGTTAAGAGAATAATTATCAGGTTCTAACTCAGGAGAAACAATGAGGGTTCATGAGAAAACATCACATAATATCTTTTTTAATACAAGAACATTCCTATTTTCTAATATGTCATGCTTGAAAGGATAATAGAATCTTAATCCTTTAGTTATACAACCATAGCTAACAAAAATACAAGAAAATGAGGTTGGATCAAGTTTATTCCTTTTAAACTTTTGGAATAAAAATAGAAGTAGGACTACCAATTTAAGTGAGAGATATATGGTTTTTGCTTTGTCCATAATTCATGAGGAGTATCTTGGTGAAGAGATTTAGTAGGCACTTTATTAATAATATAGAAAACAATACTCATGGCTTCTGTCCATAAGAACTTAGGAAATTAGATGCATGAATCATAGTCCGAGTCATTTCTAAGATAGTCTTATTATTCCTTTCTGTAATGCCATTTTACTGAGAGGAATAGGGAGTAGTCAACTCCCTTTGAATCCCACATGACACATAAAACACATCTCAAAATTTTTGCTGACATATTCACCTCCATTATCAGTTTGAATTCGTTTAATTTTCATATTAGAAGCATTCTCAACTAAAGCTTTAATTTTTGAAATTTAGACAAGGCATCAAACTTCTTATTGATAAAATAAGATAAAATTCATTCTAGAGAAGTCATCAATAAAGAAAAAAACATACAAGGAACCACTGCGAGAAGGAACCTCAAGTGGACCTGTTGGTGTAAATCAACAACACCCCTGGATGTTGATTAGACTTCTAGTTTGATATTTTGGACATCCAGTGTGATTGCATAACATTGAATCTTTTCCCCAAGTGTGGGACTTATAAAAATGGGAAAAGAATCTCCAGGTTAGAGGCTGGTTCCTCAACTCCTTTGATTAGGTGTATTACTTGCAAGTTACAGAGGGTTTGAATTCAAGATCCTACTTTGAATTCTAAAGGGGACAGAGATAGAGAATGCAAAAAACTGAAACTACTAATGCTAATAAGGTGATGCACCAAAAGAATGGTGAGCATTTTTTACTTCTGCAGATTGACACAAATCATAAAAATGTAACAAAACTTCATGCACAAACTGATAAACTATAATGAAAGTTCAAAAATGAATCAAACAACACAAACAGAGGATTAAAACTCATTCACAGAGCCTGCATTGTCATTTTCACTATCAAAACACATGCATTACAACATCTGAGAGGTATAAAAATAGGTTACAGTCTTGGAAGAGGTCTGATTTTTCCATAAAATCACTTTTAAGGTGAAAGAGGGAGCCTGCAATACATGAAAAAAATGTTCAACCCTTCAAAAATGAGCCAAATCTAGCTTTTACCATACAAGAAACGACCCCAGGAGAGAGAAACGTAGGAAAATGTGGGGGAGCTTCAACCACTGACCAAAAATGCAATAAAATAGCATGGGCATCCTTACAGGTCCATTCCCTGACATTTTTCACCATGTTGGGAGAGAATGTGAGCCATTTTTCATTAAAAATGGTGGTTGAAAACGTCAAATCTGTTCATTACCATGTGCCCAAGGAGTTTTTTCAAATTTCTCTCTCCAAACTCCATCAAAAATACAAAATTGACCCCATAATCTTGTAGATAATTTCATCAGCTTTCCATTGATATAAAGAACTAAAAAAAAGAGCTCTGGATTGAAAGTTATGATCATTTGAAAATTTAGGGAAAAATAGGACCAAAAATGGATTGGTGGGCGAAAAATTTGAAATTTTCCCACCTTTTGCATTTGGGAAAATTTCTCGAAAAAATCCCCACGCTTCGCCGTTCCATGTGCCACGTGGCACAATTCCATTGGCCGTAAGCTCTTGATGCCTCGTTTTCCATCGTTTTAACCATTGGATGAAATTTCCAAAAATCTCCACCAGACCGATGATCTGAGGACGCATGGCGTGATATGATTTGTTGCGGGCCTTTCCTTCCTTTCCTTTTTTCCCTACGGGCCTGTCTTGTATTTTTTTCCACCACTGGACATGTGTCAAGATGCCATTGGTTGCGTTTGGGGGGGGGGGGCGGACTTTTCCTTTTGAAATTTCCTTTGTTTTGCTTTGGGAAAATTTCTAACTTTTTCCCCACATTCTGAAGCTCCGGTGCCACGTGGCAAGCTCCCATTAGATGTGGGTCCTTGGGGCAAACCTTCCTCCTTGCGCTAAGCTTTTGGGAAAAATTCCCAATCTTTCCCCGGCGACCGAAACTCCGACGCCCCTGAACACGTGGCATGATTTGACTAGTCGGTGGGCCTACGGGCCAATAATTTTCCTTTGAGCTAACCAAAACACTTCACCAAAATTTTAAATTTTGCTCCATGGGTCTTGAGACACGTGGCATGAAGCCATTGGATGCAGACCCTACAGGAAAAATTTGACTTTGTGCCCTTGCCAAACATTTCACCAAAATTCTAACTTCATCTCCGCCCTCCGCCAGCTCTTGGCCTAAGGACACGTGGCGCAGTGTGGTTGGGTGTGGGCCTTGGGGCCGAAATTTTTTAGTAGCGCCAACACTTAGGAAATTTTCCTAATTTCTTCCCTTGGGACACATGGCAGGATCCAATTCACCGACGGGCCTGCGGGGTGAAATATTATTTTTGAAAACTTACCGAATCACTTGGTAAAATTCCAAGTTTACCGCTGACCCCCGCCACTCCCGAGGACACGTGGGCAGCATATTACTAGCTGCGGGCCTTTCAGGGGAAAATTTCCCACAAAAAATCTGCCGAGCCATAACTTTAAAAATACATGGAGTTAGGAGGAAAAACTTTACCTTTCTGGAAAGTTGAGAAAAATATATATCCAATGGTGCCATTTCCAGAAAGTCTTGAGTGTCTGAAAAGTAAAAAAATTATGACTGAGGCACAAGAGAGGGACGGATGAAGGGAGTTAGCCACAAAAATGAGCAAGGGGCTCATTTTGGATAACAGGACCTCTTACATCACTATGAATCAATTCTAATAACTTAAAGGAATTGGGAGCATGATGTTTGTGAAATGGTTCAAAATTTTGCATACCACGTAGGAAAATTTCACATGTTTCATGATCTTTCTTCATCTTTGGAAGACCAATAACAATATAAAGTCTATATATTTCATACAAGCTTTTGAAATTCACATGTCCAATTATTTCATGATAAAGCTGAATATCATTCCTAAAATAGGAATAAAAATAAAATTCAGACACAAAACCATCAAAGATATACAAGCCATTTTCTGAATACCAAAAGCAATAACATTACTGAGATTATCTTTTACATACCATTTATCTTGCAATAAAAAAGCTTCACAGTTTTCTTTAGCTAGATGAGAGAAAGAAAAAAGATTATTTTTTTCACTGAGAAACATACAGGACATTCCTAATTATTCCATTTTCCAACTTAGCATTTCCACCACAACTTACATATCTAATGATGGAATTATCTCCTACATATATATTTCCTCACATTTTACAAAATCTGAGAGGATATTAGATGAATATAAGTCATGTGCTTAGAGGTACCACTATCTATGATCCATTCATTATCATTTGAAGTTGAAAGAGAAGTGTATAGGGAAATATAATGCTCAACATTTTGCATGTTTTTTATTTTGATTTTGATTTTAATCATTCTTCTAATTGTTAAATATACTAGTTTTAGTATTTTTTTTACAAATGTTAGGTTTTAATCTACAATCATACTCTTCATGCCCAAATTTTTCGACATTTGTTACATGTTCCATTGAATTTCACTTTGAAATTCTAACTTTTCTTAAAAGAGTTAGATTTATGATTGGATTTAAATTTGGGTTTAATATTAGGTTTTTTGATTAGGATTATTGTTTTTTCCTTTTATTTTATTCATACTTATGGCTATGAGAGAAAAATTCTTGAGAAGAAGTATCTTTTCAATCAAAATTTTTCATTACCCATTCTTCTTGAATTAACAGAGAAGACAAAATGTCTAGATTAGGTAGATCAATTTCATTATGATATTTAGAGTAAATAATAGAGATATGGTTTCTGAAATTTTCATGAATATTTGTTTGAATAATGAAATGCAAAATTTTATCCTTAAACAATTCATAGTTATAGCAATCTAATTGAGCTTTAATGTTCTTAATTTAAGCTAAATAATTAATAATTTTCTCACCCCCTTCATGGGAGTTGTAAACAATTCCATAATTAGCTTAATTATCTTTGACATGCGACTACCTTCATGCATGGTTTCTAATTATTTCCAATCATGTGCAAGCAAGTCCATATGACCTATATGCATAAAAAAAAAAATCATCTTTTATGTTTTGCAAATGGATGGATAGAGCTTCCTATGATATATCTGAGAGAAGGAGCTAAGGTTTTCAAGGGTTTCTTGTCTTACAGTGGGTCGTGTCTCCACAACAATCATAAGATCTCATAATTTTATATCCATGAAACAAGATTTTAATCAAACTCTCCAAATGATATAATTAGTTCCATTCAATAACTGAGACTTATCCAACCAAAAACTAGAAAAAAATAGCCATTTTTAATGCTCAAATGATGATGGAGGAAAATATAGCTAAAATGACTCAAGGAAGAGAAACATAGGTAAAAGGAAAGCTATAGATAATTTTAGCAGAAATACACATGCGTAGCTATCTAAAAAATGAAACAAACAATCTGTGGAAGGACACATAACAAAGATCTAAGTTTTCAAAATTTTGGAATCCGTGAGACAAAGAAACTTAGAAAACCCACATAACACAAAATTTGAAAAACCCGCAGAATGAAGAAAATTTTAAATTTGTGAAACAATTTTTTTTGAAAAACCACGACAAATAAAGTTAAAAAATCCACGGTACAAAGAGCTTCTAAAAAATATCGTAGATTCTCTAGTGGATGCGAAGTATTAAAAGATTAAAATAAATGCCTTTTGGACTCCACAATAGGGCTATAAAACTATGACAAAAATACTACAAAACACGCGGCAAAAGATATAAATCTGACATTGCAAAAACTAAGAACACATGTCACTTTTCAATTAGATCGCACTTCACAATTAAACAAGTCATAAGACTAATTAATAGATAAAATAATTTGTAAAATTGAAAACACGTGTTGTTATTTACTGGTATGATTTTTCACACTCTGAAACAGTTAAAAAAATGTGTGAAAGTAAAGTCTTAGAAAAACTAAGCCACTTATCGAAAATCTAATGGCTAAATAATAGATAATGGTGGATTTCAGTCAAAATTTAAATAGATTTCCTTGGGTGGACTTAAAGTCTCTGGAATAAACCATTCTTCAAAATAAAGTTTGGGTCTTAAATAAAATGACATGTGTCACAATCTTAGTGGTTAAGATAAAGCAGAGACTGACACTCCGAAAGATAAAGTCTAACTCTTGCAAAGACTAACACTTGCAAAAAACAAATATACGTGGCCAAATACAATTGATTCACACTCCACAGTACACACAAAGGATGAAAAACATGAAATGGTAGCTAATTCTTATTGGATAACCATTATCGCAAATAAAGGGAACTGACAATTGTGAAATGTGAAGATACTTGGAGAATTTCTATTGGATCGTCCTTCACATATGTCAGAAGCAAGCAAACAAAAGACTGAAAATGCAAAATACGAAGCTACTTGGAGTAATCCTGTTGGCTCAGATTTTGTAGAAACAAAAAGATATATAAAAATACTGACAATGCAAAGCTAGATGTCATAAAATAATTGGACCGAGCTTTGCAACATCAGAACTTCATAAAAAACAAGACTGACACATCGAAGCCACTTGGAACTTAATGATTGGATTGGGCTTTGCAAAAAAGATGATCAAGTAAAACAATAAATATTTTAATGTTGGGGCGGACTTAGATGCTCCGAACTAACTGGACTTAAAGATATATTTCAGATCCACAACAAAAAACATCTCTAATGGCTATGAACGGCATGAAAAACTTACAATAAACTCACAAACAATGGATTTAAATAAAAAATGACTGAAACTAGATGTAGAAAAACACATATCTAAGAACGTAATTACTTAAATGCAATCTAAACACTCATTTAACTAATATTTCACCAATATTTGTGTAGGAATTGGAATTTAAAACCGGATTATCTTGAAGATGACTGTGGAACAATTAGGTCTTTGCAGATCCATAAATAAACTTCAAGCTTCTTCACTTTAGAAAATTAAAATCTTCCAGGTCGATCCTGTACACACATAATCACCAGCTCTGATACCATGTCAGGAAACATAAGGAATAAGTAATAGAATGTTTATATATCCGTAATATATGTTGCCAAATATTATAGATTATGATTTGCAGTTACATTAGACACAAATTTAAATTGTTAAATATTGTAAATTATAGAGCATAAATAAAAATAGCTAAAGAAAATAACATGAAATTAAATGAGATAGAAGACACCAAATGTAAGTGGGGAAACCCAAAGGAAAATCCCACTGAATAAAAGAACTATCTTTATTAAGAATTCACAATACTTTAACCCAATGCTTCCACTTCACTTCTCGATCTCACTTAGAAAAAAAAATGTAGAGAAATTTCTTTCTATACAATGTAATAATTATCATGGTTACCAACCAACTAATTTTATATATTAATAACAATGTATACATTGGTTTATTATTAATCCCAAAAGGGATTTCTGTAAGTCAGTAACTCTGTTAGTTAGTTTATCTGTTCCACTCTTAAATGTGGAAGACCATCATAATAAAGTTTAATACATAAAATTTAAGATAATATGGGGTGTACAACAGTGGTAGATATCCCACTTGACATTATCACCCCAAAAATGTTGATACTCATTTCAAGGAAAAATGTTGGAAGCTCCACCCAAATCAAATGCTCAAAATGATAATGAAATACTACCTACAATCCCTATATATACTATTCATATGATATGGCCATCACCAGGCCGACCTATTAAGCATGAGAAAGTATAAATGATATAATAAAATGATATGGTAAGCCACAAGTCGGCTACTCATATCCTAATACAAGAAATAGGTTAAGGGTGTAGCATGCCCCTTCCCCTTTAAACCAACGTATCCTCAACATTGAATAATACTTGATGTTGTTGTAGAAAACCTCATCCTCCCAGGTTGCATCTTCTATTCTCATATTCTTCCACTTGATCAGATATTCCTTAATGTCTTTTTTTCTTAGCCTCATCGTACGTGTTTGCAGAATCTTTCTCTGGCTCCAAAATGATTCTTCCTTCCTCGTCAATTTCTAGTAACTCTATCTGGGCTTCAAATTTCTGTCCAATAACCTTCTTTAGGCATGAAACATGGAATACTGGGTGTATGTGTGAAGATGGAGGCAACTCTAGTTTATAAGCAACACTGCCAATTTTCTGTAGAACCTGATAAGGGCCATAATATTTAGGAGCAAGTTTGTTGTCCTTTTTATGTTGCTTTAGGGGCATCTATTTGTAAGGCTGGAGACGTACAAAAACATAGTCACCAATTTCTAAATGTCTTTCACTACGGTGTTGATCTACTTGTTGTTTCATCCTGTTTGTGTTGATGCTAAATTCTCCTTCAAACTAGCCAAAACATGTTGTTGATGTTGAATGTGTTCCTCAATATCTCTGACTTTATTTTGCACCCTCAAGGAGGAAGTGATAGAAGGTGGATGGTAACCATATAATGCTAAAAATGAGGTCATTTGAGAAGAGGTATGAAAAGATGTGTTTATACCACCAGTCTGCCAGTGGTAGCCATTAATCCACCTTTCCTGCTTATCTGATACAAAACAACGTAGATACCCCTTTAAGAATTTATTGACCACTTCCGTTTGCCATCAGTTTCAGGATGGTAAGATGAACAGTGAGCTAGTTGAGTACCTAAACATGAAAATAATTCCATCCAAAAATTACTTGTGAAATAGGATCACGATCACTTACAATTATCTTTGGGGTTCCATGTAACCTTTGAACTATCTCCAAAAAAAAGTTGCGAATGTACTGGCTGCAAATGGATGTGATAGGGCACAAAAATGGGCATATTTTGTGAGCCTATCCACAATCATGAAAATAAAATTCTTACCCTTTGAATAAGGCAATCCAGTGATGAAATCCATGAAGACCTCCTCATATCTCTGGCTAGTAATTGGTAAGGGTTACAACAGACCTGGTGTCTTAATTGTTTCCCCTTTATTTTGTTGGCACACTAAACACTCTGATACAAACTTTTTTACATCTCCCTTGAGTCCTTCCCAAAATAATTCTCTTTTCATTCTATGATATGTCTTCAAAAACCTAGAGTATCCTCCATCATGTGAGGCATGTAGCTTTACAAGAATCTTATGCTTCAACTCAAAATCTTTACTCAAGTATAACATGTCCCTGTACCATAGGGCATTACCTTTCAACTCAAATTTGTTATATGTCATAGATCCTTGCTTGATATTCTGTATTAGAGATTGTGTATCCTTGTCTTGATTCCATTCCAATCTTGCTTCATCCACCCAATCGGCCATCAACATGGACATTCCACATAGTAAGGCATCTGTGGATGTATCCCTTCTGGACAACGCATCAACTACTACATTTTCTTTACGCATTTTATATATGATTTCAAAATCATAACCCAACATTTTTGTTACCCACTTTTTTTGTTCCTTGGATGATAACCTTTGCTCCAAAAAGTATTTAAGACTATCATGATCAGTTTTTACCTTGAAGTGTCTACCTATGAGATAGGGCCTCCATTGCTTGACCGCATGAAGAATAGCCATAATTTCTTTTTCATAGACAGGTTTGAGCAAATATTTTCCTTTGAATTGGCGATTCTTAAATGTAATTGGTCTTCCTTCCTGCATTAGAACTACTCCCAATCCTGATCCTGAAGCGTCACATTCAACAATGAATGTTTTTGAGAAGTTGGGAGTAGCCAAAAAAGGGGTGTTGCACATGGCTTCCTTCAGTTGCTCAACGGATTTAGTGGATATGTTTGTCCAATGGAAGCCATCCTTCTTTAACAATGTAGTGAGTGGGGTTTCTATTCTACCATATCCTCGACAAATTAGGAACCCACGAAGATTTTTGAGATTTTTGGGCCTTGGCCATTCCACCATAGCTTTGATCTTCTGAGGATCAACTTTGACACCTTCATGGGATACAATATGACACAAGTACTCTACCTCTTATACACCAAAAGAACATTTAGATGGATTTACATCGAGAGTATTTTTATCCAAAACTTCCAACACTTTATTTACATGTTGTATGTGTTCTTCCCATGTCTTACTATAAATCAATATGTCATCAAAGAAAACTAATACAAATTTCCTTCAAAATGGCCTAAAAATAGTGTTCATCAAGCTTTGAAAGGTTGAGGGTGCATTTTTAAGACCAAAAGGCATTACCAAAAACTCATAATGGCCCTCATGAGTCCTAAAAGCCATTTTATGAACATCTTCCTCTTTTATTCTAATTTGATGGTACCCCGAATGAACATCTAATTTTGTGAAATAAACAACACCATGTAATTCATCAAGTAAATCATCAATTACTGGAATAGGAAACTTATATTTGATGGTGTACTTGTTGAGTTCTCAGTAATATGGACACATCCTCCATGTTTCATCCTTCTTACGTACCATGACCACTGGTGAAGAATATGCACTCTGGCTATGCCTGATGATACCTACCTTCAATATTTCGTCAACCATTTTCTCGATCTCACTTTTATGGGAATACGGGTATCTGTAAGGTCTGATGTTAGGTGTTTGGCTCCCTAGAATCAACCGAATGGCATGATCATGATCCCTAACTAGTGGTAGTCCCTTTGGAATTGCATCAAAAATAGATGAGTGAGCATCAACAATCTTCTAAAGATCGGGTGGCATTAAAGACTTTGTATTTTGTACTTCTATGGAAAGTAACTTTGCTATAAATCCATCTAATCCTTTTCTGAGAACCTTCTGCATCTGATGAGTGCTAATAATTTTTGGAGACTTAGCCACCATCCCATTCAATTGTATTGTCCTTCCATCTGAATGAAATCACAGGAACAATTATTGGAAATTCATCTCTATAGTACCTAAGGTTGTGATTCATTGGACACCCAAAACAATATCTACCCCTCCCATAGAAATAACAAACATAGGCGAGTCTAACATGTAGTATCCCATGGAAATCTTGATACTATGGCTCTTTCCTATGCACTTGACTATCCCACCATCTACAATCATAACTTGCGTTTCTAGAGCTGGGTAAATAAAACAATTGAGGTGGGCAACTAACTTACTATTTATGAAGTTATGAGTACTCCCCGAGTCAATCAACACCATCACCTTCTATTTTTTGAGATAGCCAATAACCTTGAGTGTTTAAGGAGTACTAATACCTGACAATGCATGGCAAGAAATTGTAGGTTGGTGATACTCTACTTCATCTTCTACTGGTTCCTCAACCTCTCCTATAATTTCAGCTTCCTCGTCATCCTCATTACCTTCGTCAATATAGAACAACTTCTTCTCAACACATTTATGTTCCGGTTCATATTTGCTATCATAGTTAAAACATAATCCTTTTGCTCTGTTTTCTTCCATTTGTTGAGGAGTCAGTCTAATTGGCCTAGCAAATGAAGGGGAAGAGATACTACGGTCTCTGGTGGTAATGAAAGGTGTCCTCCTACTATAAATAATTTTTTCCTCTACACGACGTGCCATGATAATATAATCATAAAGCTTGAGTGGATTAAACATATGTACCTCATGCTCGATGTGGTCCTTAAGACCCCCAAGAAATAGGTCATTCAGATTCTTTTCTGGAATATTCTCCACCCTTAAGGATAGGTTTTAGAATTGATGCACATAATCTTTGACTGGTATTTTTTGCCGTAACTTTTATAGTTGACTAAAGTAGTTCTCTGAAACACTAGAACTATAGTGCAAGTGCAACTCCTCGGTAAAAACTGTCCAAGTGACACCTAGACCATTCTTCTGCCTCTGAGCACATAACCATCGATAGCAAACGAATTGGTCAGGTTTAAGATAAAGGGATGCCAATGTCACCTTTTGTCTTGATGGTGTTTGATGTAACTTAAAGAAGTTCTCCATTTGATTGATCCAATTTAGGGGATCCTTACCATCAAATTTGTGCATATCCACTTTCAGCACCATGTTTCGTGGTTACAAATAAGTTGGATTCTGATTAGGCTAGAAAAGTGATCCAACATGGTTATTTTGTCCATGATTTTGAACTGAATTTTCTCCTTGGTTGATATGGGTTGGATTTGGGCCATATTGTTTACCCTTTACATGTTGCATGATATCATCCAACCGATGATTGATTTGGTCTATGTCTCCTTTAGAGGGCATCTCAGATTGTACATTTCACAACTCAAACTCAAGTTGGATCACCTTATGATCAACTGAGGTAAACCCTAGTGTTGAGGAATCTGTATTTACCCCTTCTGACTCCATCTCTTCAATCAGTACCCCATCTTTATCTGGGGTTTTACCCGAAGTAACCGGATTCTTTTTTGCTCTTGTGGAAGGCCCCACCATGATGTCAAACCTTAGGGTTTAGGGTTTCGATACAAAATTTAGATGAATAAGAAAAAACACAGAGAAGATACTAATACTATTTGTTTGAGAGATTTTCGAAAATGTAAAGAACTTGAAAATATTTCACAATTTGCACCCTACATAGTGATTTAAGGAAAAAACCTAAATTTGTAATAACTTTTGCAAAATAAATTTAAAAAGTCTAAAATTTTCAGGGAACCTTACTTTAAATGTTTCTCAAATATGGTAAAAATATATCCCATTAATTCCTTGTGGTTCGTAACATATGGTGGTTACAAAAAATTAGGGTTTTTGCCCTAATTTTGGCCCATATCGTAGCTCTGATACCACTTGTAATGAAATTACTTGTATAATTCAAATTATGAGAAACAATAGAACACAAAATAACACAATATTCCAGAATAATGATCTTAATATGAAATTAGAATAGCTTCGCCACTTCGAGGGGGCAACCTCCAAACCATATAATAAGACTCAAATGCTCAAATGATAATGAAATACTACCTATAATCCCCTATATATACTATTCATATGCTATGGCCATCACCAAGGCTGACCTATTAAGCATGAGAAAGTATAAATGATATAATAAAATGATATGGTAAGCCACAAGTTGGCTACTCATATCCTAATACAAGTAATAGGTTAAGGGCGTAGCATCTATGATGATGTTAATGCCATATGACAAATAAAAATAAGAGCGATGAAAAAGAAAATTGGTGAGTGATTGTAGAGAAGAGAAGGATGATGTGAAAGAATGGATGGATAAAGATAACATTGGTCATGGTAGAGGATGAGAAGTTATTGGATAATGGATGCTACTTGAGAGATAATCTCAAGTAGAATTCACAAACTGCAACGGAGATCAAGTAGAATTCCCAAACCGAATAGTGTATTAAAGAAAATGTTTAGAAATAATGACATGATTTGATGGATTTGTGGATGATGTTAATAGGGGACATCCTTTTAAGAGTACATAAATATAGATGCAAATTTTATGTTATGAAATTTGATTTCTAAGAATACGATCGTGATAAGATGTGATTTTGATGAGATGGATGAAACACAACCATAGCAAGGGCCATGCAATAAAGTTATTCTCATAACCATATATGAAGTAAACAAGGAAAGGTACTACTCAAGGCATTGCACTTGTGGCCGATAATAGGTGTTAGTACATAACCAATGACATTTGATTATACCAAAAAACCTTGAGAGAATATATGAATGAAAGATTCTCATAAACCTGATTTTTATCATGACAATGGAATTTTAGCTGTAGCTTGTATGTGGGATGAGGGCTCTCTAAAGGTGGTGTTCCTTAAGTCTATGCCCCAACTATGGGAAAGGGGAAGAGTAGAATAAAAGAAAGTTGATCAATGCGGGAAGCTTTCTAGGAATGTTGATAAAAGGAAGCCTGATAAATGAGAGAAACCTTCCAAATGTCCATAGATAACAGAGTAGCCATCCTTTTAGGGTATGGTATACTTCATACATAATATGGATGGTAAGAATACTATGTATGATAGCCATCCTTCAAGGGATCAGTCTATTTCTTTTGATTTTGACTTTTGACTTTGATTTGCATGCTTTTTTTTTTTGCATGCACAGTTGTCGTTCAAGGGATCAGTTTGTTGTTGATAACTTTGGTTTTGCCTTTTCACATACACAAATTTTATCTTTGACATGGGGGAGAGATGGGAATAACAAAGTATACCACTTAGGAGGGGAGTAAGGAATGTACAAGAGACACTGTTGGACCCTTTGCATGACTACAATAGGGGAACAAGATGGTGATGGATGTAATGATTATGGGGTTCCCATAAAATGGGAGAACTTATCCATAGTGAATATGCTATGAGTAGATCCATGGTACTCATATTCAAGGTCATATCAAAGCAGTGATGGTAGACCACATAATTCATATCATTACCATAATAGATGGAATGAGCTAATGATGGAAAAATAGTATAAAGATATGATTATGCTTATAGGTGCATGTACTAACAATAGAATGGCTGTAAGTGCAATGCATTAAGAGGTGTAATTTATGGTTTACCATAAAAGGAAGCCAAGCGGTATGCCCCAGACCCATATTTATGCGTGATATTATATGGTCTGATCCAGTTGGGAGAAAACTTTCCCAGTTGGCTCCCTGATCAATGTCACCATCGAAACAAGATAAGAAATAGGTAGGATGGGATACAATGAGATAGATGAGTGAATTTAAAAAATAAACTATGTCCTATACTTTAAAGAAGTGAAATTATGCGTCCCTAATGAGATGAATGGATGGTCTCCTGAAGGAGGGGTAATTATGACCACAATGGTGGATTTTGGATAAGATGGAATGGATTATATAAAACGTCATGAGATAGATGAGATGGAATCTGTGTTTCCTTTAAAAGTGAATGATAAAGAAAAGATATGCATCCCAATGAGACAAAACATGGCCACAAGGGTGGGCTTACTATGAAAATATGGTGCCTCTAAGAAAGACACAATCATGGCCACAAAGATGGAATTTAGAGAACTAGATAGAAATAAGGTCCCTTCACGGAAGGACATACATGGCCTCAAAGGAGGACTTTGATGACACACTCATGGCCACAAATGTGGACTATGATGGAAAAGATAGAAATATGGTCCCTCATGGAAGGAAAAACATGGCCACAACAGTGGGCTTAAGATGAAATAAATGGTCCCCTAAGGGATAGATGCATATGGCCACAAAAGTGGGCTTAAAATGGGATGGAGATTTGGAGGGGGTTAGTTTTGATCAGATGGATTTGGATGAGGCAAATAAAAAAATGTCAAGGAGTAAACCTCCCCGATAATAAAGAGGAGTTGTTTAGATACAAAATGAGTTAACATGAATGATATGCTTAAGGATGAGGGGAAGCTACTTTCCCAGTGAAAGAGAGTATATCACTATAGGAAAATTGGATAGGATAACGATAATTTTAGATTTGGGATTAGATAGAAGAGTTGAGGATCATAGGAAAATAATGTTGATGAATAAGGGAGGATATTCTATATGGGGAGTATCATGCGAAGGGGATATGTTAATGGAAGATGAAGGAGAAGACTTAGAGACTTTAATAGACATGGATTTAGTTACAGATAAAATGGTAGATGTAAAATCCTAAAAAAAGTTGTCTCTTTCAATGAGATTTTGGATGACAGTCTGGAGGGCCTTAAAAAACTCAGTGTCATGACCTAGGGTGTAATGGTAGGTACAAATGAGGTGGGGATCAAACCAGGATGGATTATTACCATTTAGCTTAAATTCCTTGATAGGTGGGAGTGTGATGGTGGAAATTTGTAATAAGTATTGAAGGGTTTCCACATGCAAGTTAATTGATAAATTAGTGTATGTATTTTATTTGGAATCTTTTGATTTAGATCTTGATGCAATTGCTTGGGATGTGGTTGTATGAGCTATTTTGGAGGATTGTGTTATGTCGCTCCACCTTTTTGACCTTGTTTTAGTGACACTTGAAGATTTAGAGGAAGATTCAAATCTTGAAGGAATGTTAGATGGGTTTGAGTTTGTTTGGTGTAGTGATTGTGATGCCTTAGATGGAGATTGATGTTGCCCCAAAATAGATGATGCATATTTGGTATTCATTAGTGAAATGTCTATCTTATTTTGGGGATACACAAGAGATCATTGTGAAAGTGTACCAAGGTTCTTGGATTTGGATTGAAAAGAAGAATTCTTGGGATATGTGACACTGATTTCAGTCAGAGAGTTGGAAGGTTTTGTCATAGTTGATACGGGTAAATGGATTGGTATTTCCATGATGGATGTGGGAGTATCTATAGATGAGACAGGAGGAGCATCTAAAGTTGCTATAGTTGTAGTGCTTTCCAATTTTATTCAAATGATGTGGAAGAAGATGGTGTGTTCATAGTCATGCTAGTTGATGTGGTTGGCATGAGTAGAAGTGTGGAAAGAGGAACTGAGATAGAATCAATAGATGGTATGATAGGAAAAGGTGGAATAGATGAGGATGGGGGAGTGTTAGGAAACTCGATGGATGAGGATGTAGAAAAATGAGTTGTACTTGTTGTGGATGGGGAATGATGTTCCTTTTGAATGAGGAAATCATCTTCCTTAATGAGGTCATGGACGATGGTCTGAAAGGCCCTACATTACTCAATGTTGTGGCCCAGAACATGATGATAGGTGCAAATACAATTGGGATTGAACCATGGAGGTTTCCTATTATAAGGATCCAAATATTTAATGGGAGGAAGCAGTGATCGTAGAAGATTTAAATTAGATGTCGAAGGATGCCTGTGTAAGACCCAATCGAGGTGTCAAAAAGAAGATAACTCTTATGGGTTTTACAATGGTGTTTTGGCTTGGATTTAAAGGATGGAACTATGTGGTGGAGAACTAGAATCGACGTATGAGCCGTATTTATAAAGGTAGATAGACGGAGACAAACATGAGGTATCGATTGTGCTAGTTATCCGAGGAGTAACAATAATTGATGTGGTAGGCATGGCTAGTGTGTGTGTAGGATAAGTATAAGATGGTCTTAGTTGAAAAAAACAAGAAATGGATAGATGAAGGATCCTCTATAAAGGATTCTTCAGCTTGGTATGTTAAAGTGATTGAGGAAATATTTGATAGGATTCTTGAGGTTGGACATTTAACATATTTGATTGATGAGGTACATACAAGAGACTATTGAAGTGGAATGAATAGATTGGTTGTGCCATTTGGGAAGGATGCATCCTTCCTTAATGAAGTCCTGAATTATGGCTTTATGTGCTTTGCATTTTTTTGTTTTGATGAAGAACACGTGTGAAAGGATATGCACATAAAATGGCTGTAATTAGGACCTAGAAGAAGGTAAACTATGCTTTGGTTTCAAAGGCCCTAAGTTAGGTGGAAGTGTGAAATGTCTGAAATGGTTGTAGCTTGTTGGGTGAGTAAGATCCTCAATACAGTGATTCGACCACAGCGATAGGAATGTTGCGGTGTGTTGATTAATATGTAGCAGTTTCTAGGTAGTGTGGTAAAGGAGTGGATGTGTGATGATAATTCAGATGTTGAAGACCCCTAAGTTTAAGCATGTATATGAGTAGGTAGGATGCAGCATAGTTAATTTTAAACCATAGTGTTGGATGATTTTAGTTGAAGGGGTTTGGGGTTGCAAACAGTTATCCAGAAGAATGACATATGATTTTCATGTAGAAAAGAGAATCTTAAGGAAATACTTGAGAGGTTCCGTACTTGTAGGAATCACTTTTCCTTTTTATCTGAGGATCCGGAGTTGAGGCACTGAAAGGAGATGCTTCGAAGGGATCAGGTGTTCAGGTTGGAATCTAAAGCATAGGTGAACATTGATTTGGTTGCACAGATGAGCTAAAGATAACATTGGAGAACGCTTGAATCCCTCGTTGAAGATCTTTCAAAGATTCTTCACATGATGATGATGGCGTACTTGGAAAGTGATGGTCATGTGGTTTCAATGATTGATGTACCCATAGGTGCATGCCCTAGAATTGTATCCATCTGTTGATCATGGATGGGTTCAGATGATAGGAGATTGGTGGCGTGTTGATGAGTATAACAATTAATCGTTGATGGTGCAACCCCGTGGTTGCAAGATCATGAGGTGTCACCTATAAAAAGAAAGGTTGGTATGGTAATTAGGCTAATATGGTCAAATTAATAAAAGATTATGTTTCGAAAAATGCCTAAATGTGTATTTGAGATGAATTACGTACGGAACCTAAGGAAAATCTGAAATGACCGAACTTAGATTAATATCACAACAGATATGTTTCATATTTATGGTGTGCCTATTGGACAAGCAATGGATAGAAGTAGTGGTAATATTCACAAATCAATGTCACAAGGTGATAAGCTAAATTAATTGAATCGATAAAAAAAATCTATTGGTCGATTGGTGTTAATTGGGTTATCCACTTGACATATAATCCTAAATAAATGAGTCTCTGGACCTAATCAAAAAAAATTATATCATCTCTAATATGTATTGTCCTCGGAGTGTAATGCAAATTTTTAGTGTATATGATCTTAAACTAAAGTATATAATCCTAATGTTTGGCCTGTGAATGTGATGTGTTGGAAATACGGTGTTTTGGTGATCAAAAATGTTATTACGGAACTTTTCAATGATGGGTATAAATTTATGATTAGCCCTAGAGGACTATAATTGGGCAAATATGTTCGAAAGAAGTTAAAACCAATAGGCTAAAGAGACTATACACTGTATTATTAACAAAGCTTGCATGAACTGGGATTGACGTCTATGGTCAGAAATAGTGGAATGAATTATTGAACCGAATCTGGATGAGGAAGCCAAGTGGAATGATATTGAGGTGTAGAATCAATGGAGGATGCTAGATGGACAATATTAATTGAATAAGAATTAAAATCGTGTGGTGTGGAAAGTGGTGAAATCGTGATGTGGTCTGCGATGGTGAGATGAGAGTGAAGCTCGTGTTGGAGAGATAGTCCAAGAGTGGGGGAGCCGAAGTGGCTTGGAGGTTGGATGGAGATGTTGGGTAGTGAGAGTGAGATAATTGGTGAAGGAGGAAGGCATTGTTGAGCTCACAGGGACAAAGTGGGTAGGATGATGTAGGCGGGGAAGATTCAATGTAGGAATGGCATAGAGGAGATAGCTCGGCTCAGAGTAGTAATTGATGTGGTTGAGAACTAGAGTGGGGACGGTGAAAGCATTGGGTGGGTAGTAGGCTAGGGTAGAGGTGGTTAACAAGGTATGATCGTGCTAGCTGTACGTGGAGATGGCTCAAGACAAAGGTGTGGTAGGGTAAAGGTTGTAGTATACGGTTGGGATGTGTCTCGGTGATAGGTGCATAAGAAGATCTCAGCAACGTTGAAGAAGCTCATGGAGTTGTGGATAGATGAGGAGATGAGCTAAGCTTGAGAAGGGTTAATGCTGGGATGGAGATGTGCCGATAGGATTCTTGAAGTTGGATTAACACATTTGATTGTGAAGTATGTGACAAGGATTGTGAGTTTTGGTAGAGATTGAGCGTGATCGGGACAGGATAGGGACCATGGGTAGGCTGAAGGTTGGAGTCATTTGAAACGGCCAAGTTAGGCCTACAATTGTTTTTAGGAGTTTATGGGAGTTTAGTTTTGCATGAGAGTACACGTGTGAATGAAAAAATAAAATGGTGTGAGAGGACCTAGAAGTCGGGAACAGCTATGTTTGCGTTGCGGGGTATAGGGATGGATTCACAGACGGATGGCTTGGGGAATAGTTTCGTGGATGTTGATCAAGTTCAGTCAGGAAATAGGTGCAAGAAATGTTTGAGTGGATGAAGTGGAGCGTTGTGATGAGAGACAGATAGATGGAAGGAGGTAAACTCGGGTATTTAGGACTAGGTGGGAGCAGGTGGAAAGCTTAGGGTTCGAATCGGTGGTCCAAATTGGAGAATATGAAGCTCGATGCTGACAGTGAGGTAGGAGATGGGAAAGTACAATGCAGAAGGGAGATGTTGGAGATGGGGAGTGTTGAAGAATAGATGTATATCGCTTTTCCTTAAGATCCGACAAGCTCAGAGAGTGGAACATAGAGTGGGCTTTCGAGGAAGAGTCGAACTATGTTGTGAGGTGGGAGTAGAAAGGACAAATGTAAAGAAGATGTTGGGTTGAGTCCATGGGGTAGGGAGGTGGTAGATAGGTTGAAAGCCAAGTGATAATGGAAGAGGTGAGTACCCTAATAGTTAGGCACCATTTATGTATCAGTTAGCTTAGGATATGATATATATATATATATTTACATTTTTTTTATATAATTTCCTATAACAAATATAACAATGGTCTTTTATAATTTTATTATAAAAAAATTAAACAAAAACCTTATTCAAAATGATAAAAATCACTTACCTCATGGTGAAGACAAAAATGACTATATATACAAATGAGACCATACTAGCGAAGACAATTAAATCACTGCAAACAAGTGAGTTTCCAAACGAAATATTCACAAAATCTTGTTAAATGATGACAACTAAAACAAAATAAGATAACCGTCCTTTTTACGAGACCTACACACAAAAAGTAATGCAATAAAAATGACCAGATTTCAGGTTTGGTCCCACCAGGCGTGCCAAATGTTGATTAGAGTTTCCTGCTTCCTATCTAGATTAGTGTACGAGAAATCAAGAAACACAAAACAACGTCGAAGTATACAAGGGCTTAGTACCTTGGAGATGATGATGGATGATACGGGAACAAATTTGATATCGGATTCCTCGGTGTGATCCCAGAAAACCTGTAACTCACATACGCTAGGAAAATAATGATTAGAGATTTTATGCGGGGGGTGCCTGAAAAAGCAGATCCAGGAAGCGTTAACTTCCTCAGTGGCTTTCAACCCCTGTGTGATAAGAATAATAGTACAATAGCATCCAAAATAGATGACATACAAATTAATAAATAAATAAACCTAGATGGTACCGGTATGCAAACAAAATTACTGATCTGATGCATGTAACATGAATCTCATCATATGAACCCAAACTACGAGAAGAATGTCATGGAAATCCCACATGTTATCACCCAGATAGAATAATAATGATATTATAAAATGACTAAAATCTCACAACATTCACCTAAATTTTCTCTCCCCCTTTTTTGAAGGGGAGAAGGCTCATATTTATAATTTGAATTCGGATTAAAATAGAGGATTAACGAATAACCATAATTTGTAAAAGCAATCCTGATTAAGAGGACATGCTGAAGAGTTGATTTGATGGTAGGGTTCATGACGTGAGAAAAAGAAAAGGTATGATGTGGAGTGGGGACATGGTTAGGTGTAATAGTGAAGCCATGTGCTCACTTTAACTATTGATTTGTTGGATTTGTTTTCGGATATTGAGATTGTGAATTATTGACTTCATGGGTGGGGTTAATAATTTAATAATTTTAGGGAATTGAATTTTTAGGTGGAGATTGATTTTTAGGTGGGAACTGATTTTAACTTAAGTGGGGAACATGTGGGAATGGGTGAGTGGGATGATAGATTCCACCTTTTGAATTTAAGAAAAGGGTGTCAGATGGGTGTATCAATACTCATGGATTGAATAATTTTTGGAATATGGGGATAATATCAAAAATTTGAATTATAAAATGGGTCTACATGGATCCCATTTGATAATTAATTAAGCAAAAGGATAGGATTTCATTTAATTTAAGAGAAAGAGATGTGAGAATGGAAGTAGTGTGAATGCGAGATGACTGAGGGGCGTTATATCCAAAAATAGGTGTCCATAAATACATCATTCCCAAATGAGCACAACACAACAAAATCATGTAATAACCAAGGAAATGCATAGATTAAGTGAGCACAATGAAAGGTAAAATGAAGACAATAAACCATGAGAGATTATAGAGCTTAACACAAGCATAATATTATTCCTCCATATGGATATACATGATACATTATTATGGTAGAAAGAGGCATGAAACCATTACAAATCTTGAGAGGAAGGCTTGAAGCCCCAAGAAGGAATGGGGTGCATGGGAGAAGAAAGGTGGTCAATAACCTTTTCATGTGTAACCCCTTCTAATATTTATAGAAGAATTTGATAAGAGGAGAGAGAGAAAGAAGATCATGAAATTGTTCAAAAACCCATAAAAATCCATTCTTTAATTTGCAATGAGTTCTTGGAGATCTTCAAAAAACTATGCTCCATTAATGTCTTTTCCTTGTGCTTCAATAAACCTGTTGTGATTGCACCTGAGTGTAGCCTTTAGCTCCCTGTTACTTCATGATGACCCTATCTTTTACCTACCTATATTGATGACTTCACCTACCACTACATGCTCACCATTTTCAAAGTTTAAGACCTTGAAATCTGAATTTTGATAATCTCGTACTGTAGATCCTGAAATCACCTTTTCAATGACAATAAATTTACAAGAAACGGGTGAGTACTTTGGGAGATATCACCATTTTATAATGATGCTTCACTAGGATTTCTCCTTTAACTGCTCCTCTGAAACTAAACTTATCCATCACCATTAGAATCTTCATTAAATCCCCTTTCCAGAAAATATAATTTTGATGGAAATGACAAAAAATGCTTGATATATAATCTTTTGAAGATTGGCATGTTTTTGGGTTTTACCTACTTCATTGAGCTTCATCGAGCTCTTTACCTAACCCATCGAGCCATTTACTTACATGTCGAGTTGGCCATGCCACCGCCGAGCTTATCTCCCACTTTCCCTAACTCTGAATTTACCTCGGTGGTCAATGCAACAATGCCACCTTTCCACTTCACCCACCCACTAACATGCCACCTAGCTTGACGGATCACGCATTGACTCGGTGGCATTTGATCTTGTTTAGGTGGGATCGCATTGTTTTAGGATTTCAGATCCCGCAGTTTCAGACTTTGCTCGCCCAATGTTTTAGGCTTTACACTGCTCCATCCCTTAATGCAACCCCCAAATCCAACAACTTCTGAAACCCAAAGCATTCAAACCTTCAAACTTATCCTACTTTGCCACATCACCACTCCATTTTCAGGTTTAGGGGTTTTGTTTCTTCAGACATTTCATTCAAACCGTTTCGGACTTCCTACTACGCTGACTCTAAAAGCATTGACCCTAAAAGGGGTTTGACCCTGAACTCACTGATGCCTCACCACGTCACCACTCCATTTCGGGCTTCACATTTTTGGCCTTTTGGGGATTGGACATGAATTTTGTGTTTTTGCTCAGCGAGGGCCTGAACCACCGAATCCCCGAGTCTGAAATTTTTGGGCATTAAGCTTTCATCTACCTCTAGCTCGCTCCACCCCAGAAATCTCATCCACTTCGATCGTGGTGAGCCCAGTCCTCTTCCCTGTTCGGCCGAGTCGACCTTCTTCTAGTGCAGATTGCTCAGCCCTCTGAGCTACTTCATGTCATCTCAGTCAAGTTGGCTCTTCAGCTTGACTCACCTATTTTGAGCTCACTTGAAACATGGATGAGTTGACCCCAACTTGGTTTTCCTTGATGCTCAGTCCACACAACCCCTCGCCATGTCATGGCTCGATCAAATCCCTCATCAAACACTCAACTCATTTGAGTTCCTCTTCACCGTGATAAGCCAAGTTCCACATTCCTCATGAGTGACTCCATGTTTTGTGACTCACCCGAACTAGTTACTTGTGGCCTGATCCTGAGCTCCATTTATGTCGATCTCCACCTTTCGAACTCAAGATTTTGCTAACCTGGTGGCGAACTAACTTTATATATGACATGAGCTTGTTTTATTGCTATCTCGGCTCCTGACTGGGTTCCTCATCTCCACTTCATCGACGTCGAGCTCATTTTTTGTGGCATCACCTCCCATGATGCATTTGTCTTGGCCGAGCTCAGGGAGCTCAACCTTTGTTTTCTTATGCCCCGTGACCTCTACGAAAAACCCCGCTCACCCGCAGACCAGCAAGCTCCAACTGACTCGGCTCACCGAGTAACTCACTGAGCTACTCGGCAAGTCACTCCTTTGATTCCCCGCCCATGCATCCTCTCTAACTCGCCAAGTTACTTATCGAGTAGCTCGACAAGCTATTTTTTAGCTCAGTTAGATCTTGATGCCAAATGAGGATTTTTTGATTCTTTGAAGTTTGTCCTAGGGATTTTTTGAAATTTTTGACTGAGGGAGATAGGGATGAATGCTTAGAATCTTAAGATGTTAATTTTTTCTGTCGTGAGCCATTTTTCACCATTTTTTGGGATCAGAGGCCATTTTTGCCTTGTAATGGGAATATGATCCCGGGATGGCCCTGAATTGCCAGATTTCATTTTGAATGTTCTAAAACACTTGAAATTGCTCTGATAGACCCTGAGAATCACTTGTGCCCTAATTTACACCATGTGGGGCCTACCTGGGAGCTTGGGATTAATTTAGAACCTTGTTGGACAATTTTGCCCATGGGGGCAAAAATTGTGAATAGTTACTTGGATTATGTCCTAATGATATCAATATTTCTCTAAGATGACCTAACTTGGGAACCAATCAACCCAAGAACTTTTCCATTTGACAAATTTTTCACCTCTACAATCATAAAGTGGGGGAAATGAGACATCATTTCCTTTCCTAACCCACTTTACGGGGTTTTTTTTCTGACTGGTAGGTAATTTTCATTTGGTTGATTTCCATCTGCAATGGTGGAACCTATTTTGAGAAAGTGTCATGGTGGAGATCAAAGCTAATCGCTCTCCCAACACTCTTTCTCTAGTGACAGGATGTTCAAATCCATAGAGTTTAGATACAACACGCTCAAATCTGTAGAGTGTTTCCACCAGTATGGGAATTGATCACTCTTGACCCTTTCCTCAACCTCCAAGTTTCAAAGTTTCCGATATATCATTAGCACATTTTCTATCCAAGGAATCCTCTTATGATTATTACTATCGACATGTCTCGACTACAACTCCTTCAGCCCTTTACATCTATGTTCTTATTATATTCTTTACACTATTTAATTTCATCCAAATAACATAAATAGGGGCAAATGTAGACACAAAAATATGCACTTATTACTATTAGATTACGCCTTTAGTAAGTTGTTATACGCATGATTTCCAAGTGTGAAGATTAGACACTGGTGACACCTTTTCTTAGTCCTTTTACTGATTTTGATTGTGTCTTTACCTTTTACTGCTTACATTTTCATATTTTGGTCATGTCACAGGGAATCTTGTCCACGTTCTTGGTTTTGCTTCTATTTCTTGGCTTTGGGACAATAACGCCCAGTAAGGATACTGTCACTCAGAATCTAGTGTCCCTTCTGGGAACTTTTGTCCAATATACTCTATTTTCTAACTTGTCAGTTGTCACTTAACTTTGGGTCTTTTCTTATTTATATTTCATGATTTTTGTCTAAATTCAAACAAGGAAGTCATATATATACACAACATACTAACTACTCTAAAGGGGGGCAATTGGGCTATCACTTTCTATCTACCTTCTATAAGAGGAATACTCAAGGATTAAATTTAGGATGCATTATTCACTGCATAAGAGGGGTTATATTCTAAATTCCATCTCACACATTCAACTTGGGGGAAAAGTAGTTATAGCTCATTATCTTGGTGCAACTCACACAAAGGTAACCTAGCTTCAAGGGACACAATTATATATCACACACACACTAGAACTACATAGAGTCTGAAATGTAATGCAACACTTAGTGATAATCACATTGGGGTGAGTGTTGAGGTTAGTCTGACTCAAGAATATGTATTATTTATTCCATATAATGTTTTCTTAAGCCTTGTGAATGTAGTTAGGGTTTGTTTTATAGTAACATGTGTGACCTAGGAACTCTACGACATATTTGAAGTGACAAATAGTGAAAAGAAGAAGCTAAGTTCAAACACTAAAAATAGTATAAGAAAAACACTTTCCAAGAAACTAGCACCTAAATCAGACACTAGCACCCAGGTCATTCTTATCCCAGTTTGGGTGGTTATGTTTGAAGAATTCCAAATTCCAATGTCTTTGACAGAGCTTACACAACCCAGTTACAGTATTTCTAGCCTAGAATTAGTCTAGATCTCTCGATACAAAGCTAATTCACTTTTATCTCCTATATTGCACACTTGTTTATAATTTGCATGCTATACCTTGCTTATTATTGTTATATTCGTTTAATCTCAGTCCTCTGATAAAGTTATAAATTTCTTTAAATCGCAACTAAATAGATGTGGTAGTGTTTTTGAATTCAAAATAGAGCTTGTTCAAACAAAAGTGTGATGAAAAAAATTATTATTTGAAACATAGAGTAGAGTTTGGTCACTATTAAGCAAAAACCTTTGGGGTTGCTGTCATGCTAAATGTCTAGCATGTAAAATTACATTTTTTGTTCATGACAACCAAGCCCACACCCACCATTTAAAAACCTCTTTCCCGATCATTGTGAGCCCTTCCTCTAGCCAACCCATTAACTCACACAACCCCTTTGAGTCTGTGTCACCCTCATTCTAGCCAAGAGGAATGTAGCAACATGGTTTTAAGTGTGTTTCATATGCATGGGAATTGATCCAAATTTATTTAATGATGAAACTAAACTTTGAGGTAGAATATTCCTCTCCAAAGCATCAAATTAGCTACTTTCATCCATATTGTAGCATGAGGACATCCTCTAGAAGCTGATTAGAAAGGATCAACCTATATGGGAGTTGTGCAGGAAAGAAATGAAGTGATACAAAGAATTTTAGGTAAAATATGTCGAGGCAAGTGATGTCGATAATAGTTCAAGCAAAATCGGGTCATTTCAAGCATAAGGAATAAAGGCTTCAATGAAGAAATTCACCTTGTTCTAAAGATTTTTGGAGTTTCGAGAGGAGTTGCAAGCTCATAAAATATTCAATGGATATATCTTGGATTCCATTATATGTTGAATGTATAAATGTTAATCCTTGACCTCACCACCCTCCATGGTAGTTTGGGTCATTGTTGTTTCTCCTTCGTGCCGAAAGGGTGAGTGGTGTCATATATAAATTTTCAAGATAAATCAAGTCTCGAAAGTGATTTTAATGAAATCAATGGATGCTTTAGAGTAAAAATAATCTAAGGTTTCACCTCTAAACTCCAAATTTTACTCCCGGGGTAGAAAAGGCAAGCTATGTGTTCTAATTTTGTATTAGGATGATGCCATCAACATAACATAAAGCCTTGAGCACAATTTTTCACCATTTATATCCCTTTTAACTTTTCCCAAGGTGTAACGGTACAAGAGGGACAATAAATTTTTCTCCCCCTATGCATGTGTTGCTTTCATCACTTAAAAGTTTCAACTTGTAACCTAGACAAGTGTAAAACATAAAGTTTGGACCCCTCATCATGTTGAGATGACCTTTAGCACATTTTTGAAGCTTTTTTGTCCCTTTACCCTTTTCCCTTGATGTAAGGAGATAGAAGGGACGTAAAATCACACTCCCTTTTTTGGAAACTTCTTCGTCACTTAAAGTGGCAAACTTGGTGTTAGGGAAGTGGGAAACATGAAAAATTTTCCCCAAGTCAAATTTACCCCACGATTTAATTATTCTAAATTAAATCTATATTCCAAAGTAACTATTGTTCCTAATGGTATACAAATGCTGAAATATAGTATGATGCAAGAAAACTAAGATGTGAAGTATGAAACCCTAAGCAAGAGAGGTATATATAAGAGCTTAGTTTATTTCTGAATGGACAGGAAGTGGTATGAGAAATGTGATATGATGAATAGAGTGCAAAAAACATCGTAACTACTCACTGTGAAATATGGAACCTAAGAATAATGTCAGATAGAGGTGCCCAATGCAGGACAGAGGTGCCTAGGCATTGTTGACTAATCCTGGGTGTTGATGATTGTGTAGAGGCTCGAGATCTACTTTTTTTGTGTCACTAGGGTTTCACAATTGCTCTTTGTTGGTCACCTGATGTTCACACTATGATTTTCGATGATACCTGTAACCTACAAAAGATAAGTTCATCTGCATATACCCACAAACCACGTCAAACCTAAAAAGGAAAATGTAGAATGGTGAGTCATACTAACCCCGATGGTCACTCTGAGAGTGAAACTACGACCGACCACTACAATACATCTTGGACTCCATGTAGTTCTTCTGTGTGTGTAGAAATGGTGCCCTAGGATACACTTGTGCAAGTTGCACAAATGATAACGGGTTGTAGCTAGAATGTAGTAATGTAGTAGTATGTGTGGATGGAATAGAATAGACTTCCCTTCCTATGCAATGTATGCAAAGTTGATGCAGCCATGTCCCTTGAATGGATGCTATAAGGATGCCTTTAGAGGACTTTAATGCCTTTGGAATGCAAGCTTAGGTGATGATAGTAATGTTTAGTACTTGGTCCTTGATTTTGCACTCATAACTATGTATTTATATGATTCCCTTGTTTGAATTTTGTGATTGAAAATTGCAAGGCCGACCCATAAGTGAAAAAGATGCCCAAAAAATAGAAGTGATCCAAAAAGAGTGAGTAAGGTGATAAAAGGTTAGGGGCGCCCATGAGGGATAGGAGCACTTCGGCATTGTTGTCTTGGCTAAGTGTTAGTTTCTGAAGCCATGAAAGATAAACAAGTAAAGTTTTGACTGGGTTGTAGGGTGTATAAGACCAAATAGAAAACAAAAGACAAAGAAAAGAGGCTAAAGATAGTTTTCAACCACTAGTTTTCTTGCTTAGGAATCATGTAAATGCTAGCATGCTTTTAGACCTAGAAATGTACCCAAATGTATGATTTTATGTCTATATTTTCCCCCACTTTATGTTTTTCAGTGAATGCTCAATAACATAAATTATATATAAGGTTCTTACCTTATGATCATGTAGAAAGTGTGGTGAATAGTGTGCCGAGTAGAGAAGTGAAACGTGGAATGATTGCATACTGAAGTGTGGAGACTAGGAAAGGAAAGTGACCTTAAGGGTGAAGCGTATTCATTTCTTGTACCTATTTTTGTGCTTGTATTTGTTGTTGTAGGATGTTTCTTGTTACGTATTAAGGATGTACCTATAAAATAAGAGTGAAATAGTAGTCAAAGTCTTGTGTATGAAAAATTTGAGCAAAGCATGCAAAAGTATGTAAAAGTGTATAAAAATAGTAGTAAAGGAAAGTGTGCACCTGATGTAAAAGAGTGTAAAGAATATAAATGTGTCTCGAAATTCTATGAAGAGAAAGTTTTTTTGGTTATCTCATGTCGATGGCAAGTTTTTTGGGCGATCTCATGCCAAGTGTGAGTTTTTGGGCGATCTCACGCCAAAGAGAAAATGTTGGAGAGAGAGGTCTAGTTTTACTCTCCTTCCATGATTGTGCCCAATAAACACCATTGTAGATGGTGCATCTCAATTTGTTCATGTTGTTCCTTTTGTCCCAATTGTTTCGAATTAATTCTTAATTGCTCCAATTATACCAATTTAAAGGAGATAGAATGCATTCTGTAACTAGAGGATTGTGCCTGTAAATGTAGAACTTATCTGGAGACTTCTGTAAATTGTGCTAATATGAGAAGATGACTATATCTACCCCCAAGGCATTAGAGGTCAGGAGCTCTCAGGAACTAGTGTCTGAGTCTGGGTGTTGGTGTCTGTACTGTGTGTTAGACCCAAGTTAAATTCTAGGTCATTCTATGATTGTGTTCATGTGCTAATTTTGTGCTGTGCATATCTGTATTATAGCTCTAAGAGATATGTAGGGGTGATTTATTCACCCAATGTATGCCCCCCTCATTTGGGGTACATGTGACGATGGTAAGAGGATGCGACCCAAAGGAGAGGACTTAATAATGTGATGAAGTGGATACTTGTAGGGGGTAGGGGATGCGCATGGTAAAAACCAAGGCACATGCAAACAAAGTGGCTAGTAAGTGTTAGTAGAAAAAGTAGAAAACATGCAATAGAAGAAAATTTAACAAGAAAGTATGCAGATAAGATGGACTGTGAAAAGTGGGTTTCAAACATGGGACATCGCTCACAATATCACAAGACAATCAGGGTCAAAGCGGCCATAAGAAAGCAAACAATGATCAAATAAGACATAGGGCATAGCCCACAAACAATAGCTTATAATAGAGTAGAATAGAAAGCAATGGAAATCAATCAGTGATAGATAACCATATGGTTGTATATAGTCATGCAAGGTAAATGCTACACATGAAATACCCATTTAGAAAGATGAATAGTATGTCATGAGCATATATAAATCAATGAAAGGTAAAGTAGTTGTAATAATATATAATGATAGAACCTGTGTAATATGTGATAGTAGAGAAAATAGATTCAGGTTGTTTGGTAGTAACTCTTCAAAAGGGTGAAAATGATAAGTTTGATAGTCTTGTGAATAGTGAAAAAATATTAGCAAGAAAGAGGTTTGTGAAAAAGTGCAAGGTCATTGTCCATCAGTCAATCAGAGTGAAAATCTATAGGAATTGTTAGGATGCTCCTTCAGGTGGAAGTATCATAGAGAGCTATCACAATCATGTTGAAACTTGATTAGGGAGTAAGATGAGGTTGAAATTTCAAACAAGGCAAGTGTTAGAGAGTGCATTGAAAATGAATTTGCACTGAGGATTGTTTTGACATGATTTTTGCCAAGTGTGGTAGAGATCAAGACCTGAATAAAACAAAAAAGAAAATGATTTAGTTATAAATCGATAATACAGTGCTTTGTGGCAAACTTAATTTAAAAAAAATAGAACAAGAACAAGGAAGGGAGTAGAATTACAACACTTTGACAAGAAGAAAGACAAGAAAACCGACTAGTAGTTAAATCTCTATTTTTGTAAGCTAAGAAGGCTTTTAGTTCGTGTGTGTATTTATGGACCAAATACGTGAATAAGAAAAGATGAGTGAAAAAATGGCATGAATGAAAAAACAAGTGCATCACTTGAAGGAAGAAGACCAAGGTGAAGAAAAGAGAGACAAAAAGCAAGAAAATGGTAGGCAAAAGCATGCAAACAAGGCCAAAACCAAAATCAAGAATTTTGATAGAGAAAAATCAAATCAAAAACACACAAATGAACTCAAGAATAGTAGAAAAGGGAGGAATTAAAGGATGCCAAATAATTGGAATAAGGAAAAGAAAACGAAGCTAAATTTCTTCCCCTTCGGATTATGATTTCAGGACAGTATTCAAGAACCTCCAAATTGGCAAATAACCATTCTAGTTCATGGAAGTGTGGTGCAACATGAGGAATGGCAAAAATAATTGGTCAATTAGTTTAAAGTTTAAAGTTTATAGTTTCCTCCAAAAAGGAGAATTTGAAAAAGATTGCAAAGACATGTAATGGACATATTGTATTGTAAAAGGGTGTATCAGTGTGGTGAGAGGATATTAGGTTTGTTAGGAATTGTGTCCAAGGTCTTATAAGTGTCCACTCTAGATATGCTTAAGGGGACATGTGATTGATTAATTTAGGTGCAGAAGTGGAATTATACATCTTGAAGGAAAGGAAGCTCAAAAGTCACAAGTGACTATCATGTACAACCTCTGAGAAGTCATTCTCCACATTGTTAGAGTAGGTAAAGATGCATTTCGGAGTTTGAGTATATGATAATATCTCGGAGTTTTTTGATGAAATCATTGTGGTAGAGGAGAGAGAAAAAGATGGAGGAACTGGGAAATGAAGCATCTTGTATCTGAAGGTTTATGATGGAAGAAAAATATAGACCTATGTTTTTGTTGTGGGTGCATCTGGTGTTTCAATATTACACTCTGAATTAAAATCTCAAAGAATGAATTATTCCAATGTATGGAATCATATTTAGAGATCCTAAGAATTTGAAAAGGTTTCAAACTTGTGTACATTTTTTTTTTTTCACATTTGATAAAGGGGAGAGCCAAAACTGTGTGCAGTAATCATTGTGGTCCATTCAAGCTACAGATTAAGTCTTCAAGTTCTAGCTTTGATCCCTTGTTATCAGGATTCTCTAGCCAATGTATAACTTATGGGATGGATTGAAGATATGAAGTGATACCTAAATTATTTTCTAAAATCGATTGTACTGTAACACCGAACCTTACATTTTAGGAACTGAGAAGATTTACATTGAGATTTTGGGTGAAATCATAAATGTTATTGACTTTGTGTATAAAATAATACTCCTACGCCTAAGGTCATACAATATAAACTATTTTATCAATTCATACGAAAAATGAACATTTGGATTAGAGCTGACATACTGAGAGGCTTCAACTCCAAGTCAAATCACGAAGTTAGTGTAATGGATCTAAGACATTGTTCAACTGTAAACTGTAAATCAATATGTCCCAGGACAGGGAAAATAATGAAAAATGTTCCTAACTCAGCCATAGTAAGCCTCATTGTCTAAAGCCTTTAACGAAAATGCATGAAGGTAAAACCAAAAGACTTACTAGGATGAAATATTGGGTTTTTAATCCGATTAGTTGAAGACGTCTGGGGAATCCAAAAAAATCTTCCTCGGGTGGTACTGAACAAAGGATCATAACATGAAGTTTGCTCCCCATAGGATTGCACTCAAGTCATCTATGTAAATGCACCAATTATAATTGAGGCTAAACCTTGTGATAATTTTTTTAGGAGGTCTTGGTAAAGTGTTCATACTTCATTTTGGGTTCTTAAAGAATCCATATCCTATATAGGGATTGATGCACAGTCATGGACTAGGGACCTTAATACACAATTGAGACCTTAAATTCCAGCGGCCTATTTAAAAAGAAAGTAGGTTTTAAGAAATGGGAGTCTGATTAACTTGTAGAGGTTCTCTACCTTATAAATCATATTGGCATCCTCATAATTATTGATTCAAAAATCCTTGACGTCTTTTAATGTGCCAGATGAATTATGAGTTACGTGAGTTGTAAGACTAATCCCATACTACGTTGAGCTCGAACAAGCCAAAAGTGGTTTTTCAACAGTGAGCATATCGTGAGAATTCTACCAAGACTTGTGGATTCCCAAAATTTTGTAAAGCATATTCCATTCAAGGTTTTGAAACTGGCGTGAGGAATGTGATATTTCCCATTGATTGGAAAAAATAGGTTCATAACCTATGGGTGAGAAAGATAAAGTGTTTTCTTGAGAGCCTGGGAAGGGCACCACATGTGAAGCTTGAGAAATTTATGAGGAACTTAGATCAGAGTCCCTTTCAATTATAATTGTTTCCATGAATGGGTGGAATATGTTATGAGTGCACAATATGGTAATAGGAATTCATCTTTAATCTACAATTGTGAACTAAAAGGAAAAATCTAGTTTAAGAATTTATTCTTGATCCCAGGAATTAGTCAAGAAACCCTCTTGAAGGAAGAGATAACATGTAGTCTCCAATGAAAGCTTAAGTGGTCATTCCTACATATTTGATGACTAAGGATATCCTACCAATGTTGCATTCTGTAGAAGTATTGAGGCGGGTAACAATTACATTTCCATTTACGAAGGTGATATCCTGATAAGTTAACGTCAATACACTTTGTCAGATTCAACCAATTTTTGAGAATAGCCAATATAGGGTGGTTGTGGATCCTAAGTTGTACATGAGGAAATTGTAGTTGTTGGTTGTACACATTCCTTGGATCTTCATGAGAGACATGTAGCCTCATTATAATTTAGCTCCTCGCATCAATTTTTCACAAACTTTTAGAAATAGAGTCAACCTTGGCACACATTTTGTTGTAAGTCCATGAGCACATTTTGGTAAAGTATTTAAAACAAAAAGACAAGAATCCTTTAGGGTAAACACAAAAGAGGCTCCAATTGGATGTTACGGTCAAAATATTTTTGTAAAAATCTTGAAATAGTTTGAATCAAGATTTTTTCAAGGATACTCGTGTTATAGAAAGGTGGCTCTCTACAAATGAGCATTTGAAATTTCCTCAGCAAAGCCATCCCACGATAACGGAGAATGACATCATCTTGTTGGTGAGGAACATCTTATCTCATTTAAATGACTGAATTTACTAGTCCCCCAAGAAAAAGATCAATAGAAGGCAAATATTTACTAGTTTCCCAACCTTTTTCAAAGGATAGTCATTCCTCAATTGTGCACCAATGTGACCTGTATACTATGAAACACTTTGGCACATCCTTCATAATAGTGGAAAATGGTTCCTATACACTAAAACCATAGTAGGTTCAATCATTCAAAAATCCGTAGACTATTGAATACACTTATTCCGAGTTTACCTCCCCTTTTACCAATTTCTTTCCCTCGGGAGCTGAAATGAGCAACCACGATATTTTTCAATAAACTAGACTGGTTGCCATTCTAAGGAATGCCTAGCCATTGACTATCCTCCACAATATTGTCAAACTCGTTGAAGCACCATTCATAGAAGCTTTCATTTGAGCATCAGTCAGGATGGATCCAGATTTCTCACATTTTGCGCATATTTCCAGGGTCAATTATGTTCGCAGTGGTAAAGGAAAGTTTGATTCGATGCAACTTCTTCTATGACCTTCAATACAAGTTCTGTCCATGAGGCTTGATTGAAAATTCCTGGAGCATTTTTGATAGTCCCATAGTTCGCAGGCCTATGCCAGACTCACTTTACAATGCATATTAATTTACCTTGATGATATTTGAGTCCCTTTATGAAAGCCATTGGGAATTGTCATTTTAAATCATAACTCGAAGTTGGCTAACCATTGGATCAAGTGGATAGAACAGGGTAACTCTAAGCCCTAGTCTAAGGGAGTGATTTACCCCTCATGACTCATCTTTCAAACATAACCCCATCTATTTGGGGTTTTACCGGATTCGAGATTCTTTTGGAGGATGCAAAATTGTCGGATAGAACCAACATGCTCAAATAGCTTAGATTCTACAACTAGGCGAAAGGGATGGGGATGTTCACCGACACTAAAAGCGAAGCACTTTAGAAAAAGCCTAAGAGGGCAATTTTTTTGAGAGCTTTTCTAAAGGTATCGATTGTTTAGAAATTGGATAATTGGCTGTAAATCAAGTTGCTAATAGGCAGTGACTGTAAAAAAGAACACCTAGGGGGGGGCAACCTCCAAACCATATAATAAGACTCAAATGCTCTCAAATGATAATGAAATACTACCTATAATCCCCTATATATACTATTCATATGCTATGGCCATCACAAGGCTGACCTATTAAGCATGAGAAAGTATAAATGATATAATAAAATGATATGGTAAGCCACAAGTCGGCTACTCATATCCTAATACAAGCAATAGGTTAAGGGCGTAGCATGCCCTTCCCCTTCAAACCAATGTTGTCCTCAACATTGAATAATCCTGGATGTTGCTTGCTGCAGAAAAACCTTCATCCTCCCAGGTGGCATCTTCTATGCTCAGATTCTTCCACTTGATCAGATATTCCTTAATGTCTCTAGTTCTCAGCCTCTTAGTACGTGTTTGCAGAATCTTCTCTGGCTCCAAAATGATTCTTCCTTCCTCGTCAAGTTCTGGTAACTCTGTCTGGGCTTCAAATTTCTGTCCAATAACCTTCTTCAGGCATGAAACATGGAATACTGGGTGTATGTGTGAAGATGGAGGCAACTCTAGTTTATAAGCAACACTACCAATTTTCTGTAGAACCTGATAAGGGCCATAATATTTAGGAGCAAGTTTTTTTCCTTTTTCTGTTGCTTTAGGGACATCTGTTTGTAAGGCTGGAGACGTACAAAAACCCAGTCACCAATTTCAAAATGTCTTTCACTACGGTGTTGATCTGCTTTGTTTTTCATCATGTTTTTGTGCTAATGCTAAATTCTCCTTCAAACTAGCCAAAACCTGTTGTTGATGTTGAATGTGTTCCTCAACATCTCTGACCTTAGTTTGCACCCTCAAGGAGGAAGTGATAGAAGGTGGATGGTAACCATATAATGCTAAAAATGGGGTCATTTGAGAAGAGGTATGAAAAGATGTGTTATACCACCATTCTGCCAGTGGTAGCCATTTAATCCACCTTTCCTGCTTATCTGATACAAAACAACGTAAATACCCCTCTAAGCATTTGTTGACCACTTCTGTTTGCCCATCAGTTTGAGGATGATAAGATGAACTGTGAGCTAGCTGAGTACCCAAACAATGAAAATAATTCCATCCAAAAATTACTTGTGAAAATAGGATCACGATCACTTACAATTATCTTTGGGGTTCCATGTAACCTTTGAACTATCTCCAAAAAAAAGTTGCGAATGTACTGGCTGCAAATGGATGTGATAGGGCACAAAAATGGGCATATTTTGTGAGCCTATCCACAATCATGAAAATAAAATTCTTACCCTTTGAATAAGGCAATCCAGTGATGAAATCCATGAAGACCTCCTCATATCTCTGGCTAGTAATTGGTAAGGGTTACAACAGACCTGGTGTCTTAATTGTTTCCCCTTTATTTTGTTGGCACACTAAACACTCTGATACAAACTTTTTTACATCTCCCTTGAGTCCTTCCCAAATAATTCTCTTTTCATTCTATGATATGTCTTCAAAAACCTAGAGTATCCTCCATCATGTGAGGCATGTAGCTTTACAAGAATCTTATGCTTCAACTCAAAATCTTTACTCAAGTATACATGTCCCTGTACCATAGGGCATTACCTTTCAACTCAAATTTGTTATATGTCATAGATCCTTGCTTGATATTCTGTATTAGAGATTGTGTATCCTTGTCTTGATTCCATTCCAATCTTGCTTCATCCACCCAATCGGCCATCAACATGGACATTCCACATAGTAAGGCATCTGTGGATGTATCCCTTCTGGACAACGCATCAACTACTACATTTTCTTTACGCATTTTATATATGATTTCAAAATCATAACCCAACATTTTTGTTACCCCACTTTTTTTGTTCCTTGGATGATAACCTTTGCTCCAAAAAGTATTTAAGACTATCATGATCAGTTTTTACCTTGAAGTGTCTACCTATGAGATAGGGCCTCCATTGCTTGACCGCATGAAGAATAGCCATAATTTCTTTTTCATAGACAGGTTTGAGCAAATATTTTCCTTTGAATTGGCGATTCTTAAATGTAATTGGTCTTCCTTCCTGCATTAGAACTACTCCCAATCCTGATCCTGAAGCGTCACATTCAACAATGAATGTTTTTGAGAAGTTGGGAGTAGCCAAAAAAGGGGTGTTGCACATGGCTTCCTTCAGTTGCTCAACGGATTTAGTGGATATGTTTGTCCAATGGAAGCCATCCTTCTTTAACAATGTAGTGAGTGGGGTTTCTATTCTACATATCCTCTATCCCACACAAATCTTCTGTAGTACCCTGTTATGATGTTGTTAAGTATAATTAGTAGTAGTCATGTCTGATAGAAGATAACGGCGCTGCCAGTACGACGCGCCAATAATGTAGAGTACGGTAATAGTCAAAGTACAATAGGAATGTTGTAAAAAGTAAATATTTGTCGTAAGTGGTCCGGTAATGTTAAAATGTCAAAGTTTGGGTTAGAGAAGTAGGGTCTACATGATTAGGAATTAGAAATATTATATTGGTAATAAGGACAAGGAGTGAGGTCATAAATATTTTGTGTATGTATTTTTTTTGTAAAAGTCTAAAAATGTGGAACCCATGTAAAATGATAAGGTTTATCTTATCTTATCTTAAAGATAAGCTTACATGTACAGATAAGAGTTAAGGTATGGAATATGATTCGTCAGAGTGGATTTCTTATCCTATCTTAGAGATAAGATGGATAAGCCTGGAAGTTCTATAAATAGAGAGGCCACCCCCCCCTCATTTAGCATAGAAGGAAGTAGTGAGAAATATTGTAGGAAGTGTGCAAAGGAAGCCATCAGTTAAAGGTGTGTGTTAAAGAAGCCATTAAGAGGTGTAATTGTAAAGTTTCTCCCATAGTTTGGTGTGAAGGCAAGTGAAGTCAATAACACTTGAAGTACCTCATGGGTGAGATTGTAACAATTTCATGTTAATATTATAATTTACTTTGATATTTCAGATTTGTCATCATTTTGTCTTTCTTATCATAGTCGATGGTATTCTTGTGTTATGTTGTTGTTTTGTTTCCAGATTACATCCACCAAACTAAAGGCTGTGCATTAGTAAATAATCATAGCACGAGGAGTTCCCGGTGAAGAATTATCATAGTGCCGGATTGGTGATGACATTTTGTTCCGTTTTGCCGGGACCATTCCTCGTTGGTGGATTTTCTGGAGAGATATTCCCACTTAGTCAAAAATCAATTGGAGGGTAACCTTGTTTTTACTGTGCATAGTAGTTACCATGGTAAAGTCATTTTTTACCGTGAATAGTAGTTACCATGTAAAGTCATTTTTGCCATGAATAGTTTTACCCAGTAAGTAAAGTCACTTTTTTGCTGTGAATAGTATTTACTGCAGTAAAGTCACTTTTTACCGTGAATAGTATTTACCGCAGTAACTTCACTTTTTACCGTGAATAGTGTTTACCACAGTAAAGTCAGTTTTTACCGTAGTAAGTCAAGTTTTACCATAGTTTACCGTGGTCATTTCTATTTTACTGTAGAAAGGTGTAAAGTCACTTTCTAGTATAGTGATTCCAATTATTTGTGCACATAAGTCTTGTTGATTGTACTTGTGGGTTGGTATTTCACGGTGGTTACTTTTGAAAATGGGAAAGATTCCTTTTTTTTCAGCTCAATCTAATGAAGATGCTTCTTCTTTCATTCAAGAGTTTAAACGATCTTGTATTTGTAATGGCCTTATAAGAAGGGAACAATGGACTGAATTTTTTCCTACCTTTTTGGATGGTTCAGCACTTAGGTGGTTTGAAACACTAGGTGATAATGTGAAAAATTCATGGGATTTATTAACTGAAAGTTTTTTCTTGAAGAATTTGGTGAACAACAGAAATATGCAGATCTCATGATCGAGATCACAAAAAGCTATCCAAGGAGAGAAGGAGAAGATAAGGGATTATCATGCTCGTGTTCTAGAGCTAAGGAGGAAGCTCGATGCCCAGATCCGGAAGGAAGGAAGGATTAGCGGATGGGTTGATGAATGGCGTGGATAATCTCCTCTGTAAGCACTTCATTCTTGGGATGAAGCCAGAGATCAGACAACGAGTGAAGTATGACCACCCAGCTACCATTGACAAGCAAAGGAGATTGCAAGAAGGCAAGAAGAAAGCATGGAAGAGGAGCCCAAAGAAATTGTTGCTAAAGTAGGCCTACACCAGCACCTTTGGTCCAGAATCCACAACACACCTCCCGGTGAGCACAAATATTTTCTCCTAGTACATCTACTGAGTATGAAGATCTGCTCAAAAAGATGGGTCAGTTAACTATTAATCTTCTTCAAGGAAAGGAATTTAGTTCTCAGGGAGGAGATAGAGGTCCAAAAAGAAATATTTCTGAAGTTGTTTGTTATGGTTGTTATAAAAAGGGTCATTATAAGTATAATTGTCCAGATAGAGCTTCTACATCTGGTACAAAGAGATAATGATAAAGGAAAAGCACCTGTGAATTCTTTTGATGTAGTAGATAAGAGCAGAAATAATGAAGTAGATGTGTTTGTAACAAAAAAAAAGAAAGAAAAAGATAATCAAGATGGAAATGATCCTAAGAAGAGAAGATGAAAGGAGAAACTAGTAAGAAACATAGGAGAAGAAAGTTGGGTGTGCAGGATTTTCTGATTTCACAGGGGCAAGGACCATACTCCATCTTGGAAGATCTGTCCAAAAGGCCTGCAAATATTACATATGGTCAACTCTTGGCTATGTCTTCTGAGAAGAGGCGGGAGTTGCGAAGTGGACTCAATGCTCGAAGAAGGAAGGAGGTTGAGGTCCCTGTTTTTGGAGGCAGAGGCAGATCCCTATGCTCCACAAGCTGAGGTATTATGTAATGGTATTTTTCAATTCATGATGTCTTAGTTGATGGAGGTGCTGCAGTTAATGTAATGACCGAGTCTGTAATGAATATGTTGGGTTTAAAAAAATTGATCGCCCTTCAACACTTATGTTAAGGTCATTAAATAAGGGAAAAACTAAACCAGAAGGTGTAGTTTCAAATGTGGCAATATCTGTTATGGGTGTTGTATGTGTGGTAGACTTTCAGGTGATGAAAAATGGTACTGTTGCGTACCCAATGCTGCTGGGAAGACCATGGCTAAGGAGAGTTCATGCAAGAAACTACTGGAATGAAGGTTTCATGACACTTGGACGTGGTAGAGAGAGGGTGAAGATAAACGTGATCCCTCGACATCATAAGGCAGAACCTGTGGATTCAAGTGATGAAACTGATGATTGGACATCCTCTGATTACTCTAGTACCAGTGAAGTGGACACTGAAGATGAAGAAAGAAAGTGAGGTTGATGTTTCAGTCATGGATATCCTTCCAGTCACACCAACTCATGACCCCATAAAATTATCTGAAGAAGAAGTTGATGATCGTCTCTCCAACAAATAAAGATTGGTGATGCTGTGATGGAGAGTGAGAAGGAATCCTACCTCCAGCTCTTTCGAAGGTACATACACCTATTCACTTTTGATTACAAGGAACTCCGTCAAGTAAGTTGGGTAGAACATTGTATTGAGCTGGTAGATGGTGCTAAGCCCATAAAGCAAATGCCATATAGAATGAATCCTAATTTTTCCAAGACTGTAAAAGAAGAAATAGATAAGTTGCTTGATGCAGGATTCATATTTGCTGTGGAGAATTCAGAATGGGTTTCTCCCATTGTGATCTCAATAAAAAAGAATGGGAAGAGCTACGCATTTGTGTTGATTACAGGAAGCTCAATAAGGCAACAAAGAAGGATCATTACCCTCTTCCATTTTCAGATCAGATCTTGGACGAAGTAGCTGGCCAGGAGTGCTATAGTTTTGCTGATGGATATAGCGGCTACAACCAAGTTCGTATAGCAGAGAAAGATCAGCTGAAGACCACGTTCACCACTCCTTGGGGAACGTTTGCTTATAGAGTTATGCCTTTTGGGTTGTGTAATGCTCCAGCAACATTCCAGCGTTTGATGAATAGGGTGTTTCGAACCCTACATTGGGACCTTCATCAGAGTATTTCTGGATGATTTTTGCATCTATGGGAGCAAGTTGGACCACCTGCACCAAATGGAGACAACATTCAAAGGTTAGATGAAGCACAAGCCTCACTAAACCCTACAAAGTGTGTCTTTGGATGTTCTAAAGGGTTTTTGTTAGGGCATGTTGTATCCAGAGATGGTATTGGTACTGATCCTGATAAAGTTTTTCAAAAATCAAAGATTTACCATTTCCTATGAATAGAAGTAAGTTGAGATCATTTTTAGGCCATGTGGGTTACTATAGAAGGTTCATCAAGAATTTCTCAAAGATTGCACAGCCACTAACCCAGTTCTTGAAGAAGGATGTTACTTATGAACCAGGAAATAAGGCGCATGAAGCTTTTGGACAACTGAAGGAGCCCTGGTGTCTTCACCTGTTTTAAAGAATCCAGATTGGAGCAAGCCATTCATTGTGTACACTGATGCCTCAGATGCAGCACTAGGAAGTACTTTGAGCCAAAAGGATGAAAATGGGAATGAACATCCAATTTACTTTGGGAGCAGACAAATGCAGTGCAGTGCTGAGGTAAATTATACTGTAACTGAAAAAGAGGCTCTGGCTATCATTTTTTTGTAAAGAAGTTTAGAAATTATTACTTGCTAGGGCAAAAATTTATAGTTGTAACAGATCATCAGGCTCTAAAATATATTGTAAATAAGCCTAACCCATCAGGGAGGATAGCAAGATGGATAATTTTGCTACAAGAATTTGAATTTGATATTATAGATAGGCCAGGAAAGAAGCATGTCAATGCAGATGCACTCTCTCGAGCCTATGATGGTTTAGGATCATCTTGTGATGATGATGATTCCCCGATGCAGCATTGTTATCCCTTGACACAATCCCTAGTGAATACATAGATATTTGGAATTATCTGAATGAATTCAAGTTTCCTGATGGTGCCAATGCAAAGACTAAGAGAAAGATTACTCAAGCCAGTCGTCCATATTCTATTCTTGCATGGAGTATATTATTTCGAATAGGACCTGATGGACAGTACAAGAGGGCAGTTGGACGTGATCAAGGGAAGGAAGCTGCTAGAAGAATTCCACAATGGTACATGTGGAGGGCACTTCTCTGGACAACTTACAGCAAGAAGGATCTTGGATGCAGGTTATCACTGGCCCACTCTTTTTAAAGATTGTTATAATTATTGTAAGACATGTGATATTTGTCAAACACATGGTAACCGTAAGACTTCATCAGCTCCATTATGCCCTATTCTTCCACTTGGTCCCTTAAGGAACTCTCGTCAGTAAGTTGGGTAAACATTGGATTGAGCTGGTAGATGGTGTAAGCCCTAAAGCAAATGCCATGTAGAAGGAATCCTAATTTTCCAAGACTGTAAAAAGAAATAGATAGTTGCTTGATGCAGTATTTCCTATTGCTTGTGGAGAATTCAAATGGGTGTTCTCCCATTGTATCTCAATAAAAGAATTGGAAGGCTACGCTTTGTGTTGGACTACATGAGCTCAATAAGGCAAAACAACAAGGATCATTATTACCCTCTTCCATTTTTCATATCAATCTTGATGAAATAGCTGTCGCAGGAGTGCTATAGTTTTTGCTGGATGGATATCGCGGGCTACAACCCAATTGCGTATGCAGAGAAAGATCATTTGAAGACCATGTTCACCACTCCTTGGGGAACATTTGCTTATAGAGTTATCCTTTTGGGTGTGTAATACTCAGCAACATGCCGAGTGTTCTATGAAGGGGTGTTTGAACCCTACAATTGGGACCTTCATTAGAGTATTCTGTGATGAAAGTGAATTCAGTAAAGAAGGTTGGTACAAAAAAATCTTCATTTGTATAGGAAATGAAGGAAATAGTCAAAGGCTACAAGCAATAAGAAGAAAATGAAGCAGAAGGATACTTTGATCAAAAGATCCTATGGTCTCCATTTTTTCTGTGAATGACTTGGTCCTATTATATGATTCCCAGATACATAAAAAAGAAGACAGAGAAAACTTCTTCCAAAATGGATGGGGGCCCTACAATTAGCAGCGTGAAGGAAAATGGTACGTACCGACTGGAGAATGGATGCACTCCCATTGACGAAATGGGTCACCCCACGACAAGTTGAAGATTTTATAAGCACCAGAAATAGTCTACTCCGACCGAGGAACGGAGTAGAAGCTAAGGAAGGTGAAGATGTCGACACTAAATTTTCCTCCATAATTTCCTATTCAATTAATGGTATGTATTAAGGAATAGGATGTTGTTAAGTATAATTAGTAGTAGATCCTGATAGACCAACATAATAACTCGCCGTCAGTAGGTGTCCCCATAATGTGGAGTACGGTAACAGCAAAGTACAATAGTATTTGTACAAAAAAAAGTAATATTTGTCGTAAGTGGTCCGCGGTAATGTTAAAATTGTCAAGTTTGTGGTAATTATAGAAGTAGGGTCTATACGTTATTAGGAATATAAATATTATATTGGGAATAATGAACAATGAGTGAGGTCCATAACTTTTTGTTTATTTTATTTGTAAAAGCTAAAACTGGTGGAACCCCTGTAAAATGAATCAGGTTTATCTTATCTTAAATAGATAAGCTTACAATGTACAGATAGCTTAAGGTATGGAATATGATTTCGATCAGGTCGATTCTTATCCTATCTTAGAGATAGATGGTTAAAGCCTGGAAGGTGTTCCATAAATAGAGAGGCCGACCCCCCTCCATTTCAGCATAGAAGAAGTGTGATAAATATGTAGGAGTGTGCAAATGAAGCCACAGTTAAGGTGGTGTTAAGAAGCGCATCAAGAGGTGTAATTGTGTATATTTCGCCCATAGTCTTGTGAAGTAACTCATGGGGGAGATTGTACAATGTTCACATGTCATATTAATAATTACTTTGATATTTCATTTTGTCATCATTCCGTGCTTATCATCGTCGATGGTATTCTTGTGTTTGTTGGTTTTTGGTTTCCCCCAGATTACATCCACCGAAACTAAAGGGGAATGCATTAGTAAATAATCATAGCAACAAGGAGTTCCCGGTGAAGATTATCATAGTGCCTGATTGGTGTTGACAGGGACCATTCTAGGTAGTATTTTCTGAAGGTTTGCGAGAATCGTAATCAAAAACTGTCAGCCATGAAGTTACACTCTAAAGGAAACATAATCGTTCCAAGATAGATCACATCAAAGGAGGAATCTATCAATCCCAATGGAAGAACTTGCAATAAAGAACAAACTTGCACCATATTAGAAAGACAGTGGGTTTCTTGGCATACTCATACAAGTCAAATGAAGGAATACATATAGGGTGCGATCTAACCACAGTGTATGGGGGAAACACACAAGCAAACCTAAACCTAACCCATTATATGACCTCCATATGTGAATTGGAGGCCATAGGATCCCACACACCAACCCCCCGTCTTGAAGCTAGGTAGTGGCTATGAATGAGTCACCCTGAATAGAAGACCCTCCTAAACCAACGAAGACAGATGTTTCTATAGGGCCGACAACAAAGGCCTGTAGGTTCCCATATACAAACACATCTCTAGAAGAAAAAGTAGGACTATATAGCCCAAAGAAATGAGTCGATTCATACGACCCCTCACCCCAAAAGAGACAAACGTGAAGAAAAATTCACGCTCAATGAAGGCTTGTTGAATATATCTAATAATTTTGGATCAGCTGTTTGAATGTAAACTGCATTCCCGAAATGATACTATCATGAATAAAATCTCATGAAATGCATATGACTCAATGTGCTTCATCCCCTGATGTTGAACTGGATTTCTGCAAATTGAGATAGTGCTTCACGTTATCACAATATATGGTAAGGGGGCCGCCAAAAGTGTATGCCAAACTCGGTCAGAATACCCTGTAGCCAAAACAACCTTTGTGGAACGTTAACTACTGCTCCTCTGTATTCTGCCTCTGTAGAATATATCACAATTGTCATTCTCTTCTTACTTAGAACCAACTAAAAGAACCAACCAAGAGATAAATTGTAGCCAGAGGTAGATTTCTGATGATCTAAGTCACCAGCCCGAAGTCAGAATCTATGAACCCAACAGTCAATATCCACCCCTCCCATAATAGTGAAATATGCCATCAGTATAGGTGCCAACGAACATATGAAGATTCCGCTTACGCTTTCTTTCCAATGCAACTCACTCATGTGGCTCCTGCATGAAATCTGGACATGAATCAACACAACATAGATAAATAAAACGGTCGTTGTGATCAAGTAAATCAATCTCCCCACCAACTATATATTAAGGGTACCTCAACCAAGGGAGTTAAGTCAATCAAAAACACTAAAACCCCGAAAAGAAAGGAGTGGGAGAAACTTACAATCAGACATCTGAAAAAAAGCAAGCAAGTCATATCATAATTAGGGTTAGGTTTGCAAAATCAAAATTCCTGAGTCATATTGTGAAATCTAGATCCCATAGTAATGAGCAACCTAAGGCCCAGTCTGGAAACCCTATTGTCCAAGGTGGTCTTCACAGAATCAATGATGGAGGAAGATCTTCCCTGTGATCAACAAGTCATCTACATTATAACAAGAATGAGTATTGAGTCATACTTCCATAGAGCGAACATTTGAATCAGAATGGACACCAATTAAACCCTGAGGTTAGTAACAGGAGTCCATCTTGGATACCAAGCCCGAGGGCTGTGGTTTTAATGGCCATAAAGAGACTTCTTTAACTTACAAAACGAGGGAGGGATCATGGACATACCGCAGGTTGTTCCATAATAAGATCTCTTCCTCTAATCACCATGAAGGAAGGCACTCTTAATTGCCATTTTGATGGACTGTCCATCTTCTTCTTGCAATAGGAACACAAATACTTGTCTTTTTGTGCTCTCGGCTTAGAATTCAAAGTGTTCGTGTTAAATTTAGTTTTGGTCTTGGTTTCCTTCTTAGGTTGATCCTTTTTTTCTTTCTTCTTTCCAGTCTTATTTTCCTTACTAGTACTTGTTACAAGGGCATGTGACTTGGACTTGAGAGACCCCATTTGAATGAGTTTTTCCTGTTCTCGAATGAGTTGGGATGAAAAATAGTCAAAGGAGGGCATATTCCAATCCTTGCACAAGGCATCTTTTGTAGCGTAAAAAGTTGACACAAAGACAGAATATTCAGGACCTAACTTAGAGAGAATCGACAAGATCAATTAAGAATATTTCTTCTCTACTTGACATGCCTTCAACAACAATCTAGTGTGGACAAACTTAGAGAAGAATGCTTGTAGGTTTTCAAAATCACTAGGATTTAACCCTAGTAGTTCGTTTTCCAACTCATGTGCTCTCATGTCATCTTGTTGTCCAAACATTTCATCTAACATTTTCCACTCAGAATTAGGTGTTTTGAACAACTCAATGTGGAAGAGAAAGTCAGGAGAAACAAACATGCAAAGAAGACCTAAAGCTTCATCACTACAGTTCTATTAGCATATGGATTTGCACACATGCAAATGACATGCAACAGTGTGGGAACGAAGTCCCTCCTCAATGAAGGTGAGGTTGCCTTTATTGAAAACCAAAACCGTATTTACATCTGTACATTCAAAATTGTATGTGGGGGGTGTTTTGGAACATCAATGGAAGAAAAGTGAATGAAGGAGATAGAATGAAATGAAAGAAAGGAGTGGAATGGAATGGACTGAAAGAACATGCAAGAGTTAGGTAAAAACAGAGCCTAATATTGCATGAAGAGAAAAGATGAATAACCAACACAAATAAAATGAAGTTTGAGTTAGCCAAACAAGAACATGCAAAAGGGAACACACATGAGCAAGTAGATAGTCAGAGCTTGATCACTGTGAACTAGAACAACTGATTACTAATGTTGACAATAAGATCAAGATAATATTCGCATGCAAGATTCAAACACCTAACATCTAATGAACATAATAACACCAAATGCTACAAGAGACAATGAATGAGACACAAAGTTCTTATTCTATTAACTCCAAAATGTTTTTCACAAAGAACACAAAGTTTCTTCTGGAAACAAAGCTTGCACAAAAGTATCTTCTTCTCCTCTCTCAAAGTCCCCCTTACAAATGAGCCCCTCACTTCCTTTTATAACCCAAAAGTTGGTTACAAAGTAGTTAGGGTTTAATATGATCATTAAATAAGGCACTTAAGTGACCTTTGACTTTTTCTAACCAACTTTATTAAATACAACCCAAAAATAGAAATTACTTAAAATATCCAATGTTTCCCAAATAACAACACCTTTAAAAAAAATATACAATAATAACCAGTGCCTTATCCATTGGGCCAAGAGTCCGCCTATCCCGATCGTACGGGAATGAACTCATTGATTGTGCTCTGCAATCCTCCAAATGACAAGAGTGTTGAGCCTGAAACTTGAGCAATTCATCCACCCCTCCATCTGAGCAATATTCTGGTGTAAGAAAGTTTGTCTTCATTCGTATTCACATTTGCAATTACGCACAATTCTCCACATACTCCGAATACCTTTCCATGGTGAATTATTCATTTGTCATGAGACCGTAGTCGTTACGCCACCTTGGTTTGTCAGAATCTAGCCTCTGGTCTTTCGCCATTGAGAAGATCTTCTAGGAGCCAAATTCACAATTCACTGCCTAGAGTTATGTCCTTTGTCTTTGTCACCATCCCAAAGTGTTGATCTCCCGAGCAGAATTCGTGAGACTTTGGAAATCCATCTCCTTTGCCCCATTATGAATGAGTGGTGTTGAAAAATCATCGAAGTGATTTATGAATTCGTTGACACACACCTTAGTGTAATATTTGGTCTTTTTTGGAGTGATGGATTCTAACATTTACGCAATCGCTTCCAAGTTTATCACTATTGGCTTGATGACCCTCTTTCAATTCTTCAGGGTATCATGTAGCCAGGTGGGAACCTCTCCAAGTACCTCATTGTACATGGTTCTCGTGTTCGTTGGGAATTGATCTTCGTCACGCAGAAGGGGATCACCTTCGGGTGTTGCTGAAATTGGATCTTCTTGTTGTGAGAAAGATGTTGTCGCCATTTTCTCCATTTGTGATGATTCTTCAAATTTAGGCAGGGAAAGAACCGGATCATCAAATTTTGGTTGAGAAGTTGTGACTACTTCCACAAGTTGGGCTGGTATATTTTGAGGTACTTCATCAATGAGTTCCACGTCTAGAAATTGTGTGATATAGATTACATGTGCTTGCACATGAACCAATGCTTTGAATTATAGTGTTGTGTTGTTGATTAGTCCTGAAGAATTAGGGCAATCATGCAAAGACGAATGATGACTGGAATGAGAAATTCTCGAGATGTGCTCCTTCTTCACTTAGGTGTTTAGACGACTCAACTCACGAATGAGCCCTCAATCGTATCGCTCCTAGCTTGATTATGAGCTCATGCATTTTCAACTTGAATTCGGACTCCCATGGCGATCCATGCTCTTCATGTCGTCTTACCTTCTTTACAGAACCGAACTCCCTGAGTTCTTCTCTAGCTCAACTCACTTGAATACCGAGCTTAACCCAACATTTTTGAAAAGAATGGTTTTACCACAATGCTCACGGTTCTTCCTTATTATATAACACTTGTAGTAAGAATGTTTTGGCTTTGCGATAATAAGCACATTTGTACCTCCCAAACGATGAGAAAATGCTATTACCAATAAAGACCTAATGTTGCCATGATGATGACCCAGGTTCAAGCCCTCAGCATGTCGATAGACACCCTTAAGACTGATTCTTGGCCAAAGAGCTCCTCGGTATTTTGGCAGTAGATTCTGCAATCCCGGCTCCAATCAACAAGTTTTTCTGAACCTGGTAAAAGAATACTTTTTATTGTCTGATTGGATGTACATAATGGACGGCTATAAATATTGCCTATTGCCCTTTAGAGTTTCTCAAAGAGACCATTTACAAGTAACAAGGATGTAGTACACGAAACGGCCAACCAGGTATTTTCAAAGTCGGCCTTCACATTCAATTCATTTCCAGGGGGAAAAATAAAAATAAAATGCTGAGCAATATGAATCGTTTCATTCTGCACCGTAATAACCTTCATCTCCTGATTCGGGGAATTTTTTATGAAGCCTTGAATATCGTGACTCCAATCCATCGCAATATTACGCATTCTTTCTGAAGGCCGATGAAAATGCAAAATATAACAAGTCGCAAAAACAATTCATTTTTTCAAACATACTTGCCCACGGTTCAGTTGGGTCGCATTTTTTATTTGATTTGAAAAAACTACAGGCAAACCAAAATAATGCAAACAATAAAGACAGTATTGGCGCAGGATCAATCGATGATATTCTTCAGAGTATGGATCACGCACTGTCCCGTATGTTTCCCGTTTCTGTCGCCGCGCACTGTTGTTCCGTCTGCTTCCTAAACTCGGGCGCACTGTTCCGTCTGCTTCCTAAACTTCGCACCTCGCACCACACTGTTTGCATTATTGTAGGATTGCCTGTAGCTTTTAGGAGCAAGTTTCTTAATCAGTGCACCGTAATAGTGCTGATATTGAACAAGATGAATAACATTCAACATTCCCCAGACTGTGCGTGTCCCGTCCTTGGCGCGTGAAGTTTCTTGAATGGGCGCGTGAAGTTGCTTGAGAGTATGGGTCGCGTGAAGTTGCTTGAGAGTATGGGTCGCGCACTGTTCCGTATAGTTCTAGACCCGCCCCAACTCATGAATGCCTGTCTGCGCACTGTTCCGTATGCTTCCAGACCCGCGCACTATGTTGTATGCTTCCTAAACTTCACCTTAAACCACGAATGCTTGCCTACGCTCCATCAAATGCTGCAGCAGATGAATGGCTGGTGCATGTGGAGTTTTAAGAAATTTGTTTTCTTCCTCCAAAACAAAACAAACATTTCTTTCTGTGCATGCGTGGGTTTTTAAAAACTATTCTCTGCTTCAGCCAATGCGTGGCCTTTTGTCAATTTCTGAGTCTTTTAAAAATTGTTCTAGTTCTCTTTACCAAGCGTGTGCTTCTTGGTATGGACTGTTTCTTTTTCTTTCTTTATTTAAAGACTGCTTCAGCTTCCCTGAGTTCTTCTCTCTCTTAGACTTTGAAATTTCCTTTAACATTCAAAAGAATTTGCTGTCCTTTTCCTTCAACCAATGCGCATGTATTTCTTTTACATAATGTCAAACAAAATATTATATCTTTCTGAAGAAAAAGAAGCTTCCCTGACTTTTTCTACCGGGTTTGATGGAGGAAGTTACGAGGATTAATTCAACTTCCTCTCATCCCGGGTAGTGGCTTAAGTGCCAGGGGGAAATGGGAAAAGTAACGGGCAATTGCCAACAGGAATGGCAAAATGGGTTGGCAATCCCCGTCCAATTTCCCCATGTGGGAGATTGGGGAATTTTATGCCCATTTTCCAATCCATGATTTGGCAATTGGCAGAGGAAAACCCACGTGCGGGAAATTTGAAGGAAATTGCCAGGAAAGTGGAAATCTGGGTTTGGGATGCCAACATGGCAGTTGGAAACAAAAGCTTACTTCCCTGGCACTAAAACTTGTCGGATGAACCTTCATTTATATTTATTTAATTAAATACCCCTTAAGTGATTAATTTAATCAAACAAGGAGCAATTAATTAATTAAATATTAATTAATTATTTTAATGTATTTTAATGCGTTTTATAGCCTGGCGGGAAGAGTTCTTGCCCGAAAATCACGAAATGAAGACCGAAACGATCACAAAAATAAGACGATCGCAAGGAGTCCAATGAACCACGCAAAGTAATACTTTTCAAAAATTTCTAATTTTTAATTATTCAATTGTTTTTTAACAATTTTGCGCAGTCAAAATTGGCTGATAACAAGTTCAACCACTTAGATTTTTCAGGGTCGTCATCTGGTTCAGTCTTAGTTCCCATGGTGATGCAGAATAACTCTTTAGCCCTTAGTTTCAAAATCATTTTCAATCTCCATTCAAAGAAGTTGAACAACGTAAGCAAAGGAATTGAAAGTGCATCCATAGTGAAGAGAGAGAGGAGTGCAAAAAAGAAACACAAGAATCATAACCACCCAGGACAATATAATAACCCCCTACTTTCGGCAATTTATAGTTTAGTTCGTTGAATACAATCAAATCTGAGCGTGCATCTTGAAACAGTTGGTAACTCACCTTATAATCAGCGTAATAACGCATAAGAGAGGAGACTACAATTTTGTTTCATAGAGCACAACAAAGTGACACCGTATAGAAGCATAACTTGTAAAAAACTAGGAAGGATGTGAAATCAAATCCTGGTTGTGAGAAAAAATGTCTCACGTCGTAAAGGATACCCCCGTGCTGCAAACTGTGGCATATGCGCTCACTAGTTGCTAACAATAATAAGGGTAAAAGCAAGTTTTAAACAAACTCAAGATGAGTCCCGATGATCTTCAAAAGGCCAGAAGGGCACATGGAAGACAAATAGGTGCTTAGAGTGTCACTGCACAGTTGGGTGCATGATTAGTAAAAAAATCGACAATAATGCCTAAAATTTATCGTTTAGAAATGTCCAGTTTAGCTAATTTTAGAGCTTTTTGGACTTAGAAAAAAATGACAATAAGCGTTAAGAAGGACAATTTTTAATGATTTAACTAATCGTAAATTAAGAGCAAATTAAGGTTATAATTGATAAAACTAGATTTAATTAAATTAAATCTACTTAATTACGAATAAATAAATCCTAATGATAATTAAGATCTAATTAAAAATAAATACTAATTAAAATACTCCCTTTTTAAGAAATTTCCCCCTTACCAAATATACCCCACTTTTAAAAAAATATTCCACTTTTAAAAATATTCCCACCAAAATGAAATTTAAAAAAAAAAAACTGCCTTAACTAAGTTTAAATAGACTTACCAAACTTACCCAAAAAAGTGGCTCAGGAGGTTGGGCTTGGCGTGGATCTCGGTTGGTTGGGCTCAGCGTGGATACGGTGGGGTGGATCTCGAGTTGGGCACGGGAAAGCAGGGAGGAGGGAGAGAGGATCCCAACGTGGATCGCAGTTTGAAGCCATTGGAAGGTGGGCCGCGTGGGAGACAATGTGCTCGGTTGTGGGCGAAGACCCCAACAAGGAGCTCAGAGCAGGCTCAGCACGCGGTTGGAGGGAGAGATATGTTTGGGAGAGATATGAGGTGTTGGGCTCGGGGCTCAAGGCATGTGCAAAGGAAACCTAGAGTGACACACGGGAGCTAAAGGCCTGGGAGCTCGATGGGAGCACATGGGGAGTAGGGCAGGGGATGGCTCCACATCAGGAATGAGGGCCAAGTAGGGTCGTGAGGGCTCAGGGAGACTCCAACGATGAGGTAAAATTATAGGGAAGGACGTTAGGGAGCAGGCCCACATAGAGGAGAAGGGACTCGCCAAAGGTGCAAAATGATTTCACCAGGCAACAAGGAACAAAGCACGAGCTCAGGGTAAAAAAATGACTCGGCCAGGTTTGAAGAAACTGGTTTGAAGGTTTAGCTTGGTTAGATAGATCAAAGGAGGTGTAGAAGGAGCTTGGTCGTGAGCAAAAAACCACCAAACACTGAAATTTGAACCTCCACTATACAAATGAAAAACTTGTATTCTGTAAAAAACACAGAGAAACCAGAGATCTAAAAACTTTTTAGTTTAATAAAAAATTAAAAAACCAAAAAAATAACCTCTTATTTTAACTGATCTACCAGATTTAGCTGCAGTTAGTTAAATTTAGATGTAAAACCCCTAAAAAAACTCAAGGAGATCTGCACATGCATGAAGAACACAGCAAAACCGAACAACTTTCCAAGAGCAACTTGTTAAGAATGTTAGAAATAAAATTCCAAAATATAATGATCGAAAAACTTGCACGAAGAGTAAAAAAATGAAACCAAGAGTAATCACAACTCAAATAACGAATGCACGTTTTCCCAATCTCAGCTCTGATACCATGAAAGAGTTTGCGAGAATCATATCGAAAACTGTGCACCACGATGAAGTTGCACTCTAAAGGAAATGTAATAGCTCCAGCGTAATCACTAGGAGGAATTGATCAATCAATGGAATAACTTGCATAACAGAATAAAGCTTGCACGTGTAGAGAAAGACAGTAGAGTGTCTTCGCATACTCATAAATGTCAAATGAAGGAATACATATAGGGTGTTGAGTAACCCTAGTGCATGAAACACAAGCAAACCCTAAACCTAACCCATGTGAGATGACCTTCCATATGTGAGTAGAGGAAACATAGGATCCCACACACTAACAGTTTCTCATGGAGGATCCCAATATTATGTGACTTTCATTGATGATGCCATAAGAAAGGTATGAGTTTATTGTATTAAACATAAATATGATGTTTTTGAGACTTTTAAAAGATGGAAAGCCCTTGTGGAAAATGAATCAAATTCAAAGTTAAAATGCCTTAGTTCTTGCAATGGTGGTGAGTACTACAGCAAGGTTTTCAATGATTATTATTCAGTGAATGGAGTACATAGAGAAATAATGGTTCCTAGAACACCACGGGAGAATGGTATTACAGAAACAATGAACAAGACTATCATGAAACGTACAATAAGCATTGGGATAAATGTTGGATTACCTTTGTAGTTTTGGGCAGAATCAGTAGATATGGCAGTTTATTTGATAAATTATAGGTCTTCAAGTGCATTGGATGGTGGAATACCAGAAGAAGCTTGGCATTGAAAAGAGGTAGATATTTATTTTCTTAGAGTATTTGGTTCAAAAGCTTTTGTACATGTTGATAGAGAAAATAGAAAGAAGTTGGATGCTAAATCCAAGAGATACACTTTTATTGGTTATGGCTCTGGCGATTTCAGATTCCTTTTTTGGGATTTAGAAGATTCTAATATTGTTATGAGTCATGACATTGAATGGAATGAAAAGAGAATGTATACGGATCAAGTTTTCTTACCCAAAGATGAATCGGTAGAAAATTTTGTGGATGAAAATGCATTCTTGGATTTAAAATTGACACCTACAGGTTTACACAGTAACTGGTGTCTGTTGATCCCTGAACGGTGTTGATTAACCACTGACCAACATCGGTTGCCTGACTGACATCAGTTATAGAAGATCTAGACCAGCGTCGGTTATCTGAACCTACGGTGGCAGGAGGTGACCGACATTGGTCACTATCTGAAATTGATACCAATTTGCAGAATGAGCAAATTGAGCCTTCAATACCCCAAACCTCAGTGAGAAGGTCACAAAGGGTAAGTAAACATCCAAAAATATTTTCACCTTCCTAATCTTATTTATTATTGACTGATAGTGGTGAACCAGAGAATTTTGAAGAAGCAATGTAGGATGAGACCCACGTGTAGTAGGAGCATGGCATGGATCAGGAGATGGACTACTTGAAACAAAACAAGACATGGGATTTGGTTAAGTTTCCAGTAGGTAAAAGAACATTGCAGAACAAATGGGTTTACAGGATCAAGGAAGAAGAGGATGGACATAAAAGATACGAGGTAAGGCTTGTAGTAAAGGGATTTGCATAGAAATCAGGTATTGATTTTGGTGATATATTTTCTCCTGTAGTAAAAATGACTTCCATACGTACTACATTGAGTTTAGTTGTAGTAGAATAATTGAATTTAGAGCAACTTGATGTCAAGACAAATTTTCTTCACGGTGATTTGGAGGAAGAGATTTATATGCAGCATCTGCTTGGTTATAAAGTCAAGGGTAAGGAGAAACTTGTGTGTAGGTTGAAAAAGACCTTGTATGGGCTCAAGCAAGCCCCAAGGTAATGATATATGAGGTTTGATAGTTTCATGCATGAGCATGGTTATATGAGATGTGAATATGACCGTAGTGTTTATTTCAAGAAGCTTGAAAATGGGAGCTATATTATTTTTTTACTGTATATGGATGATATGCTTATTGCAGGATCTAGTATACATGACATTGGTGAGCTTAAAGAAAATTTAGCTCATACATTTGCAATGAAGGATTTGGGAGATGCAAAGAAAATCCTTGGCATGCAAATTCACCGACTCATGAAGAACAAGAAGTTGTATTTGTTTGAGGAACATTATATCAATAATGTGTTGGAAAGGTTTAATATGCAAAATTCAAAACCTGTAAGTACACCTATGTCTAGACACTTCAAATTGAGAAAATATCGGTTTTCTACATCACATGAGGAGGTCGAGTACATGGCATGAGTTCCATATGCTTCAGTTGTTGGAAGTCTTATGTATGTTATGATTTGTACCAGACTAGACACTACACAGGCAGTGGGAGTTGTGAGAAGATTTATGGCCAATCCAAGTAAAGAACATTGGAAAGCAGTCCAATGGATTCTTAGGTATTTGAGAGGGACATGCAACATGTAGTTATGTTATGGATGGTTAGATAGTTCTGTATGTGGCTATGTTGATTCAAATATGGATGGTGATTTAGATGGTAGGAGAAGCACCACTGGATATGTATTCATAGTAAGTAGGATGATAGTTAGGTGGATTTCGAGATTGGGGAAGGATGTGGCCCTGTCTACTACATAGGTTGAGTATATTGTGGCTACAGAGGCTAGAAAAGAGATGATATGGATGAGGAGGTTCATGTAAGAGTTAGGAAAGGAGCAAGAGGATTGCAGATTGTACAGTGATATTCAAAGTGTGATTCACCTATAAAAGAACTTAGTGTTTCATTCAAGAACGAAACACATTCAGTTGAGATATCACTTCATACGACAGGTGTTGGAGGATTGGTAGCTGAAACTGGATAAAATTCATACCAAAGAGAACGTTGCGGATATGCTAACAAAGATGTTGGCAAAGGAGAAGTTGAAGCTACACTCTAATTATGTTGGTCTTCAAGTTTGAGACTTTAAGAGGGAGAAACAAAGCCAAGGAAAGGATCCAATAATGGATTTGTATAGTACAGTGCAACAATTTATCTCTAAGTGGGAGATTCTTGAGTTATGGAGCTTAATTACTTCACATTAGCATGCTTTATTAACTTTTTGAAATACATAGTAACCAACGTCGGTCGAATGACTGACATCGGTCACTTAGGGACCAATATAGGTCAAGGCAAGGAGGAACCAACATCGGTTGTGGCTAACCGACATCGGTTGCCTGTGCATGATTGTTTTATTTAACTCACAGGAATTAGATCTAACCTTTGATATAAAGTTGATCTAATGGTTGTAATAACATAGCTAAGTTGCCTTAAGTTTTTATATGGTTATATAAGCTAGAAAACCAGGGTTAGATGACAATAAGGGAGAATTATAAGAAGGAATTCTTAGAGAGATAAAAAGAGAAGATTGTGAGGAAGAAATTACTATACATCTAGGAGGTGAGGAAGATTGCATATCTTCATTGTATATTCTCTACAAATCTTTGAATAATAAGATTGGTTTTTTTCTTGGTGGATGTAGCCCACACTAGGTGAACCACGTTATATATTATGTATTGTTCTTTTGGTTTATTTCCGTATTTATTGTTGGTATGCTTAGATATGAATAATATATCTGTACAAATGGTGTGATTAACCCTAATAAGGTGCTTCTGCTCTTCTTTATATTCTTCTTCCTCTTTTGGGCCTTTTCGCCTTATGGTCAAACTTTGGGTCGGTCTTTCAGTTGTCAATTACAAAATTCAAACAAGGGAATCATATATATATATATATATATATATATATATATATATATACATACTTAGTTACTTCTTCTAAATCAAGGGGACCAAACAATATAAGCATTATCTATCATCACCTAAAATTGCATCAATGCACAATAGCATTTCAAAGGATTTTATCTATCATATCCATACAAGGGACAAGGGTTACATCACTATGCATACACATCATAAGAGGGGAAGTTCGTTTTATTCCATCTTTCACATTTGCATACTTGGAGCAATCTAGATCTAGTCAACTATCATAGTGCAACTTGCACAAGGGCAACCTAGGGCATCATTACACACACATACACACAAAACTACATGGATTTTGAGATGTAGTGTAGTGCACATTCATAAGATCACTCTTCGGGTAACTGTCAGGGTCAGTCTGACTCCCCATTCTACATCTTCTTTATTAGGTTTGATTTGGTTTGTGGGCATGTGCAACTAGCTAGCTATTTTGTAGGTTACAGGTATGATCGACGTCATTGGAGTGAATTCAGAGTGAAAAAAAAGGTTCAACAACGAAGTTCTTTCAACCTAGAAAAGGTAAGAATTTAAGCATATGAGAAAACACTAGCGCCCAGATCAGTCACTAGCGCCTAGGTGCTCCTGTCCTTCAGTGGGCACTTCTGTGTTGTGCAATTTTGAGTCCCACAACCCTTGGTGAGCCTTGACTACACTCTTCCTAGTTTATTCTAATAGTTTCTCATCCTATATCACTTCCAGATCACTCAATAATCAGCTAAGTCACCTTCCCTCTATGTCTCTTGCTTGGGGTTTTACATCTTTACGTGCTTATTGTTTTTCCATTATTGTATATTATCATCTATATATAGATAATTACAATAGTTACTCTAAATAAAGGTTCAATTCAATTTAAATTAAATCATTTGGTAAACCCGACTGCTCAAACCCCTACCTTCCTTCAAGACCTTTCTTTTATGCCCATCACCCGTAGTGGTCTTTTTGGTCCCCTTACACACATCAAGCTTCCTCCATCTTTCCATAAGTTCTCTAAACAAATGGTTTAATCCGTTAATCCCCTACTTAATTCCATCAGCATTCCTCTTGAATACATTGAAACTTTTGATAGTAAACAATCATATGATGAGGACACTAAATGTTGATCAAGAACAACTTGACAAACTCGCTAATTTTTGTTATGCTTTATGCACCAACCCTACACATGTTTTGCATGTTCTAAATGCTTTACTAGCTGATAAACATTCTCGAGATGTTAGTGCTCTCCCTCTCATGGGTTCCTTCTCAACCACCATGTCCTCCACACTGTAGACACTAAATCACACACTTGGGTACATTTCTAGGTCCTAAATACATACTAACATTCATATGATTCCTAAACAAGAAAACTAGTAATTGATGTATGTCTTTGGCCTCTTTGCTTTCTATATTGTTTTCTATTTGGTCTTACATACCCTATAACCTAGTTAATATTTTACTTATTTATCTTTTATGGCTCCAGACACCAGCGCCCAACCAAGAAAGGAGTGCCCATGCGAACCTTTCCCCTCTAGCTGCCCCTGACCCTTTTTCCACCTTACTCACTTCTTGTGGGTCTCTTTTATCTTTTGGGCACCTTTTTTACTTATGGTTCGGTGTTCCAGATGTCAATTACAAAATTCAACCAAGGGAATCATATAAATACATAGGTATGTGTTCAAAATAAAGGACCTAACACTAAGCATTACATAGCATCAGCTAAGCTTGCATCCAAAAGGAACCTAAAGCACTCCAAAGGCATCCAACTATCAAATCTCTCTCAGGGACAAAAGCAAAAAATTTGCATACACTGCATCGGAAGGAGGGAGTTCTTTATTCCATCCATACATTTTACCACATTGTTACATCTAGCTATAGCCCGTTATCAAGTGCACTTGCATGAGGGAATCCTAGGGCACGATTCTTAGACACACTCACCAGAACTACATTTAGTTTGAGATGTAGTGTAGTGCTCGATTGTAAGTTCACTCTCTGGGTGACCATTGGGGTCAATCTGACTCCCCATTCTGCATATTTCTTTTTTGGATTTGATGTTGTTTGTGGGTTTTTACAGGTGATATATGTTTTGTAGGTTAGATGTACCCTTAGTAGTAAAAGAGTGACACATAGGTGAACAACAAGGAATATTTGCAACACTTGTGCGACACGGTAAAGATTAGGTTTTAGTCATTTTCATACTCACAAGCACCTAGAAGAGGTCTCCAACGCCTAGGCGCCCCTATCTAGTCGTGGGCGCCCGTGCCTGACCTTATTCCTACATTCCATAATTTATCTTGAGTATTTATGACATTGTTCATTTCCTATTCAGCAGCTTTCCTAGTCCAGAGCACTTATGGATCAAACGTAAATCAGCTAAGTCATTTTATCTATATCTCTTACTTAGGGTTTCATACTTACTTTCTTATTTGCTTGCGTCATATTATGCTTAGCAAATGTATATCCTAGTTTACATCAGTTACTTTGTAATTAAGGTTTAATAAAATTATATTTTTGTTAAATCATTTGGTGAACCTGCATTCAAATACACTTGGATCCTTCTTTTTCTTCTCCCATGGCTCCTAAAAATCCTCTAATCTCATTGCATGACTTGCTTCAAATGCACCCATGTTGTAAAGATGTTCTTTTAAAATCCCTAGACACTATGTATCTACCTCACAGTATGCCACCCCGCTCAAGTAAGTGCCATCTTCAATCATCTATTTGATGACTCTCTTGCTCTTAATCCTCTATCTAATCAACCCATCTTAGAGTCCATTCAAGATTCACATTCGTTATTTCAAGACAAAATTCAAACTATGAAAACAACGATTACATATCTTAAATATAAAATCCAGCATCTCAGGGATGTTTCTTAAGCCCATGTTAGTTCTTCTTCTACATCTCATAATATTGTTATGACATCTATATGTACTCATATCAGTGAACCTCGAGTCTTACTACTCCCCGCGCCTCTCAAGTTTGATCTTAATGCTAAGCAACATGATATTCTTCCTCAACTCCTCACTCATCAATTGATCCTTGTCATCTACTCATTGTTATCCTCCTTATCGGCTTGCAAAATACCAAGTTCACCCATATTAAAATTATCATCGAATCAATGGACATAATGAAAATTATTGTTATGCTCTAAAATGACAAATTGGCCACCTTAAGCATTATGGTCTCATTTCATTTGCTACACAAAATTCTACTACATGTTCATCTCCAATTGTTATATCACGTTGGGTTTCTAATCCTGATTCATATATGTCTAATAAGCATCATGTCATCGTTACTAATGTTCCCTCTACAGTAAGTCTAGAGCCACCTAAACAACTTCCTCTCAAAATAAATCCAAACCCTCCTCCTCTTAAGTCTTCTACCATGTCACTAACTTCTCAACAACTTCCTCTTAAAACCACTCCAAAACCTCCTCATCTCACATCTTCTACAACATTATCAATCCCACATAAGCTTCCACCATCCAAGATCCCTCCCCACCCTACTCCACTTCCATTTCGAATTCATTTTGTCAAACAAACTATTCCTTATATTAATAACCATGACACATTTCAATCCCCATCACCATCGTAATGTCTTTATTTCATCATCTAATAGATCTTCATCACTCACATACTTGGGGGGCATCACAACTTATCCCCCCTTGCACTGCTATCAAAGTTCTCTATCATTTCATACACTTGACATTATGTGCTTAATGTATAAATATTTCATAAGCATCACTTCAAACCCTTTGATGCATGCATTGCATTGTCACTACCCTATGACACACTCTAGTTCCACAGTTCATACTCAATTGCCGAGGGTATAAATATGAAATGAACCTCATCACACTTTTATCCAAAGTAAATTTATGAGTTCAAATGTTCCCAAATTCTCCCTAAACTATTATAGTGTGGCAGAGAATTCAAAGAGCTTTATGTCGATATAAAGAACTCTAAAAATGGAGCTCGTACGTGAAAGATATCGTCTACTAAAATTTTTAGCCAACTAGCAAAATTAATGGACTATACACAACACTGTTGACATGGATGCCTACACATCCACCAAGTGGACCAATCATAGAACGATAAGTGGCACATGAATATTTGAGCAAAAAATTGGGTTTTGGATGTTGATATTTGACACTCATGTTTGAACAGGTGGGCCCCACTATTTGCTAGCCAAGGGCCCTCAACCAGGGTCAACACACATTTTTTATTGAAGGGGCATCTTTTCCGCCATTTCTTCATATTATCATTGTAATGATATTGTATATATATGCCACTATTTGCCTTTTCATCTTGCATGTTTGTTTTTATTCCATGGATTTGAATCGTAATGCATTGTGTTATGGACCGAGTTAACTTGCCAACTCAATGATTCTATATGATCATATCACCATAGTCATGAGCCACTATGCTTACCAACTAATTCTGACACTGACCGGCCATCCTAATCGCTCAGTCTAGTTAAATTTAGAAACACGACTTATTGTCATTCAACTAAGTCTCCATTGTGTGCCAAAAGGGCACCAAACGTGGCGGATAAGCACACAACACAACACGCTACCAATGACAACCCATATACGTGGCCAATGCAACGTAGACGTGGCATCCCAACTGCTACCCACCACATATGTAACATAACAAATCCAAGCCACATAGTAACAATCGACACGAATACGTGGCTTAACAAACCCAAACCACAACGCAACAATAGGTACATGTACGTGGCCACAACAACTTGGCGCAGTGCTAAACATAGCCAAGTGATTGGCCACATCTACATGGCAACAAAAATAGGTTAAGGTGTGGCCACAACCACAAGAACATAAGGTAGTTAAGCCCATTTTAAACATTCAAATCCCCTTCAGTGCGGTGAATGTGGGATTTTACCCATAATAGAATAAATTGGCCGTCGAAAGAGGAGGAAGAGGTGGTCGAACCCATGACTTGCAAAAAAACCACATCGCCACTGAGCCACATGGGCTCGGTGAGTTATAAATTGATCTCGCTTCTACTTAAATAGGGTTTAAACAGTGACTGTGTAGAAGCCAGAATAGGCAATTTGTAGAAATCTTCATTTTAGAGGCACTTAGAGTCATTTTGGGACTTCAGCCAAAACTAGAAAAGTGTTCCAAATTTAGAGACAAAGTAGATAGTGTCTTTCGTATTCCATGAAGTGTTGTAACTTTCCTGGTGGAAGGGGTTTTCTAGCTCCATTTCATAGAGAATGCAGTTTGGAGATCTTATAGAGCCACAAATGGATTTAGGAATGAGTTTCTGACAAAATGCAAAGTTTTCAAATCTAAATCAGCTCAAAAATGTAGGTGACAATGATTTATTATTCATTTGGGAAGGTAAAAATTGTACTTCAAGTGATATTTAATAGATTGATTCACATTTAAAGTGAATTTGGAGACATAGCACAACTAGGTGAACTATGTTATCAATTTTTTGGATTTGTGGTGATTTTGTTGTTGTTTATTATTAGTTTTTCAATTTCAGTATAAGAAAATTAATAATTGAATAAGCAAGGCAATTAACTAGAAATTCATATTAAGTTGAATTTTTGAATCATTTATCCACGACAGACAAAGTGAATACACAAATCAATTTTGGATGACAAAATCAAATTGAATGCATTGTTAAATCAACTTTTGATATGTTTATGAAAGTTTGAGATCAATTTTAATGGTTTTGTAATTATTCTACTTAATCACATAAAGTTGAGATTAAAGGAAAATTGATCAAACAAGGGGAATAAATATGAGTTAAGTGGATTTTAAAACACCCAAAAGTGAATCCATATCAATCTCTTGATCAATATAAATCATATTTTTTAAGTATCTAAAAAAATTGAAAACGGTGCCCAAGGGGTGAAAAATTGTTTATGGATCATGTTTTGGTATCTGAGCGAGTTTAGCTCGATGTTTAATTTCAGTTACATTTGATTTTTAGTATGGTTTTACAATTTGGGCTTGTTGATCTTTCCAATTGTAGTGTGCAGTGTTTTGGGGAGTACAGGTGTTGCAAAAATCCATGGGGAAAGCCTTAAAAAGAGGGAGGTTGGAAGATCTTGAAAGCATAAACAGGTAGATTCAGGAATAAAATGCATTCCTGAGATGTAAGTTATTTTCTAGTTTGAAATCAGAGCTTGAATCAAATGATAAGCTCTTGATGATCTTACAATGTGGTGAACTGAAGAACGATGTACCTTCCACTATAGATGCAAGAACTATGACAGAAGAGTGCACTGTAAGTATACCGCCACATGATTCCTCTTCCTATTCAGATCTAGATTTAGGTATTGTTCTAAGTGAACTTGAAAAGCACACAAAGGGAATTGGACCTAAATTACTAATTAAAATGGGATTTAATGGGAACGGACTTAGTAAGAACAACCAAGGTATATCTAACCCAATAAAGGTTGATGATCCTCCTCATCTTGCAGGTTTGGTTACGCTAATGGTGGGAAAATGGAAGTTGGAGAAGGATCATAAGATGAGCTTCTGACAATAAAGTGTCTTTCCCATTAGCATCTGATGAATCATCATCAGAAGATGGATCTAGTAAAAAATCACCGAGAAGAGGTATTGAGATTCCTCCACCTCTTATTTACTATAAACATAAGGGAAATGATAAAAATTTTGATCCACTATTTTCATTTAAGAAATTTGGCAATGACATACAGAAAATGTGGTACAATTATCCTTGCACTTTTTTTGAGATGTATAACCATTATGTAGCCAATTGCAATAAATGTAAATCTTTGTTGGGAAATATTATGAGAGATCACTCTCCTAAACAGTGCTTAGAGAAAAGTAATTTGGGTAAGTTTCCTAAAAACATGGACAAAATATTTTGCTCTTATTGTAACAAGAGAGGTCATGAGAATGATAAATGTTAGTAGCATCCTAGAAAAAATTGGAAAATTTTTAACAAGGAAAGCACTAAACAATCAACAAACTTAAATATGACCCCTATAGTGGTTCAGTTATATAGTGAAGAAATTTAACCACCTAAAAAATAAAATTCATTAAATTGGTGGGTAAACAATTTCTCAATTTCATGTTTACATAGTTGTGATAGTTGATTAACATGCAAATTATTAAATCATTTTTGGGATTCGCGTGGATGGATAAAAAAGAAAACTTCCCATACATTTTTTAGATTTGATTATGATGAAGTAACCTGAAGGGGAAATTCGGGTGACATGTTTATCATACTTGGATGAATTTCTCTTGTTTATGGGGTTTTGGAAAACTTCATTTTTGGAATCTTAATGGTAGAAAATACAAGAGTTTCTTATGGGGCATGATCATTTGATCAGTATGTCAATTTTGTAAAACATGTATACATAGTATGTTGTTGTTTTCCAAATGTATCAATGACACCGTTTGTAATTATAATAATTATACAAACTTTTTGTAGCCATGCATGATTTTTGCACATTTTATAAGTCTGTTATTTTGGGATTTAATTTTGTAACTATCAAACATGGTTGAAAATAGTATGTACAATTATTTCACAAACAAAATATGATGTAGGTTGCATTTTAAAGAGTTAACAGTGGTCCAGGATCAGTGAACAGATCGTTATGGCATTTTGGTTGTTATATCAGCTGCAATATTGGCCATGGATTTAGTTAGACATATTTTTTGGTGTTGACATTTTGTCTATTTGGACTAATCCATTTCTTGATGGATTTTCCATATATATTGCAATATTGAAACTTACCATGTTATAAATTGGGTTCTATATATTTGTGACATGCAGTGGACCTATTCATAGTTTAACTGGGTGAGTTTACTTTTGGGGACCAAAAGGGTCTTATAGGGGAGGTGTGATCCAGAGGACATATCTGAGTTCAGATGTTCTCAAATTCTCTCTAAACCATTACAGAATGAAATATCATTCCGAGAGGTTTTAGTTGATATAAAGAACTCTAAAAACAGAGCTCGTATGTGAAAGATATCGTTCGCTAAAATTTTTGGCCAATTGGCAAAATTACTGGAGCGCACAGGTCTACTAACATGGACGTGTGCACATCCGCCAAGTGGACCAATCATGGAATGACAAGTGGCACATGAATATTTGAAAAAAAATTTGGGTTTTTGACGCAGGTCTTTGACACTCGTGTTTGAACTGGTGGGCTCGGCTATTTGCTAGCTAGGGGACCTCAGCCAGGGTCGACACACTTTTTTTATTGGAGGGGTGTATTTGCCATCATTTCTTCATATTATCATTGTAATGATACTTTATATATATTTCACTATGTGCCTTTGCATCCTGCATGTGGGATTTTATTGCAAGGCTTTGAATTGTAATGCATTGTGTTATGGACTGAGTTAACTTGCCAACTCGGTGAGTCTATATGATCAGCTCACCACAGTCACGAGATACTATGTTTGCCAAATAATTCCTACACTAACCAGCCATCCTAATCGCTTGGACGAGTTAAATTTGGAAAAAAAACTCATTTCCATTCAACCAACTCTCCACATCATGCCACGAGGGCACCAAATGTGGCGGATAAGCACACAACACAACACACTACCAATGACAGCCCATATACATGGCCAACACAGTGCAACGTGGCATCCCAATTGCTACCTACCACATATGTGGCTTAACAAATCCAAGCCACATCATGATAGTCGACGTGAATACATGGCTTAACAAACCAAAGCCACAACGCAACATTCGGTATGTGTTTGTGGCACAACAACTTGGTGCAAGGTTAAACATAGCCAAGCGACCGACTGCATCTATGTGGCAAAAAAAATAGGCTAAGGTGTGGCCATAACCATAAGAAGATAGGATAGTTAAGCCCATTTTAAATATTCAAATCCCCTTAGGCGTGGTGAATGTGGGATTTTACCCACAATAGAATAAACTAGTCATCTGAAGAGGAGGAAGAGGGGGTCAAACCCGTGACCCATGACTTGTAAAATAAGTGGGGCTCAATGATTTATATATTGAGCTCACTTCTACTTAAACAGGGTTTAGACAGTGACTGTGTAGAAGCCAGAATAGGCAATTTACATAAATATTCATTTTAGAGGCACTTAAAGTCATTTTGGGACTTCGGCTAGAACTGGAAAAGTGTTCCAAATTCAGAGACGAAGAAGATGGTGTTTTTATTATTTAGTGAACTATTGTAATTTTCCTAATGGAAGGGTTTTTATAGATCTATTTCACGGAGAATGCATTTTAGAGATCTTGCAGAGCCACGGATGGATTTGGGAATGAGTTTCTGACAAATACGGAGTTTTCAAATCTGAATCAACTCAAAAATCTAGGTGACAATGATCTATTAGTCATTTTGGAAAGTAAAAATTATACTTCAAGTGATATTTAATAGATCGATTCACATTTAAAGTGAATCCAGAGACGCAACCCAATTGGGTGAACTCCACTATCAATTTTTTGGATTTGTGGTGATTTTTTTGTTATTTATTATCAGTTTTTCAATTTCAATATAAGTGAATGAATAATTGAATAATAAATGCAATTAACTAGAAATTTAGATTAAGTTGAATTTTTGAATCATTTATCCACAATTGACAAAGTAAATGCACAAATCAATTTTGGATGAACAAATCAAAGTGAACGCATTGTTAAATCAACTTGTGATCAATTGGGAATAATAAGATCAATTTTAATGGTTTTGTAATTATTCTACTTAATCACAAAAAGTTGAAATTAAAGGGAAATTGATCAAGCAAGGGGGAAAATGAGTTAAGTGGATTTTAAAACACTCAAAAGTGAATCCATATCAATTTCTTGATCAATATAAATCAGATTTTTTAAGTATCTGGAAAATTTTGAAAATAGTTCCCAGAGGGTGAAAACTGTATATGGATCACACTCTACTTTTCACACTCAATACTTCATAATCCATCTATCTAGCACAAATTTTCAAACCAACTCCCAATGATGCACTCTTATTCTATGGTTCATTCTTGATTATTGAGGGATCTTTTATAAATGAGCCTCATCTCATACTCATACACATCCGTTGGGGGGCATGATGGCCCTATCACATTCACACATTACATAACATTCCATCACACTCGTGCACTGCATTTGCATATCTTGGTTGCACTTACTCTTACTTGATTATACTACTAACATGATGCACTTTGCTTATTATGCTAGTCAAATGGTCAGTACATCATCATCTTTCTATATGCACACATGCATGTTCACTTTGTCTTTTTGGATTGAATGCAGGTCTCTTATAGACTTCCATGCGTTGTAATGATGCTTAACATTGTACCCTTTTCCAATCCCATCAAGGCTCCTAGGGGCGTCTACCTTTCCTACTCTCACGCATTACATGTGATATTATTTCATTATTTACTACTTCTACTTTCTCACACATTTACTTTCCACTGATATATGCACGCCTTGACATAATTTTTATCTTTCTAACATGCTAATGGGTGCTTCATGTGTAGCATTTGCTTTCCATGAACTATATACCACCATGGTTGTCTGATACATTTTACTCATCATTGTTTTCTATTGTATGTTATTATTTGTGGGCTTTTCCCTGTGTCTTACTTGTTCATTGTTTGTTTTTTTATGGTTGCTTCGGCCCTAATTATCTTGTGACAATGTGAGTGAGGTCCCGTGTTTGAAACCTGATTTTCATGGTCTATATTGTATACACATTTTCTTGTTGCATTGTTTTTATATGACATGCTTGCTACTTTTTCTACTGACACATGTATCTAGACACTTTGTTTTCTTATGCATTGGTTTCTACCATGCACATTCCCCCCACAGGGATATAATTCAAATTAGCATTAGGTCCTGCCTTTTGGGCTACACACTCCTATCGATGTCGCATGCACCCCAAACAAGGGGGGCATACACTGGGTGAAAAAATCACCCCATACAAGAACTTAGACCTGTAGTTCAGTTCAATACAATACAAAACTGACACAGGAAAATAGTCACAAAACCACCCAGAATCTCACTTGGGTCCTCAGTACAACACAAACACCCAACACCCAAACCCATACAAAAGTACATGGGTGCATGTTTCCTCCCATGGATGTTGATTTCCTAGGGGCACACACAATTAGTTTCTTAGATCAGCATAGTTCACAAAATCGTTTAGATCAGTTTGACATTATCAGGCACAATCCTCAAGCAAACAAAATACAATTTATCTCCTATATTCAATTCAAGTGGTACAATTTGGAACAAATCAGGGACACACCATCTATAGTGGTATTTATCAAGAAGATTCATGGAAGGAGAGTAACATTAGACATATCTCCCTAACACTCTCTCGTTGGCATGAAATAACGTAAAAAACTTGCACTTGGTGTGAGATCACCCAAAAAACTCGCACTTGGTGTGAGATCGCCTAAAAACTCGCTCTTGGCATGAGATCGCCCAAAAAACTCATTCTAGATAACATTTTTAGGTCAATTTTCTATCCTTTTACACTCTTTTACATCAAGTGCACACTTTCCTTTTATACACTTTTACATATTTATGCACATTTTTCTCTTATTTATCATATACGAGACTTTAAATACATTCTTGATCTTCTTTTTGCATGTTCATCCTTACAAGAAACAACAATAACAAACACAATAACATGTATAACACGGTATAACAAATACACTTCACCCTTAGGGTCACTTTCCCTTTCTAGTTTTCATGCTTCATTTTTTCATCATTCCATGCTTCACTTATCCACTCGGCACATTCTTCGCCACACACTCTACATGGTTATCAGGTAGACATTTCTTATCTACTTTATCTTATTGAGTATTCACTCAACAACATAAAGTGGGGGGAAATGTAGACACTAAATCACACACTTAGGTACATTTCTAGGTCCTAAAAACATACTAGTATTCATATGATTCCTAAGCAAGAAAACAAGTAATTGAGGATTGTCTTTGACCTCTTCACTTTCTTTATTGTTTTCTATTTGGTCTTACATACCCTACAACCCAGTCGTTATTTTATTTATTTATCATTTATGGCTCTAGACACCATCACCTAGCCAAGACAGGAGCGCCCAGGTGCCCTTGACCCTTTTCCACCTTACTCACTTCTTTTGGGTCTCTTTTAACTTTTGGGCACCTTTTTCACTTATGGGTCAGCCTTCCAATTATCAATTACGAAATTAAAACAAGGGAATCATATAAATACATAGTTATGTGTTAAAAATAAAATACCAAGCACTAAGCATTGCTTAACATCACACAAGCTTGCATCCAAAACGAACCTAAAGCACTCTGAAGGCATCCATCTAGCAAATCACTCAAGGGAAAAGGGTTGCAAATCTTCATACACTACATAGGAAGGGGACATTCTTTATTCCATCCACACATTTTACTACATTGTTACATCTAGCTACAACCCACTATCCAATGCACTTGCTCAAGGGCATCCTAGGGCATGATTTTTACACACACTCACCAGAACTACATGGAGTCTGAGATGTAGTGCATCACTATGTTGTGAGTTCACCCTCCGGGTGACCACTGGGGTCAGTCTGACTCCCCATCATACATCTTTATTTTTTGGATTTGATGTGGTTTGTGGGCTTTTTCAGGTGATATTTTTTTTGTAGGTTATAGGTACCCTCGGCAATCAAAGAGTGACACACAAGTGATCAATAGGGAATATTTGCGACACTTTTGCGATACAGTAAATATCAGGGTTCGACCATTTTCACAGTCACATGCGCCCATAAGAGGTTTTTACCACCCAGGTGCTCATGTCCAGCCATGGGCACCCATGCCCGACCTTATTCCTACAATCTAGAATTTATCTTGAGCATTTGTGACATTGTTCACTTTCTGTTCAGTAGTTTTCTCCCTCCAGATCACTTCCATATTAAACATAAATCAACTAAGTCATTCTTGTTATATCTCTTGCTTAGGGTTTCACACTTACTTGCAATTTTTGTTACGTCATATTATATTTAGCAATTGTATATCATAGTTTACATTAGTTACTCTATAATCAGAGTTTAGTAAAATTATATTTTTGTAAAATCACACACCACCCTCCACTATTCATATTTCTATTGCTACCAATATTTCCCCCCTCCCTCCTCCCCATACTTCCCATACACAACTTGGCTCCTCTTCAGGCACTCATGACCTAACTTCTTTATATCATGATTTATAATCCAAAATCTGTCAATTACAACATGTTACTTCACATTCTTCTCTATCTCTAGATTCCTCACTCCTCCTTCATAGCCCTTTTACACCCACCATTTCTTCTTATCTGCTACCTCCTAACTTTGTCACACTTAAGTTTCTTATGTTCAATGGCCATGACGGCCCTTAGGATCACCTTCGATCCTTTCACATTGTATGCCTTGATTATGTTGATGACCTTACACTATTGGCTAAATTATTTCCTTGAAGCTTACATGATTACACTATGTGTTGGTTCTATGATCTACCTATTCATTCAGTGACCTCTTTTACATACTTAGCCAATGGTTTCCTTGTTTGTTTTTCTATCAATATCGATACTAAGATATCCTATGCAAAATTGGCTCAAATCAAACAAGGATCCAATGAACATCTTACAAACTATGTCTTGCATTATAATAATAACCTTGCTAAGATGATCAATGTTCTAGCTGATTCAGAATTACATGATCTCTTTATTCAAAGTCTTTTACCTCCACTTCAGGAGAGTTTCATCTTCGAGACTTCGACCTCCTTAGATAAATTATGCCATAAACTCAAATTACGCAAAAGAAAGCTTCTTTCCATGGGAAAATTGAAGTATTATGATACTTCTTCATCCTCGTTTTCTAATAGGTTTCAAGCTAAATCCACTTTTAAACCATCTACTAAGACTATTGAATCTAAAGACACTTTCAACATTGTTTCTACACCAAACGAGCTCCAATTGCAATCCATGAGGCTCAATTTTACTAGATTACCTTACACACATCGTATCCTCTTACCACAACTTATTGAAATCAATATCATTACTCGTCCTCCACCAATCAATCTCAATCCTTATCTCCCATGTGGTCATAATTATGATGAAAATGCACACTGTGACTATCACCAATGCAATGAATTCTATTGATTTTCGCTTTAAGCTTAAACCTCTCATTCAAGATCTTGTAACCAATAATGTGATCGAGCTACCTAAGCCATCTAGAGTAAATTTGATTAATGATAACCTAAAGCTTAAAATCTTTAATGACCCATTACCAAAGCATGACAAGCCAGCTACCGATTCATCTACCAATCATGCGTACCATGCTCAACCTCCTCCCTCATCAGGACCACTTGATTTCCTCATTGCTACTGTCAATATACCACCACCAGTCATTACATTCTCAGATCATGAATACCATGCTTCATTTCCCTCTGATTCATTACACATCAATGCTTCTTTTGGTACTTATCCAATAAACAACGCTTTGGTCCATCTATTGACCCTTTCCAATGCATGCTTTGTAGCGTTCCTATTAGCAATCAACTGTTCAAATTCCCTAATCACCTTTTCAATTCCTAATTATTATAGTTGTGTCATGTTTCCCAATATAGTTGGGTTCCTTGCCATGTTTACACCATTTCTCATTACATCTAAAATCAAAGGATGTGACATGGTCTTAGGACTTCCTTGGCTTCGCACTACCTAGGTTATCCCTTCCATGCTTAACTTATGTCTTAAATTCATCCATAACAAGAAAGGTGTAGCCATCGAGGGTATTTTTTCACATAAACCATTACCTCAACCCAATTTTACCTCTATTTCAGCACCCATCATGAAATTTACGCCTCCTACACCTCTTAAATCTAAAATTATGTCTGCACCTAACTCTCCCATCTGTACACGGCCTACATCATAACCTTGTCCTCCTCACTGGTCCATTAGTCCACCCTGTCGGCCTAAGTCCCCTACTCAGGCAACCCATTCTTATAGGTGTTCTCCACCTCCTTTTCTGCATTGGTCTCCCTCACATACACAGTTACTTTCCTACACCACCACTCCTAGACCATGGTCGCATGCCTTTCTCTCCTCGCATATCAGGTGGGTTGGCTTTACTCATCACTATCATCAGATAGCCTTATATCCATCACACACTTGGGGGGCATCACACTTTATTCCCCCCTCCATCACTATTGGCCATCTCTAGTATCTACTTATAGCTTCTTTACTACATTTCATGCTTCACACCTCATGTCTATCTTTCTAAACACTTTCACATCTTTAGTACACACAATGTACCGTCAATACCTAATGATACACTCTTGTACTATGGTTCATGCTTGAATGTTGAGGATAAAATTCCTCTATGAATCTCACTTGTCACATCTTGGCTACTCATGCTCTGTGTTTCATGCCTACATCATCACATATACTTTACACTCATTATGTGCTGACACACTCTAGTTCCACAGTTCATAGTTGACTATTAAGGGAGCATTCCTAAATGAAACTCATCACACGCACATCCGCTAGGAGGAAACACGACTGTCCTCATCTTCACATCTTACACATCACCACACACCATCACTTTCACACAAAATTTTCACATCTTGGTTGCATGTACTATTGTTACTGTATACTGTCTACATGTTTCACTTTGTCTTCCTCTGCTAGCTGGATACTTAGTATGTCATTATCTTTTTCTATACACACATGCAAATTTACTTGGTATCTTGAGGTGAATGTAGGACTTTCACATATTCTTACATGATGCATGATACTTGACACTGCTCTATACCAGTCCCACTGAGGCTCCTACGGGCATCTACCTTTACTACTTTCATATTCTACACAACACAGGTCTTATTATTACATTATTTTCTTGTTACTATCAATTTTACTCTTTGATGATATATTTATACTTTGACATACTTATTATCTTTTCTAACATGCTAGTGGGTGCTTCATGTGTATCATTTGTCTTACGAGATCAATACAACCATGGTTATTTGTCACTTTTTTCTTGCTTTTGTTTGTTATTATTTGCATACTAGGCCCTATGTCATGTTTGCTCATTGTTTGCTTATGGTTTCTTTGGCCTTGATTGTCTTGTGACATTATGAGCGATGTCCCATGTATACAACCCACTTTTCATGGTCTACTTCTTATCTTCATAGTTTCTTGTCGCATTGTACTCTATTGCATGCTAGCTCTTTTATATTGACACTTGTTACTAGCTTTTCTTGTTTGCATGTGCCTTTGTTTCTACCATGCACATCCCCTACCCCCTGTTGGTATCCACTCTCAGTTATGCATATCAATATCAAGTCCTCTCCTTTAGACCGTATTCTCCTATAGTTGTCACATGCACCCCAAATGAGGGGGGCATCTATTAGGTGAAAAAATCACCCTTATAGGATCTCAGAGATCCAAAACAACACAGTACAATACAGAATTGGCACAAACACACAATTACAGTTTGGTCTAGAATTAGACTTGAACCCAAAACACAAAGTAGACACTAGCGCCTAGTCCTAGACAGTAACGATGGGTGTTTGTGTCCCCCCTGGGTGTTTGTGTCCTGGGGAAAAAATAGTTAGTTTCTCAGTACAACACAATTTCCAGCAGTTTCAGTACAGTTCTCCAATAGCAGACACTTTCTTCCAGAATGCATTCAATCAGTTATAACATGTTACAAATCAGGGACTTGCCATCTGCAATGGCACTTATTTAGGAAGTGTCATGGAAGGAGAGAAAAACAAACCTCTCTCCCCAACACTCTTCTCTTAGCATGAGATTTCCCAAAAAACTCACTCTTGGCATGAGACTTCCTGAAAAAACTTGCTCTTGGCATGAGATCACCCGAGAAAAACTTGCTATTGGCGTGAGATCACCCAAAAAACTCACTCTTGGCGTGAGATCACCTGAAAAACTCACTCTCAGCATGATATCGCCCAAAAACCTCACCATTAGAAACAATGCATTCAAATCCAACAACATCTCCAAAGTAAACATGATGACTTTATATCATTTACTCTCTCACACATCAGTGCACTCTCTCCTTGACACACTTTTTATTTAATTATACACATGTTACTCTGACTTTTCATACACGAAACTTTGACTACTTTATCACTCTTCTTTTATAGGTTCTTCCTTATACGCAACAAGAAGCAACTCACATCAGCAAGCAAAATCTCTAATAACACACTACTACACATACACTTCACCCCTACAGTCTACTTCCCTTTCCTAGTTTCCACGCTTCGCATTACAATCACTTCATGCTTCACTTGTCCACTCAGCACGCTATCGACTATTCCTCTCTATAGGATTACAAGGTACACATCTTCTATCTACTTTATGATATAAAGTATTCACTCAACAACATAAAGTGGGGGAAAATGTAGACACAAAATCTATGCACTTGGATACATTTCTAGGTCTTAAAGTATGTTAATATATACATGATTCCTAAGTAATAAAACTAGTGGTTGACAACTCTTTTGGGTCATTTGGTTAATGTCTTTAACACTTTACTAGTTTTACACATCTTACAGTCCTATCAACATTTAATTAATTTATCTTTATGACCTCATATACTAACACCCAGGTAGGGTAGAAGCGCCTAGGCGCTCCTGCCCTTCTTTATCTTCTTCTTACTCTTTTGGGTCCTTTTAACCTTTTGATCACCTTTTAAAACTTTGGTTCGGCCTTTCAATTCTCAATTACGAAATTTAAACAAGGGAATCATATATATACTTAGATACTTCTTCTAAATCAAGGGGACCAAGCAATATAAGCATTATATATCATCACCTAATCTTGCATCAAGACACAAGAACATTTCAAAGGCATTCATCTAGCACATCCATACAAGGGATAAGGATACACCACTCTGCATTCACAACATAGGAAGGGAAGTTCATTTTATTCCATCTCACACATTTGTATACTTGGAGTAATGTAGATCTAGCCTACTATCATAGTGCAACTTGCACAAGGGCAACCTAGGGCTTCCTTACACACACATACACACATAACTACATGGAGTATGAGATGTAGTGTAGTGCTTGGTCATAAGATCACTCTTCGGGTGGACGTCAAGGTCAATCTGACTCCCCATTCCACATCTTCTTTATCAGGTTTGATGTGGTTTACGGGCATGTGTAGCTAGCTATCTATTTTGCAGGTTATAGGTATGATCGACGACATTGGAGTGAAACCAAAGTGACAAAAGAGGATCAACAATGAAGTTCTTCCAACCTAGAAAGGGCCAAAACTTGAGCATCTGAGTGGACACTAGTTCCTAGATCATTCACTAGTGCCCAAGTGCTCATGTACTCCTGTGGAAAATTTTGTCTTGTGTAGTTTTTGAGGTTTAGAAACTTCGGTGAGCTTTGACGACACTCTTCCTAGTTTGTTCCAACAATTTCTCAACTTAGATCACTTCCAAATAACTCGAGAATCAACTAAGTCGCCTCACCTTCCCTATCTCTCTTGCTTAGGGTTTTATATTTTTACATGTTTGTTGTTTGTCAATTACTTTATATTATCATTTGTATATCATTAATCATAGTAGTTACTATGAATAAAGGTTTAATTCAATTTAAATTAAATCAGGACCATACTAGATAGTCTAAACTCTTTTGTATGATCTCAAACCTTCCCTGAATCTCCCTCTGTAACTTTATGGGTTGTTCTCCTTCCTAGATTTGTCCATCACTATCAAACCCTAGTTCTTGCACATGCAATGAGGCTCTCTAAATGGATTGAACATCATCTGAAACCTTATTCATGGATGAATATTCCTATAAAACAAACATTAGAACGGTTGTGGGCACCCCCGTGCACCGCCAACATTGACACTACTCCAAAGAGGCCTCAAACCACACATTTTTCTCCTTCTAGCATGTGATATCTAGATAAATCAATCATATTTGATATTTACTTTGATGATTCTATCTTGGCTCTTACTAAAACAATTGGAGAGAGGATGTTTAGATGCTTATAGATGAGATATATGGATGCCTTGACCTAGTTTGTAGCTTCATACCTGATGTGGGTGTTACCCTAATGACTGTAGATGTGTAATTATGAGATTTAGGAAGATTTGGATGCCTTTTGCAAGTATAAGAAGCGAGTGCTCTAGTGCACTGCCTTAGGAGTTCTAGGTTAACAAATGAGGTAGTGTTTGCTTGCTTATATAGGGTTTCATAGATGATTTATCTAAGAAAGGCTGACATAGATGAAGTATAATACCCAAAGAAATATGTTAATTTCAAACTATAGTTGGAAGACATGTTGGTTCAAGATTGTACAAAGAGGTCAGGACCGGATGGTACATTCCTGACCAAACTATACGGTCCTATCCAAGAGCAGGGAATGTGCCAAATGAAGTTTGGAGTTAGTAAATTGATACCTCTTTATTGCTTTTGTGCATTGTATTTTCAGGATGTGTCGAAATGTCAGTGTGCAAGGATAAATGAGTTTAAAAATGGACCTCAGAAAGTACTAAGAAGGAATGGAGACGTTGTATTTATCATAACAAGAGTGCATAGCCAAATCAATGGTTGCCAAAGTGCAAATTACCAAATTTGAGTGTCTATTCTAGGGTTTAAGGGGTATATATATTGTCACGAGTGGAATGCATCCTTTTCTTTTTTTTTCTCGTAGACTTGTCTAGGTTGGAATTACTACTTTAAAAGTTGAGACATTGGATGGTTTTTCACGATGAGATCGAATGGTAGTAGATACATTTCCGAGTAAGGGTTTATATTTAATAGGTAATTAAAAATATGATGTGTATGACAATGTTGGAAAATATATTAGGAAAACCTTATTAGAAAGGCTTTACACTTTTTAGTAGGGTCCCTCACCACGAGACAACTTCAACGTAGTTAAGATTTCCATAAATTAAATTATAAAAACTAAATCAATGGATTGATGTGTTAATAGACTTTATATGCTTTGCAGTGCATCATCTTTCATTACACCGAGAGGTGTTCCTACATTGGCAGGCAAGGAGTGTAATAGCATGCGTTGATTGAATTTTATATTTATTTGTCAACTAATATTTAATGGTTAAAATAACTTATTTTGTAATGTCTACTCAATGTTTAATAAATAAAATAAATATATGATTGTGTATTTATACATGGAAATGGAAATGTGAGTTATTTTAAAAGTGTGAAGGATAACAAGTGTGAATTGGTAAATAACTGTGTGGGGATATTGCATAAGTAAATTCAAGATAATTAGTGCGGGGTTATTAATTTTTATTGGAATTAAATAATAAGTGTGAATGGGTAAGGAACTATAATATTATTATATTGGTTTATTTTATTTTTTATTTTTAGTTTTTTACTTTTAAATGTGTTTTTTAAAACTATATTTATTTTTAATGGAAGATAATTAGTGTCGAATAAATAATAAGTGTGAATAAGTGTTATATTATTTTTTAGTTTTCAAATGTATTTTTACTTTTAGATGTATTTTTACTTTTAAGTTAGTTTTATTTTAGTTTTTACTTTTGAATGTATTTTTACTTTTAGATTAGTTTTATTTTAGTTTTTGGTTTTAGATGTATTAACTTGCTAGATATTACTGGAAGTAAATTCATTATAATTAGTGTGGGGATATTAATTTTTTATTGGAAGATAATTAATACAGGAATGGGTAAGTAACTATAATTTTACTATATTGATCTATTTTATTTTAGTTTTTTTAGTTTTTTACTTTTAAATGTATTTTTTACAACTATATTTATTTTAAATCTATTTTTACTTTAGACATTTTTTTTCTTTTGGGTTAGTTTTATTTTAGTTTTTACTCTTAGATTAGTTTTATTTTAGTTTTTACTTTTACATGTATTTTTATTTTATGTTAGTTTTTACATTTGGATGTGTTTTATAAATAAAACATATAAACTAGTAATTGCGCGACAGATCATGTGTTGTGGACGCAAAAGGGGATTCAAGGGGAAGCACATAATTTTTTTTTAAATTGAGGGGAGAGAGAAATAAAGAAGTGGAAAAAGAGCAGCATTGAAAGTCATTGTAGACATTTATGAAGTATGGAAAAACTGCGAGTACAAGAGGAAGTGAACGAGGAATGACAGCGTGAATGAATATGTCAACAGAAGGAGGGGCAAAAAGGACAAGGGTACCTTAGATTACAAAGTGGGGAACTAAAGAATTTTTAATTGGGATTCCTCTTCCTTTATTTTGAGGAGATGACGGGAAAGGGACATTCTGGAGTAATGTTCGAAAGAGAAGGGAGGAGAAATGCACAAGTCTTTTAGGGAGGGGACCTTGGACAATTTGGTGAAAGTAAGTCCAGGTTGTTCTGAAGAAACTATATCCACAGTTGCTTTAGGTAAAGTAAGGCCTTGAGATTTGTGGATTATAAGTACCCAGGTCATTTTTATAGGAAGTTGTCTGCATTTTTCCTTTAGAGACTGGGGCTACAGAAACATGGTTGGGGCTATGTGGATTCCAGGGAGGGTCACTTTATTTGTCGCATTTGATGACAACAAAAGTGGAAGAGATGGAGAGAGACAAAAATAAACATATGTTGAGCCTTCAATAAGTGTAACAAATTCCATATTTGGAGGGTGCTTCATGTATGTGTCCAAAAAATTTGTTGGCTTGGAGTCTGGATCATCTGTATTAGAGATGCAGTTTAAAATTTTCTTTCCAACATTTAATTAAACAAAAGATTAGCTACAAAGAATAAGAGGCAACTTCTGTAACATGTGACATGTTTCTTGCGCTCTCATGTCATGATCGACAACACTATTTATAAGCATTTTTCGGAAGGCTACCTTGGTTGGCTGCTCGGGATTGGTCGTCGAAGATATCCTCGAGAGCATTTGGTGGTATGATTCGAAACAATGTTTTTCCTTGGAAACATATTTAGCAATATATTTTAGGAATGCATGATTGGAGAGTACAGGCTAATAATCAACATTGGCTCTCCAGATGGACAACATGGCAAGGTTGTGGATGTTTAATCTATCCTCATTTTTGGTTGATGTGTACTGAAATTTTTGTGCATCATTGAAGCCTAGTGAAGAGTACTCGAGAAGTTCCCAAGGAACTTTATACCTTCATTCCATCCCACTTTGTTTCTTTCATAGGCACATATGTTCAGTGCATTTTGTGTGTCTTTGCAAACGGTTCAAAATTTCTTCCAAGTTTAAAAGAGGGTCAGTTACCAATATTTATGATGTGTTTAATAAGCATGGATCATCCTGGGCTGGATGGTGAATGTATTCTAACTTGTAGGAAATGACACGGGGGTTCCATGCAGAAACAAAATTGTCGAAGTACTCTCTAATTTGGTTGACAACAGACACGTCACTCCAGTCAATCATCTCCACGTTTGGGGCCTCTGGAAGCCAAAGGAATCCATATACATGTGTGGATCCTCTATGTTTCCATTCATACCTAGAAAGAGATGAATAAGTATGAGGAAGGTTTGTGGAAAAGGAAAGATAGAAAGAGACAAGTCTTACATATACCAATAGTTTGTTATTCCCAGAGTATTTTTTCAAGACCTCTTTGGATAATAATGTAAATATTTGGTGTAATTACATAGAAACATGATGAGGGTTTGAGAAAATGTTATGGTTCCTCCATCTTTATGCTTTGCGAGGATCTATAGGGCTAGTACTAGGCATCAAACTATGCAGGTCCGATCATTTAGTGTCTACAACACTTAAAGTGAAGAACAAAGTTGGTGTTCCTAGTTGTTTAATCATATCGGAAACTTCACCTTTACTTTTTGATGAGAAATACCTTGTTCCACGAAGTGTCATTCCAAGTTGCATTAGATTTTGTGGGAGGGAATCATTTGTATTATCTTGAAGGTATTTTTGCAGTGTACCTATTGTTGTTGGAATGTTTTGAATGATAGCTTGTCTCATGGAAAATAGAAGACATAGCTTGGTTGCGATGATGTGTGATGAGGTTGAGAAAAAAATACCTGAACCTAGGGTGGGCACCAAATCAGTTTGTCAAAGTAATGGATCAGGTGTAATGTGTATTCATGAAGTTGGACCTCTTTCATGTGAGGTTGTTTAAACATGGATAAACATGTGGGAAACAAAGTCAAAAAATCCATTGAAAACAAACCTTTTGTGTTGTATTCATTAATTGAGTGAAAGACCAATTTCAAGCCAAGGAAAAGATAAGGGTGGGATATCTGTTGAAGCAAACAAGAATTGTTGAATATCCTCATGTTTATGACTTGAATTAGGGAAAATAGGGACAAAGGATGATGGAAGGGATTTTATATTGGGTGATGTAAATTCCTCCAGCATCAGATACTATGGAATGTATCTTCCTAGTATGGGGGATTATCTATTTTAACAATTTGCAAGATGGAAGAAACATTGGTTAGTTCAGTTACAAAGGAGGACAAGGCATCATAGTCAATGAGAACATCTTTGTAATATGGGTCGTTTGCTATTTTGAATTGGAGTGCATCCCACACATGTGACTTGCTGACATAGAAATAATACATTTTTTGGTTCTTCCATTTTCTTTGTAGAAGAAAGATGTCCAATTCTCCAAGACAGTGGATAAGGAATTTCACAATAGAATTCAATGTTTTATGGGAAACTGATAGTGTGGCCACTGTAATTATATTTTCCATCGCATACCTGGCTAACTTGCAGGATTGGATTGAATATTTTTAATATGCATTTCCTCTACCCGTGTGAGGTATTTAAGAACTATAGGTTGATGTCCTGATTCATGTTGTTCCATGCAGAGAAGTGGTGACCATTTTTCTTGATCAAGCATCTATTACATACATACTTGTATTTAATCATTTTTCCCATCATTCTTGGGTAGCTTTCCATACAGACAAAGCAAGTATTCATCTTTGCAAAAAAATCTATTCTTTTATGGAAATAATGTTGTGCTTAAATAAAGGATGGAAGCATCATGGGTATTTTTGGGGTAAGAGAAGGGAAGCCAATGTTTTTAAAATGATTGAAAGAGAGAGGTTTGGTGTAAACTAAGAGTAGGGAACATGAGAGGGAACTTAGAGTTGAGTATTTGGGAAATTTCAAAGGAAACCTGCGTTAGATGTATGGTGTATTTGTAATTTGTTGACTAAAGTGGAAGTCAAGGTGTCGCACGGGGAACATTGTCGACGGGAACTACAGTCGACATCCGGAAGATTTTTGTAGTGCATGCTGGCACAAGGCAACATGGAGTAGGAAGTGGAAGCAGAAGTACCTGTTGGGGGTGCTGGAATTTGTGGTTGGTGCAAAGGAAGAAAGCTCTGAGGCATGCCTGCTAACCTGCAAGCATGGTATGTGCAACATTATTGGTCATTGAAGCAAAATATATTTCTTTCATAATATTCATGTCTATGTACCCTTGCTTTAGGAGGATATATTTGGAAGTCAACAAGTCGTATATTTGAGCTTTCTGTAAGAAAGGAAATGAACAACATGTAATTATTATTTTGTTAATTATACAAGCATAAATATCAAGGAGTGTGAATGAAAATATATAAACATTATATCTTCCTTGAAAAGGGAGAAAGAAATGCAATTGTACACATGAGAAATGACATAAAATGAGACATCGTGTACAAGATAATATTTTCATTCATAATCATATATGAGGGGGATATAAAAAATATTGCAAAGGAATTAGAACATAGTGGAGGACCATAGTTGATTTATGTAAAGAATATTTTCTTTTTATATTGTTGGAATACATGTAGCGAGAACGCTACAATATTCTGACAAAAAGATAAAGTTGTAAAAGGTAATGTGCAAAAAATAAATATGAAAAGGGAGTAGCTGCGAATAGATCATTAATGCATCAAAAAAATATAGACCATTCATATCCTAAAGTTTGTAGGGCATATCATGTTTTCTTGGACTTAAGTATAACACATTTAAATTGATTTTTCCCCTTGTACATTTTCTTTTTTAAGTGAGAGTGAAAAGGAACACATGTCCAATGACATCATCAACAATTTTTTGTGTGACATCACTATTAATTGATAGATGTTGCAAGTATGTAGTTGTAATTCACATTATCATTTCTGCAGTGTCATCAAACGCAGTAACTCCTTTAAGCTCCCCAATAGCATCTTTCAAATCCATACGTAGAATGTATCTATAATTATAGTTTTGATCATGAATATTGTATTTTTTGTAAAACCATTTATCATTTGGTTTCTCTTGAACCTTTTATCTACATTGTTTGTCACCTACCATTCTTGGACAAGCAATGAAAAAGAAATTATCCATGCTGATGTTTGACACTTTAGCTTCGACAGTCACCCACTCATTGTTTTCGAGATTTCCCATCTCTAATATTTGTGACATAGTAGTAGCAGTAACCATAGATAGTGGAGGCCCAACTTTCTTGTCAATGACTGATGAACATGTAACATGTGAATGTGGTGAACATATCCATTTATGAGAGCATGTGTCTCTAAAATCAGAGGATTGACAAAGCACTTTGAAGTGGAAATGGTGTCAACTATGGTGCCATTGAAATCTGAAACATGACCACATTTTATCGCCAAGATTGGAGTATCTGGAACTGAGAGTATCTTTGACAACTCTTTGTAAAGATCATCTAAATGTTGGCCCCATAAGGTGACGAAGATATTGAATCCGGACATGTCTCACATTTGCAGTGTTTTCTGTATAGCCTCTAACTTATCTCTACAATGAATGTTGAAGCAAGGTGAAATGGCCATAACAAAACCAATCAAGTCCGTCATTGAACTCGTAGGGATGGATGATATATATTTTATCTCTTTGAAATGGAAGTGATGAAGAGACACATCAGTTTGTATTTCATTTGTGGGAGTCACAACAGAGGAGGGCGGAAAAAAAAATCAAAATGGTTGTTTAAATGGCTGTAAGCATGATTTGCATTACCAACTCTATCATTTGATACATTGTTTAAGTTTCCATTTTCTATTTATCCATAGAATTTTTTTTGAGCCTCATCTAAAGAAGTGATCATTATCTACCCACCTTTGTTGTCCACAAAATCAAAGGCAAAAATGATGCCACTACCCCTTATATTTTTATATTCTCAAAGTGATGTTTTAGCTAGAGCCCTGCCTTCTATTTTCCATGCTCTTAACATTGTAGTCAAAGAAGAAATCTCATTGTGAAACTTTTCACTATTTTTTGGACCATGGTTATGGCAGGGAGGTGTATTTGGAGACATCTAGAGGTTATCCATCATTATGATTGCGGGATAACTTTAACAAGAAGTTTTGGGGAGGCTTAAAAAATCTATAAGTTCTTAATTATTTCTTTTCAAGAATAGTTGGCCTTGAATATTTATCAATACTTCTACATTTAGACATCATGTACAAAATTTTAATCGATTTACAAGCATGTGCAGTAAATTATTATTCATGTTTTGTAACGATAGAGGCTTTAATGCCCCTAACAAGAGACTAGTCAGGGGGTAACTTATGTTGAGAAGACCAAATATTATTCCAATTACAACAACTAAGATGACCTACTCCAATGGAAAGGGTAGAAAAACATGTATAGTAACAGACACCACTGGAGCATCAAGAGGACACTATGTGGTATGTAATCTAAGGAGTCTCAAGAGCACCTAGAGAGCAAAAGGAGCTAATTGGGCACGTAGCCAAACCAAAGCCTCCACATATAGTATTGAAGTGGTTGACAAAGGATAACTCATGAAAATGAGATGATTTCAATTCTAGTCACCTTAGGTCCATCTCACTCCTCACTCCATCAAGAATATAGTGAATAAAAATCACCTTAACAGCCTAACTAAAAAAATTATTGGGTCCATTTCAAGAATTCTTCGAAGAAATTAAAAAAGTATTAAGTGAAAGCAATTTTAAAAATATAAAAATACATGAGTGATTGGCTAGGTCAAGCATTACCATTAGGGGGGAAAAAGTGATTTTGCTATATTTGGAAGGAATAATAAGACGTCAATGTGATAGTGCTTGTAAAGGTAACGTGAATGGTTGATTCTCATTCAATGTATTTTAAGGTGGAAAAATTGAGGCATAATGTAGTATTGGAGTATAATTTAGCGATGGTATTGTTAACTTTTAAAATCTACCTTGAGAAACAAATGTTAAAATTGATCAAAACGAAAAATTTTTAAAAATCCTTCACTCAGAAGTATTTAGTAGTTCTTGGAGATTCTTCGAATTATGAAAATCTGAAATTTCAGACTTTGGTTTTCAGGGATTTCTCCCTTTCAGAAATTTTATGGCAAAGAATTGAAATTGTGATTTTGAAGCTTTGAAATCTGAAAACCCGAAAGTCTGAAATTTTAGACTTTCAAGCTTTCAGAATTTGGAGTTTTTCCTTAGGTAATTGGTGATAATTTCACTTCAGAACTTCCAAAGTCCGAAAAAGTGAAAGTCCAAAATTTTAGACTTTTGGGCTTTTGGGTTTTGGGATCCTATGTCACATTTTGGGTAAAATATCATTTGGAGTTCTGAAGTCTGAAACTCTGAAAGTCCAAAATTTCAGACTTTCAAGGTTTTGAAACTTTCCCAACCATTTTCAGTTTTTTCATTTTTAGACTTCCGAAGTCTGAAAGTCCAAAATTTCAAATTTTCAGGCTTTTAGGTTTCAGAGTTTTTCCATCACTATTCCATGATTTTCACCTCCTGATTTCAAAGTCTGAAACCCCAAAATTCTAAAATTTTAGACTTTCAGGTTTCAGACTTTCAGAATTTCTTTGTGCATTTAATTCTTACCTACTTCCATACATGTCAAAATCTAGGCATTAATGTCATGTTTTCTATTTAAACTCGTGATTTTACCTATCATTTTCACCTGACACTTTGCTCTGACGATCTGGTTTTTTACTGTATCTTGTACTTTTTGACAGCATCATTTTCAAGGTATTTTATTTAGGTTATTTTCTTTTTGGTTCGAGATCTTTCTTGGTTTGTTTTCTCCTTGTTCATTTTTCTTTTTGTTCCTCTTCTGTATACCTTAAGAAGATGAAACATTGCCTCATGTTTCCTCCATGTTTTTCCTTTAACAATCCAATTTTCTACAAGCATCCCGTGTAAATTTCATCAAGATCCTCCGAGTATTTTACTTACCTTCCATGTTTTGGGTGGAAGTCTTCCCTTTCAGTATTTCTCAATTTTGCAGGGTTCAAAGGTTGTCATTTTTGGAAGTTTGTTTTTTTCAGAGTTCAGAGAATCGATGGTTAAGAGGTTGGCATTTTTTGGAAACCATGCTAGAAGTCTTTTCTTTTGAAACTGTTTGTTTTGGAATTTTAGGGTTTTCGTTTTGGGTTTTCGAAACTCTCTAATTTTCATAACTCTCCAATTTTTGGGTTTTTGGAACTCTCCATTTTTCTGCTTTTCATAACTTTTGAAAATTCTTCAGATTCCAAAATCAAAATTTTGATGTCAACTTCTACATCCAAGGGCAAGGAAAAGATGAAGTATACATTCCTTGGAGTGGCTCCCCATTCTTGTCTGTCTTCAGACTTGGGGAATATAGGAGACATTGATCTTGGACAGATTGATTTTCCAGACTTCTAGGCAAGGGTGAAAGCCCCAAACAAGAAATCCTGGATGCAATCCATATATGACAGTGGACTTGTTTTAGCTGTTGGCTTTCCCACATCCATACATTGCCCTGAGTTTGTCTTAGCTACAACAACTAACTTTGATGAAGACTCCAAGACAGTTAAGGATATTGATGGCAAGGTTGTAATCCACTTGGACTCAGATTTCTTTGAGGACTTGTTCAAACTTCCAGACGTTGAATATTATGCAAAAATTTCACTGGAATTGGCAGTAGAGCATTGGGACAAAGAAATAGAAGTATGCACAAAGGTCATGCTAAAAAGCTATCTAGCCAAGAATGTTACTAAATTTCCCAAGACTATGTATTGGTTAGACTTCATCCAGGAAGTCAATGACATTATTATGTTACTAAGTATAATTTCAGGCCTTCCCTCTGCAAAGGAATTTTAGGAATGGATGTTCCTGTATATAGCTACCATCAAGAAAAACAAAAAATTTATTAGATGGGGGGAGCATATCAGTAGCTCCATTTGTTTTCAGTTAAGCAAGGTATCATCTTCCAAGAGTTTCTACATGAACATCCTTTCTAGTCTATGTTGTAGCTTTTATGGGGGATTTTACTAGACTGAATACTAAGGGTATTTGAAGTACTTCCCAAATCTATGATTTTTATCCTCAGCTTACATTAGATGAAGGAAATAGGCACTTCTGAAGGATTAATGATGCTTTCTTTTTCATCATTCTTTACCGCTTTGATAAAGAGTTATACAACCAAAGGATTTCTGATGAAGCCTTCAAGGAAGTACGTGAGTGGGGAGCTATCTACTTACAGTTCCCTACATTTACATATATTCAGATTCCTGGTTTCGTAGGTGCTCCCAGTAAGCTACCAAGATGTCCCATTGACAAGTGGGTCTTACTAGAATTGGTTTGGTAGTTGCTGGACTATCATAAGATTCCAGAATAAGTGACACAAGGTGGGAGTTCAATTCCCTATTTGGATTGGCAGATACACTTGTCCAAATATTTATAAGGTGAAGAATGTAGATGCAGAGATGTCAGAAGTAACTTTGTGGACCTTCCATCCTTAGACCAGTTTTGATTACTGGGGTAAATTTGGTGAAACAGGTCTGTCTAGTTCCCATGTGCCCCAGTTGGAAGACATTTGGATTCATTGTCAAGATGAAATCATCATCCGACAAAGAGATTATGAGAGGTTAACTCTGGATGAGATTCGGCAGTTTGGTATAGCCGATATTCCAAAAGAAATGCAAGATGATGATGAAGTTTTGGATGCAACATATTAAAGATAATAATGTTTCCAATCAACCATTGCCATGGATTGATTGGTATGTAGAAGAATGTTGCAATACAAAGGAGAGGGTGGGGCCCATTCTGTAGAGAACTTATAATTGGTTGGCCACTTTGGGAATTTCACCCAAAGGGTTAGATCAACCTACAAATACAGGATCCCAATCAACCATGAGTCTTCCAACACCTACAAAAGGGAAGAAGTCCATCCAAAGGGGCCCACGATAGTTTCCAAAGAAGATCTCATTTGTTGTTGGTAGCTCCTCTCTCTCAAAGGCTCCTCCTTCCAAGGTTGTGTCTCTTGCAATACCAGCCTCAGAAATAGTTGAAGTTGTTGATTCTCCAAGTGTCTCACAGGATCTTCCATCTCCTCTTTCATCATCACTTCCTCCATCATTTCCTTCCACCTCTACAATCATTTCTTCTTTCCCATCCCCTTCTATGGCCCAAGTATTCTCATCTCTTCCAGTTCTCTCAATAGGGGAAATGATTGGGTCACCCATCTCTTCTTCACTTACCTCTAACACTTCCATTTCTTTCCATCTCATCTTCTAATCCCATTGTATCCACTCCTATGGTTGTTCTCACATCCACCCCATCCATTATTTCCACCTTCATTCAAATGCCAACTAATGTTACTGGTGCTCTTGTTTTGACTAGTGCTTCAGGTACCAAATCGGTTGTTCCACTCCCATCAGCATCAACCATTCCAGAATGGTTGTTTCATCAGACTCCAAAATAGAAGAAGAAGGTGCCTCTAGGGGATGTCATAGACCTAAGCGTGTTGGAACCCACACCAAAAAGACAGGCCAAGAGGCCTAAAATTGTTTCCATCTTGTCAGTGAATCAATCTAGAGAAAGGGTTGTAAAATTTGCTACTCCCATTGAAGGGAAAACCAAGGAAACTATTACAGCAGCGGATTATCAAATTTCTATATTTTCACTGGGAAAAGCAACACACGAAGGAGCTAAACATGATGTGTAGGCTGCTCTTGGAAATATGTTAGAAAATATGACAAGGACAAGGCTTCCAAGGATGAGCTTAAAGAAAAGGTCGAGCAACTCACTGCATTATTAAGAAAGGTAACACAACCAACTCCATCTACCGAGGTTTCAACTACTACGTCTCTGACAAGTTTCTTCTACTCTCGATGATATTTCTTATCACGAGATTGAGAAGATAGGTCAGAAGGGAGATCGGTAAATGGATGGATGGAGTGTATACTTCAAGAAGCCAATCCTTTAATTAAAGAGGCTCTTGAAATATACAATGATTTGCAGGTTGGAAGAGATGTTATTTGTAAAATGGATGAATCCTTTTCTGAGGATAATAATAATCTGAACTTGAATTTAGCCACATAGAGTGAAATCAAAGAAGAAGATTCAGATCTACTCCTTTAGGAGGATGTAATTGATGATGCTTCAAAATTGTTTGAATATCAAAAGGCAATGGAATTCTAGTCTCAAGTGTTACAAGATTTAATAAAGAAGTTGGATGATAAATGAGTAGAAATCATGGATGCTTTGAATGACATATCAGAAGAGTTTGATATTATTAATTGTAAGTTCTTCAATGAAAACATTGATGCTCTTCTGAAGGATCAAATCTGGGAAAATTTCAAATATTTGGTGAAGCGTGATGATGAGGTTACCTGAGACTTTCAGTACAGTGACTCTATTGATAGGTTGGTGTCATCCCAGAATTTCACAAGAAGACTAAAGAAGGTTGTGGGTAAACTGAGAAGAATTCCACCAAAATCACAAGGGAAATTGAGATAGTGGATGTAGTGAATCACTATGCATGTGGGCTAGAGGACGGAGAGATTCAGGGAATTATCAAGCATTTCATCGAATATAAAGCATCAAATGGTTGTTCCTGGGAGAAGGACCAAGGGAAAATTGAAGTTGGAGAAAGATGTTGCAGAGCCAAGCCAAAGCTAGGTGGCCATGGAAGGACTGATCCAAGCTCTAGATCGGTCAAACTTTAAGAGTTGACTGGGTCAAATTCTTGCAACAAAATTTGTTATTTTTATGGGAGCATGCTCCCTTGAGTTTAATGACATTTCTATTTTTAGTAAATTGTTAGTTAAGGCCCAGCTGTAATGGCTCAACCTAAGGAACTTATAAATAGAGAAGTACATTAAGTCTTGGAGAGGATATAGATCAATTTTTGAAGAAGTTACTCTTCAAGCTTGGAAGAGTGCTTTGAATATTCATAAATCTTTCAATTACATTCAGAGTGATATTTTGTCATGGAAAGTTGAGTTATTGTGTTAATGGTTGATGTATTTATGCTTTGTGAATGCATAGTTCCTTAGTATAAGTGGTTGGCTTGCCTTTATCTCATAATATCTTATTTCATTCTGTTAGAAAGTGATATAATTGTGTGAATATAAGTTGTGAGAAAGGTTATCTTCCTTCTGTTATACAAGCCATATTATCATTGACTTTTATGAATGAAATGGATGTTTGACATGTGCCTATTTTATATTATCGTGGTGATTGATTGTGTTTCCAATTGAACTTGATCTATATATGCATAATTTGAGTTTAACAAAGGAACGTATGCTTCTTAGTTTGTGATATCTTGTATCCTCTCCAAGTTACAGCAAGGTGAAGTTGGCTTGTGGTGCACACACCCTCTTCAAATTAACCCTTCCTGAGTTTGACAATACCCTTTATTTGGTGCATCACCATCCCTAGTATAGTTTAAATTTTTTCAAATCTCTTTCCCTAAAACCCATGAAAATGTTAGCATAGGTCTAGATAACCATTTTATTGCACTAGGAATAGTACAACACTTAGTTTAGGAAGAGGAAGTTGGCCTTCTTTGGAGGTTCACCTCGAGCCCAAGTCCCACATCTTGAGAGGTGATCCCATATGTCCCAATCACACCGAACGTTCCGTTCACATTTCAGCCATTCAGAGGGTAAAGTGATTTGGCAATAATAGGTATTACAAACATATACTATTAGGTGACACGACGCTTCAGTAGCACAACCTTTGGGAAACCAACGCAACCATCACATTATATTCAAAGACACGTGATTTATGTAAGGAAATTCAATTCTCTTGATAGAAATCGTATTTTCTAGTACTTACAACTCGGGAACATTTATTTCATGTCTACAAATTATTCAGTCACAATTGTAAGAAGAGGTTGCATGTCCGTGTCTACTTATTTGCAATCATAATTACATTTTTCCTTGATCTTATCCTCCACTGAACATTCATCTGCTCCGACAGTGAGCTCCTTGGATTTTTTCACCTACACAATCCAGTCTGTCTACAACAAGATGGATAACATGAGAACGAGGCACAAGGCTTGTGTCGCCAACATGCCCAATCACAGACCCATAAATTTGAATTTGTACATGAAACACAAAATCAATGCAACAGACGTCCTGATCAAGTAGAAAAAACACAAGTTGATATTTGCACCAATGGTAGGTTGGGCACTGCCTCATAGAACTTCACATCCCATGTTCTGTGTCCAATTCTGGATCTTGCATAGCCCCACAATGGATAACATAGAAGACACCAGTGACATAATCTGTGTAACTTGAGTAAACATTCTACCCCACTACACGCGGTTAGTGTAAAGCTCACTGCTATGAAACTCAAGACAACAACGCATGTGCTTGCGACAGAGTCATGGCTGTGTGGGCCTTGGCGGGTCTGTTGGCACCGAGATCGTTTCCCACCCTTGTCGAAACTCCCACACCCAGAGATGATGGAAATACGTAGAGCAACACAATTGTCTAGATGAGAATACCCATCGACATCATCATTGCCTTGGGATTTAACAACAGTCCACATAGGAGGATCATAAACTCGTACCACCACCACTCCAAACACACCAACATGCAGCTAAGAATCGCGAGTCTAAGAAAAGATACCCATCCTTTCAGGAACTCTCGAGAGAGCTCTGACAATATTTTCTTATAAGTCCTGAAAGCCATATGTAGCACGTCAAACATGTAACAATGTTGAAATTGGTCCACACTGCAATTAGAGCGACTCCCCGAATGGAGAGCTGGAAATACACCACCAAACTATAGTTGACGGTGTAGACACCTAAATTCCACTTTTGCAATCGTATAGCCAAAACGCACGCAAATCACTCTTATTCTTGCCAAATTCGTTATAATTAGTGGTTTTCATTAATTAACTAACGTTCCTTACCAAATTAGCCAATTAACACCACACTATTGATTGTGTAACTCCTTTTGCATTCGGGATGCCACTTTAGACGAATCGTAAGCCAAAATCCTCTTCAAAACAAACAATTAAAGATTATGAGCTAATTAGGCCTATGTTGCTCTTGATTTGATTAATATACCCTAGTATTGACTCAAACCCCTCTTCCAACCACTCAAAATGAAACAAACCTTATTCACCTCCACAACATCTCAGTAAGCTTTAAAAGCTTATCCTAGCCTCCTAGTCGACCCTAAGTGGTTGATTAAGGCACCATACCTCGTAGTCACTTAGTAATTCACTAATTGTGATTAACAATGCCTAATCATGATTAGCAATTCTAATCTAATTTGGGGATTTTAGTCCCACATGCACCAAAATACAAGTTTCTCCCAAAAGGAAAACTATAAAAAGAGTGCACATCATTCCTTTATACTTTACACCATGCTTTGATTTGCATCTCATATAATAAATATGATTTATAGCCAAGTTCAATCCTTGCCTAAAGCCTTCAATGGGGTTAGTAGATGGATATCCAAAATGACCAAGTAGTCATTTGGAGAGGTCATTTCACCTTGTTTGGAGTAGCAACCATAACTATTTGATTGCCCTCTTAGGTCTATTTAGGCCCATGTTAGGTAATTCAAGCATATTAGTAGACATGTTTAGTTAGATTTTGTATTGTTTTCATACTAGTTAAGAATTCTTTTAAGCTTCTATATTAATGTTACATTCCTATACTTAGAACCTTGGCTAGATGGATGGAAATGGTGTTAGCTTTCCTTGTTTAGTCATGCAAATTACTTTGTAAATTTTAGGGTGCTTTCAGATGGGAATGTGGAGGACATGAGCTACGGTTGTAGAAATTGTGAGTGGCAGGGTGGAGCTCTGAGTAATTCTTTCAAAAACCTCCAATGTTGGATTTCAATGATTCTCTAAGGAGAAATGCCAACCATCCAATCTTTGATAAATGTCAGTCCCATCAAGGCAACGTTCAAATGGGGTACTCCTTTCGGTGTAATAAATGTTTTATATTTGTAATTAAAATTTAATAAATGTAGTTCTATATTTAAAAACTAGCATAGATATCTTAAATAAATAAATATTAAATACACCGAGAGATATCAATCTCGAGGTGCATATATTGGACTTTTCACATAAGTTAGATAAGCACCTCGAGATTGATATCTCTTGGTGTTTTTTAGATATATGTATTTAAGATATTTATGCTAGTATATTTTATAATTCATATAGTTACTGGGATTTACAGTTTGAGTTAGAGAGTATCTTTTAATATATTGTAGAAGACTGAAATATTAAGTTTATAATATTATATTAAAATAAAAATGCATGCGGGATTTTTTATATCTAGAAATATGCACATAAAGTGAGATTTGTTTCATCCCAAAGTATTTAGCTAATAAAACAATATGAATTTAATACAACACACTAAAACTATAAACCCACTTATATCTTAAGGTTGAAGAATCAACTATACATCAACGTTAAACATTGAGACTTTAAATTCTTATAGAGTAGTTATACATCAACTCCAAACATTGAAACAAAATTCTCATAATAATAAATATAATTAAGAAGTATTAAAACCCTTAAACATAAAAATTTATAATAGTAAAGTGTTTGAATTAGAGAGTAATTTTTTTAAACTTAATTTAATTAAGATCTAGTCAGTTGTACATATAATATATCAGATCTAAGCATACATGCAAATAAAAGTCAGATATTCTACCAGAAGAAATATACAGAACAAGAGATATAAATCAACACCATATTTAACGTGGTTCACCCAGTGTGGGCTACATCCACCAAGAAACAAATCAATCTATTATCCAAAGCTTTGACAAGATATACAATGAAGATTTACAATCTTCCACACCTCTCAGATGTATAGTACTTTCTTTCTCTCAAGATTTTACTTCTTCTCCAAGAATTTCTCTCTCACAATTATTCTCACAATAATCATCAACTTTTGCAAGTTCTTCTTAATTCTTACTTCTAAACCCTAGCTTTCATGCTTATATAGGCGTATACAAACTTAGGGCACTTAGCCATGCAATTACAATCAATAGATCTGCTTTAATACTAAAAATAGATCTAATTCCCGAGAGTTAAATAAAACACTCCACACACAGGTAACTGATGTCGGTTAGCCCTAACCGATGACCAGTTCCTCCTTGCCTGACCGATGTCGGTCATAGGTGACTGATGTCGGTCCCTCCATAACCGATGACGGTTACTGTGTTTTCCAGCAAGTTTCATATTACATGCTAATCCAAAGTAATTGAGCTCCACAACTCAACAATCTCCCACTTGGAGATTAATTACTGCACCATACCTGTACAACATCATTCTTGGATCCTTCCTTAGCTTTGTTTCTTCCTCTTCAAGTCTCAAACTCAAAGACCAACAGAAGTGGAGTGTAGCTCCAACTTCTCCTTTGCTAATGGCTTTGTTAGCATATCTACAGGGTTCTCACTCATATGAATCTTTTCTAGATTCAACTGCCCATCCTCCAATACCTTCGTATGAAGTGATACCTCAACTGAATGTGTTTCATTCTTGAATGAAACACTGAGTTCTTTGCCAAATGAATTGCACTCTGACTGTCACTGAACAATTTGCAATCATCTTGCTCCTTTCCCAACTCTTTCATGAACCTACTCATCCATATCATCTCCTTGCTAGCCTCTGTAGCTGCAACATACTCTGCCTCTATAGTAGACAAAGCCACAACCTTCTACAATCTTGAAATCTAGCTAACTGTCATCCCACCTACTGTGAAAATATATCTAGTAGTGCTCCTCCTACCATCCAGATCTCTAGCCATATCTGAATCAACATAGCCACATAATGAAATATCTGAACCTCCATAGCATAACTGCATGCTAGATGTCCCTTTCAAATACCTGAGTATCCATTGGACTATTTTCCAATGCTCTTTACCTGGATTGGCCATATATCTACTCACAACTCCCACTGCCTGTGCAATGTCTGGTCTGGTACAAACCATAACATACATGAGACTCCCAACTGCTGAAGCATATGGTACTTGTGTCATGTATTTGACCTCCTCATGTGATGAAGGACACTGATCTTTTCTCAATTTGAAGTGTCCTAGCCATAGGTGTACTAACAGGTTTTACATTCTGCATCTTGAACCTTTCTAACACCCTGTAGATATAATCCTCCTGAGACAAATACAATTTCTTGTTCTTCTTGTCTCTGTGTATTTGCATGCCAAGGATTCTTTTTGCAGCTCCTAAATCCTTCATAACAAATGTGTGAGCTAGATTTCCCTTAAGCTCACCAATGTCCTGCATACTAGATCCTGCAATAAGCATATCATCCACATACAGTAACAAAATAATATAGCTCCCATTTTCAAGCTTCTTGAAATAAACACAATGGTCAGATTCACATCTCAAGTAACCATGCTCATGCATAAAACTATCAAACCTCATGTACCATTTCCTTGGAGCTTGCTTGAGCCCATATAGGCTCTTTTTCAACCTGCACACTAATTTCTCCTTACCCTTGACTTCATACCCAAGCGACTGTTGCATATAAATCTCTTCATCCAAATCACCATGAAGGAAATTCATCTTCACATCTAGTTGCTCTAAATGCAAATCTCTACTACAACTAAACTCAATACAGTATGAATAGAAGTCATCTTAACAACAAGAGAAAATATTTCACCAAAGTCAATACCTGCTTTCTGTGTAAATCCCTTTACTACAAGCCTTGCCTTGTACCTTTTTTGTCCACCCTCTTCTTCCTTGATCCTGTAAACCCACTTGTTCTGCAATGTCCTCTTACCTGCTGACAACTTAACCAAATCCCAAGTCTGGTTCTGTTCCAAGGAGTCCATCTCCTCATCCATGTCATGCTCCCACTAGACGTGGGTCTTATCCTGCATTGCTTCTTCAAAACTTTTGGTTCACCATTATCAGTCAATAATAAATAAAATAGAGAAGGTGTAAATCTTTCTGGAGGTTTACTTACCCTTTGTGACCTTCTCACAGGAGTTTGGGGTACCGGAGGCTCATTCTGGACCTCCTGGACATTTGTATCCAAATTTGTCAGTGACAATGCCGGTCACCTGTAACCGACGTCGGTTCGGCTAACTGAACCAGTTGGGATCTTCTGTCTGATACCAGTTTTGCTGACTGATGTCAGTTAGGGGTCAACCGACACTAGTTACTGTGTAACCCTGTCGGTATTACTTTTAAATCTGAGAGTTCATTTTCATTCACAAACTTCTCAACCGGTTCGTCCTTGGGTACCAAAATTTGATCCATGTACATTCTCTTTTCATTCCATTCAATATCATGACTCCTAATAATTTTAGAATTCTCTAAATCCCAAAAACGGAATCCGAAATCACCAGATCCATAACCAATGAAAGTGCATCTCTTGGATTTTGCATCCAACTTTTTCCTATTTTCCTTATCAATATGCACAAAAGCTTCTGAACCAAAAAACTTTAAGAAAAGAAAGATCTACCTCTTTTCCGGTCCAAGCTTCCTCTGGTATTCCTCCATCTAGTGAACTTGAAGGCCCGCGGTTAATCAAATAAACCATTATATCAACTGCTTCTACCCAAAACTGCAAGGGCAATCCAGAATGTATCCTCATACTTCTAGCATGTTCCATGATTGTCCTGTTCATTCTTTCTGCAACACCATTCTCTTGTGGTGTTCTTGGAACCGTTCTTTCTCTACGTATCCATTCACTGAACAATAATCATTGAAATCCTTGCTACAATATTCACCACCATTGTCAGATCTAAGGCACTTTAACTTTGAATTTGATTCATTCTCAACAAGGGCTTTCCATCTTTTAAAAGTCTCAAAAACATCATATTTATGTTTAATACAATAAACTCATACCTTTCTTGTAGCATCATCAATGAAAGTAACATAATACTGGGATCCTCCATGAGAAGCTACCTGAGCTGGTCCCCACACATCTAAGTGTACAAGCTCCAATTTCTGCTCCTTCTTAGTTTCCCCAACTTTGAGAAATCTCACTCTCTTTTGCTTTCCAAAGACACAATGCTCACAGAAATCAAGATCTAAATCTTTCAAATCTGATAACTTACCCTTAGCCTTTAAGATTTGCATTCCTTTTTGACTCATATGGCCCAACCGATTATGCCACATGCATGCATCTGAATCTGAAGTAGATAATGCAGAAAAGGAATTAGTAACACAGGTAGATAAATATAATGTTCCTACCTTCTTACCTCTTGCCACAACAAAAGCACCCTTGGTGACTTTCCAAGAGTCTCCTGTAAAAGTAACCATGCAACCAACTTCACCTAGTTGCCCTACAAAAATAAGATTCCTCTTGAGGCTTGACACATGCCTCACATCTTTCAATACCCATGTATTTTCATTCTACAATTTTAGATGAACTTCCCCTTTACCAGTAATACTGCAAGGTTCATCATCACCCAAATAAACATGCCCAAAATTTCCCTGAACATAATTTATGAAATAACCCTTATTAGGGGTTGCATGGAAAGAAGCTCCTGAATCTAAAACCCATGATTCAATTCTATTATCTAAAGAAAGAATAAGAGCATCTTGCATTACCTCTGCTGTAACAAGATTTGCTTCTTTACCTTTGTCTGGTTGTTGGTTCTCTTTATCCTTTGACCAACAATATTTCTTTGCATGTCCTTTCTTTCCACATTTCCAACAGGTAATTCCCTTACCTCTGGATTTAGATCTATTATCCCTTGAATTTTATTTCCCATTACTCTTACTCTTGGATCTCTCCTTCTACCTGCCCCTACTTTCTACATTCAAAGCATTCCCAGATGATGATTCCTCTGTACTCTTCTCTGTGAATTTCTTCATTCAAGATTATACTAACCACATCATCAAACTTCAAAATATTATTAGCAGATGTTGTATTACTAACAACCATTACCAAGTTATCCCAACTATCAGGAAAAGAACATAAGAATAAAAGTGTTTTCACTTCATCATCAAATGGTATATCAACCGATTTTAACTGATTTACAATAGATCTGAAATCATTCAAATGACTAGATGCAGATCCACCTTCATGCATCTTAGAACTAAATAGTTTCTTCATCAAATAAACTTTATTTGAAGCACTAGGTTTTTCATATAAATTAGCAAGAGATTTCATTAACCCTACCGTAGAAGTCGCTTCTGTAATATTGGAAGCCATGGATGCTTGTCAGGCTCAATCTTATAGATCCCAAAGCCTTTCTGTCAAGAATCTTCCATTCTTCATCAGTCATCTTCGTAGGTCTAGACTTCTCATCCAATGGTAAATACAAATCTCTTTGATACAGATAATCCTCAATCTTCATCTTCCATAATTGATAATTTCGGTCCGTCAAACTTCTCTACCTTGTATTTGTTTTCTTCTGCCATTGTTGTAGCTCCCACTCAATCAGAAAACCCTCTGTGAGTAAATATGTCAACACACAAAACCCTCAAACAAAGCTCTGATACCAGTTGTTGGGGTTAGCACACCGGTTGTACAGATAATATATCATATCTAAGCATACATGCAAATAAAAGTGGATATTCTACCAGAATAAATATATAAAACAAGAGATATAAATCAACACCATATTTAACGTGGTTCACCCAGTGTGGGCTACGTCCACCAAGAAACAAGCCAATCTATTATCCAAAGCTTTGACAAGATATACAATGAAGATTTACAATCTTCCACACCTCTCAGATGTACAATACTTTCTTTCTCTCAAGCTTTTGCTTCTTCTCCAAGAATTCTCTCTCTCACAATTATTCTCACAATAATCATCAACTTTTGCAAGTTCTTCTTAATTCTTACTTCTAAACCCTAGCTTTCATGCTTATATAGGCATATACAAACTTAGGGCACTTAGCCATGCAATTACAATCAATAGATCTACTTTAATACTAAAAATAGATCTAATTCCTGAGAGTTAAATAAAACACTCCCACACAGGTAACTGATGTCTGGTTAGCCCTAACTGATGACGGTTCCTCCTTTCCTGACCGATGCCAATCATAGGTGACCAATGTCGGTCCCTCCATAATCGATGATGGTTACTATGTTTTCCAGCAAGATTCATATTACATGCTAGAAAGGGTAAAAGTGGGGGTTTTGAAAGGACCAACATCCTTATACAAAAGGCCCTTATGGTAGGATAAATCATTGAAGCATGAAAACAAATAATCCCATGGGCATCAAAGGACAAAGGCCACAAATGCACAAACAAGAAGAACATGAAACGAGAAGAGAATAAAAAGAAAGATGATAGCACCCAAAGCTACACCAACAAACAAATTACACTAGAGGATCCTGCACATGGGATCATAATCTCATTCTAAGGAGAGAAATTCCTTTCTTTTTTCTAATTACAACTGTCTAACCATCATTCCTTTTTGGATTTAAATTTTAAACTGGATGAGTTGAAAGCCAGATAATAGAGGACTCCTTTTTTCCAACATTTGACTCCTCCTTCAAGAATATGTTTTTAGAACAATCAAAATCCACCCTTGAAGGAGGCGACACCACTTGTTCTACCTTTCCCAACCTAACCAACTCCGCCAGAGGGGGGAAACACGAGTCTCAACCGATAGTTTAATATTTTTGCAATCTAAATCATGTTCTTCACGAACCTCCTTTGAATCTTCCAAAGAGGAATATGATTCATCCCCAACAACCAACAAGTTGGATTGGGAATCCTTCCACTAAGAAACTTTTTCCTTTAACTTCTACTTCACTTTTTGACATTCTGTAACAAGATGCCCTAGGGAAAAACATTTCCTGCATCTGAAGGGTGAGCCTTCATAGTCAAGTGGTTGTGACCAAATCCTATCCAAAATTTTGAGATCGATGGAAGCAGGTAGATCAAGAGAGGTATCCAAATCCACTAAGATTTGCACATAGGTAGTGTGAGTGTAGAGTTTCATTTTGGAATCGATGAATTAAAACTTTCCCAAAGCATTTCCAATAACAATAAAACACTTCTCCCCCAAAAATGCAACGGGAGATGAGGTAGACGAACCCAGACATGCTTGCCGTTGAATGCAACAGTGAGAGGATTAAAGGATGGAAACCACGGTTTCATCAGGAAGTGATGATTTTGTAGTTCCCAAAGCTTGGAGAGGATAAAATCCCTATCTTCAGTATAACTAAAAACCACAATAAAAAAACCCCTTGCACATAGGTAAATGTCAACCCTACCAGACAAGAGAGGACGTAAGTTCGAAGAAATCCACAAGTGAAGAATTGATAGTCCAAGCCAGAGGCTGTTTTAGTGGCACATCAACCCTTAATTGGAGAATAATTATTCTGCCTCTAACACCGACTCCCCAAAGGAAATCGAGGGAGAGGATTTGGTAGCAAAAAAAGGTTTAGAGGATAAAGAAAAGGAGCTAGAAGCCATAACATGCAAGAAGGGACGCTTCACAAAAGCGGTTTGATCCTCGAACAAACCTACCTTCCTGAAAACTGGCTCCAAAACTGGAACAAAAATAGGAATCGAAGGGCACACAGACCCATTGCAACCATTCGAGAGATCATCACTACCAAAATCCACGCCACCAAAGACATGTGTGGCTAGAGAGCCAATGTCACCACCTGAAGGATCATCATCACTGATTTTAGCAGGAAACTTGGAAAGGTTTTGTGGAGAAGAGTCACTGTTAGGGTTCATAGAGAGAGCCATAAAAAATTAAAAGGGTTTTGGTAAACCATGGTGAGAGTTGAACTGGTAGCATCAGGATCATAAGCCTAACACTATGGATCACAGCATGCCTTCGTCACTGATTCGACCATCCTCCACCCTTTTCTTAATTTGTATAATTATTGTGTCTTTTCAAATTCGATTTTGCATAAAATATATTACAAATCACAATATATAAAATTTATAAATACCAAATGTTCTATAAAATATTTGTGTGCAATCAATTGTATTGAATCAAAACAACACTCAATTATTATTTGTTTTGTTTCTTATAATAAAGCCATTGTAAAATACAACATTTATTCACTTCTCCATAATTCAATTTAACACACATGTGTGCACACACGCACATTGAAGTGTAGATTTATCGACTTTATTTAGCTTCAAGATAAGGTCAAACGAGAATCCATTCCATCAAATTTGTCAGGGGCACAAGCCTATCCTTGTCCCTTTTTCAGTGTTTGAACCTTTGCATTCAACAATTTTTTTTAATGTGCTTCAAAATAAATGAGCTTGTTGTAATCCTAACATGTTTTTCACTTTTATGTATGTTACTTTCTATTCTACTAATGAAATTCATAAACTCATCAACTTCCATAAGGTTTGCCATAAACCTAAACCTAAAATATAATGAAAACAAGAGGTAAATAAAATGTTTAAATATGATGACTTAATTTTAATTTGAAGTAGGGAGGGTGGGAACACATTGCCAATCATTATACGATGAAACTCATACTATGTATGAATGGCTTAGTTATAATGGGAGAGACAATCCAAGATTTAAGAGATCACCTTCATTTGTTAGAGCTCTTTTGTATAGAAGTAGGGATGGAGGTAAACATTGACAAAACAAAAATTATGATTTTTTCAGTGAGAAAGAAGGCGCAACATCTCGACTTTCAGTTTGCAGGAGAGTCTCTTGAAGTGGTGTTAGAATACAACTATCTTGGCCTTGATTTTCACAACAAGCTCAACTATGATACTTGTAGGATGAAGAGAATAAAATGAGGATGGAGAGATTTTTATGTGCTCCAAAATAGGTGTAGGAATGCTGAGCAATGGGATTGGAAGACCGCCAGGGTCCTATTTGGGTTACTTGTCACGTTGGTGGTGTTGTATGGTTACGAGGTATAAGCTAGTGGAACAATAAGTTTAAAACGAAGACAAATTGAAAGGATCCACAAGTGACCAATAAAAAATAATTTTAGAATCAAGATGACAATTCCCTATGATATCATCTTGACTTAATATGTACCTTCCCTCTAGAGACAACCACTATGTCTAGGTTTATATGTTACTTAAAAAAATAGAAAACATGAAGACTGACAAGTGGCCTAGGGTTGTAAGAGGAAAAGTGTTACACAAACAAAAGAACACATGGATGAAGCAAAACCAAAAATGCATGAACATACATGTTATTAACCTAGACGAATGCCCAAACCTTGATAAAGACATAAAACACTATGTAAATGAAAATTTTAGAATGGTGACGTGAAGGAAGAGAACAAGTAGGAGGCATCAACACCACATTGTAGAGTTCAACCTAACATATGAACATTTTGTCGAAAAATCTTATACTTGGGGTTGAAATTAAATGGAGGGAAAATATCATCATTGCTTGGATGAGGACTAGCTTCCACATGCTTAGATGTGAGAGAAGAAGATAAAAAATGCCTAAGAAACCGTTGGAAAAGAGGACTTGTATCATAGGCAATATAGGGGCAGTTGAAACAAAGGAGTGTTTCATCCTTCAATGTCAAAGGTATGCGGGCATGAAACCCAAGTACGAGAAAATTTCAAGAGTTGATTCTATGATATAGCTATTCAATGAAAAAATATATTTTTTGAGAGAGATGCTAACTCAAATCAATAAGAGGAGGAGAAGCCTTAAAAAAACACCACTAAATCGACAAATCTTTAAGCATTTGGAGTTTTAAGTGATCGATAGTACTCGGAGTGGACATACTTAAAACCATTTAATTTCATATACTTAAGACCAAACGACGATTGAATTAAAATATTTTAATGATGTCCATAAGGCTAAGCAACCTATGGGACCCAAAAACAAAAACAAGCCCGCTAAATACACCAAAGAGACTAGCCTAAAACCACTACTTTTGTTTTGTCTTGATTTCTTTGCTAATCTCAAGCCTTCTATTATGGATTTTAGTCAAGTAATCTATTGTTTTTGCAATCTTATCCCTTTCAAATAGGGTTGTGAGAGCTTCCGTTTCTAAAAAATCAGCATAACTACCTCAGAAGTCCTCATATGCTACACACTCCATTAGGAAACGCCATTCTGTTTCCACAGACCCTGACTTGTAAAACCGACGAACTCTTTCAGACCATTCCTCTTTCGGTGTTGTCCATCTTCCTGTTTCATATTTGAGATGATACAAACTAGTTTTCAGCTAGGAAATTAACATTTTAGCTTTCCACTTTATGTTCGCCTCCATATAGTGCTTATGTTCATGATCACATGTGGGATTAAAGTTCTTGACATAATATTCTCTTTTTATTCCCAGTTGTTTCGTCCACATGACATTTTTGACTTTCTGTCTCACGTACTTTTTGATGCCCCCATTAGTGTTAGGACATTCATGCATGCTAATTCCCCAATTCTTCATCCACTTTTCATTATGCGTAATCCAAGTGCACTTCCTTTTGTTCAACTTTTCTTCCACTACTATCATGGGCCACCGGAGATCGTCCACGCTTTCCACTTTCTTCAAGTACCCCAAAAATCGAATCAAAGCCGCCGCCTCCATCAAAAAGGCCCTAGCTTTAGCAAGAACGATCTCATAAGGAACCATGGATTTTATTTCGAAGCTACTTGTGATAAAATGTTTTTGTAACCTTTCTATTTGTCTCCATTTCATAGCCAACGTGTTGCTGCCCCCCAAACTTCATAGAACCACCAAAGAAACAAGCAACCTAAAAAGGGTCAACTTGGTTTTCTAATCCCACAATTCTGCTGATCTGTATTTGTTTTGGAGCATATATAAAGCTTTCCACCCCCCTTGTATCCTTTTAGCTCTACATGCCTCCCAACTGAGATTACTATGGAAGTCAAGACCCAAATACTTGTAATCATTTACTACTTGCAAGGGGCCACCTTCAAACTCAAAATTTATTTGCCTTGGTTTTCTTCTTAACGTAAAAATCATTATTTTGGTTTTACTCATGTTCACCTACATCCCCACCTCTTTACATAATACTTCTAGAGCTCTCAAGTGTTCTTGCAATCCATATGTTGTTTTAGCCATTATGACAAGGTCATCAACATAAAACAACAATTTTACCACATAAGAGGCTAGGTGGACTCCACTTCCACCCATTGTGTCAATCCACTCCTCTAGCTTGTCTATGTATAGCCCAAACAAACTGGGAGATAAAGGACATCCCTGCTTGACCCTGATGTCACTCCCAAAGCACTTAGATAAGCCATCCTTTGTTTTTATTTTGGCTTGAACTTAATCATAAAGCCTATGAACCGTTGCCCTATACTTTTCCGAAATACCCAATTCTTCCATTATGGGCCAAACTTTGTTTCTAGGCATCGTGTCAAATGCCTTTTTGAAGTCAACAAAACAACAATATACCTCTTCCCCTTGCTTGTCCCATACCTTTTGAATTAGGTGTCCGAGGGTGACACAATGATCAGTAGTGGAATGTTTTGGTCTAAAACCACCCTGCCCTTTCGCCCTCTTACCTTCCTTTTCAGCCCAAATACTAATTATACGTTCCACCATGCTACCAAAGAGTTTACCAAAAATATGATTTATCATAATAGTGCAGTAGTTTGATGGATTGTTGACATCACCACTTTTGTGAAGAGGAATGACAATGCTGGTTGTGCAGTTTTTTGAAAAATTGTACCGAATAACTCTGTTGAAAATTTCTTTTATGTATGACACAATGTCATCCATACTCCATTTTAAAAATTCCGCTTGAAGCCCATCAATATCTTGAGCTTTGCCTACTGCTAACTTTTTTATTCCTTCCTTAGTGTCCCTTTTAGAAAAGAGTTTGTCCTTATTTTCAATTACAGGAGGAGGCGGGAGAGGATCTTTGTTTTGATACACCATTTTTGCATATTCTAGCCATTGGATATTTGTGATACTGCTCTCCACATTTGTTCGAGTCTCCTGAATCTCTCTCCAAAAACCTCTCGGATTATTCTTCCCCATAGAAATCAACTCCTTCCTCCTTATCTTCATGAATTCTTCCTTTTTAACTCTCACTATATTTTTGTATGCTTTTATATATGTTTTATCCTTTCTCGAGGTATTCACCATTTTCTTTGTGGCCTTGCAATCATAATCAAACCACAAATTAGCCAGGAAACTATTTTTGGTGCTTCTTCTAGCTCTAGAATGCTTGCACTCCAGGAGTGCCTTGTGAATTATATTCATCAAATCCTCACTGTTCATAAGTCTCTTTTTCCCTTTAAAACTCTCAAAATCCCGAATTTCCTGAATCTGTTTTGTAATCATAGCTTTAAAAGTGTCTTGATTCTCCCGAGTCAAAAGAATTCTGCTTTGAGCCTTTGCTTTTTTATTCGGCTGAAAATTAGTCCTTTGTTGATCATAGTTTTTCATATTAATATTCATAAGAACGGGGTTGTGAACTGATTTCATTTCAAAGAAATCAACAACAATTTTTCTTTGAGGGTAGTATTCTATAAGAAGTAACCGACTACAACTACTTGCGAATTGACTTCAACAACAAACTTACTTGGGAGACTTGCAAAAAAAAGAGAACTACACGAGGGTGGAAAACACTTTATGCTTTACAAAACAAATGTAGAGAAGCAAAATTATGGGTTTGAAAAACTACTCAGACCCTTTTTTGAATTATTAGTTACTCCTGTTGTATTTTATGGGTGTGAAATATGTGCCAACAACATACCATTATCAAAATGGAAGCAAATTGAGAGAATTCAAAAACATATGATCACAAGCAAGTTTAAGTTGAAAGTTTTTGTCCTTTATGAGATTCTTTTAGCTGAAACAAGTGTAGTTCCAATCGAAGCCATTGCTATGATTCGACTTCTAAGATACCTTAACAAAATCGAATAGATGACAACAAACATGTGGCCCAACATTGTCTTCAAAGAGCCATTATGCAGGGGAAAAAGGTCACGGGTGAATCAAAACATCAAGTGGATGAAGACATGGAATATTGAATGGAATGCATGACCTAAAGACAATAAAGAAATAAAAACATTTGTTATTGATTAGGTCCACAAAGCTATGTGGGATAAAAGAGGAAGAAAAAAGAGATACTATCTCGATGAATTTAACTACACTTGTGATCATCAACAAAAGGCCTACATAGGGGTCCTCATCCTTTGGAGAGCTAAGATTCTCATAACTCAACTAAGGACTAACTCCCACAGGGTTATATGCGAAACAGGTAGATGGAAAAGGCCTAAAGCAAAATGGGAAGAAAGACTTTGTATCTTTTGTTTGGATGGGGCGGTGGAATAAAAAAAAAACCACTTTATTATAGAAGAAAGACTTTGTCATTAAAGGATATGTTTGATGAGGAGTCGATATCTAAAATGGGGGACTTCATCATCAAGATTAACAAAAGAAGATCTGAATTGGTGAAAATAGAAGAAATTGATTTTACCTCATAAGCTATTTTTACCCTCGTGGGCGTTAAAATTTTTCATTTCAAGATATTTTGGGTAAAGTGTTTCCCTTGAGTCCCACACAGGGGTTAAATTTGACGACCACCTATCCCTGTCAAACAATTTTCGGGTGACGGTAATTTTTCAATATTGCCCTTCACAAACATAAAATAATGTTATTTTTTACTAATTATTCTATACTTATTATATCTTTTTTATACATATTTACATATATTTTTATAATTTATATACAAACCTATATAAAAATTGACGGTCATGTTTTAAATGTTTAAGTCGCGTGTGACGATTAGATAATATATTTACAAGTATTTTACGTCTAAAATCACGAAAAACGTCTAAACGGCCGTCAAATTTAACCCCCCACGGGAGACATTGACGCACGTGAGCGTTCCCATACACCTTAAAATCCCGACTCCCGAGTCTAGGAAACGTCCACACGTATCATTCATTACTCGTCCTCCACCCACAAAACATGGGTCAAAAGCCAACAACACATATCCCGAATCCCGATTGCCCATAAATTGACTGGCTGCTGAACGTTATCCCCCGACCGCGTGACCTGGCTCAACCTCCTCGAGTCAACTCCACCGAGCAATGACCAAAATCGAAACACAGTAAATCGCAAGGCTGTAGCCTGTGCCATTCACACATCCCACAATATGAAGGAACGAAACAGTGCAGCGGAAATTAGGTTTAGATCGACCCACATTAAATTTTACTCAACTCTAAGAGCAAATCCAATGCTAAAATCAAGGGCGATGGAACCGACATGGATGGCACTGCAAAATTGTTTTTCCTGCAGGTCGATCCATTGGCAGAGTGCCTTGGAATGATCAGTTAGGGTTTCGAGGGTTTGTATCGTTTTTTCCGGGAGTTGTCTTTAGCCATGGGGTTATTGAGCGAGGAGGTTGTGGTGATTAGGCATGGGCGGAACAAGGAAGATCCCGTTGAGATTACTGTTAATTGTCCGGATCAAGTCGGCCTCGGCTGTGACCTCTCTCGTCTTATTTTTGAATTCGGCTTAGACGTTGTCAGAGGAGGTAAGTAAATCTCAAATGTCGTTTCAGGTTTTTGCTACTGTGATTCAGTATTGAAATTTGTTTTTTGTTTTGAGATTTTAAGCTTCCGCGATCCATAATAATAAGAAAGAGATTTCCAGGAGAAAATTGCATAGAAGGTTGTAATTTGTGTTTCATCACGCAGACGAAAGCTTTCCCTGGAAGCTCTGGATTCGGTATTGAAATGTTTGTTTTTAGAGAATTCAAGCTTCGGCAATACGTAATGATTAGAAAGAAAGTTTTTGGAGAATATTGCACACTACATTTCTATTCACATTTCGGATCAGAATGAGAATTTCCTTTTTTATTCGGCAACCTCTCTTTACGGGATTCAGATTGCACGACTGGGGTTTCTATTGAAAGATTTTGATTTAGTGAATTCAACTTTCCACAATCCATAATAGCTAGCAATTGCTCACGAGTTGCAATTTACGCCGGAGAGTATATCAATTTTTAGTTTGGTGGAGTTCTAATTTGCGATGAAATATATGTTATCTCAAATTATTCGATTTTTGTGTGATGGGAAGGAGATAGAACAATGTAATCAGTTGCGACTACCTATTATGCCATGACACATGTCCATATGTTGTTACAAAGTTCTTATTTTGCTATCGCCCACGAGTATGTTCGTAAAGGCGAGTTGATTGGGTTAAATATCTGTTTGTTGCATTTGATGGAACAATCACAATGGCTCTTGAGGATGACCGTGTTTTTTTTAAGTTGTAATTATGATGTGTGCCAAAAATATATCACGTTCCATCATTTAGCCGAAAACCTGACATTTATCTACTTAAGCTCCCATTTTGGCATTTAAATGTTCCCAAGATGTATTCAACAACCCCATTTTGTGAATATCCTTACCAACGTATTGTGAAGACTGGTCTCATAGGGAGTATCGACCATTGAATGGAGGCAACATGTTTTTCAAGGCTAGGGATAGGCATTTTCCATCACTCATCTAGCTTTGTTGTAGAGTTTTTCTCAAATTGTAAACCTAACCTTGAAAATCCAAACACACTTTTATGTCAACTTCAACAATAATTTGAGGCAATAACATCGTAACAAAACTTTATTCGATAAATAAACTCAACAAACCACATATAAGATGTTTTTGTTTTTTTACAAGTTTTCATAATTGAAATAACTTAACAAACTTGTAACAATTAATCAACTTTTAAAAGACCTTGAATTCTATTATTACATTTTAATCTTTAAAAGACCTCTGTTTAACTGCTTTGACTTTTTCGACCGGCATTGACATTGTTTCATCGACTGCAACAACCAAGATTTGAACGCGGTCTTTTGACTAAATGCCTGAACACGGTTGCATAGCTAACAGAAGACATGTGCTTCCTCACACAGCATTGACACTGTTTCGCCAAATGCAATCACCAGGTCTCCAATCTAATCGGGTTACCCTTGCTAGCATGCTACCAGCATGTGCAACAATAGAAGCTTTCTAACGGGCTTGGCATCCGTCAAAGCATTATGGAAGTATGACTTTTGGCAAATGTTGAAGTTGCAGGTGCCAAGGGAGATATGCCCAAACTGCATTCCTCACAGAGCCAATTGATCAGGTTGGACACTGGTTGATTGCATTTGGCGAAACAGTGTCAATGAAGAGGCAATTGTGGAATACGGCGAGGGTAATAATTATCCTGATTAGAAGAGGATTGTTGAAGTGCAGTTATGCAGGAAGAGTTGATGAAGAGGGCAAAACTGTTTGCAACTGACTTTCGGAACAATTTGATGTTTCATAACAGAGCTGTTGCGTGTTTGGGGTGTACATAGTATGAGTTTTCATGCTCCATTTTTCCCGCTGCATATTTCACAAATTCAGCCATGTGAGAGGAGGATAGCAATGGAGAATTCATTTTTTTTGGCTGACTGAGACAGTCATTAGTAAACACCTATTGAATAGCAAAACAGATTAGGATTCCACATTTTCCACGTTATTTTAAAAATCAACATATGTTTGAAAAACAACAGCCAAGGGTTTGTATTTTGAAGTTGTGAAAGTTTTTTAAATTCTGATACATGACAACTTCAATTCAAATAAACGGAGTGATTTGGGATTTCTTTTTCCCATTTTTAAATTTTTCTATATTGCATATCTCTGCGTATACGCTTTCAACATTCATTCCAATTATGTCTTTCAGTCATAATCCTCAACGTAAGAATGGAACCTGGCGGGCTCTACACGAGCCTGGCGTCTTCACCATTGAACATCAACCGCTTCATTTTTTTAATTTAATCTTGTTGGTGGTTTGGAATGTCATTGAAAACAATAATCCTACAATGGAAGGTCAGAGAAAACAGAGAAAAGTCATACCCTTACAGTAATTGGTCCGCTGGCCATCGAAAGTATACAGAGGACATTAAATAATCCCAAGGCATATTTCACGAATTCAGCCGTGAGAGGAGGATAAGTAACAAGGGAGAATTTGTTTTTATGATGGCTATGGCAGAGTAACAAATGATGTAGGGGGGACGTCACTCAGCAGTGCAGCTGGAAAATGGTAGTCATGATGATGGAAATTGACTGCTGGAAAAGGTTGCCGGAATTTGACACTTTCCAGCAGAGGCATCTTCAAAGGTGGACGCCTTTTGGCGAATTAAAAAAATTTTTTTTGGAGACTATTGTGTACAACATTATTTAGATTGACATTTCATATTAGGAATGAGAATTTATCCCTTATCCCACTAGTAGCGATTGAGACCAAATAATTTGATCGGAGTGGTCGTGGAACCACCACATTGTCCCAGCTACAATGGAAGCTGCTAATCATGATAAGTTGTATGCAGTTTTTAGTTCCAGATTAACCTTTCATCCTTTGTTGTTCTTCAGTTCAGACTGCATGATTGAGGGGTTTCTAATTAGCTAAAGTCACCTTGGAATTGCAATTGGGATTGTCCATTCTGGTATGCTGCTCGATGGCTTGCAATCGGCCTGGAATGGCAATCAACATTGTCTATTTGCATACGCTGCACACCAGCCTTGTCCATAGGGGACACCAAACAGAACTAGTTAGGTACACTATTTTCTCAATTTCAACACTTTATCATGTCTCCCGAGTCCTAGGCATTTCAATCTGTGGCTCTGCTTTGAAAGATCAGATGCTTTACCTCTTGACCTTATTTCGTTGAACAAGTTGGTTTTGCATTATTGGTAAATCTTGTTGTTTTACCTTTTTTGGCCTTTAAGAGGTGCTGAAGTCATAGTTTCTAATGCAATCTTATGTTTGTTATGAGTAGAAATTTCTTGTGGTCATTGGAAGCGCAAAGTGTTTTGTACAGAATGTTGATAAAATTTAGCAGTAGATTGCCATGGGGTCAAGTAATTATAAATTAATTACGGTTTCAGATGGTGGATTTTATATAGATTTCCAAAAAAAAGATCAGTTTGCAGTGTTCACTTCAAATTTCTATTTTTTAAATCTTTATAAAATATAAACCTTTCTTTTTCTGTGCTAAATGTTGTAATTGGAGTATTTAATGGCATGTATTTGTGGTTAATAAATTCACTGCATGGCATTGTGATGAAAATGAATGTTTTTTAACTTTAGGGAAAATAAACCCAAGCGATGAGTCAACTCATCGTACTTACTGGAGGGCCTTCCAGAATGTGAGTTAGCTAGCCTCTGTTGGGATCCAACCCTGACCTTCTTTGTGACATCGCTAGTCGTTGCCTCTAAGCTGGGTCTGCCGGACTAGAATGGAAATCAATGTTAATACTGAGTAGTGTTCTCTGTTTCTTGGACATGGAAAATGATTGGTTGGGGTTTTATATATAGGATTCTAGTGAAATTCTAGCCGTAGAATGCAACTACTTGGTTAAGAGTAATTAATAAAGTTATGTGATTTTTTACAATTAGCAGTTTTTGTGGCTTTTAATAATTGACAATTATGTTTTTTTGTGGCTTTAAAGCACTTTATTTTTATGCTAAAATTCGTCTTTTCACATTATTATGGAAATTTATCTCAACAATTAGAAGGTGTTTTGATAAATATATCTGGATTCAACAGTGTTCTATTGCCTTTTACTAAGAATAAGCTAAAAAAATGCTTAGTTTTTTGCTACTGCAATTTGGTCTTCAAATATTGAGAAATCTTATTTTGACCTTCACAGGTGTCGAACATATTTGTTTTTAGCTGTCTAAAATCATCAATCAGTGTTAACGTGCAATATTTTGTTAATAACGAGTAAACATTTCTGATTAGGGGAAGGTGGATGTGTTTTATAAAGTATATTGGTAAATTTTAGCAGTAGATTGCTGCGGGGTCAAGTAAGTCTTAATTAATTAAGGTTTCATAAGCAGGTTTTCCAGAAATGACTATTTCGTTGTGGTGTATAGTGATTAATCATTGACTATTAATAATTGTGTTTATCTGGCTTTTAAAGATTGGAATGAAGGATTTTATGGTGTTACATTTGTGGTTTTTGGTGCCGACAATAACCATTCATGGAAGTTAATGTCTGAAATGAGTAACAATTTCTGTTGTTTTATAATGGGAAACGATTGGTTGGGGTTTAATTTAGAATTTTGGTGAGGTTCCAGTAGAATGTAAATTAAATTTGTTTATTGTGAATCTTATTTTGGTATATTGGTAGTCTTTTATCTTCTTGTGCTCATGTATATCGAAATGAAGGGTTCAATGCTATAAAATACTGGTTTTTGGATGCTGAAAATTGCTGATCAACCATCTTAAATGGTTTTATTGTAAAATGTGTAGCAGTTTCTATTTTTTTGAGTGCAGGAAGCAAGATGTTTGTGTTTTATGGAGAAATTTAGCTAAGTTCTACAATAACTCTTAGTTGATTAGGGGGTTTAGTAGTTTTTTTTTCACAATTGATTAGTATTTTATTGTCTTTTTTGACCTTCAAGATTGTAAAAGAAGGTTTATTGGCATTACATTTCTGATTTTTCTGTGCTTAAAATTGCTTATTGGTGTTTTTATACAATCTTATGTGAACATGAGTAGCAATTAAAGCTTATAGGAAGCAAAAAATGTCAGCTAATATTTTTATAAAGAATGTTTGTAAAATTTAGTAAGATATTGTTGTCAGGTATGAGTTTAATTTATTAGGTTTTTAATAACTTATTGTCTACAATGGCCATTTTTTGTGCCTAGGATGTAGTCAAGGTTAGCTGGTTCAATGGAGAATTTTATTAAGTTTTAATTAAGTTGTAACTTTGCAGCATATATACCCAATTAATCTAACCACCTAGAGCCTTGATCTCATCAAGTAGTCCATAGGGACCAGAAAAATAGTCCACTTCATCACCTAAACAGAGCAAACTTGGTTTCAGTTAGCTGCAAGGCTCAAAAGGAGTATTTCTTATAAAACGGCAAACCAGTCTCTTTATGCTGAGCAGTGGTAGTGTAACTGCTGTAACCATCGGTATATACAGAGTGGGGGTTATGAAGCCGTCAGTCTGCAATAACCGGTTGTTTCACCCGTTGTGATCGTACAAGTCCAGTAACAACAGACAAATGGTGTCTCCTCAGTTCTCAGGCATTTGGGATCCTTTAGTTCACAAAAGGGCATCTCTAGACATGATAAATAGGAGGCATGGATGTAGAGAAGGCATTGGTGATCAGCGTTGGTGTTTCATTGGTTGTAAGAGAAGGATTGGAGTAAAGGATTAAAGAGAATTGTAATGGCTTTGAAATTCTGTATTTTGGCTTCCAAAAATTAGCAATTGGTGATTGAAGTAGAGATTTTTGTTCAAAATAAGCAGAAATTAATGGTTAGGGTTTCATAACAAATATATTGAAGTAAAGTTTCACGAGGTCAAGTACTGGTTCAATAATTACTATTAGGGTTCTACGAGTGAATTATCTTCAAATGATGTTTCTTTTGTTTTAACTTTTCTATATGCTGGTTCTTTGGTCATAATATTCTGTTCTTTTGGGAAACACATATTAGCATTTTTATGGGATTGTATAATAATGAAAAGTAGCAATTTCTGGCTATAGAAAGCAGAAAATGTCAGATGGCACTTCATAACAATTTTGTCAAGTTTTAGCGGAAGATTGCCACAGGTTTAAGCACAGGTTAACTAAGCAGGGTTTTAGAAGCAGATTTTCAACAGTGATCAGTTTTTGTGGCTTTTAGTGGTTTGTTGTTTTTATGATATTCTTTTTATGCAGCTTTAAAGATTGAAAAGGAGAGTTAAATGATGTTAAATTTCAGGCTTTTGGTGTTATGGAAATTAATATTCATGCCAAGTGGCAATTTCTGTTTTCTGGATGCAGCAAATAATTGATTGGGGTTTTAAATAGAATTATGGAGAGGATCTAGGCATAGTTTGTAATTACCTCAATTTCATTGTTGAGAGCTGATCTTGGCATATGGACAATATTTTTTAGGCTCCATAAATCTAATACAAAGTTTTGGTACTGTTATTTTTTTTGGTTTTTGGCCATTGAATTGTTGGTCAGCATGATTAAAAAATTCTAGCACTACCTGTTTTTTGGAAGTGGGAAATGATTGGTTGGTGTTTTATGAAATTAGTATGAAGTTCTACCAGTATATATTGTCATGGGGTCAAGTAAAGGTTTATTAAGCAGGGTTTTCGGAGAGAATTTTCCACACATAATTACTTTAAAATTTTAATGTTTAAAAGCTTGAAATTGAGAGAAGTGGCAATAAAATACTGGTTTCTGCCTGTCGAAAAATTGGAATTGAATGTTAAAGGTGAACAGAAATTTGTGGTTAGTGGAATCAGAAAGTGTTAATATTAAAGATTATTGATTAAATTTTATCAGTAGTTTGCCATAGGGTGATGTAAGGAAGTGACTATTAAATTAATTAGGTTTTTGGAATGGAGTTTCCACAGATGGTCAGTATATCTTTTTGGTGATTAAATGTTTACTTTTTATGGATTTTGTCTTGTGCATTTCTAGATTGAAAATAGGGATTAATTTTTTTTTGTTGAGTTACCTAGGGAGAGGGCCCTAGCTCTTTGTGGCATCACCAGCCCAAACCGGCCATGGAACCATCCAAGGATGGTAGTTTAAGCTCTTGGCGAGCCCACAAATTAAACCACATTATCGTGGTGCTCCATCATCAGGGTATCCAAACCATCGGTAGTAGGCCACCTTAACACGGAGCTGAGATTTGAACCTTGGACTTCCCAATTACAAGGAGACCCAAGAACCATTACACCACTACCTGTTGGATTGAAAATAGGGATTAATGGCGTTAAAACTTAAACTACTTGTTTTAGGGGGCTGAAAATTGTTTGTGTTTTTATGGAAATTTACATTAAGAATGATTACAGATTTCTGGCTTTTGGAGGCGAAGAGTTGTGGTTACTGTTAGCACTAGATTGACATCTGATCTTGGAATGTTGAGAACCTTATCTTATTCAATGTTTTTAACCATCTTAAAGATTTAAAACAAGGTTAAATGGTGTCAAAAATCTGTTTTCTTAATTCTGAAAAGATTTCGATTGGTGCTCCTGATAGTATTTATAATGGATAGCAAATTCTAGTTCTAGGATGTGGAAATGAGTGGGTTTGGTTTTATAGAGTATTTTGTGAAGTTCCAGCACTAGATTGCCATGGGGCAAAGGGTTGATTCATTTGGGATTTAAGATTGAAATTTCCACAACCGACCACTTTTTTGCTGCCTTCAAAATTTGAAAGATGATCCAATGGTGTTAACGTTGGGTTTTTTGTGTTGAAAATTGTCAATAGATCTCAAAGAATTTTTTGTTGGTAAGGAATAGCAATTTCTAGCTTTTAGATGCGGGAAATTATTTGTTGCGGATTTATGAAGATTGCTTTGGCAGTAGATAGTAGTGGAGTCAAGTAGGGGGTTTATTTATGGTTTTTAAATTTTTTTCTTTCCAACAAATGTTAATTTTTTGTTTTATTTATGTGCAACCCTGAATATCACATCCTACAGGCTACCCACCAAATCTTGTCTGCATATGACCCTTTCATCACCTCACCTTAAATTTATTGTTCAAATTTTATACCTCTTGGGCTTTGACCTCATGACCAAGCCCGGAAATAAACAATATCTTACCAATCCATACTGAAAAGGAGGGTTTACAGGTGTAAATAATGATGAATTTTTTGTGCCGAAAACTGCTTTGTGGCATTTCTACAATATTTAATACTATTTTTCTTGTTTTCGTACCAGGAAAATAATTGTTTGGGGTCTTATGAACATTAATAGTAAAGTTCAAGCTGTAGATTGTCGTGTAGTCAAGTAAGGGGTGATTAATTAGGGGTTTAGGACCAGATTTTAACAAAACGACTATCTTTTTGCTGGTTATTTTTGTGCTGCCTTCAAAATTGATGAAATGGTTAAAAGGTGCCATAATTCTGGTTGTTTTGTGCCAAAAGTCACCAATTGCCGTGCTTACAGAATCTAAGTCAAAATGAATAATTTTTTTTGGATTTTTGACTTGACAATGGACTGGATGGGGTTTTGTAATGTGCTTTGGTAATGTTCTAGACGTAGACTGGTACAGGGTCAAATAGTGGTTAGTTTGTTATGGTTTCAGGAGCAAATTTTTCACATATGGTCACTTTATTAGTGGCTTTTAGTGATTATTACCTTAAAATTTCATCATTGTTTTTTGACAATTTAGTTTAGAAGCCCGAAAGATTGTAAATCAGGGTTTATTGGTGTTAAATTTCTGGACTTTGACACAGTAAATGACTGGTTGGGTTTTTATAAAAGATTGGGTATAATGTAGATTGATGAATTTTTTTATTTGAACTAAGTCCTATATGACATCAGGGAATAGACAATCAAAGTCAAGTTTTTATTCTTTTTCCAATTCTCTTCATGTGAATTTTAATAACAATGTGTTGGCTTTGGAACAGATATTTCAACTGATTGCAAATGGTGTTATGTGATATTCTGGGTTGTGCCCAATGTTGCCTCTTCTCGACCAATAGACTGGGCCATGTTAAAGAAGCGCCTTGTAGCATCCTGCCCTCCAAGCTCTCTTATGTTTTACTATGTCTTAAATCCAGAGCCAAAGCCAAAACAGCTTTATGTTTTGCGGATTGGTTCAGTTGACAGGACAGGGCTTTTAAATGGTGAGCAAATCTTAATTTACGTATTCTTATTTATTGCTATTCTGAAATTTACTAGACAGGAGCTATCATGTTACTTATGTTCTATTACATGTTTTGGAAACCTTAACGGATTTGTGGCATGGTGATACAGATTTTTCCCAGGCACTTTGGGAGTTGGAACTCACCATTCATAAGGTTAAGGTTTGGACAATGCCTGATGGCAATTCCATGCACCTCTTCTATGTAACAGATAACAGGTCAAGATTTCAAGGGTTTTTAATTTTGTTTTTATTTTCTCATGGAAAAGCTATTTGATATCATGTTCTACAGTTGCTTCATTTCCATTTTCAATTTAACTTGCTTTTGGCTTTGTTGCACCATAGTGATGAGTCAAAATCACTCAACTTGTAGTTTCTTATGTTCAGAAAGGCATGTTTAAGTCGTTTCTTGGACAGAATTAGTTTGTCAAGGATTTTCTTTTTCGATAAATGTATTTAGGCATTTCCCTTTGAACTGAATTTAATTTGATTATAACATCCAATTTGTTAGAAGCACAATGGACCGAGAGGGTGGGGGGTGAATCAGTCCTACAAATCTTTCAATTCATTTACCACAAATTAGAACATCATCCAAAACAATCGTTAACCATATACATTCAATATGAGCTTATTAAGTGTGCGACATCCATTCACAAGAACATGAAACATGAGAGAGAACACATGAACACCATATGTAAGTGAGAAACCCTCAAGGGGAAGAAAACCCACTGAAACCTCTGCTTATATTACACCAAACAAAGGACTCAAGTGAATATTACCATCAATGATATTTGTTTAATGAGACACCAACCCCACAAAGAGCACCAACCCCTAGTTTAGTAGGACACCAATCCTACAAGGTGACTACAACCCCTCAAGGTGACCAAGCATCAACTCAGCCACCTAAAATGGATAATCACTAAAAATATGTTGCTGCAACAACTGATGGTGATCTCAAATTCAACTCACCACTCTTCAAATCCTCTCAAAAAACAAGCTCTCTCCTTCTTTGCTCAAAAATTCATTTTCTTCTAGCTGATTTCTTCTTTCCCCTAAATCGCCATTATCTTCTCTCTCTCCAGCACAACTTTACACACTCATTGCCCTCTCATGATGGTCGTTCAGACCAATTTGAAGCTCCAAAATTACCCCCTTGGTTGCTCAAGCTCTCACACCCAACAACTAGTCACAATGAACAAAAATAACATGCTTATATGCCTGTTTCTTTCCTCCAAAACATGTAGGTCAACCTTCATAATGAAAATATCATGAAAACATAATAATAACATCACGAGGACATAAAAAACTCGACCATGTTGGTCGGCCATATCATAAACAACCCAAAAACACTCATTTGGGACACAAGAAGCCCAAATGCACTCAAACAAGCCAACTCACCAAATCTGAATGTAGAGGACCAAAACCAACTTCACCAAGGCATGAAACATGCTTAGACATGTTCTCTATGATCTCAGCAATTTCCAGCAACCATGAAACAACTCAAACAATCAACAAGACTCATGAAGCCACTCAAGACCATGCTCAACCAATCACCCTCAAAATTGACCTTCAAAGAACAGGTCATAACTTGCTCATACCTTAGCAAAAACTCAAGTGTGATATATCATTAGAAAGCTCTTGGAGTCAAGATCATGAAAAAATTCAAACCAAGTCTTAATTCCACCAATAGTTCCTCCAAAACCGCTTTGTTCACAGACTGCTCCAAACTGCCAAACTGGACTCAAGAACCAGTCTTGAGGAATCTGACTCCAATCACCTACAAAGCAATTTCCAAGCTTATCCAAAGCATGGAACATATCAAGGACACTACCAACATGCTCAAGCACTAAGAAACATATGCCATGTGGAGAAATTCACTCTAGCACACCTGTTTCACTCACCTTCTTGAGCAAGCCTAATAGGGTTAATTAGGCCTTCAGGGTTTCAACATGAAACCACCTCATCTGATCAAACCAAATGCCCCAACACATCATACTAGGTGTCTAACAACTGTTCATGACCAAAAAACAACTGCTCCATGATGCAATTAAGACCAAAATTAGTAGGGCAACTTTGGAGACATGTATCTCAAAAATTCTTCAAGCAACATGCCTGAAACTTTTCATTTTTGTCTAACACATCTCCCAAGGATTCTGGAACAATTTACTTTTCATCTTGGAACCTCCATCTCAGCCCTGCAACTGCAAATCTCAACAAAGCTAAACTTTTTCTCTCTCTTCCTGAAATAGCGAGAATATGAAACCACCACCAAAATGAGCCTGGAGGAATTCTCTACAACCTTGGTGCATCAATTTAGCTTGCCAAGATCATTTGGAGACAATACAATGCAAATCTTCCAAGTCGCTCTAGGAGGGTTTCACTAATAGTTTCGAACTAACTTGACTTCTTAACATTCGTTCATAAAAGTCTGACGATCAAATCACCTCATTATTTTTGCATAACACTCTCAACTCAATGTAAAATCATCCCCCAAAGGCACAAGGTCCCATGCAAAGTGTGTGAGAGCAGGTGAGTATAACAAGTTGCCATATCGAGCTGGATTTGCCTTCTCTAGAACTCTGTTTTGACAAAAATCACATAACTTGAGCAAATCTCTTCATTTTGATCTGAAACTTGACGTGAAGTACCATGGCTACCTCCTTTAACTGACCCAAGCCTCATCCATGCTCAACTATACTTGAAACTCTCCAGCCACTAAAACTTACCTGCGTCTACTTGGCTTGTCTTCACCTTCTTACTTCCGAAGGACCTAGGTTGTCAGGAAACGGATACGAAACGTGGAAACGACAATTTTCAAAAAACCTTGGATACGAAACATTACCAGAAATGTCTGTACAATATATTATAAAAAATAATATATATATATATATATATATATATATATATGCATAATACTCATTTTATAATTGTAGACCATAAGAGATAATTGATAAAGCACTCAAATTTTTTTGTATTCATTGAAATTTGAACTTCTAAAGAGTCATGACTCATCATTCAACATGGTTACAATTTCAATGATTCACATATACATGATAGTAATCTAGATTCTAGATTCTAGAATATATCATCCAGATTTTCCTCATAATCATCTCCATGAACACAACTGGCAGCTCCACTCCCACTAGCTCCACTTTCCATCCCTTGTGCAGTGGATCCCGATTCTTCTTCATCAATACCAAGCAGTGAAAGTTGGCTAAGAGTAACCGCAGAAGCATCCAAGTCACTACTCTCAGGATCAATATCCCAAAGTTTGTTGGGACCTCTAATACAACCTTCAATCTTGTGTGAGAGGATGCACAAATTGTAGTGTACATACACTAAATCCTAAGCCTTCTTGGATCCTAACTTGTTTTGTTTGGCTGAGTGAATGAAGCTATATGTACTCCAATTCCGCTCTGCTGAAGAATTGCTGGCCACCTGTTACAAAAAAGAAGTTAGAAATTTTCAATTAGTAATAAAATTAATTTACTAAGAAGTAAGAACATACATTTTTAATTTTTAATTAAATAAACAAACTTTTGATTTCATTTTAAATTTTAATATTTTATACCTGTGAGAGGACTTTAATGACAATAGTTCGTAGGTGCTTGTAATCATGGCCATGTACATACCACCACATGAATGGGTTTAGGTTGTACTTGTCAGTTAATGCATCTACTTCACTCATGCTACTACTAGATGAAGAGACAAAGCATGCCATTTCATAGCGAACTGCAGTAGCTACAGCTGGATCAGGAAAAAGCCTTTGGAATGTTGCCTTAGTTCCAGTTGCAACTTCATGGTCATTGTATGGTGCTTGCCTATCAGGTAGCCCAAGTATTTCACTGCTATAATATTTGGGATTCAGGGCATAGGCTAGAAGATGCAATGGGGTGGTCATTTTATTCCACCTTCTCATGAACACAGTCTTGACTTCAATGTTGAATTTTTCTTCAGGATCTTGCTTTTTTTTGTATGATGTCTCTAATTTTTTCAAGCATAGAATCAATGCCATCATAGATCTCCCGTATGCAAACATCATCTGTAGCTGCATATCTAATCATAGATAAAATAGGCTCAGTAAAACTGAGTGAGTATGCAACCTTTTCCCACCAATCATCATCAAGTATCAATGTTTTTATTTTGATGGCTCGTTCTGTGTTTGCTTATCTCCACATAGACCAAACATCATCAATCACCATAAGCCTCAAGGCTTGTCTTACTTTCACAAGTCGTCTCAAGACGAGCATGTGAGAGACAAATCTTGTTTCAACAACCTATTAAAATAAATTAAAACAAGTTAAAATATAAAATTAAATTTAAAAGAAATTCAAATGATAATTTGATATTTCATAGAAAGTTAGCAAATTTTTTTGTTACCTTCAGCAACTCCAACTTTGAGAACTTCCTAAAGATAGCCTGGGACATATGATGATTTGTGACAAACATTTGAATCTCATTTTCCTCTGTATACACTTCCTTTATCCATGGTATTTTGCCAATCTTCTATAGCATCAAGTTCAAGGAGTGTACTGCACAAGGTGTCCAAAAAATGTGCTCATATCTCCCTTCAATAATCAGCCTTGCCGCTCTACAATTTTTGGCATTGTTCATGATGACTTGGACAACGTTTTGAGGGCCTATTGACCCAATAGCCTCAATCAAAATATTAGCAATAAATTGAGCATCTTTCACTTCACCCTCACAATCAACAACCCTTAAGAACATTGCCCCTTTAGGGCACACTGCAACAATGTTGATTAGGGGTCTATTTCGGGTATCTTTCCATCCATCTGAAATGACAGATACCCCTGATTCCTTCCACGAATCCCTAATTGGTTGCAAAGAAGTATGTACATGGGCCACTTCTTTCGCCAACAATGATGTTCTCACCTTCTCATAACTAGGGCTTTTATGCCCTTGTGGTGCGTCATTAATTCCTCTCACCATTTGTTGTCAATATAGTGACCGCAACACATTGAAAGACAACCCACATGCATAAACACATCGAACAATCAACTCATCAGCTACTTCCCTCTTCTCATTTGCAAATGCTTTCTCTAATGGACCTTTGGAGGTTCTCTTTCGTGACAAGCTCTCTTCCTCTATGGGAGTTTCAACTTCAATTTGATAAAAAGGATGGTTTGATGAGGTGGGTGGTTTTTGTGAACCCTTATTTTGCAAAGGAGCAATTTTAAATCTAGCTTTTGAAGCTTGCAAATCAGCCTCCTCTTGCTCTTTCATATATGCCAAAATATGTTTCCTTTCAACCTTGGCACATTTTCTAATCCCCGTTCTTGGTTGCCCCATTAAATGAGCTTTGAGTTGGGTATATGAGGCTTTGAATTCCATATTGCAATGATTGTATATCCAAACATGAGAGCCACCGCTAGCAAGGTTCTCCAACACTTGCACATGTCTCCGAGCTCTAGGATCCACAGTTTGCACACCCCCACCTTGGCCTACTTCACCCCCACCTTGGCTTCCTTCCCCATGCCCTCCCACTGAAGCTGAACTGGGTGCCATTTATCTCAAATAATCAAACCTACATTGAAAAATATTTAAAATAAAAACATAAACTTAGATAACAATAAATATTAAATATAACTATAGTTACTACACCCTACATATCCCATTATGCTTTTGATCACCAAGTTCACCGTTTAGGCGCGAGGTGAGAGCATACACAGATTTCGGATTTTTTAGTTTTAAAAAATAGGAAAAATAATTAAATTATTAAACCGTATGTATCCTATGGTGCTTTTGATCACCAAGTTCACCGTATAGGTGCGAGGTGAGAGCATACATAGAGTTTGGATTTTTTAATTTAAAAAATACAAAAAAATCTTAAAATAGCAACAAAAAAAACCCTACGCATCTTATTCTGCTTTTGATCACCAAGTTCACCGTATAGGTGCGAGTTGAGAGCATACACAGAGTTTGAATGATATTTATAATTTAAAAAAAAACAATAAATGATTTTTATTTAAAAACTGCAAAGGAAATGTTACATTTTTTTTAAGCATAGAGTTTAAAAATTATTACATTAAATCTACATATTGATATCATGATCAATGATCATGAATGATGTGTGCATTATGCACACATCATTCGTGATCATTGATCACATTAACATTTTCTTAAAAAAAACTTGAAAAATACCTAGTTTTTCCTTCTTGAAGCTTCCAAATCTGATTTGAAATTCCTCCTTGATGCTCTTAGCTCTTAGTAGCACCGTCTAAACTCTTCCTTCAAGCTGCTCCTTGATGTCTGTTTGCTCTTCACAATGCTAAATGTTAGTTTAGTGAAAAACTGAATTTAGCAAGAGAAAATGAGAGTGTGATTTAGAATGGACCCAAGATGTCATTATATAGCTTTTAGGAAGTGTCTTTAGCAAGTCTAGGTAGGTAGATTAGGTTTAGGTTCATTAAATGCATTTATTTTTTATTTATTTTTAAGTTTTTTGGCTTTAAAAATTGAAAATACGTTGGAAACGTGGCAAACGTTTCCGTTTCAGAAACGTTTCCAGGGAAAAACATTGCCTAGGTTGGTGTTTCTTGGCATCATAGCCAAGGACTATGAAACATCATGAAACAACTGAAAACTGACCTGAAACTCCTCATACACATGCTATGACATGTCACAATACCTTTTCCATGCTTATACATGACTGCCCTCTCCATCTCTTAAGCCACCATATCATCCACCATGCTCTAGGACTAGGAACATGCCTAAAATGATTCGACTCAACCCATACAACTCATGAACTGACCATGATGACTCATTGTAGACACATATACACCTCTAACACATCATGCCAACCATGTTTGACCTCATGTCAACCTTTGGAACTCATACCATGACCATACATGCTTGTACCATGCCTGAAACCATGCCTAAACACCATTACAAGACACCATGATTGGATACTAACAATCAACCTTCAGACTTGACTATGAATTACACCTTATGGAGACTCATTTGACACTCTTGACTCCCTTTGCCATCAATGACCTTTGACATTGTTGACAACACCAAGACACAATGACCAACACAATTCATTTGTTGTTTTGACTCTTACTGTAAATTTGATGATGCAACTTGTAGATGTGATATTATAATCTATTTGTATTTCTTAGTAACCTTTTGCCATAAATTTGATGGAGGTACAATGTTAATGGTTGTTCAATGTAATTAATTTTATGTTTGCTTGAATATGTTACATAATTTGCATTCTTATAGTTGCTATAACTTCACTTAGTTTTCCAAATAGGAATAAGTTAGATATTTGCTTTTCCGTTGAAGGCTTTTCAAGGGATAGTGTTGACATCAGTTTTTATGCTCATGGTGAGCAACCAATGTGGGGCTTGCTTCTTTGGAAGAGACAATAGTTTTACGATGGTTTAATCTCTATAAGTTTTAATGTGATCTGTTGGTATGCCCCTAATATTCGTTGAAGGCTCTCCAAGGGATAGTGTTGGCTTCAGTTTTTAATATTTTTATGCTCATGGTTAGCAACCAAACTGGGGCTTGCTTCCTTTGAATAGACATAGTAGTTTGGTGATGGTTCAATGATAATCTCTATAAGTTTTAGAGTGGGCTGTTGTTACGCCCCTAATATTCTATCTTAGTAACTGTGTTAAGGTTATGGAGTGGCCAACTTGTGGCAGACATAACCTTTATCTTTTTATTCAGTAGTCCTAGATCTTTCTTTAGGCCATTTAGCTAGGTTCGTGGGGTTCCTCATATTATGTCTATAAATCAGGAATAGATAGGCTCTTCTAAATCATCATAAGCTGTATTCTCAAATTCCTTTCATTATTATCCTGTATTCGAGAGGTTTCCCCCTTACAGGTGGCCATATGTCTGATTCGGTCATATCAGCTCATCTATCAATTGTGCATCATTATATTTGGATTTGTGCCTATTTGTTGCATTCAAGTGGGTTTACTGTTTGCTATTATTTTCTGAGTTTATTTAAAAAAAATATTCTAACAAGTGGTGTCGGAGCAAGGATTTGGGCAATGAATTCTGTGGAATAAGGGCGGAGGAAGAACATTGTCCAAAAGCAGTGGTCAATAATTCTGTAGCATAGGAAAAAACGATGACCTTCTTAAAGGCAAGTGCCTTTCTATCACCTTGATTTTTAGTGTAATTTTTTCACTGTTCCATGTTATGCATTGCAGTTTAACTTGGGTAGAGTAGTAGATCGGTTACATTTATGTTAATCAAACCCTAGCAGAAAAGAGAACCTTGAATATTTTTCAAACAAGGAAGAGATTGGGGCATCTGGTTTCAGCAATAAAACTTGGGAAAGTAATTTTTTCTGTGTTTTGGGTGCTTACGGGATAAAACAGTCATTGGATTAGCCTAGACAATCACAATGGTATGGCTCTCTAGTAAACGACCTGGCCCATCTTTGCTTTCAGGTTTCATAACCCTAGTTCGATCTCTATATCATTAGATCGAGTTTTTCATTCCAAGCAATTTGGTATAGGTCTCTGGTAATGCTCATTTTGGCCACCAAACCATAATTCTTTGTATGATCACCACGTACAGAGGGTACTTTCTACCCCTAGGTGATCACACATGTTGTCTTTGCAACTCACTGTACTTATGCCTTGGGACCACTTCTAACTTGATGTCAAGTTAGAGTTAAATTTTGTTGGACATGTGATGTATACTTCATTCAAATGTGTCAATGGTTTACACAGTACACCAACATCAATCACCTGGCCAAATTGTAATAAGAATGTGTCTTCATGCTTAACAATTAGAATTTTTAGAGCAGCTTTATAAGTAACAACGTGTTCCTCAACAGTTCTACTTGCATTATGTTAAAATTTAGAAAGGGATTCCTAGGGAGATCATGCTGGATTTATAGGGATTCCTAGGGAGATCATACTGGATTTATAGGGATTCCTTGGGAGATGATGCTGGATTCCTAGGGATATCATACTGGATTTAAAGGGTTTCCAAGGATGATTGGTGATTTAGTGAGCCAAACCACCGTCTATTCAGTGTTAAATGTGTATATAATCGAAACATTAGAACCATTGTATAATTGAATTTTGAATAAATAAACTCTTCAAAAATTGCAAGGAGTGAGCTTAAGAACGACTAAACATGAGGTAATCGAACTATGCTGCAACAATTGTCACTGCTGGAGGAGTGCCATGGGGCGTACGTGCCCCAAACAGAGTCACTGTTATCTTGGAGTGAGTTGCCCCTAACGGGAAATATTGGAACTTCGCTTTGTGTGGAGAAGGGTGACCTTTAATAGGAGGAGGTCACGCAAGAAACTGCTGCCAAGGAGGACATCATGCAACAAAATTACTCATGGGAAGATGACCTATATCAAGGAAGAGGCCATGCAAAAATTGTTCAATAGTATGAAGATATCGAAGATTTGTAGCTTACGTGCTGTGGAAAAAAAATGGCCACTGTGGCCAAATAACTATGCAGGGGCCACCGTGGCATGTTAGAGGCTATTGTGGCCAAATAACTACGAAAGGGGCTGTTGATGCCAAGGATATCAAGGGCAAGGTAGCTTGCTGCCAACAAAGAAAAACAGAATTTGTAACTTGATAATTTTTTCTCCTTTTTGGTTAAATAGGTTGAGAATCTTGGAAACATTTGCAAAAAGCTTGGCTAGATTGGTAAATGTAGTATAGGATTTGGTATTGGCATAATTGGATAATATAGAATGTTACCAAAACTGATTTTGTGTGTGTCCTTTGTGCGAGTCTTTCGAAGTAAGGCCATCGTATGTCCTCCTTTTGAGACGAGGGAAGGGAATGTGGTGCCTGCTATCACCACTCTCAAAAGAAAGAATGTAACGCATCATGTGATAACTATATAAAGATAAACATTATGAAGCACACATACAAAACACAATTGGATATGTAATCATAGGTAAATGTCATTGAGAATAGTAAGTGTGAAACATGTCATCCAAGGCATAGTCACAAATGAGCATCGTTAGAAATCAAGACAAGTAATCAACATAGAACATCAATTTTGCACACTATAACATGGAAAATGCATGATAAAGATTATGGCAACATGACGAGGGAAGGAAATGTGGTGCCTGCTGTTGCCCATCTCAAAAGAAAGAATTTAATGCATCATGTGATAACTACATTAAGCTATGTTGCCAGATACGGGTACGAGTTCGATATGCAGATATGTTAATTTAAAAAAAGCCTTGGGTACGATATGCCTTGGATACGTCCGTACATACATACATATATATATATATTAATAAAAATTTATAAAATATAAATAATATTATTAAATAAACTTATATAAAAATGTAAAGACTTAAAATTTTATAAAAGTTTATAATCTATTAATAAAATTATGAGCTTCAAATACATATAAAAATTTATAAACTATTAACAAAGTTATTAAATAAACTTACTAATAAATTTCTACCGAAACCTAAAAACATAAATCATTAAGAAATTTATTAGTAAGTTTAGTTAATAATTTTGTAAGAAAAAATAAAAAATCTAACCTAAAAACTAAACATAAGCATAGAAACTAAAACATCGATTACAATGCAAATGAAAAATAGTTTACATGAGGTTTAAGTGTAGACAACCGCTGTAAACCGATGCTTGAGCAGAATCGTGAAGGCATGACAAGAAAATAAAGCTGCGAATCCCTATGTCTTCATACTCTCGGACATGCGTGAGAAGGGAGTGAGTTGAACAACCATGGGAGGGCATAATGCTATCGATAAATTTTAGGGCAACAACTGCACCAGTGTAAGACGTTCACGCTGAAACTTTCCAATGATTTTCATTGCCAAATTGATTATTTTTTAAGGGTTTTTATTTAAATTTGCAAGAATAAAATCAAACCCACAATTTTTTTGGATGAAATTCGGCGATTTCTGTGACATAGGCCGCAGGTATGTCCGAGTTATTCCTGGATATGTCTGGACGTACCTGGGAAGAACCCAAATGTACCCATCATGTATCTTGACGTATCCGTACCGGATATGTATTAGGCAGGGTTCGGGGGGTTGAGGGATGAACCCTGACAACGTAGATATTAAGATAAACCTTATGAACCACGTATACAAAACATAGTTCGATATGTAATCATAGATAGATGTCATTGGGAGTAGTAAGTGTGAAATATGTCATCCAAGGCATAGTCATAAGTGAACATTGTTGGAAATCAAGATAAGTAATCAACATAGCACATCAATTATGCACATTGTAACATGGAAAATGCATGATAAAGATCATGGCAATGTCAGTATAGTCATAGTAACAAGGACTTATGTGCGATATAGATCACGACAAAAAAACACATGTAAGCATTGTAATTAGTATCATGATCAAGAAACACCCAAGCAAACATGACTTGTAACGAACTTGCTAACTTAATAGAAGGGTTAGGTTTAAAAACATGCTTTTTTTAATTAATAACAATAGAACGACATGTTACGATGTTTAGCTTTAATAATCACTCTTGAAAAGTAGAAAACATCAATAGAAGATTTGCACATGCTGTACAGCAGCTTAATCTACTTCTATTAACTCAGTTAATACATATTTCAATCACCATGATTAGATTTGCAAGATAAGATGATGCTTGCTGATCTGCAGCTCTAAAATTTCTTTAACCACAATAAAGCAGAATATTAAGGTTCGTACAAGTTCAGATGACGATACAAATAATTGTTTTCACTCGTATTTATATAAATGAAGCAACAACCACATAGTTTTTGTTTCCATGCATGGCACCAAACAACCATCTAATTATAGATATTAACAATAAATGGTAAATTTACAGTAGAATTACAGCCAAGTAGAATTACATAAAATAGCCATAATTATAACCAAATACATAATGAGGGCAACATGCCTGTCCAAAAACAATAATAATAATAATACCCGATATAATCTGAAATCTCATGTATATCCATTTCTATATAGTGCAGTTGTAGAAAAGGGTGAGCATTATCGCAGTGCTTTTCATCTGAACTATAGACCTTACGAAGGATCCCTTTTCACCTCCCTAACTAGGTGTGGCAGCCCTGCCATTCCAACGAAGGAAGCAGATGGAGGCATTCAACCTCAAACACAGTAATAATAAAGAGAACCATGTGTAAAATATGCTACCCCAATTCTATGTAAATCAAATCACAAGAATCCAATGTATCCCACCTTCTAATGATTTTTCTGACTACACATATATCAAGGAGTATGTGATCAAACAATGACATAAAACACTATATTACTTTGGCCAAAGCATTCTAAGTTGCACAAAATGCAATGCCTCAAGGTTTGCACTGACATGGGAGGCTAGGTCCTTAGATCACACATAACTATCTCAAACATGACTTCATGCACCTAGGAAATCACCAAGTAAATCCGGACATGTAGAAGGCCTCATGAAGGGAAGAGCTCTCTATTCATGATTCCTTCCACGCGTCTGCATTTTATGTACATTTACAAAAACAGTCAAGAACTATCTAGGCAGCTTGTTATTTAGTTCATAAGATACAAAGCAATTTATTCCAATGGAAGTTATTAAGTAGCCATAACATAAATAATTTAGGAGATTTCAACCCATATGACAATTACAGTCTAAAATTCCTTTTTATATTAGACATGCCATGTTCACCATCTAGGTCAGCATGTTATTTAGTTCATAAGGTACAAAGCAATTTATTGCAAAGGAAGTTACAAGTGGCCATAACACAAATAACTTAGGAGATTGCAGCCCTTACGATCATTACAGTTTACAATTACTTTTTATGTTAGACATGACTTGTTCATCGTCTAGGTAGCTTGTTAAATCTCAACCTTATTTCTCATGCTGGAGTGATACAGTATTTTAGAAAGTTTGCTCAACAACCGACAATTTGTATGTGACAGAATAACAAGCTCATTGATGAATCATTCTAAAGTTTCTTCTCATGAAGGATTTGAAATCTGGCAAGGGAAAAGTTAAACTTACAACAATGTAGTTTTCTTGAACGCACTAATTCATTGGTACATGCCATGGTCCAAAACAATCACATGCTCATGTTATCATACCGTAGGAAATTCTATATTTGCACGCAGTTGCTGAACCTGCGACCTACTCCCAACAATAAAGTTATTTATTGCAACAGTTTATTGGAGAGTACAAGGGATTCTACCTAGTTAAGCTGTTATAGCTTTACAAAATTGTTTTACATAAGAATTCAGGACGTCACTCAACTCCATGCATTAAACAATGGTAATTCCAAAAGACAATCTTGTCTTATAGTTAATAGATTCCCATATTTGCAACAAATTAAATATCTTCCATTGTAGTGGTTGGTAACAACATTTATACGTGCATAGAACTGTATGCACCTGACAAACGTGTACATATAGATATAGGCCCACATTAGATGCTAATATTGCACAGTACTAACGTATATAAATACAACTTTTAATACCAATCAAATTATGACTATCAGCTCTCTCCTAAGTGAGTGTTCTAATTAAAACCAAGGTTTTTGCATCAATAAAAGCCTTAATGGCTCAAAAACGTGCAAGTGCAAAATATCACATAAAGAAAATTTCAATAGAGCATCTAGAGGACACAAATGTATTTCTCTCCATGATACAATAGCACTAAGGTATTAACTACAAGAGTTGACCTAGAAAAATAACTAAATGGAGTTATGGTAGTGGTGGGGAAAAAGACCCAAAATTTAAACTTAAACATTATTCAAGCACCCTTGAAATGGGTATTATGTTAGCACAGGTGGGATCATTTATTAAATTTACTGAACAGTAAAAAGAAATAACACATTTTACACAAGTAAGGTGGGGAAAACAAGAGGTAAAGAACCCCCCTGTAAAAACAGTAGAGGAAATTACACAGTTATCCAACATCGTAAATCTTCACTTCTTCAATTACATTCAATGTCTTAGGTTCCACGCAATGTTATATTAAAATGATAATATAAAATATTGCATTCGATCATGTTCCAATCTCAAATGAGAGCACCCTATTACACAGGGTGGGTGATATGGTTGCACCATTTCACTCTTTAATTAATTCTAATGTAAGAATTAATTAATTCTTCCACACTCAAGTGGAATGGACTCGAGAATATTAATTTAATATCTTATGGATGTGTATGTGGTGGTCCACCAAAGGTGACCTAACTTAATATTACACACTCCAACATACTATTCTTTTCGAATATCTATCAACATACAATATAAACTCAATTTAATGCTTCAGCCAAAACACTTATAAAAACATCCATTCGACGATAGTCACGCATATTATCAATAATAACTACATGACAAAAGTGATAAGAAAAAGAAATGGCGTGCTCATGCCTGAATAAAAATCCGGGTGGAAAAATAAATTTAGCAAAACCAGTCCACTATGTCCTGCCAGCTCCTTCCCTAATTGCTTTTTCCTGTGATGGCTATGCGCCAAAACCAATATCCCCTCCAAAACTCCTCTCTCTTTTTTTACTTCCAAACCAGCATATCGCCTATTGCAAAATGAGTTCGACGTATATTCCTAAGAGTTGGAGTTAGCTCTCCCTTTTCTAACTGCTGTCCCCATTAAACTCTCATTGTAATTAAGTCCATGTCCTACTTACTAATTGAGCTTCTTCATGCAAGAAACAAATCTAGGAGTGGACTGTAGTCCAGTTTCCTTTGCTGCCATCTTCCCCAAGGACTCACAACTAGAGCAACATTGATAAAATGCTCACAACCCAAATTTAGGGTTTTTAGACAAGAGTAAACAAACACAAAACTTCAATGCTGGCCCTCGTGTCTATCACAATGATGATGATAATGATATTAGTTTCTTGCATGGCTTCAAAAGTCTCTTATATCAATGCTAATGATAACCTCCTAAAGTGAGGTTTGTTTTATTTTTTAATTTTTGATTACAATTTAAGTTTGATTTAATGAAATTAAATCTAAGATAAGGGCACTGCTGATCAGAAAGATAAAACAATAAATAAGAAAGATCAAGCAAAGGAAATGCAAGCAAGAGTGATAGATGGGGTTTGTAGAATGACTCAGCTTGTAACTATAAGTTTGAACTGATTCTGGGCTGGTGAATGATCTGGAACAAATAATCTTGGAGTGTATAAGCTTTGAGTCTGAAACTGTGATTTGGAAACTGACAGGAGAGAAGCACCTAGAATGGATAGGCCCCCCAGGCGCTAGTGTCCGATCTGGGCATTGGTGTCTACAAAAGGGCTTTGGTCTTGGATCTTTCTTTGTTGCTTCTTGCTCGCTGTAGGTAGCATCAGGTTTGTTGTAATCCTGCTCCGTTGCACCTGTACCTGCAAAACAAACCTTAGCTACCTACACAATACTTAAGCACACATTAGATGGATAAAAATATGCATATGCTTGAGTCAGACTAACCTCGGCGGTCACCCCAATGTGATTGTCATTGAGCGCCGCACTACATTTTTGACTCCATGCAGTTCTAGTGTGTGTGTGAGATTGAAATAGTGTCCCTTGAGCTAGGATGCCCTAGTGCCAGTCGCACAGAGAATAACGCATTATAACTAATTTGTCCCAATGCGAATGTGTGGTATGGAATTCAAAATAAACCCTCCTATGCAGTCCCAAAATGCAATCCTTAGTGTAATAGATAGAAAATATTAGCTTTTTGTAATAGTATGTGCCTCTTGAATGCTTGCCCCCTTAATGAGGTTAAATAAGACATGTATATATATGATTCATTTGCTTAAATTTTGTCATTAGCAAGTGAAAGGCCGACCAAGGGTGATAAAAGAAGACATGAAAGAAGTAACATTAGAAAGATCAGAAAAAGAGATAAGGAGGATGGAGGTGCCCACAGGGGACAATAGCGCCTGAGCGCTCCTGTCCCTAATGGGCAGTCCTGTACTGGGTGCTCAAAAAGGTCAAATAAGGAAATAAAAGTTGAGTAGGATGTTGACTGGTATACAAAATTGTAAGTTGTCAATTAGAAACAACACACAATAAAGATGAAAAGGATAAAAACAATGTCAAAGCAAAGTAAAGAGGTGTTAATGAGTAATTCTCTTGCTTAGGAATCATGCATATAAATGAAGTATTTAGAGGTTAGATGTACATAGTAAATGCATGATTTAGTGATTACAAAGTCAACTGCCCCACAACTCGTGGAGCATAAAGTGACGATGGCCAAGGTCTTATACATTAATTGCCTCATTAAAATGCTTTTTGTTAAAAATCATGTTTTATTAATTAAGTTAAAATCATAGATCCACAACTTTACTAATTCCATTAACATCCCAAACTGGTTATTTTTCAAGCAATTTTGTATTGGTTGTAGACACCTAAAATCCGCCATGCTATTTTAATTGTAAATTGCACTAATTCCTGTCATCGACAATTAATCAATGACATGACCATCTGCTAATTAACTAATTTTCTCCTCTTGAATGCCAATGAACGTCATTGTGCTAATTAAAATCCCCTTCACTTATTAATTAACCCATTATTCTTTGATTAAATTCCTCCTTTCATTACTTAATTAATGACCCTTCATTTATTAAATCTCGCTCTTAATCATCTCTAAATTCCTCTAAATTTATTGCCAAATAGCTTCTACAAACTAATCTTGACATTAATTAATCCCCAATTGATTAATTAAACCCACTTTCTCCCCATCTAATTCCCTTGGAGTATTAATGCTAATTAATTACTCATAATCCTACTTAACTAATTATGCCGATAGGCATTCTGCAATGGTAGCAAGGGGTGGCACCTAATGGTGTGACCATGTAGGATTTTATTTTTGGCATTAAATTTGACATTCATTTGGCCGTCAATTAAGAGGATTGTTCTAACTTTGAGAAGTCGATAAAAAAATAGTAATATTTTGACTATATGGTTTGTGGTCTTTCTTTTTCTAGAAATATTCTTTTATCACTAGTATATGGGAAACATGAAGAGAATGTAATAAAACAATTAATCAATGTGATATGCAAAAAATCAAGATATGCCGTGAGATTGATATCTATAGGCATTTTTCAAATATAAATATTTAAGATATTTGTAGTAGTCATAATCCTACATCTCCATTATCCCACATTCATTACAAGTTCCACATTTCCCTAAAATGAAAGCTATAAAAGCAACCCTTTACACCCTTCCCAAGACACACCTACTTCTCATGCTAAGCATTTTTGCTTGTGGAAAGCTCAAGGAAAAAATGAAAAAAATCCCTTTGGTTGAAGAACAAAGAGGAGATCCAAACATGGTTCGCACCATTTTGAATGGACCTCTTACTTCACCAAAACCCCTCCTTTAAACAACCTCTCGTGACCTGCACTTTGCTCATCAAGGGTATCCACAAAGTTGGAGATGAATCCAAACCTTTACGGGAGAGGTTTGGCAAATGCTTTGTATTTCACTTCCTTAGTCTCATCTTGATGTTTTTAGCATTCTTTAAATAGTTTAATTTTGAATGAACTTTTAGGTGTAAGTTACATTCATTAAACTGCATGTTTTTAGAATAGCTAGACTACATTGGCACTAGGCCTATAATAAAAATGAGTATGTCAACCTATATTTAAAAACATTAACAATTTCCACTAACACTCCTGACATATCTATCTAGAATCAACGTGTGATCAAGTACTCGCGTCATGATATGGCCAATACCAAATCATGACGTATGACAAAATATGTACCATGCACTTGCTGCAAGTGGTCTCGTGTGCCATCAAGATTATACCAATGGCTCACGCCAATTGGTGAAATATAGGTAGCAAGCATCACCGCTTGTGCTTCGGCTGTTGTAACAAAACACCATCATCATAATAAGAGGCGAAAAAAGTGAAATAAGATAAAGTTATTTATGCTCACATCCCAAGGAAAGATACTTTTGCATTACAACATACATAACTACTATGTACTCGAAGCCATGTGTGTGTGTTGGTTCTCTTTTACCTTTATTTGTTTTTAGTTGTTCGCACTCCATCTATTGCCTCCTCTCCTATGATGCCCTCCCTCGTCATTTCCATTGTTTCAACAAGGGCAAAGACCTGCTTTTGTATCCACCTCATTTCACAAGTGGGTAGTTTGTTTGTTATACTTAACAATATAATTAGTTGAAATACAACTTAAAAACTAATCACGATCTCTAAGCTACCGCCATTACAAATTACACCATATCATTTCACTCTTTACAACGCTATTTAACCACCTGCAATGCACTATTTCGATATCTTTATGTAGAGCAAAACAGGATGTGACATCCTTCTTGACTAGAAAGAGTCATCGTCCCAATGACTATTAAATGATTCAACAATTTCAGAGTGATCAACATAATTCAACAGTTTCAGACTAATCAACACAATCCAACAGTTTTAGACTAATCATTATTATTCAACATCAAGCATATATATACATATATGATGGTTCTATCATCATCTTTTACGGCGAAGTGTGTTAGCAAACTTGAAATTTTTACTATGTACATAGCAATTCCTCCTTTATTTCCCAAACAACAGTTCATGTTCAGTTCAACTATAATAGCAGAATAATTATCATATATATGCTGCAAATTGAATGCTTTTAAAGTGTTCTGTTGGTTGGCAATTTTTTAACACTGACTAGTTGTGGTTAAGCATGTTTTTTTTCCATTGGATGATTTTGGAATTAGTCATAATTTCCGACAACCTTTTCTTTTTTAAGCCTGGTTCGTAGATGAATATTTAGTTCTCCTTAGTAAAGATTATAACCCATTCAATGTCAATTTCTTCATTGGAGAATGAATGTGCATGAAGAGGAATGTCTTGCCTTACTTTTATGTTAGTTAGCACCATAGTTACCAGATTGATCGGATCTACACCAAATTCGGTTCAGACTAGATGATTTGGTGGGTGCAATCAACCATGGATTTTTTGGATAATTTTTATATTTAGTTTTCTGGTAATCAAATTCACCCATCAACCATATATATATATATATATATTTGATCCGTAAACAAGGGTTGGTGGGCCCTCTTTCCCCTTTTACCTGGGATGCAACAGGTGTCCCAGTCCCCAAGAGCCACATAACCAACACAAATGGCCACAACCGGCCTCAAGCGTTCAGCTATATATATATATATATTTGATCCGTAAACAAGGGTTGGTGGGCCCCTTTCCCCTTTTACCTGGGATGCAACAGGTGTCCCAGTCCCCAAGAGCCACATAACCAACACAAATGGCCACAACCGGCCTCAAGCGTTCAGCTAGAGCCGAACATGGGTGGGATTGGGGCACGACCAACCAACTTTACCAACCTTGTTACATCTCATCTGCTATACAATATATTAACATTTCATATTATGTTATTAATTTTTTCATCATCGTTGTCAATTTTGTATTTTTATATAATTATTCTCATATATATATATATTCCAGACCAGTTTGTCTGAACTTTTTAAAGAATTCTGGACTTCTGTAATTTTTTGCCCTCCCGAGTTGATTCAGATTTTCAGACTTAGTAACTATGGTTAGCACATCAGCAGCCTTGGTAGCCTCCCTATAAACATGATGTCATATAGTTTCAGTAGATTTAGACCTCCAATGATTTTTTTTGATTACCAAGTCTAATGGCCATTTATTCTCTGCTTTAGGCCTTATTGAAGGGGTCGATAGCCACCATGGAATCTCCTTCAATTTTTAACATTTCAATCTTAAGCTCAGCTGCAATTCTTATTCTTCTGAGTAAAGTTGTAGCCTCTGCTAGATTATTTGTAGAGGTTCCTTAGTTTTTAGGTTAAGCAGTGAGCATTTGGCCATGGTGATCTTGGAGAATGATACCATTTCCAGCTGGGATTTGGTTTACCTTTTGCTGCAACCATCAAAGCTCAGAGTCATCCAATTGATATGAGGGCTTTCATTGTATCAATGATCTGTCTATTTTATTGTTTATCCCCTAATCAGGGATGTGAAGCAGTATCTCATCCCATTGCTTACCTAGCAGATGCTCAACCAAGCTCACCTTGGTTGCCTTTGTGGGCCATGTCATGAGAGTCTCTTTGATGCTGCTGGCCAGTTGTGGAATAGTGACCTTAGAAAATTCTTCTGCGTCTATCTAATGAGATATTCCAGCTCTCTATACCCAGAGAGCCTTTCGGATTTCCTTTTAATTTATCTGATTTCCATGGCTTGTTCCAACCCTGCAACCATACTTTGAAGGAAGCAGTCCATGTCTACATGAGATTGAATGATAAGAGGACCCAGATCAGGGGGTGGTGGGGTAACAAATGATCAACTGTTTCTGCATTTTCCATGATACACACTGATGGTCCCTGAAATTCCATTTTCGTGGGATATTCCTATGTTGGAACCTTGTTTTGCAATGCAAGCCAGAAAGGCATTTATTTTTATCATACTTTCTTGAAACAAAATATGTTTCCAAGGGAAATCTCCATCTCTGGGGAGGGTAAAATTTGCTACCCATTTGTATCCTTCTTTGACAGTACATCTCCTGTCCTTAGCCGAAGATAATATAAGTTAATTTTGCTGAGGTAAGGGAGGAATATGGAAAGCTCCAAGGAAAAGATTTAGTTTCTCAACAGCATTGTGAAATCTGCCTACTTCCAAATTCAAAGTCTTCCAACTGAGAATGCTAGTTAAGGGACATTTTTCAAAGTACTGTTTGAAATAGTATAAATATTTCTGTTCAATCGTCTCTTTGAGATCTCTGTAGGCTTCTAATTTTTATTTTTGTTAACCACAATTTATCCCGGAACTTCATTCTTACCCCTGTTCCAATCCTCCAGCTGAGACCCCCTGTATACTAGCATTGATGAAACTAGTATGGATTTCCAAATAGCTGAGCTGCTAGCTACTGATGTGGATGCCAATAACTTCAACGGCTGGCCTTCATTGAGATATTTGTGGCAAAGAGTTTTACTCCAAAGACACTACTCTGAATTTAAGCCAGCAAGCTAAGTCCCCAAATCTTTATTCATTAAGTGATTGCTTTTATGGCCAGCGCCTCCCCATTACTTCAGCCTGCACACTTTGTCCACAGGACTTTTATTTGGATATTGTTGATCTGTTCCTGCATTTTTTATGGCAATTTCAGAATTGACATTTGATAGATGGGAAATTTTGGAGAGTTGCTTGAAGATGAAGAATTTGGCCTGCCCAAGTCAGCTATTTCCTTTCCAGCTGCAAAGTTTACTTTGGAATCTATCCACCAGGTCTTCCCAAATTTCTAGCTTTGAATCATTTTAAATCGATATCTTTGATGCATATATTATTCTCTTCATCAAGATGAATCTTGATTGCTCTCTTTTAACCTTTTCAACAAATTATCCAACCACCTAGTAATAGTTTCCGTGGAGGAACTCCCAACACCGCTGATCTGTGATGTATTAAAGTACACAACCTACTTTTCCAATTCAGGAAAGGGTACTTCCGCACCATCACTCCATTACTTCAACCAAATGAAGTTTTATTCTCAGAAATACGAAATTTGTAGATTGCTCTATATTCCTCAAATCTTTCTTTGAGTCTATATATGCTGTAGTATGAGTATGATTTGCTGTGTTGGGATGAACTTGGATGGATGGATTTTATTGATAGCAGTGGCTTTCACACAGAAATTCATGGGAATGCACCATTAACTTAGGACCCGAATCAAACTCTCAACTGTCCACCTACCCCTTACGTGCATATCAACTTCCTGACAATAACCACCTAGTGTTTACACCCCTAACACTGGACCATGATCATCAAAGTAACACTAGATTCACTTATGGTAATGATAATAATTACCCTAAAGAGTACATTGTTTCAATGTATCTAGGAGAAGAGGAACAGGTTGTCTATTAGAGAATAATTAACTTGATAATTAAATTTTTATGACTTGATATCCTACTAACAATATCAATCATTTCCTTTGACAATTGCAGGGAACTCTTGCACACTGAAAAGAGACAGGATGATACTTGCAATTATTTGAAGAAAATTCTAGGTGAATCTAGTACATACTTCGAACTTCGGTTAACCAGTCCTGAATTTGGAGGCTTGGAGTGTACAACTACATCACTTCCACCATCAATAAGAGAGAATATGTTTAATCACAATCTGCCTGATTTTGAGAGGGATTTGAAAAGTGGAGAGGGTGATGGCAAACTAAACAGTGTCTCTGTGTCTGTTGACAATTTCTTGAGTCCTGCACATACATTGCTGCAAATAGTATGCAAGTCTCAAAAGGGCATTATTTATGATGTCATGAGAACTCTGAAGGACTCTAATATCCAGGTTTATACTGCGTAGTTCATTTTAGAGTGTTTCTCTTCTGTTTCACACTACTTAGAAACTTCTCGTTTAGGCTGATTTGTTTTGGTGGCATATTTGTTGCAGGTATCTTATGGGCGACTATCAAGGAACACAAAAGGAATTTGTGAGATGGATTTGTTTATCTTACAAGCAGATGGAAGAAAGATATTGGACCCTGATAAACAAAATGCTCTCTGTACTCGTCTTGAAATGGAAATCACTAATCCCTTACGGGTGATGGTTGCTAACCGTGGCCCAGATACTGAGCTTTTGGTAGCTACCCCAATAGAACTGTCTGGAAGAGGTAGACCGCGGGTTCTATATGACGTAACGTTAGCTTTGAAAATGCTTGACATCTGCATTTTTACGGTGTGCCTTTTTTCCCATATTTTTATTTAGTTAGTTGGATGGTGCTTATCTTGTAGACTGCCAGTTCTAGTTACTCCCTTTTTCAGAAGTGTTTCTCATGCACAGCATGCTATTATTTCTGGTTTGATAGCAATATGTTCTCTACTTTCTGCATTGATATCTGACATACTATTTTTGAAAGTAGTTTGTTGGATGGCATTTCTTTTGTATGCTAGAAGTGATGCTCATGCATACTAGAGATTGTGGAATCATTTTCAATTTCTGTTCAACAATAAAGTCCCTTTCCCTTATGCATCAATTTTTATCCGATTGTTTTGGCAGGCGGATATTGGGAGGAATATTATAGGTGGTTACAAGTGGGAAGTGTACAGATTTCTTCTAAATGATAGGCATGACCTCTCGTTAGGGAGTAGTTGCACTAGGAAGCGGTTAATGGAGCGTGTCCGAAAGATGTTAATAGCATGAGATCTGGGCATATCTTTGAAGATGTTTGACACGATGATTTGCGAGTCCTTGGTTTCTGTATACTGCTCTGGTCCATATGATCAACCTTTTTTCATTATGACTGCAGAATAGTTTCAGTGACCATTTGTTCTTTAGTAGGGATGCTTTACTTTGTGATATAATTCCACACCTGACCAAAAAAAATTCCCAAAGTGAGGCATTAGGACAAACAGGCTTTTCATATAGGGAAGGGCAGGTGTTGGATTCTGCAGTTCATGTTGTATTTTTAATTTGCATATAAGTTGTTATATATATTGGATGTAATTCAGTATGGAGATGATTGAAACAGTTGTACTGAAATTATACTCTTTTAGGCATTGGTGTTTGAACTGAAGAGTACGTTAACACCATGGAAATTTGACCTTAACTTAGTTGGGCACTTTATGTTCTTCAATATAATTATATATTTTTACAAATTGGCAATTCATTTGGTGTTGCAATATTGGTCACACTTGAATTTATACTGGCTTAGCGACCCACGCTACTTCATTCTCTAGTGTAAATTAACAATTTGGTAGTTCATTTGCTTGCTGCTTGAACTGACGTGTGTGCTAACAACTTGGAAAAATTGACCTTGACATAGTGGCCGCTCTATTTTGTTCTATAAATCTGCTAACTGTTGATTCGTTTCATGTTGCATTATTAATCGTTTTTTATAATTCATTGCTTTTTATATGTGTTTATCCACTCCAAGACATCAAATTGTTTTTGTTATTGGCTTCTCTACATTTTCGAGTGCTGGATTATTGTTGCTTACCATGATGTCATTTATGTTTTGAACTGTATAATCTTGGTCATTTTACATCAGTGCTGATGCCATGGGTGCTTTGTTTTTCTACAAGTTTTCAGGCTTGGTTGCCCATGAAAATGTAATAATTGGATAAATTCAAGTATTTAGGCTCATTGAAGAAAATTCAAGCAGTACAGTCCATATACATGATTTAATTGAAAGCTTGGTTTTTTTAAATTCTTACTAAAGTTTGTGTCATATTAGATCATGGAGGAATTGTTCGTAATAAATGTCTGAAGGTATTTTAGATGCTAAAGATGAAGATGCAAGCTATCCATCAATTATAACGTCTTCATAATGTCCTTTAGATTATGCCGTATTGAATCATGGAGGAACCTTTCTTATGAAATTCTAAAAGTATTTTAGATACTAAAGGTAAAGCCACAAGCTATCCATCAACTATAAGGCCCCTTACCATCCGTTGCAATTAACATAATATGTGGGAAATATCATACATATGACAAACACAGTACAACCCATTTCATTTTCATTACATGCATCAACGAATAATTACACCCTAACATGGAATGGCATGTATCATAATCCATGTTGATATGACAGCTTCAGCTTTGGGATTCATATTTTATTTCTCTTTTCTTGAAACTTCACTTCCATTATTGCATGTCATCTTCACCACGATGCTCCAGCACGTGTATCAGAATCTGTGAAGGGAAAAGAAACAACATTACATGATATTTTTTGGTTGTAAACTGCGTATATGACATTACAACGTTATGAAAGGTTATTGCAGGATATTGTTTTTGTGTTATTTAAAGGCTAGTTGTTTATAGTTGGTTTGCCTTTGTCTACAACCTTGCTTTATCTCAAGGAGCTCAAATATATAATGTCGACAATTTTTGGCCAAGTTACGGTTTTTATGCCTTTCTTTATAATATGTTGTTTTTGCAAGGGTATTTCTTTTGATTTTGTTGGGCATTTTGTTATCTGGCAACTAGAGACACGGTCGTTTGCAATTTGTTTTATTGTTTTAAGCTAGAAGCATTGAAACTTCTAAACAAAATAGAAATTGACGGGTTTGGAATGATGTAAATTTCACAAATTACGTTTGAGTTTGTTTTAGCTTTCTTAGATTTCATGTTTCAAAAAACAGAGGTGAATACAGATTTTAATTTTACCAATTATGTTGAATATTATAATAAAAACAGAGGTGAATATGGATTTTAATTTTACCAATTATGTTGAATAGTAGCTACTCTACATATGCCTTTTGTTTGTAGGATGTGTTTATGTTTAAATATGTTGTTGTTTAGTGACTCATATTTTCATGCTATTTAAACCATTTTGGAGGTCATAGCCGTCCAAGCTGTCCAGTGTGAAACCCAAGAGTTATATTGTATTGTAGAACATGCTCCAAAAAAGTTTGACCAATATGTAAACCTGGGTTTTTGTAGGTTTTGCTTCTCCATTTGAAACGTGGTTAACATGTTGCCCTTTTTATTTCTTTAACATTCTTCATACCATAATGCGTAGTCATCCATTTGGAACAAAATATTGAAACTTTTTCTGCATTTATAACGTGGTTTGCATGTTTCTTTACCGCATTTTGATGGGGTAAATAGGAAATGTGGTATGCAACAAGAATAAATTTTTATCACAAATATGAATTTCAGAGTTTGCTTGGATTTGTTAGATAATATATGGGAATGCTCATTTCAAACTCTAGTCAGTCGATGTCTTAGACCCATGTAGCCTACACCTTAAGAGTTAGATCTTATTGAAGTAATATCTTAGACATAGTTTTAACAAGAAACAATAAAAAAATTGCTTCTATTCATATGAGGAAAGATTAAAGACTTAGGTACAATGACATTACACTATAATGTCAGTCTTGTAAATGGACTATGCAAGAAGTCTCTAAGACATGTAGTCTTATGACCTACCCTAAGTTTGTAGACTTGTTTAAGTTTTATACAGAATCATAGACACCCAAATTCGGTCATTTGGTAGTTGATAATGTTGGTTTTGGCTTACATCCCTTATACATGACTTTGTGCACATAAATTGTGATATCTCACCTTATCTTAAGGCTTGCAATCCTTCATCATAATGCTTAGATACCTACAAGAATATTTTTGTCAGTCAATATCTTGTGTGCAAACCCTCATAGGCCATTAGTTTGCCTTTTAGCCATGTTGGGCAAAACCATCTAGTAGGAATGTAATCGATTGGTTGATTATGTCCATGCTAGTCGATCTTGTCTGCAACCTTCTGATGGTAGTTTTTTTTGGATGGGCATCTTTCTATAAGTCGGCATTTCACCTCCAAGTCGGCCTTAGTGTAAAATATTACCATTGGAGCAGTATAATACAAATCAAATCCATTCATTTACCCACTTGGTACACACTTGGTTCTCATTTGACTCACGCTTTAGCAAATATCTATCAAACATCAGATAAGTTGCCCCTATTCTTCCCTATTGCAAGAGCATACAATAAGGAAACCCCTAAGTAGATTTGAAGCACTCTAAACCAAGTCAAGAACATTCAAAGCCAAGTCAAAAACAATAAAAGTCAAGTCAAGGCAAACATTATCAAGTGTTAAAGAGCTAAATTCTAGTTATATGCATGTAGATGAAAAGAGTACAATTGCACATTCATTAGGTGGAGAACTATGTGGGTTTGACGCCTCTTTAGTGTAGTGCTATGTAGGTGGCAAAGAAGTGCCTCAACCCAAACTGTTGACCCTTTTTTTTATAGGACTTTCAAGAAGCTAGGGTTGCAAGAGAAGAGAAGATCAATTTCAACAACTTGCACTCATCTTTCGGATCCTAGAATGTAAACAGAGCAATACATGCAATAATCGTAAGAGGTCATGCAATCATAGATCAATTTTCTAGAACAAGACAAGTTTGTGCAACTTTGGACCGGATAAGTTGGTCGATCTTGTCCCTAGTGGGCAATTTTGTTTGAAGGTAGACATTGATCCAATTTTAGAGACAAACAAAATCCATCATCTTTCTAACATGTTCTTTCTAATTTTAGATCTAGATCCGCCGTCAGAACACAAATAATTATGTGTAGCATCCTTTTGTGTTTTTATATATAGCCCGTGTCATAATTAGTTAAATATGTTAATAACTTATTATATGTTTATATCTTTGTAATGGATGTTAATTTAATCACATGAATATACATCCTTCTTAGATTTGAATTCTAATTAGAGAACCCTTAAGGCTATTTCCAAATTTGGATTAAATCATTTGGTAAACTTGTTAGGAAAGTTATAGTGCGTTCATTGTTTTATATTGTTAATTGTTGAGTTGTTAAAACAACTCAATATAATATAGTTTGTAGTTTGTTAGTGGTTATATACGTGATTAATAGTGGTTAAAACCATTCACGTATTTAGAGAGATTTGTTAGAAGAAGTTTCCTATTTTATAGGAATCATTCTCCCTATTTATTTGTAACCTATGATGTTGAATTAAATATACTGTGATTATTATTATTTTTTGTTTGCCTTTGAATATCCAAATCTCTAGATTAAACTTGTTTATTGTTCTAACACATTTTTTCCTCCTATGATTTAGTGAACCTGCTCATTGATCAAAGTTTTCCTTAGGGTTTCCTACCTTCAAGATTAACATTTTGGCTCTATTATTTATGTTATTTGTCCTATTGGAAGTAGGCCTTACATTATTCTTTACGGCCATATCCTGGTTGGCTAGGTTCATAATGGATAATCAGTCAAAAGCCCCTCTTAGGCCTCATCTTATGTACCCTTCATCAACCCTTGCTCATGTCATTAGCAATACCATTCTTACTTGAGGTTGTGATGTCTACCATCCCTCTCACAAAGTCCATGCTTCACTCAACCAAAAGGAAGGGTGCACCCCCTTAATGGTTTATGCTTACATATTCAATCTTCAAACTCTATGGGCAATGTCATATCTTATGCAACTATCCTAGAATCTATTTAATCATTACAAAACGAATTTCAAAAACAAATTTAAGTTATAAGTCTAGAGATCAAGTCATTCAAACATGAGATTGAAAATATAAGAAATCATACACATGCATGTGTCAAAAACATATTTACACTAAATTTTGGGCCTCAATAGGGTTCATTCAAATGTGGGTTAAGAAGAAAGATCAATCTATGCCTAATACACCACAAAATTCACTCACGTGGCCTTCAAAAACAACCTCTCAACATAGGTATTGCACTTATCACAAACCCATGGGGCATTATACCAAAAGGCGCAAAAGTTTGTGACATATCATGCAAGACTTGTTGATAGTGGTCATTTTGAATTGAATACATCTACTAAGACATTAGTAAATTCTAGTTCACCTAATACAATTGAGAAAACACATACACTTGAGGATTTATCTTCTAAGATATAAGAGGAAACAAAAAGGTTGTATATATAAAATTTACAAAGGGAATAAGAAATATTACAACTGAAACAAACACAAAAGCAAAAGCTAAAAAAAAACAAATTGAAAATGATAAGTTACAAAAGGACAAATTGGAACAAGAGTGATTGGAGTGACTACATAAGTTACAACAATAGCACTTATTAAAAGAAAAGAAACAAAATGAATAAAAAGAGAAGTTACAATTACAAGAAACAATAATATTTTTCAAGAAATGGTTTCTGAGAAAGAAACCACAAAAGCAAGATATACATACAATGGATTACCACTTTCATAGAAGCATAACTCATTTCCAAATGTATGGCCGATGAATATCGAGCTTCACACAAAATCCCAAGCATATAACACAAACACTAATGTTAAAATTATGCGTTGTCATGCAAAATGACTAGCCTAAAAATTGAAACTTTAAAGCATGATAACCAAGCCCATAGTTCAAATTTTTTCTTCCCAATTATATTAAGCCCCTCTCATGACCAACCTGTCTTCAGTGGCACCATCAACCCAGCTCCAAGAAAGGTCCGCATCAAGTTTTCAAGTATGCCTCACCGTGCAAGGAGGGGTGATTAAGTTGATGGATGCATTCATTAAGGTTATGTGAAAGACAAGTCCTCATGGAAGCCTAAAAAGGCCAATTTTGGTCATTATGCAACCAATATACACCCTTCGGGAACATTTAGGGAAAATCTAAAACATCCGAGGGTGGTGTCAGCGAGTATTGAAGGCGTTTGAAGTAATTTAGGAAAATTTAGGAAATAAGAGCTCATTCAGGAACAATCTGTTCAACATCGAGTTTTTTAGGTGCAGGGAATGAACATCCCAATGGTGAAAAATGATTTCTTTGGATGATTCTGGGAGTTTCGCAAGGAGTTAGGAAACAAAAAATTAGGCACTGAAAATATCTTGAAATCCTCTATAAGTTGGGAACATGAAATCCTCTCTAAAGCACAAAGGTTTCTTGAGATTGTTCAAAACACTAAAGCTGCCCCCTCTCAATTCTGACAAAAATGGCACTAAATTTTGAGTTACTAGAATAATAAAGTATAGATACTTGTTCCATTGATCTTAGAATGTGTTTTGGAGTCAAAATCATATAATATTTGACCCCAAAACATTATTCTAAGCCTCTGAGGTGAAAAAAGAAAGTATGGTGTCCAAATTTGGACATCTAGTGTAAAATCAACTTTCCATTTTTCGCCCAATCACACTTTGGACACTCTTATGTCCCCTATTTCCCCTAGGGGTCAAGAGGAACAAGGGCTCACCAAAGTGTGACCCTCATCCTCCTCCCCAAGTCGTACTTTGGACACCCAAGTGTCCCCACTGTCCCCCTTTGCCCCCATGGTGTAAGGGGGACAAGGAGACACCAAAGTGCGACCTCCCTCCTTCACCTAGGTCACACTTTGGTGTCCCTTATGGCCACTCTACCTCCAGGGGGACAAAAAATTGCAACCCAATCATTCTCATAGCCCCTAGACCTCTACATGACCACACTCAACTCCACCAGTGCCATTTCCCAACCTCCTCATCTCATCCACCACACACCACAAGCTGCAACTTGTCAGCATCTGGTGAAAGTCACACTTTGGTGTCCCTGGTGTCCCCTCTTGTCCCTCTTTCACCATTTATGAATCCTCAGTCACTCCATTCTAATCTCGGTCAAGATCTGCAGTTAGAAGACAAGTTAAAAAACATAACAAAATTCTATTAACTCCTCATTCACCCAATAGTTAACTATTTTTCATGAAGATTATTGATGTAACATCCTCCAAACACCATTTTTTACTCAAATATGTTGCCAACATTTTCCCAGACCTCCATGACCACCAAAATGAAGATTCGACCATAATTTTTCATCCGGAAGCCCGATTGCCTTGAAAATTTGCCAGAATCTCCCTCTCCCAAACACCTTTGGTAAAATTGTTAAAGCAAACTCATTGATGCCCTAGATTTTTTACATAAACAAATTGAAAAATAAAACCTAAAACCAACTTTTTCAATTTTTACGGAGATCTAACAGACGGAAAATCATGAAATTTCGAGCAGAAGGTCCTAGTTCAAAACATAACATTATGACAATGGTTTCGTTACAACCTGACAACATGTAAGTGAAATTTATAAAAAATAGCAGGTATTTAGAACAATAAGTGGCTAAAAATAGTAAGTTTCTCAAAACAATGAATTCCCAACATTTGCAATATCATGAATAAGTAAGAAACATCATAATAGTGGAATTTGGGAAACTTCCTAAAAATAGTAGTATCCAGGGCAGTGGGCATCTAAAAATACTAGGTTTTTAAAAAATAATAAACCTTAAATAGTTGTAATAATCCAAATGAGATAGGGGCATGAAAGAGAAAAAATAGTGTAACCCTGCTAAAAATAATAGTCCTAGACCCTGATTGCTAAAAATAACAGTCCTTGACTGCTAAAAATAGAAAGTTATGGATTCAAGTGCAGAAAGTTTGTAGTGACTCCTGTTTCACTCATCTCAATGATTTTTGGAAAATTTAAGTTCAAATACTCAGGTCTTGAGCCCATGTAAACCCTAATCACTGAGTATCTAGGTGTTGGTGATAGTGATTTCACTCACATGGATCTCGAAGACCTGAAAAAAATAGGATGCTTGGAGGACCCCAAGAGCTAGTGGAAGAGATACTATTTTCAAATGGACTATTCTTAGAAGGGGGTCATCTATCATTTGCTTAAAGCATTGAATTGGCCCTGACATGTGCACAACACTATGAACCTGACTCCAACATAGTGTGAGTAGATGACAACTTAATTCTCACAGTCCTCACTCCTAAGGGTATCTCTTAGTGTTTTACAAATTCCCACCAAAAATAATATGGTAATGATCACCAACGAGTTTGCATCACAAGAATGCGTGAATATTGGCTCCTATTCGCAAGGCCTTGCACTCGGGTCATGGTTTAGGCAGGGAAGAAAACCCTCTCGCGTTCCTAAAAGCTTGCCCAAGAGTAAATTCCACGAAGGGTATTCAAATTCTATTATCCTACTGAGCATGGTGATGGGTGAGGAAACAACAAAAGAATTTCAGGACTAGATGGCTCAATTCATCCTTGTTGCCACTGGAGAGAACTAGGTAGTGGGGTTGGGAGCATATTATAAGTGATAATATCCATCAATAGTTACTCCATTTACCTATACCAGATAGTTCACTATGACCTCTTATTTGGTATATAATCTCACCTACATAAGACCTTTCAAGGGTCTGATTGTAACTCTCAATGTGTCCCAAAAGTGACCAACCTATGAAAAGTATCTGTACCTCATGCACAAGGAGAGTAATCATCACTTTACTAGGGTAAATGATGCATTCACCATATTCGTCATCAAACTTCTAAAAGGGAACCCAAAGCTAATAATATCCTCTCAAGCAGTTACATTGATCGAGAAATATGGGAGCTACTTCACTCAATTCTCAACCTTCACCTACATTAGGGTTTGGGGCTTCGATCTTGCTTCTCAGAGACTTCCCATGTACCCTAGTGATAAAATGATAATGTTTGAATTATTTAGGCAACTTGATCATGTTCATAATAAGTGTAGGAACAACAAAAATAAGGGGGTATCTTTTCCCATATCTCTAAAGATCTATTCATGCAAAAGTGTTGTAGATGCATCAAACATTGAAGCCTCCTTTGCTTCCCTCAGCCTCTATTCCTATGTATCTAGGCCAGATTTTGATATCAGGAGAAATCCTGAAACTTTCAATTTCCTTGTATTGCACCATAGTCCTCAAATTGATGACTATTGGGCCAATTTCCTTGATGATCTCAAAGTGAGAAAGAGGGACCACATGAGAGTGACAGTTGATCAAATGAGGAGTTTCAAATTTGATTGGTTCATCGACTAAGTTGGAGATGATGGATCAAATTTGTTCGACCCAAAATATCAAGCAGTAAAATCTACACCTCTTCCACCTATCTCATGGAACATAAGAGTGTCAAGTGACATCAATGAAATGAATGCGGTAGTGATTCAAAGATTAAGGGAGTGGTTCAAGAAAAAAATAATTACCCTCATCAAGTTTGGTGGCGTCCTAACTCTCTCAAGACAAACATCTCACATTTTATCCTTGAAGGCATATGAGAAAACCACAAGCTTCGCTCACTGAGGGGAACCCTCAAAGAGAAAGACAGTCGAGGAAGAGCACATTAAAAGATATCACCCTAAGAGGCTCCATAAGAAAGCTAAAGTCTCTGAGGATCTTGTTGAAGAACTTGAGTAAGGTGAGATTGATTCTTCACAACCTCCAATTCTGCATCAGTTCTCAAGTGTTTCATTTTCAGCAGCTGAGTCATCTCATCAAGTGCAAGATGTGATCCCTCATCTTGAACCTAAAGTGCTCTCATGCCCAACATTGAGCCCACGTCGACATAAAATTTTCTTTAGATCCAAAATTTGATTGAGAGTGAGATAAGGATAGTGGAATAAATGTCGAGACCTTATTTCGAAGCTATCTCAAGGATCATGAAAAATAGATGAAGCAAGAAGGTACAAGTAACTTCTTGCTTCTTCAGTGGAGCTTCTAGTAATCATTATGTAGAGGCCACCCTATAGACACCTAAATTACGCTTTTGTAATCTTATTGCTAAAACACAAGCAAACCACTCCTATTCTTCCCAATTCCGTTATAATTAGTTCTCTTTGTTAATTAACTAACGTTCCTTGCCAATTTAGCCAATTAACACCACGTTGTTGAGTGCATAACCCCTTTCACATTCAGGATCCCCCTTTGCGGCGAATAGCAATCTAAATTCCTCTTTGAAACAAAGAATTAGCGTTTATAGGCTAATTAAGCCTATTTTTCCCTTGTTTTGGTCAATATACCCTAGTATTGACTTAAACCCCTCTTTAAACCACTCAAAATCACCCTATTCACCTCCACAACATCTCAACAAGCTTCAAAAGCTTATCCTATCCTCTTAATTGACCCTAAGTGGTTGCTTAAGGTTCCACACCTCTTAATCACTTGGTATTTCACTAATTGTGATTAGCAAGGCCTAATCATGATTAGAAATTCTAATCTAATTTGGGGCTTTTAGTCCCACATGCACCAAAATACAAGTTTCTTCCAAAAGGAAAACTATAAAAAGGGTGCACTTCATTCCTTTATACTTTACACTATGTTTTGATTTGCATCTCATATAATAAATATGATTTATAGCCAAGTTCAATCCTTGTCTAAAGCCTTCAATGGGGTTAGTAGATGGATATCCAAAATGACCAAGTAGTCATTTGGAGAGGTCATTTCACCTTGTTTGGAAAGGTAATTCAATCAAATTAGTTGGCATGTTTAGTTAGATTTTGTATTGTTTTCATACTAGTTAAGCATTCTTTTAAGCTTCTATCTTAATGTTACATTCCTAGACTTAGAACCTTGGCTAGATGGATGGAAATGGTGTTATATTTCCTTATTTAGTCATGCAATTTACTTTGTAAAGTTTAGGGTTCTTTCGCACCCAGGAAAAATTCATAGAACATATGGAGGAGATGACTCAGGAATATTATGAAATGACAAGAATATCTTTGGGTCAAGCTACACATGAGTGTGATGCACACTTGTTTAAAGAATATGCTACATGCATGCTTTCCCAGAATGAGGAGTATAAATAAACAATAGAGTAGTTGGAGGAGCATGCGAGAATTCTCATTCCTTACGTGCAGTCATTCTTAGACTCCAACATAATACCATCTCTTCCCACCAAGGCCGTCACTCCTATCAACAACTTTGACCCGGGGTGACAATCAAGAAAGCTCAAGGTCACATAGTGTAAGGAAGGGATAATGATAGATGGGTTGAAAAAATTCTCGAGAAAGGGAAGGCACTGTTGTTGGAGATCCTCTCATTGTTCAAGTTTTCTCTTACCACAGATTATAAGGTGAATATGACAAAGGAGGAGATCGAGAAGGAGAAATCTCATTGGGATTTTATGTTTCCATTGGTTTATGAAATGAGCAACTTTGATTCCCACTTCTTAGTAAGTAAAAATGTGTTTGCTTCCGTGGATGACAACATATCTCTTAGATGGTCTCGCACATTGAGTTCTCAGTACGAAATGTTGAACAATGCTATCAATGAGCTTGATTTTTGTGAAGAACAAACATCTCAAACTCTGTAAAGTATTGAAAATAGTGTGCGTAAGCTCAGATCATCCCCACTCAACGAAAATTCATCAATAGAAGATCTCCTGGAATATTTTCAAGAGTTGGTCAAACAAGAAGCAGGAGACCCCTTCTCCTTTAATTAAGACACCTAGGAGTCTCTTGCAGAGATCATAGGTTCCATTTCAAATACTATGAGGGATCTTGATCATCATATGTGGTTTAACTAATGCAAGACCATCAAAAACATTCTCGAGATCTAAATAAACACTATGAGATTCATTCATGTCCCACAGGCAAGTAAAGTAGCACTTGCTGCGACTCGTTTTAGTAAGGAATTCAAAGGTAAGGAAATTTTTCTAGAAGCATTCCCACAAGGTTCCTCGATAGTTGGTTCTTTATCGGAAGAGGATTCTTCTTCTTCATCAGAGTGATCACCCCTCTCTTCTTCCTTCCTCATTTTTATTTCTAGAGTTCTAATTCTTCATTAAGGAAGTACTTTTCACTATTTCATCTTATTCACTTAAGTGACCTTTGGTTTAAACATAATAAAAAGTTATTTTCAAATCGTAAGAAAATGACTCATTTTATTTCTAAGAAATATGAAAGGTCACAAATGATGATGGAAGGTGAAAAATCATGTGGGGAGGATATGAAAGGAATATTTTGTAATGATATAAATTTGGATGACCTCTTCATTCCAAGGGGTTATTAATTGTGAGTTTCTAGTAGATAGCTTTGCATTACTAAGATAAAAGCAAGAGATTACATTCTTCTATTTTCTTCTTTTTTTATGTTTCCTCCATTCCATTACATGCTCAACTTTGTAGACATGATGATCTTGTAAAACCAAGGAAGGTGTTGTTGCCTTTGATAAATGAATCAATAGATTTTTTTGTCTATGATTTTTTAGTCATATCTTGTTTTTGAAGTTGAATTCTTCTAATTGAGTGTAAAACTGTTCTAGTTGATGTTTTGTAAATCTGTAAGTGCCTATCCAAAAACTTAACCCTCCTTCACACTCCCCGCTACCTCCTCACACTAAGAAAATTCCTCCCTTACACTAAGTGTAAGTGATTTTCCATAAGTCTAGTGGAGTATTCCTGTGTGATCCCTGACTTCATGACCACCCAATTTTTTTTTTGCATTCAATAAATGGGATCCTCCACATTATCAAGAGGAAAGACTTAGTCCTGGAGTGTTTGTGAAAATCCACTAATTTTTCCTTGCGACAAATTATTTCTCCGTTAGTTTTTGGTGCCCACCGTGGAGCATATTTTGTTGTTTCCGCACCACTTCTAAAACTGAAAAATCCTAAAAAATCATATATATGGAAAAAAAAAAGAGAGATTGAAAACCTTGTAAGCCTTAATTCCTACCCTTCATTTTTCCTCTCATGACTATCCCCAAAAGTGCTCTAGTTTTGTAGCCTAACCTCATTTTCTTCCAAAACACTCAAGAGGATATCACAATTGATTTAAGGAATTGTATCTTGAACAAAAAAATGAATTTCAATCAATACCATAGTTCTTCAAGAGTTTTGAATTCTGAAGAAGAACGTTCCCAAACTTTACAACGTGTGAGACAAGTTTCAAATCAACAAAGAAGAGCATAAGGAAGTCTATCTTGAGCTACACACAAATCCTACAAACTAGTGGATAGAAGATACAAAAGGGATAATTGAGCTAGTAACATAGTTGACCCGACATTTGAAGCACAACAAATAGATGATTTCAATATTCTCATTGTCCAGATATCAAGGCAAACTAGTCAAAAATACTTCCCCGAATTTGATCCTAACTTCCCTCTCGAAGGTCATATTAAAGAATTAGACGTAGAACCACTAAATCTCATTCCTTTGGAAGAAGAAGAAGAAGAATTACTAGAGGAAGCATAAGAGAGGATAAATGTACCTGTTCCATGGGAATAGAATACAAACCCATTGGCCTTGGATCCTCCACTACATGATTTTCTAAAAGGGTCTAGAAAGAACTTCCCTAAGATCATAGAAGACAAAAAACAACATCCAAATGATCACATTGCTACATTCATCACAAATTTGAGTGTGTTGGGAGTTAAAAACCAAGATGTTTCAGTTATTCTATTTATGGAATCATTACAAGAAGCCACTACTGATTGGTTCTACCACTTACGCAAAGATCAATCAGAAATTGGACAGACATGAAATCTAAATTTGAGGGTAAATTTAAGTTTGCTGAAGATGTTCATGCTGTCCTAACACAATGGTCTCAATGAAAAAATGAGCCTCATGAGACAATGAGAGAATTTGTATCTAAGTTCAACAAAATACTTTATAAAATCCCAAAATTTGTCAGGCCCACAGAAGACAATAAGCTAAGATTCTTCACCAATGCCCAATTACCAAAATTTAGTTTCATGTTGAGAAGAAGTCAACTTGCTACTCTAGAAGAGGTGCAAGGACTTGCATTTTATGTGGAGGATGATCTATTGATGTCTATAAAAATCAAGAAAGGGCCAAGAAAATAGAAAGCTCAAATCTCAAGTTCTAGAGCTACAAACTCTTTAGTACAAAAGTTTGGCAATGATGTGCTTGCTCTCAAGAAGCAAATTTATCAAAAAAAGTTGTACACATACATTCAAAGGAATAAATTCTCAAACTAATAAAGAATTAATGCTCCACCTCACATACCTTCTCTTGAATCTCTTCCTGTGAACACAACTTGTGGAACCCGATCAGGTGATGAAGATGACGAAGATGTAGCTTTAGAAAGTGAGGGAGAAGAAGGTGAGTTGCTAATAAAAGAAGTTAGATCCACATAGGTTGGTTTTGTGAGTATGCATCCTCCTCCGAGGACGAGTATGAAGATTCATTTGTCAACATGAAAAATCACTCTTGTGTTGTTTTCACTTGATAAAAAACCCTTGAGAAGGAGAAATAATCCAAGCACAAAGAAAGGGAGAGAGAATATCCTCAATCGGCTAATCTACTACCTAAAAAGATAATAACTAAGAGAGGATCCCTAGTCCCCCCATTTTTGGAAGCCATGTCTCATCACAAGACATCTTCTAAAAAAGGTAATTCAAATACCTCTACTCCTTCCAAGAATGACGCTTTTACTTCCAGAAGTCAAAAGAATAATGAAAAATCTACAAGCACTCCTAGATCAAGTCAAGCTAATGTTTCCCATTCTCTAGAAAACCCTTCCTAAAAATTTGACATTATTGATCATGTAAAAATTCCAAACTTCAAATCTCTGAATCTAAATATTTGAAAACTCACCCCGAGTAGTTTGAGAAGTTAGTCAAGCTCCCCAAAGGAGGGATTTCCAAATCCAAAGTGTCATCCACTTCCAAAGGCTTTCTTCCCACACCTGAGACAATCCCAAGTCAAAACCTTCTAACTTATACCCCTTCATCTCTGGTAAAATTGAGCCTTTCTATGTTTCCCTGCTGATCAATGAGTACTGACTAAATAATTGTATCATTGACTCCGGTGCCTCTGAAATGTCATGCCTACCAAGGTTTGTCAAGCTCTTGGTTTGAAACCCTCTTAGGCATTTGGAATTTGTTATTCAATGGAGACTAATGAGGTTCCAATTGTTGGAAGGATTAAAGATGCGATGCTATATTTTGTAGCCTTTCTAGAGAAGCGGATGAAAGAAACACTCCTAGTGGCCAACATGTCAGCTACTTGTGGAATGCTCCTTAGTAGAAGCTTCTACCAGAAATGGGATGTGAGATTCAAATGGACTAGTCTTCTACTTTGATACCACTCAAGAATCAAATGAATAAGATCCTTCCTAAGCCCAAAATGAAATACACACTTCAAAATTTAGATGATCCTAGGATAAACATCACCTTCTAAAGAAAATATTTGGGGAAAGCTTCATTCAAATAATTGGGAAGAGTTCCATTTGAGGAAAGAGGTGATGGTAACTATTTCATGAGTTCAGAATGAAGTGAGGAGATACCCATTATTGAGGAAAGGCTAATAGATACTAATGATGAAATTTGGAACATGGAATTTGAAAGAAGTTTTTCCTTAACTGAATCAAGTGCATGTATCATTTTGTCATCCCCTCAGGGAGACTTTTCCCCCAAAACATACAAGTTGCATTTTTCAAATACCAACAACACCATTGAATATGAAGTGTTGTTTCTCGGACTGTAAGTTGCTGAAGAGATGGGGATCAAGAAACTCATCACACAAGGAGATGTGGAGTTAATCGAGAAACAAGTAAGAGCTATATTTTAGGTCAACAACTCCCACCTCTGCCACTACAAAAATAGAGTTTGGGATTGCCTTGAATCCTTCTATGCACTCAACATCAGATAAATTCCTAGATGTAAAAATGCAAGGGATGATTATTTAGAAGTGTCTACCTTCTTGATGATCCCACATCTAGATTTCAAATGAGAAAATTTTTCAATGGAAATGATCTTCCGCCCAATCGTGCTAGACAATTCACTAATGAATTTTTTTTAATGATGATAATCAAATTTTTCCTTCTTACATCAGACTGAAGATTTTAGGTCTATGTATTTTGAAGGAAGTAACTCACTCCCACATGATTTTACCTTAGATAATAAGGACAACAATGCAAATGATCAAACAAATGAAGATGAAGTAATTCAGCTGAAAGGTAACAAGATTCCAAAGGGGCCCATGTCGTTGGAGGAATTTTTTGAAAAGCATGAAAGGTTCATCCATGCTAAGGCCAAGGATCAACCAAGACCTTCATCAAAATATGCCAAGATAAATATTGGGACAAGTGAACAACTGACGATGATGAGCATTGGAAAGTGTTGTTCACTTGAGGAACAAATGAATTTCTCATCTTTGTTGTAAAGGTATTCTGATGTACTTGCATATTTATATTATGATTTAAAATCCTTCAACCTCACTCAATGTAACACTCCATCCCCTTAAAACCAGATGCAAAATTGTTATGGAAAAAGAAAATACAGTACAATCCAAGGATTTCCCAAACCATCAAGGCAAAGGTTGAGAAGTTGATCAATGCCTGTATCATTTTTCCTATCCATCATTCAATATGGGTAGCAAACATTGTACTAGTCTGGAAGAAGAGTGGTGAAATCCACATCCATGTGGATTTACAAAACCTGAATCAAGCTTCCCTAAAGGGAAACTATCCACTGCTGGTCATGGATCATATCTTACAAGTAGTGAATGGTTCGGAGATGATGTCCATGCTCAATGGATTTTATGGGTACAATCAGATTGAATTTTCCAAAGAAGACCAGTTCAATACTTCCTTCACCACTCCACTGGGCACTTTTGCATACTACCATATGTCCTTTGGCTTGATCAATGTAGGTTCCACATTTCAGAGAGCTATGGATTTGGTTTTCAAGGATTTGAAGGGAAAAACCATATCGATGTATCTAGATGACCTCATAGTATACTCTAAGAAGAGAGAGGAGCATTTGCAATGACTTGAAAAAGTTCTAATTTGTTGTAGAAGGCAACACATATTCCTCAACCTGAAAAATTCAATATTTGGGGTAACTAAAAGAAAACTCATTAATCATATTGTGAGCAAGGAAGGCATAAAGATTGATCCATAAAGAGTGAAGGCTATTCAAAGACTATCTCTACCGACCAACAAATCAGGTGTGTATTATTTATTTGGAAAGGTTAATTTCTTGAGAAGGTTTGTCCCAAAAATTTTTGAGCTCAAAACATATATTATCAACATGATGAAGCCCAAGGAATCATATAAATTCAATAAACAAGGAAAAAAATACTTTGAGTCTATCAAAGGTGCCATTGCAAAAGCACCCACTTTGGTGCACCCAAATTTTGGAAAAGAATTCATTCTCTATTTTTATGCTTCAAAGCATACTATTTCAAAAATTATCGTGTAAGAAAATGAAGATAAAATCTAGTCACCCATTACATTCATGAGTGCTCCTCTAATAGAACATGAACTGAAATACTCACAACATGAAAAACATGCCTATACAGTGGTGATTGCCTTGAAGAATTTCAAGTTTTATCTTTTGAACTCTCATGTTGTTGTGATGGTTCCTAGTTTGGAAGTTAAGTCCATCTTGATGTAGCAATACCCCAGTGCAAGTAGAGGAAATTGGGTATCAAAGGTGCAAGAATATGATCTTGAAATAAAACCTTCCCATTGGTACGAGGCAATGGATTTTGTGAGTTTCTTTCGTGAGAAGAATAGGAAGATTGATCCAATTTATATGCATGCTTGATTAAAAACCTTCCCCTTGTGCTCTTTGTAAGTACCACCAATCCCTGGTATGATGACATATCCTATTTCATAACCTATGGGGATTTACCTCTAGGCATAGATAAAAAGAAAATGATAACCCTCCGCCTTAAAGCACCAAAATATGTCATATGAGAGAATGTGATATATAAGAAAGGATTTGATAACACAATCCTAAGGTGCGTGGAAGAAGAGAAACATAAGAACATTTTTAGAGCATATCATGATCAAGCGTGTTGGGTTCACTTATTTGCAATGGTTACAACTCACAAGATCACGAAGGTGGCTATTATTAGCTCAAGCTCTTTCAAGATGCATACAAATGGGTCAAAAAATGTGATCCATGCCAACAATTTGTGGGAAGACCAAGACTTGTTTCTTTACCCCTCAAGCTTGTGACTATTGAAGAACCTTTCCAACAATAGGGTTTGAGCTTCATCAATGTATTGAAACCACACTCCAATGTATGCCATACGTATATTCCTACTATTATAGATTACTTCACGAAGTGGGTATAAGCCATCCCAACAAAACATACCAACTTTGAGACAATTTGCAACTTCTTGAAGGAAAAAATCATTGTCATATTCAGGGTACCAAACAAGATAGTAGCTAACAATTCCACCTACTTATCTTCAGGTGAGTTGATGGAATTTCACTACAATCATGGTAGTTCCTTGTCTCAATCTTCTGATTACTATCCGCAAGGTAATGGCCAAGTATAATCTAATAACAAAAATATGGTCACTACTATTCGAAAGTTAGTGGATATCAATCAAAGAGATTGGCATAAGAAATTAAATGATGCCTTATGGGTTGACCATATCATTCCTAAGAAATCCATTGGCACCTCTCCCTTTTGACTGCTATATGGACCCGAGGCTCTAATCCATATCTCTCAAGAATTACCTTCCTTATAACTAGTGAAGGCAACAAAAAAGGAGAATATTCATATGCTATTGACAAGAGGATACACTGAGAAGACACCAATCTAAGGTGAAAAGAATATTTGATCAGAAAACACAAGATAAAAAATTCCAAATTAGAGATCTTGTTCCCCTATGGGACAAAAGGAGAGAGCCCAAGGGAATCCATGGGAAGTTTAATTCACTATGTATTTTTCCTTTCAAGATCAAACACTTCTGTGAAGAGAACACATACCATCTTGCTTACCTTGATGGAATCCCATTGGAGTTGCCACGTAACAGGAAACATTTGAATCTATACAAGCAGTGAGGTTGGTTTTCCCTAACAATTGCATCATAATTTCCCCTTCAGTTGTGCATGTTTGTCCTTTACAGTTTTGGTGTCTTTCCTTTCAGTCGTGTGTGTTTTGTCCTTTTCCCCTTGTGTGTGTCTATTACTTGTAATAAATGACTCTATTTCTTAATGTAAAAAAACACTGGTATGCTAACCCATGAGACGTATGAGGTTCTCTATTTCCCCTTATAGTTCAATTTTAGAGCTAACAGTTGTAATGCAAAATTACTAGCCTAAAAATTGAAACTTTAAAGCATGACAACTAAGCCCAAGGTTCAAAATTTTAATTTTTGATTACACTGAGCCCCTCTCATGGCCAACCTGTCTTTTGTGGCACCATCATCCTGGCTATGAGAAATTTCATTATGAATTTTTCAAGTATGCCTCAGTGTGCAAGGAGGGGTGATTAAGGTAATGAATGGATTCGGTAAAGTTATGTGAAAGACAAGTCCTCTTGGAAGCCTAAAAGGCCAAATTTTTGTAATTCTACAACCAATATACACCCTTTGAGAACATTTAGGGAAAATATAAAAATATGAGGGTGGTTTTGGAGAGTATTAAAGGTGTTTGAAGTAATTTAGGAAATAAAATCTCATTTAGGAACAACATGTTCAACATCAGGTTTTCTAAGTGCAAGGAATGAACATCCTAATCATGAAAATTGACTTCTCTATATGATTATGAGAGCTCCCTAAGTATTTAGGAAGTAAAAAAGTAGGCACTAGAAATATATTGAAATCCTCTACAAGGTGGGAAAATGAAATCCTCTCCAAAGCACAAAGGTTTCTTGAGATTGTTTAGAACACTGTAGCTGCCCCTCTCAATTATGAGCAAAAAGGGCCCTAAATTTTGAGTTATAGGAAGAATCAAATCTATATAATGGTTCAATTGATCTTAAAATGTGTTTTTGAGTCAAACTCATATAATATTTGACCCCAAAACATTCTTCTAAGCCTCCGAGGTGAAAAAATCAAGCATGGTGTCAAAATTTTGACATCTAGTGCAAAATTTGCTTTCCATGTTTTGCCCAGTCATACTTTGGACACTCTTGTGTCCCATCTATCCCATAGGGGTCAAGGGTGACAAGGGAGTCACCAAAGTGTGATCTCATCCTCCTTCCCAAGTCACACTTTTGACACCCAAGTGTCCCCACTCTCCCCTTTGTCCCTATGGTGCAAGAGGGATAAGGGAGCACCAAAGTGTGACCTACCTCCTTCACCCATGTTTCACGTTGGTTTCCTTGGTGTCTTCTATGTCCCCCTACCCTTAGGGAGAAAAGGGGACAAATTAGTGTGACCCACTCATTCTCATAGCCCTTGGACCCCCATGAGACCGCACTCAACTCCACCGATGCCATTTCCCATCCCCCTCATCTCATCCACGATGATCCCAACTAATTCCTATGTAAACCCCCATTTTTTTGTGTAATAATTTTGTACTAAGTCTGATATTATCATTTTGTAATTAATAATTTAATATATTTGAAAGGAATTTTTGTGCATAACATTGATATTTTCATATTGTGCATGCTTCTTCAAATGAGTTTAAATGAATCTTTATATGCATTAACAATGTGGTTAAAGAACATATCTTAAGCTAGCGCAGGACTCGGATATGGCCCAACACAGAACTCATTCATGCATTTGTGGAGGACTCACTATCGTGTGCTGACTAAATCAACTTTCCTTCTTGCCATCTGAGTCATTTGCTCCCTTCATATGAGTCATACACTCCAAAGTGAGTCCTACACCAATGCATTGACATGGTGAAAAGAGAATTGAACATGGACTACCATCTAGACATCATCTGACTCATGCGAATTATGAAACTCCCACTTAACATCTAGTATGGATGGAAATGTGGGAAAAATGAGCAAAACAACTATAAGTCACTACAATTTAAGAAATTCAATGCATGATCTTTGGCATCTTCCGGAATCACTAAATTATCTCAACTAAGAGTTAATTAAGGACTACACTCGGAGTTAACAAGATGAAATTTGATCTGTTACCAAGATGAAATCTAATCTAAGTGCAACATGCACTTGTTCTCTCAAAGTTGTAACTCTTGACAAGTAGTTGTTATAGAGATCTTTTAATTAAGTAGTAGTTAATTATTACAAATAATTTGTCCTCTTTTAGAATGAAAATTACTGCTCTTGATATAAAAGGGCATTTGTAGTAGAATTCCAAAGTGATTTTGTTGGTTACTATTGAAATTATTCTATTCAATAAAGTGCATGATTTTGGGTTAGATCGACTTGTGTGATTTGCAATACTAAATTAGATCAGAGGGAAGGAACAAGGGCCACTCCTCCCCAATGTGAAGGGATCATTTCTTTTTTATTTGATTTATGTTTATTCCGCATTTATTTAATTAACAAAATTCCATCATTTTCTCCATTTCAATTTTGAATTTAGTAATATTTGATTTAACAATAAAAAACATTTCTTAAATGCATTTAGAACTAGTATTTGATTGAATTCAATAGTGGATACATCCTCATCATGGTTTCAATCATTCTTTTTATTGCAAATAGCCATGGACATTGCCGTAGAATGACAATCATGAGATAATTAAAGTGTGAGTATCAATGATGATTGTCACTTCTTGGCGGTGTTGTCGGGGACTCTTAAGGTGTTAGAAAATATCAAGGTACTAACTCGAGTAATTCTTGATATCTTGGTAAGTTTCAATTTAGAAATTTCATTTCCATATATCTTTCTTTTGAAATAAAAGACCTTGTAGTGACATTAAGATTATTTTTGTGCTTTGGAGTATGTGGAACACAAGCCATCAGTTAAGCACTTACGTTTAGGAAACTATTATTAAGCATGGTAGGATTTTATGTTTAGACTTAAAGACTATAGAGGTAGATTTATTAGAATAAACTCCCAAAATCTCCCTCAAAATCAACTTGTGGAGCAACTTGATCAGCAAGAAATGAGGGTTGATGGAGTGGAAAACCCCAATGGTGTAAATTATGGTAACCCTCCACTTGGAAGGACATTCACCTATCCCATACAACTGGACTATAATGACCGAGCCCCCACGAAGAACATATCTCCTTCAATTCTACCAACCTTTAGGGGAATAGTCTTAGAATATCCTGACCAATTCCTATTTGATTTCAGAGTCTTGTGCTAGAACTATGAGTATGAATACACCTCAGACACGTAGAAACTAAAATTATTTCTATCAACTCTAAAGGATACAACTATGAGGTGGTTCATGGGACTAAACCCCAACTCCATCCAAAACTAGGAGGAGATGGAAACAATCTTCTTAGATAAATACCAAGATTACTGTAGAGTTAGGACAGAAAGGAATAACTCTGTAGGATACAAAAAAGGAGGATGAGAGTGTTTAGGACTATCTTGATTGATTCCTCTTCCTTCACAGGAGGCACAATACTGGTCTTGATATTACTCTTCTTAAAACTCTCTTCTTTAAGGGATTGTATGAAGACACACAAGAAGCCTTTAATCTTATGGGAAAAGGATATATGAACAAACTGGAATTCACTGATATCATTGACCTCTATAATAACTACTTTTGAACTCACACAAACATTTGAAAGTAGAAGGGTAAAATTTCAAATGAAGACATATCCAAACTAAGAGAGGAAATTACAAATATGAGAATGGATCTCTTAGTACAACTTAACACAATTGTGGATAGGGAGAAAACTAGAAATACAGAGCCATTGTACATATAATATCCAATATGTAGAAAAAAACATGGGCTTAAGGACTGTCCCTTAGATAAAACAGACATCTGTCTTTTCTATGATCTAATGCATGCCACCGATCAATGTGGATTTCTACCCTTTCTAGAGAATCACTTAAAACAGAATACACGAAGTGAATCTGAGTTGAATTATGTAGCTCAGAGGAAAGGAGGGAATTTTCAAGAAAATAAGAACTAGACCTATGCACCAAAATAATTATGGGTTCCAAACTAGGGGAACACACCAGGGTCATAGATCTAACCTGGGGTACAAAAAGTCCTGCAAGAATGGAGTCCTTAGTGGAATGCACCACCGAATGATTATTCGCGACCCTAGACTCCAAGCTCAAACATTCCACCATTCTAAACATTTAATTCTCAATTTCAACAACAACGGAATACACCCCAAGGATCGGGTCAAAAATATTATAATCTAAGAACACCCCAAGGATAACAAGCCTTGTTAACTAGGCCTGTTATTGCCACCCCATCTGAACAACCCACCCAACCATAGATTCCATCTCAAACCATTGCAAATCTAAAGAATGTGAGGTAGGGTAACCCAATATACACTGTCGAATCTGACAAGAACCCCATGGTGAACTTTGTGGATTGTAGAAATATATTATCACGGTCAGGTAAGGTTACTTCAAAACCATCATCACCCATTATATAAGAAGTCCCTAAAGACAGAAAAATTAGACATTGAACCCGTTATTGAAGTAAAATCTGAAATAAACATGGATATGCCATTTCCATCTACACTTTTGGAAAAACAAAACACTGTAATCCAGGAGAAACCAGAGTCAGAACTGACATAAGGATTAAAAAAATAAGTATTGGAATCCCTCTGTTATAGGCTAGTAGAGATATCCCATAATTAAATAAAACCATCAAATATATATGTATTAAAAATCTAGGTAGAAGGAAAAATCAGCCTAGAACTATCCATGTTGAAGGAAAATTTGCTAGCATAGTGGAAGTAAAGATGACCCCTCAAAAATATGGTAACCCCAGGAGTCCAATTGTCACAGTTTGTATTGGAGATGTGAAGATTCCAAATGTTTTAATTAACCTAGGGGCCACAATTTACATGATGACTACTGACACTTTGTCCACATTGGCTTTTCCTAAACCATAATAAACTTCAATAGTGTTACAAATGGCTGATCAATATGTATCTAAGCCTAAAGGGATCATAGAGGATGTGACCGTAACCATTAAAGTATGGGATTATTTAATATATTTTATGGTCATCAAAATGAAGAATAAGAAAATTGGATATTCCTTGATTCTAGGATGCCCTTGGTTAGCCACTATTGTAGCTCTTATTGATTGTAGGACATGAAACATGGTAATTAAAAATGGGCATGATTCAAAGAAGTTATCCATTTATCTAGCTACAAAACCTTTTGCCACTAAGGATAAGAAATGGTGGAAGGATCCAGAGGAAGCAGAATATATGGTTTCATCTTTAGCTATGGTCATAATTCAAGAAAATTCAGAACAAATCTAGAATTGTGATCGTGAGTCCTGTGCAAGGCTATGTATGACTCCTTTGCTACAAAAAATTGAAATAAATGATGACATGATAGATGAAAAAAAATCATTCTATAATCTATCCTTTCTCATGAAACATAGATCTAACTAAGTGTATCTTTCACAACATCACTGGAATCCACCAATTGATTCCACATAGGTGCCCCTTGAATTCATTATTGAGAGAATATTGTTGGAAATTTTTACACTTGTGCAAAAATGGGCAACTCGAAACTTTGTTTCATATGGAAGGCATTGATGTGATGGACCTAACTGAGGGGAAGGCATACAATTTTATTAATGTTTTAAGTTGCAGTAATTGATTAAGCAATGCAATATACAACTATGTGTGATGTTGCGGAATGCAACACCTCACATATGTTATCATTCCATGTTTATCTTCAGCAAGGAAATACCGAAGCCCCAAAGGACTAGTGCATATCCTTGATGAAGGCGAGAATCACAACATAGGTGGGATATTTCATCCCATAAAAACAAACAAAATTGTAGTTTTCATGGTTGAAGGTACATTATCAGTTACAAGTACATTAATTCTTGTTATTTACTTATGTTTGAATGATATTAATTATGTTTTGAGTTGTTTAGTTCATTCAACAATTATCATTATTGCAATCAAATGCAAAAGGAAATAGACAACTTGATTATAAAATTTAATTTAATTTATTCATAAAGAGATACAAATTTAGTGTTTCCCACACAAGCCGTGGGATGTAACTTATGAGTATTAAAGTAAAAGATGCATGTACACAAAGCTAAAAGCAAAATAATATAGATAAAACCCATCATTTCCTTTTAGTCTTCTCTTGATCTTCATCCAGTTGCAGCTTCTTAATCTCCATCTTCTACATCATCCAGTTGCATCACTGTACCTGAAAAAGAAAAGAAAATTGTCATTAGTTATTGAGCTCAGGGTTTAATATTTATGCTTTTGCTATTAGTTTCAGGATAAATGAATCAATTGAAGTCAAAAGGCATAAGGTACATCAAATGAGCTGGATACATAATCAAGGAAGTACTATCTTGCAGAATCACATGACATTCTCAAAAACCATAACAACCAAAAAAGAAGAAGAAAAGTCACTCTGGAATACAAGAGAGGCTAAAGGCCTATTTATTTTCTAACTATTTTTCTTGATTGTGTAGGTACATGTAGTAGATGAAAATAAATGCTAACTGTTGTATTTATAAGAACAAAAAAAACTTTCAATCATTACATGACACATTTTGAACAATCAAAGCCCAGTTTAAGGTGCAAGTACAACTTGTTCACACTATGCAACATGTTTTAGAAGGAAAGTAAAGCTACAAAATGACTTCAAATTTGAATGCAAATTATGAAAAGGGAATACAGTTGTAGATATAATTTCTTCAGAAACTCAATAAGAGAAACATGCCACTAGTGGCAAGATAGCTTGCCCAAGTGAACAATTCATGTCACAATAGAAGAAAGTGAAAACTACAGTGAAGTATGGAGCTCCCAACTAAAGCAACTGCTTCAAATTATATCACCAAGTAGGGTGGGAAAGAAGAACTTGTTATACATAAATAAGAGAGGACACAACATATTGAGGATCTATTATACTCAGCCAAAAGAATGACAAAGATTCGAAGTCACAAAAGCACTTTCATAAAGCCATAAAGTATGTTGCAAAAATCATTACATGTTGGTTCCATCACAAGAAAGCATACTATTCAAGAAATAAACCATTAACATGTAATGAAATACCTTACAGAGTAATCCAAGAACAGTTTCACATGTCTTGAGTAACAATAGACAACTTTACAAGTGCAAAAGTCAGCTATAGAAATAGAAAAACCTTTTGTTCCATTCTCATCACAATCAAGGCACTGATTTGAAGCATAAAAGTATATTAATAGAGATATGTTTTGGGCATAAAATTTTGAGTATATTCAAAGAGATAAAATTTGATATAGAGCTCCAATACAATAAACAATGCCTACCCAGTTTGAAGAAAACAGAAGCCTTAGAAAGGATGGTGACAGATCTAACGAACGATTGCACCATAGCTCAAAAAGAAACATATTTTTATGAGATTAATCAAATAATTGTAGAACCAATTTTTGGTATATGTGAAGTATCAATAAGATACAATCAAGAAACAAAACATGGAAGTTTCCAAGTAACTAGATCTAAGTTGATCAAAACTTTACGAAAGATAAAGATAGAATCGAGCAAAGCAGAGTTTCAAACCCCATTTTCATAAATGCTCACTTCAAAAAAAAATTCTAGATTCAAAGGATAAAATGCTTTGTATTTTATGGCCGTTCCAAAATTTTCAAGGTTTTGCAAAGAAGCCAAGGAATAAAAAAAATCTAGGGTTACAAGTAGACAATTCCATTTCCATGAAAGGATCTTCAAGTTTTACAGTAAAATTTTGAAGATAGAACAAGAACTAACCTTTTTTCAGAGATGGAAACCCTTGAAAGGATGAAAGATTAAAAAAAGACCTAGTAGCCATTTCAAACTCCCAAAATTATCACAAAGCCAGAGAAATAGAAGAAGCGATAGGGTTTCATTATTATCTTTGTTATTATCAAAGACATAAATAGAATCCCGAGAAACAATGGAAATGAAGAGTTTTACAGTTACAAAATGATGAACTCACCTCCTCAGTGAAATGACAACAATTGTTAATAAAACAAAGAATTATTTGAATAGAGAAGCATTAATTTAAGATCGAATCAAAGCTTAAAAAACAAAAATGGTGGCCACATCTTTGAACAAATCATAGTAGAGCTCAAGGAAATGATAATGGATGAAAGAAGATAGATTAAATGCACGCATAGAGCCTCCACAAACCAAGCTAAAGCTTGAAAATGCTCAATAATGGTGGTCTGGAACAATTTTGACAAGGCTTCAGAAATCCAAAGGCTTCCAAGTTCATAGTGACCGAATGGTAGGTTAAAAGGTTTGTTTTACTACCTTAATTAAGGGTAGAGTTAGTCTAAAATTTGGTCATATCACGTACAAAATCCATTGACAGTGCTAGATCAAAAGGGACAAGAATCAACGATGCAAATACAAACTCCAGGATTAACCAAAAAGTTAGTTGAACTTAACCCAAGTTAACAAAGTACCAATGTGGCAATGTGTTGTGTAAACCCTAACCACCATGGTTAGCCTTTTCCACTAACAAAATGGTAAAGGGTCGAGCATCATGGAGGAGGGGGACCTTCCCCAATAATTATGTTCATCGAACTATAGTCTGTGGCGGCATAAATTCAAATCCGAATGATGACCTTGACTAAGGTCTTTTCAAAATTATAGGCCATGATTATTATCAGAGGAGGAATTTATATTTGCATGTGCAAGTAGGTGGTCCCCACAAGGTGAAGCTTGAATTATTTGTTAAGTATGAAATCAAAAGAATTATTTTTGCACAAAATGTATTTTTACATGTCATCACAAGGAGACAAAACATACCAGAAGACAAAAATATCATTGCAATTGGGTGGATATTGCAAAAGGAGTGTCACATCAGGCTGCATGACATAAGTATGCATGCACCTTGAATAACTTGCACATCAAACAATGAGCTATTATTAGCTAAAGTATTCACCCAATTTATTTATTTTATCAGATTTAGATAAGTCAAACTACACTTGACTGTGGATGTATTTTTGGAATTAAAAGGCTATCGATTCCTAATGATAACAACATGCTATTTTATCCTTTTATTTATTCACAATGAAGGTTAATAATAACATGCAAGTGTAGTTAGGAATTAGTTTATTCTTAGAGGGTTGGGTGATAATTTTGCTATATATTATGTGAATTGGAAAAGCACTGAGGACATCATTATGACATGACACATTTTTATTGAGAGATGAAGCCATTGGCCAGATTTTCCCTTGAATGAGAACAAATTTTTGCCTTTCCAATACTTTTTAGCAGTGTGTATTAATTTATTAACTCTTGTGAATTTTCATTCCCTGAATTAATTAACTTACCTTGATGTAAATTTGTGTTTCTATATAGTCTTAGTGTTCATGTTAGTTGTTGTGTTATTGTGATTTATCCCTCAACACAAGTGTTTGCCTTAGGACCAAGCTGAAACCCATTAGATCATGCTTCATTAATCTGTTCTCAATAAATTGTGCATGTTTCTTAGTCAAAGCCCTCATGAATTTCGGTGTATCACCACATTTAAATTTCAGTTACAACCATATTTTTACCCTTAAAGCCCACAATTAATCATATTTAGGATACATCAATAAGGAACCGACCTTGTAATCTCGGAGACTCACCTTAACATAGGGATACCCACAACCCTGAAGTGTTTCCATTGTATCTGTAGAAGTGAGGAAAAAGCAAGCTTAGAACACTTGTTATCCCTCAATCATAGGGTGCACTTCTGAGAGAAAATTTTGGCACGCCCGGTGGGACCAAAAATACTATTGATGAATTTAGAAAATTGAAGATTTAGAGCATAATTCATTTGGTGACTCCGTAAAGCTGATTTTAGACCAGTTCAACATTTTTCATCATCAAGTTTTTCAACTACAGCCTTTTGAGGTATTTTTCAAAAATTCAAATCCATTATTTTACTGTTATCAACCTATTTTCATGAGAAACAGACCTATTTTTCCAAATTTACATATTTTATGAGGTCAAACAATCAGGACATCAATTCCTTAGTGGAATTCTTCTATCTAAGAGTTGTATCCGTCATACCCACCACAACATTTTTACCCATATTCTTCTTTAGATCAATACGATGACTCCTATCAGAACGAATATCTCCATAACCTGAACCCTGTACATCAATATGATTATCATTATGATGAGGGTTATGATGTTCAAGACCAAGGTTGTGCAGTTTGTTATACAAATTTTACACATAAGGAAGAAATTGAAGGAAAAATTCATGAAATGGAGTAGATCATGGAATTACTGAAAGAGCAGATGTAAAGATTGCAAGCTAAACAACTTGGTCTTAGGCATCCCTGTCAATGGGGAGGTCCTACACCTAGTTTTCTTAGTTTACAATAAAGGCTTGAGGTAATGAGAGAAACTATTAATCAAATGGCTGATTTTACTTTATCTTTGCAAGTAGTGGAGAATGATAGGCATCAAGTTGAGGAACCATGTCAATGGGATAATCCCCCTTACCTTCCCCATCGCAATCCAGTGCCCGCAGACCTTTGTTGCCAGCCCATGTAGCCCATATCCCAGTCATCAAGTTTTCAGGCTGCTGCAATTTCTTCTCCTTCTATTCCAAAATCACATATTGAAAGGAAATATCCATTTCCAAGCTTTATTTCTTATACTATTCCAAATACCGCTTCCTCACATACAAACCTTATACCCCAGTCTCTTGTTCAAAAATTTCTAGTTTAAGCTAAAATATGGCCCACCCCTCCTCCTTCATCCACTAGTTCAATTCATGAAGATGTAGATAAGAAAATCATCTAGGAGGGGCAACCAAATGAAGAGAACAACAGACTGGAATTCTCACAGAATTTATAGGGATGGGTGTCAAAGTTTCAATTTAATCATATTATAGAATTAAAGAAAGAACCCATACAAGAGGTACAATGTGATTTTGTAGAAGATCAAAAATAGGTGGAAGATGAGCAACAATATACATATTCTGAATGTAGTGTGCACGAAGGTACCATACTCATATCGGTTATCGATTCATCACAACTTACAACAGAATCTAAAAAGGAGGAGAAAGTATCAGTTTCAAATGAAGAGGATTTACATATCAGATCCGAAGATAAGTCAACAGATCTAAGGAATGAATAACATGTTTTCAGCTTGGAAAACATCCTATTAGATGACGAGGATGACATTAATGAAGAAAAGAACATGATATAACAAATTGTTACTCAGATCAGACTTCATGGGGTAGAAAGAGTTGAGTTTGATCTCTCAAACTTCATGTTCAGTGTTGAGGAAAAGTAGATTGATGCACTATTGGATATTTGCAGTGGCTCACAAAGAGAATCAAAATATATTGCAAGCATCCAAGAGCAACAATCTTTCAAAGAAGAGGAACTTGAAGAGGACCTGCATAGTGGAAAAGAGTTTGACAGTACATCTAAAAAATTAGTCGTGATAGTCATAGTACAACAATTTGAAGATGCTAAAATGACTCCAAATCAGTCTCAGAAGGTCCTCCAGGATGATAAGGTACAACATTTTTATGAAGCAGAAAAATGTCTAAATTAGTTTTAGAATGTCAAGATGATAATCAACAACTTGTACCAACAAAAATACTTTCAAATCAGCTTCAAAATGAGCTCAAAGATAGAAAAGAAGTCAAAAAAACATGTCATATCACAATACTTAGTCTTTCATCTGTTATAAGGCCATGTCCTATTCGGTATTTGGCTAGTTTAGATCCAATTACAACAGTACCATAATTCATTTTTGTCTTAGAGCACAAAAGTATGTTTCAGACTCTCAACAACAAGCCCCAAATCATTCCAGAGTAGGTTACAGATCCGATTGATACAATTCTCAGCTATTGGACTAATCTTGTGAACAAAATAAAGGTACATGCCTCATTTCCAGCTTCTTCAAGTTTCTTGTTTTCCAAGCTGGATTCATGGCCTCATTTTTTAAGAAAGGGAAGCTACTTTTCGATGCCTATTTAAGGATTTGTTTAGCTTCAGTTTGTATCTGGTTAGAGTAGGTTATATTAGGATTTCCCTTTCAATAAGTGCAGTTCACGCACATTGCAAATTTCAATTTCATAAGTGCATTTATACACATGATCTGGTTCACCAGATCCTTTCCTAGATTTAGTTTATTTTTCAGAAAGGTCAATTTTTTCAGAAAAGGGAAGATTTTGGTTTCATACTTTTGACTCCATGCCCAATGGAAAAGAGCAAGGCACTGGTCTTAAAGCTAACAAGTGGCTTTACCTGCAGGATCACCAAAAATGTTGAAATTTTTTACACTTATGAAAAAATGGGAAACTCAAAACTTCATTTCAGACAGAAGGCATTGATGTGATGGACCTAACTGAGGGGAAGGCATACAATTTTCTTAATGTTTTGAGTTGCAAAAATTGATTAAGAAATGCAATATGCAGCTATGTGTGTTGTTGTGGAATGCAACACCTAACATATGCTTCCATTTTATGTTCGTCTTCAACAAGGAAATACAAAATCCCTGGAGGTCTAGTGCATAGCCTTGATAAAGGCAGTAATCACAACATAGGTGGGATATTTCATCCCATAGAAGCAAACAAAATTGTAGTTTCTATGGTTGAAGGTACACTATTAGTTACAGGTACATTAATTCTTGTTATTTCCTTATGTTTGAATGAGATTAATTATGTTTTGAGTTTTTTAGTTCATTCCACAATTATCATTTACTGTAATCAATTGTAAAAGGGAATAGACAACTCAATTACATAATTTAATTTCATTTATTCATAAAGAGATACAAATTCAATGTTTCCCATACTAGCCGTGGGATGTAACTTATGACTATTAAAGTAAAAGATGCATGTACACAAAGCTAAAAGAAAAAGAATATAGAGAAAACCCATCATTGCCTTTGGGTCTTCTGTTGGTATTAATCTAGTTGCAACTTCTTAATCTCCATCTTCTACATCATCCAGTTGCATCATTGTACCTAAAAAAGAAAAGAAATTTTTTGTTAGTTATTGAGCTCAGGGTTTAATTTGTATGCCTGTGCTATTAGTTTCATACAAATGAATCAATTAAAGTCAAATGACATAAGGTACATCAAAAGAGCTGGATACAAAATCAAGAAATTAATTTATTAAAAAATCACATGACATTCTTAGAAACCATGGCAGACAAAAAAGAAGAAAAAAAGTCACTATGGAATACAAGAGAAGCTATAGGTCTATTTATTTTCTAACTTTTTGTCTTGATTGTGCTGATACATGTAGTAGATGAAAATAAATTCTAATTGTTGTATTTATAAGAACAAAAACAACTTTCAATCACTGCATGACACATTTTTAATAGTCAAAGGCCAGTTTAAGGTGCAAGTACAACTTGTTCACACTATGTAACATGTTTTAGAAGGAAAGTAAAGCTACAAAATAACTTTAGATTTGAATGTAAATTATGAAAAGGGAATACAATTGTAGATATAGTTTCTTCAAAAACTAAACAAGAGAAACATGCCATTAGTGGCAAGATAGCTTGCCCAAGTGAAAAGTTCATGTCACAATAGAATAAAGTGAAAACTAAAGTGAAGTATTGAGCTCCCAACTAAAGAAACTACTTCAAATTATATCACCAAGCAGGGCAGGAATGAAGAGCTTGTTATACTTAGATAAGAGAAGACACAACATATTGAGGATTTATTATACTTAGTTAAAAGAGTGAAAAAGATTCAAAGTCACAAAAGCACTTTCATAGAATCGTAAAGTATGCTAAAAAAATCATTACATGTTGATTCCATCACAAGAAAGCATACTATTCAGGAAAAAACCATTAACACATAATGAAGCACCTTACAGAGTAATCCAAGAATAGTTTCACATGTCTTGAGTAATCACAAACAACTTTATAAGTACAAAATTCAGCTATAGGAATAGAAAAACCCTTTGTTTCGTTCTCATCACAATCAAGGCACCGATTTGAAGCATAAAAGTACAATCACAAAGATATGTTTTGAGCATAAAAGTTCAAGTATATTCAAAGAGAGAAAATTTGATACAGAGCTCCAATACAACAAACAATGCCTACCCAGCTTGAAGAAAACAAAAGCCTTAGAAAGGATAATGACAAATCTAACAAATGACTGCACCATAGCCAAAAAAGGAAAACATATTGTTACGAGACCAATCAAATAACTGCAGACCTAGTTTTGGGTATACGTGAACTATCAATAAGACATAGTCAAGAAACAAAACATGGAAGTTTCCAAGTACCCAGATATGGGTTAATTAAAACTTTACGAAAGATAAAGATAAAATTGAGCAAAATAGAGTTTCAAACACCATTTTTATAAATACTCACTTCAAAAAAAATTCTAGATTCAAAGGATAAAATGCTTCGTATTTTAATGCCATTCCATATTTTCCAAGGTTTTGCAAAGAAGCCAAGGAATAAAAAAAATCTAGAGTTACAGGAAGACAATTCCATTGCCATGAAAGGATCTTAAAGTTTTATAGTAAAAGTTTGAAGATAGAACAAGAACTCACCTTTTTCGGAGATTGAAACCCTCGAAAGGCTAAAGGATAAAGAATAGAAGACCTAATAGCCATTTCAAATTCCTAAAAGTATCACAAAGCCAAAGCAACATAATACCTGATAGGGTTTCATTATTATCTTTGTTATTATCACCTCCTCAATGAAATGATGGCCATTGTTAATAAAATAGAGAAGTATTTGAATAGAGAAGCTTCAGTTTAAGCTAAAACCAGAGCTTAAAAAATAAAACGGTGGCCACATCTTCAAACAAATCTTAGTAGAGCTCAAGGAAATGACAATGGCTGAAATAAGGCAGATTAAATGCATGCAAAGAGCCTCCATAGACCAAGCTAAAGCTCTAAAATGCACAATTATGGTTTCCTGGAACAATTTTGACAGGGTTTTGCCAAGCCAAAGGCTTCCAAGTGCATAATTATCAAATGGTAGATCAAAAGGTTCATTTTTCTACCTTTACCTAGGGTAGAGTTAGTCTAAATTCCAGTTAGATCACATAAAAAATCCATTGACAGTGCCAAATCAAAAGGGACAAGAATCAAAGGTGTAAATACAAACTCCAGGATTAACCACAGAGTTAGCTAAACTCAACCCAGGTCAAAAAAGTACCAACATGGCAGTGTGTCATGCAAACCCTAACCACCATGGTTAGCCTTTTCCACCAAAAAAATGATAAAGGGCCGAGCATTGTGGAGGAGGGGGAACTTTCCCAATAATTGTGTTCATCGAACTATATTCTGTGGCCGTGTAAATTCAAATCTGAATGATGACTTTGACTAAGGTCTTTTCCAAAATTATACACCATGATTATTATCAAAGGAGGAGGACTTTATTTTTGCATGTGCAAGTAGGTGGTCCCTACAAGGTGAAGCTTGAATTATTTGATAAGTATGAAATCAAAAGCATTATTTTTTCACAAAATTTATTTTTACATGTCATCACAAAGAGATAATAAACAAAAAGACAAAAATATCATTGCAAGTGGGTGAATATTACAAAAGGAGTGTCACATCAGGCTACAAGATAGAAGTATGCATGCACCTTGAATAGCTTGCACATCAAGCAATGGGATATTATTAGCTAAAGTATTCACCCAATTTATTTATCTTTATCAGTATTTAGATAATTCAAACTATACTTGAATGTGGATGTATTTTTTGAATTAAAAGGCTATCAATGCCTAATTGTAACAACATGTTATTTTACCCTTTTATTTATTCACAATGAAGGTTAATAATAACATGGAAGTGTAGTTAGGACTTAGTCTATTCTTAAGGGGTTGGGTGAATAATTTTGTTATATATTGTGTGTATTTGTAAAAAACAGGGGGCATTATTATGACAAGAGTAATTTTGTATTCAAAGCTGAAGCCATTGGCCAAATTTTCCCTTGAATTAGAACTTGTTTTTGCCTTTCCGATACTTTGCAGTGGTGTGTATTAATTTATTAACTCTCCTGAATTTTTATTCCATGAATTAATTAGCTTACCTTGATGTAAATTGGTGTTTCTATATAGTCTTAGTGTGTATGTTAGCTGCTATGTTGTGATTTATCCCTCAACACATAAGTGTTTGCCTTAGGACCAAGCTAAAACTCATTAGATCGTGCTTCATTAATCTGTCCTCAATATATTGTGCATGTTTATTAGTCAAAGACCTCATCAATTTTGGTGAATCACCACATTTAAATTTTAGTTACAACCATCTTTTTACCCTTAAACCCTCAATTAATCAGATTTAGGATACATCAATAAGGAACTGACCTTGTAATCCTTGAGACTCACCTAAACATAGGGATACCCACAACCTTGAGATGTTTCCATTGTATTTGCAGAAGTGAGGGATAAAAAATATTATAACACCTGTTATCCCTCTATCATAGGGTGTAATTCTGAGAGATAACAAATACACTGTGGTAAACTCTCTCTGTCTATACACCAAACAACTACCCATTTTCCTAGGAAAAACATTGGTATTCAATAGCTGGTTGACAGTCAAGATGAGAATACCCTTTCAAGCTTCCATGCTCTCATCCCTAAGATTTTTCTTAGGAATATGGTGACATGAAGGGTATTCATCTCAGTATTTGTACACACCACATTTACACAACTGATTCTAGACCAGTTAGGCAGCCAAAAATAAGGATAAACCTTACCTTCAGAGATATTTTAAAAACTGAGATTGAGAAACTTCTTAGGGTAGGATTCATCTATCTAATTTCAGATAGCCATTGGGTTTGTGTGGATTATAGGGAGTTAAATAAGGCAACCCATTGAGATTATTTTCCCTACCTTTTATTAACCAAGTTATGGATAATTTATTTGGAAAAGTTTATTTCTCATTCCTTAATGGGTTCAGTGGGTACAATAAAATCATGGTGGCACCCGAGGATCAAGATAAGACTACCTTTACCTACCCATGGGGAATATTTTCCTATAGGTTCCTACCTTTTGGATTACGTAATGATCCTGCTACTTTCCAAATATCTATGCTAACAATATTTGCTAATCTCACTCAGGATTGTGTTGATATTTACATGGATGATTTCATAGTTTATGCAGAAAAATTACAAGAGGAAATTGATAATTTAGACAAAGTACTCTCTAGGTTAAAAACATCAGTTACCTTTAAACCATGAGAAATGTCTATTCATGATGGAGCTAGATATAATCTTAGGCCACCATGTTTCAACTGAGGAAATTAAGGCGGGTCTTGATAAAGTCAATATCATTATAAAAATTTCATCCCCCGTAAATCAAACAAAAGTAAGAAGCATTATGGGACATGCTGGTTATTATAGAATTATTTTAGATTTTAGTAAGCTAGCTTCTCCACTATTTTCCCTTATAATAAAAGACTCTGAATTTGAATGGACAAAAACATGTCAAAAATATTTTGACATCATCAAGGAAAAATTGAAAAACACCCCAGTCTTAAGAGGCCCAAATTGGAAGCTTACCTTTCACATATAAACTTATGCTTCTAATGAGGTAGTGGGAGTTGTGCTTTGACAACAAGAGGAAAGAGAGACAATTCATGCCATATACAATATTAGCAAAAACATCTCCCTTATTGAAAGGAATTACACCACCACAAACAAGGAGTTTCTTGTAGTTGTTTATGTAATTAACAAGTTCTTTTATTATATTACAGGATATGAAGTAATTGTTCATATTGATCATTATGTTATCAAGTATCTAATGAATAAAACCTTGGTGCATGATAGAATTGTAAGGTGGGTGTTGTTATTGCAATAATTTAACATAAAAATTATTGATAAACCATGGAAATCTAATGTGGTGGCTGACTTTCTCTCAAGGTTAACTTTTTAGATATAGAAGAGCAGGTTAATGATGATTTTCCGGATGAACATCTATTTGCAATTTCAATTGTTTCTCCGTGGTTTGCGGACATGGCTAACTATTTAGCTATAAGGAAGTGCTCATCTTTCCTCACACATAAAAAAGAAAGTAATTAATTAAACAAAGTGTGATGTATACATGGTTTAACGGAATGCTTTTCAAATGTGGACCTATGTATTATGTAGTTGTGTAGTTGAAGATAAGATATTTGACATATTCCGAGCATGTCATGATGAACCATCAAAGGGAAACTATTCAATGATGAGAACTATCTAAAAAGTTTTGGGAGCTGGCTACTATTGGCCTTTCTTGCATAAATATGTTAAAAATTATGTATGGAAATGTGATCAATGTCAAATGATGGGAAATCCTACACTCACAACAAAGATTCCACTCCAACCTCAAGCAATTATAAAACCATTTGAGAAATGGGGGTTTGATTTCATTGGAAAACTTGACCCACCTTCTCAAGGAAAGGAGTATATCTTAGTTTTTATAGACTATGTTACAAAGTAGGTTGAGGTACAAGCTCTTCAATATGCAAGGGATGAGAAAGTTTTAGAATTTTTATATGAACATATCTTCCAATTGTTTGGAGCACCAAGATCCATTGTTTCATATCAAGTACCACATTTCATGTCAGGTGTAATCAGTTCCTTTTTGGAAACATATCAATTAAGGCATAAGAATTCATCCCCATACCATCCTCAATCCAACGGTCAAGTGGAAGTCACTAACAAATAATTAGAAAACATTATAACTAATACAATCAATCTCTCAAGGAAAAATTGGGTTCAAAAGCTACCTGAAGTAGTATAGTCCTACAACACCACTTGGAAGACAACCACATGATTCACTCCTTATGAGTTGGTCTATGGAAAGAAACCTATCTTTCCTATAGAATTTGAAATTCAGACCTTATGAACAAATGTTGAAGTAGGATTTGAGTTATCAGAAGTACAACAAGAAAGGATTCTTCAGCTAAATTATTTGGATGGGATGAGGTTATAAACACTACACCAAACTCAAATCATCCAACATTAAAGACAATTTTGGCATGACAGTCATATTAAGCAAAGAAAGTTTCAAAAACGGGAATGGGATCTTCTATTTGATTCAAAATACAAGGAATTTAAAGGTAAATTACAAACAAGATGGATGGGTCCACACCAAATTGAGGAAGTCTTCAAAAATGGGACCATACAACTACAAATTGATGGTGAAAGAAAAAAACTCTGGTTAATGGCCATAGATTAAGGTTATATTAAAATCCAACATCAGAGGAAGAGTTCAAAAATATGCTACAAGAAAATGTATCTTTGAATTGCTTAGATAATGTTTCCTTGTCCAAGCCAATGTAAAGCTAAATCACTCCTGAATAAAAAGAATAAATAGGGGATGCTTGAAAACCAACAATGACAACCATCATCCTATAAAGGAACGGTTGAAAACTAGAAGTGGTGACCATTCCTTCTAGGAAAAAAAGAGAAAAAAATATGCAGGTGACTGAAAACCAACAATGACGGTCACCTCTAGAATCATGCCATCAATAAATGTGTTGAAACAACATGCAAAGAGGAGAGAGAAAAAGGAGATTCCAATGCTACTACCAGATTTGAAACATGCTTATTAACACGGTATGTGCCATTACTCTCCTTTTAAATAATTAAAAGTCTAATTATGACTTGATATTTATTACTCTTGTATAAAATGATGACTCCCAATTTCCTATTTTTTTGCACACACCTCCATATCATAATAAATCTGTCACACATTCCTCATTTATCTCTCTCATGTACTAATTTATCCTCCATGTTGTCATTGTCTCATCACAACTAATTAAACTTTACCCAATTCAAGTTGTTTTGATATAAAATTATTTCTTCCCCCTGTTTTCCCCCATTTTTCATTACTATCATTCCATTCTTGCACTAGTAGGCCTTCAATTCCTTTGTCATCTCTGTCACCATTCCCACACTAACAAAATTTCTAGTCCTGTGCTATCACTTTCCCCATTCATGTGCTCTAGCTCCTTTCAGTACTATGCCACTACTTGCTCTGTTCAAATACCAACCATGGGAATTCAATTTTGACATGAACCAATAATTTTTGTTGAATTAATTTCTAATAAAAAATTAGTGGTAGTATTTCAAAAAGCAATTGTTAGATTTCAAGCTCGTATATGAGGAATTCAATTCTAGGATGATAGAATAATTCAGGAAAAATATTGTGGAATGACACTCAAAAGTGAAAGGTAAGAAAATCTTGTTTATCCCTTCCATAATTAGTCACATTTTTGGTATTCTAGAAGAAGTGCAACGGGTTAATTTCAGGACCCCTTACTTTAAAATTATTAAACACTTTTCTATGGGAAATAAAGAGAAATTGGAATTGGTTATTGATAATAAGGGAAAGGCCAATGGCATAAAAAGGAGTAATTTCCTTTAGGGAAAGGCCAAAGGCATAAAAAGGAGTATTTTCCTTTAGGCCATGGGCAAATGTAGCAAAATGGGTTATCAATTATTTCACATGTGAAGGTCAATATGAGGTTATATTAGGCCTTGTCATGAGAATTATTATTCACCTCCACCATGGAAAATCCCAAGGCCGTAACAAATTTAATCTTCCCCAATTTTTATTTGATTGTGTTTCCTCTACAATGGAGAAATTTTGATGGGCTTCCTCGTATCTCAAATTACAAGGTCTCATTCACCTCACCTGTAAGCATCATTTCATTAAGAAGCGTCACGGGCTTCAGAAATGGGTTAAAATCCAAAATAACTATGCCCTTAAACCTTCCCTAGTTTTAGGAAGAGGAACCTATACTTAAGAGAGACCAAGAAAACGTCTTAGGTCAGCAAGGCCAACCCCACACCCTAGATGAACATAAAACATAAATTTTTCCTTCTTAGGAGGAACAAGAGCAGTAGCTATCATGCAATCCCTACATCAAACACCTCTTATTTCTCCCACTTATCTTTACATCCCCTCTAAAGCCCTTTTTTTGAATTGGATATTGATAAAATACCAATCATGGTTGAAGAATCACCCATTCATGACAAAGGAAAATAACCCATGCTTAAAGGTGACACTAACTCATCTGTTGATTCTGATAGCATTATCCCCCAAGTGTCGTCCCTTTCTAAAGTTAAGTATGAGATACAAAAAGGTCAAGGAAAATAATTTCCCAATTGTAACTTATTTTACAAACAAACAAGGAAAATTTATCTCAGCTTGAAGGTGTAAACAAAAAAGGAGGCGTTAGCATGTAAATGTCAACTAATAAATTAAACAAACTAATTCCTAAACTAACACTTCTAATTGCAACCTCATATTGAGCTAGATGGAAGGAGGGAAGATAAATATACTTGCAATTACCTACAACTCTATGTCTTCCTTCTTTGTTGCTTTGGATGTGCTCAAATGGATGGATTGTTGATTGAACTTGATTGCTTGCTTCAGATTTTGTTGTGGATGCACTTGGGAAGCACCTCCCCTTGATTGCTTGGCCTGATTGATGAATTGATTGGATGAATGAAATAACAAAGTTTTATTGGATTTGAAAGATTGTTCTAAGCTAGCTCTCATGGAGGAGGAGAGCTCAATTTACAGTTAATGGGTGGAGGATTCAATGGCTAGGATTAAGACAAAATGGATTGAGATCAATGGTGGAGGATTTATGAGAAGAATGGAGGATTCTAGAGTTGGATTATATTAAAATTTGAGAGAGGTTTCCATTAAATTAAAAATTCAATAGATGGAGGAAGATATTTGAATTTTTAAATAAAAAATTTGGAAATTTAGAGAGGCTTCTAGAAATAGAAGCCTCTAGATTTAGAGGCGAGGATATGATTAAGATTAGATTATATTATGTTAATAAATGACGATTAGGGGTGAGGTTACATGGAAAGGCTAGGTGTAGGGATGCATAGGGTAGGTGGTAGGTGAGATGTAGGAATATTAAATTCCTATAAAATGATAATGAAGGATTAAAATAGGATAATAAGATATAATAATGGAATAAAAGGGATTATAGATGGGATAGGATATAATAATGATTTAAAAGGATTTAAGATAAATGATAAATGGTGATAAAATGATAAAGGGGTAAATATGATAAAATGGATTAGTACTAATAATTAATATTACGATTAATTATTATATGGATTTAGATGATGTTTCGGGAAAAATTAATGGTAATTGATCAAGTCAAAATTTTAGATGTCTACATTTTTCCCTTCTTTGAAGTGTTATTGCAGAATAATGACAATTCAAAGAAAAAGAATAGAAATTTTTAGGATGGTGACAAGGAGGAACGAGGCGTGTAACCACTCAAAAAGAGGATAGGCCCAAGTTAGTAGATGAGAGATGATTAGAGGATGAGAATATTTGAGGATTTAAAGGAAGAGGATTTGATCCGGAGGACATTTTTGGATGTTCTATAGTTCCCTAAATATCCCTAAATCATAACCAAGTGGTAGAGTGTTTTGAGAGATTTCTGACGACAGGTGGAACATGGAAAGTGAATCTCATACGTTTAAGGTATGGTTAGTCAAAGTATAGGTTGGGAAACTAGTCAATAGAGGTCAATAGGCAAGTAACGCCTTGATGTGACATTTTGGCAAAAGGAAAGAAGGTTAATAGTTCATGTTTTGATTGCCTGTGGTCTTCTACAGACCAAAAAAATGTGGGCCCCGTTATTTTCTGGACAAGGACCCTCAGCAAGGTTCGACACACTCTTTTATAGGAGGGGTGCCTTTTTTGCCTATGTATATTTATGTTATCAATTTTTGATATTATATGCCATATTGCATTGCAGGGTTGCAATCGAGCTCGCACGAGCTATTTTACTAGCTCGGTGGGCTGATCAACTTCCCACCGAGTCGAGTTGGTCATTATATTTTCACATAGCTCGGGGAGCTATCCATTCAAATTGGTGAGTTCACTATATAGCTCGGTGAGCTATCTCATGGATTGACGAGCTCAACATAGAACTCCTATGACGTTGGATGAGTTATATTCTTATTGGTTTGGGATATACTCCTATGTCTACCACATTTCCAACTCGGCCTAAACCGTGGCCATTCAACGTTGCACAAGCCACATTATATGTGGCGATACATCCTCCCAACTCAACATTCAATCCAACGCATAGAGAACCATACACAACTCAACCTATGACACGGTGGAGATTCCATGCACAACAAAGTAAACGATGGGAAAAATGCTAAACATGGCTCAAACCATGGCTAAGCATGTCAGTCATGCCTATTATAAAGGCATTCCCACATTGTGTGCCCATGCATGTGGGACAAGGCAATAGTGCCTCTCCACCAAAGCACGAGCCACAAGGAGATATATATGACATTCAAACCAAAAAATAGTCTTCTCCCTACCAAGATGAGGATCCACGTGTCCATGAAGCAGTAAATAGGGGTAAGCCATGTGGTGGTAATAATTCAAAGGCAAAAAATTATTTAAAATACGAAGTGGGTATGTGAACGCACGAAGATTTTGTGGATAAAAAGGTCGATTCGGGTGATTCAAACCCTGACCACCCATTCAAAAGTGATAAGACCTCACCAACGAGCCATGCTAACTCAAAAAGCCTATAAAAGGGCTTGGTGAGATTTAAATGGATAATTTAGAGTCTGTGTATTTTGGATTTTTAGATTTTTGGATGTTTGGATTTTTTTGAGGTTTTGATTGTCAGATTTTTGGTTTTGGGATGTTTTAGATTATTGGATGTTGCATGTTGATATTTTTGATTCGGGATGGGGAGGACGTGAATTTCTCCTATAAGTCCCAAAGCGTGTTTGGTTAGGATAAAAGAGAAGGATTGAGGGAAATTAGATAGGTTGGATAGGGATTGGTTGATAAGTTAGGATTAGAGGGGATAGATGTGACATAGGTGAACAGATTTAACACAATAAAATCCACGGAAGAATAATATTTCATTCAATTCATTCCGAATTTGCATTCACAATATATTAGCCATATATATATGATTTTAGATAGGCATAACAACTCTAACAATGTGTACCTATATTCTCTCAACCACTCACTAATTACGCAAATTGTTATAACACTAATAACAATTTACTCAACCACATTATCATATATATAATATGTGAACCCCTATGAGCACTAATAGATTTATTCCTAACATTCCCCCCTTAGTGCGAACATGGTGAAAACATGCCTTTGTACTTTGCACCTGCTCATGATCTGGTGATTTTCACAGGATGATCACAAACCTCAAGGATGGTTTTGCAATTGGTTTACTACAAACCAAAAAGTGATGGTTTTGCAAATGGATTACCAACAACCAAGAATGGTGGTTTTTCTATTGGTTTACCACAAACCACAAATGAAGGTTTTCAAGTGGTTTACCTACAACCACATCATGATAAGACAAGTACTATTTTTAGCCCTCATCACATCTTACTGCAAGGAATAACATAGGAAATTCTGTTGAAATCTGCTGCTCGTACATACATAGAAAAAGCTGACATAATGGAAATGGAACATTGGATCATGTTCCCCCCTCAATGTGAAATTTCCACTTATTGAGAACTACAAACTGTACCACACTGGAAGCATTAAATTCAAATTACACACACACACACACATGTCACCAAAGCTGATATGCGGCCCCATCGTTGGCAACTAACGAGAGGTCGTTGAATGACCTCCAACCTCCGATTCCTCCATCCTCCAATGTCATGCTACTAACTCAACAAGATGTGAACATGAAGTACATTTGTTTCCACATTGATCTTATTCTTTTCTTCCCTCCCGCAATGTGAAACATGTTATTTTTTCAGACGTCGGGTAACACTAAAAATGCATCCGTGAGGCAATTTTTTTTTTAAATTTTTACGGGACCTTTTACAAATTTTGACAACACGACTTTTGTCAATTCAAAATTGACTCAAAATTTTGACTTGATGACATACTAACACAAAATGACAACTTCAAATATTTTCTTATAGACACACAAATTTTGGTGTTTGACTCTTGAATGACATATGAGAAATGTCATTTAAAATAAAGAACAACCATATAGACTCATAAATTTACACATTTATAAATTTTAAAAGAATTATAAAAAACCCATACAAACAAAAAGACTACGTGAGATTTTGACAAATAAGCTAGACATAACACTTTCTAATGTATTTAGATAACCATGGCATTTAACTTAACCGAAACAATAAAATGAATAATTTTGACTTACCCAATAAGGTGAAATGACCACACTCTAAAACACAGTATGCATGGAAATAAAGGTGTGAAAAAGAAAAATAATGATACATGGTATGAACATAATCACTTTAAAATGGAGATATACGTGGTACTTGACGAGAGAGGTGGGAATATTGAGCTCCGTTCAAAAATTTTATTCGCTGCTGATGTGTATCCAAAAACTAATGTGTAGAATAGAAATTTGATGCCTTCACGTTGTTATAGACTGAATTTCATTGAATGACCAGGAAAGCATGCAAATACCTTTCTAATGGAGATAATTACTCCACGTGGCTATAGATTCACCTCTGATTTAGGGTAAGCTCATAGTTGACATGCACTATCATAAACATCGCCTGTAATCTCCATGATATGATCAATGCACTAGACAATAGCGATGAAATTAGTGCTATATATTTCCACCTATGCAAATTAATGCATCTCTTGTTGTTCAATGTTGACTGTTTACTTCAATGATTGAATGTTGCACAACACACTTCACTATTGAAATCAAATTGAATGCAATCCAATGTAGATTATGTACATTTTGGATTTTCGTTTGAGTGTTGGCGTCGTATTTTACACAAATGCTTCTTCTTGATCTGTGACAGCCTCACCATCAAATATTATCCACCTTGTGGATCCAATATTAGATATCATAATAATTTTCATGTAAACATTGATTGATCATTCATGCACAAAATTGATGCAGGCAACATATAACCAATCGACGTGAGCCACTAAAGAGCCGGCTGTTAGGAGGCAGTTACTGTAGATGCACCCGATCCAAAAACAAACGCGTTTAGAGATGTCTCAAGCCTGGTGATGATCAAATCATACGAGCTGGTAGACGGATGGCACACGGATTTGACATGTGAGAGAATTAATCTGACCAAAAATGAGCACAGGCTATCCACGTTCACATAGATGCACAATACAATAACTTTTACAAACTACCTGAACTATATCTAAAATGCTCACAAAAAAAATCTCTCATGGCTTAATTGACATCACTCTGACACCAAATGACATAGGTGAATAGATTTAACACAATAAAATCCACGGAAGAATAATATTTCATTCAATTCATTTCGAATGTGCATTCACAATATATTAGCCATATATATAGGCTTTTAGATAGGCATAACAACTCTAACAATGCATACCTATATTCTCTCAACCACTCATTAATTACATAAATTGTTATAACACTAATAACAATTTACTCAACCACATTATCATATATATAATATGCAAAACCCTATGAGCACTAATAGATTTATTCATAACAAGATGGATGTGTGCCCCTAAGTGTAAAGTAGGGTGACTTATGTGGATGGATTGATGGGTTTGATTTGCCCCTAGGTATAGGGTAGGATGGGGAGTGGATGATTCCCCTAGCAAATGGTAGTAAGGTTACCCCCAGTCATGATGATGATAGTAAAAAGGCAGATGAGGAGGATTGGATGAAAAGGAAAGATTCACTGACTAACCACAGATGTTTGATCCTAAGGGAAGAAGGATGTGGATGTTATGGATGGAAGGAAAAGGGAATTAGTGATGAACAAAATATGATTCAAACAATGCATGTTATAAGGCAAGAGAAGGACTAAAAAAAAAGTGTGACCAAGGTCTAAAAAATACCTAGTAACATATGAGCCCTATGTTTCTTCAAGATCAAAGTGTGTGAGATTGTGATGGTTAATTACCGCTTGAAGTGAAGACTTAATGGGTAGTATGTGAAGACAAACTAGCCAATGTATAGGGAGTGATTAAATCAAGTAGGTTGATGGAAGGTGAATAGAAGGTTAAGCCATACATTGTTCTGCTGCCATCTAGGAATCCATAGCCCCGACGGAGATACATTTGATTCTTGTCACAATATTGCTCTACAACCAGTCAGGCGTCCATATCCCCGATATAGTTTCTAGAAACACCCCTAGAGAGAGTCTTGAGGTGGATTTTATTTGATATGTTGATATGATTTTTTTATTTTTTAATTTTTGATATTTTGATGTTTTTTTGCACAAAGTTTGCCCAAACTCTTGAGAACCCTCAAGGGGTTAAGAATCACCAGTGGCTTGATGGGGGAGGGAAATGAGTGTAGTGATGACCTTGGCTAGAGTATGAAATGATGCACCTAAGGGTTTTCACCACAAGTTGATTAAGTGTGTTAAAGTGTGTTGATCTCTAGGAGGACAATGGTGCTTGGATGTTAGAGGTAATGATAGACCAATGTCACACTATTATAGTAGGTACTATTAGCTTACAACATGTGTTAGCAAGCTGATCAAGTGTTTAAATGAATGGATTGTGAGAGGATATGAATGAATGTGATGATAACAATGGGTGGGATGCAAATGGATTTAGGTGTTTGATGGAAGGCGGATGAGTAGGAAGGAAAGAAAATCCATGCACATGCGATGAATTACGTGTTTAATCCAATTCTATGTGTTTGGTATTTGTAGGTGGATTAAATGATTTAGGGTCAGATTGAGTAAGGATATTAGGATCAAAAAGAGGTGTGGTAGAAACGGGTTATGATGGAGTAGTGGGAAGGGCCTTGTTAATGTTAGGTGTATATCCTAAGCTAAAACAACCTGGATTTTGATGAAGGGAGATGGGTTTGTGAATGCCTTGTTCATGGATTCCTAAGCCTTTGCCTCAATGTTTCATATTAGAGAAAATATTTTGGGTTATAGGGTATCAAGTGGATGATGCCATGTGGTCATCATGTGACTGGGGGGTTGTAATTTTATCATCCGCTAAGATGTCGGACTTAACAAAGGATGGTGGAGGGGGTTTGTATTGGTTTTTGGTTGGTGATGGATATTTGGATGTATGATGGGATTTAGATGGCTGATGATGTGTGGATGTCAAGTGGGGTTTGGATGATGGGTGATTGTTAGGGATGGAAAGTTGGTGGATAGAGAGGTACAAGGATAAGAATTACTTGGTTAATGAAATTTTTGACATAATACCTAAATTACATGCAATGATTGGTCGAATGTCCATGGGTGTGATGGAAGTCACAATAGTAGTCTTCCCGATACCAAGATGGTTTAGGAAGGGTTGGTTAATGTGATTTGAGTTGGGGATGAATGATCATGTTGAATTTTTTTAGACGATGGAAGATGGTGGTCAAAGATTCTCCTAAATGAGTTAATTGGTTTAGTGTAAATGGTTTTGGGGGAGTAAGAAGTAAAGGTTTGGAGGGAGTAGGAAGTAATGGTGTAAGATTGGATGGTTTGTGAGATGTTCTGGTTGATTTTAAATTAGGATTTGGATTGGATTGGTGTGGTTTAGAAGACAAAGGGGACGGATTAGGCCTGGGGGCCGAAGTGGATGGTTTGGGCTTATGATTAGATTATTTCGAATTGATAGATTTAGATGAAGGGGATGGGGTGGATTTATATGAAGGGGATGGGTGTGATATGGGGGTCACATTAGAGTTAGGTGATGAAGGAGATTTGGGAGATGGGTGTGGTGTAGGAACCATATTAGATTTGGTTGATTTCGGGGATGAAGTGGATGAAGGTGACGTAGGAACCTCATTAAATGGGGTAGGAGATGGCATGGGGAGAGGATTGGGATTAGAGTTGTTAGGTTTGGGAGTTAGTGACTTAGGATTCACTTTAGATTCTTTAGGATTGGAGGATGAGGGAGATGCAGTAGAATTAAAGGATAGGATAATGTGAGATTTAGGTGATGAAGGGGATGTATTAGGATTAAATGTGGATGAAGATGATGAGGGTGACATAAGAGCCACATTGGATGATTTAGGATTGGGGATAGAAGGGTATGGGGGTGACTTAGGAGTTATATTGGATGAGATAGTATTGGAATTAGGTGATGGAGGGGATGACATAGGTTCAAAGGATGAATTATTTGATGGTTTAGGGGATGTGAGACTATCTAGGATAAATTATGTAGGATTGGATATGGATGATGAAGATGAAAAGGATGGGTGACTAAGATGAGATGTGGAAGATAATGATTGTGGATGAAGTTGTTGGGGTTATGGTGGATATGTGAATGGGACTCGATGATATATTTTATGATGATTAGATTTAGGAGTTGAGGTTTTGGATGATGGTGGATTATTCACGTGATTTTGGATGGGATGAATGTGTAAGTTATGATGATTGATAGGGCATTTGGAGGCTGGGGTTTGGGATGGTTGTGTGGGTTTGAGATAAAGAAGGTCCTCTTGGTGTAGGCTAAAGTTATTGAGGTTGTCAAATTTAATGAAGTTGGCTTGTGGGTATAGTGGTTTATGTTGTTTAGGTCTAGGTGTGGATTGGGATGATTGGGGTTAATTAAAGAGGAAGTCAATGGGGTGAGATCTAGAGATCTAAGGAAGGGGAAATTGTGGGTGGGTTTGGTTAGGAGGTGAGGTTTGAGAGGTTATTGGTTGATTGAAGATGGAAGATAAGATATTTGTTGATTAAGTTGTTGAATGGTTTTTAGGTTGTTAGGATCAACATGGGATGGTTGATTTGGATGACAAGGATGAGGTTGGTTAAGGTAGGATAATCTAGATTTGAGAATTGTTTATTAAGGTGTTGGATGGTGTGTGGGATAAAGTGAGATGGTTGAATTTGATGGGTAGGGGATGATGGGATAGTTTGGTTGATTGATTTAGAAAAGAGATAGGGGTTTGGAGAGGATGGGGATTTATGATCAAAAGCCATAGTTTGATAGGATGTGCGGGTGGTTGGTTTTGGATTAGGATTGATGGTAATGGTATTAGGATTAGGATTAAGTTGGTTAATTAAGGATGGTAATGGGATTCAAGGATTAGGATTGTGTGATTAAGGATGGATGATTATGATGATGTTTGTTTAATTAAAATTTCAATATAATAGGATACTTAAGGGTGTTCACAAACACACAATAAACATGCAACACACACCGTAACTAGTCAATTGGGATTGCAATCAAGCTATATCCCGCTTTCAATACCACACACCGATGGATGGTGCCACAAACTAGGATCTCCGCCTATGTGTCAATGCGTGAGGTCAGCTAGTAAGTGATCTTGGGGAGTGCGAGCCTCCTTGCAACTATGGTTTAATATGCAGCCAAATGGTTTCCTAGTCTAGTATGCACAATGGGCTCACTAGGGGTGTCCCAGATATACCTTGCGGTATGTGGGGCCCAAGTTCTGTGTTGTAAGGATGTTATTCTAAGGCCTGGATGTTGGGACATGGAATCCCCTCACTTCAATGTATGCTCTTAAAACAAACAAGCACTTAGCCAATAATGACAGCTATCCTTGAATTTATATACCCAAACTAGAACACGGGGTGTGTCTACATGTGTGGAGATGAAGACCATGGTCACGATACCCCTAGGACTATGGCAAGTGTGTGGATGTCACTTCCACGTCATGTTACCCCTATAAAAGAAAAAAGGGAAGGCTAGTCATTTTTGATCCTCAAGATCGTCCTAGGACATGCGAGAGGAGAGCATACACGGCGTTGCCTTCAGGATTTGAAACAAGTAAGCCACAAAATTTACACAAACTGATGATAAATACACAGAAACATGGATGTAAGATAAAATGATTAAAATTTATATGATGGGGGCCCTTTGACAGAGGAGGACCTGTAAGACAAAAGAATTAGTAGTTGGACATTTCAAACCCTGATGTTTTTTGGACCGTAAACGAGCTGCAAGACAAAAAGTGCTAGTAGTTCTGGATTGATTTTTAATCTGATGTAATGTCCTAGGAAATTGCACACAAAGTGTTAGGTAATTTGGAACCACGAAAAGATAACTTAATGTGTAATTAAAACGACATGATTTAGGAAAATGAAAACTTATGAATAAATTATCTTGCAGAAAACTGAATGTAAGAACTTTCATTGCATAGATATTTTCAATACCTTTCTAGGAGAAATCAAAACACAGTTGTTTTCGAGTTCAGGGTCAAAAATAATGACTCTCAGAAGGTAGGCAAAAAAATATTAGCAGAGACAAACGCGCTATTACAAGGCCAAACAGCGCTACTCTACAGTCGCAAACGCACTATTTTTCACAAACACAGCATTACTTTGTACAAACACACTACTATCAGGTGTGTAAACACGCTACTTTAGATACAAACGCTCTACTTTAGTTTACACATACGCGCTACTTCTAGTGTAAATGTACACGCCACTCTGTGCACTAAAAGACGGACTATTTAGACAAAAAAATGATAGTTTTGTGGTTTTAAGGCTTAAACAAAAGTGTTGAAGTATTTACAAATGTGCCACGGGGTCTACAAAATCATTGTTTTAAGTTAAAAGTGCTAAAACAAAAGTTTTTTATGAAAATTTGAAATTTTAAGGTGCATAAATGGTCACGAAAATTCTTGAAATTTCGATAGCTTATTTATGACACTAAATGGTACTAAAAACAATTAAAAATTTTGGGGGTAAGCTCCATGGTGGGTGTCGAAAATGTAGAGACAAAAAAAGGGTGTTAGTATGCAAATATGCAAACTAAGAACTAAATACAATTTAAATCCCAAGCTAACACTTCTAATTGCTACCTCAAATTGAGCTAGATGGAAGGAGGGAAGATAAATATATCTTTACTTACCTAAAAGTTGAAGTCTTCCTTCCTTGTTGCTTTGGATGTGCTCAAATGGATGGATTGTTCATTGAACTTGACTGATTGCTTCGGATTTTGTTATGGATGCACTTGGGCAGCATCTCCCCTTGATTTCCTGGCTTGATTGATGAATGATGAAGGATGATTGATGATTGATGAATTGATTGGATGAATAAAAAATGGCAAAGGTTGGCTATGGATTCTGAAAGATTGTTCTAAGCTTCAAAAAACTAGCTCTCATAGAGGATGAGAGTTCAAATTTATAGTTTGTGGGTGGAGGATTCAATGGCTAGGATGAAGCCATCTTATATTTGATATCAAGGGTCGAGAATTGATTAGAGGAATGGAGGATTCTAGAGTTGGATTATTCTAGAATTTGAGAGAGGTTTCCATTGAATTAAAAATTTAATGGAGGGAGGAAGATATTTGAATTTTTAAATTAGAAAGAGATAAATTTAGAGAGGCTTCTAGAAATAGAAGCCTCTAAATTTAGAGGTGAGGATATGATTAGGATCAGATTAGGCTAGGTTAATAAATGTTTATTAGGGGTGAGATTAAATGGAAAGGCTAAGTGTAGGAATGTGTAGGGTAGGTGGTAGGTGAGATATAGGAATATTAAATTCCTATAAAATGATAATGAAGGATTAAAATAGGATAATAGGATATTATTAATGGAAGTTACAAGGGATTAATTATGGAAAATGGGATATAATGGATGAATTAAAATGATTTGGGATAAATGATAAATGGATATAATAATGATAAAGGGGTAAATAAAATAAAATTGATTAAGTAATAATAATTAATCTTGTGATTAATTATTATATGGGTATAGATGATGTTATTTGCGGAAAAAAATTAGTCGCAACTAATCATGTCGACATTTTAGATGTCTACAGAGGGCACAAAAGGAAAAGATAATTCAACATCTCCAAAATTCATTGGAGAAAAAATAAGAAGTCATCCAGCAACAACAACATAATATGGAGGAGAGAGAAAAAATATTTCATAGCCTTCAGTCTAGAACTGAAGAATTGACCACAAAGCTTGTGTTCTTACAAGGAGATAAATAGAAAAAAGAGTCTGTGGAAACTACTAGTCAGAAAATTCAAATAGACTTTGTATTTCCCCATATCGTTGTGTTAAAAGTTATGTTAAAATGGATGAAAAAGTGTTACGATCTTAGAGGAGTAGCAGAGGAGAACAAAATATTAAAAGAGGAGAAAAAGGTACTTCAAGATAACATGTTTGTTCTCTATAGGTTGTATGACCAAACCCCTGTTTGTTGGACACCTTCTAATTTTTATGCATTAAAATTGAGGCAACGATTCTATAAATGGAAAGATTCTATAGTCTTCTCCACTGAATCAATAGAGTTTGAAAATGATAAAAAAATTTTTTGGAGCATATGTAATAGCAAACACAGTAATAATTTATTGTGTGAATTTTATGTCCAAAAGTTTCTTCTCCCTGAGCAGGTGGAAATACCAATCAATTTGTATGTGGGAGAAGTGAAATTGAGATATTTTGTGTCCACTTTAAGAAATCAATCTATGTGGTGTGAGAAAAGAGGGGTATATGTGAGAGAATAAACTAATGCATGCCTCTTGATGAGGCATGATCTCCTAGCTCCAATTGGATTCTTTAGGAGATATCAATCCTAGGTATTTTGTCTACAAATCGTGGATAAGTACAAAGAAAATATCTTAAATTTTGTCTCATATTTCTAGGAGTATGTACTGCCAAACTTTAACATGAATGTTCTTGCTTTTTAGATATGGTATGAACTACTTCCAGAGGTCTGGAATAAGAAGAAGAAGGTTATTTCCCCAACTAACCTTTGGTGGTCATTAGAAAGGGAAAAAGACTTAATGAAAAATAATGCTAGAGATGCAAGAGAAATATATATGCATGAGATTCCAACCACCATTGATATTAGCCCCTATACCAAGATGGAGCACCACAAAGGATAAGCCTATTGAAAGCTATAAAACATGGAGGGAGATAATCATCAAATTCTTTGGGTTTTCTAATACCAAACAAGATTAAACATGGCTTATTTTTACAAATGAATATAATTCTACACGTATCGTCAAAAACTTGAATATGTAGTAGGAGGACATGCTACACCTTAAGTGTGGGGGAGTGATGAACCTTGCTAATTCCTATGAAAACCCTATTTTTTGCGTCATCATTTTTTACTAAGGCTGATATTATCATTTGTAATTAATACTTTAATATATTTAAAAGGAAGTTTTTTGTATAACCTTTCTAATTTCATCTTGTGTATGATTCTTCAAATGAGTTTAAATGAATCTTTATATGCATTAACAATGTGGTTGAAGAACATATCTTAAGCCAACACATGATTTAGATATGGCCCAACGCATGACTCATTCACACATTGGCATATGAATTTTCCATGTATTGGAGCAGAACTCAGTTTAGAGCGCAAGACTCATATGAAGGGAGAAAATGACTCAGATGGAAAGGAGGTGAGTTGATTTTAGTCAGTACACGAGTTGCCATGGTGAAAAGAGCATTGAACATAGACTACCATCTAGAAATCATGTGACTCGTGTCAATTATGTAAATCCTACTTAGCATTCAGTTCGACTAGAAACATGGGACAAATGAAACAGAACAACTGGAAGTCACTACAATTTAAGGGATTCAATGGATGATATGTGGCATGTACTGGAATTACCGAAGTATCTCAACTGAGAGCTAATTAAGGACTCCAATAAGAGTTAACAAGATGAAATATGATCTGTTACCCAGATGAAATCTAATCTAAGTACAAAATGCACTTGTTATCTCAAAGTTGTAACTCTTGACAAGTAGTTATTGTTATAGAGATATTTCAGTTAAGTAGTAGTTAATTATTAAAAATAAGTTGTCCTCTTTTAGAGTGAAAAGGATTGCTCTTGGTATAAAAGGGAATTTGTAGTAGAATTACATAGTGCATTCATTGGTTGCTGTTGAAATTATTATATTCAATAAAGTGCATGATTTTGGGTTAGATTGACTTGTGTGATTTGCAATACTAAATTGGATCAAAGGGAAGGAGAAAGGGCCACTCCTCCCCAACATGAAGGGAGAATTTCTTGTTTATTTGATTTCTGTTTATTGTGCATTTATTTAATTAACAAAATTTCGTTGCTTTCAACATTTCAATTATGAATTTAGTAATATTTTATTTATCAATAAAAAAACATTTCTTAAATGCATTTAGAAGTAGTAGTTGATTGAATTCAATAGTGGATACATGTTGAGCACGATTTAAATAATTCTCTTTGTTAAAAATAGCCTACATTACCAGAAACGCCGTAGGGGGCCTCAGGAGTGGGAGTGGGAGCGGTGGTGGGAGTGGGCAGGGGCTGCGGAAACGCCTGGGTATGGCACAGGCCGTACCCGGGCATTTCTGCAGCCCCTACCCACTCCCATGTTTAAAAAAACATTTTAAATTTTTTTTTTTTTATGTTTTTAAAGCCACACAATAATAAAAAATTATAAATTTCTTCTAATCTAAAAACCTTAAAAGCTACCTTTAAACAATAAAACAAAAGAACAACACAAAAACAAAACATAAAGCAAACAAACTCACATTGTGGCTCTCCAAAAATTACATTGTGCTTATCTAGGGTTTTGAGCAGCTATTGCTAAGCTTGTAGGAGTGTGAGGAGATGGCAAAGGAGGATTTGTGAAGGATTTGTGAAGGATTTGATTTGTGGTTTACTAAGTGAAGGAAAGTTTTTTTTAATTTCTAGCCTTGTTCCTCTTTTTTTATTATTATTTAATCTTTCACACATTAACATTTTTTTGTTTATGTTCATTTTTTATTTTGCTCTTTCCATTTAATTTTTTTAATTTTTCATTGTTCAATCATAATGCAATTGCATGCCATTGTTTTCTTTGCTTAATTTATTTTAAAACCTTGTAGGTATTTCTACAATGACAACAAGTTCTGCTTCTTACTGGGCAATCTTTGGCCAAAGTCTTTGACCCAAATTCACCGTTATGGAGGCACGTAACAATAGTTCGACAACTTGTAGGTGGTGGTTGTTTTGAATGGAAAATGCAATGAGTGTGATGGTACTATTCAAAGGCTCTTACAGTAGGGTGTGAAAAGCCACTTATGTGCCATAACGGGTAATGGTATAAGAGTATGCAGGGGGGAGGAATAATGCTGGGGTGCCAAAAGCAAATGTTTTGGCATATATCAAAGAACAGGAGGATGCAGAGGCTAAAGTGGCTATGAGAGCGGGTCATCCATTGGCCAAAAGATGAGGTTAATCTCATTCAGCAAGGCCTCCAGTTGCTCCATCACCTAGTGGATCCCCAATTATGGCCATGCCCACATCCATTTGTGGCTCCTATCTCCACGGATGAGGATGTTTCCCTTGCATGAAAGAAAAGTAAGACAAAAGGGCCATTGGAAAAGGCCTTTCAGAATGAGATCAGGGAGATTACAAATGAACGACTTACAAGGTGTGTATATGCCTAATGGGCTTTCTATTTAATGTTGTGAGATCACCTTATTGGCATGAGATGGTGGGAAAGCCATCAATGAGGCACCAAAAGGGTAAAAACCACCAGGATTTGAGAAGATCCGCACCACCTTTTTAGATAGACAAAAAAAAATGTGGAAACCTCCTTGCAACTAATTAGGGACTCATGGACCAAAATTGGTGTGTCCATTGTTTCTGATGGGATGGAAAGATGCAAGAAACCACCCTTTAATCAATGTTGATTGCAGTATGCCCTAAGGGGAAAATGTTTTTGAAAGCATTTTATTGTGAGGGGGAAAGTGAAGGATGCCCAATTCATAGCCAACATTCTCTTTGAGTCCATTAAGGCAGTGGGGCCTGAAAATGTTGTCCAAGTGATAACGGGCAACGCCAAAAATTACAAACATACGAGGATGCTAGTTGAGGCACGTTATGGGCATATTTTTTGGACACCTTGTGCTGTGCATTCATTGAATTTAATGCTAAAGAAAATGGCAAACAAAATAGAGAGGATCCAGCAAGTGTATGCAGAAGCTGAAGAAATCCAAATGTTTTTCACCAACCACCACATGTCACAGGGCATTTTTAGATCATTCTCGCAGTTGGAGCTACTGAAGGTAAGGAAAAGCTTTATTTCTTTCTTTCTTTTTAATTTAAAATTTAATAAAAGTTTTTTAGTATTCTTTTAGTTTTCAATTTTATAATTTAAATTTTATTTTTAATTTTTGTTGCTCGTTCTTATTAGGTTGCTGAGACTCGGTTTGCATCGCACACAATCATCTTGAGAAGACTAGTGAAGGTGCGAGAGGCACTCATGAGGATGGTAACATCCAATCTTTGGTCTGTATGGAGGCAATCAAACACTCAAGGGGCTCAAAAAGTGAAGAGCCTGATCTTAGAGGACCCTTGGTGGGATAGAGTGGGTTATTTATTGAGTTTTATGGAGCCCATTATGAGCATGATCCGGTTTACTGACACAGATCAGCCATGTCTAGGAGAGATATATGACAACATCGACTCAATGATTGAGAAGATAAAAGCCGTCATAAATGCAAAAGAACAAGATCCTGAGGAAATATTTTTCAAACAAGTGAAGTCAATCCTCATTGAGTGGTGGAACAAAATGACCACCCCATTACATCTACTAGCTTTTGCGTTGACTCCTATATTTTGTAGCACAAATATCCTTTCCTTGCCAGGAAGGGTAGCACCATACAGGGATGCGGAAGTTAGTGAGGGATATATAGTGGCATTGGCTAGGCTCTTCCCTGATCTTGAGGCCCAAGACCAGGTTATGGTAGAGTTTGGCAATTTCATAGCAAAAATGGGTCATAGCCTTCTTGCTCTTCGGAGCAAATACAAGATGGATGCACATATGTGGTGGTACCTCCATGGTACTTCATCGGTTTACTTGCAACCTCTTGCAATCAAGGTCTTGGCACAGGTAATTTTTTAATTTTTTTATTCTCTTTTCTTTTACTGTTTTAAAATTTAAGTTTGAGTGTTTAAATCTAAAGTTGAACTTTGCATTGACTTTGAAGTTTGGGTTGCCTTAATAGGTTGCAAGTTCATATTCCTCTGAGCGCAACTAGAGTACATATAATTTCATCCACTCATAGAAACGCAACAGGTTGGGGGCTAAAAGGGCTGAAGCTTTGGTAAATATACATTCCAACTTGCGCCTTTTATCCCACAAACAGCCAAAGTACAAGGAAGGGTCAACAAGACATTGGGACATTGATCCAGAGATAGTTGACTTGGATGCTTCCATTTCCCACCATGGAGCATATGATGATGAGGGGAGTTATGTGGCACTTGCATCATGAGACCTACATGCACAAGGGGGGTGCAACTGGTAGTGGCCCTAGTGTGAGTGGTTCGAGCCCATGTGGTTCTAATGAACCACATAATGATGATGATGTAGCTGGTTTTGATCCTCTTGATGAAGAGGAATATGATGAATATTGACAATGAAAGATAGTTTGAATTTGAATATTGATCTAATGAATTTAATATGATCATGAGATTCATGAAATTTGAATATTGATCTTGATTTGAATTTAATATATCATGAGATTCATGACATTCACATTGTGTTCGATTTTAAGTATTTTAAATTTTAATTTAAACTTTTAAGCTTTTAAGTTTCTCTAATGAACCATGAAAATCCAAAACCTTGAAATTAGTTATTATGGCTTATAGACAACAATATTTGATCTCCAGAATGAAGAAGTACATTTCAATTTGGTAAAATGATCATAGCTTATTTTATCGGTATCCTAGCTTGTTTGTTGTGGTTATTCACTTGGATTAGAATTTAGCTTATTAAAATTCCTTGTAAACTCTTTACAATCTTGATGGTGCCTCTTTCATATGCATAATATGTGGTAAAATAATCAAATTAAATTCCTATTTAGAATGCACGGGCTACAAAACTGAAGAGGATTTATATCATTTTTTCCTAAAATTTGGCTCTAGTATTATTTTATATCTAGGAATTTTTGCACCTATAAGCATATTATGCCAGGGAATGGAAAATCCTGGCCAAATGCTATTAATATTAATTTTACATGAAGCTTCCAATAATGAGGTCAAAAAAAATTGATTATTCCATTTATTCTTTCACAAGGATGTGTATCGGCATTAAGAATATCCCCATAGCTCACGCACATTTAGTTACATATTTACTGTTGGTTATACCCGTTCCTAATCGACAAAACTATGATTTCAATTTAGAAATATATTTTTTATTTGGTTTTGTTTCAAGTCACACGTGATTCCCGCAGGCTCAGTTCAGCAATTAGCAGCCGTTCGTGAGAAGACCAATGGCTAAGTACCCACATTCTTTAAGGAACTGTTCTTCAAAAACGGCATTCTAGAATTTTTTGTAACCTACACACCACTGAGAATAATGGGAGGACCTCCCTTCAAATTGAGCCGTGCGCGGACCCTGATTATCTTTGGAACAAGGATGCTTCTTTGTTGAAAGAGTGCAAGGGCATGATCAAAGTATTTCAGTACGCTTTCTAAGGAGTGGAAAGAGAGGACTGTCAACTATGGGGGACAGAAAATTCTTGTCAATGAAGAGCTCATTGCTGAAGCGACCGGTCCTCAGCCTGGATGGGTACCCGCTTCTTCAACAAAAGGGTTATCAAAGAAACTGAAGAAAGAAGATTTGTGGAGGAAGATCTTATTTTCAGCACAGCGGGTCTGCTTGTAAGCTCAATTCCATCACCATTTGATGAAGTCACTCGCATGATGATTCATTTCATATCCTTGGAAGGTAGGTTTGTTACTGTCCCAGCTAAGCATCTCATCTTTTTAAATCACTTCCGTAGGAATAGATTGGTTTGCTTCCCTCATTATCTATTTACAAAGCGCTCCATTTTGGAGTTCCAGAAGCATACCCGGGCGGTTCCCTTGCATCAAGGGCTTATTTTGCTTATCCACAAACACTGCCTTCTCAAGTACCCCCGGTCTTCCCTCCTCTCCTAGCCCAGCTCCGATGGGCTCTGCTGCTGCCAGGTCCTGCTTCCCCTGCTGCCCTTGCTGGCCCTGCTGCTGCCCCTGCCACCGGTGCTGCTACCCCCATGCCAGCTGCACAGTTTCTCCTTCTATTCCTCCTTCTGCTCCTCCTGACACTCACCTCGCCTCTTCCTCTAAACGACCTCTCACCAGGGCTTCTAGGAGACTCAACCTTGAGACTCTTGCAGCAGGGAAAGAGCCTCTTGATCTTGACATTGCACGTGACCTGCTGAACATAAGTAGTGCCAGTCCCTGGGAAGCACAGATGGATAACCCTTCTAAGAGACTGGAGGCCTTAGAGGCATAAAAATGCTGAAGGATGAGGTCAAAAATCTAGCTAAGCAAAAATAAGAAAAGCATGGAGGGGGAAGGGAGCATTGACAATAGTCAGGTTGAAGACATATACCTGACCTCCTTGGACTCCCGCCTTGGGAATAAGACTAGGCATGATTACAACAAGGGCCATTGAGGAGTTCATCGTGGGGCATAGTGTTTCCAAAGCGGTATCCCGGCTACACTTTGGGGCAATGAAAAGAGAGCAAAAGAACCTCGAGGAGCTCAATAAGACGGATGCTGCCCACATGACCGCTTTGGGTATGTTTCATGCTTGGAAAAAAGTCAAGATCAGTGTTGATCAAGCAGCCAAAAAGTAGTCCTGCATGCTTCTACTACTCTCTTTTGTTATTCTTACTATTTCTTGGCTGTCGGGTTACTGTTTTTTTGCTGTTGTTTTGCTGTTAAGCCTCGCTTGTGTAGCTGTTTCTGGGCTACGTTGATTTTCATTGTTCCTCTTGGACTTGGTTAAACTCTTATTCCGGCTTAAAGGCCTTTTTTTGTATTCAAGGGTATAGTCCCTTTCAAAAAACTATTTTCCATTATTAAAAAAAAAATTTGCCGACTTATCAAAAGTCTCTAAAAAAATTTTACAATTCATTTTGGCCCCAAACTCTTAAAATACCAATTCAAAAAGGCATGTTAATAATCCGTTACTTGTCTCCGATTGACTTGAGTTGCTTTTTAGAATATCCAAACATCTACACAATACTCCCTTTGGATTTGATCTTATAACTAGAAAATCAATGATGTCTTGGGAAATTTCATTATAGTGTAATCCCCTAAAATGTTAAACCATTGAACCATACTATCTTCAATTCTCTACGGATCCTAAAGTGTCATCAAGTGGCTAGGCAATCATGAAATTCATAGCAGGGTGTGATTTTCCAGTGAAAAACATAACATTTTTACACATGGTTTCATTGCAACTTGACTGTCAGCCATGGATCCACTTTCTAAAAAATAGTATGGTATTCACAATATTGACAATTGGCTAAAAATAGTAAGTTTCTCAAACCAGGTGTTAATTCCTAACATTCGCAATATCCCGAATAAGTAAGAAACATCAGAAAAGGGGAATTCAGGAAAATTCTCTATAAACAACAGTATACATGGTAGTGGGTCATATAAAAATAATAGGTTTTTAAAATAGTAATTTCTTCAAGAAGTTGCAACAATCCAAATGAGATAGGGCTATCAGAGAGCAAAAATGAATGGAAACCCGCTATTAAATAAAAATTTTCAGTTTCAAGTGCAAAAATTTCGTAGTGACTCTTGTCCTTAACCACTGACCATCTCAATGATTATTTGGAAAAATCCTGAAGTTCAAATACTCAAGATCTTGAGCCCATTTCAACCCTAATCAATCAGTATCCAGGTGTGGGTGATAGTGATGTCACTCATATAGATATTGAAGATCTAAAAAATAGAATTCATGGAGGACCCCAAGAACTAGATCTTATGGAAGAGAAACTATTTTCAAGTGGAGTATTCTCAGAAGGGGTCATCCATCATCTGGTTCAAAGAATTGAATTTTTCCTGACATCCCAAGAGCCCAATCACTATGAACTTAACTCTAACATAGAGAGTGAATGTGATGACAACTCAATTCTTACAGTCCTCTCTCCTAAGGGCATCTCTTAGTGTTTACAATTTCCCACCATTTAATAATATGGTAATTTCATTACCAAAGAATTTACATCACAATAATGGGTGAATACTGACTCCTATGTGCAAGGCCTCACACTTGGGTCATGGCTCAGGTAGGGAATAAAATCCTCTCACATTCTGAAAAGCTTGTCTAAGAGTGATGGATGAGGAAATAATGGAAGAGTTTTAGGACTAGATGGATCAATTCATCCATGATCCAATGAAGGGAAGCAAGTAATGGAATGGGGGGAAATTATAAGTGATAATAATGTTCATCGGTATTTGCTCTATTTTCCTTCTACAAAAAAGTTCACTATAACCTCTTATCGGATATATGATCTTTCCTAAAAAATACATTTCAAGGGCATTAATGCAACTCTCGATGTGTCCTAGTGTTATAGGCCCCTGATAAGTATCATCGGCTCATGCACAAGGAGAGTAATCATCACTTTACTAAGGTAAACAATGCATTCACCATGTCATCGTTATCAAACTTATAGAAGGAAACCTAGAGCTGAGGATCATCCTCTCAATTAGTAATGTACTGATTGAATCATAAATGGGAAATACTTCAATCAGTTCTCAACCTTCACCTACATGGAGGCATTTTTTGAGCTTTGATCTCACTTGTTGCAAACTTCCCAGGTACCCTAGTGAAAAAATGATAATGTTTAAATTATGTAGGCAATTGTCTCATGTTCATAACATCTGTAGGAACAAAAAAGAAGGGGGTATATTTTCCCATATCTATGGGGATATATTCATGCAAAATTTGTGCAGACACACCAAACATTGAAGCCTCCTTCCCTTCCCTTAGCTTCTATTCCTATGTATCTAGGCTTGATTTTGATATCAGGAGAAATCATAAAACTTTTCAATTTCCTTCGATTGCATCATTGTCCTCAAATTTAGGACTATTGGTCCAATTTCCTTGATGACCTTAAAGTGAGAAAGAGGGACCATAAAAAGATGATAGTTGATCAAATGACGAGTTTCAACTTTGATTGGTTCATTTAATTCAAGTTGGAGATGATGGATAAGATTTGTTCAACCCAAAATAACATGCAATAAAATCTACACCTCTTCTACCTATCACATGGAACATGAATTTGGAGTTTGGTGACATAAAAACGAAAGGACTATAGTAGTGATTCAAATATCAATAATGGTTCGAGGAAAAGGGAATTTCCCTCATCAAGTTTTGTGGCCTGAAAAACTCATCTTAAGACAGGCATCTCACATTTCATCCTTGAAGGCATTTGAGAAAACTATAAGCTCCACTCACTTAGGGGAACCCTCAAAGAGAAAGACTATGGAGGAAGATCAAACTAAAGTTTAATTATCAAACGATCTTACCCTAAGAGGCTCCATAATAAATATAAAGTCTCTGAGGATCTCGTTGAAGATCATGAGTAAGATGATATTGATCCTTTACAACCTCCAGTTCTGCATTGGTTCCTGAGCGTTTCTTCCTTAGTACCTGAGTCATCTCATCAAGTGCAAGATTTGATTGTATAATCCTCTTAAACCTGAAAGTTCTCTCATGCCCAATCCTTGAGCCCACACCAACATAAATTTTTCCTTGGATACAATATTTGATTGGGAGTAATCCAAGGAAAGTACAATAGGAATTAACACTAGATTTTGAAGATATCTCAAGGATCATGAAAACCAAATGAAGTTCCAGAAGGCACAGGTAACTTCTTGCTTCTTTAGTGGAGCTTCTGGTAGATTAAAGTATATAGAGGTTTCCTGGCCAAAATTTATAAAACATGTAGAGGAGATGACTCAGGAAGATTATGAAATGATAAGAATCTCCTTGAGACAAGCTACACCTGAGGGTTATGCACACTTGTTTAAAGAATCTACGACACATATGATTTCTTGGAATGATGAGTAAAATATACAATAGAGTAGTTGGAGAAGCATGTGAGAGCTTTCACTTCTTATCTGTAGTAATTCTTAGACCCCTGTGTAATACCATCTCTTCTTTCTGAGGTCATCAATCTTAACAATATTTTTGACCCTGGGAAAATCAAGAAGGCTCAAGGTCACACAATACAAGGAAGGGATGATGATAGATGTGTTGAGAAGATTCTTGAGAAAAGGAAGATCCAATTTTTGTCAGATATCCTCTAGTTGTTCAAGTTTTCTCTTACCACAGATTATAAGGTGAATATTACCAAGCTAAGAGCTTAAGAAGGAGTTTAATCTCATTAGCAATTTTGTGAATTCCATTGGTGTCTGAAATGAGAAAGTTTGATTCTCACTCCTTGGTCTAAATTGTGTTTGCTTCCATGGCTGACAACATGTATCATATTTGGTCTCACACGTTAAGTGATTAGTACAAAATTTTGAACGATGCTATCAATGATCTTGATTTTTGTGAAGAACAAGCATCTCAAACTATTAAAAGTATTGGAAACAGTGTGCGGAAGCTCAGATCACCTTATTTAATGAAAATTTAACAATGGAAGAGATCTTGTGAATTCTTTCAAGAGCTAGTCAAACAAGAAAAGGGAGACACCTTAGCTTTTAATGAAGACACATTTAAGTCGATTTAATATATCAAAGGTTCAATTTTAAACACTACAAGGGATCATCATATGTGGTTCAACCAATGTAATACCATAAAAAACATTCCTAATACCCGGATCAATGCTCTTATCTTAATTCATGAACAAACATGTAAGTAAAGTGGCACCTGTTGTGGCTTGTTTCAATAAAGATTTCAAGGGTGAGGAATTTTTTCGATAAGCATTCCCAAAAGATGATCCTCAATAGTTGGTTCTTCATCAGGAGAGGCTTATTCTTCTCCTATCAGAGTGATCGACCTCTCTTCTTCCTTCATCCTTTATCTCTCTCACTTTCTAATTCTTTGTTAAGGAGGTACTTTTAACTATATTTTATAATTCACTTAAGTGACCTTTGTGTTATCATAGGGTAAGTGCAGGAAGTTGATGGACAAATATAGGGTCATAAGTGGACGTCATATTGTAAAAAACAGCAAAATCTCAACTTGTAGGGATTATTAGCTATACACGCACTCTAAATTAGAAAAATTTATATAAATATGAATCGTAGCATTCGGAATCTAGTTTCTAAAATACTAATTTTTGTAAAAATGGACAAGTTTAGCTATATTAAACACTTAAAATTATATGACTTTTTTTTTTTTTGAAAAAACTTATAAGATTGTAGTCCGTTTGCCCGCATTTTGGATGACCAAATCTTGTTATTTTTTTTTTTCCTTTGGTGAAACGTTAGATGTAGTTGTCTATCTTGGGATGGATTTTATTTTGTATTTTTTTTAGCAATATTTTTTTTAATGATTTTTTCCGTGAAAGTGGTCTGAAAATATTTAGAAAATGGAGCGCTTTCCGTTTGCCCGCCATAACTATATCAAAAAATATCGAAATCAATTTTTTTTTTTTAAGGTGTATAGAATTTTTCCACGCTTGGGATGGTATAAGTTTTATCATATTTTGATAAGCGAAACAAAAGTTACAGTCTTAAACGTAGACATGAACATTCACGGGAAAAAATGTCTTAAAGACCTATTGTTAGTAAGAAATTATAAAATGATATTTATCTTATTCTATTCACTTTAAAAACAATATTTCTACAAAGCTAAGAGTCTACCCTACGTGATGGCACCATTTTTGTGAAATGTTTTCAGTTTTTTAGCATGGTTCAAGTCTTTGGAAGAGCAGATTTGAGGTTTTTTGACCTTTTGCACTTCATAATGACCTTCCATAGCTTTGGTTGGGGAAAAACAAAGATTTTCTGAGGCTTAGGTTTGGCAGATAGATCCGCGATCGCGGTTTTTTTAACTAATATCGCGAGCGCGCTTTATAAACCGCGAGCGCGCTTTATAAAGCACGCTCGTGGTTTATAAAGCGCGCTCGCGGTTCATAAATCATATTTACACACATCCCAATGTCTGAATTACCATGTGATTTTTACTCTCTGACCTTACCGTACGAATTACTGTGAAATTATGTCTTTTTCCAGGCACGTTTTTCTTATCACCGGAAGCAAAACATCATGGGAGACAAAAAACGAAGTCAAAAAAGGAAGTCATTAAGTAAAAAAACACCAAACGAATTAGAGGCCAACAAAATTGAAAATGCTGAGTGAATGCGGAAACTTCGTGAATCTAGAAGAGGTTCATCTTCAATCCCAACTATTGTAAGCAATGAAGAACTAGGTAATGTTTCTACTGTCAATGTTGAAGTTGAATTAAATACTCATGATGAAGAAGTTTTTACTGTCAATGTTGAAGAAGAATTAAATACTCATGATGTAGAAAATGTTGAAATTGAAGGAGACAATGAAAATGTGAATAAGGAAATTCATGTTGAAACTGTAGACAAGCAAAATTTGACAAAAACACCTCCTAGGATTTTACATAAGAAACCTAATTTTTTTATTGAAATTGATGAAAACATTTTGAAACCAATGTCTGACAAACTTTCTGAATGACAAATCAGAAGAAAAGCCACTGAAATTTGGGATAATCATTTTGAAATTTTAAATGATTCCCAAAGATGTCAGTTGTTGGTTAGTTTGATGAAATTGATTAAAATGAGACCTACATTAAACACCTTAGGATTGACAACATCTAACATACATGGTCAAACCTCTACAATTGTTGAAAACCTTCATGATGCATATCACACTGTTGGTGTCAAGAGACGCACTAGGGATAGTAATATTGTGCGTCGTGTACTTGCTACTAGTGTTGTAAGTGAATCAATAAAAAAACAATGTTTGATTACGCAAACAAGTCGAATGTTGCAAGTTAATCGAAAAACTCTAATGAAAGCAATTGAAAGACGTAATATCCTTCAATCACTCAATAATGTCGATTTTTGGGCATTTTCTGCTAGAGCACCGCGTAAGGACAAAAATAATTCTGATGCTATAAGAGAAGTTGTTATTAAATTTTGGCATGATAACACTAGAGTTTCACCTAATACAAGAGATGTTATAAAACGGAGAGTTGGTTCTACTAATCGTGAACCACATCCAAAGCATTTCTTAGATATGACTCAAACTCAATTTTTTCGTAAGTTTGAACAAGAGAATCTAGAAATTAAAATTAGTCAACGTTTTTTTGAAATGTTGAAACCATTCTATGTGAAAATCAACCATGCTCGCACCACTTGTTGTTGTAGGCAACATGTTGAATTTGCGATGCATTATGCTAAATTTTTACGTATTCGTTCTATTTTTCATTCTGAAACTATGTTATCTGAATGTGGTGTTCAAGTTCCACCAATATCTTCCAGGGATTTCATTCCTACTATATTTTGTGAAAAAGAAGTTGGACAATTTTTTTATAGTCAGGATTGTTTAGATGGAAGTTGTAGTACATGCGGCGGATTACCTAAATTGGAAAGTTGCATCCATGAGAAAATTGAAGGTACAATAGGACATAATTTAGTTGAATTTGATAAATATAAATCAGTTGCATACCAGTTGAAAGATGGAAAAGAGTCGAAACGGTGTGAGCTAGTTACAGAACAAATGCCCATTTTTCAATTTATGAGAAAATTTAAGGATGAAATTGTTTATGAGTATGCGAGGCATACACATAGAGCTCGATGGTTGGATGAACAATTCAAGCTATGCAAAGACACATTTCCTATTGGTACTATTGTTTCAGTGGTCGATTTTGCAGAGAATTACACATTGCAACCACAAATGGAGGTTCAATCGCAATATTACAACTCAGTACAAGTTGCCATTTTTGTGCATATAGCATTTCTACATTCTCCTGACAGTACAGAGAATGATCGAATTTTTTTAAGAGAGTACCACTTTTATATCAGTGATGATCGTACTCATTCTACTGAATTTGTGCAAGGGTGTTTCCAGTTATTTTATGGAAACTTGTCTGATAGGGACATCCACTTCAAACAACATTATATATGGTCAGATAATTACACGTCTCAGTTTAAGAATGCATGAATGTTTTATTGGATGAGCAGAATGCATGTCAAGATGGGTGTGCAACATATTTGGAGTTTCACTGAGGCTGGACATGGAAAAGGAGAGCATGACGGTGCAGGGGCATGTGTGAAAAGAGCTCTTGCAAGAGAAGAGTTGAAGTACAAAGATGGTGCTAAATTAAAAGATGCAAAGAGCATAGTGGAATGGTGTACTGACAACATGGCCCGAGGTTCTCAAGAAAATTCCACAGTTTGCAGATATTTTTGGTTGATAGAGGAAAAACATATTGCTAACTACGAGGATTGTATGACACTCACTGGGTCCAGTGATATGCACTCATTTTGTAGCTCAGACGCTACTTCGTGGGCCGTATGGACAAGAAAGTTGACATGTTTTTGTGCATCTTGTATCGAATTTGTCACTGCTGAGTGTGATTCACAAGAATGGGTGGAAGGATGGATTTGTAGGCCTCTAACTCCGCTTCCTAGTTATCAACCTCCACAAGCATTACAACTTGTTTCTGCAGATGAAGTTACAACATCCAAGGACTTTGACGAAATTTTGATTTTGGTGCGACAAGGTATTTATGGTTATTTATTTAATTTTTGTATTGAGTTATGTCCATTGAAATTTTAATATGTAATTTAAATTTGAGTTGTTCAACCTTGGTTATTTTTTTGTAGGACATGTGTTTGCAGTAATTGCGACAGAAGACAATGAAGAAGGAACAGACTATTTCTTATGTCGTTGCATCGAGGAAAGAAAGAAGTTGACTTCTCCTATTATAGATGGCGAAGAGATTGAGTATCCTACAGGGTCAGTGGTAGTTACTGGAACTTGGCTTCGACGGTATCCATTAAAAAACTCCTCTGTTTGGGTGTTTGAAGACTTTGAGACACACAGGAAAATACTCTTATATTCACATCTAGTTCTAGCGACAAATATTCAGTTGTATAGATATCGAGGAAGACCTAATAACAAGATTCTTTGGAAGGTTCGAGAGTCAGATCATGAAGCAATCTTGTCTGCTATTCAGAGTAGATCCGATCCTGATGGTTCATTGGAATGAATTTACAATGCTCATGTCTGGTATATATTTAATTTCAAGTTTCAATATATATATATATATATATATATATAATTTTTTTAGTTTAAAGATCTAGATTTAAGTTTGAATATATTTTATTTTAAATTTGTGTATTTTGTGTGTCATGTATATAGATAGTATATGGTTTTGATTTGAAACTTAAATTTCTTTGACTAACAATTTTATGTTTAGGTTAGTGGTGCCAGAAAAGCTTCCACCTTCACGTGGTTGGCATTGTTAGTAGAGAATTTTAAATTCTCGAAGCTAAGAGAAGCTTGAACATTGTTTGAAAAAATTGTAAATTTTGAAAAATTCACTTGTAAATTTTGAAAAAGTTGTAAATTTTGAAAATGACTCCTCTAGGTGCCACGGAGTTCGAGTAAATTTTGAAAATTTTGGTTGTAAATTTTGAAAAGTAGTTGTAAATTTTGAAAAACCACCTCTTTAGCGTTCACCTAAATTTTGAAAATGACTCCGTTTGCAAAATATAGCGTTTACACTAGCTCCAACTGCACTATTTCACGCGTTTGCAGCGAGAGTACCGAAATGAGAAGGAAAAAAATGAGAGAGGCTATTATAGAGGGTCCGTACGTCAAGGTTTAGATTAGTCTAGGTGCCACGGAGTCCGAGTAGTCACCCGTCGAAGTTGAACGATATTTTGGTCTCAGGGCTCTTAAGGGACTAAGCCCGAACGAAGTAGCCCGGAAGCAACGACCCTTTCGCGCACCAAAACACCACCTCCTCTAGCATTCACCTGGCCACCCAGATGTGCCGGTGTAGTCGGTTCGGTGCCACGACCCACCGTTTGCAAAATATAGTGTTTGACAACCTTACACTGGCTCCAACTGCACTATTTCGCGTGTTTGCAAACAGTAGGACAGCGAGAGCACCGAAATGAGAAGGAAAAAAATGAGAGAGGCTATTGTAGAGGGTCTGTATGCCGAGGTGCCGGATCAGACGAGGCCTCTCTAGGTGCCACGGAGTCCGAGTAGTCACCCGTCAAAGTTGAACGATATTTTGGTCTCAGGGCTCTTAAGGGACTACGCCCGAACGAAGTAGCCCGGAAGCAACAACCCTTTCGCGCACCAAAACACCACCTCCTCTAGCATTCACCTAGCCACCCGGATGTGTCGGTGTAGTCGGTTCGGTGCCACGACCCACCGTTTGCAAAATATAGCATTTGACAACCTTACACTGGCTCCAACTGCACTATTTCACGCGTTTGCAAACAGTAGGACAGCGAGAGCACTGAAATGAGAAGGAAAAAAATGAGAGAGGCTATTGTAGAGGGTCTGTACGCCGAGGTTCCAGATCAGACGAGGCCTCTCTAGGTGCCACGGAGTCCGAGTAGTCACCCGTCAAAGTTGAACGATATTTTGGTCTCAGGGCTCTTAAGGGACTACGCCCGAACGAAGTAGCCCGGAAGCAACGACCCTTTCGCGCACCAAAACACTACCTCCTCTAGCATTCACCTGGCCACCCAGATGTGCCGGCACAGTCGGTTCAGTGCCATGACCCACCGTTTGCAAAATATAGCATTTGACAACCTTACACTGGCTCCAACTGCACTATTTCACGCGTTTGCAAACAGTAGGACAGCGAGAGCACCGAAATGAGAAGGAAAAAAATGAGAGAGGCTATTGTAGAGGGTTCTGAGGGTAGATCAGACGAGGCCTCTCTAGGTGCCACGGAGTCCGAGTAGTCACCCGTCAAAGTTGAACGATATTTTGGTCTCAGGGCTCTTAAGGGACTACGCCCGAACGAAGTAGCCCGGAAGCAACGACCCTTTGCGCACCAAAACACCACCTCCTCTAGTGTTCACCTGGCCACCCGGACGTGTCGGCATAGTCGGTTTGGTGCCACGACCCACCGTTTGCAAAATATAGCGTTTGACAACCTTACACTGGCTCCAACTGCACTATTTCACGCGTTTGCAAACAGTAGGACAGCGAGAGCACCGAAATGAGAAGGAAAAAAATGAGAGAGGCTATTGTAGAGGGTCCATACGCCGAGGTTCTGGATTAGACGAGGCCTCTCTAGGTGCCACGGAGTCTGAGTAGTCACCCGTCAAAGTTGAACGATATTTTGGTCTCAGGGCTCTTAAGGGACTACGCCCGAACGAAGTAGCCCGGAAGCAACGACCCTTTCGCGCACCAAAACACTACCTCCTCTAGCATTCACCTGGCCACCCGGATGTGCAAACAGTAGGACAACGAGAGCACGAAATGAGAAGGAAAAAAATGAGAGACGCTATTGTAGAGGGTCCGTACACTGAGGTGTCGGTTTAAACGAGACCTCTCTAAGTGCCACGGAGTCTGATCACTCGTCAAAGTTGAACAATATTTTGGTCTCAGGGCGTAGGCAGTTCGGTTTGGTGCCATGACCCACCGTTTGCAAAATATAGCATTTGACAACCTTACACTGGCTCCAACTGCACTATTTCGCGCGTTTGCAAACAGTAGGACAGCGAGAGCACCGAAATGAGAAGGAAAAAACTGAGAGAGGCTATTGTAGAGGGTCTGTACGCCAAGGTTTTGGATTAGACGAGGCCTCTCTAGGTGCCATGGAGTCTGAGTAGTCACCCGTCAAAGTTGAACGATATTTTGGTCTCAGGGCTCTTAAGGGACTATGCCCGAACGAAGTAGCCCGGAAGCAACGACCCTTTCGCGCACCGAAACACCACCTCCTCTAGCGTTCACCTGGCCACCCAGACATGCCAGCGCAGTCGGTTTGGTGCCACGACCCACCGTTTGCAAAATATAGCGTTTCCTTATTTATTTAAATTAAATTACAATGACTTGGTTGTTATGTTATCTCTTGTTGTCATCTTGTCCTTGGTAGGATGATATACATCCAGGGCTCATGAATCTTATTTTCTGCCTTCTCCTTAACACTTGGTTTTGTTATAATATTATGGGTAGTAAATTGTTCTACGGTTTTCTTTTCCCAACTCTCTTGATTCAACTCTCTGACCTCCTGTGAAACCATAATTATCTTCTCTTCCTCCTTTCTTCTTTCCTTTCTCTCTCTCTCTCTCTCTCTCTCTCTCTCTCTCTCTCTCTCTCTCTCTCTCTCTCTCTTGTACCTCATTAAAGCTCTATCAACCTTTGAATCACATCTCCTGCTAGTTCTTCTTCTTCTTCACCATATATATCAAGTCTGATTCATGAGGCCTAATAACCTTCAAAATTATCTTTCTCTACGTTTCTTCCTTGTTTCCATCATCTTTTCTATTTTTCACATATGTTCTTGTTCTCTTATCCTTTCTTGTAATTGCTTTAGTCTAGCATCTTATCTCTCTGATACTAACTTCTCCATCCAATGTGGCATTTTGTAACCATGGTCACTCTTTACTTCACCCATCATTTTCATCTATCTCTTTGTCTCTCTTCTTGTCACTGTATCAACCTTATCTCAAATCCTTTTAGCAATTGAAAGAATGTAGTTTCATGGTATTAGTTTCATATGGAAGAAGAAGATTGCAACTATAATGGCATGTTTCAGTAATGCACATCTAACAGTACAAGCTTATGATGCAAATAAAAATAATATAAAGATACAGCTCCACATATCATTCAGATTTAACAATATTTCAGGATTATTATGAGTTACAAAAGAACAGGATTGGAAAATCAATACAGTTACTTCAAGGATTAACTCATATGTACACACAAAAGTTACAAACAATGCAGACCCAATTTTGGGTATACCTGTAATATTATCAAGATACAGTCAAATACACCAGAGTTTCAAGCACACTTTTCCAAATACAACAGGATGATATTGATGAATTCCATTAAATCCATAGGTTATGGAATTATTATTTTGGGAGTTGTTAAAAGATGGAGGGATGTGAACCATAACTCAAATAAGCTTTAGTTACTAATACTTAAGTTGGCAATAGAGCTAACAATATTGTTTTAGTTTGAAAAATAAAAATTCAAAATGCCCATGGTGAAATATACCACAAATAATAATCAGAAAGATACTAGAAAATATATAACTAGAAGTAATACACTAAATCCACCGAACAGAGATCAAAACCCACTTTCTCAGAGTTAGCAATAATACCAAAATAACCAAAATAAATATGATTTAACCAACACACATGGATATATATATAGAATCAAACAAAGTGTGCTCCAGACGCGCACGTCTCTGAAAATATATATGTACATAAGTTCATAATGTATGTATACATCTTGAACTAAGCACGTGTCATAATGTACATATGGGACCACATGCGGTCGCAAAAGGCTATATATATATACAATGGACTGTGAATCTACTCATGACCACATATGTGTCATCCAGGTGGACTATAAATCTACTCATGAAACATCTTCCCTCTCTTCGCCCTGCTAGAAGTAGCACGTCCATGACCTGGGGATGTAGTGGAGGGAGATGCCACTACGGATTTCATCCGTGTGGTCCTAGGTGTCTCTAAGCATGCCTGCAACCTAACCTGCACATTCATAAACAACAAGTTTTTAACACCCAAAATTTTAAAATACATTCAAAATTTAGAAACTTGTACAATTTAGTTAAAATGCATGTGAAATCTTACCGCAATGTCATGATCCCTATCAATTTGTTGTTGACGCGTCGCAGGGACAACAATAGACTCACGAGGGGTAAGCTGTACATACAAATAATTAATTTTCAAATTAAATATTTCACATATATACCTACAAAATTTGATATTGTAGATTTAAGTTTAATAAGAAATAATGAACCTCCAAAATTTAACAAATTTAAAAAATTGTGTACCTCAGTTAGTGGATCTGCAGATGCTATGGCAGTATCTACAGCAGCCTCCACAGTCTGCATATATGGAGGAGTCTCTCTAGCAGTCATAAGCTATACAAAAAACATGTACAAATCAATATTAAAATCTACTTAAGAGCTATACAAAAAACATGTACAAATCAATATTTAGTTAGTCAAGAAAGAATAAAAATGTTATTATTTTATCTTCTATTTAGGCTAAATACATAGGATCTATAAATGTTAGCACGAAGGCCATCTATCTTCATAAGATTTTGACAAAGTTTTGTATTTAATCAAGGTAACCCATAGTCATCTTCTATGACAATTAGAGCATCATTCAAATTTGAAGGACTTTTATCTAACATCACCAGACCAAACACATATAGATTCACAGAATTTCATCAAGGAGTTGATCCATGGATAGGTCATTTATCTCATATATTGCTAGACATTGGATTATATTGCAAACATCTTGACCAAACCATTCACCGACAGAAATATTATTCACTTATGATCTATTTTAAGGGTGTGGTCTATATCAACATCATCTTCTGAGGGAGCATTTTATCCATCCTTTCTTCTTTTCTCTAAATTAAAGGAGTTTTTCCCATTGGTTTTTCTCATGTTCTCTACTTTTGGAGAGTTTCATTGTAATTTGGGTAGCTCATATGGTCTTATTTCAAGGACCCTCATTTTTACCAACCTAAGCTACACTTCAGGGTGTTTTCGTGTAGGTATAGATTTTCCTTGTAATTATTTATTTCTTAGAATATTTCGTGTAGATATATCGTGACTCATCTTGCTTATATGTTCTTTGTTTCATAGGAGTTACTTGACTTTTTAGGAGTTATTTGTGTGGTGGTACTCCGAGACATGTAAAACCAATATATGATTACATACATGGCTAGTTATATCAAATGAATTGGCATTTCCTACTAGAAATAATATATAGGTTGAGTATAAGAAAGTGAAACTCATGTACAGAGGTCCAAGAATTAGAAACAAAGTGTAAAGAGATTTGTAACTAACCTGCGTAAAACTCATGTGAGGCGTGCCAGTAGCCTCAGTTCCCTGAGCAGATGATGACCCGCCAGGCTCCTGTGTATAAAAGAGAAAAATATTAATACATGTACAACATACACGTGAAACAAATTATAATAATAATCTAGTGCAATTAAATGATTTATTAAAAATGTAAGTTTGTACAACTTGAAACTTACGTTTGAAACATGCCCAGCCGCAGTAGCTAGCATGTCGACACCGGATGTTTCCTTCACCGGCTCTTGCTATTTAAAATAAAATAAAAAATTAGTTTTTTACATGTATGTACATGACGTACAATCAAATATATATATATATATATATATATATATATATATATATATCTCAAACATGTGAATTAAACTATTGTACATATATATATTATTTAAATTTATTTAAAATTTACCTGTGAAAGACCAATATCAGTGGCTCCAGTTCCAAAAACATTCCCCAGCATCTCATCTATAGAAAAGAAATCCTGTGAACCAGCAAATGATGTCTCGCCTGCAGTGCATACGGCACCACATGATCCACAGTGGTGTGGTGCACTAGAACTGGCGCCTCCACCAACATCACCGGATGCAATCTGGGTGCTATGCTGGGTGAGAGTGTCAGTGAGCTCCCTCAATGCATGCAATGTATCAATCTCCACAACCTCCTTCACTGTAGGAGGGATAACTGAAGGTAGTGGGGGTTTTGGGGCATGGGGGATCCTAGGCTGACCTACGCGTGCACCAGGTCTGCTCTGTGCAGAGCCACCTCCTCGACCAAAAAAGTCTGAAAAGTCAAAATAATTCGGGACCTCATTGAGCATGAACTCACAATATAATTTCTTCAAAAAATAAAGAGGAACCTCATTGTTGTTGCATGGTGGATAATCAAAAACCATCCACCATCGGTCCCAAAAATTGTTTTTGATTCTATCATCATGGCACCAATGGATTGGGAACCGTTTGCAAGTAACTGCAGGGGGGCATTGGTTCTAGGGTCGGTAAATAATGCACAAATGAGGTCTTTTCCAATTTTTTTGTCTTTGACGGCCGCATGGGATAGTTTATCTGCATACCACCGCCTACAGTCACTTCTAAAGGTGTTCCATCTATGTATTTGGTTGGTTGCAGACTCGACTTCGCCAATCAATGTTTGCAATGTATTGGCTAAAGTCATGCGGGATGGATTTGTAGCATGATTTTGTCTTATAGTTTGAATTAGGTTCTCAATGACAATTTTATTTTCTTGGATTCTTCCAATGATATTATCTTGCGTTCCTGCTGGCTCAGTGGGGACAGAAGGAGCCACAGGAGGCGGATCTATGTTTGGAGGAGGGTTTTGAGGAATGTTTAGAGGGTTTTGAGGAATGTTTTGATGGTTTGCACGATTTCGAGCTTGCCGACCAACTGATAAAACAAGAAAATTGTATACATAAACAAACATTTCAAAAAACCCATGAAAATGTAAAAAAAAAACCTAAAATGCAAAAAAATGATTACAATCGGGGACTTACCTCCTCGTCTTGGCGGCATGGTTGAATCTATCGCTATCCAGAAGTCCGATGAGCAATTTTGAGATAGTATTGAAAGCGCGAGTGAAAAACGTTTAGGAAAAGTCACGGTTCGAAATGAAAAATGAGGAAAATAACGAGTCGCGGGACTGTTAAATTTTGTCTCAGAGTTCCGCGATCGCGGTTTTAGGTTCGGTAACCGAACCTAGAACCTAGGTTTGGTAATTACCGAGAATTCAAGAACCGCGATCGTGGTACCTTTATTTCAGGTTTTTATGTCCACGGAATTGTCCACCAACTTCGTGCACTTATTCCAAGGGGTATCAATTGTGAGTTTCTAGTAGATAGATTTGCACTAATAGGATATAAGCAAGAGATTGCATTCTTCCATTTTCTTATTTATCTATGTTTTCTTCATTCCCTTGCACTCTAAACTTTGTAGACATGATGATCTTGTAAAACTAAGGAAGGTGTTGATGCCTTTGATAATGAATCAATAGAGATTTTTGTCTATGATTTGTTAGCCTTATCTTATTCTTGAAGTTAAATTCTTCTAATTGAGTGTAGAACTATTATGGTTGATGTTGTGGAAATATGTAAGTGCCTATCCATAAAATTAACCCTCCTTTACCACATTCTTACCACCTCTACCTCCTCACACTAAGAAAAATCATCCCTTACACTAAGTGTAAGCAATTTCTCATAGGTCTAGTGGAGTATTCCTGTGTGATCCCTGACTTCACAGCCACTCGATATTTTGTTTTTCTGAATTCAATAAATGGGACCCTCCCCATTACCAAGAGGAGGGAATTAATACTGGAGCATTGGTGAAAATCCACTAATTTTTCCTTGAGAAAAATTATTTTGCCAACATTATGGTTTTAAAAAATATTAGGAGATTTGGAGAAAATTGTTATATATCATTAACTACTTCCATTTTAGTCGATAATGAAACTTACATGGGCACCCCATGGGCCCAATTCTCTAATAGGAAGATCACTTAATTCTCTCTCTCCTTTCAAACTTTCAAATATTCAAAAAAAGAATATGCAAAATTATAATTTTTTAAAAAACATTCAAAAAATTAAAAAACTATGAACTGCACATAACTTAAGTTGCTAGTTTGTAATCTTTAAATATGTTATGTATAACTTGATTTGGTAAATATCGTACTCTATTTTGTGTACACATGTTTAACGTGGTGTGTGAGAGTGATGCATGAAACATAATATCACATATGGTTTTTAGATGTTGGACTTCCCCTTTGCCTAGTGGCCGTTCCTTGCTACAATAGTTTTTCTATGTAGAGAACATTATACAAGGTTATATCTTTCTATAATATTTTACAACTCTCTATATCTAACACATCTTACACATGTTAAAGGTTTACAATGTGTTATGTTTCTACAGGGATTTGATACTTGCACATGGATTGTACAGATTACTATTTCTTTTTCTATGCACCTCTTTCAATTTTCTACTTGTAAAATGGATTTGTTATTTATTCACTCTCATGCATGGTCCTTTGCATTTGTTTTTGTGTACAACAATCTCGTGTCCTTTGTATATGACCTCTTGATCTTATATCTGGTATTATGTGTGAGTTTTGTGTGTTGACCTTGTGTTTTTTGTGTGTATTACACTTGGTGACATGATCTAAATCATGCATCCATATGCTTTGTTGCCATGATTCACAACCTAATCCCTCTGTGTGATGAGTTATATAACAAATTGGAAACATATGGTTACCCTCCACATGCATATATGATTTTACACACCACTATCTTTCTATACATGACATGGTATAATTCATCTATTCTTATAAGATGAGTGATCTTCAATATATCTCCCTCACCTCAAAAGAGAGAGTATTCAATAACTTAACACACAATATAAGCTCATTTTTTGACATAATATAGGGTACACAATATAATGGATAAGATACAAAATATAGTATACAAGGTACAAAATAAAATGAAAAAGGTACATATATATATATATATATATATATATATATATATATATATATATATATATATATATATATATATATATATATATATATATATATATATATATATATATCTATATATATATATATATAAGACTACATTCAAATAATTAAATGATGAAAAAAACCTGTCAAAAGTAGACATGATTGATTGGTTGATTTTGCCCCTTCTGGTCAATGTTGTCCAGTGAAGTTTGAATAGACAATTTAAATTTTTTATAGAAAATATAGAATACATAATGGTTTAGATATTGTATCATGCACATTGATACATAAATGAATATAGCTACATTACATTTTGTTACAAATGCATGTGGAATGATGCTAGTTCATGGTCTAATTCAATTTATAGATAGAGTTTTCAAATATTCTATGACACATATTACTCTCTCAATATTATCAACTACTGTGAGAAGTATGGGGACATCAAAAATTTTTTCCCTTTCGATTATTCAATATTATTAAATTACTATAAGTATAGTCGGAGCATGAGTATACTTTATCGCCTTTCAATCATGCAAACTTGGAATCTAGATTCGTTTGCAATGGTGCAGTTAAATTAGAATGGGAGATGTACATTGGGTTTAGTGAAACCCATCCTCCTTGAGCATCATTCTTAGAGAACCTATTGTTTTTCCCTCTTTTTGAGTGGTACATTATATATTACTCATCAAATCATGAGTGTTGGGTCTATTGCACCCCTAATGTCATTGGCTAGCTTTGGTTTCCAAAAATTTAAGGTTGATCAACCTAAATTCTCAACTTGTTTGGCAAAAATCTCCTTCTCCATGTGCCTCAATTAGGTGGCATAATTTTCTCCATGTGCCTTAGCTAGGGGGAATAAATATTCTCTAAATTCTTCACTAGGATGCCTCAATCTTCACAAGGCAAAGCCTACCTTTACAAATACATACATACTCCTTCCATGCTCTCTCTTTTTAATTTCAAATTTAATTTTATACTTAAAGTTTCAAACTCCATAATATGGACATTGAATACACTCTTGTTTTGCAGGTTTCATTATGGCCGTTGCTCAAGCACTAAAAAATCAAGAATTTGAGCAACGATAAAGCATATCTGTGCACTTGGGTATGTATTTCCTTTAAATAGAAATTTTCATTTACTATATTAAATGGGGGAAATGTAGACACCCAAATTTTATCATTTAACAATTGATAATATTGGTTTTGGATCATATCCCTTATACATGAATTTTGTGCATAAACCATGATATATCACCCTATCCTAAAGATTGAGATATTTCCTTTAATAACAAGACAACTACATGCATACTAATGTCATTTAAAAACACTTTATATCTCCATTACATACCCTCCTAGATCATCATATCATCTTTCAATTGTTTAGGACAAAACTATCCAGCAGGTACATAATCGACTGGCCAATTCTATCCCTACTAGTTGATCATGTCCATAGATTTTTAATAGTCAAATTTTAAAACAAACATATTTCTATAAGTCAGTTTTTATCTTCAAGGTTGGCCTTAGCGTGAAATATTATCCTTAGAGAATTATGAATAAAAATGAAATTCACTAATTTACTCACTTTATACACAATTGGTTTCCACTTGAGTCCCACTTGGAAAAAATCTTTCATGTATCAAGAAAACAACTCTATTCTTCCTTATTGTAAGAAAATACACTAGGCGTATCCCCTAAAGAGGCTTGAAGCACTCCAAAACAAGTCAATAGAATTCAAAGCCAAGTTATAACAAGAATTATCAAGTGTTCAAGATCCAAATTCTATTTTCATACATTTAGATGAAAAAAGAACATATGCACTTATAATTAGTGGAGAAGTATGTGGGTTTGATGCCTCTTAGAAGTATTGTTACAAAGTTGGCACAAGGGTGCCTCAACCCAAATTGTACACCTGATTTACAATACTTTCAAAAAGATAAGGTTTTAATAGAAGATAAAACTAGTTTTAGAAACTTACGCGCATCTTTCGAATCCCATATCACACATTGAGTAACACATGCAACAACCTTAAGAGGTTATGTAGTCACAAACCAATTTTCTAGATCAAGAAAAGTTTGTGTAAGTCTAGACAAGATAAGTTCGTCAATCATGTCCCTACTGGGCAATTTTTTCTAAAGGAAAACAATTACCTAGTTTCAAATATTAAAAAAATACATCAAATTTCTAGTGTGTTCCTTCCAATTTAGATCCAAATGTCATAATAAAATAGAAAATCTAAGTGCACTATCCACTTCTATTTTACTATATTTAACATGTGTCATAATTAGTCAGATCTATTAATCACTTTATGTTTATATCTATGTTTTGAATGTTAATTTAATAATATGAATATGCATCCTTTATATATTCCAATCATAATTAGAGAACCCTTAAGAATGTTTCTAAAATTAGGGTCGAATCAAGAACCAAAATTGGATCATTTCAAAAACTTTACAATAAATTCCCAGATAAGTAGATCACACTCCTTTGGATATATAGATTAATTAAATGCTTGTGATCATTTATATTCATAATTTTTTTTGAACAATTGGGTGGGAGAAGAAATATATCTTTGCTAGTAAATATACCTTGCAAATATTCCTCAGAATTCCTTAGATTACCATTGATCCTCATAACCTATTTTCTTGTAGCTCCCCATTAATTATCCCCCATTCAATAAAGTTTTATTGGTTCAATCGATTCATCCTTAGTACAGGAAAATGGATCAAGGCCCACATGTGATTCTCTTAACTCTATTGATGTTGACATGAGATTTTTCCAAGTGTAGATCCAATCATGAAAACTTAAGGTAGTGTTCATGTAAAATATGAAATACTTTGCAGAATGGGAAAGTGTATTGCGACATCAAAAAAGGATTAGAAACATCTAGAATGCATATGGTGTTAACAAAGTCCTTAGATTACCAACAAAGGCTTAGAAACATCTAGAAACATCTAGAATGCATCCCCATTTAGAATTCCTTAGATTACCATTGATCCTCATAACGTATTTTCTTCTAGCTCCCCATGAATTATCCCCCATTCAATAAATTTTTATTGGGTCAATCGATTCATCCTTAGTACATGAAAATGGATCAAGGCCCACATGTGATTCTCTTAACTCTATTGATGTTGACAGGAGATTTTTCAAAGCGTAGATCCAATCATGAAAAATTAAGGTAGTGTTCATGTAAAATATGAAATACTTTGCAGAATGGGAAAGTGTATTGCGACATAAACAAAGGCTTAGAAACATCTAGAATGCATCATGGTGTTAACAAATTCCTTAGATTACCAACAAAGGCTTAGAAACATATAGAAACATCTAGAATGCATCCCCATTCAAAATTCCTTAGATTACCATTGATCCTCATAACCTATTTTCTTGTAGCTCCCCATGAATTATCCCCCATTCAATAAAGTTTTATTGGGTCAATCGATTCATCCTCAGTACAGGAAAATGGATCAAGGCCCACATGTGATTCTCTTAACTCTATTGATGTTGACAGGAGATTTTTCAAAGCGTAGATCCAATCATGAAAAATTAAGGTAGTGTTCATGTAAAATATGAAATACTTTGCAGAATGGGAAAGTGTATTGTGACATAAACAAAGGCTTAGAAACATATAGAATGCATCATGGTGTTAACAAATTCCTTAGATTACCAACAAAGGCTTAGAAACATATAGAAACATCTAGAATGCATCCCCATTCAAAATTCCTTAGATTACCATTGATCCTCATAACCTATTTTCTTGTAGCTCCCCATGAATTATCCCCCATTCAATAAAGTTTTATTGGGTCAATCGATTCATCCTCAGTACAGGAAAATGGATCAAGGCCCACATGTGATTCTCTTAACTCTATTGATGTTGACAGGAGATTTTTCCAAGCGTAGATCCAATCATGAAAACTTAAGGTAGTGTTTATGTAAAATATGAAATACTTTTTAGAATGGGAAAGTGTATTGAGACATCAAAAAAGGATTAGAAACATCTAAAATGCATCATGGTGTTAACAAATTCCTTAGATTACCAACAAAGGCTTAGAAACATCTAGAAACATCTAGAATGCATCTCCATTTAGAATTCCTTAGATTACCATTGATCCTCATAACCTATTTTCTTGTAGATCCCCATGAATTATCCCCCATTCAATAAAGTTTTATTGGGTCAATCGATTCATCCTTAGTACAGGAAAATGGATCAAGGCCCACATGTGATTCTCTTAACTCTATTGATGTTGACAGGAGATTTTTCCAAGCGTAGATCCAATCATGAAAACTTAAGGTAGTGTTTATGTAAAATATGAAATACTTTGTAGAATGGGAAAGTGTATTGAGACATCAAAAAAGGATTAGAAACATCTAGAATGCATCATGGTGTTAACAAATTCCTTAGATTACCAACAAAGGCTTAGAAAACATCTAGAAACATCTAGAATACATCCCCATTCAAAATTCCTTAAATTACCATTGATCCTCATAACCTATTTCTTGTAGCTCCCCATGAATTATCCCCCATTCAATAAAGTTTTATTGGGTCAAATCGATTCATCCTTAGTACAGGAAAATGAATCAAGGCCCACATGTGATTCTCTTAACTCTATTGATGTTGATAGGATATTTTCCAAGCGTAGATCCATCATGAAAACTTAAGGTAGTGTTCATGTAAAATATGAAATACTTTGCAGAATGGGAAAGTGTATTATGACATCAAAAAATGATTAGAAAAATCTAGAATGCATCATGGTGTTAACAAAGTCCTTAAATTACCAACAAAGGCTTAGAAACATCTAGAAACATCTAGATGGCATCCCCATTTAGAATTCTTAGATTACCATTGATCCCATAACCTATTTTCTTGTAGCCCATGAATTAATCCCCCATTCAATAAAGTTTTATTGGTCAATCGATCATCCTTAGTACAGGAAATGAATTCCGGCCAACATGTGATTCTCTAACTTATTGATGTTGATAGGAAGTTTTCCAAAGCGTAGATCCAATATGAAAAATTAAGGTAAGTGTTCATGTAAAATATGAAATATTTGCAACGAATGGGGAAAGTTGTGTATTAGATGACATCAAAAAATGATTAGAAAAATCTAGACTGCATTAATGGTGTGTGAACAAAGTGCTTAAAATAACAACAAAGCTTAGAAGAAACATATAGAAACATCTTAGAATGCATCCCCATTTAGAATTCTTAGATACCATTGATCCTCATAACCTATTTTCTTGTATCCCCATGAATTAATCCCCCATTCAATAAAGTTTTATTGGGTCAATCGTTCATCCTGTACAAGAAATGGATTCCTATAGGCTCAATGTGATCTCTTAACCTATTGATGTTGACATATATTTTTCCAAGCTAATATCCCATCATGGAAACATTAGGTAGTGTTCATGTAAAAATGAAATACTTTGCAGAATGGGAAAGTGTATTATGACATCAAAATCAAAAATGATTAGAAAAATTAGAATGAATCATGTGGTTAAACAAAAGTCCTTAAAGTACCAACAAAGCTTAGAACTATCTAGAAACATTCAGAATGCATACCATTTAGAATTCCTGAGGATTACCATTGAGCCTCATACTATTTTCTTGTATCCCATGATTATCCCCCATTCAATAAAGTTTTATGGGTCAATTCGATTTCACCTTAGTACAAGAAAAGGATCAAGGCTTCCACATGCTGATTCTCTTAAACCCCTGTCTAATTGATGGGACAGGAGGTTTTCCAAGCATAGCATCCAATCATGAAAAATTAAGTAGTGTTCATGTAAAATATGAAATACTTTTTAGAATGGGAAAGTGTATTGAGACATCAAAAAAGGATTAGAAACATCTAAAATGCATCATGGTGTTAACAAATTCCTTAGATTACCAACAAAGGCTTTAGAAACATCTAGAAACATCTAGAATGCATCTCCATTTAGAATTCCTTAGATTACCATTGATCCTCATAACCTATTTTCTTGTAGATCCCCATGAATTATCCCCCATTCAATAAAGTTTTATTGGGTCAATCGATTCATCCTTAGTACAGGAAAATGGATCAAGGCCCACATGTGATTCTCTTAACTCTATTGATGTTGACAGGAGATTTTTTCCAAGCGTAGATCCAATCATGAAAACTTAAGGTAGTGTTTATGTAAATATGAAATACTTTGTAGAATGGGAAAGTGTATTGAGACATCAAAAAGGATTAGAAACATCTAGAATGCATCATGGTGTTAACAAATTCCTTAGATTACAACAAAGGCTTAGAAACATCTAGAAACATCTAGAATACATCCCCATTCAAAATTCCTTAAATTACCATTGATCCTCATAACCTATTTTCTTGTAGCTCCCCATGAATTATCCCCCATTCAATAAAGTTTTATTGGGTCAATCGATTCATCCTTAGTACAGGAAAATGAATCAAGGCCCACATGTGATTCTCTTAACTCTATTGATGTTGATAGGATATTTTTCCAAGCGTAGATCCAATCATGAAAACTTAAGGTAGTGTTCATGTAAAATATGAAATACTTTGCAGAATGGGAAAGTGTATTATGACATCAAAAAATGATTAGAAAAATCTAGAATGCATCATGGTGTTAACAAAGTCCTTAAATTACCAACAAAGGCTTAGAAACATCTAGAAACATCTAGAATGCATCCCCATTTAGAATTCCTTAGATTACCATTGATCCTCATAACCTATTTTCTTGTATCCCCATGAATTATCCCCCATTCAATAAAGTTTTATTGGGTCAATCGATTCATCCTTAGTACAAGAAAATGGATCAAGGCTCACATGTGATTCTCTTAACTCTATTGATGTTGACAGGAGATTTTTCCAAGCATAGATCCAATCATGAAAAATTAAGGTAGTGTTCATGTAAAATATGAAATACTTTGCAGAATGGGAAAGTGTATTGTGACATCAAAAAAGGCTTAGAAACATCTAGAATGCATCATGGTGTTAACAAAGCTTGGGTGGAATTGTGTAAAACTTCATAAATCAAGACAAGGTCTTCATAAATTCATGTGGCATGGAATAAGTGTTCCATGAAATGAGACAAGACCTTAAGGTTTTGCATGGCATTACTAGGAACTCACAACATTGTGTGGTTTTGAGAGACATAAATGATGTTGCATGGCTAAGTTTGTGTGGTAAGGGATTTTTTTTTGTTTGAATAGGATTTTGTGGAAAACATGGATAATAAGACAGGCTCCAAGTTCTATGTGACATTCTCAAAGAGTGGCACTAAATTGTACAGTTCTTTATTCAACTAAATCTTAAGTGTTTTTTATTAATGTCACATTGTATGTGAACTTGAATTATCTTGTATCATACACCCCAGGCAACAAGAAATTTGAGCCCCTAATTAAGTGGGGTTATGAAATTATTCAATGGAATGGGCAAGCCTATCAATATTTTATTTACTAATCCAATAAGCATCCGCAAATTCTCTTCCCTTCTATTTCATTAAATATTCATGTTATTCCTTTATGTGTTGCCTTCACTATGTGATCATACATAATGTATTCAATTTTTTTGTTTCTGCTTTGATAGTTGGTGTCTCTAATATAATTTTTGTAGTTTTATTCTCCAAGTAATCAACCCTCAAAATACCGGCATATGTCTGCAACATTGAAGATAAGTGAAATGTCTATCCCTTTTGGTAGATATATCTCATACACATTTATTGAAAATTTAGTTAAGAATTTTGGATAAGTTGAGACTAGCTTTGAGTTATGAATAATGAGTTTTTGGGCATCCACAAGATTAAAAACACATTGAATGTCACTCTATAAGTGACTGAGAAATTCCCATCTTCAATAACTTTTCCATATCATTTCTTACACCTTATAGAATTTCATTTAACTAGTCCTTTTAATATGTAGAACTAAGTCGTCCCTCCAAACATGCACTTCCATGAACAAATGGCCTCTTTCCTTTCTTAATTGCACTAGCTTACCTTACAGGCCTTAGTAATAAGTTTTCCTGCTTTCATATTTTTGGGCCTCCCTCGAGATGTGGATTCCGTCTTCAAGGCTTTTGCCTTCCACTCAAGGACTGATATCCTAGAGCGACGAGGGCTCACAATGATATTGTTTGGAGGTAGGAAAACTGAAAGAGAAATGTAATAAACATTGGGGATAAGTATTGGTATGCCTCATCAATTATGGAAACATTAATAACAAGATTATGTTTCTCTTATAACTCTTTAAAACCTTCCACCAGGACTTTATCTTTTAGGAACAGGTGATGTTAGAGTAACTGTTGAAAAGAGTAGAGGATAAGAAACATTCTTACTACCTAATCATGAAACAAAGATTTATTATCTTTGGCGAAAAAGAAGACAAGTGCTATTACATAAAGTACAACACTATTATAGGATAAATATTCATCTAAGTTTTTAACCATACACATAAAAAGTAATTTCCATCAACAAACATCAGTTGAGACATTTACTTATCTTAAAGAATATGTGTTTAAATATCCTCTTGCCACAAAATTATAAAAAACAGAAATAAAAAATAAAAAAATCTCTTGCTTAATCTATCATGTTATTCTTTTTTCGGTCCTCATAATAGACATACAATCAGATCGTGTACACCCAATAACTTGGAAAAATAAAAAGGTAAATGTACAATAAGACAAAATTTTATGGCAAGGTTACATGGAGCATGAGACAAGTCATTGGTAATATCAACAATATATGTGTCATTTAGCAAATGATTATTTTAGTCTTATTAATATATTTAATGTAACATCTTATACGTTAAAGTTGTGTTTAATGTATGAATTTTTTTTTTTCCTATTGATTTAGATTATGTTTTTATTGGAATACTATTTTCTTTTTTATATTTTATTATTTTCATTATAGCTATATAATTATATTTTAAGATTTCCTAATGGTGTATTTGTATAAGAAGTCTTTAAAATTGTGTGTATGGTATTTGGGGATTTTTTAGTTGAGTCGTTAGACTATCCTATAGGTTTTTATAGAGTTTTGATTAGTTATGTATTAATGTATGTATTAATATTCTTGTATAATTCAAATTCAAAAAATTTATAAATATAATTATGTATTAGTTTATTTATACAATTAATTATTACAAGAAAATAAAAGAGTTGAGTTGATACATTTATTTGTAAAGCATTCATTCTAGCATAGAAAGTCATATAAACTAAACACTACATTACACTAAAATGTCATGGTTGAAGCATTGATTATATTTAGTGTGTTGTTTTCAATATTGCACACTTTCAAGGATTAATAAATATTAAGGAAAGTATGCTTTTCTATGGTTTATTCTCCTTATTCTAAAAACCTAATTTCCAATCTAGGGTTTTATGAGAGAGATTGTTTCCCCATGGATTCACAAGGAATTTCATAAATTCATGCAAGCTTTTCATAGCTCTAGATTTGATGAATATAGATGTTTAATAAAAAAAATCCTGCACCACAGTTACCATAATTGTATATTCATAGTTATAGAAGAGATTTTATAGTCTTAGAAGATTACTGGATATTCAAGAAATTATTTCATTTGATGTGAATTTTATGGGTTCTCTCTGTCTAGCCATAAAAACCTTAATTATATTATTTGTTCCTAGCAACTATTTCCATAATTTTGTGACACTAGATATTCTTCTCAAACCGGATCTTGTCATTTTTTATCATGGAAATCATTTATGAAATAATTCTTGATTTTACTTTTTAAAGATTGGTTAGATTTGATTGCATTGTTTTTGTAGATGTATTGTTTTATTAATACAAAACAAAAAACTTCTAGTGAAATCGTTTGCATGATTTACTTCATACTAGGGTTACATGTTGTTTCAATTGGTGTAGGTTGTATTTTTCTAGGGCTTCTTCACTTTTATTTGTTCCAAATTGTTAGCCTTACATACACCATGTGTTACATTATCGACATCTTGTTTAAACCATGATCCATCTACATGTTATGCATATTTTATGTCATCTAATGTAATTAGATCTAAATCCACAATTAAGAGTGTTAGGTGGCCTAATGGGTTCATTTGATAAATCTTAAATATTTCTAAAGTTTTTGTTTCTCTTGCCAATAGTGCGTAGTATAATGAAAATGTTGTGAATGGTTTTCGAATTTCTAGTGCATGTGAAGCTAATAAAGGGGGAAAATGCTTAGATGGACAATATGTGTTCAAATAACTTGCAGATATTATAAAAAACCTCATGAAACATCTTAATGAGATAACATTATTGATCAATGTGCTAAGATATGTTCAACATCAACGCACTAAGTCAAAAGGATCATTATGGGCTTATAGTCTAAGTAATACCCTACAAGGTGAAATCATTTACAGATGAAATCATGTGAACTCATCAAGTAATCTATAATGTCAAGCTTATACAAATCCTCATCAATAACAAACCCATAACATAAACTAAAGGAACAATAAATTGAAACCATACATATGAAACTATCAATTCCAAATAAGATCAATCACATATATCCATGTGTAGACACAAAATCTATGAACTTGGGTACATTTGTAGGTCCTAGAGCATACTAATATGTACACGATTCCTAAGGATGAAAAGTAGTAATTGACAATGTCTTTCAGGCCTTTTATTTTGGTTCTTATACTTTTATGACATTACACACCCTACAGCCCTGTTGGTATTTAACTGATTTATCTTTTATGACTTGATACATTAGCACCCAGACGTTTCTTTCATCCTAGGAGCTCCTGACCCTTTCTCCCCCTTTCTCACTCTTTTGGGTCCTTTTTACTTCTTGGGAATCTTTTATACTTTTGGGTCATCCTTCTAGTTTTCAATTACGAAATTAAAACAAGGGAATCATATATATACATAGTTATTGCTCTCAAATAAAGGGCCAAGAACTAAGCATTGCCTATAACCACCTAAGCTTGCATTCAAAGGTACAAGAGAATAAGAAGCATCAATATAACACACTCACTCAAGGGAGAAGGGTTACTTCACTTCTGCATACACAATAGGAGAGGGGAAGTCTATTATATTCCACCTCATACATTCTATATATTTTCTACATTCTAGATCTAACTTGTAATCATTTTTCAACTTGCACAAGGGCATCATTACACACACTTACACATAGAACTGTATGGATGATGATATGTTGTGCAGCGCTCAGTACTAATTTCACTCTTCAAGTGACCATCGGGTTAGTCCAAATCCACATTTTGCATCTTAATTTTTAGATTTGATGTGGTTTGTGGGTATGTGCAGTTAGGTATCTATTTTGCAGGTTACATGTACAAACAATGATATTGGAATGAAACTAGAGTGAAAAAAGGACTAACATTGAAGCTCTTCCTACATAGAAAATCACTAAACCTAAACATCTAGCTGGACATTAGCACCCAGATCAGTCACTAGCACCCGGGTGATGTCGTCCTCCTGTGGGTGCTCCTGTCCTACACATTTTTGGGTATCAGAACCTCTAGTAATCCTTGACGATGTTAATTCCAAACTGTTTTAGCTATTCACCTACCTAGATTATCTCTAGGTTGCACGTAATCAACTAAGAAACCTTCTCCCTCTCACTTACTTAGTGTTTCATATTTTGGATTTCTTTTTGCTAGTCCATTTACTCTATTATATTACTTGTATATCATTCATTACATAGTTATTCTGAAATTAGATTTAAGTCAATTTATATTAAATAATTTAGTGAGCCCACTCACTCAAACCCTCCCTTACTTCTAGGCATTCTTCTAATTTTCTTCCATGGTTGAGATTTACGAACCCTTTACCGAAAAAGACCTTCATGATCTCCAAGCTCATATTTTTGAACATCCTTAAGACTTAGATATCTTATTATTTGTTGTTCATGAAGAATCCATAAATCTATCCAAGCTCAACCCTTCAGCCTCCAATAATTCTTCTCTTCCTATTGCGACACATCCTTCTAATTCCTCCACCACTCTTCCAATGACATCTATTGTCCTCATTTATATACCTACTCCTACAAATAACTTTACCCTCCCTATTAATTCTCTCACACGACATGTATCCTCTTCAAGAGCTCATGACCTAGCCTCCTTCTACCATGATTTACAATCCCAAATCCACCAATTACACCAGGCTACGTCACATGCCTCCCCATCTCTAGATTCCTCACTCCTCCTTCATATCCCTTTTACATGCGTCATTTCCTCTTATCCGTTTCGTCCTTACTTCATTGCACCAAAGCTTCCCACCTTCAATGGCCATGGTGACCCTCAGGAGCACCTTTGATCCTTCATGTTGCATGTCTTGACTATGATGATGATCTTACCCTATTGGCTAAATTATTTCCATGAAGCTTATAAGATTATACTATTTGATGGTTTTATGATCTACCTTTCCATTCGGTAACCTCTTTTACATCCTTGGCCAAAGCTTTCCTTTGTCATTTTTCTATCAATATCAGCACTAATATATCTTAAGCACAAATTTTTCAAAATAAAAGAAGGATCCAATGAACATATAGCAAATTATATTTTGTGGTATAAGAACAACCTTGCTAAGATGACCAATGTTCTCAGCTGATTCAGAACTTGCAAGATCTATTTATTTAGAGTCTTTTACCTCCACTTCAAAAAAGTATCATCTTTGAAGACTTTTTCCTCCTTTGATCAATTGTGACATACACTAAAATTATACATGAAAGTAAGCTTATTACCTATGGGAAAATTTATAATATTATGATACTCCTTCATCCTCATCATCTAACAGGTTTTAAGTTAAATCCACCTTTAAATCCATCCACTAATCCTACTGAAGTTAAAGCCACTATCAACATTGTTTATAGACAAAACAAGCTTCAATTTAAATCCACTAAGGCACACATTTCACTATGATACCTTATGTACCTCAATCGGTATCCTATTACCGCAGCTTATCGAAAGTAATCTCATTACACTTCCTCCACTTCTCAATCTTGATCCTTCTCGCCCACATGATCATAAGTGTGATGAAAATGCACACTATGACTATCACTAATGTAATGGGAATTCTACTAGATCATTGTTTTAAGACTTAGACATCTCATTCAAGATATTATTGACAACAATGTGATTGAGATCCCTAATAAATCTACTGTCTAAACCAGTCAATGATAATCAACAATATTAAAATTTTCAATGACCCATTATCTAAAGAATGAAAATCGTGGACTACCGATTCTTCTGTATACCAATGCATATCATGTTGTTCCTCCTCCTTCATCGGGGCCTCTTTATTTTCTTATTGCTACTGTTAATATGCTACCACCAGTTATCACATTCTCATATCATGATTACCATGCATACATTTTCCTCTGATTCGCTACATATTAATGCTTCTATTAGTACTTATATAGTCAACAACACTTTGATCCATCCATCCAGCCCTTTCCAATGCATGCTTCGTAGCACTTTTATTAGCAATCAAACTGCCTAACTTCCCTAATCACTTTTCCAGTTCCTAATTCTTATGGTCATTTTGTCCTTCCCATTATATGTCAGGTCCCTTACCATATTTACACCATTCCTCATTACACCTAAAATCAAAGGGTTGTGACATGGTCTTATTTCTTCCTTCAGCTTCTGCACTACCCATGCTATTCCTTTCTATGGCATCCACTTTTGTCTTCAATCTCATCCATAACAAGAAATTTATTACTATCAAAGGTATCCCACCACGCATACACAATCACCTTGGCCCACTCTTTCCTTTGTCTTTAGCACTAGTCATGCCATCTCGGCCTCACGTACCTCTCAAATTCTAAATCTATCTCTACACCTAGATCTCATATTCATACATGGTCTACATCACAACCCCATCGTTCTCACTGATCCATTAGTCCACATTATGGGCCTAATACCCCTACTCAAGTATCCCATACCTATAGGTGTTCTCCACCTCCTTTACCCCATACGGTCTCATTCACATGCACATAGTTACTTCTCCTACACCATCGATCTTAGACCTTCATCACATGCCCTCTCTTATCTCCTCGATACATCAAGTAGGGGTCCCCTCGCTCTTTGCACTATCATTTGGATAGCATTATCATCCCTCACACACTTGGGGGGGAATTTCAAAATTTCTCCCCCTCCATCATTATCAGTTATCTCTTAGTATCTACTTATAGTTTCTTTACTACATTTCATGCATCTATGTGCTTCATGTCTGTCTTTCTAAGAACTCCCACATCTCTCATACACATACAATGTACCTTCATTACCCAATGACACACTCTAGTTTCATGGTTCATACTTGACCATTGAGGGTCCAAATCCTTAAATGAACCTCACATCATCTAAACTTCACACTGTTAAGTGCTTCACAATATATCTTTTCATAACATCTAATCTCAATCGCATACAACACCTTCATTACCAGATGATTCACTCTAGTTCCACAGTTCATACTTAACTGTTGAGGTTCTAATTTTTAAATGAATCTCACATCATTTGCACTTCACGCTCAATGTGCTTAACAATGATATATTTTTTATGGCATATACTCTCAATCACATACAACACCTTCATTATCCCAATGACACACTCTTGTTCTACGACTTCATACTTCACTGTTCAGTGGACCATTCCTGAAAATGAACCTCATCTCATGCACATCCACTGGGGGACAAGCACAGCCCCTATCATCTGCACATATTGCATCTCACAACACACCATCACTTTCATATAACATTTGCACTATTTTGGTTGTATTTACTCGTGTTAGCTTATATTATTTGCATGTCGGCATGTTGTTTCCTGTAATAGCCGGATATCTTAGTATGTCACTATATCTTTTGCTATACACACATGCATGTTCACTGTGGTATATTGATGTGAATGCAATGAATTTCACATATTCTTACACAATGCATGATGCTTGACATTAATCTTTACAAGTCCCACCGAGGCTCATAAGGGAATCTACCTTTGCTACTCTAATACTCCACGCATCACAAAAACCTACTGTTACAATATTTACTACTACTTGGCACTACCACTTTACATTTCCATTAATATATACATGTTTTTACATACTACTTATCTTTATAACATTTCTCACAAGTACTTTATGTGTATAATTTTCCTTGTACAATATCAATACAACAATGGTTATCTATGATTTCTTGTCTTATCTATTGTTTGTCTATTATTTGTGGGATATGTCCTATGTCATGGTTGATCATTTTTTTCTTATGGTCGCTTCGGCCTCTGATTGTCTCGTGACATTGTGAGATGATTTCCCATGTATGCAACCCACTTTTTCACAATACCATCTTGTCTTCATCCTTTATTGCTACATTATTTTATATTACATGTTAGCTCTTTCTACACTAACATTCATTGTTTCTAAACTACATTATTTATATGTGCCTTAATTTCTACCATACATATCCCCTACCCCCTACATGTATTCAATGCATGGATATGCATATCAGTTTCATGTCCTCTCCGTTAGGACTGCATTCTCTTACATTCATCGCATGCACCCCAAATGAGGGGGGGTCATCTATTGGGTGAAAAAATCACCCTTACAGTAGCTCAGAGCTCCAGAACTCTGAAATTAGAACAACAAGGTATAAAATTGGCATAGGATCACATAGTTATAGAGTGGTATAAAATCAGACTTGGATCATAGATATAAAGCTTAAATGCTTGCTGCCCAGTACTCAACATAGTAGCGATGGGCATTTGTGTTCCCATTTAGGTGTTTTTGTCCTAGGGGTAAAAACAGATCAATTTCTCAATTTAGCACAGTTTCTAGTATTTTACAATATATATTTCTACAGTATCAGACACTTGGATTTAGTTACATTTTACTTGCAATTCATCCATGATTCAGTTAGAACTCAGTTAGACAATATGGTTACAAAATCAATTATAAATCATGGATATGTTAATCTATAGTGGTACTTATCATTTGGGAATTGTAATGGAAGGAGAGAAAAACATACCTCTCTCCCCAACACTCTTATCTTGGCATGAAATTTCCCAAAAAAGTGTCTCTTGACGTGAGATTGCCCAAAAAAATGTTCTTGGTGAGAGATCACCCAAAAAACTCATTCTTGGAGTGAGATTACCCCAAAAACTCACTCTTGGTGTGAGATCGCCAAAACAAAGTTGTTCTTGGCATGAGATTACCCAAATAAATTATTATTGGTGTGAGATCACCCAAAAAAATCATCCTTGGGGTGAGATCACCTAAAAAACTCGCTCTTGGCGTGAGATCACCCAAAAACCTCACCCTTAGTAGTAAGACACTCAAATCCACAGCATCTCCAAGACACTCAAATCCATAGCATCTCTAAGATAAACAGAAAATTTTTCTATCTTATACGCTCTCATACTTTAGGTGCATTCTTTCCTCAGCTAATACTTTTACACACTTCTTACTTATACATAATTTACTTTGTTTTTTCATAAATGGGACTTTGACTACTCTTTTGATCTTCTTTTGCAGGTCCATCCTTACAAGTAACAAGAAGGAACTCACATCAACAATCCCAAGATCCAGTAGCACTTTAATACACACACAATTCACCCATAGGGTCTACCTCCCTTTCATAGTTACCATGCTTCGCATTGTGATCACTTCACACATCACTTAGTTACTTATCTACTTGACACATTAATGGCTACACTCCTCTATGGAGTAAAAGGTACACATCTTCTCTCTACTTTATGCTATCAATTATTCACTCAACAACATAAAGTGGGGGAAAATGTAGACACAAAGTTTATGCACTTGGGTACATTTCTAGGTCATAAAGTATACTAATGTATACATGAATCCTAAAAAATAAAACTAGTGGATGAAAAATCCTTTTGGCATTTTGATTGCTTTATCTATTGAACTTTAATGGATTTTACATATCTCACAGCTCTATCGACACTCGAATGGTTTTTTTTAAATGGCCTCATAAACTAACACCCAGTTAGGACAAAAGCACCCAGGAGCTCCTGTCTAACCTGGGCACTCTCGTCCCTCTCTTTTCTCTTCTTACTATTTTGAGTCCTTTTTTATTCTTGGTTACCTTTTTACACTTTGGGTTAGCCTTTCACTTGTCAATTGTGAAATTCAAACAAGGTAATCATATATGTGTGTGTGTGTGTACTTAGTTACTTCTTCCAAATAAATGGCCAAACACATAAGCATTATCTATCATCACCTAAGCTTTCATCAAGGCACAAGATCATTTCAAAGGCATTCATCTAGCACACTCATATAAAGGACGAGGGTTACATCACTCTGCATACACAACATAGGATGAGAAGTTCATTTTATTCCATCACACACATTTGCATACTTGGAGAAATCTACATCTATCTTGCTATCATAGTGAAACTTGCACAAGGGAAACATAGGGCATCATTACACACACATACACAAAGAACTACATGGATTTTGAGATGTAGTGCAATGCTTAGTTGTAAGATCACTCTTTTGGTGATCATCGGGGTCAGTTCATATCCCCATTTTACATATTCTTTATTAGGTTTTATGTGGTTTTTGGGAATGTGCAACTAGTTATCTATTATGTAGGTTACAAGTACGACCAAAAAAATTGGAGTGAAATGAGGTCGAGAAATGAAGATGAACAATAAAGCTTCTCCAACACAAAAAAAGGTCAGAACCTGAGCATCTAGGTGAACACTAGTACCCAAATTAGTCACTAGTGCTCAGACACTCCTTACCTCCCATGGGTGCTTCTATCCTATGTAGTTCTAAGTCCCAGAACCCTCGGTGGGCCTTGACGACATTGTTTCCCTCCTATTCTAGCAGTTTCTTAGTCCAGATCATTCCCATCTTGCACATAACAGCTAAGTCACCTTCCCTCTCTCATTTTTATTAGGGTTTCATATTTTTACATGTTTATTTCTTGTGTCTTATTGTAGTTTATCATCATAATATAATTAGTTACAATAGTTACTCTGAAATCATATTTAATTTAATTTAGATTAAATCATTTATATGCAGCCTTGATTGGTAAACTAGACCTTGGTATCAATTTCATATGATGACTAATAATATGCATAGGTGTTAAACCGTATGAAACTTTGTTCCATATGATATTCACAAACTCACCTAACATTTCCTTCATTTTATACATGATATCCTTTTTTGCGTTACAGTGCCTTCAAAAGGTTTTTCACATAAAATTTGTAATGCATACAAAACATTCATTATATCCTTTCACCTCATTTAGGAACACCTTCCCTAAAATAAAATATATATATGAGAAATATTCACCACCTCTACACTTGTATCCTTCGTAGGATTTAGACTATACTTTAGTTCATCCTTCACCAAAGTGTATATACTTTCACAACCATCATATACCACCTTCATATCATACTATTAAGGTTGATTAAGTAGCATATAACACACAATCATGGACATTATGTCACTTAAGACTTCATCTTCATATTCACCAATCTTAATACTCACATTACACTTCTCATTCATAAACAATTGATGTCGCTTCAATATCCATGACACATTATATGGATTTAGAACACAATTATATTTATATTAATCTTGTCAATCATCTTGTTAGAAACATGAGTATATGTGTTACGAATATTAATAATAACTTTACAAAACTTACCTCCTCATTTCCATATGGTTATATAATAAATTATTTCTTTGTGTGAGTGAACTCTCTACCTTTGTTGGATTCAATAACAATCTCTTCACCATGAGAGATTCTCTATACTCTAAATTTCTACACAATGTTTTTACACTTGCTCTATGTTTTCTTGTTTCACAACTTTGTTTCTAGAACCATATCTCATACTTGCACTAATCTAAGCATCTGATGGACATTTAAATGTGTGATGTACAATGTCTCATCAAAGGAAAAAGGATCTTCCAAATACTATACCTATTCCACATTGTCTTCCTTTGAAATAATATCTAGCTCTACCTATATACGAATGACTATGATCATGTGAGGATCTCACTTCAATTCCTTCCACATGATTTTTTATATTGATGTGCAAACTTAAATCTTTGAGTGAGAACTTTCCCTTAGCTCAAGCATTGCCTTGTTTTCTATGCAACAACTTCTTTGTCACCTTTAGTGTAAACTAGTAGGCTTCCCCCATATATCTAAATCTAATCATACTAAACTCACCTTGAATGGAAATATATAATCTATTAACATACCTTGAGATATTTTCTATGTCATCCTCCACATGACTCACTCAAATGGAGAGTCTATAGAACTCTTCGATGTACTTATTCACACTCAATTCCTTCAGTTGTAAATTCCCAATTATTTGAATAAATGTAATTTGTAATCTATGTTAATGTATTTTATTAACTGTATACCAATGTATGTAATTAAGATACAATTGTAATATTTAATCATAATATAATTAATGGATAATGTTTAATCTAATTATAAAGAGGAATATCAATCATGTTATTGAATTGATTGACTTCTATTATTAATAGACTAAGAAAAATTTCTCTTTAAACTTACTACGCTCGATACCCTATTAGTATCATCTACTTATTTTTATCAAAGCATAAAGAGATAGTGTTTGAGGTATGAATTATGGAAGATAGGTTCATTATCTATAGTTATTGTAATACTCCTTTGAGAAAGGCTATTTACCCTCCCTCATGTATGTGCTTTAATATATTTGGTAGTAATTTTACCTTGACATATATTTATTTATATTGTTTTAATGTTTGGCATATATGTATACATGTGGGTGTTTTTCTTAAGGTTTCATCGACTGATCCCGAAACCTATCCAAAATTCCTTCATCGTATCATACCAATTAGAGTTTCACCTTTTTCAACCTTTAGGAAAAAAGATCGAGATTTTTTTTTGATTTAGTTTACATATTTTGTTGCAATTTGATAATCGTATGAAAATCAAAGTTCTCCATTTGTTTTACTCATCCCATACAACAAACATCCCTTCTGCATCAAATGCTAAATCATCTTGTAAAAAAATTTCTCTTTTGACTTGAAATTTTACCATAAGGAATATCTTGGTCTGTAAAGAATTATTTCCTCCCATGTATCTTTCGAAATCAACATTTATATGGTATTATTGGTAATCTATTTTTTTCCGAAATAAATTTTTTTTAGGTTATTTTGATTTTTCACAAGAAGGTAGATTAACATTTTCTCTAATTCACTACGGTTTTTAATATATTATAAGTTTATTGGACGTGTATTTTTCAGATCATTCAATAAAATATATTTTCTATATTTTTGACTCAAGACAATCCAACCAAATGGTATCTCTAACATTTGTCTTTATTTGGTGATCAAGTAGTGGCTTTGATCCATTGATACAAATATTTTTCTAATCCACTCATTCAAAATTATTGGGGTTATTTTCTACAGTTCATGGTAGTTACTTGGTGAAATATTTTGTATTTTTGACATGAGATAATGTATCCAACCGGTATCCACAACATCTATCATTTTTTATAATTGAGAAGTGGATTTATAGGCTCCACTAATATATTTTAATTTTTACACAACCATTTACTTCCACTTTCAGTCGTGGTGATGGTATCCAACCCATCTAGTGCAAATATCTTTAGCATTTACATGTACTACTTATGTTTTGTACTACTTCTTGTTATGCCTTGTAACATATCTTGAAACTTCCAAACACCTTTGTTGATCTTCTAGTTTGTGGAGGAATATTGCAGTGACTCATTTTTTCCATTTATAATTCATTGTACATGAGTACATAACATGACCTAGTTTTCGAGACCCATATATGTTGTTTTTCCTCACTCAATTTCACTAAGTTTCTCTTAAGGGGGGATGCTAGTGTCTTTAATTAACCATACACCATTGTATGTGATTAATGTGGACTAGTAATATTTAGTTTTAATATAATTCATGTATAATGCTTAATGTATTATAGAAAAGGGTATCAATCAACTCAATTGTATTTTTTATTAACAAATTAAAGAAAAAAAAAATCACTAAGCTAACTACTCTCCAAACCTTATTAATACCATCTACTTGTTTTTATAAAAACATATAAAGAGATAGTGTTTGAGGTATTAATTATGGAAGAGAGGTTCATTGTAATACTCCTTATAGGAGGGCCATCAAACCTCCCTCACATATGTGATTTTATATATTTGGTGGTAATTCTATCTTGACATACATGTTTTTACATATATTTATGGTTTCACAAGTGTGTATGTATATGCGTGTTTGTTTGAAGGTTTTATCAACAAGCCCTAGAGCTTGTACACAATTCCTACTATCTATAAACATGAACTTAATCTTCAAATTTTATACCAGTGTATCTCAAATATTGATCTTTTCTTTTCCTCTATGTACTCTCTTTATTTGCACATGTCCCTACTGTAATGATGCATGAATCTTTGACTTATTACATGAAAATATTTTACACCTTCATACTCAAAGTACTCCATTTTTTAGTCCACTCAATGATCCCTTGATAATCTAAGATACCAAAGTAAATTGAAAATTATACCTTTGGAATGCCTTTGGCTTATCCTAGTGATCATGCATAAGAAATTATCCTCTTTCTTATTAACGTGCTTCACTTTGACATCCTACTTCTTTCACATGTTCATCATCGCTCACACCATCATCTACTGCTACTCCCCTACATTATGTAGTTTCCATATCCTCCAAATGTTATTGTACTCCTCTCATCGTCTCATCCAAGTCCACAAGTATTGGCTCTCTATTTTCTCTGGTGGCCACTATGTGTGTAATCATTATTTTCATCACAATCACTCACTTAACAAGACTATGTGATCTACATCTTCTGTCAAACAACCCAAATGATGGAATAGTTTTGCAACAAGTTTCTACCCACAAGAATAATACAAAAGGAAGAAATAATAAACACCCCTCAATAGACTGATGTTATCATACAAAAAAACTCTAGAATCTACAAAAGGAACTTAAAATCCTTGATACCAAGTGTATGTCTACTACATACACTAATTTTCTCAATAAGACATAATTTATAATATTTTAAATGAAGTATTTATTGTTAGGAGTCACGATGGAGGGATTTCTTAGACTATGAATTCAAAAAATTAAAAGTTAGATATGGCCAAAGTAATATTAAAGCACAAATTTAACAAGGAACAACAAAATATTCTTCTATTAATATTAGGAAATATTATAGAATAAGGTATAATGGAATGCATCTCCATTACAATACTATGACAAGAATATATCAAAAATCTTTAAGAATTCCAATCCTATGACTTATCCTAAGCTAGCAAACTCTACTAACCTTTTACATAACTAGACTTGGCTCAATTCAAAAAATTAAAAAGAAATTCCCAAATAAATAGATCACATTTGACTTGATAGATAAATTCCTTATATACTGGTGTTTTCTTATATTTATAGAATTATGTAAGGATCTAGTGGGAGAAAAAATACCTTGTTAATATTCCCCAAAATACCTCAGATTTCTAGTGATCATCCTAATCGGTTTGTAGATACCTCCCCTAAACATAATATGACCCAACAAAAAATAAAAGAGAAGAAAAACTAAATATAATATATAAGCTAAACAATAAATAAAAAATTTCATTCACAAGATTACACATTTCATATGATTTATCTTTGGAAAAATATTTCGTGAAAAACCTAATGTAATAGCTTCTTTATTGCATTAACTCAATTTTTAAAATATAGTAATGTACTTCAAATTTATGCTTTACCATACTACATATCCAACAATATCTAATCATATTAGTATGAAACTATCATAGTTGTATTATAATACAATGAATACTAAACCATGGTCCAAGAAATACAACCCATAACAATTCCCAAATACAACCACTTATCCAAGTCTGAAAATACATATATGGGATACCACTAATACATGTCAAATTGTACATCTTTCCTAGCTATATAGTTTATATAGGGGGTAAATCATGGAAAATTTACAACACATTTCCAACATCCCCATGGATTCTCCTCTATTAGATCAACCTTCACTGGGTCACTCAATTTGTTCTTGGGATAGGAAAAAAGATCAAGGCCTATGTGTGGTTCCCTTTACTCTATATATATTGACAAGATATTATATCCTATGAAGATCTAATCATGGTGGCATAAGGAAATGGTCCCACAAAATATGTAAGACTTTACAACATCAACAAATATATCACATTATCAATAAAGGCTCAATGACATCCATAATGCATCATGTCGTCAACAAGGCTTGGGAAACATCACACAATACTTGATAGATTTTCTGGTTACACAAGATCAAGACAAAGCATTCACAACTCCACATTCCATGGAATAAGTGTTCCATAATATGAGACAAGGCTTTAGGTTTTTGTGTGTCATAATATGAGACAAGGCATTAGGGTTTTGTGTGGTGTTGCTAGGAACTTGCACAATTATGTGTTTCTATGCGATATAACTAGTGTTATGCGTCTATGTATAAGTATACATGGAAAATGAAATATTTTGTAGCTTAAACAAGGTTTCACAACATGCACAAAAATACACGATGCTTCAATTTCTGTACGACATGTGCAAAGGATGGCATGGTATTGCACATGTATTTATTCAACTAACTCAAATATTTTTGGTTGATGTAAGATTACACACAAACCTTGATGCTCATGCATCAATATGAATTGAAAATAAAGTAGAAGTAGTTTTTGATTAAAAAAAAATTCTTCTGATCAATTATGTGGTTATCATAATTGTTTGTTTGATAGTTATTTCCATTTCTAATAAGGCTATTAGGATAAACCATGTTTTTTATTTTTCCACTTAAAATTTTAATTTGAAAGTATTAAAAGCCTTGTTTATTAGAATAAACCTCTTCTTAATTTTATACTTTGTAAGTTTCAGTGGCCCATCACTTATAAATAAAAACAAGTTTCAATATATATTAAAATAGTGGAAAAATCAAGAGGGGCGAAATATAAGATTATTTGCAATTGATTATATGCACACTAAGAGCAAAAGTGGAAGAATGTACTTATAAATAAAGAAACAAATGTATTTGAATCCTCATTGCAACAACATATAATTTAATATAAATTATTCTCTAATTTTGATCAATCTTAAATAATCAGTTGCTAATATAGTTTTTCTCATTTCATATTTTGTAGTATTGATTGGTTGATATTTGGTTTTATTTATTTTAAACTTCAAAAAGACATTAATGAAAACTTGTTACTCACATAGTTTTATCATAAAAAAGTTCAAATATTGATCCTCATATTAGTAAGAAATTATTAATTAACCTACCATGTCATCTAGCAACAATACCACCAAAAATTTGAGTGGTTTAGTATAGTGGAAGCAACACACAATGCTTTACTAACTTGGTGTAGTGTACAATAGTTCATCTAATATGAAAACATAATCATGTAGGCTAAATTATAAAATGAGTTTCAAATTATAAAACCACAACCAATAGGTATAAGGGTCATAAATGTGGACAAACTTTACTTCCTTTAGGAGGTGGAAGATGACATTTGAAAGGCTCAGTTGACTATTTCCTTTGATTGATAGGTTGAGTCAAAGATAGGAGATGGAGAAATGGTTAACCCACCCTATCAGATACAGGAAATAATCAAAATTATATCAATTTGATGCTTTTAAATCATTTTATGAACATAAATAAGGTTTACAACCTAGGGTAAATACATTTCTAAGGAGATGGTTTTCCTCAAGCTCACTCCTCACCTTACTGGTCGAGAAAGTGGGTATAATGACCTTTCTATGGATGGATTATGTTAATCTATTATTTATGTTATGAAAAGTTGGTTTATTATTGGCTAGGATTAAACTATTGTCTATTTTATTTCAAATTGAACAAAATCATATAAGAAATGATGTTCAAATCAATCACGAGAAATTTGAAATTTCATTCATGTACTCACTTTAAAATATCATTTTATTTTTTCACTCACATAATCTTTGAGGAGGTTGAGCTAATGTATGCAATCTCTCATAATTTATTTTAAGGGGTAGTGATCATTCTTGTGCTACTCAAGGAGAGGAGTTTTATAGCTAAACCATATCCTTAAAAGACCCTCTAAAGAATAGGAACTCTGAAATCATGTAGTGATTTTCCCAATGCTAATAGTCAAATTTTCAAATGTTAAAATAAGCTAAATAAATGTTTTGAATATAGACTCTATTACAATGACTATAGGAGTGTTATGATACATCACATATGTCTCTTATAATATATACTTTTTATTTAAATGTCATTCACATGCCTCTGCCTTCAATATTAAATATTTAGAACATATTTATATGTGTGAGGTCATATTGCATACAATTAAATGATTTAATGATATAAAAATTTGTGTAGGATTCATTTTTTAATACTTTCTCTTGAAATTTGCACCATTCACATGTAAAATGGGGAAAACATGAAACATGCAAAGTAAAAAACAACACTTAAAGTTGAAAATACTCCATTAAACACCTAACACTAGATCATAAATCTCAGTAAAAAAATCTTCAAGAAATTAGATCATCTGTATAAAATTCATGGCATATGAAGATGGTATAAATCAACACTTGAGATCAGTCAAAAAAACTAATGATAAGAAACACCAAAAAATGTGTTGGGATTGAATACATTTAAGGAAAAATGAAACTTGTAGAGAAAAATAAGTACGTAAACAAACATAGGCACACACACACACAATAATGCCCCTCATGTTTCCTTGTTGTTGACTTCACTTTTGTGAGCTCAAGTTAGTCCCATGGTGTGGTCAAGTTCATTTTCAAGGAGCATAACTTAGATTATATGCTCATAAGCATTATGTTGACAATCTGTTTACTTCGGAAAATGAAATAATTATAATCATAACAAATTTTGAATAAAAATATAAGGATTATATATATCTACACACATACTTGAGATTTAAAATTAAAAACATTATTATTAGATAAATAAAACATAATGTGTTCTCATGGAACGCATGGTTGCATGCTATACATAAAAGTGGGTTTTTTTAAAAGGTCTTAGAACATTCCAAGTAAATGTTTTGGCAAGTGTAAAGTCATATTATATGGTTTTTCTTGTATCCTCCATGCATGTGTCAAATTAGGATCTTTAGAATGTGATGTGACATCGTTGGTAAAGGTGTTTGGCAATAATGTGTGGTGTTATGGAATTCAATGGTGGGTGAAAATTCTACGCAAAAGGGAGTAAGGATTGTAGTTGTTACAGGCTTAGGTGCCTCATTTCTAGATCTACTACACCAATGTGAAATTCAAACTATATAAACCTTGCAAGTAATCTTCGATCCTACACCAAGGAAATGATTTGGAGAAAGCATGGGGGCTACATTGATTGTAGGGAATGCGTTGTTGTAAACACATTAGAGACTTTCAAGCTAATGTTATTAGCTGGTTTATAGCCAAACTCCACAACCTTCGCTAGCATCCTTTGAGCCTATGAAAAAGCCATAGTTTTGAAACAATATTTGGGAATCCATCAAACAACGTTTGAAAATAAATTTTATGTGTTAGTTGCTAAAAACAAAAGGGGTGTAATTATTTAACAGGTACATGAATAGTTTGAAAAAACGCCTAATGGAGTGTGGTCACATGGAATATGATGGTTACAAGACATTTGATGAGTTGTATTAATTACTTGCATAACAACTCATCTTTTGTATTTTGATAAGACCATTGTAGCCATGTCTATGTATTTCCTAAGTACATTGTTGAACATCACTATTACAACCATGAACTTTTGGCATAATGACTAATTGATATAGCTATATCTAATTGTCTTTATTTTGTGATATTATGTGTGCATTTATTCTTGTTATTCCAATAAATTTTTTGGATGATTATATGTGTTGATTCCACTCTTGGTTGTAAGAAATTTTTCATATGCAGCAAAGGAACCTGTCCACAGTAACTCATCCGTAGCCAAAGAACTTGTCTGCAACAACTTTTCCACAACATAAGGAAATCATTAGCAACAAATAACCCACATTTATGAAGATATTTTGAAACATGAAGTGATGAAACTTAAGTCCTTACATGAGATTGGAGAAGTAGTTACAATTGAAATGTGGAAAATTGAGAAACAAATCAATATTTGATTTAGTCATTGATTAAGAACTAGTGAAGAACTGATTGTTAGTTGAACACTTGTTGTGTGTTTCAAAAATGTGTTGAATCTCGCATTTGTTTTATTGAAGAATCCTTATTGTATTCTTTTTCTTCTCATGTGATGTAAATTCTAAGATATAAATGAAAGGATTGGTGTCTGTTAAAAAAGTCATATTTGGAATTAGAGAAAGGAGTGAACAAATTTAGAATAGAATCAAAGTAATCTATTTTGTTCCTAGATGTAATGTTTTATGCAAATAAATAAAGAAATTTGAGTTCTGTCATTTAGTTTTTAGTTATAGAGTTAGGAAGGGATTAACACCCAAGTTAGGGCCCACTTGAGGTCTGACTAAATCCCCTCCATTGTTTCATTTCATGCATATTTCCTTAAATCTACAACTTTGTTTTAGTAATAACATTTAGCAATAGTCCATTTTCAAGTATGAGTTTTATTTTACTTTCAACATTGTTATGTGACAGTTATTTCCTTTCCAACCTCTTAGATCAACTATAACCATGCATACAACACATGCAATATTTCAATTCTACGCTCCCTAGTCTGACAAATAAATGAATGTAACCCAATGTACAACATATTAATTGTTTCAAGTTGATTTACACCACCATTTTTGGTGTCATTTTTGGGGATATTGCCAAATTTATAGGAGTTTGTGAGGTTTTGTATTTCTAAATTTCTTAGAACATATTAGGTTGTAAGAAATTCCACCTTCAAACCCCCCCACTAATGAATGTTGATTGAGTTGAGTTAGTTGATGTATGCACCATCATAGATATTCCTATGGTATATTCCTACCCAATCCTCAAATAGCATAAATTACTTCTTATTTGTGAAGAAGAAACATCCTCTTTTGTACAGGGTTTGCTGATAGAACACTCCCTCTCAAGTGAGATATTTGAGGTTGTTCTTGAACAATCTAACATGGTAGAGGAGGTGAATCAAAACATGGAAGAAAAGGTAAGGGAACCAAGAACATTTTATTTTCCTATCTCCAATAACAATCAACCTTCTCAAATGAAGAACATCTCTCCATTAGATCTTCCTAATTTTCATGGATCTATGAATGAAGACCCAGACACTTTCTTATTTGAGTTTGATGTCTTATGTAGGAGTTATGACTACACAACTGATGCACACAAGCTGAATTTGTTCCCTGCTACACTCAAGGATGCAACCTTGAGATGGTTTATGGGCCTAGGAAGAGATGTTGTTACTACCTGACAGGGGATGAAAGAAAGTTTCTGACCAAGTACCAAGACTACTACAGGCCAAGTAGTAGAGGAGGAGATGAACTCTTTAAGATGTCATAGAAGGAAGATGAGCCACTAGAAGATTACCTAGAGAGATTCCTATTTTGTGTTCAAAAGTCAAGACATATAAGGTTGCCTCCAGAGTCTCTCAAGTTACTTTTCTTAAAAGGACTCAGTGAGGAAGATATGGATGCTTTGGACTTAATAGGAGCTAGAGACATCTCCAAAACCACTTTTGAGGACATTTTTCAAGCATACAGGAACTATTCTAGAGTAACCATGAAAATAATAAGAAGTACTAGATCAAAGGGTGGAGAAAATGCGAAAGGAATTGGGGAAATATCTAAATCAGAAATTACAAACATGTTTAAGGACATGAAACAAGAAATAGTTAATAACATGGCCACCCATCTTGATGTTCTACATGCAAAGAAGAAGAGAGAGGATGCAGAGGCAACACTTGTAGAGTTCTTCCATTCTTGTAGAAGAAATAAAGTTGATTGCACATGCAGGGGACTGGCCAACATTATAGAAGGAAAGGAGGCTACACCTAGAGTTCAAAATGATAGAAATGGAGGATGGGAAAGTTTTCTACGTTTCCCAAAGGAAGCCATGGTCCCTAAGACAAGGAGGTATGTCACAATATCCCATGCCATATTTTCAAAATTGGGATAGTAGTTCATATAACAATATGCAACCCCCACCTTGGGATAATACTCAACAAGGATGGGATTCTTACTCTAGCCAATACCAATAGTCATGACAACCTCAGTTCTCAGGACAACACTGGCAGCACACCCCTTATTCATGGCAATCAACCTTGGAGAGGAGGGAAAATAATGGATCAATCAACCTCCTAACTACCAACAAACCTACCAGCAACCTCCCTACCCACACAACAAGCTTTGATGCCAAACCCCCAATCTAGCTCTCAACCAAAAACTACTCAATTACCATCTCAACCAACATCTAACCCCAATAATAAAGATTCTCAACCAACCTATAACACTTGAATCAACCCAATACTCTGCTTATTTAGTTGATGTTCAATAATATCCATATTTATTCAGGAAGAACACTTGTGCCACCAAGTAAACCTATAATCACAGAGATACCAAATGAACCATAGTTGCTATGCAAGTTGATCCGCAACAAAAATAGAAGATGTTGCAAGTTGATCCACAGCAACATGAATAGAATTCAAGCAAAAGTAAAATGTAAGTCAATGGACCCCCATTTAAAGAAAGATTAAAAGAGAGAAAATATGACCCTAAATCAGATTTTGATTCTGATTTTATTAATCAGTTGAAGGACATTTGTGTAAAAATTCCACTCATTCAAGCCATCAAGGATGTTCCTATTTACAACAAGATGATCAAGGATCTATGTATAAAGAATCCATGTAGAAAAAGAAAAGATCCATCCACTTTATAAGTCATTGGATAGTTGGTTGACATCATGCTTGGAAACTCTGTGCTACCTAAGTACATAGATCCAGGAAGTCCTTTGGTGAATGTTACTATCAATGGAACTACAATAAAAAAATACCCTGATTGATTAGGGGCAACAATCAATGTCATGACCAAGAAAATCATGGATGACCTAAAGTTGGAAGGACTAAGGCCAACAATACAATATTGCAACTAGCAGATAGATCAACAGTAAGGCCTGAAGGAGTCCTTGAGGACATTGTTGTGGTGGTAGACTCTTGGGAATACCCTGCAGATTTCATTGTCCTACAACCAAAGGCAAGTCTAGGAGGTTACCCTCTTATACTAAGAAGGCCATGGCTAGCCACTGCTGATGCATTTATAGGGTGTAGGTCTGGAAACATGATCATCTCAAATGGAAATGGTACTAAGAAACTTATACTCTATCCTCCTGCCTAACCATTGAATGATGAGGATCAAACAATTTGGGTTGAAGAACCAGAAATTGATCAATGCTCTATCCAACAGCTGATGATGTTGGAAAATTCTTACACTATTGAAAATCGGAGGAAGATGTTGTTCTCTCTAATATTATGTAGAACAAATATGGAAGAAATGAAGAAATTGATGATTTATTGAGGTGCTTGAGCTGTCCTTTGAACCAAGTCTTACCACAACAGAGCACCATGAGTATTCCAGGTAAAAAATTGTATTTTTCACCAACTTCTTCCTCATGACTACATATTAAATTATATTAATAGCAACATGTGTTCAATGTTTGACCTCTCCAAGTAAGTAGAAATAACAACAGGGAGGCCACTAAATGTAAGCAAGATACTTGAATATACAACAAGAGAAATTGTTGATTTCTCTTCTTCAAAACATAATACAACATTTTCTTGGGATTATAGTGATATGTGTGGGATTCATCCTAGGATTTGTACTCATAGAATTTATATTAAAGAAGAATTTAAACCAATCAGACAGCCACAAGAGGCACATGAACCCAACAGTAAGAGAAATTGTGAAGGGTGAACTACAGAAGTTGTTAGATGTTGGATTCATATACCCCATATTAGATAGCCAGTGGGTATCACCTTTGGTAATTATACCAAAGAAGAATGGGAAATGGAGAATCTATGTGGATTACAAAGAACTGAATTCAGCCACAAAGAAATACCACTTCCCATTTCCCTTCATTGATCAAGTGCTTGATACCCTAGCTAGTAAAAAGTACTTCTCCTTTCTTGATGGATACAGTGGTTACAATCAGATCCAGATTACACCAGAGGACCAAGATAATACTACATTCACATGTGTCCATGGGGGAAATTTTCTATTCAGTTCTCCCATTTGGCCTGTGTAATGCACCTACCACATTCCTAGAGGGAAGTCCTGAGTATCTTCTCTGATTTGACAAATGACTGCATGGAAGTCTATATGGATGACTTCACTATTCATGGTAGTAATTTTGAGGAGGCTATGTAAAATCTGGATAAGGTCTTAAGAAGATGCAAGGATCACAATTTTTCCTTGAGCAATGAGAAGTGTTATATGATGATGTCAAAGGGTATAGTGTTGGGGCACTACCTTTCCTCAACAAGAATTCAAGTAGATCCAACAAAAGTGTCTGTCATAGTCAACCTACCCACACCAAGAAAACAAAAATATGTTAGAATATTTTTAGGTCATGCTGGATATTACATAAGGTTTATACAAGACTTCAACAAAATTACAGCGCCCACTTTTTTCATTGTTGGGAAAGGATGTTGATTTTGTATGGACTGAATGTTGTGAAAGTTATTTTCAAACTTTAAAAGAAGATGCTAACTTATTACTCATGTGTTGAGAGGACCTGACTAGAACCTTCCTTTTCACATCTACACAGATGCATCAGATCATGTTATTGGATTTGTCCTAGGTCAAAAAGATGTTAGTCTAAATTATGTAATATACTATGTCAACAAGAATTTACAACATGCAGAATTGAACTATACAGTAATAGAAAAAGAGTTCCTGGTAGTAGTATATTCCATAAAAAAATTCAAACATTATATCACATGATACTAAATGTTTATTCACATTGATCATGTTGTAATCAAGTATCTGGTAAATAAACCAATAGTAAGCAGTAGAATCATAAGGTGGTTGCTCCTCTTGCAAGAATTTGATGTCACCATAGTGGACAAGCCTGAAAAGATAATGTGGTGGCAGATTTCCTCTCAAGGATGGAGACCAATAGTGAAGAGAAAGTAGTTGATGATTAATTTCCAGATGAGCACATGTTTCTATTTCTACAAGAACACCCTAGTATGTAGACATAGCCAACTACTTAGTCTCAGGTAAAACACCTCCACATTTTTCATCCTCTGAGAAAAGTTATTTAGTTGAAAAGAGTTTACCCTTTTCTTGGATATCTGGACTTCTCTTTTATACAAGTCAAGATCAAGTAATGAGAAGGTGTATAGATGATGAGGAGATATTTGATGTCCTCAGAGCCTACCACAATGAACCTTGTGGAGGGAATTTTTCTACAAAGAGAACAATGCAAAAGGTGTTGAACTATTGGCTATTATTGGACCAACTTTACATAAGGATGCAACACTATACACTAAGAGATGTGAAAAATTCTCAGAGAATGGGAAATCCCACTAAGTCTAATGAGATGTCATTACAACCTCAATTGGTTTTATAACCTTTTAATAAGTGGGGCTTATATTTTTTTGGCCCTATAGACCCTCCATCTTAGCAGAAAGAGTATATCTTGGTCTGTATAGATTACCTAACCAAGTGGACAGAGGTAAAAGCATTTCCAAACTAGACTAGTGAGAAGGTGGCTAAATTCATGTATGAGAACATCTTTATCAGATATGGAGTCCCAAGGGAGATTGTGATAGACCAGGGTACACATTTTACTATTGATGTGATTGTTGATTTGGTCAGTGAATATGAAATCAGGCATAGAAAGTCTACACCATACCATCCCCAGTCTAATGGCCAAGTGGAGGTTACAAACAAAGAGATAGAATCATATTGACAAAGACTATACCACTCCATAGAAGAGACTAGGTAGACAGCTTCCAGAAGTAGTCTAGGAATTCAATACAACATTAAAGACCACAACTGGATTCACACCATTTGAACTAATATATGACAAGACTATTGTTTTACCAATATAATTTGAGCATAAAACGTTGAGAACTACACTTGAGATGGGAATAGACTTATCAAAAGCTTAGAGACAGAGAATTATCAAACTCAACGAGTTGGATGAATTGAGAAAACAAAGTTGTTCATAACATTGAGGTAGTGCAAAAATAAAGAATCAAATGGCATGACCAGTATATTAAAACAAGACAATTCCTAGGAAGGTGACTAGGCACTTTTTTTTGACTCAAAATACAAGGATCACATAGGGAAGCTCAGAACAAGGTGGCTAGGCCCCTATGAAATTGAGAAGATCTTCCCTAATGGAGTTGTGAATCTTACTACTATTGATCATGTGATATTCAAGTTGTTGGTGAATGGCCACATGTTAATATTATATAAAAATTCGGTTGATAAAAGATCATTTATGGAATTGTTCAGAGGAGATCAGAGGAGAATGGAGAAAGAAACATCAATATTAATCTCATAGGTTGATCTTATTGGCTCACCTTATGGGATTGTGGATAATTGATGATATTTGAATAGCCTTGGAGCATTCAACTTGTTGAATACATCAAGGCTAAATAAAAGTGTTGAGATATACCTTTCTGGGTGATCATCAACATTTTGCTAACCCATTTTTTATATAAGTTTTTGTTTTGTAGGTCTTATTGACAAGTGATTGCAGGAAATCATGATCTCCATCACAAGGAGAGAGTGCAATGACTAAGAGTTCAACTTGTAGCCATAAGAAATAAGATCATATTCATTTGAAGCATCTGGCAGAACTAACTAAGGAACAGTCAACACAAGTTAAACCCATATCTGTAGCATCACAGGGCACGTGTATGCATCCAAGATGTCATCTCAATAAAGTATGCACATCAATCATTGCAAGCCACAACAATATAAGTGCATACATTTATTACTTTAATAAAGCATTATTAAATTAATTGTATTTAATTATGAGTTATGCCAAGTCATAAATCACGTAACACATTAAAATACCGTTGCCTTTCAATTATGATGTGTCCACATAAGCCAACATGTCACATTATTTTTCTTCATGTACTAAATGTTGTCACATCCACTTATGGGAAAATTGAGAAGTTATGGATATTTCTTATCAGAAGAGGAAGGAACATGAACACCCGTAGATTTTAGGCAAGGATGCAGTTTCCAATAGAAAGGATATGAAGCTCTTGAATGATGAAATTCAAATGTTTAAGCCTGGGGGTTTGATTAGCTATATTAATTTCTTTCATAACAACTCATTTTTTGTATGGTGATAAGACCATTGTATCCATGTCTACGTATTTCCTAAGTACATTGTTGAACATCACTATTACAACCATGAACTTTTGGCATAATGACTAATTGATATAGTTATATCTTTGTCTTTATTTTGTGATATTATGTGTGAATTTATTATTTTTATTCCAATAATTTTTTTGGATGATTATGTGTGTTGATGTCACTCTTGGTTGTAAGCAATTTTTCATATGCGGCAAAGGAACCTGTCTGTAACAACTCGTTCACAGCCAAAGAACTTGTATACAACTACTCATCTGCAATATAAGGAAATCATTCACATCAAAAAACCAACATTTATGAAGATATTTTGAAACATGAAGTGACGGAACTTAATTCCTTACATGCCATTAGAGAATTAGTTACAACAGAAATGTGAAAAATTGATAAACAAATCAATCTTTGATTTGGTCATTGATTACGAACTAGTGAAGAACGGATTGTTAGTTGAACACTTGTTGTGTGTTTCAAACATGTGTTGAATCTCTCACTTGTTATGTTAAAGACTCCTTATTGTATTATTCTTCTTCTCACGTGTTGTAAATGATAAGATATAAAGGAAAGGGTTGGTGCCTGGTAAAAAAAGTTAGATTTGGAATTAGAGAAAAGAGTGAACAAAGTTAGAAGAGAATTAGAGTAATCTCTTTTATTCCTAGATGTAATGTTTTATGTAAATCAATAAAGAAATTTGTTTTCTATCATTTAGTTTTTAGTTACATAGTTAGGAATGGATTAACACCCAAGTTAGGGCCCACTTGAGGTCTAGTAAATCCCCTCCATTGTTTCATTTCATGTATATTTCCTTAGGAAAAATATTATCTTTGAATCTGCAACTCTGTTTCAGTAATAGTATTTAGAAATATTCCATTTTCAATTCCGAGTTGTATTTTACTTTCAACATTGTTATGTGACAGTTATTTCCTTTCCAACCTCTTAGATCAACTATAATTGTGCATACAACACATGTAGTATTTCTGGTCTACGCTCACTGGTCTGACAACTAAATAAATGTTACCCATTGTACAACATATGAATTTCTACAAGCTTATTTACACCACCAACATTCAAAAAAAATGATTTTGAAAAGGCCTTAAAATCCCCACAAGCAAATTCAACTGACACGTGTTTCATCAACACCGCAAGACTTGCTCACTAGATCTAGAGCACACCCCCTCACCGTCTCTTCGCCCTCTTAGGCATGATTATCTTACCTTCATATTTCATGATTTTAGTATTTCTATTTTTTCTTTCTCACTTTTATTGAAAATTAAACCAAGGAAGGATATGCTTTCAATGAATTTAAATGAGATGTAACAGCGAACAGTTAAAATTACCTCTCTTTATATGCAACTAGAAAGACTATTTTTTAGTGTAATCCCAAATTTTGATTTACCTCCTAAGATGTTCAAAAAAATATGAAAACAATATTGGATAACTAAATCCACCAACATGAAAAATCAAATTTGAGTTTTAGTTTAAACCTACCACTTGATCACTTTGTAAAAAAATTTAAAACATGATTTTAACTATGCGCAAAACACCTTTCCAAATCCCATAACACGCAAGTCAAGTTTTGACCTTGATTATTGTTGACGTAGGTTATCATATCAATATTCATAATGTCTTAAAATGATATTTTGATCATTTAATGTCAAGTATCTAGGATCCCTGTTGACCATTTCAAAGTTTTGAACAACTATTGAAAGTTGAAAGTTCGGTTTGGTTTTGGCTTGCGGTTTAGGCCTTGTGATGAGAAACATAATTCTGCCTCCACATACCTCTATAATTTCTCCTTGGAAATCACAAACAATCATTATTTTTGAGAAAATAACCTTGGGAGTTAGAATTTCAAGTGAATTTTGTAGGCCTCTGGTCATTCTACAATAATGGCAAATGAAGTAATTACATTAAGTAGCTCCAGAAAGGTAGTCGCCATTTGAACCTTCTTCTCCATATTTTAGTTATATCTACTTTGAGGGGTTCTATGTATATAGGGGAGTAGATGGGAATTGACACATTGTGTGTTTGAGACTTGTGCATTTGTCTTCGAACTCATTCATGAAGCCAGCTAAGATAAATTGGTCATTTTTGTAAACTTGTAGCAAAAATGGGAAAATTGTTGTAGGACCTTCTTCAAGTGAGGTAACTATCAGGAAACTTGTAGGAACTAACATATGACTATATGGAACCTCCTTTATATGTTTTTTTTAGAAAATTGATTGTAAGAAAAATGGTGTCTTTCTCTCCTCTCTCTCTCTCTATCTCTCTTTAGTTTTGAAAATGAAATGAAATTACATATGTGTTTCTTACTCTCTCTAGTTGCATGCAAAGTTTTGCTTTCATTTTGAATGGGAAATTATGAAATCATGAAATTGTGATGGATTGTAGGAAGATCTCACACCAACTTTTGGGCTGACCATGTTGTGGATTGTAGGCACCTAGGACTAGAAGAAAACATAGAGTTACTTATGTTTTTATAATAACGAGTTATCTTTGATTGAAACAATGTAATTTTAAAGGATAAATCAACAATATTGTTATAAGTAGAAACATTATTTATTGATTCTTATGACGAGTATGATTTTTTTACTATATTGAAATGTCAAAAAAATGGACATTTTGTCATGGGTTTGAATTTGATATCAAGATAATGGTGTAGATGTACCTATTAATTGGAAATGAAATGAATTTTTATAATGCTTTCTCGTGTGAAGTTAATGAATGTAATCTTAGTGTGTTTTTATTAAATTGGGAACTTGGAAGAAAATAACCAAATCAAAAAGATGACCTTAGAGTAAAATCCTTGATTGGTTTACCCTTGTGTGTGAACACCTTCTTAACATAGAAAACTGAAATTTAAAGGATGAGCCTAGTTTGTTTTATACTTGTTTGCACCTCTTAGCTTAGAGGAAATAAGATCACAAATCTAGGTTACCGTAAGCACATGTACACTTAATGTCAAAAGACACGAAACCACCTTATAGGAATTGTAATGGCTTAACATTATTAGGATGTTATTCTATAAGACATCATGATGAACCTTTTTAGTAAGCATCGAGATATGTTATGAAACCAACCTTCATTTGTAATCCTGGAGACGTAGTGGTATTGTTAAAAGTATGTGCATTTTTTCCTAGGAATCTAGTAGAGGGTATTTGTATGTGTGGAAGTGTGTGATATGCAATAGTTAAAAGGGATAATGTCACTTTTGTGACATGAGTGATGTAATGTCTAAATAACGTAATTGTATGTTTTTCTTAGAAACTAAGTTACAATGGAACGGATAAAAAATGTAAGTGCTTGTGATCATAATAGTAATTAGGAAACACAAATTTTACAGCTTTGAGCTATTATCAAACAAACTTTGGTGACCGGTAAAGTGAGGTGGTGCCTTACATTAGTACCTAAAAGAGAATCTTGACTCGAAGCAAATGCAAACTATATAAGACTGGTACATAAGTGAAACTTGGAGCTTTCTTACAACTTAGTTAATCATTCTTATGTTGTTGAAAACGAATACAAATTGATCCATGTGAGATCAAGAAATCAATAAAACATAAATTCTTATATGGAAAATTATACTCATGATACGTAAATTTTGAAATAACTCTAACCAATTATTGAAATATAGTAACTACTAAAGGGAAATAAAGTAATTCTAGTGAGTGGGAGTAAATAAGAAAAGGAAACTTGAATTTTACCTCTCTTTAAGCTTAAGATTTCTCCCCCTCTTGACGTCATGTTAGTCTTCCCTAATGTAATGAAAGTACTATAAAATGTTAAGTAAACATGCTTTTGAAAAACAAGTCCTTAGCTTAAGAACGAGTATTGGGAGACTCATATGTGTTTAAAATGATTCAAACTAACAACTGGGTTATGTAATTTATTGTAATAGAGAAAAGAACCGAATTAAGTATACTCATTATAAGTAGAACTTAAATAAAATCAATAACATGTAACTTTGAGAATGGCAATACATGATTACATGTTAAATGCCCTTTGAATCTAGAAGGTTAAATAATGGAATCTAATTGTAATAAATATGTAACCATGAATATGATGTGTTTTGGAACATGTCTATCCTTGATTTCATATTGTGGTTGGGTCATTATTTTGTATTCATTCATTTGAGAAAGTGTGGCATTGCTGTGCATCTTGTGTTATCATGTTGTATGTATATTCTTCATGTTGGGGTGAGATTGCATCATTGATTATTGGAGGAATAAGGTGTAGCTAGTAAAGGGAGGAATAAGGAGTATTGTGTGTTTTGTTTTGGAGAAACTAAAGGAATTCTTGTCTAGTCTTGATGGAGAGAAGCGCATGTTAGAATGGAGGGATAAGATGCATGTCAAAGTTGATGTGGGGTGTTTAATTTGGTAGGAAACAAAGGCTAGCCAAGATTCTTTAGCGGATCAATAAGTGATAGTTGAAATGAAGATCTCTCCCCTTTTGCAAACCGTGTAGGTATGCTTGGTAGTGTGAGCATCTCTTCTTATGGCGGTAATCACTTTATCATCTTATTGCATATGCGGGTCCATGTTTGTGTAAGCATCTCATGATATGTTGAGTTATTCTAGTGAGTCCAAGTGGTGTCATATAACAAGAAATTAAAAAAATATATCCTGGTTTATTTTGTCTTTTGTTTTGGTTCTACATGTGTGGGCGTTACATTTGGTATTAGAGCAAAGGTTCATGATCTCGAACCTCTGGTATAATCTAGTATAGGATTTGGAAGAGCAATGTTATATTATGTTGTGATGTGATATACATGTACTTATAATAATATGAATGCACATGGTGTTCTTACTATTTAGTGTAGATTTGTTATGATGTTGATGTGTTTCGTGATGAGAGGAAAATATCTCTCCCTCATGAATTTAATGTGCATTATGCATGTGTTACCACCTTGTTGTGTGAAAAAATGTTACTATGAACTATGAAAGTGTTGTATCATTTCATTATATTGTGATGTTGTATATGTGTACTAGAGTGTTACATGACAAAAAAGTGCTTCATAATGAATGATGGCATGTGTTGTTTCCACCATGATGTGTGGTATCATGATGTTATGTCACCATGTTATATTGTATTTGTGTATATATGTCATGATGTTAAATCACTATACATATGTATTCATATGTTATGTGATAAATTCATGTTGTGAATTGGGGGGCATATGGTAATTTTATGACCCCATTGTATTTTACTTTCACTTTTAGTGCATTATGTGGAAATGTGATGTGTTGTAAGCTGTGGAAATATTGTCATGTTATACCCGATAAGTGTGTCATGTGTAATATACTGTGGTTGTTGTGTGTATTACTCATTGTGTTACTAATGTGGTTATGTGTTATGTTGTGTACCCTACACTATTAATCCCTATGGGTAGAATCAAAGTGTATGTGTGGAGTGAGAAAACTAGACCATTTCCCATTTAACTCAATCTAAGTATGAGATAGGAAATGGAGTATAGCATAGACTGAAAAATATACTTCTATAAATATTCATTTGGTATGTATGGAATTTTCTCAATGGGTGTCATGCATATTGGGTTGTGTAGATACCTTAGGCTCAGTGAATGATAACTTGTACCTCTTTCTCTCTCTCATTAACTAGATGTCTTATAAATAACCTTTGTGTGGTTAGGACTGTGTTGAGATTTATGGGATTTTGGAGGTGATGATTCATATATAGACTATGGAAGTTACTTTATTTGATCAGTTATTATATTATATTCCGAGATGAGTTCTCAATGCCGAGATGTGCACTCGATGAGAAAGTACCCTAGTGAGTGACCTCTTTGGAGGTTATTGTAGTGCCTTGTAATGTGAATAATTTCATGTGTTTTATTTGTAAACTTGATTGTACTTGGAACCAAAAAATTTAATTTATTTGTTGTTAAGATTCGAGACTCGTTATTTATTTTGTGATATTTCTACTGTTTGAATGCGACTACTTAGCCATCCTTCTTGATTTATTGAAATTTCCTTGTTTTGGTTATTTCACAAAACTCGAAGCTTTACATATTTTGATGCCACTTGGCTAATTTTTGTCAAGTGTGGACCTTCTTAAATGTTTGAATGAGTTGGTTATACATTTTTGTATGTGCTTATATGTTTTCCCATCAACCTAATACGGTCCATGTGCGGTGTACAGGGTACACCCAAAGATCATAGGACTCTATTTCCCAGGACTACAGGGCATTAAGCCTTTGTTTTTTTTAGGTGACGGGACTCTATGTGTTCAGGTTCATAGATTGACACAACCTAGTTTTTGTACTACAATTCTTTTATCTATTATGGGAGGCATATGGAGTTGGTATATGATTCGTGAGTTACTCATGTGAGTCTTGTTATGTTTTATGATGTCGAGGCTTGATGTTCTTAATTGATAATGTGATAATTGATCTCATCTTAACACTGTGTGGTTACGGTTGTGGTTTGAGTTATGTGAAATCTATGCATATGTATTGTTGTGATGCCTTACTTTAATGTTAGGCATGTGTTACATATATTATATGTGTTGGGGGCATGTGTGTCGAGTACTATGTTGTATAGATTACATTTTTCTTCCCATGGTTGGATTGGCAATCTTAGGTTGAGTTACAATCAGAAATTGTGTTAAAATGGTGTCATGTGAAGTTGGTCGTGTTATGTTTTGGACCCTACATGACATGATGTTATGTCTTGTTGGACACCCTATGAAAACAACCAAAATTTAAATTCTTAACAAGTGAAAACATTTCAAACATTGAACAAGTGAATTGTGTAACGGGTAAAACTATTAAGTTGTGAATACACTTATGAGAAACAAAAGAGAAAATATTTTTGTACGAAATTATCAAATTTGAATTAAATTAATTATGGCATAGAAAGCTACCAATATTCACATAACATTAAATAAATTGATTTTTTTTTTTTAAATGTGATTTGCTTCCTTGTGGTCGCATTTTAGCGACCTGGTCCTTTTCCCTAAATGGCATTTGTCATTGTTAACTTTCCTTTCTTATTCATCCCTTTAGCTAATCTTGGAATTATGTCGCATCGATTGTGATGCTCTTTTAAGGGAGGGAGATGTAATTCCCCTCTAATTTCCACGTTTTTGACTTCACTGGTGTGAGCTCAATTTGGTACCATGGTGTGGTCAAGTTCATGTTCATTTTCAAGGAGCATAACTTATATTATATGCTCGTGAGCATTGTGTTAATGATCTGTTTTCTTTGGAAAGTGGTGTAATTATAATAATACATTTTGTTGAATGAATATATATATATATATACATAATTGAGATTTAAAATTCAAAACATAATAATTAGATAAATAAATTAAAAATTAAAAAAATAATATATAGAAATAAAAAAATGACAAAGTGGAAAATGGCGGTGGAATGGGACTAAGTGGAATTGGTGGGTGAGAATATTGTTATTAAGAGTCATGGTTGGATTAATGGAGTAGAGGATGTGTGGGGGAACAAGTCAGGACTTTGTCAGATGTGGTAATTGTAAATGCCTTGCTAGACAGTTATGCAAGCATAGAAGCATGTACTGAGTAGTGAACTGTTGGAATGCACACCATGTCTGTAGGATATTCACAAATGGTTGTGGGTTCATTGATTTTTTGGGGCTTGGAATTTATATTTCTTGTCTTTTTTACAGTTTTTAATTGTAGTTTGCTATAGGAAAATTGATCAGTTTGGACGTTTGTTGGTTATATTGCGTGAAACAGTGTAAATGCTTTGTGAGGATGTGCTTTTTTTTTTGTTATTCCCCAACCTATGTTGAATTGAAGTTTTGGTGCAGGATATGGAATTCTGGTTAAGAAAATGCAGTGTGTGTGTAGTCAAAAATTTCCACAGCCTCTACCAGCACCCTCCCTACTAGCTTCATCTCACAAGACATTCGTAGATCCTTTATGTCTGTGACAACATGCAAAAGACATGTGAACTATTCGACCAAATTCCTAGGATAAATTTGATGGTTGCACCTATCCATCACACACATTCGTTATAGAGACTAGTAAAGTAGAACATGGGACCTCTGTTACACTAATTTTGGCCCCCACCACTACACCATAACTATTTTCAATAGGAAAATTCAAAAAACAATTATCATCTACTGCTAACATACGTGATGTTTAGGGTGATCGAAATTTGACCTCATGGGCAGCAATGACTGCAGGCTGCGCACAAAATGGAATTGTTGAAAAGGCTTTAGAAACTTTCAAGTAGATGTAATTGACATAGTTGACCTCCTTACAATGATGGATATATTGAAGACTCCCTAAACTCTATTATTAAGATGTCATCTAAACCTATGGTGATTATGTCGATTTGTTGATGGGTTGTGGAAACTTGCAAAAATGCCCATGAAGCGTTGACATAATACCCCAAAGAGATGTGTAAAGTCATATTATTTGAGAACGCATGGTTACAGGACATTTAAGTAATGGAGTTTTTGAAAAGGTCTTAGAACCTTCCAAGTGTAAAGTCATATTCTATGGTTTTTCCAGTATAGTCCATGCCTGTGTCGAATTAGGAGCTTTGGAATGTGAAGTGACATCATTGGTAAACGTGTTTGGGAGTAATGTGTGGTCTTATGGATTGGAATAGTGCATGGAAAGTCTGTAAAAAAGGTAGTAAGGATTTTTGTTGTTACAGTTTGAGATGCCTCATTTCCATATTTACTAAACTAATGTGAAATTCAAAGTATGTAAACCTTGCAAGTAATCTTTGATCATGCGCCAAAGTGATGCTTTAGAGAATGTGTGGGGGTGTTACATTGATTGTAGGGAATGTGTTGTTGGAAACACATTAGAGACTTTTGAGCTAATTTTATGGGCAGGTTTATAGCTGAACTCCACAACCTTTGTTGGCATCCTTCGATACTATTCCAAAATGGGAGTTTTGAAACAATTTATGGGCAGCTATCAAAAAATGTTTGAAAATAAATTTTATTTGTTAGTTGCTAAAAATAAAAAGGGGGTGTAAATGTTTAGTAAGTACATGTATTGTTTGAAAAAATGATCGATGGAATGTGGTCACATAGAATATGATGGTTACAAGGCATTCAAAAAAATTGAGTTTGAAAAGGCCTCAAAACCCCCAAAAGCAAATGCAACTGACATGTGTTTTACCAATGCCACAACTCTCGCTCGCCAGATCTAGAACACACCCATCACAAACTCTTTACCCTCTCAGGCATGGTTATCTCACTATTATCACCAAAATACAACACCCTCTTATATGTCATAAAATGTGTATGAGTAATCAACGTATTTGGGTAACATGGGATTGTCACAAGGTGTGGGACCCTACAGATGGGACGAACCTCTAGAGAAGGTTGGTTCCTTTACCTAATCTTAATGCTAAAACTACTCTTAGAAAGGGAAATGCAACTGTCTAACACTGACCTAAAATTCCAAGGGACCAGGGAAAGAGAGAGATGTAAGCAAATGGGAAATCTCACGCTAAGGGAGGTGATAGTACCAAGGACAAGGCTGGAGAGAATTCTAATGAGTGAAAATAGGAAGAAAACGAAGTAAGAGATGGAAAATAGAGGTGCCAAAGTCTATAACAATATTCGGATCTCCATTTTCATAGAGCACAACAAATTTGAATCTTGTAAAAGGAAAAAGTATGTGTAACACACCTGTAAATGTAACAAAAGGCAAAGAGCACAATACAACTCAACCTAGGGCAATAAAAGCCACAAAACACCAATTTTATTTCTTAAAATGATGCACAATCCATTACAATATAGGCACAAGGAAAGAATCCTTCACAAAATACCCAAATTCGAGGCATGCAACTCACAAAGATGTTGGGACAATTTTGACAGAGTTCTTTTACATTCCGGATCCCTTCAAATGAGGCATCTCTTACATTACATAGAGAGAAATCCTTGAATTTTCTTTACCAACTTGCATTAACTTATCTAAAAGGAGGTATGGGAAGCCATAAAAATACGCTTCCCGAGGGTACTTTTCTGGGAGAAGAAGACATGGGTGCCATAATTCATTAAAACTAGTTGTTGAGTTATCTTTTCACCCACCTACCTCACATAATCCAAGGCTCGTTGTTGATATTCATGTGTTGTTGGCCGGTACCATTTTTTATTGTGTCGGCTGGGAATAGTTCGGCCCGGAATAAGTTGGCCCATGAAGTGTCATTCGGTAACACTGTGTCGGCCCAATTTTTTTTCAGCTTGTAACCTTGTGTTAGCCCAAAGATGTTGTCAGATCATAACACTATGTCAGCCTAAAGATGTTGTCGGCTGGTAACACTATGTCAGCCCAATTTTGTTATCGGTAGGTAACCTTGCGTTGGCCAAAAGATGTTGTCGACCAGTAACACTGTGTCATCCAAAGATGTTGTCGGCCCAATTTTGTTTTCAGTCGGCTGTAGAGTGAATTTTGATGTTAAAAGTGACAGCCATGTGTGTGTCACCCACTTATATAAAATGGCCAAGTCCAGATTTTGCAAGTTGTCAAATTTTGCAAGGGGTGCAAAATTTGAACAACACTCACCTCTATCTTACATGATTTTATTATTTCTAGTTTTCCTTTCTCGTTGTTATTGAAAATCAAACCAAGGATATGCTTTTGGTATATTTAAATGAGATGTAGAACCAAACAATTAAAATTGCCTATTTTTCAATGCAACTATCTAGAGCATGTTTTTAGTGTGAACCCTTCTTCTAATTTACCTCCTACGATGTTCAAAAAAAAATTAAAATAATATTGGATAACTAAATCCACCAACATAATGAATCTAAATTTAGTTTTATTTTAAACCTACCACTTGATCACTTTGCAAAAGTTTTTAAAACATGATTTTATCCATGTGTAAAACACCTTTCTGAACCCCATAACGGGTAAGTCAAGTTTTGACCCTAGTTCCTATTGATGTGGGTTGTTACATCAATATTTAGAATGTCTTTAAATGATCATTTAATCATTTAACATTAAGTGTCTAGGATCCCTGTTGACCATTTCATAATTTTGAATAGTTGCTGAAAGTTGAAAGTTTGGTTTTATTTTGGCTCACATTTGTTTAGGCCATGTGTTGAGAAACATGATATGACCTCTGCATACCTCTAGAATTTTTCCTTGACAGTCACAAACATTTAATTAGTTTTTAGATAATAACCTTGGGAGTTATAATTTCAAGTGCATTTTGTAGGCCTACGGTCCTTCTGCAACAAGGGAAACTGGCGTAATTATGAAAAGTAGCTCCAGAATGGTAGTCTTCATTTGAACCTTGTTCAGTAGATTTGAGTTCCATCAACTTCGAGGGGTTCACTGTATATAGGTTAGTAGGTGGGAATTGACACATTATTTGTTTGAGTCTTGTGCATTGATCTTTGCACTCAGTTACATAACCACCTGGGCTAAATTAGCCATTTTTGTAAACTTGTAGCAAAAATGGGAAAAGTGTCGTATGACCTTCTTTAAGTCGGATAACTATCAGGAAAATTGTAGGTGATAAAATATGACTGTATGGAACCTCATTTTCATGCTTGATTTTGAGAAAATTGATTGTGAGAAAAAATGGTGTTTTTCTCTCTCCTCTCTTTATCTCTCTTTAGTTTTGAAAATGAAATGAAATTACATGTGTTTCTTACTCACTCCTGTTGCGTGTAAAGTGTTGTTTTCATTGTGAATGAGAAATTATGAAAAAATGAAAGCATGTTATATTTTAGGAAGATGTAATGCCAAATTTTTGGATGACCATGTTGTGGATTGCAAGAACACAGGACAAGAAGAAAACGCAACATTACTTATTTTTTTGTAATAACATATTATCTTTGAATGAAACAATGTAATTATAAAGGAAAAATCAACAATATTGTTATAAGTAGAAAAGTTATTCATTGATTCCTATAATGAATATGAAATTGTTAGCATATTGATTTGTTCGAAAAACAGGCATTTTTGTCATGGGTGTGAATTTGATGTCAGGATTATACATTGCTAATGGTGTAGATGTATGTACTAATTTGAAATGAAAAGAAATTTTTATAATGTGTTCTTGTGTGAAGTTAATCAATGTACTCTTAGTGTGTTTTAGAAAATTGGGAACTCGGGAGAAAAGAACCAAATCAAAAAGACAACCTTAGAGTAAAATCCTTGTTTATTTTACCGATTGTGTGTGAACACCTTCTTAACATAGAAAACTAAAATCTAAAGGATGAGCCTAGTTGTTTTGATACTTTTTGGCACCTCTTAGCTTAGAGGAAATAAGATCACAAATTTAGGTTACTGTAAGAACATGTATCCTTAACGTAGAAATACTTGAAACCACCTTATAAGAATTGTAATAGTTTAGAATTATTAGGATGGTATTCTATAAAATATCAGGATGAACCTTTTTAGTAAGCCTCGAGATATGTTATGAAACCAACCTTCATTTTTAATCCTAGAGATGCAGTGGTACTGAAAAAAAGTATGTGTGTTTTTCCGTAAGAACCTAGTAGAGGGTATTCATGTGTGTGGAAGTGTGTAAAATGCAATAGTTAATAGAGATAGTGTCACTTTTGTGTCATGAGGGATATAATGTCTAAATAATGTAATATTATGGTTGTCTTAGAAACTAAGTGACAATGGAAGGGCTAAACAATGTAAGTGCTTGGGATTATAGGAGCAATTACGAAACATAATTTTTACAACTTTGAAAGGTGATCAAACAAACTTTGGTGAATTGTAAAGTGAGGTGGTGCCTCACGTTAGTATCTCAAAGAGAATTCAAACTCAAATATAATTAAAACTATATAATACTAGTACATAAGTGAAACTTGGATTTTTCTTGAAACTTAGTTAATCTTTCTTATGTTGTTGAAAATGAATACACATTGATCCATGTGAGAGCAAACAATCAAGAAAACATAAATTCTTATATGGAAAATGAAATTCATGACGTGTATATGTTAAAATGAATCTAACCAATTATTGAAATATAACAACTATAAAAGGGAAATAAAGCCATGTACTCTAGCAAGTGGGAGTAAATAAGAAAAAAAACTTGAATTTGACCTCTCTTTAAGCTTAAGATTTATCTCCCTCTTGACCTCATGTTAGTTTTCCCCTATGTAATGAAAGTAATATAAAATTTCAAGTAAACGTGCATTTAAGAAACCATTCCTTAGCTCAGAAATGAGTATTAGGAGGCTCACATGTGTTTTAAATGACGCAAACTAACAACTGAGTTATGGAAATTATTGTAATAGAGAAATAATTCAAATTAAGTGTACTCATTATAAGTAGATGTTAAATGAAATAAAAAATATGTAGCTTTAAGAATGAGTATATATGCTTACATGTTAAATTCCCTTCGAATCTATAATGTTAAACAATGAAATTTAATTGTAATAAAGATGTAACCATGAAAATGATGTGTTGTGGAACATGCCTATCCTTGAGTTCATATTGTGGTTGGCTCATTGTTTTTTATTTTTTCTTTTGAGAAAGTGTGGCATTGATGTGCATCTTGTGTTATTATGTTATATATTTAATCTTCTTATTGGGGAAAGATTACATCATTGATTATTAGAGGAATAAGGTGTAGCTAGCGTAAGGAGGAATAAAGAGTATTGTGTGTTTTGTTTTGGATGAACCAACAAAATTCTTTACTACTCTTGATGGAGAGATAAGGGTGTGTTAGATTGGAGGGATAAGGATCCTGTCAAAGTTGATGTGGGGTGTTTCATCTTGGAGGAAATAATTTCTAGCCAGGACTCCTTAGTGGGTGATAAGTGGTAGTTGCAATGAAGATATCTCTCCTTTTGCAAGCCATGTAGGTAGGCTTGGTAGTGAGATTCGTCTCTTCTTGTGGTGTTAATCACTTTCTCATTTTGTTTTATATATGGTTCCATGTTTGTGTAAGTGTCTCATGTGATTTTGAGTTGTTCTCGTAAGTCCAAGTGGTGTCACATAATAAGAAATAAAAGAAAAAAATTATCCTGGTTCAAAATCGTGTCTTGTATTTTGGTCCTGCATGTGTGAGTGTTACACACGCATTCACATTCAGGATATCATGTGACAATTAGCTTCTTTATTTTTATTACTTACACATGAATTTGTATATTGGTGATGTTATTTCTATACACGTCAAAGTAAAAAAAGCATATGGATTACAAAAAAACATATAGCTTTGTGCATGAATCTTTTGGAGACACACATGAGAGTATGCAAAAGTCAATACGAAAATAATAGTTTATTGAAATTTAAAAAGGGACACATATAATTTGAATCCACTTATGAGGAATGTGAGGATCCTAGAACAAACATCCACATTCTCGTGCCCAAGTGTCAATAAACATGTGCACTTGTAAACAATAGTTTTGTTGACAACTATGACAATTACTATGCAAAAATATGACTATGAGAACTTATTCTAACTCCCACATGAATTTCTAATTAAACTTCTTAGCAAAAAAATATAAGCTGAATAAATTTGATATAATATTTAGGAAATGTCGTTAATATATCTTATGGTGGGAATAAGTGTCACACATTCCTTACATCTCCAAAAACACCATGTTATTTCCATCATCTATTGAAGCAAAATAAAATTAAATATCTTGGGTCCTAGAGTCTTTAGATAAAACTAATGGAATATATTATGTTACACATTTTAGATTTAGGATGACCGTACGAAGCACATATTCCCAAAAAAACTAATTACATGTATCATGTGTAAGATATGAAATACATAAGTTGTTGTGAAACATAGGAAGATATAATCGTGAAAGCATGTATGTAAATATAAAAAAAATCATGTACATTAATATGATGTAATCTACATAGAAAAAATTATGAGATGCACCATATGTATGAGGTATAATCAACAAAAATTGTAGGAGTAAAAATTCCATATTTGGGTTAGTTATAATAGTATAAACATGTGAGTGCCATTCTATTTATGGGAAAAATGTGAGGAGTGTAAGCATAGGAATAATACATACCAAAATGTGGGCGATATGTGTAATGCCCCGTTCAATGTTTCCTAGTCCCTGACCTGCCGACCCTGTTGCTAATCCTGGGAGACTTGTGTGCGTGGGCTCTCGTTGACCATTGTTGACCTTGTCCTTGTCTCAGTGATTTGTTAGCACCTTCCCTCTCCTTGCTCTTTCGAGTCGTTATCGACACCTTTGTGTGGGAACTATGCAATGACCTGTTCGTTGACCTATTTGAAGAAGGACCTTTTTGTCAAGTAGGTATGTCAGTCTTTGTAGTATGATTAATAATTATTTTAAGTGGTAATAATAATAATAATAATTTTAAAAATAATGTAAATAATAATAATAATAATAATGACAACAATATTAGTATTTTAATTATCGATGGATGATAACTTCTTCAGTTGATCGTCGATGTGTTACCAATTTTATTGTTGATTATCAATAAGCGATTTTATTTGCTTGGAGTGGTCACCTCGTTCCACGTGAGAAGACAGTCTCTTGTTGTGACGCCGCGGTCGGTCCATGTCTTGCATTCAGTTTCGAACGCCTCTAGGACAGAAGGGGAGTCTTGTTCGTCTCGCTGTGTTGGTTGTTGTACGCAAAGGAATATTATTAAATTATATTTGTAAAAAGGAAATTTTTAAAAAATAATAATAATAATAATAAAATAAAAGAACTAAAATTTAAAATATTCGTGATTTTGGGGGCGGATTAGGGCAAAGTGGAGAAGGGCAGAAAAAAAAGAGAGAGCTCAAAGTGTGGCGTTAGGGTTTTATCCTTTTGGCTCTTGGAAGGGGTGAGTTTGGGGAGGGTGGCAGCATGGCAGACTTCAACCTGGTTCAGCATCCTTCCAGCTGCGCCAGACTGTTCAAACGTGGGTGTTTTTTTTGTTGCAATGCGTGAGGGACAAGGAAATTTTGTCAGATGTTGATGTTGCAAATTTCTTTGGAGGCGCAATTTCTGGTTGTCCAAAGAAAAGAACGAGACAACAGCTCTTGGAAGGGCGTTTTTGTTTGCAGCAAACAAAAGACCCGGGTTTTCCTTCTTAGGGTATTCATGTTGTTTCACCATGCATCAAATAGGTCTCCAACTTGTTCAGTCATCATTTGCTAGCAAATACCCAGCCTGTGTAAAAAACACGCGCCCAGACTGGTGTGACTCCTTTCAGTGCATGGAAGATAAAAAAAAAAATTTCAGATGTGTCAGTTGCAAGCGCCTTGGCAGATACATATGCCAAAATGTGGAAGCATGTGAACTGTTCAATTAAATGCATGGAAGAAATGCAGTTCCAGGGACTGCAATGATAGCGGGATATGCAAAAAATGGGTCTGTTAAAAAGGCACATAAATTGTTTGATAGAATGCCTCAAAGAAATGTTGTCTCATGGAATGCCATGATGGCAGCATATGCACAAGATGGATGTGTAAAATGGCCTGTGATCTGTTTGACAGAATGCCTTCAAAGATATGTGGTCTTATGGAACATACCCAACCATGTAAGCTTCAATTATGTTTACTTAGCATTTAGCCAGGTAGGATTCAGTGCATGAGGGTTGTAAATACTTTGTTGGCATGAGTGCCTCTTATAGAATCATGCCAAAAATTAATCATTATGTTTGCTGGTTTTGATGAGCACATGAGAATGTGCAAAATGTGGAGGCATGCTTAAGGCATGTGAAGTGTTTGACTAAATGCCTTCAAAAATCTTGGACTAATGGTTGCAAGATTTGAGGCTATGCACAAAAAGGAGGAAGATCTCATCCTATTCAAACAGCAACAATAAGAAACCATTTGATCATGCTCAGCAAGTGGTGGGTCAAATCCAGAAGGTAGAAGAAATGTGATCAGAATAGTAGAATGGTTTTCAAGTTTGTAGTTACAAATTTTATTGATAGACGTGTATGTCAAATGGTGGAGTTGTTGATGCTCATGATCTGGTTGACGAAGTGCCCAAGCAAGAGACTGAACCCAAGCCTGCGGTTTCGACTAACTTTGTTCTCCAGGCATGGTTCTTCTTCCCTTACCTCTCATAATTCTCGTGTTTTAGTTCTCTTTTGCAACTAAATAGAATTTTAAATTATTAGGATTTTTAATACAGTTAATGTCTCTTCAACTCTTTGCAAAACAATAAAGTGTCGTGTCGCAACTCTCGAAGTCATTATAACTCATCTACTTTAAACCATGAACTATCAACCTCGCTTCGAGATGATTTAGAAAACTCTTACCCTTCTTGACCACTCCAATATCGTTTTATCGACCAGATGAATTTGACTCCCCATTGATAAAGTTGACCTTCTCCTTGTTTTAAATAGTTAAATTTTGTAATTTTCGGAGACTCACTAAGTACCCTTCGCAACTCTGGAAACGAGATGTGAAGTTTCATTCGTGTACCTTGGTATACGAGGAGTCACCTTGATTTTTGGTTTGACCCGAAACGATCATATGACATCCTTTTGACGCTCTTATAGGAGCCCTGTTACATTGGTTTACAACAGTAGAAAGTTGTTAAAACTAGAAAGTTGGCTTTCGTTTTGGATCGCCATTTGAAACCTGGAAAGAGAAATCACTTCCCGTCTTCGCAAACCTCTAGCGTTTATACTAGACAAATGCATGGAACATTCAGTATAGGAAAGAGCACTTTTCGGGATAGTTTGGAGAAGCCATTTTGTAGGCCTCCGGTCGCAGTTTGACGAGGTCAAACTGGTCCAATTTTGTCTTGTTGCTCCAGAAAACTTGTTGCCGTTTGAAAATGGTTTTCTAGTTCTCAGTCCCGTCGACTCTGATGAATTCTCTTTATATAGGGGAACTAGTAGGAGATGTCTCGTTGCATGCTCTCCATCAAACGTCAGTTTTGGATGTGGTTTTCTGGGCCACTCGAGCTAACTTTTGTCTCTTTACAACTGGGTGAACTATGACCAGTGGCCCCGGAAAACTAGCCGCCAAACGCAAACCGTTCGCTCTTTTTCAATTCCGTCAGTTGCTATGAACTCTTGGTATATCTGGGGACACGTAGAAAGTTATTCATGGTGTGCATGTTCATTGGAAGATAACCTTTGGAAGTAGTTTCTTAGCCTCCGAGCCCGTTTTGTACGTTTTGTAGCTAGTGAGAAAATGTAAAAGTAGAAAGCTGTGGACCCTCGTAGGGTTGCCAAATCACCCTGGAAACTTTTAACACACGTAAATAACTATTTAAAACACTATAATGAAACTTGTTGTGTGTATTAGAACTTTTGACAAAATGATGTTTTCTCTCTCTTCCTTTCTCTTTCTCTCTCCTGGGTTTATAAAATGAAGAAAAATGAAATGCAATGAATACATGTTTCTAGACCTTTTTTATTTCGATTGCAAATTATAATTATTGTTAGATGTAAATGGGAAACTGAAAAATGATAATTATGATTGATTAGGGTGGATGTCATGCCAACGATTTATCACTGATATCATGCTCACGTGGGTTTTGCAGGATGGAAGAATGACGATGAAAAAAAGGCGATGTGTAATTTTAATTATTATTAATTGTAATCTTTATAGGTCATTGTAAAATGAATAACTATCTAATGTAGTCTCTTGTTACAGAAAAGTTATAAATTGAAATTTGTTAATATGCATGATATGCTAGTTTTAGGGATAACTTAGGAAATGTGCATCTAATCACTTGTTCAATTTGATTCTTAGTTGTGTATGGAAAAAGGGTTTGATTTATACATAGTAAATTGAAATTGAAGTTAATATATTGTAGTACTTTCTCAGTATTCAATAAATGATTAAATTAATTTACTGGGTTATCTTCTTACCTTACAAACATAATAAAGAGTTTAATGGGAACACTCAACCTTAATAAAATATTCGTGCATAGCTTTCCTGCATGTGTGATCCCTTTTTACCATATAAGAAATTTAAAACCGTAGAACGACCTTAAACTTTGCACTTGATGAGACCTCCTAGGTTAGGTAAATAAAACCCCTAGTTGGAGTTACCATCATAGTCATTGTGTCTAGCGACATTGTCGTAAACCCATATTTTAGGAATGACATGGTCCAACCTACCCAGAGTATGTGGTTTCCTTCTAGTTTTGGTAATCGCGAGAAGAATACCCTCTCTTCAGGTCTGACACCAGGCTGAGTGTTGAAGACCGCCTTAGAAGTCACCTTATGAGTCCTTGTTCGAGGATGAACGATTAAGCGGTGCTACCTTGGTTTCTATCAAAATAACCTCTTGGTATTTTCTTGAATGTGGTTTAGTATAAATATGTCCGCTTGCCTTAAACTCTTATATAGTTGAGGCATAGATCATTGAGTGCATATTGGAAGAAACCAAACCTCAGCTGATTAGGAGGTGTCACTTGTGGTTCGTGTATGGTTTACAATTCTTCCATTCATGTACCCCTTCAAGATGTTAGTCAAATACTTCTGTAACTCCTGATTACAAAACAATGCTAAGAATGAGACCATAGTGCGATGTATAAGCATATCATATAAGATGAGAACGAGATTGGAGAATTAGGATTAAGGTCACTCTTGGAGTCCTTATAACTTAATTAAACATTTTCATGTGTTGCCAAGAATATGAATTGTTTGGTGTGATCAAACTTTGAGAAAACAAAAGATATATATATATATATAATCTTATGGGAATTCAATAAGTTTTCAAATTATAATAACAATGGTAGGGAAATAAATATAGTGTGAATCGAGAAATGTTTTGGGTGAAAAGCTACCTTGTATCTAAATCTCCGTCAAATCCTTTTATTGCATTTTGGACATCAAGTCACTTTCGCTTGAGTTGTAAGGATAAAATTGTAGACTTCAAATAAACGTTGGAGAAGAATATTTTTAACATAATAATAAGATAATTAAGTACTTTGTATGCAATTTGATTTATGCCAAATATGTATGTCAGTTATGGAAATTTATATAAAGTATAAGAAGCCAACTTGAGAAGGTCGAATTGTATTTTCAACCGTGGAATAAACTTAAGAAAACGTAGGTGGACAAATGATAAAATTTATCCTTGCTCGTAATGTCCTTGGAATGTTAACTTTAACCAAAAATACATTTAAGGAAATGATGCGTTGTGGGTTCGCCGTTCCTGAAGCCATGTTCTTGTGGTTGGGTCTTTACTAGTAACCTTCCATTGGGAAAAGTGTAGCATCAGCATGCCTACATCGTTTTCGTGTGTCTATGTGAGTCGATGATTTTTGTGATTGTCATATGCAAGTCGAGTTCTGTACTTGAATCCCATGTTGTTTTGTGTGTAGTGAGCAATGTAAGTTAAAAAATAAAAATTATCCTGGTATTTTACTGTTGTATTTGTGTGTGTAAAGTGTGGGCACTACAATATGCAAATAATATAGTATAGACAATTATATGCCTTAATGTGGGAAATATGTAAGCAATATGATATCATTCATCGGAATATATATATCAATGTAAGGCACAAATACCACTATGGGTTCCAACATACACAACAACGTGAAATCCTCTAGATGTTATGAATCATGGAAATCAATGAAACTTGTGGCATGTTTTGATATAAGATGTATGTTAAGTTAAATTAAAAACAAGAAATAAGGTTAAAATAAAAATAGAAAGGAAAATATTGAGATACAAACAATAATAAACACTCGAAAAATAAAAATGAAAGAGACTATTGAATAATAATTGAAAAATCAGAAAGTAGCAACCATAACCAAATTGAAAAGATATCCACATAAGCAACTGAAACCAAACAAAAAATTACCTAACAATCATAGAAAAAAGGAAAGATCATGTAGCAAAAAAATAATCACTAGCAATCGCATGTGTACAATGCAACGTGAACGTTGAACGGTATATGTAATTTGATTTAGAGGGATAGTTATTAAGTGTGTAGTTGATGTTGATAATGGGTGTGATTGAATTTGTTAAGTGTAGGAATATAGATGAACCACTTCATTTAAAGGTTCCATCTCTACATTTTGAACTTGTTACAAATTCGTACATATACATTTGCACATGTCATATCATGAGTGGTAACACTTTTCTGTCAATTTAATTTGTAGTAAACATGTTACATGAATACTTTCGTACATGTGCAGATTTTATATCATGAGTGGTAGGCTTTTGTGGCCATTTTTCGCACTAAATATGAATACATTTGATATTTTTTGGATAGTTAATTACTTTTATAGTTGATGTGGTTTGTAATTATTTCGAGGAAATTATGCTAGTGTTGCATTAGTTGTTTGGTTGGTCTTTTGTTGAATTTTTTTTTTTTGTATTGTCAATAACCGGTGGGATTGATAGTGGTAGTGTAATAATATAGATGAAACATTATATTTATTTGTTCTATGTGTACATTTAAATTTGTTACAAATTCGTACATGTACAGTTGCAAATTTTATATCACGACATTTGAACTAAACATGTATACATGAAGACCTTTGTACATTTGTAGATTTTATATCATGAATGGTATCCTTTTGTGTTCAATTTTATTTTCACTAAACATGAATACATTTTATACCCCTTGAATGAAACTACCACTTTGGATACAAGAAGTGTTGAGTAAAGTAGTAGTGGAGGTGCTATCAAAGTATAGGGTAGTATTTTTTTACCATTATCATTTATTCTACATTAGGTCACATGTTCGTCAGATCCCTAATAATTCATAGATTTGGATTCACGGATTTTGGATACCTGATTAAGATCAATTGCTTGAAGGGTCCTCTTTATTTTTGTAGGTGTTTATTATTGAAGTGGTATGATGCTAATCACGACTGTGTATGGGGTTGTATTCCTGGCCTTTACAGGAAAATTGATGGTAGATGAAAATGGTACCCTCCACAGCTATAGCCCATTGAACTTCCTAAACGCTACCACTTTCAGAGCAAATCACAATCTAGTCAAGCCAAGAAAACAAATTAGGTCCAGAGGCAGGAGTAAGAAAAAAATTAGTAGTTTGACGAAGATCCCATATCATTGAGGATGATTTTGAGGGCCAATATGAGGATAGTGTTGTTGAGAATGGGATGGATCTTCCCAACTTGGCCAAACTGGTGTGTAATTTTTCTTGATTTAGGATTTTAGCCTCATTTTGACTAAATACCCTTTCTTTTTTAATTCTTTGGGAAATCTCAGTCGGGGTCGTAGGTCAATATGAGTGGGCCCGAATCTGAATATTTTATGCTTCAGTGGAGGAGGCATGGGATTGGTATCCTTGAATCTGGATGGGGTATTGTCGGTACTCCAAGCACACCCTGGTGCATGGTGATATCATTTCCTATAAGCTAACTTGTATTATAAGCACAGGAATTTTTTTCTTTCTTTTTAATATAGTGTATGCTAAAGCTTCATTCTTAATATTTGGTGACATGTGTTAGCCTTCAGGCTAAAATACACCTTATAATGGTTACATGGAAACTTAAAAATTTAAACTTCAAACTTATGCCATGTCTGCCCCAATTAGGGAAGGGATTTGAAACTGATTCATGCTCTTTCGAATATTAGAGTAATATTAAAAAAATTGTCTTTTTCGTCTAGCTGGTACATTAAGATTCAAGTTTGGAATACTTATTAGCAAATCTTTTGTTTCCTTCATATGCTTATTCCTTGCATTGTATTCAAAATTATTATTCACAGGAAGATTCTCTAATGATTCATTGTGGAGAATATATGATTCTGTTAGAGCCATAATATGTCACCCATATAACCTGCATCTGGTGATCAATTGTGTCAAGGCTGAAGTACTTACCTATTGGATTGTTTCTTCCTTGTACTTCAATTCAAAATTTAATGTTTCAGGGTCAAAACACTCATCAACAATTTTCTGTGTACTTCTTTTCTCTGACAAAGAAGTTTTCTAATGTTTCACGAGGTGACAAAATTATTATGAAAATAAGTAAAGTATCCATTCCCAGCTTCTGATGGTTAATAATGTTAGAGCAAGAAAATCACAAAACGGTATATGTTATTTGATTTAGAGGTATATGTTAACACTACCCTGTAAATTTTCACACTCCCATTGAAATTGAAAAAAAAATTTGTATGTTGTACACACCCCAAGGATAGAATATATCAAGGGGGAACTCAATCGAAATGAAGGCATGCCAAATGGCAAGTGAATAGTTTATAACTACAGCCACAATAGAAAAAGTGACTAACATAACCTAAGGCAATGGATGATACTAAGGAGGACGGTTAAGCAATACAACTTGATGGACAATATGTGGACTGCACTAATTTGAGCCGAGCAAGCTATAATATGAATATAACAGTGAGGTTTTGGGTGATTTCCATTTCAAAGTAAAACCATTTAGATTTGACATGATTGCACACCTGAAACTTCTCATGGTAAATTTTAACTACTTCCGCATGTGACAACAAAACGTGATGGGTACCAATGTATGGTTCCACCTTAGAGTCTCTAGCACTACAGTTGCCTGATAGTCCAAATGGATAAGAACAGGGCTAAGGTGGTCAGGAACCTCAGTCATAGCCAAAAACTATAAAAGCAGGCTCATTGAAAGTTGTCTAGTACTTCACTCAGTGTCCAAATTCTCTAAAGCAAACTTCTGTATAGGCCTTGAAATCTTCTCTGCTCCACAACACACCATTAAAAGTATATTACATGTAACTTATTAAGGGAATAAGATGTGGAGTACATTTTCATTGTACATACAACATACTACGGAGGAGATGTAAGATATAATCTGCTTGATTTTCTAGTATAGTATACATGGAAACATATATTACATTATCTGGGGACTAAGCTATCCTCCATAGGCATCTTCCAAACTCTGGGGAAAATCAAAGTGATATAGTGCGACATGTGGTTCGATGCCTGCCAAAATGTACATCTATTATTTGCATTCAAGCTAAACGTTTAGCTCTGCAACTAATGAATAGCTCTAAGGATTTTGTTCAATACAAGTTTCCATTAAAGATAAGTTTAATACCATGAGCAACAAGTTCGTTGATTAGAGAGTTGTAGTACTCCAAACCCTTAGGGTTAATGGCACCTCATCCATCTACAACATTAAAACACCCAGCTAGTTTATGAATTGCTAAACAATTATATTAGCAATTTTTTCTATGATATGTTGCTAATTCCACTTCGAGGGAACAAATTTGAGATATAATTCCAAGATGGATGCTCTATAATGAACTAATTTATAACTAATTTTAGGTTGGGGTATCCCAATGGTCCTAATGGAGCTAACTACATTGTAATTGGCAATTCTAGAATTTGAAATTGACTGGTAGAAAATTATGTGTGCCACAAATTGGCTACTCCATAACCCTACATTACATATGATGACATGGGATTGCCAATATCTGTGTGCTTGTATTACACCAAATAATACAAAAAATAAATTGAAAAAATTAGAAAATAGTTGTAGCAACAATAAAGAAAACATTAAAACCTGAGCATGCCAAATTCACAGTCTTGTACATGTAGAAATAAATTGATATAATTTATTTTATATCTAACTAATGGTGGATCTTATGATTACTCTGGCATATTGATTTTTACATAAAAGCATATGAGAATATATGTAAATAGATCTTAAAAAAACCTGACACGCATTTTCGTAATCCAGAAATGGCAGCATTGGACATAACACATGGAAAAAAGGGGAAACCAGTAAATGTTATGCCTTCGTGTTTCAATTGCAATCATACACAAACTTTAAGGATATGACCTCTAACTCTTTCTTTACCTGATACAACTAAAGAAATTAAACTTGGAAGCACTCTATTGCAATAAAAAAATTGATAGAGTCCAAGACAAAAACTTGATAAGAAGCCTGGATTGATAAAAGATTTAGGGTGGATCTAATGGTTGGAAAGGGGAACCACCACATTCCCAACCTAGGTTCAACCCCTGGAAGGCTCGACCCATGGGTATGTATACTAGTAGTTACTGGTTGATTCCCCAAGTCTCAGGCTACCTCAATCAACAAAGGACATCCACCTTATGTGTTTTCAATAAAATGATATATGAAACATGTTCAATAAAAAAAGATTAAAAATGTGATCTAATCACATAATTCAGTAGAGAGCAAGGTAGCCAATTGCCAAAATCCTATGTTGACATGTAGCTTAACAAACTAACCCACTTAATTCTCATAAAAACAATTAAAATTCCTTCAAATCCATTTGACAGCAAATAACAAACCTGGTGTTTCCAAGTTCTACAAGCAATAATTGTTTAATACATGTATTTTTCAACCTTTTTCTTGATTACCTCAGACCCGTGATGAAGTAGTGTATGGCTATATCAGATCTCTTACACCAAAAAGACAATATCTTATCCTCATCCCTGTATCAACAACCTCGAAGTATACATGGGTCTTCAACTAACATTTGTGACTCCATAAGAACCTAGTTTTCCCCCAAAATTGCATAAGTTTTAATTTTCCTTTGAAGCTTTACAGCTTTACATGTTAAGACAATAGGGGTTGTTAATGAATCATATTATCAAGAAATATATCTTTAAGTTTTAATGTTTTACATCTTGAATCATGAAATGGCTATTTCGCTTCATAAGTCTGGTGTCTTTCCTTGTCATTACCAAGTTAATTCTTTCCTTGATTATTTTGTTTGTAAGACTCAAAAGGTTGCTTCAATGATGTGGACAATCCAATCCAGTTCTTAAATGCAATAATTGCGTGCACTTTTCTAAAATTCTTTTTCCTGAGTCTTGCTAATTTCAACTTTTTGTGAGTTTCCAGGTAAACATGCTTGTAGCTTCATTTATCAACGAATATTTTGAGTTCTTGCATTTTTTCCACTACCTCCATTACGACATCAAAAAAATCTCCTTTGATTAAAGCCAATAGAAAAACATCAATCAGATCATGATTAATTTTGAGGGCTTATATTCCTCTTTGTTGAGCATGTGTTATTCTCTTCTTCATTTCTGCCCACAAAAGCAAGACGCTGAAGTACTTCTCTATTGCACAGTATCTATTTACTAAAGATAAGTAGCTTTGTGAATTTGGTTCAAAGCGAAGAAATTTCATTCTCTTAAATGTTCTTATTGCATCCTCCACACACGCAAGCTTGCAAAAGGAGTGAATTATATAATTCCAATCATGAACACCCACCTCAACTCGTGGATCCATAACCACCTCATCCAAAAAAGTAGCCATCAGCTCAGGTCTGTGGTTCTTGGTGAGACCAGTCATGATGGTAAGGTAGCTCATCTTTAATGAACCCACCCCCACTTCTCTCATTTCTCTGAAGAGTCTAAAGGCTGCCTTGAAATCTTGTGTTGTCATGCAAACATCTATTACTGCATCATAACTTCCTGCATCAAGTTCCAGCCCTGCTGTGTTGACATCTGAAACTAATTGAGTGGACTCGGTTGTTCGTTGATCTTTACAATAAGCCTTCAAAAGTGAAGAATAAACACCAATTCCAACTTTCACTCCATGAGAAATAATTTCATCCAGTATGTTGTGTGCCTTATCTAGCCAACCAAGATTTACGCATGCATAAATTATACCTGCACCAACAGTTTGATTCGGAGCCACCAATTGCCCTGCAACTTCATGTGCCCTTACAAGGAGTCTTGCCATATCTTTAATAGTCCCTACCTCCAAGAAACCCTTTACAAGCATGCAATAAATCTGTTCGTCAGGAAACACATCTGATTTGAGACCCCATTCTTTACCTGATTCAAACCCCATTTGATCCACGAAACCACATGCCCTTTTCAACATAAGCAATACAATTTCTGAAGCAGAATCCATATCACCTACACTTAAATATGCACTAATCAAACTGCCATAGAACTACTGATCAACACCAACTTGGTATTGTTTCATCAACTTATCCAACGTCTCAATCCTTTCTTTAAGACCTTTTTTGGCATATAGCTGAGCAATAAGGCCAAAGCTTCTTCCATCTACTCTCAAACCCAATGTTGGCATCATTTTCATCAGCCCCTCTGCCTTTCCTACTGCGCTTAGGGTTAAGCAAGCATTGAGAGCAACATTAATGGTAGTTGTATCTGGCTTCATTTGATCAACCAATGCACCATCTTTCCTCACAAGATGGCAAATTAACCCAAAATTTTCCAAAGCTAAGGAGCAGCACTCTCCACCTTAGACATCTGCTCCACCACAAGACCCCATATGTTGAGGTGAGGGAAGTGCCCTTTTTTAATCATTTTTATTATAATTGTTGAAGCAAGTTCCAACATTTTAGCCCTTTCAAGTATGGAAATCAAATTGGGTATTGAATCCATGTCAAGCAAGCCTTGTGGGTGTTTTTCCAATACAAGTATTATAGTGGCAAAGGCTTGTTTGAGACCAGGCAAATCATTCGCAGAGGCCAAATCGTTCACTAATGTATTGATTGAATTATTGCTGGGAAATACCCCATTATTTCTCATTAATTTGAAAGCCTTCCAGGCATCATTTAGTCTATTTTCATCGAGTGCAATTTGTATATCCTCTTCAAGCACTGAATTATCCATTTTATTTTGTAAATTCTCATTTTTTGAGGAAGGAGATGAAGGTAAGTTTGAAGGTGGGGGTATAATGGTAGCAAAAACCTTGGGTTGAAGAAATGAATATGTGAAGGGTATTTTTGCATTTGTATCAGAACACAGGCACGATCTTCTGTTGGCCAATGCTGATGCATTTTGCCATGCCCACAAACTGGAAGATTTGTTATTGGAAAGTATTAAAAAGTGACATAATTTTAAAAGCCTTTTCCTCGATTGGAGGGGAGTATTTACTACTCAAATCATATATTCTATAACAGTAAGCATGACTTCATGCTAGTAATTGATCCTCTTTGTCACTGTGTGAAAGTGGAGATGGATTCGCTGCTGTGCATCCAGGTTGTTAATGGGTTTGATGGCATCTACTGCTCTGCACTTGAACCCACTAATATTGCCATTGAATCCTTCATTCTCCTATATGACAAGGGTTTTTTACTCCATTGAAGTGGTTGTCATTCTATCTTAAATGAGGAAACAAAACAACACACAAGTCAGGATGTTCTGAATCCACCAAAACCCACCTGGATTTTAACTACGATCACTGAAAGACCAAAACACATTGGGGTTTTAACAGTTCATAGAGAAACGTTGTTGAAACCAAATACTCAAACCATTACAATCATCTAAAAGGATCAATCTAGTATCCTTCAAAATATTGTCTCAAACCCCAATTTTAATTTAAAACCCTAAATTTTCTTGAATTCCCTATCGTATTCGCATTCAAACCCATTACACAACACCCAGTGTTTTGAAAAGGTAGTGGAGAAGCTCGAGCTACTTTGCCCCACCCAAAATGGAGGACGAGTCTTTATCGACGGTTGTTTCTTGCACTACGAGAACGCTTCCATTTTTACTCAACCTTTTGATTTTGACATCTCTAACTGCATATCTTCCTCCAACAGCAGTGCAGTAAAGTTCTCTGATACAATAGGGAAATTACTTGACAAAACGGTAGGCAAAGCCCTCACTAATAATAGCTTTCCAATTGCGTGCACTATGGAATCAGATTCATCCCCAAAAATTTATGCTCTCGCCCAATGCTGGACATTGCTTACAATCCAAAACTGCCAAACATGTCTGCAGCAAGCCCAAAATTTGATGCAAAATTGCCTTCCATCTACAGAAGATGAATTCCTCAAAGCCGGTTGCTATTTGCGATACGCCACATACCCTTTCATCTCTCCCAATGGAATGTGCCCTAATATTATTAGGCTCCGCAATAAATCAAATTCAATACAAAGATTACCAGCGAAAAACGTCAACACAGCAAAAAAATGAAAACGTCCAAGACGTCAAATTTAACACAGTCGAAGGAACGTCCGCAAAGGCCTTTCCCATAGGGGGAATGCCTTCAGCGTAATAAATAAAATCTCAAACTAGCAATCGCATTTGTACAATGCAATTGTGAACGCCGAATGGTATATGTTATTTGATTTATAGGGATAGTTATTACTTTTTTAGTTGAAGTTGATAAGGGGAATGCCTTTAGTATTTCATAGTTACATATCCTCTATATAATATGGCCATTAAATTCAACAAAACGTTGAACACAGTTGATGTACTTCCATGAAGAAAAAGCCACAACTACTAAAGGTTTGTTTCCTTCTCTATAAGTACCAAACTCATTTCATTAATCATCACACATAGAGTTGGTACAGCTAAATACATGCATTGGAGTAGTAGAACCTATATTATCAATATTCAAGCAAATAGCCAATGCAGCTAACTAAATGTATACAGAAACCCATTTCATTAGCCAAGATAACATCTCACATTGGAAAAAGCATTTCATCAGTCAAAGATAACTACTTTTTTTGGGAAATATATTCAATCAGTCCTTAAGTGAATGGGAATGACAACTACATTATAACACAAACTTCAATACTTAGGTAGATGACCAAAAAAGATAACAAATCACATTACCAAATACTATTAAGCACACCCCATCATGTGCTAAACAAACTGAAAAAGGAGTTTTAGGTCATGACAAACCACAAGGCACCACAATAAGATGAAACCCAATAGAAGTGTCAAATTTTGTTATAATTTTTTTATTGAGTGACATCATAAGCACATACCATGTTCATCATAAGCACATACTATGTTCTATAAATCCTTCATGTTAGTAGCTTCTAGTAAGGTATTTCTCTACATAATGGTCCGGGATTAATTATACATCTTAAGCGAGGTAGATCACTTTCCCTTGTTGTAATATACAAATACACATTGCTCTCTGTAGTATAATCAACTTTGAGGATAATGAAATTTTAACGTCCTAGACATAGTTGTATAAGTTCTAGTGGATGTGAAAGTTTGTCCTAAAAATATGACGGGAATAAGTTCACTAATAGCTTTCAAATAATAAATACACGTGTGAAACCCACATGAAGTTCGTTTAGAGACAACACTCTCTTCTTTACTGCAGGAGAAAAAGAATAAAAAATATCCTATAAAAAATGTAAAAGAGGAAGTTAAAGAGGTGTCATAAACAATAAAAAGAGAAATCCATCCAAACCACTAGATATAGAGAGTTTCACATATGAGTGGGAGTAATATTATAAAACTATCAAAGTGCATATTAACTAATCCAACCAAATTTGAGTTATTGTCTACAGGTTCCTAGAAGAACAATTTTGTAACTGTATACATCAGATTTCTTATTAAGAACAACTACCTAGGCAAGAAATTGGGCAAAACCCAAGGGCAGGTGTTGGAAGTGTTGTAGTAGTTGTTTGTAATGATAAGAATAACAAACATGCAGTTAAGTGGGCACTGGAAAAATTGGTTCTGAAAGGAGATAGATTGACACTCCTACATGTGAGGCCTCCTGTTGATACCATCCCAACACCCAATAAGATCTAAGAATTCCTTACTTGTGATTTATTAGATATTATGTCATTCACATTTTTAGGCTTCAATACCCACAAAAAAAATTGAGAGACTTGTTTGGGCGTGTTGGTTACTGCCATCTTTTATTTTCTTCTTTGTGTGGAGGAGGGGAGGATCAGATACACAGAAGTCGATGATGCAGGCGACACCTCTGGTGCAGGAGGAAGACAAGGAGGACGAAAACGAAAATCTAATTGGTTTGCACATGACAGAGACAATGTGAAAACATAAGTAATATAAAATTTTGTTATATGTTTGATGAATTAGCTACTGCTGTCATATCTTATGTAAATTTATCCAAATTTTTCTACGAAGAACCACCTGACATCATCACCTTGGCCGCAACTTCATTAAGCTTCAACACATTCTTTGTCAGTTCACTCCCTTGATGCTCTGTCATCAGTGAGCACGAATTTCTTCACCTCCTCTCTTTTCACCATCATGTTGTTGTCTTCTAGCTGGGATTCGATATCCATCGCTATGTTCCATATCTCTTTCGTAAATCTAGTTGCTCGCTCGCCTCAAGCCCAAGAGCCAATTCTTCCTGCTGCAATATAGAGATCACTCTGATGCTTCCAAAAGACCTACAGTATTGAAAACGACGCTTGTGTGTCAAGCCATTCAAGGTAATCCAGATCATCCTCCCAATGTTTGGTAGCATTATTTACAGAAGTGTCAGGGCCTTCTAGAAAGTCTTGGAGGAAAACAGGGCCGGTGGTCAGAACAGGGCACCCTGTGGAGAGCATTGCTACAGCATCGGGAACTTCTGGCTCTTCAAACTCGTTGAGAAGCATATAATCGGCTTTCTTCTACATATCAGATTCATACAACAAAATCTAGAACATAGAATCAAACTCTTAGCCACGACAGAAAATGATTCATAGAAGCATATAATCTGGAACATAGAATCTAATTGCATTTATATATTATAAAACATGAGGAAGTTACATACATTTACTAGAATACTCAGGATAACTTGCTAAATAAGCTACATAATTTTCATTATTCAAAGTAAAAAAGATGTTTGAAATATAGCATAGACAGATGCAAGATTCCCCTTATTTCTGTGTCATTTAGAGATTTGATCGAGCTATCATATAATGCTCGCCGTGTCCATTGTTGGAGCTTTTATTGGGTTTTTTGGGTACGAATTTCTTGCCATGAGTACTTCTGGCGGACAATGTTTCAATTTTCTTGGCCATGAGATATTGTCCTCTTCCTTAATCTTGCTCTTGGTGTTCAAAAATACGCAAGGCATCTTGCCCCAGGGAGGATGCGACATTGCAACCACATCGTCCTCGGTGACCAAAGGGTGACTGTACAGAATGGTTTCAAACTCCACTACTCCTGATGTGCTCCCCGGTTTCAACCTCACGAGGTTGCTGCCCTTCAGCATGATCTCGCCCAAAGTTTCCCTGTCACGCGACACGCACAACATGGTCTCCAGGTGCTTGACATCGATGCCGTCGAGGGTCAACACAACGGTTCCTTGCAGTTGGCGTGAAGAACAAATTTTAGACGAATATACCCACTGAATGTCGTTGGATTTCAACAACTCTGCATGGAGGAGTATTGTTGGCTCGATTTCTGACTTCTTTTAGAATCACCAGGTTGCACCCCACTATGTAACACCTTTGGCGTGATAAATTTAATGTTATAAGTAAAAATGTTAGATTGTATAATTTTATCAATAAAAATTGGGTATGAAACTCAACACATATTCCAAGTAATTGCAAAAAACAAATCTGAGAATGCCGTGCAGGCTAATATTGAAGAGCAATGGCGAATGTCCAGAATGCAATGAATAAAAGAATAGAATGGCGTGGCAATATACAATACAAAGTTCTGCCTTATCTACCGGAAAGATGTCATACATATTATTATTGGAGGAGAAGTTGAAGAGTATCACGCTTTATATTTTTATGGGATATTGAAAAGTGTGACCAGCTATGCCGCAACGTCAACTTTTCCTCTTCAACCGCAGGAAGTTTGTGACTAAACTTTGCGTAAGCTCTCGAAAATTTCAAACAAATCTTGGTCTGCACAATTGTGTGCACCATCTTCAATTCAATCTCCTGGGTGCCGAATTTTAAGAAAACCTTGTGTGATCATGCTGTGGACTAGATAATTTGGGGTCAGGATTAGATTTGGCAACATTTGTTGTGTCTTTGGACACGTTCTGTTGTCTACGTTCAACCAGGATTGGATAAATGGCAAATCGTATGTCTGTCAAAACACAAAACACAATCTTGAATTTAGAATCCATAGACATAATTCAGAAACATAATCCAATCCATAATAATTGATGAGAAATACTGAAAAGAATTGAAGTTACCTGGGCAGGTGGCAAGCATGACGGGATCCCTCATGATCTCGGCAGAGAAAATGTTCAGGCGCAAGAGCCACAAAATCCAGAATGACAGGCGCGAGAGACACGCCCCGCCAAAACTGGCACCCCTATCACTTACCCAAATTTGAATGTCTTTGAGATCACTCAGGTACACGAGCTATCTTTTAAAAAATGTCAAAATGGTAAAGAGCGCTCATTGTTGCCCCCCTCAGTCATCAAACCCACAAATCTCCACAAATTCCCTCTTCAGCTGCGAACCGCCATGTCTCTATTCCCATAAGACCGATCGTTCTCCTTCCTCTTCCTCTTCGCCTTCCCCTTCCCCTTCCACTTTCCCTTCCCTTTCTGTGAAAACCTTTCGCTATCAATACCTTGTGAGAGGACGGCGTAAGGCCCAAGCGAGGACAAGCAAGTTAAGATGCAAAAACAATGTAATTGATACAGCTAATGTTTTTTTGTCAAGATGTTCTTTTAGCAAGCAACTGCAAAATACAGAAAAACAAAAAAGAGGTATGAACGCCCATCTAAACCGTCAAAAAAGACGTCAAATTTAATTACATTAGGAAAATGTATGGCAAGCCATCAAATTTTACATCATTGCATAAACGTCCGTAAAGGACCTTTCCCATAGGGGGAACGCCTCCGGCGTAATAAAATCTCAAACATGGAATCATCGCAAGTGCATAATATTAATAAGGTTTTTCAAAGGCTAAGAAAATGGCCCCTCTATTGATATTTAAATTTTTATCTTGCACATCAAATTCTCTTGATTTGATCTTTTTCTAAGCCTTCTTAAGGTGATTTTGGTAAACTCTTTGTTGTTAAACAACGTGAATTTATGTTTCCTCAAATATTTTTAACGCATGTAATTATTTTTTAATTTTTATCTGTCAGGAAATTATATTATTTTAATTTTTATCTGTCAGGAAATTATATTACTAGTATTCCGTTTATATAGTTCGTATAATATTTGTTAGAAATATTAAGCTATAAATTAGTAACGGGGTTGTTACAAATAACTCACATAGATAGGTTTGGAGAGTTCCCAAGAGATTTTGTGATAATCTATAGCTCCTAGTTTTTAGGAATTCTACCAACTATATATTTGTAAACAATATTGATGAATAATAACAAAGTCTAAAGAGTGCTTTATTGTGTAATTAATTTCATTTAAATTTTGAACCAAATTATCATTTTGTATCAGAGCAATGGAATTCTTAGGTGGTTTAGGGAAAATTCATTACCATTATGGTCGCTGCTCTCATGATATCTTTGAAATTTCATTCTAATATTAGTTTGTAATTTTTTTGTGTTGTATTACATTAGTTAAAGGCCTTTAAGTGGAAGATCTAAATATGTAACTGTAAAGTGGCATGCTTCACTAGTTTTTTGGTAGTTTGGATTTTGGTTGAGATCTTGACATCTATAAATCTACTTTTTAAATAAGTATTCTTCTAGATTCAACGATCTCCACAACAACCAAGCACAAGACGCATCCCATTCGTGGCCTCCATTAAAATTTTGGCAACCCCTCATCCTAGGCCACAAAAAAATCCAAAGGTTATTACATTTTTTCAATGTTAGTTTTTTTTAGGTCTAAGATTTATTTTGATAGTCTATATATTTTTTATTATTAGTGCAATCATTGGGGCACTAGATTACATAGATTGTCAACATCTCATCTCATGCTTCGAAGGAATCATATAACATATGTAAAATTACTATGAGTAAGCATACAACTAAACTAGTGATCACCTTCAGCTTAAGAAACTGCGAGTAATGGGCATCCACACCATCAAAGTCACCTAGGGCACGATCGTAGCCTCAATTGTTTTGACTCTCCATGTTGTGTATCTCTAGGCCTGATAATGAGCAAGACTTGATCCCTGGTGGGATCTTTGAAAGCCTAACAACATCACCAATAGACATATTCTACATTTCACTTATAGTTTGTTTAAAATTACAAATTATAAAATCTAGGGTCAATGTTATGTAACATAGGCTACCATTATCAAATTTTGTCTAATTTATTAAACTATTGATATAATTTGAGTTTAGAATCATTTTAGAGACATAAGTTCATTGTATTATTGTTAGTGTGTCATTATTTATAGATTTGTGATTGATTTTTATTACAAATCTACTTTAATTTAGTTTTTTGGGTTATTCCAAAAATAATAATGACATTGTTTCGCTCTAGTCTTATTTGCTTCATTACAATTGGATTGATGTCAATCTCTAAATTTTAGTTAGTGACAAGAGTTGTGTAAATTAATGTAGTCTTTGTAACAATTGTAGGTCTTGTCTTCCATAAATATGTTTTAAGTTAAACTATTAGTTAGCCCATAAATTCATTGTGTGTCAAGTTCGTCCTATAAAATTTTGTCATTGTAAAAGAGTAATAAAAATAAATTGCATGTCTTTTAACAAACACATTTTCAGTGTAACCTGATGTCCTAGAAAATAAAGTGTTTCACATTATGGGGGAGAGAGAAGAATAAACACAAAGTAGAAATCAATGAGCTTCAAGTTCCAATCTGTTGCGTAAGCAACGCATCAATCTAAGGATGGAGGCAACAGAGAAAGGAATTCAAACAACGACCTCTCATTGGCCACTAGTGAAGCGGTTACAAAGAGATTTAGTGGCTCATTCTTTTAGTTGTGTTTCTACTATAGTCTATGTTTCAAATTTCTTGTATTATTCATATTCAGTTTGTTTTTAGATGATGTAGTAAGGGAGAAAATTTTCAAATGTAACCTCCTAATGTAAAAATGTTGTGGAGAGCAAAAACACTAATCTAATGTACATCATGGATCTTGAAAACGTTAATCTAGAAAACAATATGAGATGAACAGTTCATGGGTTTCTATTCATATCCAAGTTTTTGGTAAGCCTGTGGAAAACTATGGAAGGATGATGAGATATTCCTTTCGTTTGTATCAAGATCATGAACCACAAGAATCAGGTATGCCAAAAAAGTTGGGCATATTGTAGTTGAAAGTGTGAAAGTATTTGTACCATACTCACACTAGTGGAGGAAATGTTCAGAAATTATATTACCAATGCTCTTTTTATATAGTACATACAATATTTGTTAGAAATATTAAGCTAAATTAGAAAGTGGGTTGTTACAAATAACTTACCTAGATAGGTTTAGAGAGTTCCTAGGGATTTTGTTATAAACTGACTCCTAGTTTTTAGGAATTATACAAACTATATATTTGTAAAGAATATTGATGAATAATAAAAAAATCAGAGAGTGTTTTATTGTGTGATTAATTTTATTCAAATTATGAACCAAATTATCATTACCATCTATAATCCTTACGTGGCACTACGAATGGGGAAATCTCAAGCTCCAAGGGTAATACATCTCTCTCCATAAAAATGAATTATGGAATTACTTGGTAAATTTTATTTAATTTTTTGGAAAACCCACAAACTTAATGTATCTAATTATGCCAAGAATTGTCATGCTTATTCACTATATAGGTAGAATTTAATAAGAGTTTATTGGATGATTTGTCCTAACATTTCTGTGTGAATAATAAGGAGTTAATAGCATATGTTTGATCTTATATTTATAATAAAACTTGATGATCACATTATTCATGAAAGATAAACCATTTTCAATGATAATTAAAGTAAGTAGACAAAAACATGAAACAATATATGTCACGAGAAATATATAAAAATCCTCATAAACAATGACTTATAATGGTGCATCTTTAATGCAATTTGTAAAATATTTAGTTTTTATAACGATGAATGTGTGACCTTTTAAGGATGGAGGGTTATTCATCTTAGCTTCATAAAACCACGATATGTAAAATTCCAATGGTGAGTGTTATCCAAATAAGCTCCTATGATTATTTAGATCACTTGTTTAGGTTGTATACTTAAACAATTTTTAGATAGGTGGCAAAAGAAAGAAATTGAGGAGAAACAAGTGTTTAGCGCACAGAAGAGAAGTCGTGTAGCAAGTAAAGACAAACCCACGCAACACAAGAAGACAGTCTGTGGAAACAAGGAACAAAGTCTCATGCAACAAACTAAGCAAAATTATGTGTCACATTTAATGAAAAAACCACGCATAAACCTGCGTGCAAACCCAGGTGTCTCCAACAAGGTAAAAAAGACAAACCCGCACGTTATAGGAAATGAAACCCACACAACAAATTCATGCCAAGTTTGTGGAACAAGGAACGAATGCTATACAAAAAGATGCATGATTCAGTAAAATAAACAAGAAGAAATACAAATCCATAAAGGCGAGAAAGAAGAACAAGGCCGCACAAGTGGCTTTCAAAAACCGTGCGACAAAGGAAAATAGCCCGCACGGAGAATTGCACAACAAAGAGGAACCAACCCGCATAAGGCCGCAAAGACAATAAGAGGAAAACATAACACAAAAAGAAAACCACGCGGCAAGAAAATAAATACAAAGTCGCGAAGGTGATAAAAAGAACAAAACCACACAACAAAGTGAAATGAAAGATTTTAATGATGTCCACGTGACTGAAGAGTCAAAGGGACCAAAAATAAAATACACTAAGCTGAAACCAAGTTCTTTGCCAAATCTACTCGCCTACTGTGAATCTTGAGCACAAAACCAATAATCCTTTGAAGCTTAGCTTCCTCAAATAACTCATTTTGGTTGTCCACATGTAACTCATTTTCGTACTGGAAGCGGATGTCATCATAGGCTGAGCATTCCATGATGAAGTGTCATTTTGTTTCAACAACTCTCGTACTGTAGAAAAGACAAGTTCTCCTTTCCCACTCTTCTTTGGGGATAGTCCATCTACTAGTTTCACAACGAAGATGATGCGACCTGGCCCTCGACTGAGCCAAAATAATCCTAGCCTTACCTTTAATATCAACCCTTAAGTAAGCTTTGTCATAGTGATCCAAAGTGGGGTTAAAATATTTGATATAGTGTGTTTTCTTACGACCAATATTCTCTGTCCACATGGTGTTCCTAAACTTCTCTGTCACATAATTTTTTATTTCCCTATTGTTGTTAGGACACTCCTGGAAGTGGATGCCCCACTTCTCCATCCATTTGGTGTTCTGCTTCATCCAAGTTTTCTTTCTGCACTCTAGATTATCCTTTATAACCATTTTGGGCCAATGATGATTGTCTATGATTTCTACTTTTTTCAAATAGCTTATTAGCCGAGTGATTGCCGAAGCTTCCATTGGTAAGATACCCGCTTCAGCTAGTAAAATCTCATAAGGGACCATTGATTTAACTTTGAGAGTGCTTGTGATTAAATGTTTCTGGATTCTTTCTAATTGTCTCCATCCATGCTTTGACATATTACTTCCCCAGACTTCACACCCATAAAGGGCCACCGGGATGACCAACAAACCAAAGAGGGTTTTCTTAGTATTCCAGTCCCAAAGCTTAGCTTTCCTACATCTATTTTGGAGCAAGGATGATGCTTTCCAACCTCCTTGTATTCTTTTTGCTCTGCATGTTTCCCAGCTCATTTTGTGGTGAAAATCAATCCCCAGATATTTATATTCTGTAGCAATTTCCAATGGCCTCCCTTCAAAAAGAAAGTTAGTGTGCGTCCCTTTCCTTTTTAGAGAAAAAATCATGACTTTTGTTTTGTCTATGTTCACTTGCATCCCGACTTCCTGAAAAAAGAGTTCAGAGGCTTTTAGATGCTCTCTCAAACCTTGAGCTGTTGTTGATATTAAGATAAGGTCATCAACATATAAGAGAAAATTCACCACATACTTCGCCAACTGAACACCCCCTCCCTCGGCATTATGTAACCAAAGCACATGCAATAGCCTATGGAAAGCCACATGATAGAAAAGCATCCTGCGTAGAAATATGTGCCCCACAAGAAGACAATACATATGTCAAAGGGAAAATGAAGTGTGCACAATTAAAGCATAGAATCCCGCACAAAAGGAAGAAAAGTAAAAGGGACAAGCAAAGAGTGAATCCCGTGTAAAAATTCGCACGAAAAAGGGAAAATCAAAAGGAAATGTTTTCTCACGACCCAAAAACAAATCATGAAACACTTTGTTTTACTTTTTCCAAAACATGGAATGTTATTTTTTCACGGTTTTTTTAAAGATAACGCATGGCAAGTTAAAAATAGATGAAAGCATGTAAGGGTGGTTTGTTTCACCATCCAGAAGTTCTAATAATATAACAAGCATGCAAAACTAGAGGAAAAGTTGTTTTTTCCTATTTTTGAGAGCGCAAATTTAATTTTAGGCGTAGGATTGGAATAAAAGGGAAATATGATTATTATTTTTTAAATAAAAAGGATAGCAAATAAATAATTATGTGTGTCTTTCATGCTAGGGATATTTTTAGAGGAAAAGAGTAGGGCGTACATGTTTTTCCTATTTTTAGAAGTCATACTTGCATGACTAAGATTTTCCTTCTTCTTCTCTCTCAATTTTTTTTATAAAAGTACATAATGTATTTTAAAAATTTATCTTGTCCTCTTCATTCGTGTTTTTGGAGTACTTTAGAATTCTGAGTGAGAAAGCAAGGGTCATGTGTGATCCTTTATGCTTATTCCACCTTGTGGAGAAATAAAAGAGTTGTTTTTACCTTTTTACAGTCTGCATTTAGTGCATATTTTGTTTTAAACTGAGTTTATCTTCATGATACATGTCATCTTTGGTTTAACAATTTAATCTTCATGCCTTCATGTAGTTTTGTGTCAATTTACAGGTCGTAGATTGTGTTTAAATAGTTGTATGCAAAACAAAATTGTGGAGCCATTTGTTGTCTCTTCTTTATTTTGTCACAACTCAGCTCAGAACCCTAATATGAAACACGTTTACTTTAATATAGTCACTTTTCATTAGTGTATGGTGTGCATAACTCTTGTGCTCCATCTATGTGATTCCAATAAGTCTAAGATCCTCAAAACTTTCTTGTGTACCACCATCTTTTCAGTTTTCTCTTCTTTCCTTATCCCTTTTCCTTGTTGGTTTTGGTAGAATAGAGTGGTCTTAGAAATAAAAAAAAATAGTTTAGGTGTTTTACTAGGGGAACTAGCCCTCTCTAAAGACTCACTCCAACATACAGGTCACCCAAAACCTAGGAGTGTTTCCATTTTTTTCAATTGAGAGAAGAGTTATCACACCATTCTCTAAAGGGTACGTTTCAAAGTGACAACAGTTTTTGGCACGCCTGATGGGACCTAGAATGAAGAATTTGTGATGTTGTTCTGGGAAAATATTAGTGTTTTCGACACATTCATCTAACATCCAAAGACTCCATATCAACACATATTTCATGCCAAATGTTACAACTAGGTCATCTATAAAAGGTATTCCATTTAATTTCATTGAGTTACCTTTGAATTAAGCCAAGCGAAGCATATTTTAAAAATCCAAACCATGCCCTAACTCTCCTCACACTCCACAAAAACCAAGTTTATTTCTTAATTTTTTCATGCCTAGTCCCAATCTGTGATGGCTCTACTAAGAAATTGGGTTTTGTATTTCCTTCAATGATGGCAACCCACTATTGCTTGCTTAGCATGATGATATCTTGATTTCTGCTCTTAATAACATCCCATTTTTATTGGGGAAAATCAGGTTATGCCCATATAACATGTTAAATATATGGCCAATATATGATTTATTTATCATGTTACTCAAGAAAATTTTGTTGTTAGGTTATTGGTAACCTCTTTTAAAGGCAAAGTGTTGTAATGGCACAAAGGAATGACACTAAATTCCATCACTACATGGGATCAGCTGGGAGAAGTTTTTGCAAGAATTTCGAGGACAAATCAAATCATTTTTCATTAGTGTAACAATTTGCCACCATTAAGAGATCACCACATGAGTTCATGGTTGATTTCAACTATATATTCCAAAATTATTTGGGACAAAATTCCATAATTGGTAAGGCCTACTCTTTAGTGTGTTTTTTTGTATTGTCTAAGGGCATTGGATTATGATGTTTCATTGATGATACAATTAATGGGTGGAAGACACTTATGACATAGAAATTGGAGATGAAAATAAACTTATACAAGTGGCGTAAATATCTCCAAGGCCTCTTATTCCCATCTTTCCAGAAATTCCTCCTCCCACATCCTTCAAAATACTTGTAATAGCTCCAATTCAAATACCTAATTCTCAGCCTTTGATCCAAATTAGTAAAACCCCAAGCCAATCAAATGATTTACAATAGATAAAAGGCGTATTAAATTTTTTTAGGAATGAGATAGTTGCTCTCAAAAGGTAGCAAAATCAGAGTTTCAGACATTATTATCCTCCCAATCAGTAGAATAGACCTCTTTTAAACCAAATTTACAGGGCCAAAATCAGTTTGCTAATTCCAAACCTATCAAAACACTCAATCTCAAGGTTGTTAGCACATTCAAAGCAATTATACTAGTCTAAAACAATCTTATCCAAGATTATAAGTGGTGTTATCCATGTAGTTAAGCCCACAATCAAAATTCTTGCTTCAATGGTATTCATAATCAAATATTTATGGTGCAAACAACTGCTATGTCCCAAATTTCATTAGTTGAGACTCCACCACAGCAGGAGGATTCAAAAGAATCAGTGTAATTCGATGTTACATTCCTAAATTGGCAAGAAGAATTTTTTATGGAATAAATTGGCTTGACAATCAGAAAAATCAAAGTTCTACTTTTGTGGTTGCGAACACAAGGTCAAAGAAAAGAGCATTAGAAGTGGAGCATCCTATTTTTAATAGCAATTCTTAGCTTGAACTCCAATGTTACAAGTTGATGTTCCATTTTTAAATCAACAAAGCGATCAAATGATTCAGTCTACAAAATCTCAAAATTGACAAGAAACCCTGATCTCCATGCCACCAATTCAAGAAAGTGTTGATGTTAGAAAAGTACAACAAAACGTTAGTACTCCATTATTTAATATCCTTAAACATATGAAGCAAACCAAAGTTAATATGTCAATATGGTATTCCTTGTCACTTCCTGGACAAAAAAATCTCTTGTAAGAAGCTTTGTCTAACCTCAGACTCTCTAGCCAACCATCCAAAGAACCATCTAAGGTTATGCTTACCAATACACCTAATCCAAAAGAATCCCAAATAAACAAGAGTGTTAAGCCACCTCTCTTCTATGTTTCATTGATCATAGGTCAAAACCTAGTTCACAATTGCATTATTGATTCTAGGGCCTCTATCCCAGTTATGCCCAAGAAAATTATTGACAAAATTGGTCTAAATTATGAGCCTCTTTCTAAGGGAGTAGTCTAGCTTGATGGAACACTTGTAGAGACCCTTGGAGTCATTAGAGGACCGAGCTTAACCTTGCACACATGCCCCAACTTCTCCATTCCTTAAGATGTTTTTATCATTGATCTTCCTCCTCTCTTTACTTTGTGTCTTTCTAGAGATTTCATGACCAAAATTAGAGGCCACTTATCATTAGACTAGTCTCACATGTTATTTAGAACAAGGTATGACACCAAAGTTACCATAAGTTCTTAAGCCATCTCAACAAGTCACATAGAGCCTTATATTCCTAGTGTTATTAACTCATATTAGATGATCATAGATGAAGAATACCAACTAGTTAACTAAGATCCAACCACACTTCTTAATGGAATTCCTTATTTATTTATTGATGGGTGTGTTACTCAAATTCATGGTATTGATCTACATATCTATATTGAAGAAGCAGGTCTCGGAACATATTATTTGCATGAGGAAAATGTTATTATTCCTAACCTTGTCAAAACATATTTACAAGATGAAGGTTTATGGAAATTATATTTTGCTGGATTAAGAAGTAAGAGTGGAGCAAGTGGAGGGGTCATGACGATTTCCCCAACAAAGGAAAAGTATTTCTCATCTCTGATATTTCAGTTTACTTTCACTAACAACACAACTGAATATGAATCTCTTGTGCACAGTCTTCAGTGGGCAAGGAGGAAATGAGTAAATCAATTATAAGTTTTTGGTGACTGCGAGTTGGTGGTTAACCAAATTAGAGGATAATTTACAACTAAGAACAACTTGTTGAGATCCTATAAGAACAGGGTTTGGGATTTCATACAAGATTTTAATGCTTTCAACGTTCGATCTATTTCTAGAGTGACGAAAAAACATGCAGATAAGCTTGTTTCCATTGGTGTTCAAGTTGGTATTCCCGATCAAACCAAGAAAGATAAAAATTAGTAGTATTTCAAGATAGTAAGGGCCTTCTATTCTAGAAAACAATATCAATTTGAAAGTGTTTGGATCAAATCAGTGAATTGTCAATTTCTTGTAAGAGGAAGCTAAGTTTTTAGTAAAAATTTAGGAAAGATTGCAACAATAGTATGATGATCATATTATTCAACTGAAATATAACCATATACCTCAATGATTGGGTTACTCTTGAATCAATATTTAACACAAATGATCAGGTCAGAAGAGAGAAGTCCAATATGATGATCAAATAAGATGATTATGAACAAATCAACATTGACAATGAAAAACCATTCAAATTAGGAAAGGTATCTAATAACAATGAAAATCATGCTTTTGTTCAACTTGCTCAAGAATTTGATGATGTTTTTACATGGAGCTATGGTGACTTAAGGGTTTTTAATTTGGCTTTAGCTCAGCATACAATAGAATTGGATTTAAAAACAAAGCCAGTCTGACAAAATTAGATTTCTATCAATCCTAAAATTGAACCATTGATGAAGCAATAATTGGATAAGTTGATCATAAGCTAGCATTATTTTCCCTGTCAAGCATTCATCATGGGTGGCCAATTTGGTTCCCGTGTGGAAAAATAATGGAGAGATATGGTTATACATGGATTTCATAGATTTAAATAGAACTTCTATAAAAGATCATTACCCACTACCATTAATGGATAAAATTCTACAAAGGGTAAGCAGTTCAAAGCATTTCTCATTTCTTGATGGCTATTCTGGTTACAATAAAATTTTGGTACAACAATCACGTCAATTTAAAACAACATTTACTACAAAATGGATCACATATGTGTACATAAAGATGTCTTTTAGACTGTTAAATGTAAGAGCCACATTTCAGTGTGCAATGGAATTGACATTTCAAGGGTTAATCAATAATTTTATCCTCGTTTATTTGGATGATATAATTGTTTTCTCCAAGCATGTTGTAGATCATATGATTCATCTCAAACACATTTTTGAGAGATGCATCATATGATGCAAGGCCAGAAGAAGTCAACCTATCAACTTATATGGACAATGGTACAAAAGCCAATGGGGTAGGGGTGCTTACATCTACAAAAGGGGCATAACCAGATTTGGGAACACCAAAAAAATAACTCATCCAAGACTAGCCACTCCTATAATAAGCCCCCCATGTATAGAAGATGAGCAGAAGAAAGGAAAAAATTCTATAGGGTCCATCATAGGGACCGCCCCCACCTTCAAACACAAACCCTATGGTCATCAATGTTGAGGATGAAGAAGGAGAACATGAGGAGGAGATTTAGTGGGATGAAGAAAAAGAGCACAAATATGAGGAGGAGGAGGATACATACAATGTTGAAGAAGAAACAAACGATGAGGATGAGGAGGATGAAAAATGACAATGAAGCAAGGGTAAATATGCGCTAGAAGAGAAGGAGGACGACAAGGAAGAGGACAAATCAAGGTTTGATGAGAAGAAACCTTTGAAATCCCTTATCTATATATCCTAGAAAGGAAAGGCATAAAAGTGATTTTTTACATGGAGTGGTCTGAAGGAGTCAGTAGGGTCAATACGAGAAAATAAGGTGATATTATTTGTCCTCGACACTTACATAGAAGAACCCATTTTTGAGCTCCAAATCACTATCATGAACAAGGTTTTCACTAGAAATGGGGATGAAGAAAAAATATCCCTCATGAAAAATTACCAAATTTCAAAAAAATAATCTAAGGAAGTGTTATTAAAAAACACAAAAAGTGGTTCAACATAACCTAAATAATAGCATGGATGCCTATAAAAAATAAGAGTCCCTGAGATAACCAAAGAGCTCATGCAAATAAAGAATAAATTGAGTGACTTGACTAGGGAGCACAAGACCCTACAAGAAAAGTATACGTGTGAGGATAAGAAGGAAAAATATTTAGGTGATATGATACTCCTCAATGAGCCTAAACTTACAAAAGAAAACCAAGTCACCTAGGGAATAGGTATAGAGGAGTTGGAGCAAATGTTAGACCTTCTAATCAAGAAAATGAAACTAGATAAAAAGAGAGTGCAACAGGGTAAGAGCGGAAAGGATAATATATGAGTCGGATATGTATTAAAATTATAGACATGCACGGATCTAGAAAATAATCTCATACAAAAGGGCGTGTATGTGGAAAAGCTAGTTGGATACTTCTTCAAACAAACCAAAATAATATCTATGTGTGCATGCTTCAAGACACCCAAAAAATCCACCCTAGAAGCACAAATAGAGAGTGGTCATGTTGATAATGGTGCTCGTGATCAACCCTTGGAAGAGTTTGAAATTTTAGGAGAAGTTGCCAGTGCAAAAAGGGAAAAGAGAAAGCGAAAAAAAATTGTAAGCTAAGGAAGCTAACTACTAAAGAAGAGACCAAACTAGAAAATATGATGACCACACGGGCCGACAAAAAATTGCAAGAGATGTAAGGTATGGCATTTGACGTAAGGAAAGGTGTAAAAGCTTTGACAAAATTCATCAGGTGGATTGATCAATTGAACCCCCTCTTTCAAAAGGCCTTGGATGAATATAAATCACACGAGGATTTACCTGGACAAGAGCTCCCGAAGTTATTTGAATGAGGCCAGAAAATCGGTACCTGAGGGTGGGTAACAAAGCAAGTGTGGGGTGATGTTGGAACTTGAAATTCTTCTATTCTTTTATTGGTTGAATCCCACATTGGGAACCAACGCTTCATTCTTTATTTTTTATATTATTTAGGAATGCACAAGAATGTTAGAAGAGATACACATGATAAATTCAAAGAGAGAGATATGTTTGCATGAGGATTCAGGTAAAGAACTACATGCAAAGTTTAGGGGGAAAACTATACATAATACAAAATATGATAATATTTTTAGGTACGACCTTGGTAGAAAAAGAAAAGAAAGAAAGCAGAAAGGATGCATGAACCAGAAATTAAATACGCTAGAAATAGGAGAGATAAAAATAGAGAAGGCACTTATATGGATACTTACATGAAGAGAAAAGTAGGAAACATACAAGGAAAAGTAGTTGATCTAATAATAAAACTATCAAAGGTAGGTGAAGAAAGTATGACAATCAAAAAATCAAGTGTCCAAGATGTGGAAAAGGTTTCGTGCATATCAAGGAACAAGGAGGACAAGTGGCATAATCACCGCTCTAATGTAATAATTAGGAGTTATTTTTGGAACAAAAGGCTAATTATAATCTTGTTCAAACTAGTGAATGGAAAGTCCCAACTAGTATAAATACCCCTTAAGGATAATTGTAATAAATATATAGGAGATGATATGATGATGATGATGACGATGACGATGACGATGATGATGACGGTGACGGTAATGGTGACGATGACGATGATGATGACGATGACGACGACGACGACGATGATGGTGTGTGTGTGTGTGTGTGTGTGTGTGTGTGTGTGTGTGTGTGTGAGAGAGAGAGAGAGAGAGAGAGAGAGACATGAGAGTTATATATGTGAAGGAGAGAGCTATTGTTGTTATATTGTTAGACTAGGGAATGAATGTTAAGAAGAAATATGTTCATTATATGGAGATTATGTCTAATATAAAGTATTATATTATGGATTCATTAAGTGTACGTTTTTTCACACATGTTTTATTTTTCTCTTCTCATAAGTGTGATTATTGTTAAATGCAATACTTTGTTAGACACCTCACCATCAAAATACTAAAAAGGTTGGGGAGCCTATAATATCTCGTGCCTTAGGTGAGCATACTAAGGTCTCCTTCCTTAGTGTGATAGGGGTTGCATGGAGATAGTGATATTGGTGCATGTTAAGATCGTGAAATTTCCATGTGCATGACTAGTTAAACTAGATGTGAAACACATGCTAAGTCGATTGTAAAGCATTATCAAGTGAACAAGCTATCAAATATAGTTACATCTAAATAGATATCACTTATATAGCTAGATAACTACATGTAGTTTGAATCCTCTTCAGAGTAATGTCAACATTGGTGGTGTACGAATTATATTTCAACCCAACCACTAACCTTTATACAGGGTTTTCTACCCATGTTTAGGGTTTGAAGTTATTTTAGGTCATGTAGATGGTTTTCATATATTTGTGATACTTAGGGTTTCCCTAGAAGAAACATCCTAGTAGCTCTCACAAACATGGAAAGTTACAAAATGCTTGCAGCTCACTACATGGAACCACTAAACAAGTATGAAACTACCAAACGAATCTATACATAACTAACAATTTCATCCATGCTCATCATGCACCTCTAGAACTAGAAAGGAAACACCTACAGAACATTTCCATTCCTTTCATCCTTATACCGAAACTATATCAGCTTCTTAAGCATTAGAATAGCTAAATGCATCTCTCCTCTTATGCCTTATTTGATTCAACACATGCTCTTTTGGTTCTATCTTTTGAATTGTTAATATCAATACAATTTAATCTTTACATTAATATTAATTAATTTATCTAAATATATTTAATATTTCTAATCCTAATCTAAAATTGAATTATGTAAAATTAACTCCCCTTTCTCACGCTTAAATCGTTTTTCAGGTGCAATCACCAAAAACACAAACACAAGAGATGTCAAAAACCACTTTCTACCTGTACCTCAAGTATGGAAAGTAAAAGATATCAAGATCACTCACACAAATCATATTGAATTTTGTACTAGTATCCCTAGTAGGACTTAAAAATCCTTTCTCTAATACAAATTGATGCAGTTACACTCAGGGGTACCAAGTAAAGGGATGCCTTACACCACACATCCACTTTTCAAATTTATACCTCATCAAAGCAAGATCTCAGGCATAATAGTTAGCAAGAAAACAAAAAGGTTTATCTATTGATACAAGGAAATATTATAGGTATAAGAATAATAAATCAACACTCTATTTGTAGTCTTATGATAAGACTCTACAAGAATTCTCGTGATAATTATAATCTTAGATTTATCCTAAGCTTTTAAACTTTGTGAAGCTTCTATAGAACCACATTTGTCTCACACTCTCAAGGAAAGTCGCATAATTCCATAACTTGGAATTTAGACTCTTTTCCAATGCTCATAGTGTTTACATTCTCATAGCTTCATTTTATTTATATAATTCATAGAGCTTAGGGCGGATAACAAGACGCACTCTACAAGAAATTTTCCCCTACTAAATATTACCTAGGTTTCTTTTCACGGCCATTGATTAGCTTTGTAATTTCCCCTCTATTGGATTGATCTTGATTGAATTATTTCCTTGGTCCCTAGCTAAAATAGATGGATCAAGGACCATGTGTATTCTCTACTAATTGTTTCCATGTAAACATGTGATCCTTTTTTACACATATGTCATCATTGAATTGATGGGAGTGGTCCCATAAGAATACAATAATTTGTAACATTTTTAGTGTTTGGTGGATTCCACATTATATTACGACATCAGTCAAACTTGTGCGACATTCATAGTATTGTGCAGGATTGGGTAATCTTGTATGGTATTCATAATTTTGTGGGCATTTAGTAAGATTGCATGAAATCCATAGCATTATGTGTCTTAGTTAGTATTCCACATCATTCTTAGTATTGTGTGGCTTTGTACAGGCTTCTACATCTTCTACAAAATGACTAAGGCAATAGGCCTTTGTAAATCTTACTTAGGAGTGGCACAACATTATGTAAATATTTATTTTATAACTCTAAAAAAAAAGTTGACACAGAACTGCTCATGAACCTAGATGTTGCTACATTATTTTAGAACCAACAATGCCCTAAAAATGTATAATACAATTCCCCCTTATTGAGGTGTGTGAATATTGGAAACTTTTGATAGTAGATTTATAGAATTGGGGTGATCAAATTACCAATTAAAAGGAGGTTAGGGCATTATCCGACCCAACCAGAAAAGTAAATATAGAGTTAGAGGATGTCATGTGTCTCATAGACCCTAATGCGTCAAATGTCAGGTGTTTTATAGACCTTGTAATGTTGTAGGATGTCAGGTGTGTCATAGACCCTAACATTTCATAGGGCACCAGGTGTCTCATAGACTGTAACATACTTTTTTTAAACCACACCACTGTAGATGGATTTAGGTTTTTACATTCTTAAACTTATTTAATTATATATTCTTGAAATATAAATAAATTTTATGAATTGACAATTATTAATCTGTAAGCACCATAATAATCATGCTCCCAACATCTTGCAATGAAATTCAGTGGATGTGTGTAGTAATTTATATTTATTTAAGTGATTTCCTATTTGAACCATTGTAACTTCTTGAATTGTTTAGTAATATGTATTTATAACTATTGTAATTTAATTTGATAGAATTTTCAAAATATAGGACACTAGCGTCCCATGGTACTGTCTAAAAATTTACAATACTACCCCTTTACTGAAACTACACACTATCCCTATTTGTAATTCTATAAACTTATTTCTTGTAGCTTGTTTCCATTTTTTTAATATAAAATTTTGGTCATGTGCCTGAATTTCATTTATATTCTTGTTATAACCCCACTCAATGCTCCCTCTTTTGAGATGAAGGCGATAGAATGTAGATCTTCAGCTCAAAATAATTGAAGTGTGTCTATGTCATATATATATATATATATATATATATATATATATATATATATATATATATATATCATATAATCATTGTTAAAATACATAGAAGATAATTACAAATGGCCATCACATAAAACCTATTGTGTAAGAGAGTTCATGATAAAAATTATGGCACAAGATAATAACACACACAACAAGCATACATGAACAAAAATTAACACAAAAAGACATGTATAATATGACATTAAAAGGGTAAATGAACACATACAGTACAAACCCTAATTCTATCATTGCATCAATTAATTAAATCCTTCACCCCACTTTAAATCCCATGAAAACCCCATATGTTATTAATATATAATTAAACAATTATTAGCTAATCTAATCACATCTTGCTCAGTAGCCACATCATCGGCCACATCAACTTTTCAATACCCCCCATCTACCCTACTATCAAATACAATTATTTACCCATTTTCAAATATGCTTCACTATTTACCACCCACCTTCCCTCCATTTTCAAATATGCCTCACTATTCACCACTAACTTCCCCCCACTTTTGAAATTCATCACTATTCATGCACTGCTCCCTCACTATTCACCTACATAATTTCTCAATATTCTTAAGAGAAATTAATTATCCCCATTCACTATTTATACCTAAGAACCTTATAAATACACCCTCTACCTTAAAGCCAAGACATAATTCATGAGCATAACTCCATTATACCCATTTTCCCCCTTTGATTTCTCTTCAAGCACTTTGTGCCTGAGTCCCTCTTTATTTTACAAAGCAACACAACATTGTTAGATTCGTCTTGCACAAGAGAGCACACTTTGGGACATCTACATCTAAGATATCCAAGGGTAATTCCACTTGATGGCCCAAATCAAGGTGTGTGGTAAGAATTAGTGTGTTTGATTATGTTTATGATGTATTTATTCAATTTATAGTTTGCATTGTTGATCTTCATTATCGCTTTACATTTATAAATGTATTTTATCACCTTTAAATGGTTAGGGATCTATCTGAGGAATATCACCTAACCAATAAAAAACTAATATCTTTCTATAGCTTATGATCTATAGATTTAGATTTAGATTGTGAAGATGTTAACGTACTTTATTCATTAAAATAACCTCATGAAGTCCCTCACTCATTTAGTGGGATCGCCATAAGCCCATTTTATTTAGTTTTTGAGTTGACATATCTAACACATTTTACAGGGTGTCTCAATATCTAGGAGTACATTTTGGCGACCACAATGGGGCCTATTTTGGTTGTGGGTTACTTTCCTTTCATTTTTAAATCTAATGTTCAATTGGTTTTGCAAGCTACTATACTTGTTATGCATGTTTGCAGGTCTCGGTTAGAGCAACGGTGTTTTATAGTGGTTCCCGTAGCTAAATTTTTCCTAGTGTGTCTACAGGTCTCCTAACCAATCTCATTGAATATGGAATAGAAAAAAAACATAGGAGCACATGTAAACATGCATATTGTTTGAATTTTATTGTTTTGGTGCATTTCTTTCAAGACTAACCTCCATGTCATACTTTTAAATTAGTTTTATCATAGATTTAATGTTTACAATGATCTAAATCTTTGCTTACATGACATTTGCATATAACAACATCATTTACATAAGTTTACTATTATTTTTCAAGTAAATTTGGGACTTATTTTGATGCAAATTTGCACGCAATATTTTTAAATGTCTTATAATGAGCAAGAAACTACTTGAGAAATTTTAGATCATTTGTCCTTCATGTCTGGAAAGCTCTAAAATACCTAAGAGAATAACATATTCTTGACCCTCAATCATCCCCACACATCTTCCATGTGCTTCTATCAACCAAACCTCTCTAGAGACAATGTTGATAATTGAGACTAAGATTGGTGGTTGGCTTTATTTTCCAACTTGATGAATTGTTTTATTATTACTCATCCTCTTCTAATTAAACCTCTTAAATGTGTCGTAGCTACATGTAATAAAGTTGTGGTTTTTATGTCTCAATTCCACAATTTGACCATGTCAATGTCCTTTCTTCTTCCACTAAGAAATCTATTAAATCCACCCCCATGACGACACTTTTTCGATGAAACAAATTCAAATATTAGGGGAGAGGAGCTAGTAATGGTGCACCCTAAGTTAGAGGCCCACAAAATTAATTCTATTCCATGTGGGATCCTAATTTTTTCACCAACATGTAGTTCAAGTTTTTTCAAATTTTATTTTTTCTTAGGAGTGTTTAATTACAGGGAATAAGATATTTTGAATTGATTTAAAATAATAAATTTGAGTTACACTACAACCATGGTGGAAACCAATGCTTGAATATGAGTGAAAATGCTTGAACAATGATTTTTTTATACGTGTACATGGGGTGAGAGGTGTTACATGTTCAACTATTGGACCATGTTCACCTATTGACCCCTCACCCCTAGATTTTCACCGTTCAGATGGTTGTTGACACATGTATATGCATCGGTAGAGTATATGCATCAATTAGATGTTGTCAAAGGGGAGGGAGCTTTCTAGTTTTGAAAATGCCTTTCGGCATAGTGATCATTTTTAGATTTCTTTAATATTTTAATTTTATTATTATTCAACTTATAATGTTTTCGACATTAGCTAAAAGAATGGTTGTAGTTATTTGATGCATTCTAGATGGCACAATCTTAATTTTATGTTACATAAGTAATGTTTAGATGCTTGTTAACACAAAGAATATGCATCGATAGATGTTGTCATAAGGGGAGGGAGCTTTCTACTTGTGAAAATGCCTTTCGGCATAATGATCATTTTTAGGTTTCTTTAATATTTTAAGTTTTATTATTATTCAACTTATAATGTTTTCAACATTAGCTAAAAGAATGGTTGTAGATATTTGATGCATTCTAGATGGCACAATCTTAATTTTTTGTTACACAAAAATGTTCAGATGGTTGTTCGTAGAGAATATGCATCGGTAGATGTTTGCTTTCTACGTAAAAAGCATAATGATCATTTTTAGCTTTCTTTATGCATCGGTAGATGTTATTGCAGAAGGGTTGCTACCCTTATCTATTGTGCATAGAAACGCCATTTTCTATAATGATCATTTTTATCTTTCTTTAATATTTTAAGTTTTATTATCTATGCATTAACTTGATAATGCTTTTCGTCATTAGCTAAAAGAATGGTTGAAATTATTTGATGCATTCTTGATGGCAAAATCTAAATTTTTTGTTATGCAAATAGGAAAAACACCAAGGAATGTTGTGCTTTCTGCTAGCTCAATCTTAATCATGTTTTTATGCTAAGATAAAAGAATGGAACATTATGTTTGATTAAGCCTTAGTACAATCTAGGCAATTGTTTTTGTGTACCAACAAACAACGGGATTTTGAGCTAAAGGTCTCCTTTTTGTCAGTTAACTTTTAGAGCTTAACTTTAAGACGATGTATGTGCTAGTTTTGTAATCAATGAATCAACATTGTAAATGGGTGTTGGTTGCTCCCATTTATATCATGCATTTTAGTTAATAGGTGATAGTTGCTCCTTTAGTTATCTTGCTTAAAAATCATGTCGAACTGATATAATTGTTTTAATTAGAAAAGAGTTGTCACACCATACACAAAATTAAAAGTTAACAAAGATGCATTTTATTGCTTAATATATTGTTGCAAGTAAAAAGTTATAAATAGCTTCATGTATAAACATAATGTCGAAGATGAGAATTTTTAAATTGAAAATCAAGGCCACGCCTCTGATGTTTGTCAAGACATCCGGGAAAGAATATTAGGTGTGTAGTTTGTTCTGATGAAAGAATAGAAGTTAATGTTTTTTTCAATACTAGTGTTGGAATGAGTATCATCTAAAAGGACCGAAAGTATTTTGTATTATTCGAACTCCACTGTAAGCGTATCAAGGATTAGATGAAATTTGCCGTTACGTAAAGTTTCGTTAAAATCCATAGGCCGGGAAGTCCATTTTCAACAAATACATTAATCAGGGAAGCCAATCAAAGGGCGGGTTCTCCATAAATTTGTAAGAAATACCAGCTTAGATCTTTGGAGTTCTGTCACTGAATCTTGGGATCGCCCCCCTAGTGAAAATAATAAATTGGGGAGAACTGATCTCCCAAAAGACGTTAGCCAAGTATTACCAGAAATGGATATTGATTTGTTGGTTCAATGAGCGAATCCAAATTACTCCTACTTGACGGGAACCACTTGTATATACATTAACAGGGGGGCCAAATCCATTTCAAAATATTTGCAGGGCGGGTTCTCCCTACCGATTGTCTAAAGAGTGACGGGTTGGATATAGATGAAGATAAGGCTTCCTTAGGGGCCAGGTTATTTTATTGATATCTTGGGATTTCTAGAGGAAATACTAAAAATATAGAACAGGTGGGCGATGGTACTAGGGATAAAGAAATATCTTTTTGCATGAGGAATGTGGCCAATCAATCTATATAGTTCAAGTAGGTTACGCTCTCCCTAACTTTGATTCGGCCCTCCCGTTTCTAGTTTTTGCAAGTTATCATTATAGAATGATTTACGGGCATAAGTTTACAATGTTCAAGATTTAAAATATCTACTTGTCACAAGCAGTTCATAGGTTGGTATTATGGTGTGAGGGGTAGGGAGGGGAGCTCTACGTCCAAATTCAAATTTGCACTCCTCAGATCCGTTTTCTCAAGACCTTACATTCATGCCCTGGACGTAAAATGGTGGCTAGTGTGTTGAGTCTATTGGGATAGTAGAGATTAGCATATCGATACAAAGTGAAGATAAGTACAAATTTATCCTAGCACTTCTAGTGAGTAATACCAAAGGATAAATTAACTGCAAGTCATTTAATGACTAGTTGAAGTGCCTACTATCCGTCATAAACATGGACATATATTCCTGCAAGTTGACTGGTAAATAGGTAAAGGGGAATTAAAATGAGGATTCTCCACGAGCAACACAACCTACTTGGTTAGGATCAACTAGTAATATTACATGTGATGGATCGGTTGTAGTGAGCCCTCTATTCGTTTGCATATTCACTGATCAGCTTTCAATATACTAACTATATTATTGGCTCCAAATAGTAGTTGTAAATTAAAAGTTCAGTACTGTAATAAGTATTACAACTTCTAGATGACAAACTCAAAGTGGTAAATAGATGCAAGGATTTTATGCAATAAAATGCCTAGTATGCAATGGCGAATAACAAGTTGTTTAACACAACAAACTGGTAAATGTATTAGGTTGACATTGGATGAATCAAACCAATGTAAATCTACCCCTTTTGTGTTGAACCCATTATTTTGGTCAATTTTGTCAAACACATGTGCATGGATTCTTACACCTCTATGTTACATTGTATGCCTTTCATAACTGGATACAGAATCTATTACAAGTTGTAAATTAGAAATGCTTCCCGACACCTTCTAAGATCTATATTTTCTCAGGAAAACAAACTCTTGCATACTTATGCGGTAGTGGAAGAGGTTGTGGAGGATCATGAAAAAAAAAATTTAGAGGATGTGGCCATCACTCAATGTTTGGACAACTACATATTCATTGTAAGCTTAAATAATCATTATTGTGCATTGAGATATGAAAGTGATAATTTCAATCAAAGCCATAAGCATGCATTATAGACTTTAAGAAAATCTTGCAGGGGAAATTTCCATTCATATACCTAATTGTGAAAACTATTCCATACATGGTATATCACTTGGTCGCAAGGTGAAGCGCTCCCATGTTAACATGCTTGTTAATTGCTAAGAACTGGATTGTCATCAATCTGAATTCAGGGGTCTCTGTCAATTTTTCTCTCATCAAAAGTTGAGACTCTGTCGCAAGACCAACAGATCTTTGATTATTTAGTCCCAATCAAATCATAATTACTATTTGTCCTTTGATACTAAAGCTCCTAATAAAATATTATGTTAGTTTTGATAATTCCTATAAGTTAAAATGCATTTGTCCATTCAAAAGTTGCTCAGAAAAATTTAAACTTAATGTTATTTTTAATATATTTGGAAAACATTATCACCAGAAATTCTATTTTGCGTGAATGAATCTCCAAACGTCTGTTTACTGATAAACAAAGAGATGTAAGAGGAATTTTATGTAACTAGTTTTCATGTTAAATTTGACAGCCACCTGGATGCTGTCCATGGAAGAACTTTGTGATGTTAAGATTTTCTATTTGGGTATTTCAAATTTGTGACTTAATTGTTTTTCGTCACTAATTACATCTAATTTATATATTTTTTCCAATATTAAATTCACAAAATTTTACAAGAATTACAAACTATGTTGAGCAAACTTTTATGTTTTCATCACGTCACTAAAGTTTCGAAGAGCTTCACATTCGTTAGATAAGAATCGTTGGCTTAGTTGATAAAAAAAGAGCATAATTGATTAAACGCCTGTACAAGATCAGTTAGACCCTAAAGGAATTGCAAAGGGATTCTCAATTTAGTTGATTTTGAGGAATATGTTTTGTCGACTTTCTTTTGGAAATTACTGGTTTGTCCCCATAAAATTGTTCACAAAAATCATACCTTAAGCTCAAAGTGTTAACACAAATCGTCAACAAACTTAGTTACATAAATATTCAAGATTACAAAAAAACATATTGAAATCACACAACACACAACTATTAAAGTTCGTTGTTTAAGCTTAAGAATCGTGTATGGGCTTAAAAAATATAAAATTTTTTTGATCAGAGTGCATTCAATCTCCATGTTTCTACTATCCTCTTAAATTATGTTAATGCATTTCTCAATGTTCTCTACCTATCACGTGACATATTGCACGACCTCCTGGTGCACAGCTTTCAGAGCAGATATAAATGATTGTATAAGCTGTAACCTTGGTATTGGTGCTTATAGAATAGAATACTTACAACCCTATGTGTAGTGTATGTGGTGAATTCTATTCATTGGCTTTTGGATAGTTATCCTTTATTTTTTGATACTCCTTTGAATGAATTGGGTGAAAAATAATGGATCTAAAATTGCTAATAAATTTGTTACCTAGTAAGATGATATGTGGAAATTTATTTAAATTTGTTTCATCATTTAACCTTGATTGCAAATGTTTTCAAATACTGATAGTGAAAATTGCATATAAGCCATAAATTTCAGTCGAGTTTCAAACATTAGGGTTATATTTAACTCAATGTTATGTTCTTTTAAGATTGTACCTCTAGTCGAAGGAGCTCATTAACTTTTACATGTATGGACTTACTTCAATAATTATAAATGCAGTTAATGTTAAATTCTGAAACATTGTAGAAACAATGTTAACATATTTATGTACATGGAGTCTATGTCCAATGGCCAAAATCCAAAGAGAAATGTACCTACCACAATTTATTTTTTGTTGGGAAATGTATGTTACAAATTTAATATTTGCACAAAATAGGAGGCATGTCTTTTGATTCGCAAGGATAGTTAACACCTCCAATATTAGAGAATCACAATTCTAATCTAACCTTCTTTTTGAGACGAATCATCATGCCTCTTATTGCAAAGGTACTCCTTGTTCCCAATTTATTGGTCTATTTCATAAGCCATAATTCATAGTGATTAACAGCGTAAAATGGGGTGCATAAAAAATAGGTAGAAGGTAAAGAGGAAGCAGATCATACATTTAAAACATGCCAATATGAAGATTGGCTGGGGCATCTAGCTTCTACCAAATTCACTTGGGAGTTGATTAGTCTTACTACAATTCAGTATCTCTAATGCTTTGTCTCTTTTTTTTCTTAGGTTACCTAGGGAGAGGGCTCTAGCCCTTTGTGGCATCACCAACCCACACCGGCCATGGAACCATCTAAGGATGGAAGTTTTAAGCTCTCGGCTACCCCATGGATTAAACCACATTATCGTGGTTCCCTATCACCAAGGTATCCAAACCGTCAGTAGTAGGTCACCTTAAGACGAAGCCAAGATTTGAACCTTAGACCTTCCAATTACTAGGAGACCCAAGAAGTGTTACACCACTACCCATTGGATCCAGCTTTTATATATATGTGGTATTCTTTCGTTATATAAATGATATTAACTTTCACAACTATCTATTCAAATAAATATAAGATTATCTTTTTATTTGTTTTTGACAGTATATTAATGATACTAATTTTGAAGATTTTTTGTTACTGTGGTGATACTTGTTGGTAACAAGCCAAATTTCTCAAGTAATTAACGCACATACATGTGCACTGAGCAAAAAAAAATCTCACTACTGTTGGTTTCCTTTTAAAAGTATAACCTAAAAAATTTAAAAATTGTTTTATGACCTTGTTTCCTTCTTTGAATATGTTCCATAACGAATAATTCCTGATTGTGTATCTTAAGCTGACGAAGTATTGTTTCCACACAAACATATAATTGTTCATTCTATGTCCACTCTACAAAGGAATATGTTAATTTGTAGCTTAAAATTTTATATCTTTGTGTCTCCATGATGTTGTCAGTGCCTTCGAACAAACTCGTTCAAAATGGTTGCATTTAACATCACACTTTCTCCTTTCCTTTTTTTTTTCCATTTCCAATATTGGCCCATGCCTCTTCCATTCCTACCTATGTTCCGACATATCCATTGCACAATTTTTGTGCAAATGCTAGTAATACCCCCAATTTTCTTGCATTTTACCATGCACCCTCAACTATAATCACTCACTTATTCTCTTTAATTTCTGTCATGCATGTATACAACAAGAACAGCTAGTGTGCCAATATCCTTTCATTTCAAGACATGACAAAGTAGGGTTGCACAATTATGTATGTACAATTGGATTTTATAGATGTATATTTATACTCAAATAACAAATTTAGATATAGGATATTAACATGCACTTGATGGATATGTGCAATTGCTTCTTGTCACTTGGAATTGATTAACTTAAAATGGACTAACTATGTAGTAAGGGGGTAGTTAATATAAAGCTATGAACTACTATAAATAAAGTAAATAAATGTAGTAAAGAAGTGTGGAAGTGCAAGCTAAACAACTAAGCAAATGGAAATGCTAACCCTAATGTGCAAGAGAGAGAGAGAGGAAATGACTTAGCTAATTCAATGAAATAATGAGACTGTGTCGCAGGTGTGACTAGAAAATCAGGAAGCAGGAACAACAGTGCAAAATTTCCAAAAAGGGTGGATCTGAAGGATCTAGCTGGACTGGAGCACCTGAAAGACAAGTGGAGCAATTGCGGGTGATCTGGTATACAATTTGGTCACCCTGGTCTTTGTAAAAGCTCTGAAACTGATCTTCACAGGGTTGGGAGATGATCTGGAACCTTTTTTTTTATCACATCAAGTTCATTGTCCTATGTCGTATGTCACCAATAACTCGATATGAAGGAAAGACCTGCAAGACCCCAGTACAAGCATCAAACCCTAAAAAAAATAAAAATTCATATGAAGGGGTCGAATTGACCTCAGCTGCCATAATGGTGGACTTCCTAACTGTGTGTGTAGAGATCTTTGTATCGTCCTAGTTTTTTGGGTGATCTGATGCCACTTGCCGAAGTAGTGTAGAGAGGCACACCCACTGTAACCGCAAAACCTGTAACTGTTTCCTGGAATGCTAAGGACACCATGTCTTGTAAAATTCATTATGTATGGGGTTCATAGACTAATATGAACCTACTCGATGTATGTAACTGAACCAAACCAGTGTAGAATATATGTGTTAGTATGTAAAAACCTCCAAATGATGCCCCACCTCTTTGGGGGTGCATGCAACATCGCTGAATAGAAGAATGTGGCCCTAAAAGAGAACTAACTGCATGAAATTTGTACCCTATAGGGAGAAGGGAATGCACTTGGTAGAAACTAAGGAGCACACAAACAAGGATGGCTAGCCAAAGACAAGTGTTAGTACGATCAAGCATGCATGTACAAGATAGTGTGTAATCTATGCAAATAGTGTAAAAGCTACCAAGGAAAGTAGTATAAACACGTAAGAAGGCAAGGAAGTTGCAAAAAGTGGGTTTCAAACATGGGACATCACTCATGATGTCATAAGACATGTGATCCCATCATGGCCGCAAACAACAAACAAGTGTGCACACCAAACATAGGGCAAGGCCCACATACAAGAAGTAAACAATAACAGACAATAGAACAAACAAGTATGGAAGCAAATATCCTTACATAACAAATGTTTCACATGAAGCACCCATTAGCATGTTAGAAAGATAACCAGTATGTCAAAACATGAATAACCAAACAATGTAAAGTGCTAAGTAAAAAATGAAACAATAGCACCTATGAGAATAGAATGTGGATGCCCCCAGCTACCAGTGTAGGAAGGGTAGAAGTCGAGCATCCATGTTGCATGTAAACAATCTGTATATGCGATCACAACTAAACAAAGACATGAACATGCATGTGTGGATGATATAGATAATGACATATAAGAAATCAATCTAACATGTGTAGTAAATTCATCATGTAAAACACTACTAAACAAGAGTAAATGCCCCCAAGACAATGCAATATGTTGTGGATGGATGGGGTGGAATGCAAGATGGAATGATAGGAGCCATATGCCCCCCGAGTGAATGGAAATGTATGCAATGAGGTTCATTTTGTTTTCCCCCTCAGCAGTCAAGAATGAACCATAAATGAGAGTGTGTCATCGGGAAATAGTCGAGTAGTCGTGTGTTGTGTCTAACGCGTCGTGATGAATTTGTAAGTGTAGTGATGATATGTGACCTAGTGATAATGTGTGTATGAACCCTATAGCTAAAGTGTATATCATGACTAGATGAATGTATAAGTGATGATTTAGCCTAAGTGTATATGACTATAAGATGAATGGATGAGTAATGATTTAACCCTAACCATATATTACTACAAAATGAAAGGAAGGAGTGGTGATGTAACCTAAGGTGTATACCACTACAAAATGATATAATAGGTTATGATTTATCCTAAAGTGTATTTCACTAGCCTAGGATTGTTCCATGTGTGATGAGTATAAGGTCCATTTGATTTGTAAACCCTTGGTAGTCGAGTATGGACTGAGGAACTAAAGTGCATCATAGGCTAGTGAGTGGAGCGCGTAGAAGACAATGTAGCATATGTAATGATAAAATATTACTATGTGATGAATAGAATATGTGAAAAACACAATGTGTAAAATGCGATGGTAGATGTGTATAATGTGTAAAATGTAATGTATAACGCGTAATGTAATACATGTAGATATATGGGAAATGTAGTATGTAAAATGATGTAAGGTTAGACTCATATGTGATGAAGACTAGTATTGTATGTAGCAAATGTATGACATGAAGATGTGCAATGTAAGATGTATAATATATGACTATGTATAGAATGTGACATAATTTACGTAAATACCCTAATAGTGTATGCAATGCATAGGATGAATAGTGTATTATAGTAAGTGCATGGATGATATAAGTATGGTATATGTAATAGGAAGATTAGTATGATGTGAAATGTGAAAAAAAAAAGTATGTAAATTAAATGTTGCATGTATGGTGTATGATGCACGGCATGTGATGAAACATAATATATAATGCCTATAGTGCAGTGTGTGGGGTTCAATGTAGTAGTAATCCCTCAACAATCAAGTGTGAACCGAAGCACAAGAGTGTGTCATCGGGTAATGACAATGCTAAAGCCTATGAGGAAAATTGTTGATATGCAAATGCATAGATGATAGATGTAGCTATGTTAAGATGAGGTGGGGGGTGAAGCGCTATGCCCCCAAGTGTGCGCATAAAAAGATCATGTAAAATTATCGAGAAGATCCTCATCCTCTAGGTCAAAGTCATATGGATAAGCATTGGTTACCTGATAAGCAATATTGTCTAATTGATCATGCAATGAGCCATTAAGGTGTAAGTTGTACATGCCCATAACGTACTCCTCATCGGTGAAGGGAGGAAGTGGGCAGCCATGTCCATACCAACAAGTGATATTTTGTGAATAGCCAAGAAAAGAACTATGAAAAATAAGAGTATGATCGAAAGGCATAGGAAATGAAATGTCAGTATGACTAGGATCTAATGTGCCTCTAATATAAGTACGCCAAGATTCCCCTAATGTGAGTGGAGAAGAACAAGGGGTATGTGATAAATAGACTAGAAGATGAAATACACGCAAACCATAAGCGGCAGTAATATTGATAAATCCATATTAGAGGTGAGGGTCATGAGTAGAGGGATGGAGATCATCAAAGGTGAAACAAACAAAAGTGAGACCATCATGGGAACATATAGTGACATCACATATAGGATCAAATGGAATATGTTCCTACTACAATTTATTCATGAAGAGTGTGCAAGTGAAAGGTGGGCGTGCTAAAGTAGGTGGTGTATGTGAAAGTGGATGTGATAGAATGACGTTCATAGACTGGGCATGCCCCTGATAAGGAAGCATAGCAGTAGTAGTAGTAGGTGGCATAGATGAAAGTACATTTATGACACAAATGGTATCATCAAATGATGGTAAGTGAGGTGGTTCTTCCCTAGGTTGAGGCTCATCTGTAGTGTCAGTACGTGGAACAGGAAGACCAGTATGAGGAGCATGGTCACAATATTGGAATGGATCACAGTCAAGAAGAATAGTATGCTCAACACCTTCGTGTAAAAACTTAACACAATGATGAACAGTAGAGGTAATGACCTACATAACATGCAACCATGGTCTACCTAATAGACAATTGTAAGAGACGGGAAGGTCAATGATGAAAAAATATTGTGTTGATAGTTTTAGGTCCTACAATGATGGGAAGTGTAATATGACCAAGATATGGGTGGATGGAACCATCATAAGCATGCAATGAAATAGAATATGGACTAATGGAAGAAGTGGAAAAACCTAAGGCCTTAAATAAGGACATAGAGCATAGGTTAAGTTTAGATCCATTGTCAATTAAATTGTGTTTGAAATCTACATTATAAATATGACATATAATGTACAATGGTGGGTCATTATTGAAAGCATTATCATCAAAGACTCAATAGAGAATATGCAAGGAGACCAAAATGTGATATGATTAGAGAATACATCGTCAAATACTCAATAGAGGGATTCAGGGTGCTAGTAGGGATGAATGTAATTAGCACCGAGATGTTGGATTCTAACTCTAAGGTCAGGATAAAGAAGAAAATAATTAGTAATAGAGATATTCATGATGCCTGAATGCAAATGCAAGCCCTAGAAGGTGTAATGAAGAAGGATCAGGTTCACCAAAATGATTAACTAAAAATGGACTAACTATGTAGTAAGGGGATAGTTAATCTAAAGCTATGAACAGTTGTAAATAAAGTAAATAAATGCAGTAAAAAACGTATGGAAGCAAGCTAAACAACTATGCAAAAGGAAATGCTAACCCTAATGCGTAAGAGAGAGTGAGAGAGAGGAAATGAGTTAGTTGATTCGATGAAATAACAGGGCTATGTCGCAGGTGTGACTGGAAAATTAGTAAGCAGAAATGACAGTGCAAAAGTCCCGAAAAGGATGGATCTAGAGGATCTGGAGGATCTAGTTGGATTGGAGCGCCTGAAAGAGGATTGGGGCCCTTGCGGGTGTTCTAGTCTACAATCTGTGTGCCCTAGTTTTTGCAAAAGCTCTTAAACTGATCTTCACATGGGTGGGAGATGATCTGGGACCTTCATTATTTTTCGCATCAAGTTTGATGTCCTGTGTCATATGTCACCAATAACTCGATATGAAGGAAAAACCTACAAGAACCCAAAACAAGCATCAAACCCTAAAAATGAAAAATGCATATGAAGGGGTCAGACTAACCTCAGCTGCCACAATGGTGGACTTACTAACTGATTTTTGCACTACATCTCAGACCCGATGTAGTTCTATGTGCAAGTGTTCTGAATATGCCCTAGATTGCTCTTGTGTTAGTCACACTTTGTGAAGTAGCGAGCAATAAGTATGAGTAGAAAATGTAATAGAATGTGTGCATGGAATAGAATATAATCCCTCCCCCTATGAAGTCTGATGCACATGTCCTAGCCTTGTGCCTTGATGATGGAGCTATGTCGATGCAAGTGATCTCCAATGCAATAGATGGATGCAACTCTAGATGGAGTGATAGTAGTAAGTGATGTTAGGTCCCTCATTATGGTCTCATAACTTTATATTTATAGGGATCTCTTGGTTTAATTTCGTAATTAACCCTGAAAAGGCTGACCCAAAGAAAGATAAAGATTTGAAATGGCTAGAAAGAGCCCAAAAGTGGCGGGAAAGTGCAAAAATGGACTGGGGTGCCCCTAGTTGGATCAAGGCGCACACGAGTGCCCCAGTTCTAGCCTGGTCACCCCGGTCAAGGCTAAAATAATGGAAAATTACCAAAACAGATTGGGCATATGGATGTAAGATTCGGTAATAAGAAAATAAAATAAAACAAGATGGCCAAAAGACAGGGGTTAATTATTACTTTCTTCACTCAAGAACCTTCTAAATAGTAGTATGAGACTGGGATAAATAATGTCTAAAGTGCATGATTTTGTGACTACCTAAATATAAGTTGTGGTTTGAGTTTCACGTAGAAGGCCATTTTTTCCTTGTTATATTGGAAAATGGGTTTTATTCACATATCAAAAAAAATACACCTTTTTTTTGGTTTTATAGAGGAACCATTACATATCACAATTTTAGCACAATATCTACCAGCCTAGGTGAATTTAGCCTAGGTGGGGATGGGACCACCAGGTGCACAGGTTTCACACCGCCTCCATTCAGTTGAAGCCTTGGTTTCATACCACCTCTGTACAGCTAGTGTACACTTCATACTGCCTTCGTACAGTTGGCACACACTCAGGGACATTGGTCAAACTACTCCAGCAGAACCATCGTACATCTGTCACACACACAAGGACATTGGTCGGACTACTCCATCGGTACTTAAGGACATTGGTCGGGCTATTACCCGTGCAGCGGACTTGCCAATGGGGGTTAACCCTTGGACCTCCTCTTATTAAATTCCTAACTTTACCAATCAGCCAAAACCCCCATGGCTCAAAAAACAAATTTACACATTACCGCTATGTATCTATAAATGAGACCTCCTAAAATTTAAACTAGCTCTCTTCATAATCTCCCCCACATGCTCATACCCGGAGCTCTCCCCATGAGTTCATTTTAATATATTTGTATTTATTTGTTAGACTAGTTTTAACTTATCTCTTAGTTTGGAGTTTACAAATTTTAAGTAAGTTCTAAAATATGGCTTTCTACAATGGTCAAGAACGAGATAAATATTGCAGTAAAGGTGGCGATATGACCAATAGTCTCACATTTGCACAAATTGGTATAGGGGATAGTACCTCTCTCTTTCACAAACTAAATCTTGTGGTAGAAAACAAAATCTTGGACTTAAAATACTAAATCAGATTATCTATTTTAATCATTGGGTGAGTCCATTTGTTTTAAAACGTGAGGTGATTCTTTAAACCTAAAATTGATTTTGTTCATATACATATTTAGTGGGCTAGAAAACCTGATCAACATATAATGGCAAATGTAAATGTATGGATTTCATTAAACTATTTAATGTTTGAAGTGGTATTTTTATTTTTTTTATTTTCAACAACCTTCGAGAGTCCATAGGGTGCTTCCCTTACAGTAATCAATGTGTCTAAATAGGCTTAATAATTTATCAACCTTTTATTGAGATCATGTCATAACCTTAGTTATCAAAAACAAAAACAAATAAAAATAGCCTGGAATAAATCATCCCCTGACTCCTTGTTAGGAGAAACTTTGATGTTGAAACCCCTATGCTCAAGCACTAAAACTCAAATCATTGGAAACTCATAGGAAGCCAATCAATTTTATCTCATGTTATAAGCACTCCACTGAGCTCAAATTACACTCTCTTGAATGATCTCTCCCACGTTCTCACATTACAAGCACTCCCACGATCCCATGCCTTGAGTTCTCCATAACTTATCCTACGATCTCTTTTATTAGCTCACACACAATTTCACGTTATAATCCTTCCATAACATCTCTTAATCCCCCACATGAGATCTCACATGTTCGTTCTCCCCATAACTCAACTATGATCTCCTTTATTAGCTCTTCCATGAGCTCATGAGTTCAGGAAACGAGCTCCCATAATCTTTCCTACTTGTTCTACCACCAGCTCCACTAGATCTATTGTGAGCTCTACATAACACTTTCACGAGTTCTTCACAATCCCTCAAATGAAATCATTCTATGAGCCCTCTTCACAAGATTTGAATTGTGGGTAACCAGTATTCAATCCCACATGGACAATCCCGATGCAAATCACCCACATAGACTAACTTTTTAACCAATCATCGGCCTACCTGGAATTGATTATTATCAAAGTGACATCGATCTAGGATTATACTTATTGGTTTTTTTATTTACCCCTATTATGCCACTAATTTTATACTAATTGAATTTTTTTAATGAACATCTTGACATTCCCAAATGCTACTTTATTGATCGAGTACAACCTCTGAGACAAACTAATCCATGATATCATTTAGGCCTATTATAAATAATTTTTAGTGATTGCAGCAAAATTTGTAATGTCTTGTATCATATGTTCTACTTTTTTATCATGCTTACTTGTCAATATTTCATTTTTACATGTTCTATTAGTTAATCTATCTAGTCTAGTTGTTTTCTACACCTTATCTAATTTTTTGTCCAATATTAAACTCCCTTAAACTGTTGACATCTTGCTTATAGGTTCAAAACATAAACAACACATCTAAAATTCTTGGAATGAAATTTACTTTACATATTTTGATTTATTCTATGTTAATATTTATTGGTACTTGTAATTCCATAATTTACTTTCATTATTATTGTTGTGCACATTACAAAGTGAAAGCTTCATAGTGGTGTTTGGTATTGTGATTTCTTTGGGACACGCTTATGGGTAAAGTCATCGCATTGGATTACAAAATTTGTCATCTAAAAACCACAACAATTTGTTTGGGCATTGTCCCTATAAATTATTAGGGAGTAATAAGGATTCCATAATGTTGGTCATCAAATAGGACTTTACGAAGAGCAACAGTCAGGGGACAAGAAGTCCCTCCTCTTTAATGGGAGAGGTTCCCTTATTCAGAAACGAACGTATTTACAAATATACAAAACATGGTTTTCTGGTTAAACTTGGATATTACGAAAGTGTTTTCTATAGAGATCATCAATTACAAAAGGACTGAGGAATGAGAATATGAGAATGAGCAGAAAGGCAACATGCAGAATTATAGATAACAGAGTAATTCTTTATGTATGCGAAGTTACAGTGAATTGAAACAAGATCACTTGTATCGTATAAATAAGATGGAATTTAAAGACACAAAGTTCTGTAAATAACATCTGCCAGAACACAAAGTTTCTTAACATAACACAGATTCATTAATCAAGGACACAAAGTTCCTTCTTGGTTATACAAGATCACCATGCTTGCAAAGTTGGAGAGTATGCAATCGGCAAGACTAACAAACTAGAGACCATTATAACAGAGATCAGATAGATAAAGAATGGAAAGCCATTTTGTATTGATTTCTTTATGATCTATTTACACTTTCAGAAAATAAACCAAGTTCTTCCTCTTTTTAAAATGGCGTGGAGAGGCCATTATATAGCTTACAAATCAGTTACTCTTTGTAACTACTTCTTTTAACTAAAGATTAGTTAAGGATTGCCAATCGCAATACCTCAACTAATTACAATGAATTCGAGAAAACGAATTAGAAAAGAAGAGAAGAACAAGGAGAAGAAGATAGGTGGTTATGAATGGGAGGGACCCACTGACTTCAAAATTCGCTGCCTAAATCTCTTCAATGCCTCGGCTATGTCTCTGCCACGGGGAACTGACGTGTTGGCTGTAGACTGACCCCAAAATCTGATACACTTCTCCATTTCTTTATCAAACTCGACATGAGTATGATAATCTTTATTTGCTTCTTCAATGGCAGATTGAAGAGAGCAGATTTCCTTCATTTTCTCTTTGGAAATGGAGCTTTCCTTGAATAGATGATTTTTGACAAAAGCTCTGAATTGAGCTTTGATTTCTTGCAAGGAAAGGGGCACACCAGAAGTTTCATCCTGAAGATGACAATGTATATCTTTGAAAGCAGATACAACTAGTGTCTTGAAAGCTTCACCCTTCTGCCAGCTATTCTTTAGTTCTCCCAAAGCCTCCTCCAAGACTTTGATCTTCCACTCCACGCTATAAACCCAGGACTTTGACAGATTATCCTTTGCATCATCAAAAACCTTATTTGCCAATAAAATGTTCTCATCTGTCTATCCCATGAGATGGAGGTCTATTATGCAACTGCTCCAGAGTTTGAGCTCTTTATCTATGACCCCGATAGTGGAGGAGAACTTCTGTTGCAAATTATTCACCTTTCCGTGGAGTTTGAAAGCTTCATCGATGAAATTCAATCCTGCAACAAGCATATCTTCCACCATGGCCTCCATAGCTCTGCCATAGATAGAATACTTGTGCATATCTTTGATACTCTGTACTTCATCTTGGCTCAAAATTACAGGTGGTGGAAGAGTAGTCAATGGGGTAGGGTCCAAAACTTTGTCCTTAGACAAAAGAGATTTGATAAAGCCAGTGAGAATCTGGGCTTGTTCCTCCAACTGTTCAATAGTTTGCTGCCCTTTCTCTACCCTCCCAATGACTCTTGTGACCGTTTCCTGGAGGTTGTGGATCTCACCTTCAGGAGTAGACTCTCCCATTGGAATTCTTGAGAGTTCTAAGTCAGATGCCTGCAAGTCCTGCTCTGATTTGTCCACTGTAGGCTTAGCAATCTCCAGGAATTGTTGACCTTGAGCATCAGACACTATTCTGGAGGTGATTCTGGCTTTCTTGGCGTGAGAAGGAGTAGTGCCCAACATGGCTGCCACAGCATCAAAATTTGGCCCTGAGCTCTGAGAGGAAGATTTCCTCTTTCTACTGTCAACAAAAGGTTGAACCCATGCAAAAGAGGAAGAGGAAGCAGCAGGAGGGGCAAGAGGACCAAGAGACATAGAGCTCATGACGCTCAAGGTTTGCACAGCTGTGGTCTCAAGTTGAGATGTGAGTGGGGCACTGGAGACAATTGCTACAGAGGAATCAATAGCACTTGAAAGTTCAGTGCTCTAGACTTCCTTATCTTTATCTGTTGGATCTTCAGGAGCATTTGCAGGGGTTGGCATTTCACTCTCTTCACTTTCACTAAGAACAATGATGTTCTCTGGTCCCAAAGGCACTTCTACTTGCTTTCTTTGAGGATCTTTTTCTACAGGCTCCTTCTTAACCTCTTTGAGTTTCTTCTGGTACACTTGAGTGGATGAAGAAGGAGTGGAAGCTGCAGGTCCTTGCGTTGATGAGGCAGGAGGGGTTTGCACAGGTGTGTCTGATATGGGAGTTGATGCTTCCCTCCTTGGTGTTGAAACATCCTTAGAAGAGGATTCTCCTGAGTGCCTTCTGAGCTCTCGAACTTTCCTGTCAAACCAGACCTTAGTCCTGACTAAGACTGGAGCTAAGATCTCAGCCAGATCATCTTTCTCTTTCCTGTTCCAATCCAAGTCCTCCAAGGGAGTGTGCTTAACCACATTGTCATACTCATATGAGTATAGATCAGAATTGTCATCCTGGAGTCCTTCAGGAACTTGGTACAAGCCAAGTTCTTGAATCAATTACAGAGAGAACCTGCCATAGTGCCTCCTTCTAGCTTCAAAATCATCTGCACAGTCAGCCCAGTAGTCTTCTGTATCTGCCCTATGATGATAGATTATCTTGATGTTCTGTTCAATGAACTTCTTCAAGTCGAAGCAAGTTCTTGGCTTGAAGAAATGAACAGTGATAGGAACCAGGGCTCTTTCTATGTTCTGTGCGTCCAGGGTTGTTTTACAAGTGTAGTTTCCTAAAGAGATGGGAAAATGCAAACCAGAAATCTTCTTGTCTCTGCAGGTTCTGTGTAATTTTTCTAACTACCTGCATACTTCTATCAAGGCCATCTTATCACTACAGAACATGGGAAGCCTCAAAGGGGTGCTCTCATAGCCAGCAAGCCTGATATAAGAGAATTTTCTGAATTGGATAAAATAGGCACCGTAGTGCGATATCAAGTTCATGGCTTCATCAGAAAACCTTCTAGCAGTGTCACCTTCAAGCAGCCTGACCACGTACATGGTGAAAGCATCATTTACTCTTCTGAAATTGTGATTGTTGGTCTCTAGGGTGAACTGCGGGCAGTAGGCATATACAGGATCATCCTTGTGGGCATCAATGTAAGAAAAACCAAACCATTTCCTTGATGCCGCCAGAGTATACATCAGGTAGGAAGTCATGTAGAACTTCTTCATTTGCTGTACATTGGACAGCTGCTCCGCCAAATTCATGCTGATGATTTCCACCCAGTTGATATTTTGAGTTCCCTCACACACCATGCTGATGAGCGGGCACATCCAGAAATGGAACTTGTTAGTGGAAGGTAAGCCCATAACCCGAGCCAGTAGGATTATGAAATCTGACAACTCTTCATTGAAATCTACTCGCAAGAGAGTCTTGGATAGATGAGACGCTCCCTTCTTAGGGTTTTTAAGCCATGACTTCGCCACCCGCACCTTGTATTTGTCGCTATCTTGACTGAACAGGGCCTGTGCTTGATCCTGGGAAACAACTATGGCATTATCCGTTTCTGGAATCTTCAGAGCAGTGCTAATGGCGGCAGCATCCAGCTTGGCGATGAGTTCCCCGTGCACATTGGTTAATTCACTCGAATCACGGTCGAAGTGAGCTCCGCATGAAAGCACTGTTTCAGCACACTGTACCGAGATCGGGAAACCTCCAGCAAAAGCCAAACCGCTGTCGTGAATCATCTGCGTCATTGGTGTAGGGTTTGCATCTGCCATCCTTGCCCAAAAATCACTGAAATCAAGATGACGAGCTTCACTGTCCCCAATATTGTGAACGGCAAACTCAAGTGGCGAGATTTGTTCCTGTCCCTGAAACTTGATCTTCATATTGATAGTAACTCGGAGGACAGAGACGCAAACTAGACTTGGGAAGGAAAAACAGAGGAAAAGGATACACGCACAGGTTTTTAGATTGCAAGGGTTCGAGCAAAGGATAGCATGGAAGCAGTGTGAGAAATGCAAAGGGGGTTTGCTCATTATATAGCTGATTAGGAGAGAGAAAGACAATGAATGCGCATTTAAAACATACCTACCAATTTGAATAAGCATGATATTCAGGTAGAGCGGGAAAAACAAGCATGAATGGCACTTGGTTCATTTGGGACATGTGAGACGCGAAAGCGTGAAACACACGGCTCGGCCGATTCAGGCGAAGCAGGGAAAAGATGCACAAATGCCTTTTGGGGCATGCGGGATGAAAGGACGCGAAACATGCGACTCGGCCGGATCGGACGAAAAGGTGACAATGGGTCCGGAAGAGTTCGGAACATTTGGGACGCGAAAGTGTGAAGTACGCGGTTCAGGTGAATCGGCCGAAAATGGAACAACTTGTACAATTTGACTTGGGACATTTGGGACGCGACAGTGCGAAGTACGCGGTTCGGGTGTTTCGGCCGAAAATGGAACAACTTGCACAATTTGACTTGGGACATTTGGGACAAAAAATTCCGATGGGCCCGAAAAAGACAAACTTCGAGGAAATCAGCCGATCGGGGAACAGAGCGAACTTTTGAACTTGGGACACGCGGGACAAAAATGTCCGCCAGGCCCGAAAAACACACAAAATGACCCAAAAACGTAGATTTTCTCAATTTCTCAACCTTCAACATTTTCAGTACAACAGAGAAGACACTTAAACTCAAAATTTTGAAAATTCACTTTTTTAAGAGCAGGGAATTTTGAGTGGACAACACATAACACATCCATTCCCTCCATTTTCCTACCACTTAGATCGTTAGGCATAAACCCTAAAGAGGTGGAACACCATCGACTTTCGCACAAGGGATTCCATCTAAATGGGTTTTTATTGATCAGTTGAGTCCCTTTCACATACTTCTTATGTACCAAATACCAATTTTCTCTCATCTGTGCTAACACTTCTCTCACGTACGAATGTATAAATCAAGAGGTCAAGCTTCTTCCACATAGTGACAAGTATATCATAAGGGTGTGTATATCGTGGGGTTTGGTATATCATTTTAGAGGTATATAGAAAGGTGCATCATATTTGGAGTGATAATAACCAATTCATCCACCTCCACAACATTTACATTCACATTTTTGTGTATACATAGTTCTTTTTATATTATGTTGAATTTAATGCTTTGTCAAAAATCCAAAAAAATCAAAAATCAAATACCCAAACAAATACACACACACACATATAATTACACCCATTAGACATAACTCATCCTTTTGTATAATCAACCCATCATTCCATCCCAACAATGATGAGGACAATCATAGCCTTGTTGATCAAAGGGAGTACGATGATGACTTAAATAACCTTAAAAACCACAATGAATATGACAAAAGTGAAGATCATAAATATAAACCTAATTGGCATGCAAATGATTATCATCATGTACATTATTTATATCTTCAAAAACATCATGACCAAAATCAACTCCTCATTAACCATCTGTGGATCGAGAAGTCATACATGCGCAACAACCTTCAACCATCTTCAACAGGTATTCCTCTTAACATTCTACCCTTATCTGTTTCGTCAATTTCCTATAAGCTTATAAGAATCAGGTGAAACATTTTGGCACACCCCGGTGGGACCCATTCGGGGTTCCTTACATTTTATTTATTCTTAAGGAAAGGTTGTGTGTTTGTTTCCCTTCTAAAAAGCATACACATTAATTTTCTTCCTTGGTAACTAGTGAAAAAAAGGTTGTTGCCTTGTTTCATCATAACGTTTTTCTACCCTTTTCTTCCTTGGTAATCTTCTACCAATTTTTCTTTCTTACTTAAAATGAATAATCTCTTATTGCTTTATACATTTGTAGTGAAATCAACTATCATGGTCTTCCTGTATTATTTCTTTGTGTCATCAAATGACCCCATGTTTCATATATTGAAACAATAAACTTAACCACATTTCATTCTGTTTTATTGGCATTAAGCTCACATTAAATGAGGGCAACCTATATGCTAGAAGTCATGCCTAGCTGATCTAACCATTTGATCCATTAAGTGGGATTATCAAGTAGCCAAAGCCCATTTCTTTCTTTCTCTCTAAACTCTCATCAAGTCTGATTCTTATCCGAACATCACAGAATTTTACCAAAATCACACATCGATTGGTAATGAAATTAACACTACCACCCAGTAACAAGTTGTAGGCTATCACATGAGGATTATCAGTAAACAGTGGGCCCCCTGCTCAACTTAGGTTCTATCAAGTCATACTCTTAAAGGATGGCCTGCCCTCACCATAACATTATTGAAACCTCTCCCTCGTAGATCTGCAAATCTTCGTAGGAAGCTCAATCCTCAACCCTCAAAATTATATTCTGACAGTTCATGTGTCGACATCCTCTAAATAGCATCAAGCTGAATGAACATAATACCACAAATGCACATCAAATAGGATCACAATTCAACTTCAATAGTGTTTCATTACTCTGAATCATTGTGTTTTGAGGTGAGAGGACAACACTCAGTACTCCAATTCATAGCTACAGCTGATGCAATAGATTCGACTGAAACCCCACACTATCTAATCAAAGTCTGGTAAGGCCAAGATTCTAAGAAATGGTTACCTTCTTTTTTCAACTATATCCAAACTCTTTTCGGCAAAAATATCCTTTGTCCGTGCAAAGACGTGTCCTCTGGTGCAATCTGTACACTGCCGAACTACCCTCACCGCTGATCATTTCTAATAAACCTCTGTGATCATATTGTGTGTACTTATTACAATTTCCATGGAACTTTTCCTAGAGTTGTCTGGTGTTATGCTTTGGAGGGTAGGCCATTCAAAGAATAGCTTGTCACCTCCACTGAGATCCATAGCTCAATCACTTAATCAACTTGTCGTGACATAAACTAGAGAGACAAATTGGTTCTTGCAAAATTCACTCTAAACTAGATTCCATGAATCAGGATTTCAGCTCTCAGCTCCATTGAACACATAGTGGCTCTGATATGTTCCAAGAACGTGCTATGAATATCATGCTCAAAAAATTACTAAAAAAGGCAAAAGGAATGAAATCATAATAAAATAAACAATTTCAATCAAAAAATTTTCCAATGGTAATGGTCTGGAACAACTGATTCATAGTCTGCATTACAAGGTAGATATGGAAAATTAGACAGCACAAAGAGCGTAATCTAACCATTCATATAAACCCATCCTTTTGTCTTAATTTCTGTCTTCCACTCATGCATCATCTCTCAAATTCGAATTTGGTTGTAACCAGCTCCTAAGATCAACTTTGGAAGACCAGTCTTAGTGCTCGCTTGAAACAATATAAGATGTCCATCCCTCATCCCTCCAAGGCATGATGGATACCACTACATTAGTAGAAATCCTAAAACTAATAGCCTTGAAAATATAATCATGGTACCATGAACCTTCTCACTAATAAAAAACTTTGAGTTTGTTGGGGTGAAAGGAGAGCAGGTACAACACTCAAACTCTATCTTATCCTTCATGAACTACCTTTTATCAACAGTACAGTACAATTTGTTTCTTGTTTAACTTCATTCTCAATATGGAGTCAACTGATGGGCAGCTTGGTTAAGAGAGATTTTGCATCCAGGACATCAAGTTAATCTGATACGTAGCTTCCTCTTGAGAGAGGCAACCTCAGCTGGTAGTTCAAGTAGGTCCTCAAAGTCTGAAAATTCATTCAGCAACTCTTGAAGCTAGACCCGTATCATATTTGAGCCTCCTTTTCCATAGGACTAACTCATTATTTACATAGGAGACAGGAGAGGGTAACAAACTTCTTGATAAGGGGATTCTGTAAAGATGAATTCCTGATCGACATTCACCACATGAGAGAGACAGTTGGAAAAAACCTCCAACTTTGTTTCCGCTCACAGTGCTTCACAGATATGCAAATTTTCCCTACATGTTGCACTTCATTAGTATTATTCCTGGTCCATGATGGATGACATTCCTGTCAACCAAGATGCCATGGATACCTGCTCTCGAAGGGGTCTTCCAGATGATATGTATCCGAGCCTATGGATACCACACTCACAGTAGAGAAACATTGGTGACTTGTATTAGGTCCAATCTCTAAATGCAAGCTATAAGATGACTTGGTATGGCACTAGCATACTAAAGATATGGCACAACCGTAACCATGCAAATTCTCATAAGAGTTAACCTTAGGAATACAAGTCAAATCTACAGCTTTTGTTGCTTTTTTGCGTTTCAATGTGACTACACTATAATGACTGGTTTTCAAGTAGTGATCAAATATGGGGATTCTGAATCAGCACCCAATAGATCTCAATTAGAGATGGTACAAGTGTATTTGATAGTATTGCTTAGTCAGATGAATGGTTACCCTCCTATTCACGTTTAAGGAACTTCTCTCACCCTATGTTAATTCTACCATTATACATAATTTACGACCCACTGCTGAGTGGAGTTCCCCCCACTCACCATCTACGATGCTAACATCTTGCTTTACACCAAGATTAAACATTTTTTGGCATCTGATTTTTATGCATATGTACTAAATACCTTATTCTGGTAGATCTCTAGAAGCCATTGGGGGACAAAATTGTCCTCACAAATTCATTCCTTTTTCTTTAATTTTCACCATCTCCTCTTATGTTAGGGGCAACCTGTTGCCTAAACATTGTCACTAGAGGTGAATTTTACATTAAATCCTTTGCTCATCAACCTTTTGACAACAAATAAAATCACATCCATCTATAATCCATAATTAAATCAATGTTGTCCAAATATTCATCTCACTTATGAAATCATCATATTTATCCCTATAAAACAATCCACTAAAGTGGCATGTTGATCAACATTTCTAGGTCCATATCTATTTATTCATTCAACCTTACCCACATTCACAACAATCTTGTCATATGGTCTAACACACTCTCATCTCATCTTCAGTCTTTACATAGTGTCCTACCTCCTTGTATATACTAATGTTCATCATTATTACTCTCTCTCTCCCTATCCTTTGGGTGCCATCAAAAACCAAAAACCAAATATTTTAAAAATCAAAATAAAAACAAAGAAACATGTGTGTTTTTATTTTCATGTTCAATGTGTCATCGCTCCCAATTTTCCTAAATATTATCTTATAGTATTTGTTCTCCTGTATTGCATATCTTATTACTCATGCATATAGTGAGCATCTTGATCTTCTATAGCCTGGTGTGTGATCTTATATGTTAGATATTTTTCTTCTTGTCTTACATATATCATGGCTTTTATCTCATTAAATACATATCATGTAGGGCATCATGATCCTCTATATCATGTTGTCTCTTAACATATGTTATATGTTTACTCTTAAATTACATGTCTGAGTCATTCTCCAAATGCATACTACATACAAGGTCATCAACATTTCTTATACCATGATGCATCATGTCAAATGTGACATTAAAATAAAGATTTTATAACAAAGTATGGATCTATGTGCATGATAAGTATATATTTTTAAAGCATCCTTCTGTCATCTATCCCTTTTAACGCCATTTACCCATGAAACTAATCTCACCATATTTCACTCCCATTCATCTTGGGAATATTACTTGATCATCCTTGTAGCATGTGAATCCTAATTGATAATAGTCTTTAAGGTGGGGTGGATATCCTATAATTTCATATGTACCAACGTGGCCAACATTTCCTTTGTACATTTAACTTCCCTAATTATATGTCCTAACCATCCATATAGCCACAACCTGTTCTACCTTACCCTGCATCACATCCCTCATCATTAATCCCCCTATCCTCAAAGGTTACAACCTCATCATATACACCCTCCTTTCACCATTCAATTTTTCATTACCAATGTCTCTGTCTACATACTCTACTTAGGAATCTTATTGTATCTTTCATGTAGTATGGGAATATTTTTTGACGTCACCCCTTGAATAAATAATTTATTATTGCATATCTTTCTTCATCGCCACATATATCACACCAACACCAATACCAACATCATCTCATCTTGCCTACTCAAATTTATAATATTACTTGATCGTCCATGCAACATGGGAATTATCCTTAAGGTCACCCCTTGAGCTAAACCTTTCTTGTTGTATATTTCTCCATCCACACATTCCTCACTCCATTTAACTAATACTTCACCATAATCCTCCCCTCTGACCATCCCAAAGGCCACCACCTGCATCGCATCATCCTATCACATCATTATCATATTTCATTTCTTAGGTTTTGAATCGTACTTCATCCCTCGTGCTTGTTAATATTACTTGAGGATCCTCCTTGAGATAAGCCTGGTCCTATTTATATTGTCTACCATCAACACATTCTTCGCTTCATTTAACTAATACTTCACCATGATCCTCCCTCCAACCATACCTAGGGTAACCACCTGCATCTCATCATCATATCACATCATTCACCATAATATTTCATCCCTTAACTTGAGAATCTCACTTGATCATTCCCATAACATGGAAATCTTACTTGAGGATGTTTCTTGAGATAAACCTAACATTTTCCATTTTCCCCTCCACCAACATATCCTCACTCATTATTTACAATTCCTTCCTCATAATATTCCCCCCACTAATACTTAATCCACCATCTACCTCCCATTATCCTATCACATCCTTTAACATCTGACCTTACTTCGACACCGCACACCTTCACAATAGTAGCAACATTGTTAATATTCGGGTCATGTAATATAAAGTGTTGTTATTTTATGACACCTTTAATCTTAGCTTGATTCGTAGGTTTTGCATTCATATATTGTTGTGGGGTAGAATCTAATGGAGGAATCTATAAAATCATCTTAGTAGTAAGACATTGATTGTGTAAGGTTACAGAGTTCGATGGAAGACGTTACGACATAGGAGAGTATGGTTGATCGAGACATCATGCATGAAAGGTGATGATACCCTTGTCTTTGAGTAACTTGAGATTATTATTAGGTGCATAACAATCATTATCACTATGCTCATTGATCATATAGAAGTTGTAGAAAGATTGATTACGGTGTCATTGTAATTGATGAGGAGGGTGGTGCTCATTAGAAGGTAACCAAAACAAATGCTTGTCAATTTGCATGTGAAATATATCAAGTGTCCTAGAAAAATGAGAAAAGTATAAGGGTTCGCTCTTAGGATGAGGACTGAACCATGGTGATTTCTATGTGGAGGTGGATTGAGGCAAGATGTATCACCATGAGGAAGGACCTTGACCCCATGTGTATGGGAGGATGAAGAACATGAAGATAGTGCAACAATGTTAGTGGATGGATCCTGATTGTGTAAATGTGAGTGGATGAAAAGGAGTGGTAGATGTGTCATGTGTGGGTGTAACATAGTGAAAATTAAGTATTTCCTGTTCTAAGTAAATGAATCAAAGAATAAAGCGTTGTAAAAGATTCTCATGTGCCATACACTTACTTTTTATTAAGAGGAAATATCAAACTGTGACAAAATAATATATTGTATATCCAAATCAATAATATTGTATAGTAAATGATACATGAAAGATTTGAAACATAAGATATAATCTCCAACAGATTCTAGTCTTTCCTTGATGTAATGATGGAAAATGTTCATATAAAAACCTTAGATCCTATTATTAAAGATAATTCTACCTAAGAAATTCTTCTTCCATGTCAAGACAATTATGCACATTTACAAAAGGTAAATGATGAATCCAATACTAATGCAATGCATGTGAGACTATGAGGGAATGATTTGAGAAACAACCTATCATTGATATGTTTCCACCATTGCTAACCTGATAAGCCTTAAGATGCATGTAAGGGTTACCTATTCCATCAAAGAGTTAAAAATGTAGGCATGGTAAAACCTTTAGGAAAGGGATAATTGCATATCTTTTTAGGAATAGGATCGCCATATAATGAAATCATTATTGAGACTAACATAATAGGCCTTATTTTCAAAGGATGAGGTTATGAAACCTCACTTATGTAATTCACTGAAAACATGTATGAGAGAAATGACTTCCTATGAAGGAATACCATAGGTAGTAAGATGGCTCGTTGAATGGGTGTACCTTGCAATTATATGTAGCCTTGGGGACACTATTAGGTTGGGAATTTAATCTTTGGGTCAGCTAGTGGATAATTTGAATTGACACTAGGAGGAATATGAGAAGAACCAGAAGGAATGGAAGCTTGGACACCCTTATTAGCAAATTCCTTAGTATGGGAAGAAGAATAAGAAATATAACATCATTATGTTTACCATTATGTAAAGTATCCTTTTGAAAAGAAAGATTAGAAATACATACATCATTTTCAATAATAGTTTTGTTCAAAATCATTTAAGACGTCTTGTATTCGAAGAAAGGGAAAGCACACTAACATCATTTTTAGTAAAATTTTATGCATGAGTAGATGACTATATCGTTTGGAGGAGGAAGGGAATAAACACATGTATCATTTGCAACCAAATTTTTCTCACAAGTATTTGAAAAATTATTTTGGGAGGAATAAAGGACATAATACATTGTTTGTAACACTATTTTGTATACAATTATCCAAGGAAGAAGAAAAATTAGTTTTAACTGACGCATGAATAACATCATCAACAAAATTTGAATCATCGGAGAAAATAAAACGATCCTCTCTACATGCAACATGACCAATATCACTATTAGAGAGAGAGTTCTCTATCACTATCGTTATAAATATAGAGCAATCAAAGTCAACAAGTGACAATTCATAAATCATATTTTTAGAACCATCAAATCCAATTGAATGAATAAAAAAAGTAGGAAGCACTAGGAACATGCACATCATGAGTAGTAAATGCTATAAGTGTATACATTAGAAACATGAGTATATAAAGAGTTAGGGTAGGGATCTACAAGGTTATGTCACTTACAAAATTGTGCACATGCACACACTTGAGGATCATTATCTTCAGGATATACATTATAAATTTAATAATACAATGGATCATGAATTATAACTATCTACATAAGGAGCCATGGGAGGGAAGTGGGTACTACGACTGTACAAAAGCTTACTGTAAGCCATGGAAGAAGTGTACATAATAAAACAAAGAAAACCAAGGAGAAAAATATATATGTAGTACTAACAAAAAAAATCCACTTAGGTGGTAAAGAATGAGGATCAACACATGGAGGGCCAAAAATCAAGAGACCACAAGGATAAAACCCAACAAGTGATGTTGGGAAAAAAATGACTATCGTTAAATGAATACAATGACCATCTATCGAAATAGAATTTGAATTTTACAAAAAAAATAGGTATTTTGGAATTGGATAATTTGAAAGAAAAACATCCAAGGGATTTTTCCAAAAGTGTATATTTTTTCCAATGATGCATTAATTACTAAAAAAAAAAATTGAATTTATAAAAAAATGTGCTAGAAATTAAGTTAAAAAAAAGAGGTTTTTGTTAAATATGTAAAAATTAAAAATAACCTCAAAGGAATTAAAAAATAGAGTTCATATGCTCGAGATATGAAATAAAAGGTGATTTGGCAATTAGGAGCCCTATAAATTGACCCAAAAAGGAAGACTGGCCATGAGTTCATCGGGATAAATTTGAGAAATTAGTTTGAGGTAAAGCAAGAGGATGAAATCATAATGGAGTTTGAATACAAACCCTAGAAATTTTTGATATATCTACAACCAAGTAAGAAGAAGAAGCCCCAGTGCAACTAGGGTTCAATCAAGGGTCGGGTTCACCAAATGATTTAACCTAATAGGTTAATATCTTCTAGGGGTTAGTAACAGATGGTAGATTATCCTAATCAAATAGTTTCCAAATCTAATTGTAGCAATATCATAAAAACCCATTGAGTAATGATAAACAACACTAGATAAAGCACTTGTAATGAAAGAGAAGACACCTTAGTTGATATCTTGCTTTATGTGATGATCGGTGTTGGTCTTATGACTAAAATAGGATGGAATGACCCAACAGAGCCTCGTTAGTGAAACTATGTCCTGAACTACTACACTGACCAAAAAGGAAGGCACGATCCAAAGTGTATCCCCACTATGGCCCTTTTCCATACGCTCATGTCCCTTCAAACCCTTTGTTTGTGATAATTTCTAGGTTTTTATATTGTCTTTCAATCTAGTCCTATTTGAAATTTGGACCTCTGAAATTGTGCGATGCTCATTGTACAACTACTTGATCCTTTAAAACCCTAGATAACCAAACAATCCTACTAAAAATAGTAGGTAGGTTATGGGCACCCCTCTGCACCACTGACATCACCACTACTCTAAAGAGGGCTCAAACCTCGCGTCATTCTTGCCTAGCATGTGATCTATAGAATTTATAAAGATAACCATGATATTAAAACAATGAGATTATACTTTCACCTTTTCCCTAGTTTGACTTGGAGTGATGATGCGTTCCTTGTATTTGCAAATTTGAGTGGATGACTGCCTAAAATGAATATACATAGTACATGAGGCTCAATGAAGTATTTTAATGGCTTTTCTTATGATTTCTCTTAGTGTATGCTCATTAGAATCTTTAGGTATTAAGTGTGCATAATGTCCCCCTTAATAAGAGATGAATAACTATCTTATATATGTGTTCAAGACCTGGAAATCTCGGATAAGGCTGACTAGAAGTGTCCCAAAGGAATTTGAATCAAGAAAAGTGTCATTGGAGGGAAAGGGACTAAAGCGAATGATAAGGGCCATAACATATAGATGTTATGTCCCTTTCTTGGCATTTTGTTCCAGGATACGTGTGCGGATGCTTCAAAAAATGGGATTGTACTATGTGAGCCTTTAACCTGATTTTATGGAGTAATATGACTGTTGTGTGGAAAAATGAGTTGTGTGTTCAAGCAAGAATGAATGATACGTAACTAGGCATAACATAATTGACTAAGTTGGATAAGTGTGGAATAATGCAAAAGCATTATACAATTTGTGTTTCTACAAGACATGAATTACTAAATCGAGTGTCCACAGTAATATATTGCATGAATGTGGGGTTTGACTCGTTCTATTAAGGAGATATACAAGCCTATTTATTTGTAACTTTTTTTCATAATGGGTAATTAAGGAAGTATCATTGTTGTGATTTTTTTTCAATATCTAACCAAAGTATCAAACCTCTGTTGACTGCTATTTGAATCTCCCATGGGTTATTTGAGTTGTTTTCAAAGGAGAGAGTAGAGGTTTGCCAAGCGAGTCAAGAGAATAGAAGGGTTGTGATGTGAATTTTTATCACCAAGCTTTAGTGAGAGAAGCTTGCAGGTTTGTTGCCACTTAGATGAGCCAATTCATGATGAGTTTGGAGTGGATAAAGGAGGATACAGTGAGGCCAAGTAGAGGGCCTATTACAACCTATAAGCTACGGTAGATGATGTTATCAAGTGGATGTTTTGAGATCTTGATATGTGAAAATATTAAGGTAAACTAAGGGTTTATAACATGGACTTTGACTATTTTCAAGGACCGAATCGACGACTCATATTGGTTTGGGGTTGAAATCCACCATTGTGGGAATTCAGGTACAAAAATGCTTAGGGTTTGTGATGTGGATGGTGGAGATTTTGGCATGCGTCAATGTTTCTACACATCCAATCTATGTTGTTTGTTTCTTATCGCATGTTAGAGGTGACCATCCTATGCATTCCCCCGCACTTTAGGGATCAACACCATTTTTTCCATAACCCTCTCTGTCAGTAGCATTTTGTTGTCATTGCAATTGTGGATGTCCATATTATTGAGTCACTGATCCTCAATTATATTTCTCATGATATGTGGCACGAGCTCATCATTTTTGACAACTTCTGCCATATGGTATCCTTAGTCACCATATTACAATAATACTTATGACTAAAATTGCGACTGAAACATTCTGCCCAATTTACTCATGACGGTGCCCCCAACGAGAAAATATAAAACAAAATCTTTGCCCTTGAGTGCAACGTGAACTCCACAACCCCTATATAAAAGTCTACGAGGTAGAATAATTTCACGAGGAAACCAAGATTTTTTTAACAACTCCCTGATTTTCTTAACTAAATGATCAGTTTTCTATTTAATGTTTTAAAGTCAAAATAAAATAAAACATTTTAGATTGACGAAACAATACTTTGGGCGAGAGAGGTTTTTCTTACATACAACTTTGTTGGAAGCATGGTGAGGGACCACATGGTAGAGGGCAATGGTTCGAAAAAGGTGTATTTTTTTCAATGAAAGTAACAAGAATCTGAAAATGACAGGGAGTAATGCAACAACGTTTGAAAAGTTGTAGGTGACAAAGATATGTTCAGTGGCAAAGGAGTCAACCATTGTTCTCATTTGTTAATGGATTATAATAGTAACTTAAGCAGATCACGGGGAGATCTGGTTGTGATGTATATTGTATGATAATTTACAGTTCAAACTAATCATCAATAATGACTTAGATGAGAGGTTAGAATGTCCATGTTGAAGAAAACACAATAATTATGCAAACACTTATAATATAGATACTAGTGCACAATTACACCACTTCAATTATACCATGACAATCTAATGTTAACCGTAACTTGTAATTTTCTAAACACATTGAGAGATAGTTGAATGGTGATTTAACAGCTACCCAAACTTCGATCAACAACAATGGACCAATTTAAACTCTTGACATGATGTGTGAGGTATGTTAGATTTTAATTAGATTTATTTTAATATGGAACAACTAATTATGCTGAAAGATGTTTCACATCTAGGAAGAGTCGGGGGGATCTGATGCATGTTAGAGTGACAGACGACCAAGATTGCAGCATAGAGGGTGTCAAATACAGACAATCCTCAGTTGTCGATAACGTTATGGCTAAACCCTAAAAGGCTAACACAACCCTAAAACTAGAATGTCAGCAGTGGATATCTATGGTATTTTTTAGGTTACTTTGTTCACCTTGATTTGGGCAGAGGATTTCTCTAAGAGATGGCCAAATGGGAGGCCCATAACATGCTGAAGAAGGTTAGAAAAATGCAGGATGATGGTCATCAGAAGAAATATGCAAGAAGAAGGTAATATGTACATGAAATCTTGAAAATAGACTATAAGGTAATAAGGGTTTTCCATGTAAACAGTCGCAAAAATAAACAGGAGGATTTACGTGTCGTGTTTGTTTATTTTTTATTTATTGCAAGGTTCAAACATATGATGGGGATATAGGAGGGTGAAATGGGCGCTAGATGGAAGTCCTTGCATGTGGGGTTTACGGCTTGGAAAGTGTAAGGTTGATTTCAGGTTCGGGGGGGATTAGAACGGTTTGTTAGATTAAAGAAGTCAAATTTGTGTCCTGCCTACCATGATACTTGTAGGTTTTTTAGAAATATGTTATTTATAATGTATCTTGCGGGGATCTATGTTTTGTTAGATGTTTCGTTATGGATTATGTTTAGAGAAGTGGAATCTTTTGTCTAGTTGTGGTTGGATGCGTGCAAGGTTTTCAAAAGAGGGTGTTAGTTGTATAATTGGTAAAGCCTATTTTTCACTATTAGGTTTTGTTATAAGGTTTTTTGAACAACAATGTTGTATTGCTCTGCTTTAGGATCTTGAATAAATATGTGTTTATGCAGCTATTTTATGGTGATGGTTAACTACTAAAATATTCAATGAGTCTTATATGTCATCTTTCATCGTTGTTGTGTACCTACTTTTTTTTCATTGTTCATCATAAAGTTTCTCCAGATCAGAATTGTAGATTTCTAACTTATTTGGTGAACTTATTTGTGATTTTTTTGTATCTCACAGACCATGTACCAAATACTCACTAGGATGATATAAATAAGGTTGAAGTCAATTTTTCTTGATTTTATTTAAAATAAGGAGTGGTGCAGAAGTTGTGAAAGTATGAAAAATAATGGCCTTTCAGAGTTTTATTAAGCCCAAATAGAAGTATTTCTCTTATACTTCTACTCAAGTCGACCCCAATTTGTGATATCATGTTCTAAAGTAAATAATTTTGAAATATATTGACAGAGGCTATAGCAGTATTGTCTATAATTCAAGTTAGAAAAAGTAAAAAATAATGCAAGAAACGAAACTGAAAAAATTCCTTTAGGGTCCATTTCCATCCTTGTCATAAGAAAGCATTATTTAGCCCCAATAGTCACCTTTGTGAACCTCCTCATTTTGGAGACCTATGTGCTAGAAACCTATGTTCATTTGGAACTGTATATTTATATAATCTTTCATTTAATGGGTAGGGCAAGTCCTCCAATCTCATAGAATTAAAAAACTACAATTTTTTTTTGCTTTAAACCCATTTTGTACATTCAATTATTTAAACATTTATATGCAAATTTCAAAGGACAATAACAATAATTCAAGAATACATGGAGATAATGGATATAACAGTGTCATAAAAAAGAATATGAAGTTTCCAATAAGTCAAAAAACACCATAAGAACCACCAGATAACAACCCAGTTTCAAATAATGCACCTTCAAATATTTAGTTTCAATGGATAGAAGTCAGGAACAACTTATCTAATACAAATTATACAATAACCACTAGATGAATAACATAAATTCTACAAGTATCACTTGTGTGTTCTAAAAATCCAATATCATGAATTTTTTAATGAGTTTTTGTCCTTTTTTGTATTTATACTTGATTTTTTTATCAGGCCAATATACTAAATAACATATACTTAGTAAGTGTTCACTTTCAATGTTATTTTGCCCTGTTTATCCAACAATAAACATGAATTTCCAAAATAGGGCAGAAAAGTGGATTATATTCCATTTTTTACTTCTTGTTTCTACACAAGGCATTGGAAAAATGTGAGATCAAACACATAATGTATTAGAAAAATGTGAGATAAAATTCAAACTTGTCTAGGTTGTAAAAGCTATGAATCCTAATGCATACAGTTGTCAGTATCTTGTGCAATATAACTATACTTGTCTATGTAGTGTGAAATCTATGAAATAGATGTTTTAGCATTTGGATAAGGAAGTTTTATAACCATTTTAAGAGTTTAAATTTATGTTATACTTTGTCCTCTTTAGTCTTCTTCCCCTTCTTCGGAAATTATTTAAGCCTTAACCAAGCTATACATTATTTCACAAATCTATTGGTGACTTCAGAGGGAAAGTAGGTAGAAATGTTGTCAGTAACTCTCCTAGCTCTTCTATCATCCAATGATAATGTCTTGATCTTTTCCCCTTCAACATCACATACAATTTCCTTGATCTAGTGAACATTCATGAGGATGATTCCTCATTATTTTTTAATTTATCATATTTTCTACTAGATGCCTAAGAAGGCCACATAGTATGATATAGGCTTAAATAGTTATCCTCCTTATAGACTTGTAGTAAAAAATATAGAACCAATAACAACTTTAATCAAGAATTTTTTTGAATCCAAATAATGTAGAACACCCACATCTTGATTGTTGTTAATCAGCCAGTGGTTTACTAAACATCATGGAGGTATGACTATTGTTTTTCTTGTAGCAGATCTTTGGCCTTTGGTGGTAGTAGGACACACTATTTGATTGATTATCCTACAAACCCTGCATACCCCCTATGACAAAAATAAATCTTTGTAAATACTTCTTTTCATGAACTAATATTTCAAATCTAATATTTTTTCATAAATACATATGTTCATAAACTATTGAATATTGAATTGATTCTAAGATTCCAAATTACTTAATTTGGAAGAACGTGGGAGACCTTTTATTTGAAGGCGGGGCCAAAATAATGTTCATGTGATAACCGTATTTGTAGTTTCCAAAATAAATTGAATTCATATAAAGAGAATGAATATCAAAGGATGGAAAATTTGAGCTTCTCCGAGAAATTTTTATGGTATATTCATAGTTAGCTAATGTATTTATTATTTTCTTGCGAAGGTATTAAAAAAAGACTAGTCAATCATGGCTTTTTTATGCGAAATGGAATAGGTGATAGTGAGAAGAATGCTTAGATGAAATGACAGGAAATTAAAAAACCAATATGCAAAGGAATATCTATTGTAAATAATCTCTCTTCTAAATAATTGTCAATTTGATGATCCATTTTTTTTAGGAAAATCTAGATGACGTATTCCACATTATTTGTATCATGACAACCTGGATTTAAGCATGATGTCTTTTCCCAAAATGGTATAAGCATGCTAACAGGTGCTTGACTAAGAAAATCTACTACATTATTACCCTATCTTTTTTTCTTTATCACGAGATGAAATTTTTATAGGTATGTCATCTAATTCATGTGGTACACATTCTCAAAATGTATATGAGTTTGTAGGAACTGAAGTTTCTTATGATGTTCTTATGATAATAATGAATGAGTATATCTTTACACACAATGCAGTGACATAATTTCCTTACTTATTAAACAATGGCATTTAATTCTTCCTCATATGTGGAGTGTATCCAAACCTTTCTATTCAACATATTAGAGTGGTTCTTATGTGAATAGATGTGCATGTTACATGATTATTGCAGTAAGTGTTAGTGTAGGATATTAATTTTCCTTATATTTTTTTATTTACTTGGAGATTTCCTCCACTCATGGGATATGCTTACTTAGGTGTACCAACTAGGTTGAGTTAGCTTACCAGTTGTGTTGAGTTATCTTACCAGTTTTTTGGATTCGACTCTACTTCCACTATCAGTTAGTGAGAGTTATTCACCACTGGTCTTAGAGGAGGTTACACATTCACCTCCTATATGTACATGACTTGCATCAATCTATCCTATGGAGCATATGGAGCATTGAGTTGATTTGGAGTCATTCTTGCCTTGTGAGTTCTTGATCATATTGCATCTTATTAGTTATTTATATTTTTGTAATTACTCGTGCATTTATTTTTCATCAGAGATCCAAAAACTCTAATATGTTAGTATATGATATTCATTTTCCTTGTATTTTTTATTTACTTGGATCTTTCCTACTCTCACGAGATATGCTTGCTTAGGTGTACCAGTTATGTTGAGTTACCTTACCAATTGTGTTGAGTTAGCTTACTAGTTGTGTGGAGTCAACTCTACTTCTAGTATCAATTAGTGAGAGTTATTCCCCACTGATTTAGGAGGAGGTTGTGGTGTCCCCAAGATTTCACCCTGAAATTTGGGACTACCCCTTTTTAATTTTTTCCTTATTTTTAAGTAAAGGGTCATGTTTTTGTTTGTTTTTTCCTGCAGTTGCTTGCATTGCTCAAAGATACCTTCAGGAAGTCATAGAGTCTTGTACGTCAAATACCCACATGATAAAGCTCACTCAATTCCTTTGCCAAAATTTATCTGAAAGCGTTTTATTTATTTTTATATTAAATAAATAAAGTAATTTGAGATAAAACTAATAAATTTGGGTTATATAAAGCAATTCACCCCATCATTATTACCGTAGAACATTTAGCCTAGGGGAAGATTTTTTGTAGACTTCTTTCGGGTTTTGTTTTTATTTAATTTCTTTTGTGTTTTGGTTTAGGTCTTTCTCCATTTTCCATCTGGAGATTCTCATTGCCTTTTCTTTCTTCCTATCAGATCTTTTCCCAAGCCTATGGTTTTGAAAATTTGTCCAGTGTTTTTAATTGACAATCAATTTGTCTGTCAAAGCTTGTATTTGAAGGTAGCTAGATCAAACAAGAGGAAAGCTCAGGATTTTTTCCTTGTCTGAAGTTTAATCTAGGTTAAATGATTAAATAGATCGTGGATCTGGAAGAGTTTGACTTCCTTTCACAAAGCAACCATGGCCAAGGAAGAAAAAACAACATTATGGAGGGTCATTCAAGGGGAAAAATCACTCAGGTAATTGCGTAAGGATCAAAGCAGAGTCTTTCTAGTGTAAATTTTGGTTGTTCATAGTCCCAGGCAGCTTCCTGTTCTCTCCAAAATGCACACAATTATAATAAAGAGCTGAAGTTGATTCAAGTCATGGTTTTTGAGGTTCTTGTCTGCTAAATACAAGCTACCTTTCTCCTTCAATTTTCACGCAAACATTAAAAGCATAATCACTTAAGGCAAATCGTGATTCTTCCATGTTGAGTCTTCTCTTTGCAAAAATCCTCTTCCTCCAGTTTCAATGCAATTTCTAAAGAGAAAACAAACTTAAGAGGTTATCGTGAATTCTTAGCAAGTTGTCTTCTATTTCAAAAACATCCTCTTTCTTGCAAATCCACACAATCCTTGCATCCTCAAATCCACACAGCTTTTTTGGCAAAGGAGAAATCACTTAAGTTTGTCGTGAATTTTGGTAGCCTTGTCTTCTATTTTCCACACACTTTTTAGAAGGGGAAGCTCACTTAAGTGAAAATCGTGAATTTTCATAGTCTTGTATTCTAATTTGTAAATCATCCATCCACTTGAAAATTCACCACAAGTCTTTAAAGTCACTTAAAGTTTTTCATGAATATTCAGCATCCAATCTTCCTAAAATTCACACAAGTCACTTAAGTTGTGTTGTGAAAAATTAGAAGCTTGTCTTTTATATTTCAACACATCCTTTAAAGAAAAATCATAAGTCACTGAATTGATTGTCATGGATTTCCTTTGGCCTTGTCTTCTATTTCAAGAATCCTCTTCCTTCCAAATTCACAAAATCCTCCTCCCTTGCAATTCACACAATTCTTGTAAAGAAAAAGTCACTTAAGTTGTCGTGAATTAGAGGAGTCATGTCTTCTAAAAGCAAACTACCTTCCAATTGTTAAATCCATGAAGTCACCCTTTCTAAAATCCACGCAATTAGTGTGAAGAGCTAAAGCAGAATCATTTAAGGCAAAATCCTCTTCCTTGAGTTTCAACGTAGCTCATGTAAATTGCATGTAAAATCCCTTCAAAAGCACATGCATGTGGTCCTAATCTTCTAGTTGAAACCCACATTGAATCTATTTATATTTGCCTTCACCTGGAGTGATTTCCAGAATTCAAAATTTCCCCTATGCAATTTTTAAAAAATAAAAGAGTGATAAGGTCGAATGTTTTATCTAAATTTTTTATGGTAAATAATTCATTGGTGCACATACTTGAGAAGGAACTGCAAAAGCTTCAAGGATAAGAGGGGAAGATAGGTCAAAGGCAACACCCGTAAGGAAATCACGGTCAACTACTCCCAGATCTATTTTGGTGAGAATCAAAGGAAAAGAGTCAACCACATGTGGGAGAAAGAACTTCTCAAATTCAAGGTAGAGGTATCATTCATATCATTTCATGAGGTAGAAATACAATACAGGTTGGATCAGCATGCAGAGTATGGAAGAAGAAGAAGAGACTGGGAGTGTTTGTAGCAAGAAATAACTTATTTTCTTCTTCTTTCTCTTATTTTCTCCGACGAAGTAATTGAGTAATCAATTACATTGTAAAACTTAAGTGACTAGTTTAAAATCCATTACTTCAAGTTACTAGAAGAATTCAATTACTTGGAAATAGGTGGCAGACATGCAAAATAGAAGGTTCTATTTTCAGTTGTAAGGCATGCATGTCATGCAAAGAGTGATTCTAGGGGAAATACTGCCAATTGTTTCTTTTACAAATTCCACATGCAACAATTCATTGAGAGTTTCCTATTTGTAATTGCCCTCTATGCACTATAAATAGAGGAAGTGACTATGGGTTAATTATCGAAAATATTAGGATCGAAAAGATCAATAATCACAACTTGTTCATTAGAACTTGTTTAGCAGAGGTTTTTTGTAGCTAGAGAATTCTTGAGTTTTCAAAATTTGTGTTGGATCCTTTGATGTAATTTTTGTTAAATTTGAGGATTGAATAAAAGGTGGATTTCCAGAGAACTTTGTGTCTACGATGCTTTACTGATAACTTCTATTTAAGGTTTTAGATAAACTTTGTGTTATCTTAAATCTAGGTTAGAAGTTGTTTCTTTCCCTTACTGTTGAATGTGTGATTTTTATTTGTTTATTTAATTTGTGTGGATGAGACCAACTCTGATAGCTATTGGTTGATTCAACACATCTTCTTTTCTTCTTTCCTTACTTCTGTTTTTCCCACTTATGCAAATATTCCAATCACAGCTGCTTCCTTGCTACAAAATTTCTCAGTTGTGGTTCACAAGCTGAGGAATTAAAGTAAAACCCCTAAAAGTAGTTATTAGGATTCACCCTTACCAAATTGTTAAACACTCTTACACGGGAACTTCATCATTAAATGAAGGATATTTATCTCAAGATTGCTTAGGCTTTATGTTGTGCATAAAATCTAGCCAACAGGTTGCACATTCACCACCTATGTGTAATTGACTTGCATCAGTCTATCCTATGGAGCATATGGATTATTGAGTTGGAGCTATTTCTATGTTATTTTAATTATCTCTCTTGTATTTTCCTGATTTGCATTCTTGTATGCTTACATTGTTTTGTCTTGGAACAATTCATGTCTCGCGTCATTCACATGTGTGTTGTTTGAACCATTAGATCTGTGGCACTTCTCCAATAGTAAGTTCATAGCCAGATCCGTATTTGTGAACATAAGAGAAGAGCGACTATTTTTATCTTTACAAGAACAAGTTTTGTGTAGATGTATTTTTAACAAATCTCAAAAGGAAATTATTTTGTAGGTTTTCCATTAAAGGTTAATTTGGGCACTCGTTAGTTAAATTATATTCCCCATAATATTATAAAATGAAGGGAAAATATTTCAGTGTAAGTTTTTTATTCCAATAAAAGGGGTCAATATTAATACTTTTGCTTAGTGAAATATTGTTGGTACTCAATGTTCATAATTCTAAATGTAAACTTGGATATGTTTTTCATGTAAAATTTTTCATGTTAAAAGTGTATAGGACGATATACAATATTTTGAAATTTGTTTGTCACATATTTCAAGTGAAAAGACACCAGAGAAGAGGCACAATATATAGGATAATAATGAGAAATTTCTAAATCATGGCCACTAAATGATATGGTAAGGTAAAATTTGTTTTTGTTGTGTTTTTGGCGTGTTATTTGCCATGACTTAATGTTTATAAAGTAATGATTAAAATTTGAAATGGACATCGGAAGAATTTCACTCTTAGGCTATGGATGGTAATGGTAGTTTGTATTCTTTGCAAGCACTTGATGAACAACTGGGGAAATCTATAAAAAATTGCAACTTTTCCATATATGCCGATAATTTGAAGTGTATTAGGAAAATTCATTATATTAGAGAAGGATTTTAGAAATGAGTTATTTATGTGTATTATATTAGGATCATGAATGTCATTGGTGTGTTGGCCAAGTCCAACATAATAACCATCCATTTAAATAATCATTCTCATGTCTTGAATTTTGTCTTCCAAATATTTTATTCACTTTTAGCAATGGTTTGTGACCAGCACAGAAGTACTTATACTTAATGTTGTTTGTAAAATATTTGTGAATAATGTAAATAAGACAAATTATAGCCTTTGCAAATTGCAGCTAATCTTGTTTTTATTACACCAAAAAATTCCATGGTAAAATATCAGAACAGTTAGCATTGCTCTTTGAATTTACCCTCAAAAAAGTGAAACTCGAATGAGTTTAATTTGTAGAATTTGCCACCAAACTTGTTTTTGAATCTATGGGTTATCTTATTGAAATTTTAAAAACTAGATAACTGGCATATGTTGGTCATTGTAATTATCCTCCATTGCATTTTTGTGTACGTAATGTTGACTATGACCATGACATGACTTTAGAGGCATTAGAATGTTTGATGTGTTTTTGTATAAATTTATGGAATTTATGTTATACTTTATTAGTACATATTCTTAGTTGTTTGAATTTTTAATAATGACATTTTGTGGAGTTTTTATTTTGTCCATTTGTTATAGTTTTAAATTTTGTGGACTATTTTAGGGAGGACTTTGTTTTAAGTTCACTGTAAACTCGTCGCATTTCTTATCGACAAACTTGAAATAATGGAAAAAAAAAAATCTGAAGAGATTTTTTTTTGTATTTTGTTGCCTTTTCCACCATGTTATAATTTCATTTCCAAATGATATAGAATCCTTTGATCTTCCTTTTTCTCACTGTCAAGTAGGGACATGTGCCTTCGTCATTGACAAGATCTGTTGTGTGTTGAGGGATGTATAACCATGTGAGGCCTCATCGAAGCATCCCAAGTTGGACGTTAGATTGATCATCGACAAGGTTTTTTACAGTTGCATACCACTATGAGAGCCGTTATTTCACCAACTCTCTTAGGTGCCTGTTACGATGTTTTTTTTCTTTAATAAGCATTTGTTTGTTTTCATTTTCAACTTGGAGGAATGAAAAACTAGAAACACTATTGCCCCACTCCTGATGGTGTCATTTGTTACTAGACCCCACTTGCAGAGAGAAGAGAATTTAAAAGGATTCAATTCATTGTTAATTTTTTGTATTGTAGGCAGCCAAAGTCAGTCATTTTAAAATTAGTTCGGGAGTATCAACAGTTGTTGCCCACAAGCCCTTTGTATCTTTCTAAGTTTCGTAGTGTTGGTCCTCATTCTCAAGGGTTTCGGTTGGCTTATGATTCAAATGAAGATGCATTGAAATGTGAACCTCCGCACAAATTGAATAAGATGGGTGTGTCACCCACAAACATGGGATCCAGAAAAAAGAAGAAAAGAAGTGCCAAAAAATTGCTAATGCTAGCAACATGAAATTTGAAAAGAAGAAGAAATGAATGACTCTTCCCTTAACTTCCTACAACAAAAAGTGTATTTGTACATATCTAAGACTACGGAAATAACACACCTTTATGGTTGCAAGTTTGTAAATGAATAAAATTTGAGATGTGTTTAACTAAGATAATGAAAAGTGTTTTTCTCCCCTTTTCTTTTTTTATATAGTATTATGAAATATAGAACACTTTAGAAACAAAAATATATATTATGATCTCCATATTTTATTGTTGTTTTGAGTACCCAAGTTTTAAAAAGGAAATTTAAAAACAAAAGCAAAAATTTAAGCAAAATTTTTTATTTGAAAACATAAAAGACTTAGATTTTCTTAAAAGTATGTATTGGATTTTAAAGAAATTACAATTCTAGAATCATATTCCATTTCATAAAATTGATTTGGAGTTTTTATCTATGTATGACATATTAAAAAAAATTATGTTTTGAATTATTTAGTGGTTAGGCTACCAATTCGTTAATTCTAGAATCATATTCCATTTCATAAAATTGATTTGGGAGTTTTTATCTATGTATGACATATTAAAAAAAATTATGTTTTGAATTATTTAGTGGTTAGGCTACCAATTCGTTATTTTGTATAAGTTATGTTTGTATGTGAGGTAGGCATACTTTGTTTTTTATCATTAAAGAAATCTACGAAGGATCCATTGCAACAACTAAATCCAAATTTGCAAACAATAACACAATCTCCATAATCGAGATATCAGAAGACACGTCCATTCGTAATCAAGATCAATATATCAAAAACTTTCCCAAGGCATAGGCCCGAAATTGTTTGGGTTGAAGACAGAGGCATCTAGAGCCACCACTCTTGTTATCGTGAATGCCATCAATCTTGTTTTTCTTTAGAAATGAATGTAATAAAATGTTGGTACTCATTCCCCAGCTTTTTGTTAAAAACCGAGTTCACCAAATATGGTGGAATCCCAATGATTTTACCTTTTCTTTGTTTTTCTATATATGAGGGAAAAAACGTGAAATTTTGGTAGCTTAAAAAATATATAACATAATTTATTTTTAAAAATCTGAAAAACCTAGATTCGAAAAATCTGTGTTTTGATTATTGAATGATGCCATAACATTGACTGAATCAAAAAATTATTTTACATCCAACAGTGTAAGGGGTTTTCATTTTCAACAATATTTGGAATGTTTTCTATTCATTTCCAGCAACATTTGGAATTCTTTCTGTTCATTTTCACCGACATTTTGAATGTTTTCTGTTCATTTTCAGCAGCATTTCATGGTTCTTAGCAGCACAGCAGCCCCTGGAAGAGTAATAACAACTTAGTAGCATTTTAAAAGAGGTGGAGGAATCGGAGTTAAGGAGGTGTGTTGCTAGGAAAAGGTACAAAGAAAAAAGCTTCAAATACAATTGTTACATAGATTGTCTGCTAGCAGATTGACAAAATGCTTTGTGAAAAAAATCCTCAAATACATCTGTGATTTGCAAATTGTTTGACAAATACTACATTTTATCCCTTGTGTCATGTGTACATTTGTGTAAATAATATTTCAACTCCCCTAGCAACCACTTTTACAGAGAACAATATGCAGACCTAAGGATATCACAATAACTAAACTAGTTGGCTAAATATGAAGTTCATATTAGGAAACAAAATCAAATAGTTTTAAGTAAACTTTAAGTTGTTGAGTGCTCACCAAATACGTGGCCAACTAAGTCTTTGTATCTAATGAAGCGCTGGCTATCTATTAAATACAAATTTAAAAACACCAAATTGGAATTTTTGTTCTTATTTTTGGCTTTTCTCAACAGTAACTAGTGACGTGCCACTTTGACTAGCAATAATCCTTGATAACTTTTAAAAATTCCTTACAAATATGCAAGAATCAAGTTTTTATTATTATTTTAGAACATCCCAGACCTCCTTAACCAAACATTAAAGCATCCAATTGTCAGGAAGGCTTTGGCTAACGAATTCTAATTATAACAAACATTTAAGAACCATGCAAACCATAGAATATATTGTGGTAGTCCCTCGCAATATCTTTGAAGTCTCCCATATTGAAAAGGTAATTCACAATTACTCTTATGGTTTCAAAGCAAATTATAATGCAAGAACGACCCACTTAAGGCAATCTGAATTCCATAAAGTCTATACACGATACATCACCACTTCACAACAGGAAAGTGAATCTACATTACTTTGTTCATGTTGGCATTTCACATGTTAGAGAACTTACAGATTTTACTACTTCCACAATTTTTTATAGTCTAATAAATTCCAGTTCAATTTTCCTCTCACCTATATTTCACTTCAAAACACATTAGCTTTGGTAGGATTTGTCATATCATGACCTTGTTTTGTATAAGTTATGTTTGTATGTGAAGGTAGGCATGCTTTGTTTTTTCCTTTCTTTTAAAAACCATTGTACTCTATGATTTGTCAAAAGTTACGCAAACATTTTCTTTTGCTTTTTCATCTCCTTTTTATTTTGTCGAAAGTTGAGTAAAATTTCAATCAATGTTTCGAGTGGAAAGATTTGAATAATGTTGCTTCACATTGAAAGACATTTGATAGTCGTTGTAAGTTTGCCCCCCCCTTATCCCCGACTAATGCATGAGCTAACATAACCTGAGCATTTATGTTCATCATCTATTTTACATTTACCTTTTTTTTTAATGTGGAAGTTAACGTGCAGAAATTCCTTTTTCCTTGGGTGTGTTTGTTATCGCAATGAATAATTCCTTGAGCTCGATCTAGGCATAACACATATTGTCAGGTCATCTCGATCCAGAGCAAACATTTCTACTTCTGAACTTTTTTCCACTTTGCTCTGCGTTGAGCGTTGACTCCCAACATCGTGTGGACCTTCCAGATGGAGTGCACTTGCAAACAACATTGGTGTCATCTAAATTTTTTAAGTTGGTCTCTAAAAAAACGTTAAGAGAAGGTTTCATTGTTTATTTGCAAGAAAAAATTACAGGATGATCAAACATGAAACGTATGTTTCATTTTTGTTGTTATTTCTAAAGCCTTTCATTAAGATGTATAAAATTTTCCACTTTCCCTTCTTCTTGATTGCAAGATTGTTCTTATTAGTGACATGTAAATTATGGTCGAAGCACAACTAGTGATAGACATTCTTGCTAGGGTTCCCGCTCATATTGATTGCACCAAACAAACAAGTTTAGAAACAACTCTTGGGTCATATAATATTTTGTTCCCCTGAACACCACCTCAGAAAAAAGTAATTCGTTATCAAGTGCAACCATTCCATTCCCTATTAGTTCTTTGAATACTACCACTTGTATGGTATGTTGAGGGCCGAGCCTTGGCTAAAACATCCCTTAGAGAATATAACAATGAAAGGGGCAACAATTCTTATTTCGGCTTTGATTTTGTGGACAACAAAGGTGGAGAAATCTGCGTCACTTGTTTCAACAAAATTGTTGGAATGTGCTATGAAAAAATTGAAAGTGGAAAAATGTACACCATCTCCAATGGAAGGATAGGAAAAGAAAAATCATGTTCCAACAATTTGAACAACCATTTAGAGATTTATTTACAAACATATTTAATTGTCTCTCCTCTTGAAATTAATGAAGATACACTACCGATGCATCACTTCCACTTTACAAAAACAAGAGATATACCTGGAATACCTGTTGGACATTTTATTGACATCATTGGCATTGTTATTGCTATTTTTCCCTGCTAAACTATCTGTAGGCATGACTAGACTAAAACAGTGAAGAGAACATTGCAAATGAAGGATATGTTTGGGTATAACATTTCTACAACTCTGTGGGTTTAACATATTAAAGGGATCAATGAAGAACTTGAGAGAATTCTTTCAATTACAAAGATCTCAGTGTTGGCTCTAAAAGTTGCATGTGTCTCCAAATTCAATGGAACATCTATCAATACTATATCCAATACCAAATGGTTTTTCAACCCTCCAATTTCTCAAACTACTTCTCTTCATAAATGGGTTTCTTTTTATGGTTATTGGATTACAACATTTTCTATTACAAACATAGTTCTAGGCCCTCCAATAGATTTTTCCTTTCCCACAACAATCTCTCAAGTCCTGGAAATGGGGAATGATGAAAAAAAATGAATGGGCTACACTAACAAAAATAATCACAAAAATTGGTTTGGATATTTTTTTACACAACTTGCATGATCCATGGGGATCCAGAAAAACACACCATTCCATCAGATCCATCAGTGTTGGTGTGTATTATTTTCCACATCATTAGGTGAGTCATCTCACTTAGGTGAGATCGTAGGTCCACGTGTCATTTAGGGGTCATTATGAGATTCTCTTACACGTCAGTGCATCAGTGCATCTTATGCGTCATTGGGAGTTACACTTCTATTCTAGGAATGTAACTCCCCCTCTCTACTCAAGTTGTCATGATTGCAGCATTAGGGGTTACTCAGCACCTCCTATATGTACACCTCTTTGGATCTATGAGATAGAGGAGAGTTTTGTGGCTTATCGAGGTTCTGCCCGTTTGTCGAATCTTTGCGTGCACATTCAGTTGATGCTCGCTCCTCCCGAGATCCCTTCACATTACCATTCGCACGTCCATTGATGTGCACGTCGTCCCTTGTGATCATCGCTTGCGGGTTTCGAACCCTCTTACATGGTATCAGAGTGGATCTTGTGGGTTTGTGCACTCTTCGGCATTTTTCATGTGTTTTCCAGCTTCCAGCGTGATATCCAGTTCTTTTTGTGTGTGTTGTAATGGATATTCCAATCGTGCTCTATTTGCATTGATTTCAGGGTTTTACACCTCTATTCATTTTTTCGGGTGCTGGTTCATGTTCATGGGTTTTTTGCCTTACACGTGTATTCTAGAGGAGTTTTGAGGTGTTATAATGATTTAGGTTGTGTTCAGATTCAGCTCGGGTTTTAGCTTGAGCATGAGTGTACTAGTCTAAACGTGGGTACTTTGGTCGTGTTTATCTACATTCCAGGTCGTGTTTATCTACTAAGGTTTCCTTTCCCGTGAACCTTGTTGTGCATTGAATCCAACTCGCATTGGATTGACGGCTTGGTCCACTTTTGCATTGTTTGTGAACGTCTTTTTACAACCTGCATTAAGCCACCGTATCAGTGTTGAATATGTCTTCCACTCGGTGCTTTTCTTTTTTGTTTTCCTTCAACTCGTTCGCCACCATTGCTCATTCTCTCTAAAGCTTACTCCTGGACATTCGTGCACGTTTCAGCCTCCAAAGCTCGCATTTTGGGCTCTGTTATTTGGAATATCTACTGCGCTTTGTTATTTGTGATCGGTAGTTACTCCTGCAACAGACAAACGCATGGACATTACACTTACCAGCTGTTATGGTTCTAACACACTCGAATATGCCCTGAAACAGTACTCTTCATTGTTCACTTATGCTCCAGGTGGTCTGTACCTACGTTTAGAATCCACACAACCATTACACCACCTCTCAACTTGAGTGTTTAACATGTTGGGTTAGCTGTGACACTTGGCCAGGATTGTGTGGATCTTTTGACCTCTCAACGGTTACACTCTCGCCTGCAGCACCTCCTAGCTCGACACAGTCCACCTGTAGCTCCAACTACCTTGTGCAGACACGTGACGCTGACATTCCACATGGTGGTTTACCATACACTTTGAGCAGCTCGGTCAACATTGCCTTAGCTTGTTCACTGTCCCTTTTAGAATTGTTTGCAGGTTAAAACAATCCCTTTTTTATGTTTTAAGGTTAAAAACATTCACTTGGTATTGTAATAATTTTTGGGCTTCATTTTGCTTGTTAAGTATGCCCTTCCTACGTGTGTCGAAGACGGAGGGCGATGTCCAGGGTTGGCAGGAGGCTGATCCCCCCTCACAAGGAAAATAAACCCTGCCTAAAATTTGATGCCATTTCCAACGAGTACCCACACGACACCCTTTTCACCCATTTTAGGAAATTTTTTAATGCGTTTGCAGCATTTATTGGCATTTTCCATCAGTTGCGGGAATTGTATTTATGTTATAACTATTGACTCGTTGCTCGTTTTTTAGCGCTTCTTTAGTCAAAGTTGCATGATTTTTCACACATTACATGATGGCATTGTTAGTTTTGTAAATACAATACTTTATAAAGTGCCGCATTATGGCGGGGTTGACTAGTACTCTTGGGTTTTCACATGCAGACGCACTATCGGCCGAGTCCGATGTCTTGCTTTTGTGCACCTTGCACTTTTGATTCTACATCATGGAGAGTGTTCTTTCCAGACTTGAGCATCATAGGATCACCTTACAGCCTCCGCCACTCCTTACCGGGAGAGGGAACTATTCAGCTTGGAGTGCTTCCATGGAACACTACTTCGCCTATGAGGGTCTTTCACCCTTCTTACTTGGGCCAGTTCCTACACTCACTGATCATCTTCTTCTGGAGGACTTCCTTGACACTTGCGACCACATCTTTGGTCACATGATGATATGTCTCTCATTCTCTCTGGTTTCACGTGGCACACTTAGATCCACCCCACCGTGTCTGGAGCATTCTTTAGTCCCTTTATAGAGACCCTTCACATACTGCCGCCATTGTTGTCGCTGCTGATTTAGTTGTCTTCTCTTCTTCGTGTGATGATAGTTCCACTGACATAGACTCGCTTGGTTCTACTTCTGATGACGAGGATTGTGCACCCAGTTCTGATGTCGAGAGTACTACAGAGGAATTTTCTCCTCTTTCTCTCACTATTCTAGAGAGTGTTGACACATCCCACATCTCATCAGATATCGAGCAGTCTCCTACTTAGCATCATATAGTCATCACACCCACCTCTTTTCCACTTCCTATGTGCGAGGCCCCTTTCATCGTCTGCCTTCATTGGATGACTCATACCTATCTGACATCACTCTTCTGTTTGTTGAGCCCCCTCATTAGGACAAGTATCTGCCTGACCTTAGTCATCTTTTCGTAGAGTCTACTTGTGATGCACTACAGGTCCCTCATCCATCTACAGGTGTTTCATAGGAGTTCATCATCTCTATTGTTGGGAGTGCCCCTTCTAGGAATCATGTCACTTCCACATTTCCAGAGACCTTCATTGATCCACCCTCAGTTGTGGATCCCTTTTCTATTGTGGAGGATGTTTTGTTCCCTTCACATCACTTAGACACCCTTTCTGTGGGTGTTCCTCTTTTTCACTCTGACAGTTCTACACATGTGGCATTACCTTTAGTTCCTTGGCACTCACTCGCTAGACCTATATCACACTTTGGTGGACCAGACTCAGAGTTCTTCGTGCTGTTGCCTTCGGTTTCCTTTGCGGAGTGGGCAAACTTTCAACACATCATTTCTATCCTTCCTAAGGGTAGGCACACAATTCGGTGTGGGTGGCTCTTCTTCAGTCCAGAGGTAGAGGATCTCGTCATCGACATTCTTCTGGGAGACTTCTTAGAGCTGCAGAGTTCATATCCGTCCATGTCATCTTTTTGCATTTCTCTCGTCTCCCTCTTCTTCTCTCTTCTTCTTCTTTCCGAGAGATTTCCTCTTTGTACATGGGTACCTTTTCAGGCTCATCTATAGTTGGGACCCATCTTTGGCATATTTCTTAGATTAGAGAGTGTTTTGTTCTCTTGTGGTGGACATTTTTCCCACTGGGTTTTCCTTCACTGCTTGGGACTTCTTCTTGTACATGGGTACCTCATCAGGCTTTGTGCCGGGACCCATTTCTCGTTTCTGACTTGCCGCTTCATCCTAAGTTACGATGAAGGGGGGGTGTTGGTGTGTGTTGTTTTCCACATCATTAGGTGAGTCATCTCACTTAGGTGAGATCGTAGGTCCACGTGTCATTTAGCGGTCGTTATGAGATTCTCTTACGCGTTAGTGCGTAAGTGCGTCATATGCATCATTGGGAGTTACACTTCTATTCTAGGAATGTAACTCCCCCTCTCCACTTGATTTGTCATGATTGCAGCATTGGGGGTTACTCAGTACCTCCTATATGTATACCCCTTTGGATCTATGAGATAGAGGAGAGTTTTATGGCTTATCGAGGTTCTACCCATTTGTTGAATCTTTACATGCACATTCAATTAATGCTCGCTCCTCCTGAGATCTCTTCATGTTGTCGTTCGCATGTCCGTTGATGTGCACATCATCCCTCATGATCCTCGCTTGTGGGTTTCGAACCCTCTTACAATCAGCACCAAGAAGGAAAAGTGAAGAAAAATGAGGACAAGGAGGTTCTGTCAGCATTTTAATAGAACCATTGCTCTGCGCAGAGTGGCGGTTGCATAACCGCTACCCAGCCAGGGTGACAGTCCTATAACTTTCGGTATGCACATGGCGGCGGTCCTATCACTTTTGACAGAAAAATAAAATAAAGCACGAACATCCACAAATTCGAAGAGTCTAGGCTATGTCTCTTTCCTTCATGACCTTTCCCATTCCCCAGTGCACGTGAAGACATGATGGAGGCTATAAATATAAGAAGGAGTAAGATAAATGGGCATTCGAAGATCTAAAGAGATCAAGAGAAAATTTTAATTGTATGAGAGCAGGTGAGCAAAAGACTTTCAATGTTGGAGTGGATTTGTAGTAGCAAGGTGTGGGAAAACACAACAAGAAAGTAATTGGAGAGAAGGTTTACATTGTTTCTTCTTTTCATACTTATTGTAATATGTAAAATTTGAGTAATTGGCCAACACAAGTGGGAAGAAAGAGTGGTTTCTCTTCTCAAGTAGTTTTCCCTCCTTGGGGGTTTCCAGGATAAAAAATATTGTGTTGTGTGTTTGAATTCATTAGCACTCTCTGCAATTTTGTTCGAAGCACTAAGTAATTCAGTCACTGAGCTCTAATCTTCAAGAAAATCTGTCATTTTCTAAATTTGAAAGTAGAACAACATAATTGTTTGATTCATAGAGTTCCAAAGTAGAAGTTTACATATCATTTTGGCATTAGAGCTGATTATATATCCAAGACTGTGGTATTCAATTCTTTCTTGTGATTTGTATGATAGTGACAAGGTCCAAAGGTGAAGAAGTTTTACCTTGCGAACCAGATATTTCTACAAAGAAGTGGAAACAGAGAATTCAATCTCAAATGGAGGAAAAGAACTTGGTCCCTAGAGTCGAGATGTTAGAGACCTTGATGGATAGGTTGTATAGAAAACAACAAGAGCTTTCAGATCTGCAAAAGACGACTTCAATTAAGAAGGATTCCATGGACTTAGTGGTTTGAGAATTGGCCAAAAAATTTGGTATCAGAGGAAACCACGATGAGGAATATTTGGAAGGGCATGAAGAAGAGTCTACAACTGTAAGTGAGAAGGTAAAATCTGCTCATACTCCTTTTAAAGTCAAAACAAAAGTTGAAATAAAGAATTTTGAAGCACAAGTAGATGCAAAATTACTGGATTAATGGCTAAAATAGTTGGAAGTTTATTTTAGTGTGCATAATGTCACTGAGCCACAAAGGATCACCTTTGCACGTCTCAAAATGGAAGTTCATGCTCTGGTTTGGTGGGAAACCCATCTAGCCACTTGTGAAAGGAAGAAATGTCCTATTGTCAGTACTTGGAAAGGTTTTAAAGAATTGCTTGGAGCTAACTTCTATCCTATCGGCCATAAGATTGAATAGATGATTAAGTGGACATACTTTAGATAGGGTAGTGATCAAAGCGTGCAGGAATATACTACGGAGTTTTGGAGACAAGCCATGTTACTTAATATGGACTTGGAGGATGAAGACATTCTCACCAAATATTTGGGAGGACTTCACACTCACCTTCAGAGGAAGGTAATCTCCATGAAACCCAAGGATCTCAATGAAGCTTGTGTGCAAGCATACTATATTGATGATGAGAAGAAACAAGGAGAAGCAGAGCCAAAGGAAGACCAATTAACAAATCAACAGCAAAAGGAGCATGGATCAACAAGTTACAAAGGTAAATGGAAAGGTAAACATATCGCCACTACTTTGCATACTTGTAAAGATACTAAAAAATTATGTAAGAATTGTGATATAAGACATACCGATGTCACATGTTAGAAGTTGCATCCAGAATTGCACTCAAAGCACCAAACCAAGGATTCCAAGAAATCCATCGCCACTATGAAAATAGAAGAAGAGGTGAAGATTGAGAATGATTCGGATGTAGATGAGAGGTTGGGATGCATGACCACTAACATGTACAAGGGAACAAAATAATAAGAGTTGAGTAAGATATTTCAAATCAGAATCCAAATTAAGAAGACTAAGGTAAACACTTTAGTAGATCCTGGTTCTTAGTCAAATTTGATTTTTGATATAGTTGTAAAAGAGCTTGGTCTAAAAACTTACGAGCATCCACATCCATACCCATTGGGATTGGTAAAAAAGGGTGTAGAAATCTAAGTAACAAGAATGTATACGTTCATATTTGGGATAAATTACCAATACATAGATGTATTAGAGGCTGATATCATTCCACTTGATGCATTTGATGTTGTCTTCAGAAGTCCTTGTATGCCAGGGATGTTATATTCATAAGGAGGGAGAACCAGCACAAATGGGTCAAGGATGGAGTCGGTTTCAACATTCGGGCACACCAAATCAAATCAAAGAAGGCTATGGTAAGTTTCAACCAAACACAAAGACTTATTTAGGAAAATCATCGGTTTTGTTTACTTTCATTGGAAGAAAATAAAAATGGAGTAGATAGCACATATGTTTCTAACTAAAGGATGGAGAATTTGGATAACACTCATCTATTTTTACAGAAGTAGCCACCACAAGAACTGCTCATTCAAGGAGCAATACAAACTTTCACTATGCAGTCACCGTATCTACTTACTGATTCATTGGACCTGGTAGTAGGGCAACATGAAGAGGAGGGGATACAAGGAACATTGGTGACTATAGCAACATCACACATGGAGAGGATCTAACAAATCCATCTCAAGAGACAAAGTATACCACACTTCATGCGAATGCACTTCGTAGCAAGTTGCAAGAGCTCGCACCTACTAAGGTCATCTATGCGTGATAAAGAAAACATACAAAAGTTTCCTTCCAAAGAGGATTGTACTCGAGGCAATTTGGAGGAGGATGTAGCACTATAGTAACAAACCAGATATCCACAAAAGTCTTGGCAGGGTTGACGAGAAGAGAAGATGCTAAGGAAAACCTAGTGGTACTCGAAGGAGAAAGAGAGGGAGTTAATTCATCTACCACTCCCCCACTAATCTTTTGCGGGACCAAAAACCTCCTAAGCAGGGGAGGTATGATCCATAGGGATCTAGAAAAACACACCATTCCATCATATCCATCAGCACTAAGAAGGAAAAGTGAAGAAAAATGAGGACAAGGAGGTTTTGTCAGCATTTTAACAGAATCGTCGCTCTACATAGAGCAACGGTTGCAGAACCGCTACCCAACCTCGACGGTGGTCCTGTAATCACCACTCAACCAGGGCAATGGTTTTGTAACCACCAGTCTACATAGGGCATAGGTCCTATCACTTTTGATGGAAAAATAAAATGAAGCATGAATAACCACTAATTCGAAGAGTCTGCACTATGTCTCTTCCCTTCCTGACCTTTCCCACTCCTCAGTGCATGGGAGGACATGGTTGAGGCTATAAATGCAAGAAGGAGCAAGAGAAATGGACATTTGAAGATCTAAAGAGATCAAGAGCAAATTTTAATTGTATGAGAGCAAGTGAGAATAAGACTTTTAGTGTTGGAGTGGATTTGTAGGAGCAAGGTGCAAGAAAACAGAGCAAGCAAGTAATTGGAGAGAAGGTTTACATTGTTACTTCTTTTCATACTTATTGTAATATGTAAAATTTAATTAATTGGCCAGTACAAGTGGGAAGAAAGAGCAGTTGTCCTTACCGTCTAGTTTTCCCTCCTTGGGGGTTTCCAGGATAAAAAATCTAGTGTTATGTGTTTGAATTCATTAGCACTCTCTGTAATTTTGTTCTAAGCACTAAGTAATTTAGCCACCAAGCTCTAATCTTCAAGTAAATCTATCATTTTCCAAAGTTGAAAGTAGAACAACATAATTGTGTGATTTGTAGAGTTCCAAAGTAGAAATTTACAGATCATTGCCCCTTGTAAAAGCAGACAAACAATGCAGAAAGAAAGTGTATGAATTAGAAATTGGCTCGTGGTTTTGAAATAAATGTAATGCATCTGTTGAAAAATGTGATTATAGGTATGCCCTCTGGGTCAATCTGAAGGACACCACAAGGGGAATTATAATCAGTAACAACATTTGATGATGTTGCAGAAAACATCATGGGCATCACAGCTAAAGACATGCAATTTCTATGCATAGATGATGACACAACAAATGAGATTGCAAACCGCATTATAGGTCACGAATTGAAATTAACTCTCTCCATATAAAAAAACATATCATGGAAGAAAACAATTGAAATACATCATTATTCATTCAAAAAAATGGAAACTATGGGTTTTTCTCCGTGATTTCTATTATTGTAAAATTAATATAGTTTTCCTCTTAGGTAGTTTTCCCTATCTTTCCTTCTCTTTCCTTGCTCTTACAAAGGGTTTCGTCTATAATTTTCTCAACAAATTGGAAAGGCTCACATATAACTTATACCTTTGTAAATATTAGTTTTTAAATGATGCTCATATGCATTTCCATGCATTTCACTTGTATGTCATTTTCCTACAGCATAGAATAGTTGGCGTGGCCATTTACACTATATAAACATTTTGTGCTTTTCCATAACCTTTCCTTTTCATAAAATTATATGTCTCCCTTTCCATTGTACTATTTCATAGTTATAGAATAACTAATAATGTTTTTTATGATATTTAATTTTTTATGAACTTAACAACAAGGCTAAAGATATTCATTCAATTTTAAAACAATATATATGTATTTCTTTCCCAATTTCCATTTACATGGCTTATTTAATAATGTTTGGTTTCTTGTATCACTTCATATTTGATTGTTTCACAAGAAATTGTGTTTACCTTCATGTCAACTTCTCAAAAAAGAGCTCGACGAAGACCTAACTATATGCCCTAAACAAAATTAAGATCAATGTTGACAAGTGTCATCGATACCATGCACGAAAACACGCACAAGCCAATGCTTGTACACCACCTTTTACCTCGTCTACTTTCTTCTCTTCAGAATCGTCTTCCATGCCTTCAAATTCTTCTGGTGAACACTTACAGGTTGGAATTCCATTTGCCTTATCTTTTCAATCCAATCTTCATAACCATTCAAGAATGACATACACTTCCTACTATCCTTTAAAAAATCTTAATCATCACATAATCGGGCCCCACATTCCACCATACCACTCATCTTCCCAAGCATCTGCTTCAACCCTATATTATGATCAACCTTATGCTTTTGGAGTTGCTCTTCAACAAAAATATATCCATGTTGATTCTACAACATAGGTCGTTCCTTCTTCCCATGAAAATTCACTACTATGTGGACATGGTTCTAACTCCACTTTGTCACATGACCCCTCTTTGTCAACGTTGTATTCCTTTGCAGAAAAACCACACTTTCGAAAATGAATTGATTTATTACTAATATCAACACTTGTTCTATATGTCTAGAAATTTACCCTGACATACAGAAAAACTTACATAAAGGGATACACACTTGCACCATATGCAAGTCAAAAAAACAAGGGCATCACTTCTCATCCTGGAACAATATGGACCTAGGCAAACAAACCTTTGTCCTTAAATATTTGACCCAAGTTGAAGAAATGTTGATAGCACGAGTAAATCCAATTCTTCAAGTAACCCAAGTCCGTGGTGGACAATACAAATAATCCAGACACACTATAAGCTTCCCACAAAATATTTCCTCCATAGCGAAGTACTTACCCCACTGCTTAGGAGATTTGGATCTTATACTTATACAAAATACCAGTTTCCAACAAACAAAATATGACTTCTATGTTAGCAGAACTTGGGTTTGGGAAGCCCTCTAATACATAATTTCCCATGATCCTTACTACAAGGATGTTCTAGTAGACAATGATGCTCTCCTTTCCTTACCTTTAGAATCAACAAATATCATCTCCTCTCTTAACACTATTGCAACAGACCTTCCTCATTTTTAAGACCTTGCAACACAATAAATTGATGATTCACCTTTGCTCTTAGGTGAAACAACTACACAAACATCGTCATTTGTACCTTTTTTCCATAACACAAGCACCTAAAATGAAGTTATTGAACAATTCCTAGTTTTGCATTGACAAAAATACCATACACCTTGTCTTGGTCAGACATTGGTCTTTCACCCGTAAATGAATACACTACCGAGGGTCTTTTCTCCATGGCTTTCCCAAATTTGTTTCCAACATGTAAAGAAATGTTTAAACAACCACACATGAAATAAATTCATATGCACTAATATTCCCTTCACTTGATGTGCTATCATGATGATCGATTTGGTTCCCAAACTAGGTTTCAATATTTTTTACTTAACCTTATTATGCACCATAGAAGCCAGTCTATAGTGCTTGTGTTCATGAAACAAAAAGTTGACCATAGTATCCCTCCAACAATAAGAGAGCTCCAAAAAAAACTTCACGACTTTCCCAAAGATTGTTTTCCAAACAATTTGATGCGTTTTGGAAATAACCTCCGAGGGACACGTTCTTATTGGTCAAAAAGTAAAGGTGAGATCTCAAACATGGTTCAACAATTAGGGGCGCTGACATTATTCTTCACTTTGAGTGATGCAGACACAAAATGGCTAGATCTCCATGACTGCATGCTTGGTGTTTCTCTAGTTGATCCTCGTTGCACACAACTCTTCAGAACACTCAATATTATTAATCTCTCTCACCGTGCGGCCACTTTCATTCATCAAAGATTCATAATATTTCAGGAGGAAGTGTTGTAAAAACACCTCAGTGATAAGGATTATTGGTACATGTAGCACAACTCACTTCTCGTTGCTTAAAGAATCTTCAAAATATCCTTTGTTTACCTTTTCATTACTTGCAGGTATGAATGGAAACATAAAGGCTCAAAACATGTCTATGGTTTCTTATGGCTTGAAGATGCTCCTGATGTCGATGCAATAGACTAGGAAAATAATGCTTCTATTGATGAAACGAGACAATAATTTGATATGTTTGTGTCAACTTGGAACCCCCGACCAACAAGCTCCCAAGAAATCTTTGTACAAATATCGCTTCAAGATGCTCCATGTTTTTTTTTCATCAATGCAAGTTCTAGGTGCACAACCATTGCAAGACCTATAAGAGCTTATTGACTGTGTCTAACAACATACAAAGTGTTATGAAAAAAAATGTTTGAGGAAAAAAAATTCTGGTCTCGCATGCCGATACAATGCACCATGTCCTGGTCAGGCCACCTCTTCCTTGTCTATTGACAATAAATGTACAGTTAAATACCTTCCTTCAAGGAACGATGATAGATTAAACATCCACAACTTGATCATGCTAGTTATATGGGGAGCCAACATTGATTTCTAGCATGTGGTTTCATGTCATGTCGATCTCAAATAAATTTGCAAGTATGCGTGTAAAGCAGAGCAATGATCAAAGACATACCACCAAATGCTTTCCAGGATATAAAAAACTGCCAACCCAGATTTCCCCGCTTCTTTCGCCTTACGAAATATGCTTTCAAATAGTGTTATCGAGCACGACATCAGTGTACAAGAGACTTGTCACATGCTTCTAAAACTACCACTTGTTATGTGTACTCAAGCATTTGTTTCATTAAATGTTGGTTAAAAATTCTTAGGTGAGATGCAGAAACAAAATCTCAAGATCATGAAAAAAACCTTCTTTTTGATGCATATCTTGTACAGCCTTCGGCTATGGAATCCCTTTCCCTTATCAAAACTACTCGAGATTGGAGTTATAGTAATTTCTAAAAAGGAAATAAATGGAGACTTTGAAATTGCACAACAATTGTTTGTGCATATCCAAGATTTTCCAATATTCCTTCAGAAGAGTCACCTTCTTTTGAACTTTTCTGTTGGTCTGAAATCCTATTTTACAAGCCTTTCTGCAATATTCAGGTGGATATTGGTTTTGATCCTCAAAACATCATTTCTAATTGGTACTTTTAAAAAAATAGGTACACTCCATGGCATGTAATACATACTACACCAATACTTGCAAATATTTCATCAAGTTCATCTAAATCTGAGGACGAGGCGCTGTAGTCACATGAGCAAATTAATGAGTGGCAAATTTTTTCTTGACTTCGTCCTGGAATCACAACACATCTTGATAGTCTACATATATTGGGATATTGAGAGTTTGACACTCGATACAATTGGGAAAACCATAATGTTCCCCTTCAGTTACATGACATGGGCTCTAATTTTATCGAAATGAATAAGGTCAAATTTTGTCTTCCATATTTACAGGGATCTGCCACAACCCCCCATTCCAATTGAATAAAGACTAATAGTTCACTTACAACACTATCATGCATCACTTTTATTGTAAAAACAATCTTCCACCACTCCATCTAATTGTTTAGGGTACTGCAAGAATAGGAAATTCCTACCTTATTCATTCTCTCAAATCCGCTTTCTGCTCTACATCAATAGTTGTTGTCTCCCCGCTCCTTTTATTAGCCCCTACTGGGGTGGTTGCATTATGTTAGCATATGGATTTGCATGCATGCAAATGACATGCGACAGTGTGGGAATGAAGTCCCTCCTCAATGAAGGTGAGGCTGCCTTTATTGAAAACTAAAACTTTATTTACACCTATACATTCGAAATTGTATTTTGGGGGTTGTTTTGGGACATCAATGGAAAGAAAAGTGAATGAGGGAGATAGAATGGAATGAAGGAAAGGAATGGAATGAATTGAAGGAACATGTAAGAGTTCGGTAAAAGCAAAACCTAATATTGCATAGAGAAGAACAATAAATAACTAACAAAAATAAAACAAAGTTTGCATCAGCTAAACGAGAACGAGCAAGAGGGAACACACGTGAGTAAGTGGATAATCCGAGCTTAATCACAATGAGCTAGAACAACATACTCAATAGCGTTGACAATAAGATCAAAGACAATATTTGCATGCAAGATTTAAACATTTAACATCTAATGACCATAAGAACATCAAATGTTACAAGAGATAATGAATGAGACACAAAGTTTCATATTTCATTAACTCCAAAATGTTTTCACAAAAGAACACAAATTTTCTTTCCTAAAACAGAAGCTTGCACAAAAAAGTATTTTCTTCTCCTCTCTCAAAGTCACCCTTTACAAATGAGCCCCTAACATCCTTTTATAACCCAAAAGTTCGATTACAAAGTAGTTAGGATTTTAAATGCACATTAAATAGGGCCCTTACGTGACTTTGACTTTTTCAACCAACTTTATTAAAAACAACTAAAAATAAAAATCACATAAGTTTCCTCAAAAGTGAATTCAACAATAACATCATTTTAAAATAACACTTTCAAAACATTCGATAAAAACCAGTGCCTTATCCATTGCGGGTGGGTTCACATATCTCAACCGTATGAGAAATGGACTCTCCCACCCATGAGAAAATATAGGAAATCATCCTACCATGTTGTTGGAAAAAACAAGGATCCCGATTTTTTGCCAATTCAAAATATTTGAGCTTTTACAATGTCTGGTGCATATTCTCTTCTTCCAGAAAATAACTCGGGAGAAGACCAGGCTCACAAAGTACATGCATTTCGAGAATCTTACCTGGTATGGTATACATGTCTGCAACTTTAGATTGGATCTCTTCGCAAAGATGTTTGATTTTGAAACATTGATTCATAGAAGAAGTGGAAAAAACATCAACAAGAGTATACATTTCATGTATCAATTTTGTAAACTACTCCACCAGATGTTGTATTGAATTCCTTTGGTTGTGTTCATTGATGAAGGTGCAATGAATCTCTTCGATGAAGACTTTAATTGAAGAGAGTGCGGTATAGGCTTCATTGTACAAACTATCAAACTGAATTACCAAGTCTTCTAGAATCATTTTCATGGCCTTAACATGATTTAACCATAGAATTCATGTCATGTGATGATCAAACTCAAGTATCCCCTCTGAGGCTAAGAATGTAGATTCCATGCGAGCAAGATCCTGAAGACTTGGAAAAATCTGATCCAGTGTGATTAATTCTGTAATGAGGCACTCCTTGAATGGAAACACTGGATCAAGGTAGGCATAAATATTCTCAGATATTTTTATCACCTCAGCAATTGTTTTCAACCCACCACTTTCTATCTCAAAAACCAATGACCTTAGAGTGTGCCCTAGAGTGATCACATCCTTCGATTGATTAAGAATTTCTTGATCTGGGATAGCCACCATCTCTGGAATAGGAAAAGAAGACTCAATTGGGATGATCAAATGTTGAACATATGAAATCAACTGATTATTTTTCTTCCTTGAGTTGGGAAATTTGAGATTTGGATATCTCCAACCTTTTAAGCACACTATTCATTGAATCCTTTGTCATAGCAACATCACTTTCAAAATTGGTCTTACCAAGGGCTATCTTGGATACTTCATAATCAACGACTGTCATGTCCCCACGATCCTTCTCAGTAGTAGGAACTGCAATTTCTACGAACTTATCTCCACTATTATCAATCACTACTCTAGAGAAGACCTTAGGATTTTTGGGCACAACTTTATTGGAGAGGGCAAAAAAAGACTCCAAATCAATGTTGGCCACTTTGACCAATCTCTTTCTCTTTTTTATTTCAAAGTCAACCCAGGTTGGTGTTTCATTCATTAATTCGACACAAAAAAGTCGAGAATAGGAAGAAAAATCCTCTTTGCCTTTCTCATGACTAAAACTAGTAGGCAGTTGTTATGTGGCTTCAATCCTTGGTGAAGTAGCATCTGCAACACATTCTTGATTATCCTCATGTTCTTGTGGAATACCCTTATCACTTGGATGTTTAGAAGAATTAGATATCTGTACCACTGGGATTTGCTTGGACTCTGGTGTATGACATTGATAATTTGGATCTTTGGTAGGCCTATTGGAACTCTCAGTGATGTGAATAGATGAATTTGGGGTAGAAATACCCGAAACATGTTCTTTTCCTTCCCTGAGATGCACACTCTTTACCGATCCTTGAGACACTGCTTCTTTATTAGAGATAGGTTTGGGTAACCACCGACTTTTCCTCTGAGATGCATGTGATGATATCAGTGGGGATTGGTGCGAAGAAGTTTGCACCACCTCTTTTTGTGTAAATATTCCTTTCATTGGCAAACTTTGTATTTCTGACAAATGTGCTTAAAATGGGAGAGGATTGGCTATCTGATTCTCATACCACATCATAGTCCTTTTTAACACAGGTTGGTTCATGACATCTAGAGAAGTTTCATCTCCTCTACTCTAATCAATACCAGGGAGTGGAGTGAAAACTATCTAATCATAGGCAAGATCCATAAGATCAATCCCATTATCAGCAAGAGTCAAGGGAGGATCCCTTAATCCGTAATTTTCTATTTGAGCCAGTGTGAGACAAGAAAATTATCGTCGTCTTACCTCCCTGTCATCCGCACATTCTTCCCAATAGTCTTATATGTTTACCTCGTGCTTATATCTTGCTCCTAGGGATTTTTCAATGGATCCTTTAATATCAAATTGAGCCCTGCTTGTGAAAGGATGTATAGTTATGAGAGAAAATTATTTTTCCATAAGTTCTGCACTGTGGGAATTTGGACATTTGTATTCCCCAATCTAAATTGGGAAATGAATGCCTCCTTTGTGTTTATCCACCAACAAGCAATGGATTTTGAAAAGCTGACGTGAAATTTCCATCAATGTTATTTTATCGCTGATATATTTAGGAAGTCTATAAGGAGCTCCCACAAATCCGTTAACTCGTATATAGGAGTAAGAGGGAAACTAGATAAACCAAGTTCCCCATTGTTTTATCACAACTTTGGCATCTTCTGAAAATATTTCCTCAGGATTTCTCCTAAGTGACTAGATTATATAGAATAGGAAAGCATCGTTTACCCTGCGGAAATGGTGAGAACCATTCTCAAACTCCAGCTGTGGGCAAAAGTGAAAAAACACTATTCTTGCCAGGACCCATTGTACCTCTAGTTGTTAGCCCTGAAAATATCCTCCTTCTTGCTACAACATAAATCAAATATGAGGTCATGTAAAAATGACCTGTCATCCTTACCTCAATCAATTGCTTATTGAGATTATTGCTAATGATACTTGCCCAATCAATGAACATCTTTGCATCAAGAATGATACAAATGAACTTGTACATCCAAGGATGAAAATTTCTGGCAAAAGGAAGACCAAAAACCCTGCTGAGGAGAGTAATCATATCTCCTATTTCTTCATGAAACTCTACCCAAAACAACTCTTTGGGAATTTTTGAAGTGTGATTTTTTGGTTTGACTAACCAATTTTTACCAACCATCTTCAACCATCTCAAAGGATTCTCATCCCAAAATTGTTGTGTCGATTCTTGCGCAATGTCAACATTTTCTTCATGAAGTGGCACTCTTAACAAATCTTCCATATGATTTGGAGAATTGAGTAGGAAAGGTTCATTTATGTCATTAAAAATTCCTCAACGCTCAAGATCATAATTTTTGGCACAAGCTAGGAAAAATTTGGGGCATTGTATGGCAACTAGAAATGTTGCCACTTGAGGTAAGCCGCAATGATAAAGCCTTTTTGAGAAAACAATCCTCCCTTCCCGTCTTACCCTGTCAAAAAATTGAACCATATCTACGTGACCCATATCGGTATCCAAAATATTATCATATGTTGAATTTAAGGATGATGATGGAACTAATCCTTGATATGCATATTTTAGTGCCGACTTATTCAAACGTTCACCCATTATGATTTTTTTAAAATGGAAAGCGAAAGGAAGACAATACACTGGAAAGGTGTCAGGTCTAAGTCTCTCCGGACTACTGTCGTCGCAAGAATAATACGATTCTTTTTATTATTTCCTTTAAAAAAAATGAAATAAATAAATAAAGGAATTTAACGGTGTCTGAATACAAAATGATTATACAAAACAAAATACTGAGACAAATCTAAAATCACCATCAGAGTTTAAAATAATACAATTTAAAATCACTTCTAGAAACACGTTGAATCTTTGAAGCTCATTATTATTATTATTATTTAAATATTCACTGTGTGTGTGAGTATCTCCATCCACCCTTGACGTGAGAAAGTTGTCGTCTTCTCAGCATGCGTAACACCATGAATATCTCCTTTTTAAAATAATAAACAATGAAAATAAATCATGAGTAAACCTGCATTGAACTCCACTACATTGTGCATGTGCGAGCTTCTATTTTGGGTTGTGTTTTAAACTTATTCCTCCCTCCAAAGCATGCGTGGAAACTATCTTTGACTACTACGTGAATTTCTTTTTATTTCTATTATGATTTTTTATTTACAGGTTGCGTGGATCTCCAAACAAATGTGTGCTCAATCTCCTCTCCTCAGGTTGTGCGTGGATAAAAACAAACTGACTTCATTCTTCCTTTGATTGTGCAAGCAAATTTAATTTCTCCTTCTCAGGCTATGCTGTGAATAAAAACAAACTTCATTCTCCCTTCCAAGCATGGCATGGAAACTTGTCTTCAACCTCCATGTTGATCTTATTCCTCGTGGGCAGTATATCATTCTTCTTGAACTGGACTGCATGGATTTTTGAAACTCCAAACATATGCTGCATAGAAACTATGTTTGTCTTTTCTGTAGGCGTGAGAAATCTTCAACCGACATGGGAAACTTGACAGTAAACAACTCCTAGAAACAAATCCATCATGTGGGCCTCTATTTTGGCATTTTATTTTTATCTTGGACTGGCTGTGTGGACATTATCCTTGGGCTTGCATGAAAAGATTGTTCTCTGCCTACGTGGAGGATCTTGACTGGCTTCCAGTTGTTGCACAAATCAACAACAAACAAAAACAAACTACCAGCTACGGGAAATTTCACCTTCTTTGTTGCATAAGGGATTTATTTGGGATTCCAGATCAATCCTTGCACGTGCATGAATTTGCCTTCACCTTTGCAAGTGTGGACCTCAGAAACTTCTTGCTATTTCTTCCCTCCAGGCATATGATCTCCTAAACTCATAATCCCGTAATGGAGACAACTAATTAGAACTCTCAAGGCTGTTTGGCTCTAGCTAATGCCCATGCCAGGTTTCTGTGTGAAAGTCAGGTAGTGCCTGTGGAATAAGCTTTTCCTTCTTATGGCCCTTGATATCTGTAATATTTCCTTGTTTCTCCTTCTTCCCAAATTCCTCTGCTTCTGCGACCTCTTATAACCGTCTCCTCATCAATTTTCGGATGATAGAAGAAAAATAAAAATTTTCTACGGTAATTGGAAGTAGAAAAAAAAATTGCCCTCGGCACTTGTTCACAACAATTACGACAATTAATAAAAAAAGAAAAGTTCTTCCAAGTTTGTCGAACAACTTCTATGAGTATTAAATTAATATTTATTAAAAAACCCTAAAATTTAATAAATATGAATTTTATTAAATAATAGGATAAATATTAATTAAATAATTAAAAGATGATTTGTGTCGTATCGGGAGAAGGGCCCATTCAAAATGGATGAAACGAAAACCAAAATGACCATGATAATAAGACGATTGCGATGAAGGATACAAATTACTTGAAAGAAAACTTTGAATTTTTATATATTTTAAAATTTTTACGCTTATTGATTTTGCGAAGTCAAAATTAGCTGACAACACATTCAACATTTTTACTTCCATAATTCACGGCTCCTTTTGCATTCCAATAAGAGAAATAAAACCCTAAAAGGCCAATCCTTAGCCTTATTGCAAGACTCCCTAAAACATGTCGAACATATTCTAATTGATGAAATGAGTTTCATTGGCCCAAAATTACTCGTAAAAATTGACTACCATCTTCGTGAGGCTTTCCTCGATTCCAAAAACATTTCCTTTTGGTAACATATCCATCATTCTTATTGGAGATCTCAGTCAACTACTGCCTGTCATGGACATTCCTTTGTATGTGAGCAATTCTTATGGAGCAAACTCTAGAAAAGAATTTCCTGTTTCAATCTCCTTGAGATCCAATCTTTAGGCAACAAGGTTCCACTCCAACACAACTTTCTTTTTGCCGCATGTTTCTCTATATTCGCAATGGAGATCCTACTTTTGAAGACTGAGATCTGCTAATGTCCCACACTGATTCATGCCTCTCAGAGCAAGAAATCCTTAAATTCCACAATGTCACCCATTTTGTTTACAAAAAACGAACAAGTAGATAACCGCAACCTCAAAATATTGAAGGAGTTGAATTCTCCAGTTTCCATATCTATTGCTCCAAATACAAGACACAATGACTACATTGATCCCGACGACGATCAACTACAACATAAAGTTCTTCTTTGTAAAAACCAAAAAGTCATGCTTTTTGCAAACTTATGGGCTGAAACAAGCCTGGTTAATGGTGCAACTGACATTATTGTGAACACTGTCTATGAAAATTCCTCTTCTTCACCTCATTTACCTTTATTTGTTATCGTCAATTTTGATTGATATATTGGCCCTTCATGGGATTAAAACAATCCTTCCCATGTTCCAGTCCAGCCAATTTTTAGAGGTAGTTATAGACAATTGCCCCTCAAAATGGCCTGGGCATTGTCTATCTATAAGTCCCAAGGATTGACTCTTCATAAAGAAACTATTGACATTGTATACACCGAACGACATGGACTTACATTCACCGCTATTTCTAGAGTCCCCTCCATGAGTGACATTCAAATTTCTCCACCTTTTTTATTCGAACGTTACTCCAAGATGTCAAAAAGTACTCTTCTCCAGTCTCATTTAAAAGAGAAGTCACACCTTCGGTCACTTCCTCCATTCCCTTACTCCATCCCTTCACTTTAATTCATTATGTTATGCCCATTCACCTTCCACTTCTTTTCTATCATCGTTTATGTACTGAAGGGTGTTGCTCTGTAAATATTTTATACTGTAATATATTATGTTTCGTTGTAATTTTCTCTTTCGGTTGTTGCCTCTTCCCCAATGGTCCAGAGTTCCAAACCCTTCCTTTCTCGCATCTATCCTTATTGCAATTCTTCTTTCCCTTTCGGTGTTCACATCGCACTCCTCGTATACAATCGCTAGTGGTGTAACGAGATACCAATATTCTATACTAGCAATTGCACATGAGTTACAAATTATGCTGGAGAGAATAACAATGTTAAGTTTGTTGGAGTTGTAATTTACAACAAAGTGTATGCAAACTTAAAACCAAACAAAAAACTTTCTAGAAACTGAGAATAATCAAGCACATGACATAGTGTGAGCTTGTTTTTTTAGATTTCTCATTTAGTATCACCAATAATCGCCACAAGAACATTCTCCCTTTCTAAAATGAAGGAAATGGTTCCCATTTCCCACAACAATTTCTCTTGCAATAATCTTGAAGTTAATTTTTGTTGCAATGTGGCAATGAGTACATAATCGAAGGTTCTTGACAATTGTACTAGTTGTTCCAGGGGGTGCGTTTAACCAACCAAATGCAATTACCAACTTTTTACTATGGTGACAGAGAAATAATTCATTTTCTGCCACTTCCACATCATTAAGTAAATGCATTTAATATGAAAAATAACTTGTTGCCTTCATCTCTCAAGCCGTTTTCTCCAATTTTGCAAAGATCTCCTCTATCTGTAGATGCGATCTATGATTTATGATATGTCTCTTGGTCTTCAATCCAACTACATCCAAAGATATTCTTAATTTCTGCATCTTTCATCAATCTCCGTATCATTTGAGCCTCACCTCACCTACCCACTTCTGCATAGATGTTTGAGAGAAGAAAATAAGCTGCATCATTTTTAGGATCTAAATCAAAATGCATTATGGATGTAAATACTCCTAAGCCTACATTCATATGTGATCTATAGAAACCAAGCAAACATTTCCACATAACCTCTATATGTTTTGTGGGATTTGGCTCTACACCTGCCAATTGCATTGTGCATGTCCTATGTGCCTTGTGTAATGTTCCACATTTTGCATACATGTCTACCAGAGCATTTGCAACTACAACATCTGAAAAAATTCCTCTATCTTTTATGTTTTGATGGATGTCCACAACATGTTTTAGAGCTTGTATTTTGGCACAGGTCGGGAGTATCCTGACAACTATAAACTGAGCTGGTTAGAGACAAGTTTGTTGCATATAGTGAAACAATGACCATCTCTTGAGGAAAGCCACGTCTTCTGTTTGCTAGCATAATCGTATTCCTTGAGAAGCTGTCTTGTTCTTTCATTTGGTCAAACACTTTACAGACACCTATCAAACTTCCACACGTAACATACATTAAATAAATAAATATTTTCACAAATAGGGCAATTTAAAATAAGCAACTGGGAAAGTTTAGGCAAGCATGAACAATGTGATGGAAATTGACTGCTAGAAAAGATCGCCGAAATTTGACACTTTCTAGCAGGGGCATCTTCACGCCTTCTGACGAATAAAACATTTAAATGTTGGTAGGCATTTGGACACCATAATTAATTAATTAATTAAGAGCAATTGTCTTTATCATGTGGTGATTAGGAGTAAGCATTAATTGACCCATATAAAGTCCCCTTGGCATTGGACAATCGTAGTCATATTCCATTAATTAATTCAAGATCCCGACAACGACGAGTAAGTGAGCCTAATAAGCACCCTAACATTTTAAGAAGTTATTCTATCCTAGGGACAAAAAACATCAGGCAAACCAAGAGATAGTGTGGCACGCCACTTTACATTGGACGCGGTATAAATAAAAATTATTACAAGTAATTTCTTAATCTATCCAGTATTGTTAGAATATCTCGAGAAGCAAAATACCAGGCGTTAAGTATTTACTCCACGTCTTCAGCGGACTTTGGTTTGACGGTAGCAAAGGGTTGTGTCTTTTAACAGAATTTAACAGCGGACATAATTTAATCATTATGTGCGCGTCTCAAACCAGAAACGTTCATTCATATACATTGACTAAGGCAGCGCATGATTCTTCAGAGTGTATATGCTTGCTTCGAATTGAAATTTGAACTGGATCTGCAAGATGCTTTGGATGCAATCTGGCGGATGAAGGAGGAGTCGATCGCATGACGTGCTAGTGAAAATTTTCCTCCCTTTTTAAAAGAAACCCTGTAAAAATGGATCTCATAAAAGTGGGAGAAAGGCTTTTGAGTTCCGTCAGATCGTTTAATATATTGTCGCCTACCGCGGATCGCCCTGAGGTATGTTGTCTTTTCAGCTCAGGCTTTGAATAAAGTGAATTTGGCGTCAATTGACTGTAATTGAGAAAGAGTCCTCTGCTTTTAGCTTAAATTCTCAAATTCTAATTGTTCACAGCTGCATTGTAAATAACTTTATTTTTATAATTATTTGGTGAGGTATTCGTAGCGATCTTTTATTTGTGTTTCTGTTATGAGAAATGATCCTAATTACTATTTAAGTGCTTAATTAGCTTTAAATATTTAGGGTTTCAAGGTTATGTGTTGTTTATTTCGTTGGCATTGTGATTCCTTTGTGATTCTTTATCAGTCTCTGGGACGTCTTCGTGCCGAATGATTCTTTATCAGTCCCGGGGACGTCCTCGTGCTGAATAATTCTTTATCAGTAACTGAGACAGGTTTTAAAATCAGCTTAAATTTTAATATCTGATGTTTTTCACTGTTGCATTGGAAGATAACATGTTTTTTTGTATTATCATTTGTGGCGAGCTTTGATTGGAGTTTCTATGATGAGAAATGATTGGACTCAGCATCAAAGTGTTTAATTAGCTTGAAGTATTTAGGGATTTAGGATTTTGTGCAGCTTTTTTTGTTGGCTTTTTTATTTTTGCTAGTGCTTGGGATGTTCCTGTGCTGAATTGTCACGAGGACTGGAAGATAGAGTGTGTTTGGTCTAAGATTTGGGCTGATATTGATTAATTAAACATTGTATCGGACTTTTAAAAATGAATCAATGGAGCCTGTTCTGACATCTGAAAGTTGAGAGGTTACTGAGATTGTAAGGCTGTGGAAGTTCAAATTATCTGGTTCAGGTCACAGGCAAAGAAATATCACGAATGGTAAAGGTAAAGTTTCTTTTTTTAGGTCATGACCAAGTCAAATGCCAATTTGCCACATGAGACCCCCTGTGGAAGCTCGCTAGGGGTTTACTTTCCAATAACAGAACACTGGGTTGCAACTTGTAAGTAGTTGTCCTGTCTGCTTCAGAACAATGAAATGAAATGGTTTTAATTATGTCCACAAGACTGAAGGTCTATGGGACCACTGGAAACTCCAACGGCTTAAAAATTTGCAGGACTCAGTGGTATCTTTTAGAAGGCTGCTCCTCATGTTGCCGAATTGAGTTTGCATCTCCCCAAAACCTTTTATTTTGCTTTCCTCAAATAGCTCTATCATGGAATCAACTTTTAAAATTTCCTCATACTTGGCTCTAATGTCCATGTACCTTGGGCACTCGAGGATTAAATGCTCCTCCATTTCGAACTGCCATTGTATTGCTTATAACACAAGTCCTCTCTCTTCCCACGTTTCCTTGGGCATTGTCCATCTTCTTTGTCTCACATCTCGAGCCTTGTGGGACCTAGTCCTTAGCCTGAGAAATGACAATCTTTTTCCCTCCATTTAATTTCAGCCCCGATATAAGCTTTTTCAGAATGTTCATAACATCGGGTTGAACTCTGTAATATAATGTTGATGCTTCCTACTTATTGTCTCCCTCCACATCACCGTTTTGAACTTTTCATTCACATAGTTTTTTTATGTCTTTGTTAAGATTTGGGCATTCATCTAGAGGCTGATATCCCATTTGTTCATCCATTTGTGATTTTGTTTCATCCACGTGCTCTCTTTCGTCTGTGAAGCTCTGTCCTTTGCAGCCTAGGCCACTTGCCGGCCTTCATGTTTTCTGTTTTTTGCAAGTAACATATAAGCCTGGTCGTAGCAGTTGCCTCTAGAGGGAAGATGCCTGTTTCAGCTAGGATGATTTCATAGGGGACTGTAGTATTGATTCTAAAAGTGTTTGTTATTAGTTGTTTTTTGGATCCTTTCTATTTGTCTCCATTTCAACCTTGTCATTCCACTAGCCCATATCTTGCAAACCGTACAACACCACCAACGTGATGAGTAACCCAAAAAGGGCCATGGTATGTAGCATGACTAATATTTAAAAGATTTAAGATAGACTCACAACTTGCCAAAATCTGCAAAACTGCATCAAACCCACGAGGTTGTAATATTTCAAAATTGACAAGAACAAAATAGATCCAAACCCATGCATCTGAAATCCATCACAAGTCACAATCATAGTTATGAGATTTGGACTCGGCTTAGATTCAGAAAGACTGATACACCAAGCCAATATATATTATATACTTGATAAATAAACTTAGTCGAGTCTCGGCAAAACACTGAACTACTCCAAACAAGGTCCACTCAAGGCATAACTTTTAATCTGATTTTAAAATGGTCAAGTCTCTCCAAAATTTAGAGTCCTTCCAAACTTGAAGGGAGAAGCTTGGAGAGTAGATCCATTTTGACCTATTTTGGTTCAATCACCATCGGAACTTGGTTGAGTGGCATTCTCCAATGATTTTAGAATGGGATTTTGTAACGTATTAACTAAATTTGAAATTACTAGAGTGGATGTTTGGTCCACCACACTTCTCATTTTTTACAGGTCCATCGGTTTGCGTTTTAAGGTTGAAATAAACACTACATATTTATTGATTATGAAACGAGACTTCTAGTAAGAAATCGTAGCACCCTCTCAACTAACCAAAGGGCATACTAAGGCCATGATTCTAATGACGTTGAATATGTTGAATATGTGAAGTCCCAAAGCTAATATTATGAGTGAAAATACAAGTAATGGCCTCCTGTGTTCAGTTTTACAGCAAGTTAAAAGTTGTTTCTTTTTCCAATAAATTTATATGTAGTTCACGATAAGCATAAATCATAGAAGTAAACATGTTATGTCTAATCTATTTCATAATAGACAGTGAATCATATAACTACACCATAGTCACAAGGGTACAAAACCTAAAAAATTACAAAATTGATTGAACATTGATATACCGACAATTATTAACTTCTACACCATCTGTCCCAAAAGTCAATGACCCACAAAACATTGCTGATTACAAGATACAAATTAATCACTCTGCCACTGGATAATAGCTCAACTGTTAGTACACAAGAATCACTGAAGATCATTATTACATCAACTAACCACGAGTAAACATGAGCCAAAAATGATGCCAACACTTATCTCAGTGGCTGTGACTGATTAACAGATCCCCTTTACAAAATAAGAAAGTGAAGAGAAAGAGAGCATCATGGTAGTGGTTTTCCTCCAACTGCAAATCCCACAGACTCCTCCGTGCACCATCCATATGCCTAGATGTGGCCTTACCCTTAATGAGGATAGAGATTTGAGTGGAAAATGACAACCCCCTTATTATCTCATACATATGACAAACAGGCATGCAACCATGCAGTCAACATGAATGATAAATGAACATTAACAGTAAATGTTAAAATGCTTTGGCCACAGATTTTAATGAAACCTAGCAAGCAAATTACTTGAACCCCCGAGATTTCTGCCCTTCTTTTAGAGCTTGAGAAATTGAAGTACACCCTTAACCTCTCTTTGTTCATTCTTCATGTCCAGTCATAAAGAAAAGACTAACACAAGCCAAAGAGAAGGTAAATAGCTTCATAATCAATGAGTGTAAAATGAACATTATCAGTAAATGTTAAAATTATTTGACCAAAAACTTTAATGAAACCTAGCAATCAAATTACTTGAACCCCCGAGGTTTCTGCCCCTTTATTTAGAGCTCGAGAAATATAAGTACACCGTTAACCTCTCTTTCTTCATTCGTCATGTCCACTCATAAAGAAAAGACTAACATAATTTAAAGAGGAAGGTAAATAGCTTCATAATCAAAATCCCTAAAGGTTGTCTAATTGATAGAGTAGACTAAACGATCATATGATTATAAAGTCAGTTCTGCTAGGTGGCGGTGGACACCATCCCTACCAAGTCATGAGTAATCTCCATAACCATTTTTACCATAAAGGAATAACAATAAGTTACAAATCTGAACATGTATATTGTTACAGTCAGAAATATAAACATTATATATGTGCCTTCAAGTGCCTTGGCGCTTTTGCTCTACTCTTCAACATGCCCTATTATGCCTTTTCCTTAAGTAGCACCCAAATAATTTTGTTGCTATTATTCACAAGGTAATTTCTCTTGCAAGTTTAAGAAATTGGAAGCTTGTATGTCCAACTAGCTTCTTTTAAGGAGCATCCATAAACCTGACAATCAAGTACAGTGGTTAATGAATGAACACAACATTTCTCGAAACCTTCTATAATAACTGTACTCAATTTGTTATTGCTATGCTTGGCAAGATATAATTTTGCCATGACAGTGAAAGAGTGTAACAAATTCCAAAAGAGAGAATAAAATCCCGGTCCTTAAAAGACCCAATCATTCAGAAGGTAAAATGCTTGCATTGAAGTTTACAAATTATTCTAGTCATAAGGAAACAAGCTAAGACTCAAAGTTTCCTCTATGTTTCAGCATTGTACAATACTAAGCAGGGATTAATGATAACAAACCCTATAAAGTTTTAGGGCTCATATGCAACCTCTAAGCCATTTTGAAGATATTCACACAGTCATAAGGAAGCAAAACCCTTCAAAAATTAATTCACAGTTCTAATGGGGGCAGAGCTCTTCAAAATATACTTGCAACAAGGGTCGAGCCCCACAACCGTGCAACCTTTAGCATCACGCCTAAAACAACAAGCATCCTCTGTTTTTCCTACCACTTTCAACATTTGATAACAATATATAAGGTAAAGATGACATCCTGACCTGGTTATGAATGGAGGAGATGGTGAAATTCAAGTCAGTAAAGTAAACCTATCCCAATAGCCTGATATCCACACTCTTCACCGAGTGTTATTTCCTGTTCCACATTGACACGATCCTCCCTTAAATCCAAAAGATCTACCTTAATGCCATTTTTTTTTCCTTCAAATGCTTAGTGAGTGTGTCAAACAAAACCATGCTTGGGTGCATGAGAGGTCATAATGGCTTGTTGTTACATTATTTCCAAAGACCAAAAACAAGGAAAATATGCCAACCATGCTGTCTTTGTCAGCCATGATCAATTTCAACAACCTTCCACCACTCTCCACTGCCGCTGTGTCCTCACAACAGAATGCCCTTTACAGAACACAGAAGCCTTAAACCTTATGTCCACCACTACTTTAAATTAAAATGAAAAAGATAAAGTCAAACCACTTAATCAATATCCAAAAATAGAGTCGTAATCAGTTCACCTTAATCTAGTCACCTCAACCTAAATGACTTGACAAAGAATTACATTATCATCAAGACATCAATAACTTAAGGTAAGGTTGGGTCAACGCGGGTCACAAGAAGAATATCATCTCTTCCTTCATACCAAAGCCACACAACAAAATACAACATATCATATCATTCTAATGATCCCTAAGGTCTCAATCACACAATAAAAGGAATACGACCATGTAGCTTAAGTACATCAAGATTGATCCCTTACCATCAACCAGTCATAGGCAAGAATAAAGAGTGATATCATACAATTGACACCTTCGATAGGAAACATAGGGAGTAGGGTTTCGTGTCAAAACAAACATATAGTAAGTGGGTCTCAATAGATAAATGTGACAAAGGCAAATGGGGCTTAGGATCAATAGCCCAACTCTACAAGTCACTTCACGACCAATTTGTCTCTTAGTAAGAATATAAAAGTCAACTAAATCAAAAGTGAGATACATATTACCACACATGACAATCACTGGAGACAAGAAATCACACTCACAATTTGCCACATGTGATCACACTCAAGTTAAACAATCTCATTAATGTTAATGCATTCATGTGGAAAATGCGATAAAGCTTTAATTCACGTAGTCATGAAAACATGCACCAATGAGATCATAATCCACACACTCAATTAAAAAACAATTGTGTAGTGTTTGAATGTAGGTCTCATATTTTCCGCCTCATGTGCCTAATTGCCTCTCCCATGATGCTCTCCCTCGTCCAAGCCATCATGGTATTTTTGACAAACATGCACACCAAGGCAAGATGATTAGTGCAAATCGTTAACAAGTACAAAACATGAATCATTAATAACATGATTAAATGTTAACTTTTTATAATAGCATGAAAACATCAATGGCATAATTAAATGCTAATAACCCACACTAGAATAAAACCATCAATGCTCAATTGAAGATACAAAGCAATTTGTCATTAATGCGAACAACCATTTAGCAAGGAAATTAATTAGTAAAACTATAATAAAAATATATCAAATTCTCAATATTATAGTTTATTTAGCAACAACATATACATAGAAAGGGGATATTACACTCATGATGGTAATGAAGGGGGTATTGCATAACCTTTGCAACTGGTGTCGGGGTATAGTGTTGAAGGCTTTTTAAAATTCTACACATCAATAAAAGAACACAGCTTTGACATGTCCAGTTGGCATTAACGGTAGGTTTCTCCTTGAATTCACTCAATGAACTAAATGATTTTTTCATGCTCTTTTTAAATTCGACAAATTTTGTGTCTCATCCTTTAAGTTTGTCAAACCAAGGGAAGATGGTGGAGGTTTGAATAACTTCTACAAAGAACTGAAAATTGTAAGTTTCAAGTTGCTAATCACTTTGAATTGCATTTGGTCAAATGCTAAAGCATTATGTTCATCTTCCAAGTAAGGGTGGCATGTGAATGTTTGTCACACCCATGCTAGTAAATAATCTTATTAGCTTGGGAAGAAACTCTTTGGTCATCTTGTCTGGTTACTACTTAATTTAGGTAGAAACATGCTTGTATTAGCTACAACATATAAACATATGATAACACTATAGAAAGAAGCAAGCAAACAATAAATTATATTACTGTCTGTGCCAAAATAAATGAACAGGAGGTTCAAAAGTGCAATTGGTTTACAATGGCAAGGGGGTCAAGGATGGGATCAAACACCTGAAATAAAAAGCAGCTAAAATCTCAAGGCTAAAAGTGTAGTCTTTAGTTAGGCAATGAAAGACTCTAACTAACTAGCGGGCTGAATTTGAAATGGGAAAACCATAAACGTGTTGGAAATGATAACTTCGTGTATTACAACCATAACAAATAACCATTGAAAGGAGTGCTTAGGCCCGAAGAATATAAAGATGATGTAGACCATGGCATGAGGGAAGTGTTGGCCCTACTCTATATAGGAATGTAGAGAAGATGAAGAACTAACATCCTCCCGCCAAGAAAAGCCAATTCAAAATCTGATAATGTTCATAAGAGAATGGCATAAACTAAGTGAGATTGGTTAAAAAATCTTGGGGGGCGCTTAAATAATGTCTCTCCCAAACTTTCTAACCTTTGTGGTTGGTATTCCTCCAAAAGTAGAGAGGAAATTGGTAATGCACGTTTCTCCTGATCTCCTCTATTGTGGAAGAGGAGAGGTAGCTGATGGTATATGCTAAAGAATAATGGTCTTATATACACCTATTTTTCTCTCTTACCTATTTTTGCTCTTCGCAGGCACTATTGGCGTATTGGCTTCCCCGGAGCAATATCCTTAGGGATATTGCCGGGAGCAAGGTAATATGATATGGTTACATTGGGCTTGTTGGTAGCGGCACTTATGAGACAGCCTTGATGTGCAGTTCATGTTATGACACCTTAGACACCGTTTATACCTTTACATCCATCTTGTTACAAACTCCTTATGACATCACTTTACTATTCTCATATGGTCGTTTCTATATCTATTACAACACACTTATATCATTTGATCAAATAATGTTTCATCAACGCTCCAGCGTCTTCCTCGACCATTCATCCGAAACTTCCTTATAAGAACCCTATGATAAAGCAGTTACCTATAGTTGACGACATCAACTATGGTCGATATTGTATGAGCTTTTATTTCTAACAACTAAATGCATCGATTCATGATTTGATGTCGTTAATTAGAGGGAACTTTAATGCATAATTATGATCCCCTATATATTATACCCATATTTTGAGTGTTTCTATCATCACATCAGTCATTGGTCACCCGAAGTCTACATGTGCTCGCATAATCTGATCTTATGCTCTTAAAGGTTCTTGAAGTTAGTCTTGCTTAATATTTTGGAGTCTACACTTGGAGCATATTAGTACTTCAAGGATTCTCTAGCATTAGGAGTTGCATTTTGCTATGATCTGCCCAGCCTTTGGAGTGTCCAAAAAAGTGGCTTTTCTAGGTTTTTCTTCTATCCATATTGTGATCCCCCACATCAACTCTTTCATAAGGTGTAGCTAATCCAGTAGGATGAAGTCAATGCACCAATAGTGTTTGCATGAAGGCAAGTATCTCCAACCTATGATTTCCTTTAAATGTTATTTTAGATTCAATTGATTGTTTGACTTGGTCATGCATGATGTTAAAGTAGAGTAGCATAATATTAATCTATTGCATTCGTTACCTTTATAATTCACCCTTTAAGAGTTGCTACAAATGCTATATCTATGCTCTATATGCTGAGCATGTCTTACAACCCTAGCAGAAATGGTATCTACCTTGTTGTCCTCACAATCTCTCGTGCCATTAATAAATCACGGATTGATGTTTCCTTTTTGCCAAATGAGATGTCCATCCCCTCATCCTAAACTTATGGCTTTAGAACTATGCATCATTAGATTCTTCAGGTGTAGGACCGAATCTGTTGTTTTTAGATCTCTTCGAGAAGTTAACACCTTACAGACCTTTATGTGTGTGGCCTTTTTAGATGGTCTCCACATTTATTATGAGATCAAGGGGGAAGATATCACTGCCTCTATAGGGACTTTGACAACACTCTAGCTACCATCTTCAGATATATGAACCAACGGTGCTTGGCTCTTTACCTTTGTGAGAGATGTCACCCTCTGACACAGATTCCTATATGAGGAGCCTAGAGGCACCCGAGCCCCCATGTTGATGACGTCTTTTTACCAGCCCATCCAGGTGATTGGTAGTACTAAGCATCCTTTGGACACCAATACATCACACATCAGAATTGATAGATCAGTTAGGTGATGCTTCTCTTAGCACGTCATTACTTCTCAGGCTACTCAGATCTCCTAGCTTGCTATCACACGACATTGTGGCTCCACTCCTTCCTGTTGGTGTGGCTCGGCCCCACTCTGGTGACATGTATCTACTACTTGCCAATTGATCCCCCAAAACACATGGGCAAATGGATATTATGAGCTTCTTTTCTACTACAGGAGTTACAACCCGGCCTTGAATGTTAGGGGTGATTCTAGAGGAAGTATCTTACTTCCTCTTGGGATCCCCCAACCTGGCTGCCTTAGACCCGATATACTCGCTGACAAACATTATCAGATCATTCACAATGATCAATAATGGGTTAGATGACTGCTCCACTTTAGGCATAAATAAACATTTTATAAGATTTGCCTCTAATCTTCTTTGGCACATGCTTTTGGGGCTCTTTTTCGCCTTCCACAGTTATTTGTATCGGTTTCTTTGCCATTTGTGTTAGTGGCACGCGACTCTATTTTTTCCATCGTACTTTATTTCTTTAGTTCGCTTCTAGGATTCTTCCTAGAATTCTCTATTACTAATTGTTGTATCCTTGAGTCCCATTGACCGACTTTTGGTCATCTGTGGACATTAATAGAATTTCTTTTTTCTTTCTTTCTTTGTATCAATTTTGTTACAATCAATCTATTATTGAAACCTAGTTAGACACCATTCCCCTATCTTAGATCTAGGCTTTAAAACCCTATATCTTTCATAGAGTGTGGACTAGTGCCTTTCTAGATCCACACCTTTAGTAGCCTCAACCCTCTTGTGTGCATTTTTAGAATGACCATTTTACTATCCTAGTCTATATTATCCAGAAGAGAGGATATTCTATTAGACCATTCTTTACTTGCATACACTTTAGTGAATTTTACGTGAATCTTATTATTCTCTCTTCCGATTGAGTCTTCTTCACGTTTAGATCTTATTATCTCGCATCTTACCCTTGCAAAAACTTCCTAAAAATATATTTTATCCTTACAAAATCTTCTTAAATATTTCCTAAACTCTTCCAAGATGAGTTATCGCCTTAACCATCAAAATACTCAACAAAACACTGATTCCCAAACCAACAATTAGGAGTCCTCTCTTAAGGCAACCTCCTACTTTGATTGCAACGTGGGCCAATACCAATGTCAAATAGATAAGCCAAATTGCAACCAATAAAAGGAATACTAGATCTAATCTCAACAATGTTTAATAGGAATAATTCAAATAGCATGATAATGACATAGATAACATCTATGCCGATTACACTCCCACAATGCAAGGATTCATCCAGTGTTACCCCGATTTGGCTGGACAACCTCTTGTGAGTATCTTAGCTCACATGAAGGAATATAACTCCATTTGGGGCAACTCTTTAACTAATGGAACAAACCAAACCATGTTTTGCCCTGCTTATACTTTTAATACCATTTCTTCTCAATTGGTAGGTGATACCACCAATGCACCTCCCCAAACTTATCCTCCTCAAAATCCTTCTACTAATGATCCAATTGAACTCATCTTGCAACTCATTAGGCAAATGAGTCAACAACAAGCTATTACTAACAATCAGATTTCTTCTAAATGCAAGCAAACCTTGCTCGCATGAACAATAGACCACAACATATTCAATAGGCATGCCTAATCAGTGTCCACCCCTACCTCATCTTGTAACTCCTAATGGGATTCCAATTCTGTAACCTCCTCATAGAATAAGGTGCTCCTATCTATTTAGAAGGAACCTTTGGCTCCCTATATAGCTGCTATGGATATCGTAGGTATCACCCCTTCTCTCACCTATAAGAAACAAACTAGCCCTAACCTTCACATTAAGGACCTTTAGCAATGTCTACAATGACTGGATCAAAAATAATTCCTATGTCGCTACCAAGCTCTTAACTATGACCCTTACAGGTGACACTTAAGATTGGTACCATACTCTTCCAACTAATTCCACTGTTGAATTGGAAGGATTAACAAATCTACTACTCAAGGAATTCCATTCTCAAGATCTATCTGAGAATAATTTGAACATCTTTGTCAATTGTAAACAAGGTGAGAATGAAACTGCCTAATCCTTCATCAAATGATAGAAAATTCCTTTGTAACAGAAACTGATTACACCTTTACCGACGATACTCTTTACCAAATCTTCCATGGTGCTCTAGGAACTCACCTTCAATACAAGGTTAAGTCCTTTTCTCCTATCACTTTGGAGGATGCCATCGAGCAAGCTAAGACGCAACACTATCTTATCCACATGTTGAGAAACCTCAAGCGAAGCAATCTCAATTCTCAATCTTTGGTTCAAAAGAACCTTCATGTTCTAACAAGACCTCAGAATCACAATGCTACGAATGACGGAGTCTCAAATGCTCCTAATCCTAACAACGCTTTTCCAAAAGACTATCCATAACATTGATTTAGTCCCTCCTAGATCCAATGGAGGTAATTGCCTCTTATCTTTTTTTTTTTCCTCCCATAAAGATTGTCATCAACCTCTCTCCATGGAAGAGTTGAGGCAACATCTCCCCAGGCCTTATCAAATGCTTGTGGATACCTCTCGCCCCACTCCCCCATGGTACAATGAGAAGCTCTTTTATTGGTGGCACACCGATTGGGGTCATTCACACGAGAATTTGACAAAGCTCTTTCTACACTTTTGCCTATATTTTCTTACTTGGAGTCATTTGATCATGAAGGTATGGTTCGCAAGAGGCTTGAAAGTCGTTGCGGTCCGTGATCACGCTCAACAATGTGATTGTCACAATGCTGTCAATCAAGCCAATGAACACCTTAAAATCTATACCAATCTCTTGCCTAATCATTCCAAGGCTTGTCTCAACCTAGAGATGGGATACAACAAGTCTCATCTTTTGCTAACACTATAAAAACTACTTACAATCCCAACATAGAGCTTGCTGAGTGTGTGGCTAGCATGAATGGAACATGAGATGTGTGATTGCTTCTATCGACACCACATTCCCTACTCCTTATCACTTAACCTACAAGATTGTTTAAGCCTACCCTACATGTCAAACTTTTTGCGAATCATCTTCGGAAAATAAAAACTGAAATCCTATCTAGATCAATGCCCTCGGCCATCTGAAACCAGCAGGGCTGATGTCGCTAAGTGAGAAATTTGTCATCCTTGACAACTTCGACCATTGTGCACCTTGCACGGCCTATGCTGTATAGTTGGAGCAAAAACATAAAAATCCTCCTCAACCCGGGCTCTCAGTCTTTTTAGATCAGATTTTGATGGAGACCCCTTAGGCCCAACCCAACACTTCATTAATTAGCTTGGAGGAATGGAATCCAATTATGGAACTGCTCAAACCTTCCAAGTCAAATCCCTTTCTCTGAACTAATCCGAACTCCTAAACATCCAAGCGACTTATGACAACCTCTTTGATATGATTACGCCCTTACCAAGGTGCCCTCTTGCATCGCTCGGATGAGAGTATACTTCAACAATGTGAAGAGCTTGCAATCCAGAATGATCTCACGACGGATCAATCTCTATCTATTCATTTCCCTATAACTCTATGATGCCAAATGAGCTTGCTTTTCCGAGCAGATGATTCTCCTCTCGTCATCTTTGTCAAGATCGACAAAGTGTAAGTTAAGTGAGCTCTTGTAGATGTGGGTTTGGGCACATGTGTCGCTTCTTTGGAATTCATCAAGTCCTTAGGCTATTCAATCAATAACCTACAATCTACCTATAACATGTGTCAAGGGGATGACCGAAGGCAAATGCTCCCATAGGTTGCATTTGGCTACCTATTATTGTGGTTCCTCACATTTGCTAGAGTGAAAGTTATGATTTTCAACTTTCCTCATATGACATCCGTCTTGGCTGACCATGGACATATCAGATGAGCGTAATTGCCTCATCCGCTTGTCAGTTGGCCAAGTTTCCCTATCAAGGCTCCATGTTTAAAATTCAAGGTGACATGAACCTGTGGAACTTTGAATACCCTTAACAACATGGTGTTTATAAGATCCCCATTCTCAAGGAATTATCTTATGTCCCATTCCGAGAGTATCAATACTTTAACTACCTTGTCGACTCCCTTTCGAGGCTATATTGGGCACCTTTAGCTTGTCAAGAATATCTCTTCTAACCTCCTCGATTCGGATGATGACGAGCCTGAAGAGATTAACCTTAAGATTAAGAATTTTGATCTCCTTGATTCAGTCATTGCCCAGTTGCCTCCTTTGCGATCCTGTTGTCACAAGAAGGCGACTGATGCAATTGTCATCACTATACTTCCTTTTCACATCCTACCAAGGAGTTGTCCACTTCTCCATCAAGCGGAGCGGTAATTGAAACCCTCAACATTGATATTACTCTCCTTGAGTACGATGATAGCTATTCACTTGCCGATCCATTCTTATTTGGCTACACCTAAGCTAAGAATGTGTAGGTCCTTTGACACCGATTATTGTTACGCTCTCTTTCAACACTTGTGATTCTGCGTCTTCTCCAACAACCATCCTTTAACCACAACATCAATATGGTTCTAGCCGATTCACTGTCCCCCTCACATCATGTTGACGAGAACGACAAGTTACTTGTAGAGGATTTGGAGGAATGTGATCTGAAAGAACTACTGCAGAACTCTACTTCCACTACACCTCTATTGAGCGACTCAGAGTTCGTGCCACAATCTCCGATGGTTCCTCCAACTAGCTCGCCTATCATCAATCCTCCTTGCAACCTGATGTTTGAGCCACAACATACCGTGGTCTCTTTGGTTAGCCCTATTATCCTAGATTCTCCCTCGCCTTCTTCTACTTCTACACCTGCATCCTAAGTCACATGGTTCAACGATTTTAGGTTCAAAAATCGTCAAACTTTTGCGATGGGCAATGAAATGCGTGAATAATCGAGAGTGTTCGGTGGTGGAGAATATTGAATGGAGGACTAAGTGATGACTACTTGTGGGATGCTGAAATAGTGCCGAAGGAGAAACCAATGTTAGTGGAGCCTGTGCAGGAGGAACCTGTGTGGGAGGAGTCGCCGCCACCATTGCCATTGTTTTAATTTCCAAACTTTCTCTCAAGCCTATAGATAGTCGGGAGTTAATTTTAGGTTTTAGACATTTATTCTTTTAGATTTAGTATTTTTTTAATTTTTTACTTTTTACTTTTTAATTTTTAATAGTTCTTTTTATTAATTTTTTTAAATATTTTATTTTATTAAAAATTAAAAATTTAATTTCATTTTGTCATGTAGTTTATGTAGTCGGGAGTTAGTTTTAGGTTTTAAACTTTTATTCTTTTTAGGTTTAGCTTTTCTTTTTAATTTTTAATCTTTTAATAGTTTCTTTTTATTAATTTCTTTAAATATTTTTTTAATTAAAAATTATAATTTTTACTTTATTTTATTTTGTTTTGTAGTTTTAATTCGAGGTTTTTAACTATTGACGTTTTAAATTTTAATATTTCAAAAATCTTAGATTTAGCATTTAATATTTATAAATTTGAAATATTTAAAAATTAAATAATATAGAACATAAATATTAAATTTAAAATTTAATAATATGTTAAATTTAAAATATAGAAACATTAAATAAGTTTATTTGCAAAATACATTAATTTTTACATATAAATTAATATTTTAGTAGTCGAAGTTAATCGCGATTTTTTTTCAATTTTTTTTCATTGCCAAACTTAATCTGATTTTTATCTTCACCAAACTTGAACTCAAACACGAACCTTGTGACTTAGTTGCACCTCCTGTCATTACTACAGATTCATTAGACGAGATTGTGTCATACTGCACATGTAATGAGGAGCTGGGCCACGATTTAAAGGATTGTTGAGCTTATCATCGACACATGAAGAAATTGGAAGCTGACGTTTGTGAGGAACAAAATCAATGACCATCTCGTCTTGCCTCCTCTCCTCAACACTTCTATTCCCATCATGGTGTTGGCTCTCACTCATCCGCTGGCTGTTGAGTACATCGGCAACGATAGTGATTACCCTTTTCTACACCTCAAGCGAAGAGTTTGGTTACTGCTATACTTCCTACTCTATTCTTTCCTCCTATGGACTGCCCATCCACACACATCATTTAGACATCCTCACTTTTATGCTCCTCAAGTGGAGATCCCTCCTTTCATCCCTACCCTTCCACCCTCTATGATGGACTTGTCAGGAGATCCTATCTTGGATTTTCAAGGAGTGGAAGAATCTATGGTGGCTGCACGTTATGTGATCTGTTAAAAGGCCTCCCACGTCCTCGAAGAAATTTGAAGACACCATGATTTGCACACATTATGACATCCAACCAAAGGTATACAAGGTTATTGAGGACAACTGCAATTACCTTGCACTCCCTTTTTGACCCCATTTCCTTGTCCCCATACTACTTTTTTACTTTCTCGCATTAATTACTTAATCTTAGTTAAAATCCATAGTTTAGTACAGGTTGGTTAGTCTGTTGTTTCAGCTACCCCTTAAAATCTATAGTTAAGTACAAACTAGTTAGTTTGATGTTTCGGTTACCCCTTAAAAGCCATAGTTTAGTACAAGCCTGTTAGTTCGATGTTTCAATTACCTCGTAAAATCCATAGTTTTAGCACAAGCTGGTTAGTTAGATAATCTCAACCGCCCCTTAAAATCTTATATAATCTACTTATTACACAAACCGATTAGTTCACATATGTTGGCTACCCCTTCACATCCTAGTTCTCTTATATTTAGACTCCTTGCAACACCCTTTGGATTTACTTTTACTATTTGCATCTTCCTTGATATTTTGTTTATCTATGATTTAGAGACTCTTTGCGACATCCTTTGGATTTACATTCACTATTTGCGTTTTTCTTGATCTTTAAGTATTGTTTTATCCATATACGATCTTATAAATTCTTGCTTTAAAGACTTTTTGCGAAATCCGTTGGGTTTATTTTTGGTGTCCCCAAGATTTCATCCTAAAATCTGGGACTTCCCTTTTTAAATTTTTCGTTTTTCAGTAATGGGTCGTTTTTTGTGTTTTGTTTTTGCCTGCGGTTGCTTGCGTTGCTCAAAGGTATTCCTAGGGAGTTATAAAGCCAAGTTCGTCAAATACCCACATGCAAAAGCTCACTCAATTCCTTCACCAGACTTCGTCTGAAAGCGTTTTATTTATTTTTATATTAAATAAATAAAGTTCTTTTAAAAATAGATGGAGCTAAAATTGGAGAATTTAGGTTATATAAAGCACTTCACCCCATCATTATTACTGAAGAACATTCACCGGGTGAAGAGTTTTTTGCAGAATAGCCAATTGGAGAAATTTTCCGAGCAATTGCCCATAGCTTCATTCGGGTGTTGTTTTTATTTTATTTCTTTTCGTCTGTGTTTTTGTCTTTCTCCGTTTTTCGTCCGACAATCCTCACAGCCTATTCTTTCTTCTTGCCAGATCTGTTCCCGGGCCTAGGGTTTTGAAAAGCTATCTAGTGTTTTTAATTGCCAATTAATTTGTCTGCCAGAGCTTGTTTTGAGGGGAGCCTGAAGGATCAATTAAGGAAAGCTCAGGTTTTTACTTGTTCTAGCTACGAGTTATTTTATTTCCGCAAGCCAACTTCAAGCTAGATCATGGTGGTGGAAGCTCTGTTCTTTTGACTTGCAATCATCCATACCTTGTGAAAGTTAACGCAGCTGTCCATTAAAAAAGAAAGCATATTCTTTGCAAATCGTGGTTTTTGGAGGCTGAAGCTTATCCTTTGCAAATCGTGGTTTTTGGAGGCTGAGTCTTATCCTTTGCAAGCATCCAATCATCCCAAAGTCCACGCAGTTTTCCGAAGGAGAGGTGACTTCAGTTTATTGTGGAAACTCATGGGCTTGGCTTGTATATTTCAACACAATTCTTTGTATTAAAAATACAAGGCAAGGATACCCAAGCCAAATCGTGGAAATTGACAGCCAAGTCTTCTAATTTTCATGAAATTATTATAAAGCAGCCAAGGCAAATCACTTAAGTGAAAATCGTGGATTTGGAGCAACTAGTCTTCTAAAAATCAATGCAATTTTCTAAAGAGGCAGTCACTTAAGCTGTCGTGGATTTGGAACAACCTGTCTTCCTGATTTTCACGCAATTTTCTAAAGGCAAAGTCACTAATGCAAATCGTGGTTTTCCAGCCTGCTGTCTTCTATCGTGAATAATACTCCACCTTGGAATTCCATGAAATTCATAAAAGAGGGGCAATTATTTGTGTTTGTCGTGAATTTGGAGCAGCTTGTCTTCTTTATTTCCATGCATTTCCTAAAGGAGAAATCACTTAAGTCATCGTGGATTCTCAGCCTTGAGTCTTCTAAAAGCAACCTGCCTTCCAATTGCTTAATCCATGCTGCCTGTCTTTCCCAATTTCCATGCAATCAATAAAGGAAAAATTACTAGTGCAAGTTGTGGTTTTTCAAACCTGCCTACACCCTTTGAAATTCACACAACTTTAAAGTAATTCTTTTGCGCAAGTCGTTGATTATAAGCTGCCCTTCCACTTTATATTCCATGCCAAGGTTTAAGATGAAAACTTAAGTGCAAGTCGTGGGTTTTTAAAGCTGCCTCCACCCTTCACAATTCACGAAATTTTTAAATAAAAGTCACTAAGTTTGGCGTGGATTTGGAATGCTTCTAGGTGCTGCCCTCTTTCAATTTCCACGCTACCTTCCTTCAAGGATCTCCACACATTTTTTAATAAAAAGCTGAGTTTAAATCGGTTATGTGCAAGTTGTGGTTTTCGGAGTTGTTGTCTTCCAATTGCAAGCTGCTGCCTTCCTTTAATTTCCACACTGCTGCCCTCTTTAATTTTCAACGCACCTGTTCTTTGCTCAAACACAGCCCATAAAAATGCATGTAAAGTCTCCTAGTTAAGCTTTCAAGAGCTTGTGCATGTGCTCCAAATCTTCCAATTGAAGCCCACAATGGGTTTACTTATATTTGCTTGCACCCGGAGTGATTTCCAGAATTCAAAATAGCTCATAAGCAATTAAAAATAAAAGGGTGATGAGTTTTGTCTGAATTGTTTACGGGAAACATTTCACTGGTACACGTACTGGAGAAGAACTGCAAAAGCGTCAAGGATAAGAGGGAAGACAGGTCAAAGGCAACACCCGCAAGCTAATCACAGTCAACTACTCAGAGGAAATAGATTCAGGTGAAGAAGTTGGTAAAAATCTACAATGATGTCAGATCCAGTATGGTGGGAATCAAAGGAAAAGAGTCAACCATGTGGGAGAAAGAGTTTCTCGGGTTCAGGACAAGCTATCATTCATATCATTCATTGCTAAAGTAGATAAAGCAGAAGTACAAGGCATGTTGGATCAACATGCAGAGTATGGAAGAAGAACAAAACGAAGAGTGTTGCAGCTGGAATAACTTCTTTTCTTACTTCTTCTTTTTCTTGTTTTCTTCGACAAAGCAATTGAGTAATCAATTAAAATTGTAAAACTTAGGTAATTGGTTTTAAAAGCCATTACTTCAAGTTACTGTAAGAAGTCAATTACTTGGAAATAGGTGGCAGACATGCAAAATAGAAGGCTCTATTTTTAGTTGTAAAACATGCATGTTATGCAAAGAGAAAGTCTAGGGGAAAATACTGCCAGCTGCTTGCCCTTTTTCATAGCTTCCACATGTGGCAATTCATTGAAAGCTTCCTATTTGTATTTGCCCTCTGTGCACTATAAATAGAGGAAGAGCCTACGGCTTGTTCATCAAAATTTGCTTAGCAGAGCATTCTTGAGTTCTCAAACTTTGTGTTGAAACCGTTGGTGTGATTTCTGTGAAGACTGGGGGATTGAATAAAAGGTGGATTTCCGGAGAACTTTGTGTCTACGCTGCTTTGCTTATCACTTCTATTTGAGGTTTTAGATAAACTTTGTGTTATCTTAGATCTAGGTTAGAAGCTATTTCTTTCCCTTATTGCTGAATGTTGTGAGTTTTCTCTGTTTATTTAATTTGTGTGGATGAAACCAACTTTGATAGCTATTGGTTAAAATCAACACATCTTCCTTTATTCTTTCCTTCTGTTTTTCCCCCTTCTGCAAATATTCCAATCATAGCTGCTTACTTACTGCCAAATTGCCCGATTGTGGTTCACGAGCTGGAGTAATTAAAATAAAACTATTAGGATTCACCCTTACCAAATTGATAAACATCTTACACGGGAGCCTCACTGTTAAATGAGGGAGATTTATCTCATGATTGCCTAGGTTTTATGCTATGCATAAAATCTAGCCAACAATTTCCACCATTTGTTTCTCACTTGATCTTTTGGTATGTTGTTTATCCATTTTATGATCTTACATTTCACTTTATATTATCACCTTTTATGCTCATGTTAGACCTATCATAGGTTTACACTCATATCTCTTGCCATCTCTAGCAATCCACAATTCTTATATTGCTTAGTTCGTCCTTTTTGACTTCATCCCATATGAAGCACCCTTTGTATCCTCCTTATGATCAACTATCAACTTTATCCATCATTGTATTACTCTCACATACTTACAACTTCACTTATCCCACTTCTCTCACCTGAGGCACACTTAGGTCGGAGATGAGATCCTACTTTTTCCTTAGGGTAGGTCTACAGGTACTTAAGCATCATGATTTTAAGGTTTTCTTTTGTAGCGATTAGGTGTAAGCTCTCTTTCGTTAGTCTTGTTTTATACTCGTAAGATTAGCCTTATGAATCTGTATGGGGGAGAAAAAGTAAAAATCCAAAAGAAATGCTAAAAGGCATATCATAAAGAAAAATCAAACAAAAAGTAACAGAAAAAGACAATTATTACAAGCAAAAAAAGTCCATCACAATAAAAATGACATGATATAAACATATTTGACACATTGCCTATCCTAGTTGAAAGCTCAAACTCCACAATTGGCCTCGTTACAGAACTTGAGGTCCTTTGGGGTGCGTTAGGTATTTCTAATTGGGTAGGAGGTCTTATATCTATCATTCAGTGCCCGTGCCTTTTCACGCCAATACCTAATCCTCATAGCAGGCCTAGAACTCCTTAAGCGAGGTCCTAAGTAATGTGAAAAACGTTGTGAGAAGGTAGGATACATCATTTACTATCATATACTATCATAGTTGACTTGGGATATATTTTAATACTTCACTAGTCAGCCTAAGCTGAAACCGTCTACTCGGGTTCCTTCTCACCTAGATGACGAAAACATTTAGTTATATTATATTGATTAGTGTCTCATATTGACTTCCGATCTTGTATTGCCATTGTGGCACCTTACTCTTTTCTCTTTTGTGTTCACTCCTTTTATTCCTCTTGATGAATATTGCTGTTAGTTGACCATGAGTTTATACCCTTTTACGTCCCACTATCTTACTACACATTATCTTATTACAACGCCAACAACCTTGTTGTAGATTTGTGAGTACGAATGTAAGCACTCCAGGATTTTCTCACAAATATCCATCCTTTTGCATCCACTTCACCTTCACTCATCCTAATCATGACATTAGATGGTAAAAATCCAGTGCAAGCATTGATTGTGATCCTATTCATTTGGTTGCTTCCTTTTTATCATGCCTTATGTTTTCTTGTTTATTTACTTAGATTCCATCTGACATTTACTAGATTTCTTTTTATCATGTCTTATGTTTTCTTTGTCCTTAGCTTATACTACATTTAATATTTATTATCACCCTTTATAGCATATCTTATGTTTTCTTTTCCCATGTCTTAGATTTCATTTGATATTTATTACAATTTTACTTGCACATATTTTAATTTCTTTGATTATTTTCTTATATTTATAGGTGTCTTACAATCCTTTAGCATATCTTTTGGTTTCTTTGATTGTCTTCTTAAATTTTATTAGATACCCATTAGCACATCTTTTTGATTAATAAAATTTTCTATATTATTTTCATTAGGTGCTCATTTCTCACGTGGTTTATTTTTTGCTTTCTCATTTTCTTAGCCATAGTTGTGCAAACATAAAAAATGAAAACGTAGGTAAAACATAAGTAAATCAACAACCATACATCCCACAACACACAATCACATAAGACATGCACACAATGAGTGCAAAATGCTGTCATATATATAAATATTTAGTATTTCTAAAAAATGGGTACATAAAACAATTATTGCTATGTACCTTGTGGTATGATATTATAATGTATATGGGTTGATGGAGATGTCGACGTGCGGTACTCATGTCCCTTACTCACATGTTTATATTATGTAGGGTCACATATGAATTAATTATATTGGGTAATGATTCAGCCTACTTTGGGATTAGGGGTTCGCAACCCATTAAGAGTATCATATGCCTTTATAAAGGAGAGGAATGTCATTATGAGATATGTGAGGTATGAATTGAGTATTCTACTTGGTAGAAGGATATTGGAGGTGTCTCCCTCAAAGTGAAACTCCCATATTGGGAGATCGTGCATTTATTCCTCAAGGAGTATTGTATGGTGTTGCCGTACCTTAAGGGTATTCTTCTATTTCTGAATATATTGAATGTTAGGACCTCTTGGCCAACAAATATTTCTTGTGTTGTGTTGATCTTCATCATATTTTGCATATTGTTTGAATTATTCATTTATTATATAGAAGATCCTATCAAGTGGTATCAAAACATCGATTTGGGAAAACTTTTAGGGTGAAACCCTAATATTAGTGATTCACTTATATATTGAGATCAACTACAAAATTTTCAGATTATTTTTGTGGGAAGTGCCGAAATCATGTAAGATACCCTCATAATTTTAGATTTTTTGGACTTGTTTTGCAAGAGTTATCACCATTTTAGGGTGAAAATCTAATTATGAATATTCGTCAATATCTTAAAAATGACTAAGAAGTTTTTTGCAATTTTTTTACTAGAGTGACGAAACATTTCAAGGAAGCTGCAATCCAAATTTCATAATTTTTTTGAGTCATTTCGAGGAAGATATTGCACTTTTAGGGTTTTCCACAAATTCGCTCCACATGCCACGATTTTCCAAAATTTTGTATTTTTTTACATTTTCAGAAAGCTCTCAAAAATTTAATTAGGGTTTGTTCTCTGTATTTTCTGGTTTAAGGCCGACATCTCACATAAATTGCTAGGTAAAAGACTTTGCCAAAAGAGCTTGTTTTTGAAACCCTAATTTGTGTGCATCATGGATATGCAATCTTTCCATGGAGATTGTGAGATTAATGCTAAAAAATGGTAGATCCAATTTAAGGAAACTTATTTTTCATGTGACATGATATGCTTTCATGTTGTTTATTTGTCTTGGTGGTCCAACTCAGACTTATTTCTATCAATTGACACAAGAGTGGATAACTTGGTCTTGGGAGGAACTATAACAGGTTTTCTTAGCTAGATGGGATCAAAAAAAGGAAGAAGACGAGGATGAAAATAATAAGACAAAGTAAAGGTTAAGGGTTTAGAAAGTATAACGCCGAAGAAGGAAGCGTCACTATTTCAATTTTATGGATGCATTAAAAGGAAGAAGGTCATTGTTTCCATAAACCCTAGCAACAAACATAACTTCATCAACATGGATTTGGCTCAACTTCTATATGTTCCAACAAAGAATATCAAGGAAGCTGACGTGGATGGTAAATAAATTTAAGTTTTTGAGGATTTGAAACTTACTATGGACAAATATGCTTAGCATTCAGATTTTTATGCTTTGGATATGGTTGGTATAGATATTGTTCTCGAATATCCTTGGTTAGAGACCTTGGGAACAATTAATATTAATGTGCAAAAGAAATTTATGAAGATTTGGTATAAGAAAAGAAGGTCACTTTATAGGATATCACGCTTAATGAAGAACAAAGAAAGGTCAAGTTAGAGCATGAAAACGATTTTGAAGATGGCGAAGAATGGAATAACGATGATTCAGAAGAAGAACATGAAGAAAAAGAAGATAATAACAATTCATGTATTCAAGAGAGAACAATAAATAACATGCCAAAAGGGGGAAGAGGAAAAGTTTGATACTGAAGTTGCAGCAAATAAACACCCACATCATCATTAGAGGCAACAATCATGGAGGCATATCAGGGTACATCAGAACAACAATCAATATGGATATACATGTCATTGGAGGAACAATTACTATGGTTATACATGGAATCATTAGAGTAATAATTATGTGATAGGGAATTATAGGAATAATTGCTATGGTTATGCATGGAAGCCGATGAGGACCAACTATGGACATGATAAGATAAGATAAGATACATATATTAATGTCCAACAAATGACCAAAAAATTAGGTCAAAGGGATTGTAGAAAACAAGCACTGAAACAAAGCGGGAAAACCAAAGAGTTCCTGAGAAAGACAAATACAAAAGCCAAAAGAGATGGCCAACCGGAAGGAGAAACCACCCACACCCAAAATGGGGGTGGAAATACAAGTGAGAGGAAGAAAGGGGGAAAGACGACCAAGGAGGAGAAGAGGAAAGCCCATCAAGAAATGGTAGATCCATCTCTCTTAACATCCGAAGCCGATAGGAAAAAGTTGAGGATAGAATGCCGACCCGTTGAATAGAGTCTGCCTACTATGATGCTGTCTGGACACAATGCTATCCCTCTAATTCCTGGTGGATCTAGTCTGTCTCCTGAGGCAAAACCTAGTACTGACATGCCTGTGATTGCTTAAGGAACCATGTATGGTTTCCCTGGGCCGAACCAATTTGGAGGAAGAAGTGGGGTCGGTCTCATAAGGGCGCTTAGTGCCTCTCCCCAAAGGTAACACTGTGTAAAAGGAAGTGATCCGTTGGGTAGAATCCAGTCAAGGATGCCGCTGAAGAGTGTGCTCACAAAGCTTCAAAGCCTCTTGTAAGTATAAAGCTAGGCACCTCTGATCCTCAAACTTGAAGAAGTCAGAAAGATCCCGCGTCCTCCTAAATAAACAATGGAACCTCCCTCTGATCTCGTAGTAAATGGGGCACCGAAGATGAAGTGTGTTTCTATCTTGGTCTCCTTGAGACTACACAGATGGCAAATCCTGTCCGAACGATCAAGGTGGTGATCCGTCTCACACCAGAGTTTATGAGAGCCAATCTTGAATTGATCAAGGGGATGCGAAGGGCATGGATCCAGTGATGAAGGGTGGACTGAGGAATGACAATGAAACCGTCCCTTAACTCGAAGAAATGCTCAACATAAAACACCATCTTGGGACGTAAACCCCCAGAGTATTTTACCAAGTGGTACGGATGAACTCCCTGTAAATATCCTATCCGATGATCCTGTTCATCTCCTGTTAAGTAGGTAGAAGGTGGCTCGGTGCATCCAATGGATACCGAAAAGGTGGAAGATGGTCCATCTGAATATCAATTGCCCCCAAAAGTTCGGAGACCTCAGCATACCAACCGTGACCCCGGTGTGGGGAGTTTGAAAGAGCAATAGCCTCTGATGAATAGTATGCCAAGTACAGGTACTTGTCTCGCCCTTTGGCAGTGATTGCGAAGCCCCGAATGCGGTGTAAGAAAGAAACCAAGTCAAACATGGTCTCCAATTTGAAAGGACGGGCTCGAAGCTCTGCCAAAATAATGTACTGGGGTATAGTTTTCTTACACTTGATGAAACGACAAAGGAGAAGTGTCTGAACCCTCTCAACGGAGGCCCAGTCAGTACCCAACATAGAGGGTCCCCAAGTAATAAAACCATAGAGAATTGTGGGTCTGATGAGGGAGTCCATGAGGGACATTTTGGAGATGTCTTGAAAGTGATGGCAGAAGCACTGTCTCTCTAGAATAACTAAGGAACCATAGCCCTTATTGACACGAGGCCGGAGGGCCTATCTCAAATTGAAGCTAGAGAACATAATCCCCAAGTAAGTATAAGAGTTGGTGATCTCAATCTCCTCACCCCTGAAGAAGTGGAGATGTGAGGTCTTCAAACCATTGAAGACTGTAACCTTGGTTTTACCCAGGTTAACTGGTGTCCCCGAGATTTCACCCTGAAATCTAGGACTACCCCTTTTAAAATTTTTCGTTCTGTTTAAAGTAACGGGTCGTTTTGTGTTTGTTTTGTCTGCAGTTGTTTGCATTGCTCTAAGATATCCCCAAAGAGTCATAAAAACCAAATTCGCCAAATACCCACATGCTAAAACTCACTCTATCCCTTCGCTAGGTTTTGTCTGAGAGAATTTTATTTCTTTATTTATTAAATAAATAAAGTTCTTTTAAAAATAGATTGAGCCAAAATTGGAGGATTTAGGTTATATAAAGCACTTCACCCCATCATTATTACCACAGAACATTCATCCGGGGGGGAAGAATTTTTGAAGATCAGCTAATTGGAGAAATTTTTCGAGCAATTGCTTGCAGTTGTTTTTGTTTTGTTTTATTTCTTTTTGTCTGTGTTTTGGTTTGTTTTCTCCGGCAATTCCCATAGCCTATTCATCCTTCTTGCCAAATCTTTCCCCAGGCTTAGGATTTTGAAAAGTTGTCCAGTATTTTTAATTACTAATCTTTCTACAGGCAATCAGAGCTCAAGATTCTTTCAGAAGATTACAAGAAGTCGCTTGGTCCAAAAAGGTGCAAAAATGGATTTTATGAAAATAAGAAAAATATTGCCATCAATGCGTAGAGCTCGAGAAAATATGCACTTTTAGAAAAACCGACACCTAAAACAGAGCCACAGAATGAAAGTTATGGCACATGCAAGTTTTGTTGCTACATCTTCCAGGACCCTTTCCAAAAATGGCAAATTTTATTCTCTCCTTGTGTTTTCTTCACCAAAAATCCAAAAAAGGAAAGAAATGCAGTCTTCATGCCAGTCGTAGTTTTCAAAGCTGCCTTCCGCATCCAATTTCTACGTTGCCTTCAATGATGAATTTTCACGCAATTTTAAAGGCAGAAGTCACAATGCAAGTTGCTCTTTTTGGGATAAATAGATCTAAGTTGCAATGGGAATTTCCGCAGTGGCAGGAAGATGGGAATTTCTTGTGTGCATAGGTTACTTTTTCCCATCAAGTTAAAGTCACTTAAGTTGCAATGGGAATTTCAGAGGAGGCTGGAAGATGGGAATTTCTTACCTGTAACGCAAGGTGAAAATTCCCATTATAAAGAAAAATCACTTAAAACACCGGCAGGAATTTCTTGCCTGCATAGCAGGTTACTTTTTCCCATGAAGTCAAAGTCACTTAAGTTGCTAATGGGAATTTCCGCAGTGGCAAGAAGATGAGAATTTCTTATCTGCAACGCAGGGTGAAATTTCCCATGATGAAGGACAAGTCACTTAAGTGGAAGAGGGGGTTTTTGAAGCTGCAGTGCAGGGTGGAAATTCCCATAAACTTGACTTCTTATTTTTAGCACTCACCCTTGCCAAAAAGTGCGACCCATTCTGGCATAGCTAAGTGCCTAAAAGCTGACTTTTTTTTATTAATTGCCGGGAAACATTCAGTTTTGGCGCCTAGGGTTGGAGAAGCTTTCTTTTTATTAGTTAGAGCATCTGCATGCTGATGTGAGTGCACAAGTGAATAAAATAATATCTTTACCTTGCTTGGAATGCAAGCAAAGTCTAAAAATAGAGGGCAGCAGGCTTTATAAGCAGATTTTGGTGATGAAAATTGAGTATTCATGTCATGGACTCCATATTTGTCTGAATCAATTGTAGGTATTCATCACAGGTGCTCATGTTGGCGAAGAAAACAGAAGTCAATGTTAGATACATTGAATATATCTTTCGAATCAGAAGAAATTGCTAGATCTGCACAAATTGATCCAATTACAAAGGATTCTGGCAGAATTAAAAGAAAAGAGCTCAGACAAAGATTATTCCAGGCATAATGAAAGAGATGGGTCAGTAGAATCGTGCATTGCTTCCAGATATGCTGAAATCAATGATACAGACATAGGCCCTGAACCTATCACCGATTTAATTGACAGATCCAGAGCTGGAAGGACATCTCTTATGTGGGCAATTAAAAGTAGCGGGATCATTCAAGCCTTAGCATTTCCAGTCACAACCCAATTGCCTGAATTTGTTATGGAATGTGCCAAGTCTTATCATCCTCTTCCCAGAACAATTCGAGATGCGGCAGGGAAGACAATTATCAAGTTGGATGCACAATTTATTAATTATTGCCTTAAACTTCCGGCACGGCCAGTGGTGATTGCAATTAGCATGCAGGATGCCAACAACAGATGGGAAAACACTGAGTCACATGTTCGACAAGTATATTCAGTTTCAGAACAAAGAAAAAGCGTAGAGTATGACGGCCAACATATTTTCTTTCTTCTTCCCTTCCCTCCCTTATTCTTATTTCTCGGACAAAATTGTAAAACTAAAGTCATTGGTTAAAAGCCATTTCTTCTAGTTATTTGAAAAGGTTCTAAATTGAGAATAGGTGGCAGACATGAAAAACTTTGATTTAATCTTCAGATGCATGTCATGAGGAGAGAAATCTCAGGGAAAGATTGCCGAGTTGTTTTCTTTATAGCTTCTACATGTGTCAGTTTAGTTATCGATTACCTATTTGTAATTGCCTTCTGTACACTATAAATAGAGGAAGAACCTACGAGTTAAATGATCAGAATTTGTAATCAACATTCTTGTGTTCCAGACTTTGAGCCGAAACCTTTGATATCTTTCCGAACGCTAAGGAATAGAGAGGAGACAGATTTTCGGAGAACTTTGTGTCAACGGTGCATTTGTTTCTTATTTCTTTTTGGATCTTTGCATAAACTTTGTGTTATCTTAGATCTGGATTTGAATCTTTCCTTCGCTTTGAATTCTGCATTTCTAGATCTGTTTGTTTCATCTATGTGCATGTGACCAACTCTGTTAACTATTGGTCAGGTTGCACATCTTGCTTTTCTGCTCGCATTCAATTATTTCCCAACCTTCTGCATATATACATTCCTTACAGCTGCTTACTTGCTGCAAAATTGCCTAGCTATGGTGCATGAGCTATGTGGTTAAAATAAAACCAATAGATAGTTATTAAAGATATATAATTGACAAAATCTTACATGGAGCCTCACCGGTAAATGAGGGAAATTTATCTCATGACTGCCTAGGTTTTCAGCTATGCAGAAAATCTAGCCAACATTAACCGTAAACTACCGAAGATTGCAAAACAAGGCAAAGCCATATCTAGCTGTCTCTGTAAGCCCTCTAGAGAAGAAGCTGGAGGAGTTTAACCACAACATTTGCAATCACAAAGAATGAATATCAAAACCTGTTTGCAGAAGGCACCCATCACTGTCCTGAATATGCTCATGGAGAAAAGCTTCTTACTCTATGATCATCAATGTCTAGCTATCCAAAATAGAGTTGGGGATAGGGGGCACCCCAAGCTTTACCCCAATGGTACTCCTGATGAACATTGAGGATCTCTATACTTAAGAGGTGTAGAAGCGGCCCAAAACATTCTTGCACATCAAGCATGATGGTCTGTGAGAAGGGTCTCGAAAATGCCAATGTCAGGGAGTCTTTGAAAAAGTGCCTTTGGTGGAACCGAGTCAAAAGGCTTTCCGAACTTATCCATAAAGCAACAATAGACTTTCGCCCGAGTGATGACATGCCTCCTCAATGATGGCTCAGAGAGTGAAGATATGGTCGGTAGTTATGGTGACCAGGCTGAAACCCAGCTATGCCCCCTGGCTCTAAGGTTCCTGCGTCTCTAACTCCTCGGATAACTGCATATGTAAGATTGTAGCATAAAGTTTGGAGAATGTATGACCCACCAAAATAATGAATCCTGTAGTTGTTGGGATCATCAGAGTTGGGACCCGATTTGTGAATTGGGTGATTATGATATGATGTGTACCAAGATAGCGGAAAACCCGAGCAAACCATGTGAGCCTTGAAGAGTTCAGTCAAATAACTACAAAGAACCTCTTGACCAAGTTTGAAGATTCCGCTTGGAATCCCACCTCATCCGCTGCCCTACTATTGGTTCATCATCCTGATTGCCTCTATCATTGTAGTATGGGTGAAAAGGTGACACAAGGAAGGTGGGTTTGTCAGCTTGGATATGTGGCTGTCCGGGAATCATCATAAAGAGTGAAAAGCCACGTGTGAGATAACATGGAATGGGGATTAAGCTCGAAGGGAAGAGATCCAATGGTGGGGTTAATGGTCCCTGCCAAAAATGCTAAGGAGAGTGCTGAAGAGACTCACATAAAGTTCATCTACGCTGGGAGATGAAGAGGCTTTATTTCGGCATAAAGGAGACACCAGTATTGAGGCTTTCAAGGTAGGATAGGAGGGATGGGCATGGTTAAAGGCATGCTGTAACTATCTGTGGAAGGTTGATTTCACTCGTCATCATACCATTTGTTCATATGGAAAGTTTATGCAAGTTTGGTATGTGGCAAAGGAATCTTAGGTGGAAATAGGAAAGGACATAAAGGAGGCCTCCTAGATGATGGAGGAAAGGAGGGTGTATTTGGCAGCAACATTATCCATAGAAAAGAACTGGGACTAAGGGGGAGAAGTTGCCTAAGGTTGGAGGAAAAGGTATCAGGATCCCCTTTGTTGAAATGAAAAGTGGTACAAGGGAGGCCATGAAGGGGGGAGTAGTGACGGGAGGGGGAGGAATGTTGATACACAGGGACGTACACATAGAAGAGCATGATCAATACAAGGAGATTTGGATGGAATTAGAGTTGCGCAATGCCAATATGGAACCATGTTTAGAGATGTATCACCCGGTAAGATCACAAATGAGTGGTTGGATGATCAAGCACGGTGACAAGTGTGCAATCAGTCAAAAGTGCACTCATTACCATGGTTTCTTCTCATACTTTCCGGGATGAAACATTTCAAGGATTTTAGGGCATGTTATGTACCTTCGGATATGATATTATAATGTATATGGGTTGATTGCTATGATTTTGACATATGGCTCACATCCCACTTACTTAGATGTTTATAATATATGGGGTCGTATAGGAATTAGTAATATTGGGTAATGAGTCGGTCAAATTGGGATGAGGCGTTACCTGCCCATTAAGAGTATTGTAGGCCTATATAAAGGAGTGGAATGTCATTATGAGATATGTGAGGTATGAGTTGAGTCTTCAACTTGGTAGAAGGAGGTGTTCCCCTCCGAGTGGAATTCCCATATTGGGAACTTGTGGAGTTATTCCTTAAGGAGTATTGTATGGTGTTGTCCTATCTTAAGGGTATTCTTCTATTTCTGAATATATTGAATACTATGGCATCTTGGCCCCAAATATCTCATGTGTTGTGTTGATCTTCATCATGTTTTGCATATTATTTGACTTATTCATTTATTATATGTGAAAATCCTATCAATTATATACAAAATCCTCTATCGCTCATACACCTTCGCCCCTTAGAAGAGGAGCTGCCACATTATAAGCGGATGGGGTCTAACTACTTGTTTGAATAGAGCAAGCTAAGGATGCAGTTCTAGATCTAGTTCCTTGCTACTTGCCTTTTGCACGAGCAACCTGAACCATAGAACTCGACTATGGTGTCCATGACTTGCTGTTGTCTCTCAATAGTTGTGCGGGTACCAACCAATCTGCTTTGTGGCTAATGCTCTTTGGATATCCGTTAGCATACGCAACAAGGTCCCCATATCTCCTTGATTTGCGGCTACAAGGGCTAACTTGTGGCGCTCTAGCTCCCATACTGTCTCTCCAACGAGCCTAAAGGCTCCTACATGCTCCCTTGCCGATGACACCACTAGATCCGGTATCAATTCCATGTCTCTCCTACAAAAAACTTCGTCCAAGATCTCGTGGTGCAAGCCCTCTATGAGTGCTCACCAATCAACCTTTGGCTCCTCTGCACGAATTACACATTAACAATTTTAGCACCTATACAATCTACTATACTATCATCCGACCTCGTAACATGCATCTCTACTCTAGGAAAGGAAAACTTGAATACAATCTTATACATAATCATATCTCGATGTCCTGGTTAGTCTTCTATGACTGCCCCATCGGCCTACCCGCCTAGCACAATGTCATCATCATTGTTGTATTGTGGTCTCAATGTCGTGTCTCATCAATGGAGAACTCTGTCCAAGATCTTGTGGTGCAAGTCCTTTATAAGCGCTTGCTAATCGACCTTTGACTCTTCTACACAAATCACACATTAATTTTTTTAGCACATAGAAATCTACTATACTATCATCCTACTTCCTAACATGCATCTCTACTCTAGGAAAGGAAATAACTTGAACACAATCTTACACATAATCATGCCTTGATGTCTTGGTTGATCTTGTACGACTGCCCCATTGGCCTTCCCTCCTAGCATGTGTCATCATCATCGTTGTATCACTGTCTCATAGCTACTAAATGCTGCCATCTATCTCTCTAGACGACTATAACTAGTCCCTGCCTATGTGGCCGAGATCCTTTCTCAAGATCTCTTGCTAGAATGTCTCGGATCTTAACCCCCATAGGTGAGAGATATCCACCGCCTGGTCTTCATAACCACCAATCCTGATGCCAATGTCTAATTCTCCCTAGATCTCCCTGAGTTGGGGCATCCCCCTGAGCTAGGGCATCTCGCTTAAGATTGCTCTCTATCTCATGTACCCACAACTCTCCTGCCGCCTTTGCATCTAACCTCCACTACCCATGACCTTGACCCTGTGGCTATCGACAATGCTTCTGTGGTCTCAAAGGTGGGACCACGAGCTTTGATCCATGTTCACCTCTCCCTCTTGGCTCCCTAGCATGTTGAGGATGGTATAGGGGAAGTTGTAATGCTACCACGGGCTGAGGTTATATGAAAATATTAGAATGTGTGGAGAGAGAAAGAATAAAGAAAGATTAGAATGTACAAAGAATGAATGAAGAGAAACTGAAATGCACACATTCATTGTGTGTCCATTTTATTATGTGAGAGATGGTTACAAAATGGTTCAAGTGGTTACAACCGTTTATTAGTTAACACTTAACTAATATTAACTTAATGCTAATTATAAACCTTTTATGCTAATACCTTGTTTGAAGGTTTACACTTAGAACATACTGAGAGAAGATTGAAGTAACAAAACCAAACAAGACCATGCATTCTTCAAAAGCTTTTCCCTTTGAAAACAGTCCGTTCACCAGGTAGATCTCCATCAAGTTGCCTCCTTGAACCTCGTAAGGTGTAGTTCCCAAGCTGAATTTGTGAGTTCCCAGATTCCACCTCAAACTCCTGAATTATAGAATCTCTCGAATTATTTGACAATCATCCATACTAAGCTACTCCCACAGTGCTCCATCAAGTTGTCTCATGACCATGGCAAGGGTAAATTCCCAAGATCCATAGACTCCCAAACTATCTAGGTAACCATTCGTGTCAAGTTTTACCTTACACTGTATCCCTTACCATCTTCAAAGTGTGGGGCTTCTTTTAAAATACGTGCTTTCTATTAGTGAGTTTTCCCTTGTTGTATGTAGAAGGTAGATTGTTAAATAAAATAGCTTTGGCATCTCGTCATCCACTTTAGTATTGATTTCTGCTGGCTGATGAGAGACCTAATATCGACTTCATCATCCATTTTCACACCAATTTTAATTTCCAAATCATAAATTAATGCAACAAAATGAAAGTGATCGTCTATACAATTGCTGACTTTAGGCACTGAAATAAATTTAACAAAGGGAAATATAATTATGTATTCTAATTGTCTCGAAAATCAATGCAAATAATTTTTAATGTTTGAATTTGTTCAATGTCATAGTCATCTACAAAATATTTTGTAAAGATAAAATACTAAAGAATTGTCTTCTTTTCTGGACTGAAACAAATAAATTTCATGCCTCGTGCCCTGGAAATCCCTCAAAAAGTACAATTGTTTGTGTTTAAAATTCGTTCAACCCTCGACTGATCAATTAATGGTGTCTGCATTTCTAAGCTTTCCAACCCTTTTCAGCCCTCACGACCAATTTGCAGACCCTCATGACTCCCTTTGAATAAGTCACATGACTTTATTAATGCCCTCCAATGCTGACTCTGTTTATGCCCTAATCTATGAGCTTAAAATGGCGTCGATTTATGCCCTAAATAGGAATGGTCATGATTAATCTTCATTTATTTCGTGAGTGAAACTTGTTGAAGTTTAAAACTCTTGTCACGTGCCCTAGATGCATTCGAAAATATACTGAATGCTGCTTCCTACTCTTTCTCCTTGATTTGTAGATCCCTTCGAGCACTAAGGGCTCTAATACCAATGTTAAAATATGTGGAGAGAGAATAAAGAAAAATTAGAATGTACAAAGAATGAATGAAGAGAAATCGGAATGCACACATTATTCATTGTGTTTGTCATTTTATTATGTGAGAGATGGTTACAAAATGGTTGAAGTGGTTACAACTGTTTATTAGTGAATGCTTAACTAATATTAACTTAACGCTAATTATAAGCCTTATATTCTAATGGTGATCCCCTGTGAGACTCATAGATGGCCAATACAACCACCTATCCACTGTGCCCGCATAAGGCCTGCATACTATTTAATCTCTCTGTTTTGTCTACAATCTTATGTATCCCACTCGAGCTTTGATTGTTAGGCCTCTCTTCCTGAAGTTTAGGTGCATCTGTTACTATTGGCAATGGAGTCCTTGTAGGCCAATACGTCGGAAACCTCTCATATATCCAGGTTAACAATAGGATTATTGGTCCAATCGCTAGCTACTGCCTCACTCTCATCCTATATAGATCATGTGCCAACTGCATCCATATCCTTGTACCCTAGCTATACATCGTGCCCTCCTCCCTCTAATGCTGCCTGACATGCCACTATAGCAAAACGGGGGACACCTCCATTTGAGTTGTGGCACAAAATCCATGCCATCACCATCCCTGTAATCGCCTTCCAGATATCCAAAATGATTGAGTTGTAAATTGTCTCGAGGTGAATTGTTAGTGATTGCAGATTGTACTAATTCTCCCATGTGGCCCACTCGGCAAGCTCTCTCCTCTGCATTTGTCTCGGGGACATTAGAAAACATGTGGTCCCCACTAATCGGCAATCCCGATACAAGATGAACATCCTCCAATGTGAAGGTAGTCTCTATCGTGTCCCCACCAACCGTCTATGTGAAGGCACTAGATTGGATCTCCTAGTGACTAATGAACATGTGTAACAAGTCTACATCCAATGGGATGCGACACATTTGCATAATACCTCCAAAACCTAGGGCCACTAGTTGTGATTTGTCGTGGTTGTATAAAGATCTCAATAAATTTGGTAACCATGTGGTGTTAATTGTCCACCATAACCGGATGCGTCTCTTAACGTGCAAATCATCAAACAACATTCGCCCGTCAGTGTTAGCCAGAGAAAAGTTGATAAATCAATCAAAACATCAAAATCTAATTAAAATCCCCACATTCTTACGCCATTGGCCATGCAACATAATTGTAACGACCTTGTGGGAAAATCTATCTAAAACAACTGCATGGACCATACTAAACAAAATGGCATCAACCATGTATTAATCATTTGCCTGACAAACAACATTGGCCTTTTTGCCAAAACAACATCGGCCATGTTGGGGCATTTTAGCAGCATCGACCCTCTTATGATTTTTTTGGTCCAACATGGCCAATGGTGTTTGGCGGAAGGCCGTGTGCCCTTTTTTCATTCAAAAATTTCAAAAAACTTAACCTAATGATCTCCTAATGCAAAATGCTCCCAAACCCACCTAGAGTTTGTCAACCCCTATGTTTTGACACCTCTTCAAATTCCACTACCTAGATTTGCCCTAGGAACTATTTTTGTATTTTCATCCTAATAACTCATTCCCAATTCAAAAACAAAACCTACTTATGGATTCACCGTAGCATGGCCTCCTCGGCCTTCGCATCATGCACCTATATTGCCTCCTCGTGTTCTAGCCATCGTCTCTCATTTTGTTTAAATCAAACAATCCAGAGCTCCAAAATTTGAAAGTCAATAAACACAAAGTGACAAATAAATAGGTTGATCTATTATTTATAGGTTTTCAACTGAAAATTTTGAACCTTATCCCGCGACATCCAGATTTTGTAAAACTGCAATATCTTGGCAACTGTAACTTTGATTTCCATTTCAGAAGAAGTGCTATGACCGTATTCTCAAAACAAATCCAATCGTATCTTGTGTGCATTTATTTGAATTTTTTCGAAAATCACCTATTTTTTGGCTTGTGATTCTTACCTACCTAGTTTGTGTTACACCTATCCTCATTTACCCCCTATTTTCCCCATCTTCATGTTTGTTAGAGCATATTTCTCCTGATGCTCCTTTTATCATCTCTATATCACCCTTTCATTCTTTTTATTCATCTTACAACCTACTTACAATGTACTTATGACCTATTTTTCTCCTATCTAGCTACCTATATGCCATCATTCTATCATCTTTCCATGAGCTCCCCCTTAAACTAGGCTTTGTTGCTTATTTATCTAATCTATCTTCAATTCTTTCTTTTTAGTTGTGTATTATTTGGGTTCTCATAGCAACTCTTTCTACATCATGGTGATTCCACTATGCGGACACACTAGTGGGAAGGTAAGTATGCTTTATTTGAATTCATTCTTTTATCACTTTTTATTGCTCATTCAGTTAACTCGTTTTGATTTTATTTTTGCATTTTGTTTTCCCGAAGACCATCTCATGTACACTTTTTGTGACAAGTGATGATCTTCAGTTTGGGGCATATGTATAAACCTAATTTTTCACTCTCACTGATTGTTGCTCTTCTCAGACGCTATTGGCGTGTTGGCTTCCCCAGAGCGATATCCTTAGGTAGATTGCCGAGAGTAGGCGTAACCAAAAACAATTACATTGCACTGGCTAGCAGTGGTACTTATGAGAGGGGCATGATGTGCAGTCCATGTTACGACACCTTAGATACCTTTTATACAATGTTATACAAAGACTCTTCTCCTACCAAAAATGCGTCTCGGAGGTTGGTACTTGTTGGTACTCGTTTCGGAGACTGGTACTTGTTGGTACTTGTCTCAGAGACTTGCATTTAAGTGTTTTCTAAAAAATATATATTTTATATTCTTGATCTTTTAGGTATGATGAGATATCCAAGATAAATATCAATATAATTACTTTTATCTTTTGTCAACATCTAATATTTTAATTTAAAAAAGGTAATACTATTTTTCTTAGGTTGTATATTATTTTTTTCTCTAAAATTTACATATACATGGTTTTGCCATCTCATAGTACCTGTCTCCTATTTTTTCAAAAATGGTGTGCATGTTCCCGTCTCCTCGTACTGGTACCAGTACCCGTTTCTTGGTAACTATGCATTTATACCTTTATAGTCATCCTTTTAAAGTCTCCCTACAACATCACCTTACTATCCTCTTATGGTTGCCTCTATATTTATTTACAACAAATTTATACCTCTGTCATATCACCTCTCATCTGCTGCAAAGTCTTTCTCCATCCTCCAAGACTTCCTATTAGGACTCCATGATAACACATTACCTCGAGCCGACAATGTCAACTATGGTTGATGTTGTCTAGCTTTTATTTTTGATAGCCAACTGCATTGACCGTAGTCGATGCTGTTAGCTAAAAGAAATTGTAATGTTTAATTATGATCCTATATATATGTGGCATTTGAGTGTTTCCACCATCACAGCATATTCAGTCATTCGGTTTGCTTGTGGTGTCAAATATGCTCTTAAGGTCTTGAAGGTCTTGAAAAAAGTCTTGCTTATCTTTTAGAGTCTACACTTGGAGCATTGGGTACTCGGGCGTCCCAAGCATAAGAGCTACACTTTCCATGATCTGCCCAACCTTTGGAGTTTTCAGCAAGTGGCTTTTTTAGGTTTTATTCTATTCGTTTATGATCCCCCACATCAACTCTCTCATAAGGTGCCACTAACACTGGGGAAAGTTAATGTGTCAATGGTGTCTGCATAAAGGTATGTATCTCTAACTTCTCATTTCTTTTATGTTATTTCATATTTGATTGATTGTTTGATTGGTCATGCATAGGATAAAGTAGAGTAGCATATTCTTAATCAACTGCATTATTATTTATCAGTCCTTACCTTACAATCCGCCATTTGGGCTTTATAACCTATCGATCCTTACTATCCATGTTTACAAACCTTTGTGTATCTCTATCATGTTGCAACCTTGTTTAAATCATTCTATTATTGAGATCTAATTGAACATCACTCTCCTATCCTTGATCTAGGCTTTGGAACACTATCTTTCATAGAGTGTGGACTATTGTCTTTCTAGATCTACATCTTTAGCAACCTGCAACCCTCTTGTGTGCATATTTAGAATGACCACTTTTTTATCCTATTCTATGTTATCTAGAAGAGAGGATATTTTATTAGACCATTCTTTACTTGCATATAGGGCCCACCATGCCAAATGTGAGAAAATGAGGAGGATGAAGGTGTCTTTTTAGTTGCTTGCATGGCGGGGGTGGGCTGAGGGGGCATCACATTAATCTATTACCATCTACGTGAGTAATTATATCATCCAAAGGATACTTAACACCTCTAATAGTCGGTATAGGTTGGAAGGAGGAGGTAGTTTATGGCAGTTCTAGGAAACCCGTGGAAAGCTTAATTATTGAAGTTGATCACTTATAGGAGCTAAAGATCCAAGTTCCTCTGATCTGGATTGAAAAAGGTAGCAAGTAGGCCTCCTAAATCTCTATACAAGCAATAATATCTCCCTCAATTCTCATAGTGCTCCTTTGTCTCCACATCATGGTGAGAATAGAAGCAACAAATCCCATAACTTAGGGGAATATAATGGTCAATCTCAATCTACAACTAGTGGGAGCAGGTCCTCAATAAAGGAAGAAGGATCCTAAGGCCATCATTCTATTGACGTTGAATATAGTTGGAATGGATGATAGTGCCACTGATAGTTGACAAAAAAACTTGTCATAGAAAGCCGTCTTAGGTCTAAGAGGTTGTTATGGAGAGATCCAAGCGAGTTGAATAAATTACAAATAGATCCCTCTTTGATTACTTTATTAATCACCCCTTTTCGAAAGTAGGTGGGGTGTGGCATTTAAAGAGTATCTTAAGGGAATGGGCTGGTCGATGGAAATGTTGATAGATTGTAGAAGAAAATTAATACTTTTAAGTGATGCCATTGTTGCTATCTAGGGGTTTATAGAAGCAACCTGGTGTGAAGGACAAAGGGATAAATATGATATCTCATTTGATGCGAGGCTAGATCATGCAAAGACTTAAGTATATGGTGATGGAAAGCCTAAAGATGTTGTCAAGACGAGGAGGCTCAACACCGAATTCAGCTTGGACAATGAATTGAGTATCCATTTGTTTACAATAGATAGTACGCTGAATCAAGATAGTTCGAACTTCGAACCCTTTGAACACACTGCCAATCAAGAGCCCCCTAAGCTTTTACTCGAGTCACAGACCGATATAGAACAATTGGTTTGATGGTAGTGTCAAAGGGTTGCATCTTCATAGGGATGTCTTGGGAATGCATCCAAAAGAATTGATGCGTGAAAGACAAAAAGAATGTCCATTATATAGGTTCAACTTTGAGGAGTGCTTAAGATTGAGATATGACCTATGAACAAAACCCTTAAGATTTTATAGGCCCGCCTTTGTAGAATAATTTCAAAGTTGGAGGGAACACCTTTGGTGGTATTGAAGATCATAGCCTTAGTTTTAGAAAGGATAATCAATAATAGTTGAAGCTCAAAAAAACGAGTTAGCATGCAATTGTCTATGTAAATCCTCACAAGAACGAGTGAGGAGGACATCATGTACAAAAATTATTATAGTAATTAGGTCATGATGTAAGATGCAACCATCCATTGTATATGTGTTGTTGAACAAAGTGTTCAAGTTCATCCATGTAGATTCCAAAGATGGTTGGCAAGAGAGGACACCCTTGTTTATAGTACTATACACAATCAGGGAGTCCAAAACTAATGATCAACTATCTCATAGAGCCTCATGATACTGGTAAAACAAGCCATATGATTTAGTCCCAAAACAAGACATATAATTTAGTCCCAAGTCTTTACATTTTAGTTGCCCTTTAAAAAAACTCTAAAAAATGAGGGATGCTGACTTTGTGTTGTCCTTTTTGCCAATGGAAGATTTGGATACATTCCCATTGATACCCATTGCTATGGGTACATGTCACGTAGGAAATTGAGGGATGGGGGTGCGACCCATAGAATACACAAATAATTGAGAAGACCAACAGGAAATCTTCTCGAGGGTAGCTTGAAAATAAAAACTACGATAGTTTGTAAAATTATTTTGAAGCTTGTGTGTCCCCTCGATTTGAATTTATTGCACTCCATCTCCTCAAAACTAAAATTTTCATGTCCAAGACCATGGCATAAAGTTTGGAAAATGTGTGCTCAATCATGGTAGTTCTGTAGATTTCCGGGTCTTAGTATCACATCCCACTTTTGGGACCCCCGAATTTGATGTTTGCGAGGCTGTCATTAGGTTGTATCAATTGGCGAATGCAATTTTAATCTATTCAAAACTTCCATTAAAGGTATGTTAGCATATGGATTTGCATGCATGCAAAGGATATGCAACAGTAAGGGAATGAAGTCCCTCCTCAATGAAGGTGAGGTTGCCTTTATTGAAAACCAAAACTGTATTTACATCTATACATTCAAAATTGTATGTGGGGGGTGTTTTGGAACATCAAATGGAAAGAAATGTGAATGAGGGAGATGGAATGGAATGAAGGAAATAAATGGAAAGGAATGAATGGAAGGAACACACAATAGTTAGGTAAAAGCAGAGCCTAATATCTCATAGAGGAGAACAATGAATAACTAACTCAAATAAAGCAGAGTTTGAATAAGCTAAACAAGAATAAGTAAAAGGGAACACACATGAGCAAGTAAATATCAGAGCTTGATCACTGTGAACAAGAACAACAAATTAATAGTGTTGACAATAAGATCAAAGACAATATTCGCATGCAAGATTTAAACACTAACATCTAATGAACATAAGAACATCAAATGCTACAAGAGATAATGAATGGGACACAAAGTTCATATTTCATTAACTCCAAAATGTCTTCACAAAAGAACACAAAGTTTATTTCTTGAAACAAAGCTTGCACACAAAAGTATTTTCTTCTCCTCTCAAAGTCACCCTTACAAATGAGCCCCTAACTTCCTTTTATAACCCAAAAGTTGGTTACAAGGTAGTTAGGGTTAAATGAACATTGAATTAGGGCACCCTAAGTGAATTTGACTTTTTCAACTAAAACTTTAATAAAGTCAACATCATTTTATAACAATTTGAAAGTCACTTTAGAAAAAGTACATAAATAAAGGGAAATGGGTACATGTGGACCCCACTTAGATGACTTGGACACACACATAGACATCCTAGTCAGTAACGTGCCACCTAGATCAAGACACCTAGGATCAATGCCTTATCCATTGGGCCAAGAGTCCACCTATCATGGTTGTACAGGAATGAACTCATTGACCGTGCTCCACAATCCTCCATATGACAAGAGAGCTGAGCTTGAAGCTTGAGCAATTCATCCACCTCTCTGTTTGAGCAGCATCCTAGTGTGAGCAATTTTGTCTTCATTTGCATTCGCATTCACAATTACACACAATTATCCACATGCTCTGAATACCTTTCCATGGTGAATTCTTCATTTGTCGCGAGACCGTAGTTGTTACGCCACCTTGGCTTGTCAATCAACAACATTGTCTTCAAGATACCTGATCTATTTGATATGTTGTACTTGATTTGAAAATCCTTCTCGTCCTCATTTTTGGGGATGAAAGCTTCAGCAGGACATCATCTCCACATGTTGAGGGCATGTACTTGGCTGCATCAGTCTTGAATAACTTCGCTGCAGATGTCCAGAGATCATCGGGCAACATTCCTTCCTTGCATATCACACAATTTGACTTTATGGAATTCCTATGAGTTGGCGTAGCTTGAGCACCTTGTCCTCGCATGAGTTGGGGCAGAATCATGAGCTAGCATTGGGCTTGGATGAGATACTTGATGTCAGTGGAGTGCTCCTCACTGTGATGACTCAATTGGTGGATTCACAATTTGCAATTTTTTGTATCACCACATCCCTCCACCTCAGCTTGTCAGAATCTAGCTCTTGATCTTTCGCCATTGAGAAGCTCTTCCAAGAGTTGAGATTGCAATTCACTTCCTAGAGCTATGTCTTTCGTCTTTGTCACCATCCTGAAGTGTTGCTTATTCTGATCCGCTCACGATCATCTAATTCGATGCATGCTCCAACTTTAAGAGCTGGATCGATGAAGTATCGCACCCACTATTTTAACTGAGAGCTGACATGGACACGCTTGAATGATGTGGCCTTGCTTGATGATCTGCACAACCACACTTGCCATTGGTCTTGGTTTGTCGATGAATAGATCCGCCATAACGATCAAGTGAAGACAATTGATGTAGACACGCTTCTCCCATTATCGATCTATGCCGATAACAATGACTTTTGACTTCGAAGAGACCTCTGCCAATAGCTATGACCTATACTGCATAATGAGGAAGTCAGAGGTGACCATTGGTGAGAAGCACCAGTGCCGCAGAGACGAGACTGAGAGCTTAAAAGTTGAGGTCTTTCCGCTTCGGAGCCATTGGAGTTGAATCTACCACTTGTGTAGGTGTCATAGTGCTCCGTGCAAGTGATGACCAATTCGGGACTCTGTACGGGCACATTGGTTCAAGGTTGACTCTGCATGAGAGAGACCGCTTCAGAACAAGCGGGAAAATTCTGACTCGCCTTTGGTTGATACGCAATCGCAGAACTGACTTCCGTTGACGTGTCCCAAGTTGGTATCGGTGATGTTCTCATACTCTGAATGGAGTGTCAAGGTGGGTAGAATTCCCTAGAACCCATACCGCAACACCACTTTGTTTGAAGATGACATGATTGTGACAGAAGAGTGATTTCTGGCTATTACTTCTTACTTCAAAACTGAACAAATCGCCTTTGAAACTGCCCTAGGAAAAATATCAAATCTTGTTCTGAGAAACTCTCATGGGATGAGGGAGTCTATTAAGGTACCACAAGTTTGTGGATCAGAGATTTTTTCCCAAATCAAATTCTTTAGTGAAATATTAAAGGTCAAAGATGACTCTTCTGAAACTGTTAGGAAAATAGTAGGTGTGAAACTGCAAAAATTCCGTTTGGTTTTAGCCTGGGAAAAATACCAAATGTCACCTTGGGAATCTACAACTTAGTAAGGCCTACACATAAAGCATGGGGAAAATTCTGAAGAACCAATCTTTTCTCTTGACGATCATCCGAGTTCAAAATATCGACTCTCAAAGTGAGTCCACTTGACAGGCTGAAAACTGCACGCGCGCGAAATCAAACAAACTTGCATTTTATTTGGGTTGCGTGAAAAATATCAAATGAGGTGTTGTGCATTTGCAACTTGGAAAAGGAGTACATGAAGGTGGGGAGAATGTGTAAACTGTTCTTTTTGAAAATCACTCAGCGTAAAATACGGATTCCAAAGTAGGCCTTCTGACAAGCTGAAACTGTGCACGCACGAAATTCAAACGAACTTTGTTTTTATTTGGGCATGAAAAATTCAAATGATGAGATGGGACAAGAATGGATGAGTATACAAGCACCTTAACATGAGTAAAATTCTTTTTGCAATGATTGGATTTTTCACGAAAATCACCATGCTTCGAGATATGTAAGCTCCAAAGTGACTACTTTGACTTTGATTTTGCTGTAGTTCATTCTCAACATTCTTCCTCTTGCTACCTTTGGCGTGGATTTCCTTGTTACATGAATCTTGCTTGGCGTGGACTGTTATTTGCCTTTGACCAATAGATGCATGAGCAATTTGCAAGGTGAATGCGTAGGCAACTACTTCCTCTTTGGTGAACCTACTATTCTGCCTGGAATGTGCTTTGGAATGTGAATGGCATGAACATCCTTTGTAACAATGCGTGGAAGATTCTTTGTGAATGCATTCCTTCCTGGCTCAACATGGCTATTTTCCCAACCAATGCTGTGAACAATGCTTTTTTGACTTCATTTCTGCGTGAGCCTTGGACCATGGAATTTGCTGACTCCCTTTATGACGTGGAAATGAATGCTTTTAATTCTTGTCCTTGCGTGGGAGTTCTTCCAATAGCCTTATGCATGGGCTAATGACTTTTCTTGTGAATGTGTAATCTTATGAATGCATGGGCTTTTCACCTTCCTTTTTTGCGTGTCCTGAGTTTATTTTGCAACGTGGAAGCTTTGTCTTCGATGTTTTTAATCTTTGGACTGCATGGACATGTGCCTAATTGACCACATTTTACAAAGAAATAGTTTTAATGCCAATATACTTAAATGGCGTGGAAATGTTAAAGCCTCCTTAATTTGTGAAAAATTCTTTCCAATATTTTTCTACGGGCGGGAAATTTAGCATGCCATATAATAATAAAAAGCACTTCACAAAGCATCTTTTGTAGAGTTTATCGAGAAAGGTTATGAAGGATTCCAAGAAGCTTTTGTAATTTGTGATCCTTCGAAATGGAGACGTTGAACTAACCAACCCCAAGGTTTCTTTGGGTAGTGGGCATTAATTGCCAGGGGAATATCAGAATTTAACCGTTTGTGAAAGACAATGAGCAGTGCCTGGGCTAGCAATGAGCTTTTCCATTTTCCCACATGGGAAAATGGAATATATTTTGTTTCGTTTCTTCCTAATTTGGTCGGGTTGCATCTTCTTGTAAGAGAATTTCCCACAAGCGGGGGAAAATGAAAACTTTGTCTAGGAAAGGGAAAATTGGAAGCGGAGAGCCAATTTGGCATTCCCGACAATTGGAGGCGGAGTTTTAATTGCCCACGACAATGGGGAAAATAAGAAAAGTTCTTCCAAATTTGTCGATCAACTTTCATGAGGATTAAATTAATATTTATTAATTAAAAACCCTAAAATTTAATAAAATTAATTTTATTAAATAAAAAGGTAAAATATTAATTAATTAATTAAAACACGGTTTGCGACATAGCAGAAGTACTTACCCAAAATGGATGAAACGAAGGCCAAACGACCAGAAGAATAAAACGATCACGATGAGGTGATAAACCATGAGAAAAGACACTTCATAAAAATTTAAATTTTCACGTTGTAATTTTACTAAAGTCAAAATTAGCTGATAATGATTTCGGATTATTATGCCTTTGCATGTTTTGGTAGGCTTGGAGTCTCGTCTTTATGCATTATTATTTCTTAATGGACCTTGATGGTCGTCATGACCCTAAAATTGATATTAAATGAATAACATTACTTTGGCTTTAGATCCTTATAGAGTGTGGTATTGTAATGTGTGAAAGTGACATTTGATAATTGGTTTGGGCATATGAATATTGTGGACTTTGCTTGAGTATGAACCCTGGTTTTCACCTTAATGGTATGATTATTTAATAATTGTAGGATTGAGATATTCATTGAGTATTACCTTTGGCATTACCATTATCATTGGACTATTACCTCCATATTTGGTCTCATTTCTTCCTGAATTTAACTCTCAACTTGTACTTGGCAAGTCAAGTAAGCTTGTATATGTTAATAAGAGCCCTACTAGCTATTTGAAAATTTAGATGATGGCTTAGCCACCTGATTGTAATGGATGTTTGTAAATCATGGGCTCTTTCTTGGAAGAATGTAATGGGATGACCTAGGATCTGTTGCTTTCATGCTTGAACCTTTATGCGATTATAGAGTTATGGTAGAGTGAAAGTAATCTTGACAATGGCCCTCATATTGAATTTAGCTTGATAAAAATGGGTGTTTGAGACTCTAGTGACAACCAATCTTAACAACAGTGTGATGCATATGCCATTCATAATGAAATACATCTGAACCTATGATTTTGGGTGCACATGGCAGTCCTAGTTTGTATCCTGCATAGATGAACCAACTCCTAAGGATCTCACACTAGTATATTCACATCTTATTTACCAACCTCTCTCAAAGCATTGTAGCAGAGGAATGTGAGAATGAATCACTTTAGAAGGGAAGAACTAATTGCTTCATGGTTTTATATTCCTGCCTGATTTTGAGATGGCCGTAGGAGGATATAGGTGTTTTGGGTGGTGTTAGTCATGAAATCAAGTTGGGTACCATAAGCTAATAAAAGACAATGTTACGAAAATCCTTTTGTTAAAAGGGAGGTGTGTGCAACTGCATCTATATTTAACAGGAACAGACTCTTATCATAAAGCAAGACAAGATAATTTTACTTTATATAGAACTGTATTCTTGGTTATGCACACAGAACCTGACAGTAACAACATGATGAAGGAAAGTTGGTCGGTGATCATGGTATTTCTTGTTGCGACCTTTAAACTGGTATGGTCGTCATTGCAGATGGCTGCCTTATTCACCCTACCAGTAACTGAACAAAAGACTGCATTGTAATTTGGGTTATAGTGGATGCAATAGGGTCTCACCTGATAAACCAGGACAGATCTATAAGGTTTTATGGTAGTTATTGTGTCATCAACATTGACTTTGGATGAGGCTCTGTTAAAGTAAACGAGGTTATTTGAACACTATTTAGAATTCGGAAAAAAATGAGCATTGTCAGTATAAGTAACAGTAGGGACATGAGTTCATAAGTGTGGACTTCAACCTGTGCATGACCATGTCACTATAACCCAGTCTTGGGCTTGGGTTCAGTATGTCCTTGTTGCAGATATAAACTTGTCACATAATAGAAGCTAACTTGTTTACGTTGAAGGTCTGGAGGAAGTATTGAATACTAAACCTGGAATGTATCTAAATGGCCTGCTCTTAAGAAATTGGATAGAAGCAATTTGAGACAATGAGGTTGACTAAAGACTCTAGGATTAGTGTATGGAATCAAATCTGTGGCAAACACATTGATTTGTTTATAAATACGCTTATTGGTAAATACTAAAAACCTATGTTGCCAAGGTTCGTCCCCCAGCCCCCTTTACCTGCTTGATACGTATTCGGTACGGATACGTCAAGGTACGGGTATGGATACGTGATGGGTATGTCCGGGTTCTTCCCGGGTATGTCACGGGTATCTCCAGACGTACTCGGGAAGAACCCAGAAGTACTCATGGCGAACCCAAGCTTAAATATGCCTTTTAGGCATTAAAACACTTTTTTTTGACTTTGTCAATGCAAAAAAAACGAACCCTAACATTTAAATGAATAAAATATTAAACCCTAAACACTTCAAAAAGCTATAAAAAGCACACAAGAACTTGATTTTGAGGAAAATCTAGATGATATATTCTAGATTTGTTTGTATTCATGTGGACATGATATTCCTATATCATATGTATGGCAGCCACATGATCAATGAAATGTAAAATCTCAAGTTTATTGTATGTTTTGAAAATTTGAACAGTGATCCTACTATATTTCTCAAGTTTTGTTTGTATTCATGTTCACATGATATTCGTATATCATATGTATGGCAGCCACATGATCAATGAAAATGTAAAGTCTTAAGTATATTGAATGTTTTGAACATTGATTCAAGTTTTGTATTACTATTTCAGTTTTTTATGGACTAAAAAATGAGTATATGTGTGTATATATATATATATATATATATATATATATATATATATATATATATATTTTAATTTTTTAATAAATATGTACGGATGTATCCAAGACGTATCGTACCCAAGGGTTTTTTAAAATTGATGTATCCGCGTACTCGAACCCGTACCCGTACCCGTATCTTGGCAACATAGATAAAAACCTTAATGGGCTGGTATAAACTATATCAAGAAGTCTTAATTGGTAACACCCTAGATTAAGCCTATATAGCCATGGATTCCTAACTGTGCGAATCTTACTTCATTGCCGTGTTAGCAACTATATATTTATAAAAAGATGGACCATCTTGTGAACTTGATGAATGATCTAAATGCTATTAGTGACCATCCCAAGGGTTTGAGCCGAGATAGTTAAATTGATTCCGACTGGGAATACAAATCCCATGTATCACTCCATGGTATGTGTGTGAAGGGACTCTTTTATTCTTGTGCAATGGAATAAGACAGGTTGAGCGAACCCAAGCTTAGTCTTGCTTAAATGAAATTTGAAAGGTGTTAAGTTGATAAACTTTCCGAAGTATTATTTTTAAATTTGGGGAGCCTCTATTTTAATATTATGTGGTTATGGATGCCCATATTCTGATTTATGAATTCTTGTGATTGGGCTAGGATAACCATAGTTACCAATTCCGGCCGGATCTGCACAAAATCCAGCTAGATCCAGATTTTTCAGCCAACCTGGATAAATTCGGTCCGAGTAGGCCCTAATTTAGGAATTTTTAATTTTTAATTTTTTTTTTAACATTTTTTGTTGTTTTTTGGAAAAAAAGTCAACTATCAGCCTTATATATTAAAAAATATAACATTTTACATTACATTATTGAAGTTTTTCATTGTATTTGTCAAATTTTCATATTTATTAAATTCAACTAATATATATTTTGGACCGGATTTTTCCGAACTTTTTTGAGAATTCCAGATTTTCGGATTTTTTTCCTCTCCTGAACGGATCTGGATTTCTGGACTTGGTAACTATGAGGATAACCCAAGCCCCAATATCATGAAGACTTTATAAAGGATGTTTATCTGCTGAGGCTTAAATTAGATAACCTTTTTTTGACTAAATGGAAATAGGTTTCGAGATGCCTGCCAAATCAATCACCTGTGAGATTTTGGGAATTGTATACTTGTGTGTATACTCTATCTATATTTGTCGTCAACGAGATTTCAAAAGAGTTATCTTGCCAACCTAAATGCGAGACGGGTTAGGGAATGTGATCCAACCTAAGAAGATCAAATGCTGTGACGGGAGCTTGATCTCAATTGATAAACTTGCTAGTAAGCTATCGAACGGTGTAGAGTTGTGCAACAATGTGAAGTGGGTCCAACCCACAAGACTTAAACGAAGTTAAGTTTGATTGATGGATAGTCAATAACTAAACCACGAGCAATTAGTGACTTAAGCAACTCAAACCTGTAGTTAACTTATTAGGTGAAGTCAACTGTGAGTTAAGTGGCACGTCTCCTCTGATGGACAATTTACGGAACAAAGATATAAGTTCAAAAAATTTGGACATATTTCCGGATGTCGGAAGAGGGGTCGCTACACCGAGCTATCTCCTCATTTTGACTGGGGTGGAAAATGTGAGGCGACTGTTAGGAAATAAGTGTTCACAGTGTGAACATATGGTTCGAATAATTGTATTATTTAATATTTAAATAAATCATAAGTGTGCACAAATAGTTGTCATGCACAACTCATAGATAGGGGTGTGGGAGTAAGACTAGGGAATAGATGAGAGATTTGGGGATAAAAAGATAAGATTTGTCTCCATGATTATAGGAGCAAGCAATTGTATAAAATGCCCTTCTTATTCAATAGAAATTACTCAACTATTTTCTATATTTTATTTGTCTCTAGATTTTTCCTATTTTCATGTGCTAACCTCAAATTGTTGTTGCTAAATTTAATCATCAAATCTGGAGTTTTGTTATCATCTGGTATTAGAGCAGGTTAGGAAGATTTATGAGAGTGATTTCAGGACAAAACCGCAGCCTCAAGGATGTAGATCTAAGAGTTTTGAAGCTTTCGTCGCCATTTTCTAGAATCTGATCTTGAAAAAAAACGATTGGTAAATTGTATTTTTCTCAAAAACCCAGATTCCAAATCTTCTGAAATTTTTTGGGTTCGAAGATACGTATTTTATTGCTCTACGGTTAAAATTTTAGAATAACCTAGTTTCTGGTTTAAGATAAAACGTGAAATAGATTCTGGCGTCTGAAGCAATTATGGAATTTGTATATGATTAAAACAATTTTTTTTTGTCAAAGTTTGTTTCTGCATCTGTTTGGAATGGCAATTAGATATGGTGTGATTTTTATCTAATCAGACATATTTTCACTTGTACGTGACGTTCATAGTGAGGGGGTGCATTATCGGTTGAAACCGACACCCAATAGAATTATAAAATGAGACTCAAAGACAAATTTGGCTGAGTTAGCAACATCATAATGGAGGCTGGAGGCATAGGAGGATGGAGGAAAATTGGCATCTCTTGTTAGTCACAACAAAGAGATTGCTTCATGGTATTGGTGACCTTTTATTTTTGTTGTGTGGTGTGTTTACTTTATGTTGTAATAATGAACAAAAGTAACATTTCTGTTTAAAGCTTCTACATGAGCATAATTTTTGTTTTGTAATCCCTCTAAGTTAGAAACAATGATGTGAGCAAAATAATGTACGCTGCTATGTAGTGGTTGGTTCCACTAGAAAACCATTTTTTGAGTTGGAGGTTCTCTTTGAAAACCTTATATTGTTTGAGTTGTTGGTACCCATTGAAAACCTTCATTTCTATGTAGATCATTAGTAGGTACAAGAGATAACTTTCCCCATGTTCACACTAAGGGGGTGAATGTTAGGAAATAAGTGTTCATAATGTGAACATATGGTTCGAATAATTGTATTATTTAATATTTAAATGAATCATAAGTGTGCACAAATAGTTGTCATGCACAACTCATAGATAGGGGTGTGGGAGTAAGACTAGGGAATAGATGAGAGATTTGGGGATAAAAAGATAAGACTTGTCTCCATGATTATAGGAGCAAGCAATTGTATAAAATACCCTTCCTGTTCAATAGAAATTACTCAACTATTTTCTATATTTTATTTGTCTCTAGATTTTTCCTATTTTCATGTGCTAATCTCAAATTGTTGCTAAATTTAATCATCAAATCTGGAGTTTTGTTATCAGGGACTAAGAGGGAGGAAAGCTCAAACAAACAATCCCTTTAAATAATTCTGTGATGAGAGAAACAAGCCATTCAATACCTTAATTGAGAAACTCAGCTTGAATTCCCTCACGATTTGCTTCCTTGCTAGCGCATAAATTTTGAATGGAAAAAGTAAAAGACAAGAAGCACAATATCTCAGAAACTACTTAGGGAAAGCAGATTTAGCAGTAGAATATTTATTACTAGGAGCCGATCAAGGTGACCTCTTTCAAACAGTCATCAGATGTGCAAACAATGTTTGAGGAGGTTCAAGTGAGCATAGATATTCATAAGTAGATGTTACCCAAGTAAGAGACGAACGTGCTATCTAGGCTAGGAATACATTGACAAGTGTTGTGGATTATCAAAAGAGACATTTTTGAAACTTAGAGGGAAACAATGGTGACAGCTACTGACTGCTTGCGTGTCATTTTTCGGATGTTTTTTCTTGTCATATATATGAATGCATGGCCGTATCTTTTCCTATGGAATTTCCACAAGAGAATCCTTAAGGGATAAATGGGCTCCAGAAACACCTAAAATGAAAAGAGAAAAAAGACCAAGAAGGATACAAAAATTGTGGAAGACTGAAAGCAGGTTCCTCATTGTAGATAACATCCAGCCTTGAGGTGCAACCTGAAGGTCCTTCAAAAAGTGATAAACAAGAGTTTGCTGCCCCTGCTATCCAAATTGAATCCTTCTATTTTCCTTTGCTAGAGGATACTTGCCGACATCAACAATACTTCTATGCCAAATAATAAAACTGATGTGGAAAATTTCATGAAAAATGCTTGCTCTGAAGATTTTTATGAGTAGTAAGATGAATCTAATTATGAGGACACTGACACCCCTCTAATATCAGAGGATTTCACTCCTGTTGTGAAGAAAAGGAAAAAGTAATTTGTTATGGTTAAGGGAAAAACACGCACATGACTCTTAAACTTACCATTTTAATTGAGTTCTGATTTATTTTGAATGCATTTTACAGTGTATGAAGATTATGTTATGGTTTTCTAGCAAGGGCTGCATTTAACTTGGATGTGATCATGGACTCAAGATGTTCCTGAGAGTGCTAGATTCATTGTTAGCGATACAGGAAGCCGCAACAATTCCTGTAGTGGTTTTTGTAAGACATGCTGTCAAATCTGTGTTCTTTGGAACTGTGTATCCCTTCTTGTCTTCTAAGGGGGGCATAGGTGCTTCACCTGTGGACAATGTCTCCACTGTCTCTTCCCAAAGCTGCCTCATGGTCAGTTTGGGAGCTTGATAATTTTAGCAGTCCTGTATCTATTAGAGTTTATACCTAAATCTAGACGCTTATTGTGTCTGCTACTTCATCAGAGCCAATTATTCTTCTCTTTGAGCAGACTAGTATTGATTGTTGAGATTGTGGAGCTGAATTGCTTCACAAAGGAGCTTATTTACAACTTGTAGGTTTACACAGTAACCGACATTGGTCGGCTGACCGGCATCGGTCACCTACATACTAACCAACATCGGTTGGGAAAAACCAACATCGGTTAGGGTAACTGGCATCAGTTACCTGTGCGTGATTGTTTATATTTAAGTCATGGGAATTAGATCTAATATTTGTTATAAAGTTGATCTAATGGTTGTAAATGAATGGCTAAAGTTCCCTAAGTTTGTATAGGCTTATATAAGCTAGGAAACTAGGGTTAGAGGTTAGATTGGGAGAATTGTAAGAAGGAATTCTTGGAGAGAGCTTAGAGAAGCTTGTGAGAGGAAAAGTATTGTACATCGTGTAAGGTGTGGAAGATTGCAGATCTTCAATTGTACAACCTCTGGAATAATATATTGGTTGTTTCTTGGTGGACGTAGCCCACACTGGGTGAACCATGTTATATCTTGTGTATTTTCTTTTGTTGGTTATTTCTATGTTTATTGCTTGTATGCTTTAATCTGATATATATTATATACAACTAGTTTGGTCTAACCCCAACAACTGGTATCAGAGCTTTGTTTGAGGGTTGTGTGTGTTGACAAATTTACTCACAGGGATTTCTGATTGAGTGGGAGCACAACAATGGTAGAAGATAGTAAATACAAAGTAGAGAAATTTGAAGGCCGTAATTATCAGCTATGGAAGATGTAGGTGGAGGATTATCTATATCAGAGAGATCTATATTTACCGTTGGATGAGAAGGCAAGGCCTGCAAAGATGACTGATGAAGAATGGAAGATTCTTGACAGAAAGGCTCTGGGATCTATAAGATTGAGCCTGGTAGCATCTGTGGCTTTGAATATAACAGAAGCAGCAACCACGGTAGAATTAATGAAAGCTTTAGCTAATTTATATGAAAAACCAAGTGCATCGAATAAAGTTTATTTGATGAAGAAATTGTTTAATTCTAAAATGCAAGAAGGTGGATGTGTCTAATCATTTGAATGATTTCCATTCTATTGTAAATCAATTAAAATCAGTTAATATCCCTTTTGAGGATGAAGTGAAAGCATTGTTATTCTTGTGTTCTTTTCCAGATAGTTGGGATAATTTGGTAATGGTTGTTAGTAATACAACATCTGCTACTAATATTTTGAAGTTTGATGATGTGATTGGTATAATTCTAAATGAAGAAATACGCAGGAAAAGTTTAGGAGAATCATCATCTGGGAATGCTTTGAATGTAGAAAGTAGAGGAAGGAAAAAGGAGAGATCCAAGAGCAAGAGTAATGGGAAATCAAAGTCTAAGAGTGGCAGATCTAAATCCAGAGGTAGAGGAATAACCTGCTGGAATTGTGGAAAGAAAGGACATGCAAAGAAGGATTGTTGGTTCAAGGAAAACAAAGAGAATGTACCAGAGAAAGGTAAAAGAGGAAAATGTAGCATCAGAGGTAATGCAAGATGCCCTTATTCTCTCCTTGGATAATAAAATTGAATCATGGGTTTTAGATTCAGGAGCTTCTTTCCATGCTACCCCTAATAAGGGTTATTTCAGAAATTATGTCCAGGGTAATTTTGGGCATGTTTATTTAGGAGATGATGAACCATGCAATATTACTGGTAAAGGTGAAGTTCATCTTAAATTGCAGAATGGAAATACATGGATATTGAAATATGTGAGGCATGTGCCAAGCCTCAGGAAGAAATCTTATTTCTGCAGGACAATTAGGTGAAGATGGATGCATGGTTACATTCACAACCGATTCTTGGAAAGTTTCCAAGGGAGCTCTTGTTGTAGCAAGAGGAAAGAAGGTAGGAACATTATATTTTTCTACATGTATTACTGATTCCTTTTCTGTGCTATCTACTTCAGATTCAGATGCAAGCATGTGGCATAATCGGCTAGGCCATATGAGTAAGAAGGGAATGCAGATCTTAAAGGAAAAGGGTAAGTTATCAGATTTGAAAGATGTAGATCTTGATTTCTGTGAGCATTGCATATTTGGAAAGTAAAAGAAAGTGAGGTTTCTTAAAGTTGGGAAAAAAAGAAGGAGCAGAAATTGGAGCTTGTGCACTCAGATGTGTGGGGACCAACCCAGGTAGCTTCTCATGGAGGATCCCAATACTATGTGACTTTCATTGATGATGCCACAAGAAAGGTATGGGTTTATTGTATTAAACATAAATATGATGTTTTTGAAACATTTAAAAGATGGAAAGCCCTTGTAGAAAATCAAACTAATTTGAAGTTGAAGTGCCTTAGATCTGACAATGGTGGTGAGTACTGCAGCAAGGTTTTCAATGATTATTGTTCAGTGAATGGAATACGTAGAGAAAGAATGGTTCCTAGAACTCCACAGGAGAATGGAGTGGCAGAAAGAATGAACAAAACTATTATGGAACGTGCTAGAAGCATGAGGATACATGTTGGATTACCCTTGCAGTTTTGGGCAGAAACAAGTAGATACAATGGTATATTTGATCAACCGTGGCCCCTCAAGTGCACTGAATGGTGGAATACCAGAAGAAGCATGGACTGGAAAAGAGGTAGATCTTTATTTTCTTAGAGTATTTGGTTCAGAATCTTTTGTGCATGTTGATAAAGAAAATAGGAAGAAGTTGGATGCTAAATCCAAGAGATGCACTTTCATTGGTTATGGTTCTGGTGATTTCAGATTCTGGTTTTGGGATTTAGAAGATGCTAAGATTGTTAGGAGTCGTAACATTGATTGGAATGAAAAGAGAATGTACATGGATCAGGTTTTGGTACCCAAGAATGAACCGGGTGAAGAGTTTGTTGAGAAAAGTGCATTCTTGGATTTAAAACAAAAATCCACAGACACCGGCGTCGGTCAGGGTGACCAGGTGTGGGTCAGAGCAGGACTGGATGTCGGTTAGGTGAACTGACGTCGGCTATAGAGGAACTGACATTGGTTACAGGTGACCGGTGTCGGTCACTGTCAGATTTGGACACGAATGTCCAGGAGGTCCAGAATGAGCCTCAGGCACCCCAAATTTCTGTAAGAAGGTCTCAAAGAGTAAGTAAACCTCCAGAAAGATTTACTCCTTCATTATTTTATCTTTTATTGACTGATAGTGGTGAACTGGAAAGTTTTGAAGAAGCAATGCAGCAGGATACCCACGTTGAGTGGGAGCATGACATGGATGAGGAGATGGATTCCTTGAAATAGAACCATAGACATGGGATTTGGTCAAGTTTTCAGCAGGTAAGAGGACATTGCAGAACAAGTGGGTTTACAGGATCAAGGAGGAAGAGGGTGGACAAAAAAGATACAAAGCAAGGCTTGTGGTAAAAGGATTTGCACAAAAACCAGGTATTGATTTTGGTGAGATATTTTCTCCTGTTGTTAAAATGACTTCCATCTGTATTGTTCTGAGTTTAGTTGCAGTAGAAGATTTGCATTTAGAACAACTTGATGTTAAGATGACTTTCCTTCATGGTGATTTGGAGGAGAGATCTATATGAATCAGCCTGCTTGGTTATGAAGTCAAGGGTAAGGAGAAACATGTGTGCAGGTTGAAAAAGAGCTTGTATGGGCTCAAACAAGCTCCAAGGAAATGGTATATGAGGTTTGAAAATTTTATGCATGATCATGGTTATATGAGATGTGGATCTGACCATTGTGTTTATTTCAAGAAGCTTGAAAATGGAAGCTATATTATTTTGTTACTGTATGTGGATGATATGCTTATTGCAGGATCTAGTATGCAGGACATTGGTGAGCTTAAGAAAAATTAGCTCACACATTTGCAATGAAGGATTTGGGAGTTGCAAAGAAAATCCTTGGCATGCAAATTCACAGAGACAGGAAGAACATGAAATTTTATTTGTCTCAGGAGGATTATATCAATAAGGTGTTGAAAAGATTTAAAATGTAGGATGCAAAACTTGTAGGTACACCTATGGCTGGACACTTTAAATTGAGAAAATATCAGTGTCCTACATCACATGAGGAGGTCGAGTACATGGCACGAGTTCCATATGCTTCAGCAGTTGGAAGTCTTATGTATGTTATGGTTTGTACCAGACCTAGACATTGCACAGGCAGTGGGAGTTGTGAGCATATTTATGGCCAATCCAGGTAAAGAGCATTGGAAAGCAGTCCAATGGATTCTCAGGTATTTGAGAGGGACATCCAACATGCAATTATGTTATGGAGGGTCAGATACTACTTTACGGGGCTATGTTGATTCAGATATGGCTAGAGATTTGGATGGTAGGAGAAGCACCACTGGATATGTATTCATAGTAGGTGGGATGACAGTTAGCTGGATTTCGAGATTGCAGAAGGTTGTGGCCTTGTCTACTACAGAGGTTGAGTATGTTGCAGCTACAGAGGCTAGCAAAGAGATGATATGGATGAGCAGGTTCATGGAAGAGTTGGGAAAGGAGCAAGAGGATTGCAGATTGTACAATGATAGTCAAAGTGCAATTCATTTGGCAAAGAACTTAGTGTTTCATTCAAGAACGAAACACATTCAGTTGAGATATCACTTCATACGACAAGTGTTGGAGGATGGGCAGTTGAAGTTAGAGAAAATTCATACGAATGAGAACCCTGTGGATATGCTAACGAAGCCGTTGGCAAAGGAGAAGTTGGAGCTACACTCCACTTTTGTTGGTCTTCGAGTTTGAGACTTGAAGAGGAAGAAACAAAGCCAAAAGAGGAACCAAGGATGGAACTATGTGGGATAGTGCTGCAATTTATCTCCAAGTGGGAGATTGTTGAGATTGTGGAGCTGAATTGCTTCACAAAGGAGCTTATTTACAACTTGCAGGTTTACACAGTAACCGACATCGGTCGACTGACTGACGTCAGTCACCTAGCAGATACTAACTGGTATCAGTTACCAACATGTTACCTGTGATTGTTTATATTTAAGTCATGGGAATTAGATCTAATCTTTGTTATAAAGTTGATCTAATGGTTGTAAATGAATGGCTAAAGTGCCCTAAGTTTGTATAGGCTTATATAAGCTAGGAAACTAGGGTTAGATGTTAAGGAAGTGAATTGTAAGAAGGAATACTTGGAGAGAGCTTAGAAAAGCTTGTGAGAGGAAAAGTACTGTACATCGTGTAAGGTGTGGAAGATTGCAGATCTTCAATTGTACAACCTCTGGAATAATATATTGGTTGTTTCTTGGTGGATGTAGCCCACACTGGGTGAACCACGTTATATCTTGTGTATTTTCTTCTGTTGGTTATTTCTGTGTTTATTGCTTGTATGCTTTAATCTTGATATATATCTGTACAACTTGTTTGGTTTAACCCCAATGAGCCATGGATGCTTGGAGAGGTTTTAGAGGAAGTACCTGACATCCTAGGATTGTCCATCATAGCCCCATCACACCGGGAAATTTCCCTGCATTATCAGATCTTGCATTGGCCCTTTTTTAGTGATTGATGATGTTGTTGTTTCTTTGGGCCCAAACTTTGGTACACAAATTAGACATTGCCGTTCTCATGTGATGATTTCCCTCTTCCGTTTTCGTCTCCCACATGCTTTCCTGGCATGATTATGCGGGTGATGTAATGTGTTCACAGCCAAGAATTGTACAAAGTGGTGTGACTGTTAATCGTACCCTTGAGCTTTGAGAGCTACTCTTTCCTCACTTGCATTGTTCATGTCAGTGTATTTCTATTCCATTGTGATCCATTGGTTCATTGTATATGTTCACATTATGATTAGACAATCATAATAATAACCATAGCTATCAGATCCTGCTGGATCTGGCCCAAATCGTGTTGGATCCATATTTTTCAGGTGTACCAAATTAGTCCGATCGAATCTAGATATTTTGTTGTTTTTCATTTTTTATAAGTCAAATTTTGTTTATCTGCAAACCCACATCCCAACTGACTTGCTTTTTTCTTCCCAACAAGTAAAATGTTACTCATGTTTGTGTTATATAGTCGTATAGTAAGTAGCTGACACGTTTTGGATATGGGTATGGGTATGGAGTGTCTGATATGCAGATATGGCAAAATTTTTTTTGGCCCTGGATACAGCCATACAAAAAATATATAAATTCAAGCCTGCTAAATAGGAATTAACCATATATTATGCATGTGAAAAACAAAACAAGCTAAATAAGCACAACAAACTATTCATAAATTCATAATTTCACTTGTCCCTACCATAGCTAGCTGAGGTGTTTATTACATTTATGATTATCATTATTCTCACACGTGCTATTTTTATCCGTGTTTATGATGGCTTGTATTTGGTACCTTATGTAGAATAATGGTGCTGTGAAATCTGTAATTTCTGCTGTAATGATATATTCAATATAAGCTAAAAAAAATAATTATTAAAAAAAAAAAAAAACCACAGTTTTGTGCCAGGATACGGCCAGGCAGGTCCGGGTACGTCTGCAGACGTACCAGGCCATACCTGGACCTGCCTGGCCGTATCTTGGCCGTTTCCGGACACATATCCGGGATGTGCCCATACCGGGTATGTTTTGTACCGGTACCAGGTGCCCTAGGGGTGCCGTATCGGCTACTTAGGTCGTATACATATGTACGCATTTATATAAATACTTATTCATCTAAACTGTACTTTCAAATTTCTTTCTGGTATTCTGGATTTTTATGGTGTTGTATTCACATAAGAGGTATTGTGGATACTTAAAACTGTTGATCATGCTGACTCTATCATATGCTTACTGTAAACAAAAGCCTTCCTTCTCAAGACTGCGAAAGTGTGAAACTAAGTTTTGATTGCTTTGCATTCTTTATGTGTTTGGGCTGAGGGTTGTACTCCAATAGATATATGACTTCTAGGTGCTTGTGGTTGTAATAATATTTATCTCCATTTTGGTTCTCATAATGGGGGTTTCTACTTATGTTTTGTGGGGATGCATCCCCATTGCTTGGTTCTCTTTGCTCGTGCATCCACTCCCACGCCCCCGCTCCTCCCCACCCCGACTATTTTCTAGGATTTTGGGCTTCTAGGCACCCCTTTTTTGTGTTCATCTGTTTCCCTGTCCCATACTACTTTAGAATTTTTGGCTTGTAGGCATTCCCTTTTCGTGTTTGCCTGTTTCCTTGTTCCCCTCAAAAGGAAACTTGGTGGATAGGAATTCTCTCCAAGTGGAACAATGGAAATTCTGTACTTATTCCATGATTGCTTTTTCTGCATTTTTTGCTAAAGTCTATATTAGTATTAAATTGTATTGTTGTGCTTTGTTTAATTGCCGATCGATTGAAAAGCTATTACAACTATTGCTCCAAAACGCAACATCAGAGTATAGATGCTTAGTATGTGTAGATGTTTGTTTTCTATGTAACAAACAGAGAAAATATGATACTCGTGTAAACCCATAATTAATCTAGATAGTATTCTTAGGTCTTACGGAAAAATGTCTTGTTTTCTAGGCATCGACATTGAAGACCCTTTTTCAATTGATTTAAAATTTATAGATGTTGTTTTTTCTAATGTTTTCTATTGTAATTAAAGTGTTAGTTATGGGAAGAATAATAGCTAATTCTAAAAGAATATTCAAGAATGCATTTTCAATACCGCGTTCCTCTTGAGCTTTGTTTAAAGCGTGTACCTAAATGCCATGAACTCAATTTCTTGACTATGGGATAGTTTAATAATCAGTCTTTAAAGATTCTGTCAGGAGCTGAGCTTTCTGTTTGGCGTTTCTTGGTTTCCTTTGTCACTTTGACTGCATTACAATTTGATATTGTATGTATGTTTTTAGTCTAGACAACTGTGCATGTTTAAAAATAAAGACAATTTGTATCTGCTATCTATGTCCATTCTTATATAAATTTCTGTTTCAGGTCCCAGCTCGTGCAGCCGCAGCCGCAACTGTTGCACGAGCACTTGCAGGGCTTCCTCCTCACCAAAGGCTGGCTCTCTCAGCAAGTTCCAGTGGCTTGACTTCTGTATATGGTAGTGGGCCTCGTGGTCAGACTGTGGAGCGACTTGAGGAAGAATTTTATGAAGAGGTGTTGCTTAATTTATATCATTGATAAAAATGTTTTTGTTGCATTAAGAAAGCTTGAGGCTGAATGTAGCACATATTATATTTAGCTTGTGCTAATGTGCATGCTTTCTTTTTGTGCTAGCAGTAATACTGCTTACATTTTATGTTGATGGTTCTGTGATGGAGAATTTGATGTCAGTTTGATATCTCCATTATTGAAGTAGTAGTGTGTTTTTATTTTTTATTGAAAAAATTGACTGTTTATTCTTCAAGTTCCTTCTTGAAGGAGGTAATATATGTTGAAGTACATATAATATTTTTCAGTTTGGTCATGGGAGAGTTTGATGTCAGGTTGATAGTTAAATTATTGAACAGAATAAATTATTCGAAAAATATTTATAATGTGAACTGCTAGTCCCTGCTTAATGAATATTTCAACCTTATATAATATTCCAATCAGCATACATAAAATGGTAGACTTCTAGATCACATCTCTATGTGACACAGTCTATTGATCAAGCATCTCAAAATAATTCAGATCAATTATTCATGTTGATATGGGAGAACATTTTGAGTACATTAAGCAAAATTATTTTCATAAGATCCCAAGAAGCATTGGATTTTTTGTACCGTTTTAGCATGAATTAGGAGTTATTTTTGTATGTTAGAGTGACACTAACATGCACTTGTTTAAATGCCAAGTGAAGCATTCTCCTTATTAGTATTATTGTTTATCATTTTGCTAATGTTTTGAGGAGGTATACATATAAACTATAAAGACCCTAGTTTACATTGTAAAAACCATTTTAATCCTTATCCTGTATTTACACTGGATAAATATGAATGGCTGTGTCATAACACAGATTATTGATTGCCTTCATTCATTTTTACTTATATCGACTGCTTGAGTAAGATTCTCAATCGATTAACATTTTCTATCTGACTGTAATTTGTGATGTCTCTTTATGCAGGATTTTGACCCAGTCAGACACACTCTGAAAATTATTCCAATAGAAGAAAATGACCTAATCTATTTTGAGAAAAAGGTAGAGGATTATTTAATCTTTCCTGGAGCACTTTCTATATTCTCTTTATGATTAGGGGTCCGGGTACCCAATGTCCAATTTTACATTGATTTTCTCTTTGTATTATTTTCCTCTTGCTTTAAAGGAAGAGAAAAAGACATAATGGAACTCATGGATTGCAATTGCATTGGATATTCCAATTTAATTCATCAACATCAATGCCATGAAGAAAAAATCATTTAATAAAATCACTTCAATGAACACGCTCCAAACACAGAATCATTCTCTATGCAGTTTAAATTCATTCCAACAGAAAATGAATGAAAACATTCACAAGAGGAAAATGTAATACTTGGCAAATACATCTGCAAGTGACCAAATTTAACTCGAAGAAAACCGGGAATAGAATCCAGGAATAAAGGATTCCTCTAATAATCAAATGGGCCGAAATGCTTTACAAACATATTGCTCACTTGTGGAGTTCAACCCCCATTGCTCTTCAGCAACTTTCATGCACAAACATAAAATGTAAAATTATAGAACCCACAAATGAATGCTTACCCAATCTGTCACGGCCATATTTAACGGATTTTGTGTTTGGCATTGGACTTCTAATTCTTTCCATGTCCTTGATAGGTGCTTGGTTGAAGTAATAACTGCCATTTGAGTATGTCAAGAGACTCTATGTCTCGCTTCCTTCTAATTGGGTCCATCTTTGAAGCCGAAAAGTCATCTGTGATGATTCACATGACACACCATTGGCAGCCATCTTCTACGTACCCTTGCTCATCATGAACAGGTCAGCTATTTGGTGTCAGAATTTAGCTGATCCATTTGGATCGACTCATGGAAGAAGCTATTGTTGCGCATATGCTATTCTTTATTTTATAATGTGAAATGTTGCCTTATTCACTCAATGAGTAATAGAAAAGAATTCCCCACATATTTTCCATGATTGCTTTTACAAGTTGCCATTCATGAAAAAGTACTTGGGAAAGCTGTTTGTTTCACGTGGAGAGGTTTGAGGGGGACATTTATCATCTAAAACTATATTCAGAGCTAAGCAGTTTTAGAAGACTATCATATTGCCAACATTGTGTGAGGAAACATACAGTGGACCAAAACACATGGACAATATAGATTTGAGTATTTCGAAGTATCATATTTCTAACATTCATAAGGGAAGATATCATTTATGGCAATACACAGTACCAACAAATAAACTAACTACAAAACCAAAGGAACTTAACAGTCAAAACCATAAAATGATGTTAGTTCCAGATAGGAAGAGAATTCTAAGGCGTTTTATGGCCACCTGCACTCCACATACTTGTACATCTATTTTATGGTGGAGTGTATAACAATTACATGAATCCACCAAAATGATTTCAAATCTCAAAATGAGATTTGGTGAGATGTAAAGGCTCCTCCAAGGCTCCTGTTCGGGCTGTTATTATGTTTTAGAAAGATGGATAAGAGAGTATGATTACAATGGCAGTGCAAAGTTTGTCCAATAGTGGAAAGTCCATTGTGCAGAACAAAAAATAGCGTAGTGTTTAATTGGCTGTCACATGTATAGGATCTAGTACTAGTGATACCAGCAAATAATGGGTTAGTAAGTAAAACTTGCAATCACCTGCCAGGCATTGTAAGCTATTGTCATTTGAAGGAGTCAATGTCCACAGTGACTAACTTCACAATTAAGTTCTAGATGTGATTTTAAATTGCCACCATTTTTAGTTCTACTTGTGGAGTCTATGTATGGACTGTTAATATGCTTGAGCTTGTTGATTGCAAAACCACATACAGTAAGTGTTCATTTTCTTGCTCAATTCGTTTAAAGCATTAACTATCAATGCACATGTCATTTATGAACATTTTACAATATTTAAATAACTAACAATGTGATGCAAAAGAAAGATTATGGTCTACGTTATGTATCAGGTGATGTTTAAGGAACAAGGAATATGCCAGTAAAACACACCATATCGAGCTGCTTCCAAGACTTGGTGATGGTTTACATGCCCACTATGTCTTCATTGCAGTAGATATCTGGTGAACAACATTCTGAATTTCTAAAATTTGGATGCAAATAACTATAAACAAGAAATCAAAAACATAAAATAGCATTTATCCATATTCTATAAATCCAAAAAGTGTTTGTAGAATAAGATTATTTAGTTTTTCACGATGTTGAATATTTGATACAATGATGTGTTTTCTGGATTCATTTGTTGAATCCAGCAACCCACATATCAAATGTATATAGAACTGTGACAGAATATTATTAATTTGATTGTTATACATGACACCATCTTGAATTAGATGAATGACTGCATATATTCTCTAACTCAATATTTGTATACACATATATAATTGGCAATACAGAATGCAAAATAACCGTTACGAAAGATGATCTCAATAATGGGAAAAGAGTATGTGGTATAGATTGTTTCCAGGTTATCTGGAAGGCTCTGAAGGTGGGCTGGGTAAAGTTGAACTTTTACAGAGCCTCTCATGGAAACCTAGGAATTGTGAGTTTGGGGTACATCTTTCATGTGCCTCAAAGATAATTTATTGTAACGTTTTTGACCTTTGTCTCACTTGGTACTAACAATAAGGTGGAAGCTAAAGCGCTTTTGGAAGGTCTGAAATTGGCAAGATTGTATGGAGTATATGATCGCGATTTATATTCTTTGGCAGGCCATAGAGTTGAAGGAGCAGTTCCACCAAATCTCCTTCACTCATTGCTTTGGGGAAGCAAAGCAACCAGCTGTTCTCTTGGTGAATTTGAGAGCTGACATATGATGTTTTTCAAAAATTGAAAGCTCTCCATCTGATTGGCCCGGTTTTGAAGAGTTATTTAAATGTGATGCGAAGGAATCTGCATCTCTGAATTATTATGCTGATAGGTGTTTATTTAGGCAGAGTAAGGGTGCCCACTGTTGACAGATGCCAGGCAAACACCAGCGAAGAGGGCTTGAAAAATGTCGTTGATGCACAGCAAAGTAACATCCGTTCGCGTCTTGCGTCTTTGAGGATGAAGGTTGCTGTTAGTGAAAATCAATGGTTTGAGCATTACAGAGTGTGGTGACAAACTGTGAAAGGGCATCTGTTGATCTATTTGGCGATGGATGACATGTTCTTCTCTGCACTATTTAGTCTTAATATTTGTTACTCTTGCACGAAAAATTACTGCAGAAGGCACCCAATGAGTTTCTGGCTAGAAATAAATTGGTACCATCCCTCACATTCTTCCCATCCGCATGCACTGCAAGCTGTTAGCAGAGGTCCCTGAATCACGACATCAAGACTTGCAACAGGTTGTAGTCTGGATTAAATTTATATTCTTTTCATTAAACAATGCACAAAAGGGAAGAGAAGACTTAATTCACATTTACGCGATAGCTATATAATTGACACAATTCAAGGAAGAGAGAGACAGTGATCAGGAATACATATATATGATAAACAAGAATGCTTGTTACTGAAGCAAAACACATACTTCAGAATGGAACTTAAAGGAATCAAGATGAATTTCAATTAGGATCAAAGATTATCCTTCTGCAAAGTGTGCATACATAGTTTTGAACAAAACATGGCGATTGTTGAGTTACCAGTCCCTTCTTCTTCCTTTCATTCAAAAGAGGCTCTTCACATTCTCTATCTATCCTAAGACAGCACTATATCTTCTATACTTTGTCTTATCTAGATTATGCATATACATTAGGATTGTACAATTATACAAAATATTTTCATGTCGGCTTATTAATCCCTTATACACTCCCAACACTTTCCCGGACGTAAATAGTTGTCTCGTCCCAAGACAAAAGCTGCTTCGTTGATTTGGGAGGTTGCTTGCACTACTTTTTGAGGGTCATGACGAATACTGATTGCGCTGCGCATTATGATAGTCTACTCGCAGTTGGCACAAAAAATGCCGTTTACCAGTTTTCATCCTCTGTGTACTACTTAACTGTCCTTTCAGGTTTTCAATTAAGTAAATTTTTCAACAGACCGCCCTTTCGGGTTTTCAATCTGTGGAAACTCCCTCACAAATTGCCCTTACGGGTTTTCAATCTATGTAGGCTTGCTTACATATATTAAAGAAAATTTGCGCAATTATACTACAAAATTTTATTACGTGCTGCAAAATTGTGTTGCTCCTCTTTGTTATGGTTGCTGCTCGGGATGCTTGGCTTGTGTTGGTTGAATGATTGGAGTGAAAGGCAGAGGTGGCAGTATCTCGACTGCTTTGATTCTACAGAGTAGGATATGTGGTAGGGCATACTGTGGAGTGTTCTTCACTGTCTTTGTAGTGGGGAGGAATGCTTCCAAGACTGTCTTGTACACATTCTAGTCTACGAGTGCTTCATTCACTCTACCAAAGTATATTTACAACTGCGACAGTGCTTGCATAACTTCATACAAAACATCCTCTTTAGCGTTATTTGCAGCTTTACCATGGAGAGTGATGGCATTTTGGATGTCTTGGGTCAATACTTCTAGTCGATTCTGCATTCGTTGTGCTTGTACTCCTACAATTGTATTATGCGGTGTATTGCGTTCCCATTCTTGCAATCTGTCACTGACATTATCTTGATCTTGCAAGGATGTTTGCAATGCCTTCACAACCTCTTGATTGTCTATCCTTGTCAGTATATGGGCTTATATTGATTTCTCGTTATCTGTATCAGTCTTACTGTTTGCCATTGTATTCAGCTATGTATTCCAATCCAGGAGCTCAAAACTGAGTTGCTTAGCTTGTGCTTCAGCCTGTTGGAGCATCTTTGTGTATTTTTGTAAAATCAAAGTTGATTGGGCTACTTGTGCTTTAAGTTTCTTCGCAGTCTCATTTTCCTTCCAATTGTCCACAAGTTTTCCTACCATAGTAGTTAGTTGCACTTGTTCGCTCATTACTTGCTCATTTATGGTGCCGATGACAAGTTGTGGACAATTGTCTTTGTGATTTGAAATTGCACAATGCTTGCTCCTGAGTTGCTTTTTGTTTTGCCATCTGCATTGTGGCTACCCCAATGTTTGCTTGCAGTGTGTGCACACCTTCAATCTGCCTCTACAATGGTAACTTCTCCTAACCCACCTCGACAGTGCTAACTAATACCTGGGAAGTTGTAGCTTGAGCACTTGTTTGTGCAATCTGGAGGGCTACAGGGCGGACATGAGATGAAGGGAGGACCAACTTACGCTTTTCGTGCTTGTGCGGTTAATTGTGACGACCACCAAAACACTTTCGTGTCCCCTTCCGCAATTTCTTCTGTTGATGGCTGCTCCAAACTTGAGGCTCCAATGTCTGTGGCACTAACTGTTGGTTTCGGGAGAAACTGTGTGGTTGTCGAGTGTGCACGGAGAGTTACTGTGGTTTGCACAGTGCCTTTGGTTTGTTCTCTTTCTACTTTAACTTTCTTCTTTTCTTCTTCCATTGTTGATTGCGGTGGTGCCTGCATCTTGACAACCTTACCTTCCGCCTTTGCTTTCACAATTGCTTCCACAGTGTGTTTTGCATCCTTGGCCTTTTTCTCTTGCACTTCTTTGTCTTTTGCGGCCTTTTCTTCTTGTATCTTCTTTTTCTCTTGTTCTTTATTCTTGTTCTCTGCCTCCTTAGCTTCTTCCTCGTTCTTCACTTTTTCTGCTTCCTTTGACTTGGCCTTTGCTTTTGCTTCTTGTTTCTCTTTCTCTTGTTTTTTCTTTTTCTACTCTTCTTGGCGCTTCTTTTCTGTAATAGCTTTCTCAACTTCAACTTGCATGGTTGCTTGTTTTTGCTGTTTGACCTCCTCCTCTTTCCGCTTCCGCTCTTTAATCTCAATGGGGTTACCTGCTTTCCTGATTCGCATCTCTTCACATGTCGACCACATGTTGGTGGTGCGAGTGTGGTGGATTATGTCCTCTCCAGCCAAAGCTCCTTACCACTGATCAACCACTTCTCCATTTCTTCCATTCCCCTTGCTGATCATGCCCTTCTCTATGTGACCCTCCATGTCGACATTCCCCCCCCCCCGCCACTGCCCCCCCCTTGATAGTCCCTCCGCACCATTTTTCGTTTCTCCGATGGGGATCCTAATTCCTTGTCCTTCAATCTTCAACAACTTCCCCCCCCTAAGTCCCAGTTTTCTTCGATGGGAAATGTGGCTACCAAATACACCCTTCTCTCCTCCATCATCTGGGAGGCCTCCCTCATGTCCTTCCCTAGTTCCACCCGGGCTTCATCTATCTCCCATCAATGAAACACTTGCCCTATGAACAAATGGTATGATAACGAGTGCAAAAACCTTCATAGACAGTTATGGCATACTTTTAACTAGGCACTTCCCTCCGATCATACCTTGAAAGCCTCCTACCATTGTCTCCTTCGCCGTAAAAAACACCTCTTCATTTCCCAGCGTAGACGAATTTTGTGTTTGTCCCTTCGGCACTCTCCTAAACATTTTTAGCGAACCATTTTTCCCTGCCACTCATCTCTTCCCTTGAGCTTAACCCCAATTCCTTTTTTTCTCACACCTCTAGGCTTTATGACATCCCCGGACAATCTATTATCCAGGTGAACAACCCACCTTCCTTGTGCCACCTTTTCACCTACAGTAAAGTCAGAGAGGCAATTAGGATGATGAACTGTTGCAAGGCAGTGGATGAGGAGGGTTTCCAAACAGAGTTCTTCAAACCTGGTCAAGGGGTTCTTTGTAGTTATTTGACTGACCTCTTCAATCATGTGGTATTCTCGGGTTTTCCGCCATCTTGGGGATGCCATATCCTTCACCCAATTCACAAATCAGGTCCCAGATCTAACCCCAATAACTATATGACCATTATGGTGGGTCATACATTTTCCAAGCTTTACGCTACAGTGTGACATATGTAGTTATGCGAAGAGTTCGAGAGGAGAAAGGAGAAACATTATAGCCAGGGGACAAGCTGACTTTCGGCCTGATCATCAAACCACCGACCATATCTTCACCCTCCAGACCATCATTGAGGAGGCACATCATTGCTCTTCGAAGGTCTACTGTTGCTTTGTGGACTTTCGGAAAGCCTTTGACTTGGTACCACGCGAGGCACTTTTTTAGCGGATCTGTGACATTGGCATTTCTGAGACCCTCCTCACAACCATCATGCGTTTGTACGAGAGTTTATCAGGAGTACCATTCGGGTAAAACAGGGGTGCCCCTATCACTAACTTTGTTTAGGATCTACATTGATGAGCTTGAGTATTTTCTTTTCTCCATGAGCATATTCTGAAAAGTGACGGGTGCCTCTTGCATCAGGTTTTGATATCCATTCTTCTTTTTGCGGATGATGTTATTCTGATATCCATTCTGAAAAGTGAAGGGTACCTCCTGCCTTAGCCCTGTTATGTGATCTTTGGGAGTTGACGATTAAACTGGGTAAAACCAAGGTTATGGTCTTGAATGGTTTGAAGACCTCGCATCTCCACTTCTTCTTCAGAGGTGAGGAGATTGAGATTACTAGTGCGTATACACATTTGTGGATTCTGTTCTCTGGCCCTCGTTCCAATTTGAGACAAGCTCTCCAGCCTCACGTTAACAAGGGCTATGGGTCCTTAACTCTTCTTGAGAGACAATGTTTCTGCCATCACTTTCAGGACATCTCGAAAATGTCTCTCATAGACTCCCTCTTCAAACCCACGGTTCTTTACAACTCTATTGCTTGGGGACCCTCTTTGGTGAGTATTGACTGGGCTTCCATTGAGATAGTCCAGACTTTTCTCCTTCACCGCTTCATCAGGTGTAAGCAATCTGTACCCCAACACATTATTTTGGCGGAGTTTGGAGCCCATCCTTTTAGACTGGAGACGAATTTTGATTTGGTTTCTTTCTTGTACCACATTAAGGGCTTTGCAAACACTGCCAAGGGGCGGAATAGGTACCCGTATTTGGCATATCGTTCCTTTGAGGCTATTGCTCTTTCTGACTCCCCTCGCCGGTGTCGCTGTTGGTATACTGAGGTCTCCGAACTATTAGGGGCAATTGGTATTCAGATGGACCATCTTCCACCCTTTCGGTACTCGTTGGACACTCCAAGCCACCTTCTGCCTATTAAACATGAGATAAACATGATCATTAGAGAGGATATCTACAGGCAGTACATCCATACCACTTGGGTAAACCCTCAAGGGGGTTTACCTCCCAAGATGGCCTTTTATGCTGACCATTTTTTAGAGCTGAGGAAGAGTCTCATTACCTGCCCTCAGTACACCCTTCGACATTGGATGCATGCCCTTCGCATCCCCCTTGGTCAATTCAGAGTTGGATCTCATAGACTTTGTTGTGAGACAGAACACCACCTTGATCGTTTAGATAGGACTTGCCAGTTGTGCAACCTCCAGGAGATTGAGACAAAAACACACTTCATCTTCCGGTGCCCCATCTACTATGAGATCAAAGGGAGCTTTCACTATTTATTTAGGAGGACGCAGGGTCTTTCTGACTTTTTTAGGTTCAAGGATCAGAGGTGTCTGGCTTTATATTTATAGGAGGCTTTGAAGCTTCATGAGCACACTCTTCAGCCACATCCTAGACTAGACTTTACCCAGCGGATCACTTCCTTCTTCACAGTGTTACTGGCAGAGAGAGGCGTCAAGCGCCCTGGTGAGACTGCCCCCCGCTTCCTCCTCTAGATTGGTTCGGCCCAGGGATACCATCCATGGTTCTTCGAGTCATCATAGGCATGTACTAGGCTTGGCCTCAGGAGACATACGAGATCTAGGCATCAGAGGGATAATACTATTTCCAGACAGAATCATATCAAGCAAACTCTCTTTTCAACTGGCCGACATTCTATTTTCAGCTTCTTCCAGTCGACCTCAGATGTTAGGAGAGTTGGATCTTCCACCCATTGATGGACTTTCCTCCTTCCTCTTCATTGGTCGTCTTTCCCCCTCTTTTCCTCTAACTTGTTTTTCCACCCCCATTTTGGGTGGTGCGATTTCTTTCTTCCTGTTGGCCACTTCTTCTGGGCTTTGTATTTCGTCTTTCTTTGGAACTCTTTGGCTTTCCCGCCTTGTATCGGTGCTTGTTTTCTGTAGTCCCTTTGACCTACTTTTGTGGTCATTTGTTGGACATTAATATATTTATCTTATCTTATCTTCTTCCTTTGGTATTGTTTTTGCGGCTTCATTAGTAGATTCCTCTTGCTTTTTGCATTTTTCCTGTTGTTGTGCGATGCTTTCTGGTTGCACTGTTGCTACAATCTGCTCCAGAAGTGGTTGTGCAGTAGGGATTGTAACCTTTGGGTCTACTTGCATGTGTAGTTGTTTTCTCATATGTGCCTATTTCTGGAGTACTTAGATCTTGCATAGATGGAGGAGGAGAAGGTGTACGAATTGTTTGTTGCATCGTAGCTTTTGGAACTATCAATGCTACCTTGCTATGGGTGTTGGATTTCTCCCTCTTCCACGCACGTTCTTCTCTTTCTTGTGCGGCTTTCCTCTTGGCTTGTTGCACGGTGGCTTATTGAGCTATCTCCATTTGTGTGAGCAAGGTCCTTTTGTGCGTGCTGACTCCCCAACCCGGAAGCATTCTCTTCTTGTGAAGGTGATCTGCGCACTACTTTACATGGGCTTGTATATGTCCTCCTTTTATTGAGAGGTGTCACCGAGATTTCTTCTTCAAGCTCTATCAATTCGATCCCTCGCAAATATGGTTCGGCATTAGGATCAACTCCCGCATCCTTGAGTCCCTTGCTGATGTTTTTAATCACTTGGTCCTGTGTGACATTCTCCTTACCTACACTGATCATGAGAGAGTGTGACATGAGTGGAAGTTTAACCAGATCCGCATGCTTTACTTTTTGAGTCAAAGCTTGCACTCTTAGCACTACTTTCCAAGTGTACCACTCTCTGTCTCTTCTAGTCGATACATCTTGCTGCCCATGTCTTCGAGTGCCATTGTGCGTACTTTGTTTCTATCAACTTTTAGCTTGTCAAAATCCAAGTCGGCGAACCAATTGGGTAATCTTGGGTCTGTTTCAACTTGTGGTTGGATTTTCGCAGCTTGCGCTGTGGCCATTTGCTTTCTTTTCGCTTGCCTCCATGTTTGGGATTTCGTTTGCATTGTGGGTTGAGCTTCGGCCTTTGGTTGTGCAGTTACTATGGCTTGTAGGCCTCCTGCGACTAGTTGTGCTAGCCTTTTGGTGCACAATGGTTGCACGTGTTGCTATCATGCCATGCTACCTGTTTAACTCTACTTGTGCTATCTCCATATTGATGAAGAATGGGAGTGTCTTTAGATACTTGGCATTGGCTCCTTTAGATTGTAGTATGACCACATTACGTAATAAAGTCAACTTGGCATATGGGGCTGTGTATGCACACACTTCCTTGGGTATACAGGGGTTTGTGTTGAGTTTCTCCCTTATTTTGTTGCTCCAGTCTCCCATCTTTTGAGTATCTTCGTATGTGGTATACGGCTTGGCTGGAATGTATTGCGCAAACCGTTGATGAGGGTGATACGCATCTTTGACTTCAATTATGCCCTTTGGGGCTTGCCAATGTGTAAAACACAACAACATTATCAACCCTTGATACAATAAAACTTCTCCAAAAACTTCAGTTACCTTTTCTGTGTTGCTGTTGAGCTCTTGAGCTAGGAATTTGGGCTAGTTGTTGAACTGATGTGCATCCTCCCACATTTTGGTAATGATATCCACTGCGTGGAGGGATGCTTGCTTGCTTCCATGTGTAGCTTGCCAATATCTTTATACTCCAATTTCTGCCAAAACTCGAACCGCTTGGTTTGTAATAGCTCCCAAAGGGATTCCTGTTCCCTTGCACAAACGAACATAGAGGGTTGTAGTGGATTGCTTCACCGGTGGTCAAGTGCTTTTAAATGCGAGCATAGATATACCTTTGTTGGGCAATCCAGTGGCCCGAGAAACTGTTGTTGCATTGATTGGCACTACATCTTGCTCACTAAACCAAATAACGCCGTTGTAATATCGAATCATGATCATTTGCATGAGTTTTTGATGGGCTCCCAAGTATGGCAATCTTGCAAGCCTATCAACAACTGTTCCTCACAATGGATCCTTTTCTACTATTTTCCCTTATGCGGTTTCGGTCTGAATTGCAGGCCTCTATACGCCCCAAGCTTGCTTTGCTCTCTCCAATAGCTCGCGGTGTGGTGGGTTACTCCTTTTTGTTTGTCTAAGCATTGTGGAAATCCTGTAATATCCCCTTCCCATTCGAAGACCTTTGGCCTATTTTGTCAACCCGACGGCTAAAGGAAAAATATAAGGGTGGCTTAAGTTATATTTAATTATTATAAAGTGTCATTAATAAAAGAAAAAAATATATAGAGCACTTATAATAATTTGTATGACTTAATAATTATTAAATCAAGGATGGAAAAGGCTCAAATATAAATTGTTATCCATCCTAGGTGAAAAGGCGACTTGCCTTAAAAGGGGGAATGGGAACATAGAAAGGATAAATGCCCATTTTACTATGTATTTCCCCTAGAAAAATGCGACTTGCATTAGGAGGGAAAAAGTTGTTGGAAAAAGCATTTAATATGGGAAAATATTAAATGCTTGCATAGGGAAAATCCTTGGGAACTAATTGGATATTGTAGAGGTTGTTTTGGGTCTCTTCTTTCTTTATAAGGAGAAGTCGACTTGAAGGGAAAGATATTCCATACCATTTGATATTTTCTAATTTGTGTCTTAAGCTTGTAGCTTATGCATATTCTTTCATGTGCAACTGCTGTTTGCAAATATCCAGCTTGTGGAGTAAGATCCCACAGGAACCCTAGCTTCGGTGGTGAGAGATCCATCCCTAGTTAGCAGGGCATTCTTTGGTAGTGAGAGATCTACCCTAGCTTGTCAATTTTGGAGCTGAATTGATGCCCTAAATGTGTTGGGCGACCTACTTTTTAGGGAAAAATTAGGGTTTCATGTTTGCTGTGCAAAAACTATTTTTGGAATATTATTCTTCATATTTTTGTGGCCCAAGATCCAAAGTTTTAGCTCATTTGGACTTCTCTAACAAAAGATATTAATTTTAGAAGTTTTCAGCTGTTTAGGGCACGTTGTAAATTTCTGGCAGCATTTCGGTATTTGAAAAATTCCAAAAATAGCTCTATAATATTTGTTATTGTATTAGCAAGCTCCGTTTAAAATTTCAAGAGATTTGAGCAAGTATGTTTGGAGTTATCCATTATTTTCTGTTCGCTGCCCTAGATTTAATTTTCTGCAAAAATCAGATTTCTGTTTGGCTGCAATTTGTCTGTATTTTGCATATTTAAAGTTGGGATTGCCTAAAATCCGTTTGGGGGTAAAATAATGTCCAGTGGGGACATTACAAATGGTATCAGAGCCATGATGTCTTCACTTAGTGGGCAACAGTGTATGAGGAATGTCTACAAACATTTCTCAAGAGAGGGCAGTCGGGAGCATGGAAATACCTTTCAAAGGAGGGCTGATTACACAGATTAAAGATGGTGTGGAAGAAAGTATGCCATCTCATTTATTGCAGCAACTGATTTATGAAGAATTTCAGCGCATTGTAGACACGAATACTCAGATTTTGGGGCAGCAAAGTCAAGGCATTTTGAAGACTAAGATTGGCGAGGATGTTGGTGATATTCCAAGGTATAAAGAGCATACTAATGTGCCTTATTTATTGTTGCCTATTTATTTTTATCATGAGATGCATGCCAAAGTTTACATTATGGAGTTTGATGAACCATTGCTCCAAGTATATGTATGTGAACATCTTGTGGATGATATATGGTGGCAAGTTTTAGTTCACTTGACAGGAACAGGTGCTAGGCTTGCGGATCACTTCAGCATGTTTTGTCTCTTGTGCATGACACTTGGACAAACCAAAATCAGAATTGCTTGAGGGCAAGCAATTTTGGAAAGGGAGGATTGTAATATACCCTTCCCATTCGAAGACCTTTGGCCTATTTTGTCAACCCGACGGCTAAAGGAAAAATATAAGGGTGGCTTAAGTTATATTTAATTATTATAAAGTGTCATTAATAAAAGAAAAAAATATATAGAGCACTTATAATAATTTATATGACTTAATTATTAAATTATCCATCCTAGGTGAAAAGGCGACTTGCCTTGAAAGGGGGAATGGGAACATAGAAAGGATAAATGCCCATTTTACTATGTATTTCCCCTAGAAAAATGCGACTTGCATTAGGAGGGAAAAAGTTGTTGGAAAAAGCATTTAATATGGGAAAATATTAAATGCTTGCATAGGGAAAATCCTTGGGAACTAATTGGATATTGTAGAGGTTGTTTTGGGTCTCTTCTTCCTTTATAAGGAGAAGTCGACTTGAAGGGAAAGATATTCCATACCATTTGATATTTTCTAATTTGTGTCTTAAACTTGTAGCTTATGCATATTCTTTCATGTGCAACTGCTGTTTGCAAATATCTAGCTTGTCTTCGGTGGTGAAAACTCCATCCCTAGCTAGCAGGGCATTCTTCGGTAGTGAGAGATCTACCCTAGCCTGTCAATTTTGGAGCTGAATTGATGCCCTAAATGTGTTGGGCGACCTACTTTTTAGGGCAAAATTAGGGTTTCATGTTTGTTGTGCGACCTACTTTTTAGGGCAAAATTAAGGTTTCATGTTTGCTGTGCGAAAACTATTTTTGGAATATTATTCTTCATATTTTTGTGGCCTAAGATCCAAAGTTTCAGCTCATTTGGACTTCTCTAACAAAAGATATTAATTTTAGAAGTTTTCAGCTGTCGTAAATTTCTGGCAGCATTTTGGCATTCGAAAAAATCCAAAAATAGCTCTATAATATTTGTTATTGTATTAGCAAGCTCCATTTAAAATTTCAAGAGATTTGAGCAAGTATGTTTGGAGTTATCCATTATTTTCTGTTCGCTGCCCTAGATTTAATTTTTTGCAAAAATCAGATTTCTGTTTGGCTGCAATTTTTCTGTATTTTGTATATTTAAAGTTGGGATTGCCTAAAATCCGTTTGGGGGTAAAATAATGTCCAGTGGGGACACTACAAATCCCCATTTCCTCCGTCGAGTCACTCAGAGGAAGGAATGTAATGCCTTGCTCAACCATCATGCCTTGAAGTTTCGGTCTGATGGGCTGGGTGAATGGATCTGCCCTTGCTATTTTGGTACTTTTCTTCGCAGGTTAAAGTTTCAGACTTCTTCGAATTTCTTGGCTGCTTCTCAGTTTCAAATTGAGCACAATGTGTTTAACTCTTTCTTTGTTCAGTCTCCTGCTTATATCCTTTCTGGGTGTGATGTGATTGTTTTTGAGCCGTTTATCCTTTGATGTACCACCTTAATGACATTTTCCTATTAGAGATTTGGTTCGAAGTTGTGCTGAGTAGCGTCTTTATTTCACTTACCGCGAAATCTTGTTATCTTGATGTGTTGGCCGTATAGATCGGTGAGCTGGTAACTTTCCATCCTTTCAAATTTTTGTATTCGCTTTTTGCCTCTTATACTTGTTTTCTGTGTGGGTTTCCTGTTTGTTTTCTCTGATCTTCTTTTTGCGTTGGTTCCCGCGCTCTTATTTTTAGCCGTTTGCAAGGTAATCTTTTTGAAGCTTAGCTACTCTATGTTCACTAGAACTTAATTGAGAAAATACAAAACTTCTCTCTACCACACTTGCTTGAAATTTGAAAATTCCTACTCTAACTCATGTGTCGAAGGCACTTATTGTCACTTTCTTGCTATTGCGCAATTATCCGTTGTAAGCTTTTAGCCTACATCCATTGATTCTGTTAGGTAACATGTTCCCCTGTAGATTTTGCAATACAATTGTGCCCTGTTTTGTGATGCGATGAATGATGGAAAGGCCTTTTCAACTGATATGTTATTGAAATATCCCTTGTGGGATATTACTTAAAATTCACAAAATATGTATAAAATAACAGCGAACTGAATTCTGATTTTTCTGATTTTTAGAACAGCACTATGCAGAAACAAAGAAAAATTTGTATTTTCCAAAATAATAATTTCTAACACTACCCACAAGCTTTAAATAATTTAGATAAATATGTAGAACAGTAAACAAGAGAGAAATAATTTTTATCTCTCAGATATGATTTTATTTATTTATTTTAATTGCTGAAACTGCCTAAAAACTCCAGAATTTCACAAGGAGTTGAAATGATCTTTATAAATTTTGAAATTCGAACAACAATATATTTAAATAATTACAAATAAGATCCAACCCGGAAAACTGAAAAACTCCAACCAAAAACCCTAGAAAACACTGCTGCAAAACCCTAAGTAAGTAGATCTGAAAATAAATAAAGCCCAGACTAAATGAAACTCCTTCTGGGAATTCGCCAAGCTTGCCTCAAATGCTAGGAATAATCTGATCTATAGATGGATAAAGTATGGACCAAATAATCTCTCCGGCACTGAGCAACCCCTTGAAATTCTCTGATAATTCTGATATGAAAATCTGATTTGAATAAAGCTCCAAATTAGCAAACTAGGGAGGATCTCTCACCACCGAAGAGTGCTCTGCTAGCTAGGAGTGGATCTCTCACCACCGAAGCTAGGGTTCCTGTGAGATCTTACTCCACAAGTAAAAAGCATACATCCAACAATGACTTAAATATCATAAAAGAGTGAGTGTATGAATGAATGCCCTTTTTTCCCCAAGGAGGTGGATTAGGGTTCTTTTGGGCTCGTTGTTTTAATGAAAAGTTATAAAGTACACTTAAGTTAACCCCCAACGAAGAAATAGAAAATAAAGTACCATATATTCACATCACTTAAGTCATCAACAAAATATAACATAATGCACCCTAGGGGAGCATCACGCAACCTTATTTCACTTAAGTCACCTCAAAGTACGTGTCCAACGTCAAAACACAATATATAAATGAAATGAAGGTGCAAACCATACCTAATAACCATCAACGTCACTAGCCCCTTGGGCATGACCAAGGCTAAGACGGATGAGGCCTCCTAGGCTAGCTACTTGGAAACGGGGACATTACAATTATTTTCTAGGGTGTGCTTTTAATCTACTTTCATAGACCAACACCATTTGTTCCGTTTGAAACTCTTTATTGTGAAGGTGCCATGTTTTTTGACTTTGTTTATGTGTTTTCTGATTCCATTGCGAAGTTGCCTTGTTTTTTTCTATTTTTGTCTAATCCAGAAGTCTATTTTCTATGGACTCTTTATCTCCTAACCGCATAATTATTGCAATGCGTAGGCTTGGCACAATGTATTCCATTGGCATTATTCTTCTATTTTGTTGACCAATTGAAATGGGGTTTGTCTTGTACTCTTGTAATTTTTTATATATGCCCAAAGTATTGTTGGTATTCTATCTTCCCAATTGTCTCTTTGAACATTGCAAATCTTTGTTAACACTCTTTCCAAGACTTTGTTAGTAGCGTTTGCTCGCCCATTTGTTTGTGGGTGATATGCTGTGCTTTGATGATGCACAATCATGAACTCTTCTGTAAAGATTTTGATCGTGTTATTTAGAAAGTCTATTCCCCTGTTACTGATTAATTTCTATGGGCATCCATACCTTGTTATGATATTTCCATATAGAAACTTGGCTATGTTCCGTGTTGCACAATTTGGTGTTGCGTCAACTTTAATCCATTTAGTGAAATAATCAGTTGTCTTGATGATATAGCTAGCTTTGGACCTTCTGGATGGTGGGTGAATCGGCCCAATGAAATCTATACCCCATTGTTCAAATGGTTGTGTGGCTAAGATCGGGTTGAATGACATTTCATCCTTTTGGTTTAGTTTCTCTATTCTTTGACAAATATTAGAGTGTTTCGCAACGTGGTGTGCATCTTGAAACAAGGTTGGCCACCAAATTCCACTCTACAAGATCTTCGCAGTCAATTCGCCTTCAAAATGTACTCTCGCTATACTGGCATGCACCTCCCGCAATATTGCTTCTCTTTCATGTTCCACAGAAACTCTACACAGTACTTCATCATTTCCCAATTAATACAAAAATCCATTTATAATCTTGTATGACAAGGCTTTAGTGTCAAGTTGCTTCTTCTTCTTTTCTGAATAGTGATTAGGTAAAATCCCGTGCTAAAGGAATTGCATAATTTCTTCAAGTTGCTCTAGAATTGCGACAACTTGAAATAAGTTCTTCCCTAGTATTGATGCGGCTTAGGTGATTTGGTCCTATGCCTTCTCTTCTCAGCTTAACATTTATATTAAATTTGTATTCCTAAAATAACATAAGCCATCTTGATATCCTTCCTCCTAATAACAACTTGTTTACCAGATACCACAATGCTTAGTGGGCTGTGAAGAATTCAAATCGTGTTGCCAAAAGGTATTGTCGAAATATGTTTATCTTCTGTTTAACTTGGACACTGCAACCTGCCATGTTTTACAATTTGGAACATGGAACATTGTTGACAGTCTGGCGTATATCTAATCATGGTGGGCGGATTTCAACCTTGAGGATCGTGGCCAAGCTCATTATCCGCTTTGGCTGGAATTTTCAGCTTTGCCTACTGATCTATGCCCTTTTGTAAATCGTTTCACTGGGTGGTTTGGCAAGCTACTCATCCCAAATGGTTGTCAGAACTCATTTTGTCCAAACCCTTGGGTGCGAGTGGAGGTTGACCTGAAATAGAAGCTTCCCCCTTACACTTCTGTTTGTACTGTAAATGGCGTCTGAAAACAAAAAGTTAGATATCTGTAAATGACGTCTGAAAACAAAAAGTTGGTCCATTGGTGAAGTTGCTAGGCTCACAAAGAGCTCACTAGGGATCATTCCTTGTTGAGTGCAAAGGCCCAGATATCTTTAAATCAGGGATGAAGCCGAGATCGCGCCCTGGGCGAATTTGGCGGAATTGATACCCCTTAGTCCTTGGCAGCTAAGACTAAGAATTCTGTGCTTATGCCTGTAAAAATTACAGGCTCAATAAAAAAAGTTAGATATCTAAATCTTTTGAGTGCCTGCTTCACATGTGCATCTCACGACCATTTGATTAGAGATTTCCTGCATTGCAAGTCCAATCAGAGTGAAGTGGCCAGTGAAGAAGGATCCCAACCCCTTCTTCATCAATGACTCAAGGGACTGGAAGTTTTGCTTTAGGTTTAGACTTCAACAATAGGTGTTTCAATGGGTCTGCTATTGGTGGATCTAATTCTCATGTGTAAGGACCTATAGGTGTCCTCTTTTCTTCTAATGGTTCATGTTATGGCAAAAGAGGTGCAGGTGGTATTGCTTCTAGTAGATTCAGTTTAGTGAAAACTCTTAGTGTGTCGGGGGTCAGCTTTAGACTAATAGCTCTTCATTGACGCTGGGCCCTCTTTGGGTCTCTTCTCACTTGGGTGATGCTTTAACTGTCTTTCGATCTAATGGTATGGAGATCGAGTCTAGCTGGCAGGTTAAGAGGAATAAGTAGAAAGTGGCTTCCTCCCTTGTTTGCATGGACAAAAGGAAGGAGTTTCTCAACCCCAAGCCACAAATGAAATCATATAAGAGGAACAAGTAGAAAGTGGTTTCCTCCCCTCTTTGGGTCTTTTCTCTCTCGAGTGATGGATTAATTGCCTCTGGTTCTAATGGTATGTATATTGAGTCTAGTTGGAAGGTTAAGAGGAACAAGCAGAAAGTGGCTTCCTCCCCTGTTTGCATGGACACAGGCAAGGAGTTTCTCAACCCCACGACACAAATGAAATCATGTAAGGACACAATGATTCAGTCTCTTGAGTGTCGTGTCCTTAGCTTTGAGATGGACAACTAGTATAGTAGCCTAGGACTTCATCCTTCTTTGGAATGAAGCTTTCCCTTCTGTCTTGGAATGTGCGAGTGATGATAATCCCCAGTCATAAGCAATTGGTGCATGGTGTTTTGCACTGCTTTAGATGAGGCGTAGCCTTCCTTTTGGAAGTCGAATCTACTAGTTTTGAGCTTAGGAATAGGAAAAATTATTGTTGGAACGGTTCCTTCTGGGCCTCTCAACATTGTCAGGGGAGCGGGGGATGGTGATTGCCGTCTCCTCTTATTTGCAGAATTTTGTTTTTGCCTCTAGTTTTGATTCGAATGATTAGTGTGTCTAGAACAATCTTTTGGTTCAGGATCATGGGCGGGCCTTTGTGTTGTTTATGCTTCTAATCTTAGCTCTGAGCAACATAGGCTATGGGATTGGATGGCTTCATCTCTTCTTGTTGCAGAGTGGATCGTTGGTGGGGATTACAACATGGTGGAGTGGGATGGTAACAAATATGGAGGTTTGGGTTTTGTGGTTAGTGGCGTTGAAAAGCATGCATGGGACCGGCATAGGGATGCTCTCCAAATCTATGACCCCAATTGAGAGCAGAAAGGGCCCGATCATGGTAGTTGGTTCACTTTGTCCAATTATCTACAGGGCAGTCATAGGATCCAGGCTTGGTTGGACCATCTCTATGGCCCTTGTGAGGGTTTGACATTTTCTGGTCGACATCGGCCCATGGAGGTGGCCATGGACGTTTGGGCTTGGATCATCTTTTGATTCAGACTTTGTTTCCTTTGGTTTGTTGGTTGACTTTCCGCTTTCCACATTCAAATTGAATGTGTCGCGCTTTGATTCATAGAGTTTGGAACCTTTCTCATCGATCGGTTGGTAACCAGGGGTGGATCCTTTGGTGGGAAGCTACAGTTTGTCACATGGTCAAGTTTATGAGAGGTTGGGGTAGAATGATTGCACGTAAGTGGAGGGAGTTGCGTGAGGCTCGACAATGTCTTGTGGTGGTTCGCATTGCTCTTGAAGTTGATATGTACAATGTGTCTCTTCAAGGGGAGGTCGTGAAGCTAGAATCCAATGTGCATCGTGGTGAGGAATATATTGCCAGGGTTTCTTGGATTCATTCCCGCCTTTAGTGGATTCAAGAGGGCAATTAGGGATACAAATTCGACTTTGACTTTCTCAAGAGGAAGGTGCTTGTAGAAAGGGTTCTTGGCTTCCATTGATTTGATGGTTCATTCACTCAGAATTCTTCATATATCAGAAATCTTTTTAGCTACCACTTCCAAAACATTTTTGCTCCCTATGCTCTAATGAATGGGGTTTTGGCTGCCAGAGATTCTTGTTACAAATTGGTTCCCCACAAGGTTTCTAGTGGGGATAGGGAGAAGCTGCAAATGAGCATCTCGAAGGAGCTGGCACTTATTTTTTTTTCCTTGTAGAACGACAAGTTCTTGGGTATAAACGACCTTCCCTGTGACTTCTTCAAGGCCATTTGGGATACCATTGGTAATGACTTTTGTTCGTTGGCTTCTGAGATGTTCACTTTTGGGCGTTGCTTTGAGTTTCTCAATCAAGGGCTTATCAAGTTGATTCGTAAAAATGCTAGGGGACACTATTGGGGGATGGAGGCCCATTGTGCTTCTCACAATTGCTTAAAAAATATTGCCAAGACTCTGACTTTGAAGATCCACTCGGTAGATAATATATTGTGTCAGGAGTAGACGAGCTTTGTGCAGGCAAGGTTCGTTCTTGACACTGTAGTTTTTGCTTTTGAAGCTTTGGATTAGGCTAGGGAGATTGGGCAACAATCCCTGATTTTGAAGGTTGACTGTGACAAGGCTTATGATCAGATTGATTGGTCCTTCATTTTAGCGATCCTGACTTGCTTGGACGTTGGTCCTCATTGTGTTGCTACGGTGTCAACTCTTTTCACTAACGTGTCAACCTTTGTTTCAGTCAACAATGCTTTGTCTTTAGGGATCCTCCTTCATCGATCCATTCGTCAGGGGTGTCTATTGACACCTTATTTGCATGTTCTAATGGTTGATGCATTGGGTTATTTGCTTGAGGCTGTTTGTCCGTGTTGTTGTGCAAATTCAAGGAATCTGTCTTCTAGATGGCTCATAGATGATTAATAATCATTTTGCAGATGACTGCTTTCTCTCAGCTAGGGTACAACAAGACTTTGTTGATGGAGCTCTCTCGTGTCTGAACACCTTTTTCTCTACTTCAGGTGTTGTTGTTAGTGATCACAAAGCAAACTTATAGTTAGTTGGATTGGATAACCCCCCCATTGGATCCTTGTTGTCTGGGCTTATATTCGCCCAGAGTCATTGTGCACTATCAGGGTATCCCCTTTGGCCTCAATTTGTCACATGTCTCCATGTGGGATCGGTGCCTTCATAGGCTCCATAGTAAGCTCCACGTTTGGTACCATAAGGACTTATTATTTTCTGGCAAGTTAACAGTGGCGAGTTTCAATCATTAGGCTTCTCATATTTATTATGTCTTGTTGGCTTCCCAATGGGACCCAATTTGATGCCTCGAGTAGATCCCGAGGGCTTATTTGTGGTCCAAGTTGGAGGGAGGAGGGGTCTTCCTCCTTTTCCTTGGAGTGTTTGCACCATCCCCAAAAACGAGGGGGGCCTGGGTTTTATTGATGTTGCCACTCAAGGTAGCATTCTCTCAGCTAAGTGGGTGGTGCATTCTCTCAAGGGCTCTGCACCTTGATAGATTTTGTTTCGGTATTAGATGTCATTTGCACAACATGTTTGCAAAGTCAAAGTAGCTTTTGGCCTATGTGATATTCTTTCGACACGTCACCTTTTCAAAGTGTTTGGCTCCCTCATCTTTAAGAGCATTTAGACTGCTTGGAAAACTATTGCTTGCTTAGTTTGATGGAACTGGAAAGGTAGCAGGGTTGGATGGGATCTTGCTTCTTGCCCAATTTGGTGTTGGAAGTATCAAGGCTTGTGTGTGACGGAGCTGCCTCGGTTCCAGGATGGTAGGTTAAGCAAAAAAGGCATTTTCGTTTCGGGTGATTTGTGAGATTCTACTTCTGCTCTTGGAATGAATGACATACTCTTGCTCAGGAGTATGGTCTTCTTGCTTTTGATCGTCGTTTGATCTTGGAGCCGAGAAGTCTTATGCTGGAGCTAGACCTTTTCAAAATGAACATTGGGATGGTTGGTCTGATTTGGAGAGATTGGAAGTGGTGTTTTGGTTGTCCGATTCTTCAATATGACTCTTGTCGTTTGTATGGGATGCTTCACTAGAGGCACCCTCTCTCACCAGTTCTGAATGCTCGTTGGCTTTCCACGGATCTAGAGGATAGATGGATTCGTCATCTCCATAGTGTTTGGTCAATTCGGCTTTCCTATAAGTTGAGGGTATTTGCATGGTTAGTTATTTATCAGGGGATTCCCTCCAAGGCTAGACTAGCCAAGAGTGGATTCACTGATGGCCTTTTCCTCATTTGTTACCGCTCGAAGACTTTGAAGCACATCTTGTACGAGTCTAAGTGTGCTAGGCAGTGTTGGAGGTTCCTTGAGGAGCACTGCTCAACGTTGCTTCATAACAAGCTCCACTGACATTTTGCCTTGTTTGGTGATAGTCACTCTCAGGTCCGTTATGAGTTTGCTAGGCAATGGCAATGTCTAAGGGTTCTCGCCTTATTTGTGCTTTGGAAAATCAGATGTAAGAATGATTTTTCTCAAGTGGACAGCTCCTTGTTTTCGTTTTGCTCTATGTGAAGGGATGTGGCTTGTCAGCAGCTTCTTGCTAAAGGAGCTCTGTTGATCAAGGATGCTCATTCCTTAGACCCTAACCTGTATTCTGATTTGGTTTCTGCTCTTGTTGCCATAAGGATGAGATTATGATTGTCATTGTATTAATCCATTCTTTCTTTGTATAGGTTTCTGTAAATATGTTTTGTATTAATATGATGTATTGTTCAAAAAAAAAAGAAACGAAAAAAAAGATGATGATCGATATGGTAGCAGTGACCTATAATCAAATAACTGAAGGTGCTAGCCGAAGGTAGCTGTAGGGGAGACATTGCCTCCTCTCCCACAATGTTTGTAAGCAAACACGACCAAAATGGTCATAATGCGGATTGGCACCATTGTATGGTATGCCGAGCTTGAGCCTGCTAGTTAAGGGTTCCGATGAGGTCAACATGGGTCGAAGAGAACCCCCTTATGCTGGGTAGTCGTCCTGGCATATAAAATTAACATACCATACATCTTCCATACTTCCTCATATTCCTTACAAATTGGATGTAGCCTTTAAACTGGGCTCGTAAAAGGTATTGTCATGTCTAGGATATGCGTACATACTCATTTGTGGATGTACATGCAGCGCAGTTGCAACTTTCATGTATACAGATGGACAATGAGACTATAACACCATTGCAATAGGATACAATAATATAACAACAAAATAAATGCTAAGTTTATTGTGAGGATAGGATGGTCACGGAAGGATATGGATGTTGGTCTTCATTTCGGACCCCTAATACCTCATGTCTTTGTGCAGGCTGCAAATCCTTGTTTTGTTTCATTTCTGTATTAGCCACATATCAGGTCTATATGTTTCTCTCAGTAGCAGAATTTTATTCCCTAAACAGCTAACACGCCCCCAAAGCTGGATTGCAATTACTCTCTTGACTGTGTCATTCAAATTACTATATATTTACTTGCTCAAATTGGGTGTTACTTGTTGAATTGGGAAGTTGTTTCTGAAAGATTCTTGTGATGGACAATAATCATTGGATTGGGAAAGTATCAAGTGAGTTAAGGGATGCCAAATTTGCTGTATGGAATCTACTCTGATTGTTGAATAAAATGGCAGCCTTCTGTATGACAATAATACAACTAAAGAGTAACAGATCTAATTCAAATTGGGTAGAAAGAACAGTGGCCATGCCTTTTTTTTAAAAATAAAAGGAAAAGGCTTAATTAAATACAGAAATAACTTAAATAAGTTACAATATGAACAAGAGATACATCTGAAAAAACAAAATACATTATTCCTAAGCTTTGGCAGGCTAGCCAAAAGGATCAAAAGCTATGAGATGTATTGGCTCTTCAAGTTCTGAAATGTCTCATGCGAGCTGAATGTTTTCATTGGCCTTATTATCTGCCAGATGGTTAAACTCTCTAAGAATATGATGTCAACTAATTTGATCAAAATTTTGAAGAAACTTAGTGACTTGAGTAAGCACGAGGCAGAGCTGAACAGATTTGATCACTTGATTACCTGAGAGGCATTGGATTATCTACTTAGAATCCTCGTAAACATCAAGAATCTTAAGATTTTCCTTGATAGCGAGAGAAATGTCAATCTTGCAGCTTATAAGCTCAGGAATATTGTGAGAGGCCTGCCCTAAGTTTAAGCAGAAATCAAGAATCTTGAGTTGAGGGCTGAGCCCTAACATGCCGCCAGCAGCAGTGATACCAGGAGTGGATTTTGAAACCCCTTTGAAGAAAAGACCAGGGTAGCTGAAACAAGTATCCAGAAAATGGTGGCTGACCGAGGTATTGCTGTAAATGCCCTCGAGGTTCCAGTTTTTGAGACGATTAAATTCTGCTCTCAAGATAAGAGAGTTCCAGGTATTGCTGTAAATGCTGGATTTTGCTTTTTTTTTGAAATGGGTTTTGGTGTTTTCCACCATGACATGTTGAATCCTATGGATCAGAGAGTTTTTCAGAGTTGAAGTGTTTTGAAAAATACCTTTATTCTTGTCAAGCTAAATAAAACACATACAATAAAAGGGTAAGGAAGACCATAAAAAAATGATGAGAGGGTTGCCTTGAAAAGAACTGATGTAGCAAGGGTTCCAGTGCCAATTTCAAGTTTCCAGATTTAGTCTGTTTTGAAATCAAACTCCAAAGCTGAGAGACATATAGATCCAAATAGAAGAATCTTCTTCGCAGTCAAAGAGATGCTGAGACTGAGTTTCACCTTTTTAGGAGTATCTGAATCAATATTTGACTTTAAGAGTGATGCTGAAATTCCAGATCCAAAATGCCTCTATTAATGATATTTTCTCCAGTGAGAATCTTATTATGCTGGACTAACCATTGGAACAATTTGACTTTAGGAGTGATGCTGAAATTCCAGATGCTATGCAAAGAATGGTGAGAGCATTCCCCACTGTGAAAAGAGTGAGCACCAGCCCAAACTGTAAATTGCTCCGAGGAGCTGATCTTGCCCCAAATTAAACTATCAACACTATTCTGATCAGTAGGAAGTATGCCCATGAATTGCTGCCTGAGTAGGGATCATTCTCTTGATCCTGATCAGAAACCCAATTAAGATGAGACCATTTCAGGCAGTTCCCTGAGAATACGAGTGCAAGGAGGATTATTTCCCAGAAGAGGGTCATCCCAGCATCTGATGCTTCGGCCATTTCCGGAGTACCAAAATATATTATTCTGAATTAGCTCAATGAATTTCACAATCATAGACCAAATCTTGGAAGCACTGTGCTTGAAGGATGTTATCAAGCAGACAATCCATGCTTACCATCACCATACTTATAACCAAGAATCTATTTCCAAAGAGACATTGGAGGATTCAAAAGTGTCCAAACAAGCATTGCCCCAAACTGGTGCTCATAATATTTACTGATCTAATGCCCAGTCCCCCATGCTGCTTTAGTGACTTCGTTCCCGTAATCAAGGTGAAACTTTTTGCTGTGAGTTTGTTTACCCCCTTGCCATAAGAAATCTCTAATTATTTTTATCAAGATCCTGAAGGATAAAATCAGGAGCATGATAGATCATGAGTTGGTAGATAGGAGACTAGAAACGACAAATTTAACCAAGATCAGCCTGCCCGCAAGACTAAGCCACCCATTGCTGAAGATTAAAATGCTTTTATTAATTTTGTCCAGGGGTCTTAACCTGCAATCTGTGTTTTTTAGTTTAAAGCTCACAGGGACACCCAGATAGTTGAAAGAACTCTCACTACCATGTGCAAACTGAAGTATCTGAGAGAAGCTTCTGTTTTCAGCAGCAGAAGTGTTTATAGCTTTACAGTGTGGAATCTGCATTTGTTGGTATTGATAGCAGCTCCAGAAGTGAACACAAATTTGTCAAGGCAGTGCTTTAAATTTTTAATACTGTTTGGATGCTTACCCCAGCAAGATGGTATCATCAGCAAATTGAGCGTGGGTGATCTCCCTGACCACATTGGCAACCTTAATTCTAGTGAGGGTTGAGGCTCTTCTTTCAGTAGAGAGGGTCCAACCCAGAGCTTAAACAAGAATAATGTCTAAATAGGGCAATAGGGGGTAGCCTTGGCGCAAACCACTGGCCGCCTTAATAAAATTGCGAGGGGATCCATTTATAATTGGAGCCACCCAAGGATCAGTATTGCAGCCAAAGATCCAAAAGCTGGTAAATCTAGTGCCAAAATGTTGAAATTGACTCTGTGAAAAGCATTAGCCATGTAAAGTGTGATGGCAACCCTTTTCTTGGCTTCCTTGCTGCTTGAATACAATGCTTCATGGACAATCACAATGTAATCATAGATTTGTGTTTTCTGGAATGAAACCTCCTTGCTCCTCAGAGATGATAAGGCCCAAAAGTTTCTTGAATCTGTTAGCTATAATTTTGATTATGAACTTACAGGAGTTACAAAGAGAAATAGATCTGAATCAATTGAAGGAAACACCATTCTTTTCCTTTGGAATCAAGGCCAGAAAGGTGGAGTTGATGGCACCAATGAATTTACCTTATTTCTGAGCATCTTCCATCAGTTGAAGGAGATCAGCCACAATGAGATCAAAGAACTGATGATAGAAAGAGTTAGTGAACCCATCAGGACCAGGGGCCTTGTCTTTAGCTATGCCAAAAATAACCTCTTTAACTTCCTCCATGGTGACTGTTTGACAAAGAGAAGTTTTTAAATCTTCTGTAATGACATTGGGAATATTACTGAAAAGAGAGGCTTGGGAAGTAGGATCTCCATCCATTTGTTTGTATAGAGTTTCATAATGATCATGAGCTGCTTCTTTGATTCCCTTAGGGATAGAGATCATGTCACCATTGTCAAGCTGAATTTCTCTAATCATGTTTCATTGGTACCTCTGACGGGCTTTGAGATGAAAGTATCTAGTGTTAGCATTACCCTCATGAAGCCAGATCATGTGGGATTTGAGTCTCCAGTATTGCTCTTCTTGCCTAGCTTTTTCCTGCAGCTGTGAGAGAACAGAATTTCACATGCATTTGAGAGCTTCCGAGAGGGGAGCCATTTCCACAAGTTATTCAAATTGTCTTGGCCTGAGAAGAAGAGATTGTTTAGATCTGGTAGAAGCTAAAATGAGATTTGACCTAAACTCCTAAATAAGATTTTAATATGGAGATATTGAGTTTCCAAATGTTCTGAGCATTGTTGGAGGGGCACCAAGAATTTCCAACTGTGTTCAACCTCTGAAGAGAAACCAGTTAGATGAACCCAAATAGCATTGTATTTGAAGGGTATAGGTACCTTGTTTTTGTGAGTACCACTGTCAAAAATTATTGGCTTGTGATCGGAAACAGCACTCCGGATAATTCTGCTATTGGTTGAAGGAAAAAGGGTGAGAATATCTTCCTTGATTAAAAATTTGTCAATCCTTTCGACAATGAAATTGTCTCCGGCTCTCCTATTAGTTCAAGTGGATTCCCCTTGAGAGGGCTTGATATCTTGGAGACCAGCCAAAGAAATGATATCTTCAACATGCTTCCTGCAGGGATCTCTGATTTTAGAGCCACCCCCTTTTCATAAGGAAAAGGAACAAAATTTAATTCACCAACAAGAATCAGATTACCAGATTGTGTTCCTCAATGTAAGATAAAATAGATAGCACTGTTTTTTGCTGATTGCTGAGTTGGGAGCATAAACGTTCACATAAGAGAAAATGATTCTGCCCAACTGAAAAGTTAGAGAGAGCCAATGTTCCTTTTGTGACCTTCAATCTTAGTGAGACTACTAGTATCCCAGGCAGTTAGGAGGCCACAGAGGATCCTTTGGAACCAATTACTTCCATTTCAGAACCATTGCAAATAGATCTTAAGGAATCAAAGGCAACTGTGTGATCTAGTTTGTTTTTCTTGAATTCCTATTTAAACAATACCATGTTCTTTAATTAGACCCTTGAGATAGTTCCTTTTGAGGGAACCAACTAAGCTCTGACAATTTGAAGAGAGCAGTATCATTTTTTGGAGCGTTTCTTACCTTTGGGTAAACCTTCCAGAGTCGCCCGGGTCTTAGCCACTACATTCTTCCTTGTTTCTTCAAGTCAGACTTTATAATTTGATTTCCTTCCCGGCACAGTAAATGATCTTGTAAGAATGTGATTAGGGCCAGTTTCAGGTACTATGACTTCCTCAACTGTTTCAGTCTGCTCTACTTGTCGATTTCCTCAAGAGGATCTTCGGACAGATCCTCAAGCAGCATTGGAGAGCCCACTACTCATTACGAGTTGATTTCTGATTGATTTGTGGCTGAATCTCCTTTTCCGGCTCAGAATCAGAATGCATGCCTTTTTCCTTATCAGAAACAAGGGCAGGAAATTTATTTGAACTCTCAGGTTTAGTGTTGGTGGGCCTGAGTTTTCTGCTACTAGATCTCCTGTTTTGGTTCTTGTGTTGGAATTTTTGAAATCCATCAACATTGGGTAACTCTTTTGCAACCTTGAGCCATTTTGTTGTTGGGGCAGTCCCCAGAAAAATAACCAGATCATGACAGGAAAGACATTTGAAAGGTAAATGCTCATAATCCAACTCCTGGGTTTGCATCCAATCCAGAACCTTAATACCAATGGATTCAAGGAGGCCTTTTTTGAGATTAACTTTTACACGGATACAAGCACTGCAGCATTAAAAGATTTAAGGGGAATCCGATCCAAAAATTTCCTGTTTTTATTACCAACAAGCTCTGGTGGGGGTTTGTTTCATGAATGCAGTGGGAGAAAGGGAAGCCTTACCCAGACCAGAACTTCTTTGGGGCACATCCATCCGGGGGTTGAACTGAGCAGACCAAAAATTTAGGAACAAAACACAAGAACCCATGAACAAGGGACTCCTTGGAAAAATTGCATCGCGCTCCTTGGTGGACTTGAATATTACAATGAAGTATCCACTGCCACAAATCAGCAGCTCACAGGAAGAAATTTTTGAATCCCATACAGAGGTGTTCCATCTTTCGAGAGCAGTAGGGCTCGGCCATAATCCAATGAAGCAGATGACTAGGTCACACTCCATTAAGGTGTCCTTAGAATGGCTGACATTTTCAACAGAAACCTCAACTAAGGGTGTTGAGTCTAGTCGAGGAACAAAAGCATTGGAGGATGCTGAGTGGGCAAATTTTGATTCAGATGCTTCATTACATATGGCTTTTGGCGGCAGTTTGAGGCATAAATCTTTAAGGTTATAAATTCCTAGAAGCAATGGCAGAGAATGGAAGATAGAAGAGGCAATGGGGCGGAGCAGGGTTGCAGAAACCCTACCTGACACAGGCAACAGCCCTGACACTATCAGCAAAAAAGCAATCACAGACCAAGCACGAGCAGCAGCCTTGAAATTATCAACACTACAATCACCAGAGTGTATTTTAACTAAGATGGTCAATGTGATTATCCTCTAGAGGACATGTCTTATTATGGATGTACCATCCTGTTTTTTGGGGGAATCTAAATAATGCAGAAGCAAATTCCATATATGTAGCTAGTCAGAATCCCAAGTCTTGTGACCTAGAGGCTTCAAATCATGTATATTAACAAATCTGGTTCCTCACCGTTGTGCAGGTGGGTTGGCAAGATTTGTGTTGCTCCTGAGATCAAAACCTAAGGGTTACAAATGGTGAACAATATATGTAAGTCAAAGTGAAATAGTCTCCTTGTTCCTACATGGGGGGTCTCATATGACTGTCCAAGAGATGTGCTTACTTTCCTTTTTATGAATTTATTATATGAGATGACTCTGTGAATATATTTTGGATGGATTGTTGCCTTTACATTAAGGTTTGCCTCATATATGCCCAACTACCTTAACTGAGATGTTGTAAATTGGCCTAGTTTACCAATTATCGAATCACATGTCCGGTTTTGGGCCCGAAGATTACGTTAAAATTTAGGAACATTACATTATGAAAAGTTAATTGCTGCGAAGAATGCCTGTAAGGTAAAACCAACTTGTGTCCAAAGACAAGAAGTTGCTTTTATGCAGACTAAGCAACATTAGTCAGTATAATATCCCTTACAATAAAATTGGAAAATGATCAAGCTACATTATGGGATACTGCTGTATTTACAATAAATCCAATGTACAAATAATGCTAAAAACAAGGACTAATGACAACTTTTAGAGGAGGTCAATTTGTTTGAGGTACAACTACATTCCAAATCTGAGCAATCAGAGTCACCAACTTGTTTGAAAGGAATATTGAGAGACATATATATGATCATCATCTTGACAATGGATCATGTAGTGTGATCCAAAACATCAATATATTTAATAGTTTTTATCTAGGTAGCCGGTACGGGGGTACGGTGTGGGTATGGGTACGGGGATCCGGTACGCTGATATGGCAATTTTTTTGGAAGCCTGGGTACGGCACTTGGGTACGGCAGTACAATATACATATAAAATATTAAAAATATAGCCAAATAAGCAAAAATTCAGCCTTATACATGAATAGAGTAAACAAATTATTAATTAAGTGAAATAGCCAAATAACGTATTAATAATTCAATGCATTTTGTCATAATATTCATTGATTGAACTTCGAACAAGTACATTCTTCAAACTCCAAATGTTACAATGTCCAATTATTAACATAAATAATAACAAATCACATAACTGGACTGGAATTCCGGCTATTACCAGCTCCCTTCAAATCTGGCAGTTCAGATTCCTTTGGGGTTTCTCTTATTATTCCTGCATTAAGTCTTACTTGCTAGTGGAGATGCTGCCACTGTGTTTTTTGATCCTACATTACCCAAATGCATCTCAACTATTGCAGTTTCAGCCATTGTTTTAGGTACTTCTGTGAAGTTTTACCACAGTTGAATCATTTATGTAATCCCATCTATTGACCTTTATTGACCCCCAAAAAATAGTTTTTAATTTTTTTTACAAAAAAGTTAAAAAAAAAAATTATTTTTTTTAAAAAAAATGTTGGTTTTACTGGTGGGTACACTGTGGGTACGCCCTGGCCGTACCCAGGGCATACTGAACCGGTACCACATATTGGGTACGTACCGTAGCCGTACACATGCCCTGCAGGGTATGTACCGGCTACCTAGGTTTTTATCACATGTTTTCCAGACAAAGAAGTTAGCAAGCTTAAAGACAGAGAAATTCCAAATGAGTAAAAACTTAAGGGGCATGCAGGCCAAAGCATAATCAACCACACTTGTGTCCCTTTTGAGGAAAACTTATGTATTTGTTAGAATGAAGAAAGCAAGAAATATCATTGGAAATGAACAAGCCATTCGACTCTATAATGACAAACAATTTTTTTCCTGCAAGCAATAATTGGACCATGTTGTCTCCAGCATGGTTATTGAAGTCACCCAACAATATTACATCCCCCGCAACAATGTTGTAGCGAAAGATCCAGAAGGGATCACCATGAGGATGTTCCTTTTAAGTTACATGGAAGAGGAGGAAAATAAGCGCCATGAACATCCTGGAAACGGCTCTCCCTCCTTATCTGGAACCATATATATCTAGAATGTTCATTTGATTCCATAATGGCGGAGTATAGAACTGAAGCAATTCCGGATGATGACACAAACTAGGGCATGTGGGCTACGATTAGAAATGCTTGGTAGCAACATTTGCATATGATAGTGTGTATGAAAGGGAGGATGTTTCCTTTGCAGATCGACTGTACAATACAAGCATATGCTCCAGTTTTTGCAAACCCTTCTCAACATGTGTTTGCAGGATCAAATCTGCAACTAATATTTCCTTCATCATGCAAGTATGACTGAAACGTGTTTGGAGGCTTCATCATTATAATATTAATGACTAAGCCTTATGGAGATGCAAATAAAAATAGTATTGGTGTAAATGACTAAGAAAAGTAGGGCAATTGGGGACTAGAGTATATTGGCAAGAAATATTGTGGACTGGAGTGCCCAAAAAGGGAAACTCCACAAAAGAAGGTAAAAATGTCAAAAAAGTATTAAGAACATTGACCCACATCAAATGGCAATGGGGACTAGAGTATATTGGCAAGAAATAATGGGGACTGGAGTGCCCATGAAAAGGCAACCTCAAAAAAAGAAGAAGAATAAAAAGGTCAAAAAATTAGAAGAACATCGAAGCATAGCAAATGACTTTTCAGTCCTTAAGGTCTCTATGATTCTCCGCAGTGTAGCTTGATTACTTCACTTCTAGACGCTTCACTTATATTCTCCTAATTAGGCTTAAAAGTGGGTGTTCCCTTCCCTCATTTTTTCTTTGTTCTACTTGTCAAAGGTGCCTCTTTCATTTTTATTAGGCTCACAAAGTGGGCTAGTTGTTAGACACAAGCTTTATTCTGTAGCCCATTCTCAACATCATCAAATCGATCACAATGTCTGCTGTATAAGTATTCAAGGATAGCTATTTCTTAATATCTGAGTCTGTAACATGGAACGACTGAGCTAAATCTTGTTACCTTTTTATTTTGTTTGATTAAGTAATGCTTGGAAGAAACTATTGGCTACCAGTCTTCCTAATTCAATAAAGTGGGGATTATTCTTTACCTGAAGTAGCAGTGTAAAATGCTGTGTTGATTTTTTATGTACTCATATTGAGCCTATCATAGTAGACTACCGAAAGTTTGATTATCCTCTTTTCTGTGAGTCAGTTGTTTGATTATCATTAGAAATTCTACTGTTTCTTATGTTGTAAGGTTCAATAGCCTGCAGCTTGGATGGTTCAGAGAGATCTTCTCTTGTTTTCTTCCGGATAGCTTTTCTGTAAAATACGTGTGAAGTTTGACATTAGAAAGTGCATCCTCTGTTTTTGAAAAGTTGTAGCTGCCACTATTTTTGTGTCTAATATAGCATCTGTTTTGATTTTTTTGCTCTCAGGTTTCTCAGAGGCTAGTGCAATTAGATGTTGTTACAGAACAATTATCTCATAAAGTAATGGAGCACCATGAAGAATTGGGTAAGCATGCTCTAAAGCATTGTTTGTTAATGGCGAGCTTTTTGAAATAGTAATTTGAGTCTTTAATAAGATCTTCAGGTATGGTTATCTCTGGGCATTGGGTTGCTGGTTACAAAGATACAAACTTTGTAAAATACCAATTCATTAGAAAATGTGGAATTCTATTTCAGGCTATAGATCTGATCTTTAGAAGCATGTCATTGGAGCCATCTGTATCAGAATATGAGCAATAGTTTTTGTTATTGATGTCCCACCATTACACACAATGACAAGATACAAGGCCAATGTTTATAATACCCATGTCTAGGCATGCAAACAACTTACCATGTAATATTATTTCCAGCAACTTAACTTGTATCTTTGAACCTCTATGACTGTATTTGCCTGTGGCGAATAGACAACAAAATGCAGAACATGACCCAAGGATTTGTTCATACTTTTTATGAAAGGAGAATCCCACATTACGAGTTTTTACATCTCGGATGTGTATAAAGATCAATGATGGATGATCACCCCCACTTCATTTTCACTTATATTTCTTTCACCCATAGAGGATGAAGGGTTACTTAAATTGATATTTTAGCCTTCATGATCTTGAAGGGCTACAAAGCACTTAAATCTCATTTTTTGAAGAGGAACATTTTATAAATTCATTATTTTCACCCCACATCAATTTGGACTTTTGGTGTGTTTGGGTGTATGTGAGGAGAACATTGAAGGCCAACTTTTTTTAAAGATATGTACTTATTAGTTATTATTAATAAAATAAAAAAACCTTTCCAAGAAGGTAACATAATCAGTGTTCAACACGGATTTAATATTGAAATATTCGAGGTGGCACTCTGAGTACAATATAAGTGTAAGAAAGTAGTAATTGACACTTGAGTCTTTTTGATAGCTCTAGCCTCTCAACATATCAGATCCATGTTAAGGTAGGTTTGTGCTAGTTTATAAATATTTACACATTAATATTTCATGAGGGTTATATAAAATCTCTCAAATGTTTGCTGGATTTCCTAATGCATCAACATCATGAACTGTTATTGACTACATTGACATCCCCATACCACAAGATCTCACAACATAAGAATTATTCCTTTGTCTTTTGTTTCTCACAAAATATCTAATCTTCTGCTTACTATTTTTTTTGTTAACTGAGGTATCATGTTTTATCTCTCCATTTCAGCCTTGGAAAGACCTGGCGACCTGGCACAACCCGTAGGTGCACAGTTGCAGGGCGAGTCCAACACACTAGTCCTCGGGCAACGCGCCGATGGCCCAACCAAAAGCACTGCAGTTAATCAGGATTGAATCCATGACCTAGTGGTCACCGGCACAACGACATACCGTTGAGGCCAACCTTGGGGGCTCAATCTTCTGCCTACTATTATTTGAGCTGATTTAGGGAATATTCTGAGCTTTTATTGGCACATTTGAACAGCATTGATGCTAATTATACTTTCCTAAACTTTCCCGCTCTTTAGTCGCAAATTTTTTGATTTAGAAAGACCATAAACATTGTAAAATTACGCTTCTTGGCTAAAGAGATGGCGATTATATGGTGGAATATCAACACAATGAGGTGTCATGTATTATTCATTATCTTCTGAGTCTATTTTTGTTTTGATTAAGGGTGAAAATATTCTGGGTTAGTGTCCAGGTTCACTTACAAGTGAGGCAGAGGCTGTTTATCATAGAAATCTGGGCCAGAGCCCGTGTTTCTTTGGAGAGTCCTGAACCCGGGTCTTGCCTATAATAGTGAGACCTCCAGTCAATTGAGTTACTGCTCACATCCAACAAAACAATGAACAATATTAGCTTCATTTTTTGTTCACGATCACTTTTTTGGTTTGAGACTTCTCGAGGCATTGTCAACCATGGATAGGATCATTACTTGTTGGTTTAGCGATGATTTAAGGGTTGTAAGACAGAGAACCATTTTCTGGGTGGTTGTGACAGATCCTATGAATGATAAGTCGTGTGTAGATTCAGTTTTTGGGTATGTATCAGTGGATTGTGTTGATTTTAGGAACTTATGCACGTCTAGGAGCATTTTGTGGTCTGGTCAAAGTTGCTTTGGCAGTTCGTCCATCATCATCAATTATATGGATGTCATGTTGTCAGTGCTTTGCTTCAGTTTTTTGCACACATCTTTGGATTGCAAAGGTTTAGAGGCTCATGAACATGGCTAGAAGTATTTGGAGCTCGCCTTGGTGGTTGGGCCACAATTGGGAGGTAGAATATGTAATATAATGGTCATAAATGTAAGTTAAGTACTTATATCACAAAAGTAGATTGACATAGGAAATAAAAGCACAATATGACAATATAACATTGTGCTTCATAAAAATAAGTAATAAAGCAAAATGCATAATTATTCTTGTAATTATCAAAGGCCAGTTGGCATTTAGTTGGGTCATCTCTTTCTCTATGTATTCACTCATTTATTTCTGATTGGGTTGCAGAACAACTTAACAACCATTTCTCTCCATTTTTGAATCTTTTCTTTATCTTTGTTTGTCTCTCTCATGGTATTAGAGCTGTAGACATGTGAGGATTCTGGGAAGATAAAGACAGGTGTAGAAGAGAATATGTATGGTCAAATTTGCTAGGAGTAGTTCTACAATTAATACCAGATCCCTAGAATTATGATAAGGGAATAACCTTCATGAATTCCAAGGCATTTTATGGGGGTTGGAGGATTTTTTTTGAGTATGTAAGTGTGGTAATGTTGACATGTTTCTCAAGGTGAGATTTGCACAAAATTGCATGTAATTGTATGAAGTGTAGAAATATATATGGGAAATAAAAAAATGTTTTATTCAAAAGTTCAATTTCTGAAGATTTTTTGCAGTTTTTATTTTTTTGGCTATTTGGCACATAGTTACATAAGACTCTTGGACGAGGGAACATGTGGGGATGGGGTTTTCGGAATGGCAGCAAATCCCCTTGCTTTTGGGGATGATAGTGGGTGACTATTAAAATAATATAAAAATATTAAAATAATGTTAAAATACACAAATAAATAAAAAATAAAAAATTACTTTAAAAAACTAAAATAAAACATTAAATTATAAAATAAAACCCTTAATTCCATTATCCGTTTGACAAGTGAACATTATTATTATCATAATTAAAAATTGTGAATGATAAAGAATTGAGGTACATCAACAATGAAAATGCTATCTCAGGGCAGAGAGCCGGGACAGTGAGAAGACTCAAGAGTAGATGACGGCGATACATTATGATTAATTGTTTTAGGGTTAAGGTTTAGGTATATTAGGTTTTAATGTTTTTGTACGTTGTAGTGAAATGCCCCTGCCATTTCTGCTAGGAAACATACCGGAAACAGTACATAGGTACAAAATGGCTCTGAAATGTACCTGAAGTGCACGGTTTTCCTAGGCATGTGTTGGAGACGGTACGACAAATTCAGCGCCATCTCTGTGCTGTTTCTGACTCATTTCTGGGTGTTTCCAGACCGTTTCCGGCTGTGCAGGTACTTTAAAACAGCAGAAAAATAAGAAAGAAAGTCTAATACATCAAAAAACCTTTAACTTCTAGAGCACACTACCTCAAAACTAAGTTGTCCCTTTTGAATTCTTGTTCAAATTCATGTAGTATAAAGTTCTTGAAAGATTCATTGCTAAAAAAATCAGCTATAAAATTTGTGATTAATTCAACCAAAAGAATATATACATCTAATATATATATATATATATATATATATATAAGTAAAAATATATATTAAAAATATCTAACATATATATATATATATATATATATATATATATATATATATATATATATAGTGCTATGCGGGGACGCGTCCCCTATATTTTGGTGACGTCCCGAATGTTTCGGGGACTTGGGGACTTGGAGGGGATGTCCCCTACTTTTTTAAATATTAAAAAAGTTTTATGATGCTTTTACTTCAAAAAATCTATTATTTTAACCAAAAACATTGAATTCTAATCTCAAAAGAATCTAAAACACATTAAATACAGGTTAAATCCCTAAATTTCATTGAATAAAGTTAACATATTCAAATATTAATTTTTATATATTATTTTAATAGCTGTCCCCCCTGCCATCCCCAAAATTTGGGAAATGTCTCGCCATCCCGAAAACTCTGCCCCTCCGTCCTCCTTCCCGTTGTTGCCGAGACTTAGGTAACTATGTGTATATATATTTATAAAATGTAACGTATATATATTAATATTTTGTACACTATAAAATATAACTATAACTTATATTTTATAAATATTTGGTATAATTATAAAAAATACTTATAAGACAAATTATAAAATCTTAAACACATTTATGATTTTATAGAAGTATAAAAAAATAAGCAGAGGATAAAAAGGATATTTTTGTCCCAAATAGAAAGGTAAAACAAAATAAAAATAAAAAAATAGAACAAGCATTATTTTATGACGAAGCCTTGTGTCTATTTATTTATATATAAATAATAAGAATGAAGGAATCAAGATGCGAAGAAAATAGGTGGAAGGAATACAAATATCTCCGACTCAGAGTCTCTAGGGAACTGCATGATGCCATTACCGATAGTTTTTCCTTTCACGAGTAAAACAGATGAATTGTTTGTGGGTTTGAATCTTACTTCCTTTGGTCAAGGGTGTTAGGGTTACGACAATTCTTGTTTTGTTATTTTCAACTTAAGTCAAGGTTCAAGTGCGAGTCCAACGAGGATAAAAATTGGTTGAAATTCGCTAAAGGATAAAGTTCGAAAAAATCGCCATTAAGTTCGAACAATAGAAAAACATATAAACGTATGTTGTATAAGAATTTGAAAGATATTTTTTGAAAAACTAAAAGTCTTAGAATCCAAAGCATGTATTACTAAGTTCTTTAACTTCATATGAACTACATCTATATTATTAAAGGCTACTTGTTACATCAAAAAGTTCCATATCGTCAAGATCCAATACATCCTATAGCCTTATAGGCTACTCGCTACATCCAAAAGTTCCTTATCATCAAGACCACTTGGCTCATCAACATCATCACCAGATTCATCACAAAATAATTCAAGGGATGTGCAACCCTTAAACGGAAGAATTGTTGAGTTCTTCGAACCAAATGGCCTTGCAACGACCAATTCCTCCAAAAGATATGAAGCAGAATGAAGCATACAATCTTGATCGTCTTCAAATATTGCAGGGAAACATGTTTGCACTTTAATAAGGTTTTCATACCACAATGACTAATAAATTGTACGCCTCAAAAATCTTATTTATTTTTTATTTTTTTATCAGCTAATTTTGACTTTGCAAAATTATAATAAAAATGAAAAATTTGAAAATTTTGAAAAGTGTTACTTTGTGTGGTTCATTCCCCTCATTGCGACCGTCTCATTTTTGTGTCATTTCGGTCTTCGTTTCATCCTTTTCGGGCAAGAAATCTTCCCACCAGGCTTTAAATCACGTTAAAATACATTAAAATTAATTAATTAATTAATTGCTTCTTGTTTGATACAATTGATTTTTAAATAACTTGAGAAGTATTTAATTAAATAAATATTAATTTAAAAGTTCATTCGACAAATTTTAATGCCGGGGAAGTAAGCCTACGCTTCCAACTGCCGGGAAGCCAATTTGGCTTCCCGAACCCGGATTTCCCCTTTCCTGGCAATCTTCTTCCAATTTCCCACATGTGGGATTTTCTCCACCAATTGCCAAATCATGGATTGGCTAACGGGTAGGAAATTCCCCAATTTCCCACATGGGGAAATTGAACAGGGATTGCCCAACCCATTTTGCCATTCCCGTTGGCAATTGTCCGTTGCTTTCCCCATTTCCCCCTAGCACTTAAGCCACTACCTAGGAAGAGAGGAAGTTAGATTAATTCCATAACTTCCTCCATCAAACTCATTGGAAAAAGTCGTGCGAAGCTTTCCAATTGCTTCTTATTTCTTCTTAAGGACATAATATTTTGTCAACATCCCATAATGCAAGAGAAACTCACGCCATTGTGAAGGAAGAAATGTCAGTCAGTGCATGAAGGTTTTTCTCAAAAAGTTAAACAAAAGCATTTTGCATGCCAGATGAGAATGTAGGAAGGACATAAATCTTCCATGCAGGTATTAGGAAAAGAGAAACAAGTGGAATAAAAAAAAAGGTTTCACACCAATTAAGTAGGCCATGCATTAGCCAAGAGGAAGTCCATGTCGCCAAGCTAGAGGAATAAGAACAATTTTTAATATAAAAAAAGAAAAAACAATTGTCCACGGTTTAAAGGTAGGAACAATTGGCCACACATTGCAAAAGTAAGCCATACGCATTAACAAAGAGGGGAGTGTTTCCACGCATTTACAAAAGACTTCCATATGCCTAGCAAAGAAAGGAATACCACACATTGGGTAAAGGAAGGGATAAAGAACTGTCTTCAAACCCATGCCTAGGAAAGAAGCTAAGAAGGTTGCCTAGAGGTTGAAACAAAAAGTATTCTTTTCCTTTCCACGCATAATAGAATTGAAAAATAGTTTTTAGGAATTATCTGAGGGAAGACAGACCACACATTGGGCAGAGAAAGGATATTTCCACGTAAACTCAGGAGGAATAGAATTCCTTCCACACAAATTAAAACATGCCTTCTTCTAGAAAATCAAAGCATTGGAAGGTAAATGAAGGCTACCATGTTCTCTGTAGAATACCAGTTACACACTTTTCACATAGACCAGTTTCTTGCTTAGGTGGCTAGAACCACTTCCTCTCAATGGAGTGGTAAACTCAAGCGTCTTCCTGAAGGAAAGTGTAAACCGCAAATCATCAAAGCTTGCATTGGCTGAAAGAAGATTCACTGCAGTTTGAAGGGAGATCACGATGCATTCAAAGACTGCGTGTGCAATCCAATGGTAGACCTCTGTGCAATTGATCCATCGTCCACGCATGTAAGGATAGGTTGACCTGGCATTTGCTGGGCACCTATTCCAAACTACGCATTTGGGAACTGTTGGTCTTCCATGCATCCACAAAATCAGGTTCTGTAGCAAGGTGAGATTTAATCCACATTTTTCTTCATGATCAGCGTTGAAAATGGGTTTGATATGGGAGAAAACACTTTTAGATGAAGCTACAAGATAGTGATCCCAGTAGGCGTGTTACCTCCATTTCATTTTGCACGAGGTGTGTTCTTGTTGGGGATCCACAGCAAACTGCTTGCAACCCTAATTAGCTTGTATTCAGGCATGTTGCAGTATAGTAGAAGCCTTTTGAGCGCTTCCAACAAGCAGGTTGTCCAACTATGTTGTTATCTGTTCAGTATCGAATGCATCCTCAAATTCGCGATTTTCCTTCAAGATATTTTTATCAAAATCGATTAAGTGACAGTGAGAGTGTTACCAGGAGACCTGATGAAATTTATTACAAAGATTCTCTATTGAGACCTTACTTGTTTTACAATGTAACTCATGGAAGAGAATCTCATAGAGGTGGATTTGTTTCATATCAGAATATTCATGAAACACCATTAGCTTTGCAATTATATGAGCATCTTCAACGAGTCACTAAGTTGGCAGGCATAAAGGTTTCTGTTGGAATTATCACACCTTACAAGCTACAGCTGAAATGTTTGCACCAAGAGTTTGATGTTGTCCTCAAATCGGATGAAGGAAAAGGTTTATATATCAATATGGTAGATGCCTTTCAGGGCCAGGAGCGTGATTTAATCATTATGTCTTGTGTCCAAGCTTCAAATCATGGGGTTGGCTTTATAGCTGATATTCACCGCATGAATGTGGCACTAACACGAGCTCACAGTAATTTTTTATTGGTAATGATATCTATGGACATGTTATGGGCATGAACCTGGGTCATCATCATGGCAGCATTAGGTCTTTATTGGTAATGGCATTTTCTCATCGTTTGGAAGGTACAATTGTGCTTATTATGGCTAAGCCAAAACATTCTTACGACAAGTGTTATATAATAAGGAAGAACCGTGAGCATTGTGGTAAAACCAGTCTTTTCAGAAATGTTGGGTTAAGCTTGAATTCAAAGTAGTTGAGCTGAAAAGCTAAAAACAATTCTGACTACACTACAACAAACTTAACTATTATTGACGAGAGTTAAGTGTAATCATGGTGGCAAGGTCAATCCCTATAGATGTTGGTTTAAGCCTATGGATGAAGACCATGCTATGATTTGAATGATTGAAGGCCATGAATTTGAAACTTTAGGAAGGTTTAGATCCTTTCAACTGGCAAAAGTGGCAGATCCTAATTTCACCGGCGGTTTAGGAAGTTGATTTTCTTGATATCTAACAAAGTGGGAGAGTCCATTTCTCATACACTTGAGATAGGCGGACCCCATTTCAATGGATAAGGCACTGGTTATTATTGTATATTTTAAAAGGTGTTATTTGTTTTGGGAAACAATGGATATTTTAAGTAATTTCTATTTTTGGGTTGTCTTTAATAAAGTTGGTTGAAAAAGTCAAAGTCACTTAAGTGCCCTATTTAATGATGCATTTAAAACCCTAACTACTTTGTAACCAACTTTTGGGTTATAAAAGGAAGTGAGGGGCTCATTTGTAAAGGTGACTTTGAGAGAGGAGAAGAAAATACTTTTGTGCAAGCTTTGTTTCAGGAAGAAACTTTGTGTTCTTTTGTGAAAAACATTTTGGAGTTAATGGAATACGAACTTTGTGTCTCATTCATTGTCTCTTGTAACATTTGATGTTCTTATGTTCATTAGATGTTAGGTGTTTTGAATCTTGCATGCAAATATTATCTTTGATCTTATTGTCAACATTATTAATCGGTTGTTCTAGTTCACAGTGATCAAGCTCTGATTATCTACTTGCTCATGTGTGTTCCCTTTTACACGTTCTTGTTTGGCTAACTCAAACTCCGTTTTATTTGTGTTGGTTATTCATCTTTCCTCTTCATGCAATATTAGGCTCTGTTTTTACCTAACTCTTGCATGCGCTTTCGGTTCATTCCATTCCACTCCTTTCCTTCATTCCATTCCATCTCCCTCATTCACTTTTCTTTCCATTGATGTTCCAAAACACCCCCCACATACAATTTTGAATGTACAGATGTAAATACAGTTTTGGTTTTCAATAAAGGCAGCCTCACCTTCATTGAGGAGGGACTTCGTTCCCACACTGTTGCATGTCATTTGCATGCGTGCAAATCCATATGCTAACAGTTTTTGGCGACTCCGCTGGGGATTCAGGAATCGTTAACCAGTGCTTGGTTAAATCTTTATGACTATCCCCTCTGCACAAGCTCCAGTTCTTCAACCAAACCTTGTGCCCGATGAAGATTTCCAAGGAGACATTGCTGCCAACCTTCGAACAGTAGCTTGGGAAAACCGTGAAAGCTTGCAACAATTTGTGGCTATTGATAGAGCCATTGACAGAGAAATCTACATCGAAGACCTTAGAAGAAGAGCACCCGCACTTGTGGCCAGAAGACCTCCTGGACACGTGTTGATCGTTGTTCACCGATGCGGTCCTCTTCCACCAAGGTAATAAGTTGTATGACTATTACAGGTAACCCACCTATCTTGCAACCAAATCTTGTTTTTGCAGATACTCAAAAAGATATATCATCAGATTTGAGGCAAGCTATTTGGGAAAAGCGCACAAGTAACCATCATTTTCATCTCGCCACATCAGTACTAGATAATGAAGAAGAGAAAGCCGCGAGAGTTGCTAGAGTTATTCAGGCGCAAATAGCTCAAGAAAGAGAGCGAAGAGAAAAGGCTAGAGTTGGTCGAAACACATCAGTGATCCCTTCACCATAAAGATTCCAAACTGGAAGGAAAGAGGTTTACACGAGGAGAAAAAGCTAAAGGTTGATCTGACCCCACTTTTGACTTTCAAGGAAAATTTGGTTTCAAGTTATCTCCTCCAAAGAAGAACACACCTCGTAGATCTACAAGCCTTGCATCAAGTCCTGAAAGAGCAAGCAAGGAAGGAATCACTACCAGTCAAGCACTTGTCCTTGCTCACGTTGTTTTACCTTCGCATACCACCTTTCCTCAAATGGCAGCCAACGTACCATGGGGAAATGCCATAGGCCCATTGGCCTTACCTGCTCGACATGAACTCCCACGAGGATCAAGAAAGATTCTTCCCAAGTTCGACGGAGATGGGAAGACGTCACCAGATGATCATATTTCTGCCTTCTTCGCTGCATGTGCTGTTTTGTCGGTAGAATATGAAGATGTTGCTATTCGTCTCTTCGTCGAAACATTGCATGATGTTGCTGCAGATTGGTTTCATCATCTGCCCAATGGATGTATCACAAATTGGAATGATATGAAAACTAAGTTTGAAAATCGATTCAAGAATGTAGAAGATGAACATGCTCTTCTTGCCCAACTATCTCAGGTGAAGAAAGAGCCGACAGAACCCATGAGGAATTTCGTGGCTAAATTCAACAAGATGGTGAACAAAGTTCCCGCCGGGATTCGTCCAAACCTTGATGGACAAAAATGTTTCTTTATTAATGCACAACAACTAGAAGTGTGCTATCAGCTGAGAAGGGCTAGGGTGGCTACTTTGGAACTTGCTCAATCTTTGGCCATAGAAATTGAAGATGACTTAATCATGGGAGGAAAATTCAAGAAAAATTCCCTCAAAGGAAAGAGTCAAGAAACTCCCAACGCTTTAGAAACTATACTCACTAAGTTGGCTAATGATGTGTTGGCTTTGAAAAAGCAAGTTGCTCAAAGTAGTAAACCTGCTCCTTACAAAGACATCCTCAAGAAAAGGATACATTCCCAACAAAGCCAGGATTGCAGGCGCTCCAACGAGGCTTGCTATTGAAGCAGCTCCCGCAACTAATTCCAAATGTGATGTCATTGAAGAAAGCGATGATGAGATTGAAGTCGTTGAGGTTGATGAGGAAGAGCCGGATTCTAAGACATCTGAACTTGAAGTTGAAGATCCTGAGGGGGAAAGTAATAATCATTTCTTTGAGTACTGTTCCGATGAGGAAGATGAATACAAAGAAATTATAGAAGATATGAATAGTCAATCTTTCGCCGTTTTCACACACTCTTAGAAAAAGGAGCAGGATACCACTAAGGCGGGAGATAAAGAGGTTTCCAAGGAAACTCCCAAAGAATCCAAGACAAATGAGGCTCCTAAAGAGTCCAAGATGACTGAGGTTTCAAAGGTCAAGACTATCTTAAAGAAAGGAGGGCCTTTGTTAGATCAATTTGGTAAACCAACTACGAAGAAAGCTTCTTCTTCCACATCAGTGTCAACCAAGCCTGAGGCCAAGGTCAAAAGTGTGCCATCATCAAGTTTGAAAGAACTTATATCTGAGACTTCAAGTGCGATTACTTTGCCTAAATTTGATATCATTGATCATATCAATAAAACAAAAATTTCCATGTCACAGGTAGAGTACTTGAAGTCCAACAAGGATCAGCTCGAGAAATTGGTCCAGTTTATCAAAGGTGACTCTACTGTTCATTCCTCCAAAGGAATTCTGAAAACTCCCAAAGATGGGAAAACTCAAAATATTGTGGCGGCCACTACACCTTCAAATGAAAAGATCGAACCTTTCTTTGTGTCCTTTCTGATCAATAGATGCAAATTAAGTAATTGCATTATAGACTCTGGAGCCTCGGATAATGTGATGCTAGAAAAAGTAGCACATGCTCTTGGTTTGACTTGTATGAGAACATTCGGATCATGTTACTCCATGGAAACCAAGCAAGTTCCTCTAATCGGGTAGATTAAAGATGCCCAAATGGTTTTAGCCCAATTCCCTCAAAAGCGAGTTAAGGTAACTATTCTAGTTGTTGATATTCCTGCCTCATATGGAATGTTGTTGAGCAAGAAATTTTGTAGGGATTTGGGTGGTGAGATTCAAATGGACTGGTCTCATGCCATGATTCCTATCAATGGAGAAATGAAAAAGCTTATGCCGGAAGCTCAGGCAAAGTTCACAGTAACTAAAACCGAAGATCCTCGCGCACAGATCCTTTTCCAAGGCTCAAGTATGGGTAATTATATGATGATTATAGAAATTCATACCCCTGAGATCACTTGCCAAGATTCCAATGAGATCTGGACTCTTGAGTTCGATGGAAGTTGTTGCTCGATGGGCTCTGGTGCAAGAGGGTGTGTAAAATATTTCCTTTTTCCTACAAACTTGAATTTTCAAATACATAACACTGCAAAGTATGAGGCATTAAAATGTAGAGGAGAAAGGGATAAAAAATTTGGAAGTCTTTGGAGATGCGGAATTGATCGTGAAACAAGGTAAGAAATCTGTTCCAAGTAAAGAATGATCATTTGAGACACTACAAAAATAAAGTGTGGGACACAATAGAAGTCTTCGATGCGCTTTTTCCATAAAATCTTGTCCCTCGTGAAAAGAATGACAAAGCGGATTCTCTAGCAGTCTTAGCTTCATTAATGATTCCTCATTCAGAATTTGATCAAGTCAAATACACCATTGAAATGGTCTTTAGGCCAAGTGTTCCTGACAATGCAGAAAATTAGCAAGTATTTAATGATGATCAACAAATTATTGCCTTCTTGGAAAAGAAAGAAAATTTTGAACAATTGTACTTTGAAGGAAGTGATTCGGCATTTCGCGAATCAACTACCTCACCCATTCAGGAAGGAGTTGAGAACGAAGATCCTGGTGATGGCATCATTCAACTCAAAGGAAATAAAATTCCCAAAGGATTGGTTTCACTTGAAGAAATTTTTGACAAACATGACAGGTTTATCAAAGAGAAAGAGCAGGCAGGACCTGCAAATTCTGTTGACTATGAGCAAGTTAATATCGGTACCAAGGATAAACCTCGCCTGATCAATATTGGTAAGTGTTTCTCACCTGAGGAGCGCAGGAAATTCATAAGTCTACTTACCAAATATTCTGACGTTTTGGCTTATTCATATGAAGACTTGAAGTCTTTCCAACCCAGGGAGATGGAACATGCCATACCCTTGAAGCCTGGTACTAGTTCCATTCAGGAAAAAGCAAAGACAATATAATCCCAAGATTGCAGGGACAATATTTCATGAAGTTCAAAAGATGCTAGATGCACGAATAGTGTTTCCTATTCGACATTCGACTTGGATAGCTAATATTGTACCGGTTCGCAAGAAAAATGGAGAAATTAGGATTTGCGTGGATTTCTGCAATCTTAATCAGGCTTCCTTCAAGCATTATCAAAATTGAAAACGGGTTGTTCCCCGTATGTACATAGGTAATTAGGATTTTGGTTTGTTTGTTTCCCTGTTTTTCGGTCTCCTCTCTTGTGTCGCCCCATTTTTGTGCCCCATCATTTTGTGATCATGTTCATTAATATTTTGGTCTGGGTCCGTTGCTGCATCCATGAAGTCCTTGTCCCCAATCAGAGCCAGTTGTTATCAGCTAATTTTGACTTTGCAAAATTATAATAAAAATAAAAAAAAAAATTTGAAAATTTTGAAAAGTGTTACTTTGCGTGGTTCATTCCCCTCGTTGCGACCGTCTCATTTTTGTGGTCGTTTCGGTCTTCGTTTCGTCCTTTTCGGGCAAGAACTCTTCCCGCCAGGCTTTAAATCACGTTAAAATACATTAATTAATTAATATTTAATTAATTAATTGCTTCTTGTTTGATAAAATTGATTTTTAAATAACTTGAGAAGTATTTAATTAAATAAATATTAAATTAAAAGTTCATTCGACAAATTTTAATGCCGGGGAAGTAAGCTTACGCTTCCAACTGCTGGGAAGCCAATTTGGCTTCCCGAACCCAGATTTCCCCTTTCCTGGCAATCTTCTTCAAATTTCCCGCACGTGGGATTTTCTCCACCAATTGCCAAATCATGGATTGGCTAACGGGCAAGAAATTCCCCAATTTCCCACATGGGGAAATTGAACGGGGATTGCCAACCCACTTTTCCATTCCCGTTGGCAATTGTCCGTTGCTTTCCCCATTTCCCCCTGGCACTTAAGCCACTACCTGGGAAGAGAGGAAGTTAGATTAATTCCCATAACTTCCTCCATCAAACTCGTTGGAAAAAGTCGTGCGAAGCTTTGCTTCTTATTTCTTCAGGAGGACATAATATTTTGTCACATTCCACGATATAACTCAATTGTCAAGAAGAAATACAAGAAGTTTTATCAAAAAGAGAGAACACGCCATTGACAGCCAGCAGAAGGAATATCAGTCCATGCATGCAAACAGGTTTCAAGAAGTCTTAGGAGGAAAAGAAGGACAATCAAAATGAATTTCTAAAGAAAATTTCAAGCCAAGGAAGAACTCATGGAGTAGAAGTTAGTTTTAATCTTCCACGCATGAAGGAGACGCGGGGAAAAAGAAACAGTCTTCTAAATAAAGAAAAAAACAATTTTTTAAATTATCTGAAACAAGCCCAAAATAGCAGAAAAGACAAGGAAGAAGCTTACCACGCAGCAAGAGGAAGTCCATAGTGCCCATAGCCTTTGCACCCACCAGGACTTTTCCAAGCCAGTAAACAAGGCACCTAATATAAATAAAGCAGTTTTAGATAAAAAAGAAGAAAGTTGTCCACGCGCCTGAGAAATAAAGTGAAAGACAAAAGCCACAATCCTCTTACCACGTGCCCAGGAAAGAGGACAGTCCAAAGCAGTTAAGAAATAGTAGCTGTCCACGCATTTGCCTGATAATGGAGGTAGATAGCCCAAACAACTTTCCACGCGCCTAGGGAAAAGGAATGAACAGTTTTTAAAAACCACGTGCCCACGGCCAAAGAGAAGCCATGCCCACAAAGGAGCTTTCCACATGTAGAGGAAAGAATAGCGTTGACACAAAAAAAGAACCATCAAGAAATTTCAAGATAAAAAACCTGCACCAAGTAGACAAAAGGACGCAAAGAGAAAGAGCAGGCCGCGCCCAAGAAAGGGGAATCCCACGCAGGTCCAAGGAGAATCCACATGCACCCAGCTGAAGGAAAGAACAAAGATATCAAAGAAATAAAATCAAGAACTCTTCCCACACAGGGAGAAAGAGAAAGAGGTGGAGCTGCACAGTTTTCACGCACCCACGCATTGGGAAGAGGAAAGGATAGAAGTTTCAGCCAAAACTCACCGGTTTTCTAGCTTAAAATGTCTTCTTGGTTTTAGCATGGGCCCAAAATGCCTTTTTTGGCTTTCAAAGTTTGAAGATAACTTTCATCATTTTTGGCATTACCACTCTCTGTTACTACCATTTACATTGTTTTCTGTTGTAATTACTCACTTCTGTACTAGCGTTAGCTCAATCTTGAGTCTAAATGTTTCAAGTGTCTTCCTTGATTCATATATACATGTTGCTCCAATGGGCTGCATTGCTAAAATGCATTGCACTGCTTTATAGTCTAAACTCTCGAAGACTCATCACATACTGTTGTTACATCCATCTATTTAGTTTTTGTGCACTTGACATCTCCGGATGTGGATGGGTTGAATCAATGGTATTGTTGGGAATGGAGGACTGGTCCAGAAAAATGTTTGAAGTTGGTATCTTTCTCTCAGATTTGTCATGATGAGCGTTGTGAAATGGGTTTGATATGGTGGTTATAGATGAAGCTACAAGCTAGTGAAGTAGGCATGTTACCATCCTTTTTCATTGGGTGCTACAAGGTGTGTTCTTATCGGGGATCCGCAACAACTGCCTGCAACAGTAATTAGTCAGGCAGTAGGCATGTTGCAGTATAGTAGAAGCCTTTTTGAGTGCTTCCAACAAGCAGGTTGTCGAACTATGTTGTTATTTGTTCAGTATCGAAGGCATCCTCAAATTTAGGATTTTCCTTCAAGATATTTTTTTCAAAATCAATTAAGTGACAGTGACAGTGTTACCAGGAGACCTGATGAAATTTATTACAAAGATTCTCTATTGAGACCTTACTTGTTTTACGATGTAACTCATGGAAGAGAATCTCATAGAGGTGGATATGTTTCATATCAGAATATTCATGAAGCACAATTTGCTTTGCAATTATATGAGCATCTTCAACGACTCACTAAGTTGGTAGGAAAAAAGGTTTCTGTTGGAATTATTACACCTTACAAGCTACAACTGAAATGTTTACACCGAGAGTTTGATGTTTTCCTCAAATCTGATGAAGGAAAAGGTTTATATATCAATACAGTAGATGCCTTTCAGGGCCAGGAGCGTGATGTAATCATTATGTCTTGTGTCTGAGCTCCAAATCATGGGGTTGGCTTTGTAGCTAATATTCGCCGCATGAATGTGGCACTAACATGAGCTCGCATTAATTTTTTATTGGTAATGATATCTACGGACATGTTATGGGCATGAACCTGGGTCATCATCATGGCAGCATTAGGTCTTTATTGGTAATGGCATTTTCTCATCGTTCGGAAGGTACAATTGTGCTTATTATGGCAAAGCCAAAACATTCTGTAATGTCCCCTTTCCCTCATCCAAGGCTTGAGGGCCAGTGCGAGTCCTAACCCTAGTCATGCCCAAGGGATTACAGACGCTATGGGCTATTGGGTATGAATATCTAGTCCAGTTATTATTTTCCATTGACAGGGTTATAAAGTGCTTTCGAAGGGACTAGATGTTATGTTTTATCATTGGGAGGGGCCACTTAACTCCTAATGTTCTAATTTTGTGTTGGGGTGACCTTTTTGGTCCTGGGCGCCTTGAAGGGGAAAAAGTAACTTTAAGTTACTTTATTAATTGGGCCTTCTCTAGGAAAAAGTGCGAGTTGGGGGTTTTAGGGTTTCCTTGGCGTGGGAAAAGTTATAAAAGGAGAAGAGGGGTGAAAGGATATTCATTGATGCATACACTTATATTTCTTTTCATGTGCAACTGCTGTTTGCAACTATTTAGCTTGTGGAGTAAGATCCCACGGGAACCCTAGCTTCGGTGGTGAGAGATCCATCCCTAGCTAGTAGGGCATTCTTCGGTAGTGAGAGATCTACCCTAGCTTGTCATTTGGAGTTGTTTTCAGGGTTGATTCACAGAGATATTTTCAGGGTTTTCAGAGATAGGGTTTTGAGGGTTTTGGTGAGTTTTGGTGGAGATATTCAGCTGGTTTTCGGATCAGACCTACGGCAGCAATAAAGGAAGGGTTTGGCAACATTTACAGAGATTTTCACAAGGGTTTTGGCCATCTACCAAAGAGGGCGACTTGTTTGGGAGATTGCAGCCCGAATTTGAAGGGTTTCCAGTTGGCCGTTTTCAGATCTGAAGGTTGGAAAGTCATCTTCTATATTTGTATATGTTATTTCCCAAGTTTCATAATTTTTGCACTTGTAATCGGGAAGATATGAATTTTAGAATTTTTCCAGCTGTTTTAGGGACGCTGTAATTTTCTAGCAGCGCTATATTGACTGAAAAATTCCAAAAATATTTCCCTTGTGTTCTTTATATTATTATCTAGTTCTCTTTAAATTTTCAAGTGATTTGAGCGGATATTTTGGGAGTTATTCATATTTTACTGTTCGCTGCCTTAGCTGTAATTTTCTGCAAAAAACCAGATTTCTGTTTGGCTGTGTTTTGTCTATCTTTTGCATATTTTACAGTGGTATCCTATAAGGGATAGTATAGTGGTATTAGAGCTGTTGTTCCTCCAGCCTGTTGAGGTTGAAAGATGGTTGACAGAGACAGAGATAGTGAAGAAATGGGAGTAGATCTGATGAAACAACTGTTCACCAATATGGTGAAGCAGCAGGAGACTACCAACCTCTATTTGAGCCAGCTTACTGAGAGGTTAGCACAGGGTAGGATTGAGGCTGATGCGGAGAAAGGAGAAGCTAGCAATATGGGACAACATGGTAATAGAGGTGAGAGTGGACATTCGGGACAAGGGTCCCCTCATGCTTCTACCAGGCCCTTGGGACTCCACGAGCCTTCTTTCTTGAAGGATCTGGAAGTTTCGCAGACACGATAGCTCGCAGATGTTGTGGATGAGGAATCTTGCTGGGAGAAGTACCGGACATTGAGTGAGGGTTTCCGGGACAACATGCTATTTCAGGAGTATTGCAAAATGAAGATTGGTAGCAGGCCCAGGAGAGATTACCAAACACAGGTCCCTGAGTTTCAGAGGAGATTGGGACAAATCTCTATTCCACACTTCGATGGCTCTAAGAAGTGTACCGCCCAGTCTTGGATTCAGAAGTTGAAGACTTACTTCGACTTGAATCCCATGCGCGAAGAGGATGCAATTAAGTTTGCTATCCTACACCTCGAGGGAGATGCTCATGACTGATGGCATTATGGATTGATCACACAGGGGCACATGCATATCACTACGTATGCAGATTTTACACAGAGGTTGATGAGCAGGTTCGACAGGAGGGACCCAGATAGGCACTTCAGAGAATTGACCCATTTGAGGCAAACAGGTTCTCTAGATCAGTACATTGCAGATTTTCAGAGGTTATTAGTGATGGTATCTGATGTTTCGAAGATGAGGTTGACTTCACTCTTCATGGCAGGATTGACTGATGCTTTAGCAGGATTTGTGAAGGCATTTGAGCCTTCCTCCCTACATGAGGCGATTAGGCGAGTACGTGATTTGGAGTTGTCCACTCCAAAATCGAGGTTTCCCCCTCGAATTCAGCCTAAGGTATTTCCTTCGAGAGTTGATGGTTCACAGCCGAAGGGGCCCCCACCTAGGCAGGATACCGCAAGGAGACCATTTGTATTGAGAGAGGACAGGGAGGAGTTGAGGCGAAAGAAACTATGTTTCGATTGCCGCACACCATGGGTTCCAGGACATGATTGTAGAGGAAAAGGGAAGGCCCAATTCATAGAGGTCTTCAAGGAGAGTGAGAACGAGGAGGAGCGGGACACTCAGGAGTTAATGGATGAAGATGAAGAGGCATTGGATAGTGCAGGGGTTGAATAGGAGGAGGAGACTTTTCCCCATGGGACTATTGCTACTTTGTCGAGTACCCCGAGGTACAAGGCATTTAGAGTCAGGGGAATATTATAGGGTCAGAGAGTAGTAGTACTCATTGATAGTGGGGCAACCCACAATTTCATTGATGCATCTTTGGTAGAGAAGTGGGGATTACAGGCAGAAGACTTTGAGGGTTTCAATGTAGTGGTAGCCAATGGTGAGTCCATGAGATGAATGCAGCGAGTTATGCAGTTGAGTATCACCATGGGTAACCATACAGTCACCGATGACTTCTATGTGGTTGGTATTGGAGAGACCAACCTTGTGCTCGGTGTACAGTGGCTCCATTCTCTTGGAGAATTTCGAACTAACTTTCAGACGATGGAACTCAAGTTCAAGTCCGAGGGGAAGAATGTAACCTTGAGGGGTTTATCTTCAGATGCACCCAGGGTTGTTTCAGCAAAGAGGATCGAGAGGATTCACAGACACAATGGGGTTGATTGGGCAGTGTAGTGCTTGGTTTCTACAAAGAAATCAGAGGATGGACAGCCAGAGTATCATGTGGATATACAGGGGCTATTGGACAAGCACAGTACAGTTTTTAGTGACATACCACCTGGTGTACCTCCAGATAGGGGATTTGAGCATGTGATAGAGCTTGAGGACACTAGACCATTAGTTACTACTCCTTACCATCACCCCAAACGGTTTAAGGATGAGATTGAGAGGACCATCCATGAGCTTATTGACATGGGACACATTAGGCCGAGTTCTAGTCCTTTTGCTTCTTCGGTGGTGTTGGTGAAAAGGAAGGATGGGACCATGCGGATGTGCATCGACTATCGGGCATTGAACAAGGAGACAATCAAGAATAAATATCTAGTGCCGCGTATTGGTGAGCTACTAGATGAGCTACAGGGGGCAATCTATTTTTCTAAAATAGATTTGCGATCTGGATATCACCAGATCAAGGTTAGGGAGCAGGATGTGTATAAGACCGCTTTCAGATGCCATTATGGACATTTTGAGTTTCTAGTAATGCCATTCGGACAAGTGTTATATAATAAGGAAGAACCGTGAGCATTGTGGTAAAACCATTCTTTTCAAAAATGTTGGGTTAAGCTTGAATATAAAGTAGTTGAGCTGAAAAGCTAAAAACAATTCTGACTACACTACAACAAACTTAACGATTATTGACGAGAGTTAAGTGTAATCATGGTGGCAAGGTCAATCCCTATAGATGTTGGTTTAAGCCTATGGATGAAGACCATGCTATGAATTGAATTTGGTTTAAGCCTTTATTGATGAAGGCCATGGTATGATTTGAATTTGAAACTTTAGGAAGGTTTAGATCCTTTCAACAGGCAAAAGCGGCAGAACCTAATTTCACCGGCGGTTCAGGAAGTTGATTTTCATGATATCTAACGAAGTGGGAGAGTCCATTTCTCATACACTTGAGATAGGCGGACCCCATTTCAATGAATAAGGCACTGGTTATTATTGTATATTTTAAAAGGTGTTGTTATTTGTTTTCAGGAAACAATGGTTATTTTAAGGAGTTTCTTTTTTTGGGTTGTCTTTAATAAAGTTGTTGAAAAAGTCAAAGGTCACTTAAGTGCCTTATTTAATGATCATGTAAAACCCTAACTACTTTGTAACCAACTTTTGGGTTATAAAAGGAAGTGAGGGGCTCATTTGTAAAGGGTGACTTTGAGAGAGGAGAAGAAAATACTTTTGTGCAAGCTTTGTTTCAGGAAGAAACTGTGTTCTTTTGTGAAAAACATTTTGGAGTTAATGAAATACGAACTTTGTGTCTCATTCATTGTCTCTTGTAACATTTGATGTTCTTATGTTCATTAGATGTTAAGTGTTTGAATCTTGTATGCAAATATTATCTTTGATCTTATTGTCAACGTTATTAATCAGTTGTTCTAGTTCACAGTGATCAAGCTCTGATTATCTACTTGCTTATGTGGGTTCCCTTTTACACGATCTTGTTTGGCTAACTCAAACGCCATTTTATTTGTGTTGGTTATTCATCTCTCCTCTTCATGCAATATTAGGCTCTGTTTTTACCCAACTCTTGCATGTTCTTTCAGTTCATTCCATTCCACTCCTTTCCTTCATTCCATTCCACTCCTTTCCTTCATTCCATTCCATCTCCCTCATTCACTTTTCTTTCCATTGATGTTCCAAAACACCCCCCACATACAATTTTGAATGTACAAATGCAAATACAGTTTTGGTTTTCAATAAAGGCAACCTCACGTTCATTGAGGAGGTACTTCGTTCGCACACTGTTGCATGTCATTTGCATGCGTGCAAATCCATTTGCTAACACTACTTGACTCAAAATTCGAAGAAAAAACATTGTAGTTCCTTTGCACTTGTTGCATAATATTTCCACGATTTGTATCCCTTAAGATGTGGCCCATTATCCTTGGCTCCTCGGCTTGATAATATCCTTTCTTCTGCCCTGGATGCCCTTGTTTGGTGCCTAATTATACTTGCAAGGTGAGGATTTGGAACAAGTTTGTCAATGGCTTTGTAAAATCCACCCATGACTTCATAATAACTCTCTATCAATATGAAAGAGCCTAGGCTCTAGATAACAAGCTGCTGCATGCAAGGGTTGTGCATCATTTTCCATCTTACATCAATCACATCCCATATTTCCGTGTAGTCAATTTCCGCATCATTGAATGCCTTTTGAGTAGATTCTTTACAATGGTCCATAGCCTTCTAAACCATTCCAAGACGAGGGGTGTCACCATAAACCATGTGAAGCACATCCACAATAGTTTCACACACTTTTAGAACATTTTTTGCACTTTTCCAATAGTATGGATTTGCAATGATTTTCCTTGCTTGCTTTCGCTTAGAGGTTGTTGAAAGTTCATTTTTTTCCCACACATTGCAACAAATCACTAACCTTGTTGTTGCATATATATTGCAGAATTCTTTGATATCTAGTAAATCTTGATTTGTCTCACTATTTGATTGTTATTGCTGGTTATGGTAATCGAAAATTTGAATACCCTTATGATATTGTTCTCCCAATGGTTCAATGGTCAAAATTTCACCATTTGGAAGAATAGAATGCTGAGAATACTTGTGTATAGGGAGTTAGATGGGGTTATTGATAAGGAATTATCTAAGAACCAAGCAAAAGAGATTGCATTAAATCAAAGTAGTGACTTTGTTTGAAAGAATAGGGAAGCTTTGAAGCTGTTCACTTTATCTGTTGCTTATAAAATGTTGGCTGAAATATTAGGTTTCACATATCTTTTAGAGGTGTGGAAGAAACTAAAAGTGAGATTTCGGATATTGCAAGGGCATGTTACTTTAGGATTATGATATTTTCATTCAAGATGCAGGAAGGGGATTCTTCAGCAATATTTGTTGAAGTTCAAGGACAAAGTAGCTGGCATCCACCAAAATGTAGATGATGAAGAATTGGTAATAATTGTTCTTCATAGCCTTCCTCCATTTATCAGATTTGTTGAAATTTTTAATGAAACTACTGTGAAAGATATAGCAAACTATTGCATAAGATTGTTGGGATAAGAAGTTTGGTTTAGGTGAGAGGTCAACCTCAGAGAGCACTTTGTTGGAAAATTCCAATGGAAAGAAGTGCAATGAACAAATTTATTTAGATTATTCAGCCTCTTGAGGTAATATCACTTCCAAGTCTAGTATTAGGTGTTATGAAGGGTCATGCAAAGAAAGATTGTTGGAAGAGGTTGGAATGGTTAAGAGAGAAAAAGGAGAGTATGAAAAGCTAACTTGGATGATGAAGAGGAGTGCATCTTAATGGTGTCCTAATGTAATCATTTAGGAAGGGATATTGGTTCTTTGATTCATGTGCTAGCAGTCATATGACTAACTGATGTGATTGGTTTGTGATTTTTTTTGAAAACTCAAGGAAGACAAATTAGTGATGGTGATGGTAGGTCATATATTTTGCAGGTCCATGGAGATGTTAAGGTCAACTTGAATGAGGGTAAGAAATTCACATTCTAAAATGTGCCTTATGTTCTTGGTTTGACTACAAATTTGTTGCAACCATAGTTGGCGGGAATTGATTGTGACCATGTGCATTGGTTAACACACCAAAGCGGGTTGTGTATCATCTCCGCTTTCAAAAAATGGCAATGCCGAACTGGAATGCTAGAGGAACAAGTGCTTTGTTTATTAGTCAAATCATTAGTTATGGGCATTTGGAGATTGTATTTTTGGATGAGAAGTGTTTGTTTAAGGAGAAGACTTGTGTAAAAGTCCTTGCCAATGGTGATATAGAGCATAGCCTTCATAGATTTAAGGATGCTATCACATCAGAGGTTAATACTTTGGATGCATCCAATCCGGAGCTAGGAGTTTGGAATCATCCCCTTTTTCTTCTTTTAATCAGTAAATGCTTTTGGCTAGAGTTCTGAATCAGATTTGGGCCTTAATTGGGGACCCAGTTCCCGCTGCGACACAAGCAAAGGGCCTAGTTCCCTACAAATCCAACACATACATCCACAACCAGCCTCAAATTCAACACAAAAGATCACAACTGGTCTTGAATGCACAGTGAGATTTGAACTTGGGTGGGGCCGGCACAACTAACCCACTTAACCAACCCACCTACATCTCATCGACAAAATTAAATTCAGGGTAAATTTTAGGGTAGATCTTGAAGTGTAGATGGGAAGGGGGTTGGGTCCATAATGTCAGAGAGTGTTTTCTATATGGTTCTCATTGAGAAGTTCAACCCCTTCCTTTAGGTGTCCCCATGCCCACTTTGAGGTGCCTTGGAGCCCATGGGAATGGAACCTTGGTCAATGGTGTGAAACAAATTGTTTCCCATTACTAACCCCAAATCTTTTGGGCCTCTCTTTGCCTTCATTTCACTTGAAAAACACATGTTCAGCCTGTTTGGAGAGGAATCATAGTTGGGAATAATTCCCAAAGGAAATGACATAGAGGGCCCAATGTTCTGTTGAATTGGTGCATGCAAATGTTTGCAACCCAATGAAGGTAAAAATATTTGGTAGATCAATGGAGATAAAATCAATATCGAGTGCTTGGATGTCATTTTTGGGAATTAATCAGTCGATGAGCTGTTTTTGAGAGCTCATTCACATGGCTAAGAGTATTTTCTAGTCGACTTGTTGCTTGGGTCTCAATTGGATTCAACAATTTGTACATCATCACTTCTATGAATGGCATGTTCTTGGTTGCATTGCTACAAATTTGTGCACACATCTATGAATTGTGTAGGTTTGGAAGGTCATGCATATGTCTATGAGCATTTGGTGGTTGCCCTGGTGGTCAAGTCACAATTGCCTTTATCAATTTGTTCATCATCATCACTTTTATGGATGGCATGATCTCGGTGCTTTGCTTCAAGTTTTAGTTTCACATCGTTGGATTGTGTAGGTTTGGTAGCACATGCACATGGAGCGTTTGGCAATGAACATGTGTTTGGATCATAATGGGCTTCAACATTTTTTGCTTTCATTCTCTTGGAGACTTGTTTGGATGGGAAGTTTGAGGATTGTAAGAACAGGGAATCATTGTTGGGGGGTTCTAGCAGATCTCGCAACTATGAGCATTTTGTGATCAACTCGTGTTTGATTCATGGTTGGCTTCAAAATTGTAGGTTTGGGAGCTCATCATCTTCTTTGGGATGTTTGCATAATGTCACCTTTCTCAATCGACATCTTATATCATAGCCATCTTTTTGCCAGCAAGCCATGATCCTATGCATGGTCCGCAACGAAACAACAAGCCTCAAACCACCATAGTGATCACAAACAGTAAGTCAATCCTCTTGGGATACATGACCTCCAACAACCTCTAGGAAGCAAAGATGAAATCAACGTAATGCTATTGAGCTGGCCCACACTCACAGGACCAGCCATCTATGAAACTCAATAGAGAAATTATCAGTGACGAGAGTCAAATGCTTCCATGCTTGTTAAAGCCATCTTCATCATCGATTCCCAAACCCTAACCAAAGTTGGATCCATACTTTGGCGTGATCAAGAACAGGACAAGAATCTACAAATGCAAAAATAAATAAGACTGATGCATAGAGCTGAGACTCGAGAGAGAGAGAGAGTGGGGGAGAGGGAGAGGGAGTGGACAGGTCATGCAACCATGTGGTGGAAAGAAGTGCAAACATAAAGAAACAAAGAGACAAGGCCAAGATCATCAGATGGGACAAAATGGTGGCCAAGCAGAAAGGGAAGTTTCTTCCTTTTAATTACCAGTTGACATTGCTGAAGAATATGCAGACTCCGAGGTGAAAAGAGTTGTTTGTGAAGGACTATACAGAGAAATTTTACAAGTTAGCCTTAAGGTCAGGTACATTAATGGCATAAGATTGAGTAATCAGCATGCGTTAAACATGGTGATGATTAGAAGTGTTGAGGAGGCACACCAATTTTGAATTTTCCCTAAAGGCTGAAGAAAAACCGAGTAGAAGGCAGATATAGTCCTCTAAGGACTGTGGAAATGTGATGAAGAAAAGAGACACATAAGGTGAAGTAAAAGGAAAGGTTTTGCAGTTGGAAGGAGAGGACAGCTCTTTGCCATATGTACCAAATGAAGAGGAAGATGAGGAGTTTTACACCTCATGGAGTCAGGACTATGTTGAAGCTCAAGGGGGGAGCTGGATATTTCATTAGGATTTTTTTTGAATGTGGAGTGTATGGTCACAGAGCATTTGAGTGTCCTCAAAAAGATGCCCAATCAAGTCATTGGAGTGAAAGTCAGCGGACAATAGAGAAGTTCTATTACTTATCAGTGGTATATGAGTGAGAAGAAGATGATCTAGTGACTTATGAAGGTTCAGGTACTGCCAAGGAAACAAGAGTGAACCTACTGTTGAAGAGGAGCTTGAAGACAATGATAAAGCAAAAGGAACCATCCCAACAGAATTGTATTTGCAAAATGCAAGGTAAGTGCTGTAATATTACTGTGGATGGTGGAAGTACTTCTAATTTAGTGTCCACTATAGTGTAGATAAGCTTAATCTGAAATGTACACCACACCCAAAGCCACACTGTAAAGGGACATGAAATCAACATGTGGGAACAGTGTAGGGATGATGTGAAGATTGGTTGGTATAATGACAATGTTTTGTGTGATGGTATTGCCTATGGATGCATACCATATCTTGTTAGGAAGACCATGGCAGTTTGACAATAAAGCTAGGTATGATGGAAGGGACAATATAGTTTCTGTTGAGAAGAGTGTAGGAAGGCGGAGACTTCACCCATTGAACAAAGAAATTGGACTAAAGAAGTACAGAAGTCATCAAGTTTGGTGAATAAAAATGAGTAGACCCTAGAGAAAGAGGAAATGAAGGAAATTACAGAAAGGTAAGCTAAGTAGATAGAAGATTTGTTTCTAGCATCCTTAAAGACACATGAAGAAGAGGAGAAATTAACATTTCAGCTGGAGAAATCAACAGGTTTGGATGAGAGTGATTCAGATCATTTCAAGATGGTAGAAGACCTTCTCTTACTTGAAGGAGAGTTGAACCTGACTGAAGACTTCTTTAATTCAGTGTTAAAAAGGGAAGAACACAAGGTCATGGTAGTAAGGCACGATGAACATGGTGAGAAGTCAAGAATCAGTTGGGGAGATTCTGAATAAAAGAGCCTTTGGAGGCCAAGTATGCAGCAATGTTCCATGACGATCACACAAGAAGAAGAAGAGTAAACCAGGAAACAAAAGGGGCAGCTCTGCAATTTAACTCAAGGCAGTTATTTGTGTGACCAGCCAGCAAAAGAAACCTTCTAGAGCGATTTGGATGAGATGTTTGAAGCCATCATGAGAATTGGAGTTGATATGGAGTACACCATAACATAAAGGTTGAGAGCTTTTTTAACATTCCCATGAGATTAGTGAAGGGGCACAACACAAAAGTTATCTTAGAGGCAGCAATGAAGGTAATGGTGATTCATTTTGAAGCTCAGGAGTATGATCAAGATTTTGACAGCGAAGATATGGAGATGGCAATAGAAAGGGAAGTGTGTTTGATTTAGATCATCCAATTGACCATGCACATAGGACATCAAGAATCAACATGGTAGTGAACTTGGAAGCACCTCAATGGCTATGGAAGCATAACATACGTCAGTGGAGAAGAAGTATGTTAAGGATACGAAACTAAAAGTGACTAAGAATCAAAACAAATTAGAAGGAATTTATTCCAACTGTGTGAACAACAGCTCACAATTTCATCTACCTAGGATGTCTGATGCAGGAGCATTCTTGGTGTGTATGGCTATCTTGCATAACCAAAAACATTGATAATCGTATCAAATAAGATCAATAAGTACTTTTTCATCAAGTTTGGGCTTTTTTACCTCAGTTCTTATCTTACAAGGTGAAAAGATGTGTTGGTTGAGTTTTAAAGAGAGTGCCATGCTGGGGAATATGGTGTTTGAACTAGTTTACTTCTAACTGCTCTTTAAACTTTGACAATATTGTATAGCCTTCTGAATAGCATGGAGATTTGTATTGGAATGTTTCAGGGCAGATTATGAGGTAGGAACAAGGTAAACCGTATGCATTGTTTGTTGGGACATTCTCCACGATATCTACCATTTAGAGTTTAGACTTACAATTGCGAGTTTATAGTTGCAAGGGAACGGATTATTTGAAGCAATAGTAGAAAATATCTGTTGAGATGCCCATAATATGTTAATTTCATAAAAACATGGAAAGCCATGAACTCCATGATGAAGAAAACTGTTTTTGTTTCCTTGGGGCCATTTTTGCAGCTATGTACAGGTTGGAAGGTGTGGCAAAATTTCAGGAAGGACTGTGCAGTTAATCAAGGTTATCTTGATGCCCATAACATGATCTAACTTAGAAATAAAGAAATGACACAACCTCAATGGGAAAAACGATCCATTTTCCCCTTTGTGAGCCGTGTTTGGGCATCATAGGAAGAAGAAAAATGTGGCAAACCAATAAACAATGAAGAAAATGATGGAAATGTTATTAGAATATGTGAACGTAAATAATGAAGAGGAATCAAAATTCACACTTGGTAGATTGTCATTTTATCATGCAAAAGATAGTTGCACAATGTTTGAGGAGGTTATAACCAAACATTAGTTAATGCATAACTAATAGTGACTTGATTATAAAAGGTAAGCCTTTTATTCTAATACCTCCTCTTAAGGCATTCAATACAAAAAGAAAAAGCAAACACATTGAAAAAAAATTAAAACAATAGAGTCAAATAGAGCCACACATTCTTCAAAAGTTTTCTGTTTGAAAACAGTTCTTGACCTAGGTAGAGCTCATCAAGCTGCCTTGTGACACTTAAAGATGTGACTCCCAAGTTGAATTCCCAAGTTCCCGGATTCCATCTCCCCAGACTCCTGAATTGCTGGACAACCATTCATGTTGAGCTACATCCATAATGCTCCATCAAGTTGTCTCATGATTCTTGTTACGGTGTAATTTCCAAGACCCACAAACTCCCGAACTAATTGGGCAGCCATCCATGCTGAGCTTCTTTTGCACCAGATCCCTTCCCGTCTTCAAAGTGTGGGCTTCTTTAAAATACATATTTTTCATTAGCAAATTCTTCACCACTATCAGCATCCAGTGGATCTTCAACAATGGCTATATTAACTTAATTTGGTTTGTCTTTGAGCTTGCTCTGTGACCTCTTTTTTTGTAGTAAATAACATTCAATCTCCCCTTTATCTTTATCTGATCTTCAACAATAGTTTCTTGAGTATAATGCACTCTTATGTTGAGGATCACCTTTTGTATCTCCTGAACTTCTCTTTTCTTCAGCGAAGAGAGCTGCAATCATATCTTCTAGAGTTTGAGAATGTATCCGACTGAGAGTAAAAATGGCATTTCTGTATTTAAAAAGCAGGTTTTTTAACAAAATAGTTTTGGTATCCTTGTCACGTACTTTAGCATCAACTTTTGCTAGTTGTCTAATGAGAGACCTCATATTGCTTATGTGGCTAGACATAGTGACTCCGTCATCCATTTTGAATCTGAATAGCTGAAGCTTTTGAAAAGCTTTCAATTAACCACTTTTCCTCTGAACAATTTATTTAGATTGAAGTATCCCTTGAAAATCCAACCCTGTTTTGGCGATTTGATCTCCAAGGAATATTGTCAAACATTTGGCTGGGAAAGTCTGTACTTGCTGTTTCAGTTTCGTCATTTGGTGTTTTGGTTTGTTTTGATGATTGCAAAGGACTTGAAAGAAGTAATTGAAATGACTGAAATAGAGGGAATGCAATGCTGCAGCTATATGCAATCTATATATGACTGAATGACATGAGAAATGCACCTACAGCTTAGTGGACATTATTACAAACATTTGCCATGCAAACTATTGATGGAGTATGAACTGAAGTAAGTAACTACAACAATGACATATTGACAAACATTTGTTGTGCAACCTTATTTCTCCTTTATTGAATGCATAGACTTATTACAACTGATTAAATGCTGATTACAAACTGAGTGCAATGCCAAGACTCTTGGCTTACATCGAATCAGGAATGAATGCCGCTACAATGTCCTATACCAAATATTCATGCAACTAAAGCCACTATATGGCAGCAACTAACACAATGCAATGTAGCCTATAAAAATGATATGAAATAGAAGAACCTGATATGCAGCAAATGATCGACCTCTTCTTAGCTGATAAACCTGTTTGGATGCCACAATTTTGAGATCATGCTGCCATGATTTCCTTCTGTTTATTGCTCACACACTCTCAGATGTTGCCACTTAACAAACTTCTCAATAAAATGCAATAATACATCAGCTATTGAGCCCAATTGGCTAGCTCTCAGAATTGCAATAATACAACAGCTATTGCAATTGATTGAATCCTTCAATGAAGCACAAATGGAAGTCTTGAATGAATCTCCCACAGTATGAATTGGGTTTTCGTCCAATCCACAATCCTCCAAGGGGTTTCGTCCTCAGAAAATAATAAGCATGAGCTAGTCTGAAATTGTCTTTGAAAATGATAGATGATAATCCCCAAATGAAAGAATGGACCCTTTTTATAAAAACCCAAACCCTAGAATCCAAACCACCTTTAATTTTTATTTTATTTGCCTTTCAATTCCAAAGGGGGCGCCCAAGTGTGGAATTATACTAATTCCACTTTATAAAAATAAAATTCCACTTAACGTCATAATTAAATATTATAAAGTCACTTTTTCCGACTTAATAATATGACGTTATAAAGTAACTTTGTAACCCCACTTAATGAAGTCACTTTAATAAAAATAATATAATTTTGCTCATTAAATAAACCATTGGTGCCCGACTCAAGTGCAGAAAAACATCTCATGCCACGGGAATCATCTCCTATCCACTGAATTTACCTACGGAGATGGATAATAGGCAAATCTCATCATCTAAGTGATCGACTAGGAAAGTGGGGACATTACATAGATTATCCCATATTTCTTTGCATGATTTTCCTTGATCTACATGATGTAGTTGAGAATCAGAGAGAACAAGACCAATAACGTCTTTGGCTTTATCATCTTTGCTTGGCCAATCTAGGATTTTTTTGGCATTTCTAGGTGGTTTCTCATTCCCATTTACCATTCACCATAAATTCTTGTTCATCAATTGGATTTGGATTTTTACTTTCTAGGTGTGAAAATTGAGGCCAAAATATTTGTCTAATAGAATTTCCATTCTTAGGAAAAAAACCTCAAAAATCTGTGTAGCAGTGCTGACCTGAAAATCAATGGAAATAATTTTGATGTCCGAGTTCTAGCAACTGAAATCAACTGTATTTTTGTGCCCTAGCACTTTGAAATGCCCTCAAATTTGTTTGAATCGCAGAAAAATTGTGCCCTAGCAATGCAGCCATACCCTAAATTACATTTTCACCTAAAATAATACAAAATAAGAAGAAAAAGACGTCGAATGGTAGTTCAAAAATCACATCCCGTCGTGCCCTAATGATTGTCCTTTTCCAGAAATTGCGAATCATCTGATTTGTGTATGTTTTGATTGAATATGCCCTTGAATATGCAGCAATATTTTTCCTATCCCATGCTCTTGCCCAAACTCATGATTCGCGACTCTATTTTTTCTGTACACTGACATTTTTAATGGTGTTTTTTGTGATTGGACTATAAACTTGGTGTGTTTCCTTGATTGAATGTTATTTCTTCTGTATTTGCAATCTGATTTGCATATGTTTTGATTGAATATGCCCTTGAATATGCGACAGTATTTTTCCTATCCTGTGCCCTTGCCCAAACTCATGATTCGCGACTCTTTTTTTTTTCTTTACTCTGACATTTTTAATGGTGTATTTTGTGATTGGACTATAAACTTGATGTGTTTCCTTGATTGAATCTTATTTCTTCTGTATTTGCAACTAGCGACCTTTAAAAACACTCAGAAATGGCGACCTTTAAAAACACCCAGTAATTGTGACCTTTAAAACAACGATTCTGCACAGTCTGTTTTCCTTGTGTTTTAATGGCTTTCTGTGCCCTCACAACTATATCTTCAGTTCCTCCTTCAGAAATGACTTCTTTCTCACCTTCACAGCCTTCTCCTCTCTTGTCCGTACTTGATTCCACAACTTATTCAAACTACGAACCCTACCAAGCACCAATAGCTCTGGTACCAATGTTAGAAGATGTGAACACAGAAATAATGAAGATGAATCAGAATACACACTTGGTAGATTGTGTTTCCGTCATTTTACTATGCAAGAGATAGTTACACAATGGTTGAGGAGGTTAATAAGTGAACATCAGTTAATACATAACTTATATTGATGTAATTAGAAAAGGTAAGCATTATAGCCTAATAGAAAAATGTCCTACCCGACAACACCATGGAAGACTGATTTTTTCTGTTCATACCTACAAAAATAGAAAACGTTAATATTTTTAGAGCAAGGAAAAAACTGTTTTTGGGAGAAGGGATGTGAAGGTTGGGAAGTTTGGGATAGTCTCAAAAAGCATCCAAAGCACCGACAGAAAGCTGTTTGCATGGAGCATGTGAAGGATTTGAAAAATTTCAGTTTGGGATATCCTCCTCTGTGTAGACCATTTTTAGCAAAACAGGGACGTTTTTGCAAGGTGAAAGTTATAAAGTTTGAGGAGTTTCTAGGAGAAACAAAGAGTAAATTTGACATGGAATTTTCATTCTATTGAAGGATCAACCTTGAAAAATAGAACAAAAACTTGACTCGTAGTGGATTTCAATTGTCAAAGTTTTGTTAGTAAAAATGCCCTTTTCCTATCTCTTGCTCTAATGGTCTTAGAGTTGAGTCGTAAAGGTTGTTGTAGGTTGTTTTGGAAGATCTTGTGCCTCGAGGCTATCGATGAATGAAGTCAAATTCTGATCAACAAGTTTTTTCATTTTTGTATCATTTTCAACCTCATTGTATGCATTGGAATGAGTAAACAGTCCTAACTTGGCATTGAAGAAAACCTTGCTTCAAATGTAGGTCATAGCAGCTGAACGTGATTGCTCATGGGTATTTAAGAGTCTTTGATTGGGTAAGAGTTGATTCAAAGAATCATTGGTCTCTTTATCATGTATTTATTCCATAACGGGATGTAACAGGTGAGGTGAATAAGTTTTGCAGAGTAACCTTGGTAGAAAGTGTTGATTTTTTTTCAACGCTCTTGAGTTTCAAAAATATTCCTCTGTTTTTGGTTGTGTTGTGTTGTATGTGGTTGTACTGGTGTTTTGTCTCATGCTGCAATGAAAAGGCTGTCATGAGCGTGATACTTCTTCCTTGATTGCACCAGATCTGGGCTTTAAGACCATGGAAAAAAAATTGAAGTATTTCTATGAATGAATGTTTAAAATTAAAATTACACCCTAGATAATCTGCAAAAGAAAAAAGGTTTGGTTGGGCCAAGCAAATGTCCCAATTTCTAGAAATCAATAGAGTCAGTTGACATTTATTCAAATTATGTTCCTTTCCAGATGAGGTTAGGAGGAAGATGGACATTTGTTTCCTTTCTTTATGATTTCCCTAGAATGCTAAAGATTTCATGATTAAGTGGTGCAGATTTCAGTCAAATTCTAATATGATCAAGAGGTTCCATGAGCTAACCTCTGCCGTTGTGCGTTGGAATGCATGGTTAAAATGAAATATGAGAATTTTTAAGAAAGCCAGCAGACTAGCAAAGATGTATCTGAGAATTTTCATAAATCTACATTCCACCGTATCTTCCCAATTAAAAGTTCTAATCTCCAAGGTCTCAAGTATGCAAGATCTGACAATCCATATAATATGGAAAATAAATGTCCATCACGAGTTTCCTAGATTTGTAATTCATCCAATGCCAAAATTGTTTCCCCATTTTCTGCCATACATCAAGTTGAATTTTGATGGAGCCATTTTGGGTGCCCCTGGTTCAGCTACGTTAGAGGGGATAATAAGGGACCCACATGGAGACATGCTTATTGCATATCATCAATTTACACCTCAAAATATTAATGAATTTGTTGAAGGATGTGCACTCTGCAAAGGGGTTAAGTTGGCATTGGAGTCAAATATACCCTATAGTACTTATAGAGACTCAAAAAATTGTAGTCTCTATAGTCCAAAAACATATAGAGTTTAGTAAATCGCACAGAATTCTCCATAATCCTTTTGTCCAACGTCTTTGGTCCCTTCAAAATATTATAGAGAAAATTCTTGGTTTCCTCAGTTTTTTGAAGACATGTCTAACTCATGCTTCTGGTTGTATTAATGGGACATCCTATATACTACCTAAACATGCCTTGTATGGTGACCTACAGGACTTTGAGCTATACACATACAACTAAAACAGTTTGCCTAGGAATTGTCTAATCCAGTATAACGTATGAAACCTACCGCCTGTCTCAAAACACTTGTCAAATGAGAGTTTAGGTAGTACCTAAACTCTCATTTGACAAGTGTTTTGAGACAGGCGGTAGGTTTCATACGTTATACTGGATTAGACAATTCCTAGGCAGGCGGTAGGTTTCATACTGTTTTATTATATATATATATATATATTAAAAATGGGATATAAATGTATTCTAGATGGGAATAAGCATGCTCTTTATAAAGTATATTCAATATAGAAACTTTTTGGACAGCTATTCATCCGTCACCTGGGAACTCTAGTGTTAGGTTGCAGACAACGTTCCTGCCACTATACCCACATTTTGTGATGACTATATTTATATAATATAGCCATAGCATACCCTTATTCATTTACTCACATACCTTGATTTCAATGGCGCTCCCATACCAATGACTGTACCCCCACATCTCCAAGTGAATATGCTATTTATTATCTTGGCGGTGATTACTCCCCTCTCAAAGAAATGGTATTCAAGTAGGTTTGAAATTGGAAACCTTATGGATTGCTATTCCTCAGCTTGGTGGTGATTACCTCCCCACTCAAAATGATGGTATTCAAGGAGCTTTTAATTGGAAACCTTGTGGAACCATATTTGTTAGTTTGGAAGTGATTGTTCCCCCCCTTTCAAAGTCTTCTCATTGGGATTCAAGGAGAAGCAAACAAAATTCTCGTGCTGGAAAATATTGAAAGACCTCCTGTTTTTAAGGTGTTAGACATTAAATGGATCTAGCAAAGTCGACACTCCTGCTAAAGGAATTTCACTGATCCTGCATCAATTCACAGCAGGCAAGCCTTCGTAATGTTTCCTTTTCTTCTTGTTTGTGTCATAATCATACCCAGGCTTGCATGCAAGTTTGTACAACTGCTTTTTCCATTTATATTTGAAAAAACAATTGGTTGGAGGTTAGTCAGTGAGAGGATGCTTAGGGTTTTCCACATTCAGTTAAATAGAACAGAATTGTCATCTGTATTAAGTGGAAAAGTTAAAGTCACTACTCTCTGGTCCCAAATTATTCTCAAATAGGAAGGCCAGAATATTTCTGCATTTATTTTACATGACTACTTGGGAATCCATCTAGTCACTTATGTAGCGTTTAGCTTTATGAGATATCTTGTTGGAGATTGAGGTGAACATATTGCAACGATGAAAAGTTGTGGACATCCTTCCACATCTTTAACAAAACTTCAGTCAGGGCTCCAGCATGATAAAATCTAATGCATTTTCTACAGACATGCAATTCTGTTTCACTTTTCGACCTTTATGGCAGACACAACAGTGATCATTATTAATGAGGCTTGAGGGGTCGAGACTTTACAAGTGCTTTGCTACTGCTAGCTGACTGTATGACCTACCACTTTTTCTATTCTTTTGATGACCTGCTTAGTTAGGTGATTAGTTCATGTGTTTAGTTGTAAGTTGCACCCTATTCCTTGTCTATATGATAAAACTGAACTAGACAAATTCAGTGTAACAGGGATTCCAGGAGGGTCAACACTCAAGATGGAGCATTGATATTTTGGTGTATCTTGTTGATCCCTATAGGCTATTTTTACCTGAATTGCCAAGTTTGAAGCAAAACCCTGCAGGATTAGATCCATGATCATGTCATTTTCCTTATTTGAGATTTGTGGGTGGAAGTGTTAAATGTGCATAAGGATCTCCAGCTCTTTAAGGTTCATGACCATTGATGTGCAGATGTGTATTTGCAATAGTAAGTAGACTATGTAATTAGGATGCAGTTGCTAGTCTTATTTTCTCTTATTGGTTTGAAGGTTCCCCATCAATTCATCTAAGAGGTCTACTTGTATTCTACGAACACAAACCATGAAAAGATTATGCATAGAATCTTTGGTTTTGAAACTGAACCCTGAATCTCTATTTGCAAAGGTTTAAAGAAATTTTTGGCTGACAACTTGTGTTTTCGGAAAGGGTGCTATGAAATGAAATGAAAGATTTTAATGACGCCCACGAGACTAAAGAGTCTATGGGACCACAAAAACTGAGATTTTAATCAGATTTCAGACTCCTTTCAATATCTGCTCTTCGGCTGTGAATCTTGAAGATGAAACCCGCGGTCGCTTGAAGCTTTGTTCCTTCAAAGAGTTCCTCTAGTCTGTCTACCCTCAGGTTGTTTTCGTATTGAATACGAATATCATCATATGCTGAACACTCCATGACGAAATGTCATTCTGTCTCGACGACCCTTTTGCTGTAGAAAAGACAAATTCTCCTTTCCCAATCTTCCTTTGGAATAGTCCATCTACCAGTTTCACATCGAAGATGATGCGATCCAGTTCTTAACTGTGCCACTAGAATCCTTGCTTTACCCTTGATAGCTGCCCCTAGATAAGCTTTTTCATCATGTTCCCCAGTGGGATTGAATTCTCTAATATAATGTGCTTTCTTTCGACCAATCTGACCCGTCCACATGGCAGTCCTGAACTTTTCTATCACATAATTTTTTATTTCCCTGTTGCTGTTAGGACACTCTTGCAAGTTGATGCCCCATTTGTTCATCCATTTAGTATTCTGATTCATCCAGTTTTTCTTTCTACGTTCCAAAGTGTCGTCTACAACTATTTTGGGCCAGCGAAGATTGTCCATGCTTTCAACTTTTTTCAGATAGCTTATCATCCGAGATATTGCCGAAGCTTCCAACGAGAAAGTACCCGCTTCAGCCAACAAGTTCTCTCATAAAGAACAGTTGATTTGACTTTAAGGGTGCTTGTGATAAGATGTTTATGGATTTTTTTTATCTGTCTCCACCCGTGATTTGACATGCTACTTCCCCAAACTTCACAGCCATAGAGAACAATCAGAGTGACCAACAATCCAAAAAGGATTTTCTTAGTTTTCCAGTGCCAAAGTTCAGCTTTCCTGCACCTGTTTTGAAGTAGGTAAGATGCTTTCCAACCTCCCTGTATCCTTTTTGCTTTACAAGTCTACCAACTAAGTTTGTGGTGAAAGTCAATCCCAAGATATTTGTATTTAGTGACTATTTCCAAAGGGTTCCCTTCAAAAAGAAAGATACTTTGTCTCTCTTTCCTTTTCAAGGAGAAAATAATGATTTTTGTTTTGCTAGTGTTCACTTGCATCCCGACTTCTTGGCAGAAGAGCTCTAGCGCTTTTAGTTGTTCCCTCAAACCTTGGACTATTTTTGAAATTAGGATAAGGTCGTCAGCATATAGAAGTAACTTCACCACGTAACTTGCTAACTGTATACCTCCTCCCTCAGTTTTGTTTAACCATTCTTCAAGCTTGTTAATGTATAGCCCAAATAAGGTGGGAGAAAGAGTGTTAGAAATATCATAGTGCTCTCATTATTTTATATTGTAATATTATTAATATGAGTTATATTATAACTCATTATTAATAATATAAGTTTTTTATACTGTTTCAACAATTTATCTTTGTTATACCCGTAATGATATTAACGGGTTGTTTTGTTGTGTGACTTCCTGGTTTGTAGGAGGTCAGTTTTCTATTTCCATGGCTATTTATTAGCCTTAGTATTGATTGTAATGATGTCGAATATAATATCAATTTATTTTTCCTGTGTGACAAGCCTGCTGTACCAACATTTGGTACCAAAGCGACTGTTATGGGTAACTTGTGTGAGCTAATGGAATTTCAAATGAAAGTCTAGAGGATCGTGTCAAATATATGAGTCCTTAGGATTAAGTTTGAGCATATATTTGGTGCGTGACAGTTTTACAACCGATCAACATAAAAATTGGATTCAATTGCTGTGCATGCAGTCTTAAATCAACGGCTTGCTTTAGTATATAATCATTTTGTCACTGTGTATTGAATAATTTGTTAGCCGTTTTTGCATCTGCTCATTTATAAATATTATCTTTTCCTTACAACGGCCAACATCCCAGCACAAATAAAGAAAATAAACGTCTCAGGGAAATACGTGTGCAGTTTCAATAATCAGAGAAATACGTGTGCAGTGTCTGGGGTGCAGAGTCTGATTTTCTATTGAAAAGAATAGTTTTGAATACGTGAACACGTGAATCTCTTCTCCTATCAGATCCAAGCATGATATTTACTACAGTCAATACAGAGGTTCAAGCAATATTCTCAGCATTAAAATGCGTGGTCACTATTAGTCACATGCTTGAATAAAGAAATTTTGGTTTGGAGATCTGTATTTTAAAGCCCATCATTCCAAACTCTGCTAGCTTATATCGGTGAGTCGGTTATCTACCAAGTTTTGATATATATCCTTTATTAAAATCAAGTATCTCTGCAAGTATAAATATTTTATTATTGTCTAGTTCAAGTTTTCCAATTTTGTGGAATTTCAAAATGGAAAAGATAAATGTAATTGAAAGATTTGATGGTAAAGACTTCCACACGTGGCAAGTACGAACCCAATTACAATTTATAGATAAAGACTTATGGGACATTGTCGAAGGAAAAATTAAAAAACTAAATGATGCAGATGAAGCAGCGAAATGGGAAAGTAAGGATCGGAAAGTAATAGCAATTATTGGCCTTAGTCTTTCCGATGCATATTTGCATCATATTGATCTAACCAAGTCATCTAATAACATTTGGGTGACATTGAACAAGTTATTTGATCTCAAGCAGGTAGTGCAACAATGGCGCTGAAGCAAAATCTTTTTGGGCTAAAGATGGGAGAAAATGACAATATGGTTCAACATATCAGTAAGTTTCGATCCATTTTAAATCAATTAGCAGAAATAAAAGCAGAGGTAGATGGAGAAGATGCTAAAGCAATCTTACTAAATAGTTTTCCAAAAGAATATTCAAGTATTGTTTTTACTCTTAGTAAGATCAATCCTAGTTTGGAAAATTTAATTTCCTCTTTGCTTGATGAGGAAGAAAAAAATCAAAAGGTCTGTACCAGAAGAAGAAAGTGTCATGGTTGCAACAATAAATCATCATTCTATAAAGGTAAAAAAATGTTTGTATCGTCAAAGACACGTCTTTTGTGTCATTACTGTAAACAACCAGGACCTGGTTTTGTGAATTGTAAAAAAAGAGCTCAAGATATCTTAGATGATAAGTTGGAACAAAAGGCTTTAGCTGCTGAAGAAGATTGGGATGATTATTCTAATCCTGCAAGTGACAATGAACCTATTAATTATTCAAGTGATGAAGATTATCTGATTTTGATATCCTCTTATTGGAGGATGGAGGCAACGGAGGCAGGAGGACAATCAACGTCCTCGAGTTCGTCACTACCTCAGAGGTCGCAAACTACTTTAGTGACATCTTTGTGTATTTTGTGATGAATAAGAACAGATGAGCATCCCTGTTCCTGTGTGCAGTGCAACGCTTGTGTGTCCCCCGAGATGATAATGATTTGTACCATTGATACTATTGCAGGAAGTGTTCTTGATCAGACTGATTTGATGGTTGATGTGAATTGGTTGAATGGTCCCAATTCATGTATTCATCTAATAGGTTGAGCGGTCCTTGGATGATGTAGTTCCCACAGTCAGTGTTGAGGATCGAGACCATGTGCAGGCTATGGAGCGGCATGCTACTTGGTTGAAGACGGTGTTTTCCCTATGTTCGCACTAAGGGGGGGAATGTTAGAAATATCATAGTGCTCTCATTATTTTATATTGTAATATTATTAATATGAGTTATATTATAACTCATTATTAATAATATAAATTTGTTATACTGTTTCAACAATTTATCTTTGTTATACCCGTAATGATATTAACGCCTTGTTTTTTTGTGTGACTTCCTGGTTTGTAGGAGGTCAGTTTTCTATTTCCATGGCTATTTATTAGCCTTAGTATTGATTGTAATGATGCCGAATATAATATCAATTTATTTTTCCTATGTGACAAGCCTACTGTACCAACAAAGAGGGCAACCTTGCTTGACACCGATGTCACTACCGAAACACTTGGACATACCTTCTCTGGTTCTGATTTTAGATCTGACCTGCTCATACAGTTTATGAATTGCCACTTTAAATTCATATGGAATCCCAAGCTCCTCCATCCTGTCCCAAAGTTTCTTTCTGGGCATTGTGTCGAAAGCTTTCCTGAAATCAACAAAACAACAAAAAGCTTCTTCTCCTTGGGGTGTCCCAAACCTTCTCAATCAAATTTCTAAGAGTAATACAATAGTCAATTGTTGAGTGTTTAAGTCAAAATCCTGCTTGCTCTTTTTCTCTTTTACCCTCTCTTTCAGCCCAACTGCTGATTCTCCGTTCTATCATGCCTCCAAAGAGTTTACCAAGAAGAGAGTTGATCATAATGGTGTGATAGTTGGACGGGTTATTAATGTCACCACTTTTAAATAGAGGAATAGCAACACTAGTTGTCCACTCTATTGGAAAGCCATTTTGGTTGACATCATTGAATATTTTTCTGATGTGTGGCGTGAGGACCTCAACCCCCCATTTTAAAAATTCATCTTGTAGACCATCGATGTCTTGAGCTTTACCACTTTCTAGATTCTTTATGCCCTGCCTGATGTCTTATATCGAAAAAATCTCAATCGAAGTCTCGATTATGGGAGGAATATCTTTTTGTTGAGGATGCTCATAAAGGGTCCTTGCATATTCTAACTAATGAGCACCTGTGATATTATTTTCTATGTATTTTTTCTTTTGTTGTAGCTCCTTCCAAAAACCTTTGGGGTTGTGTTTTCCAAGAGAAATTAATGCTGTCCTTCTCTTGCACACATAGCTTTCTTTTTGTGTTGTACCAATCTCTCATAATTCTTTTTATTTTCTTTGTTCATCCCACTTTCTTTCAAAGCTCTCTTGGCAGCTTTACAGTCTTCATCATACCACGGGTTTGTCGGAAAAGTATTTGCCGCTCTCTTTCTAGGTTTAGATCTCTCACAAACACTTAGAGCCTTTTGGATTAAGGATATCAGCAGATTACTACATATATAACCACTCCTTCCCTTGGACGTCGTGTTCTCTAAATCCTTCCTCATTATCTGAAATTGTTGCTTAAGGGATGCAACAAATATTTCCTGATTTTCTTTATTGAGAATGATTTTTCCCTGTTTTTGAGATGCCTTTTGCATGTGACGAGCCTGATTCCTTTGTTGCTGATTGAAGACGGTCCCAAGCTTTACCAAGAGAGGACTATGATCTGATTTTAATTCGATAGGACAATCTCCAATTTCAAACTCAAGTAGCGTGGAGATAAAACTTTGAGAACAAATTACATAGTCTACTACACTTCGACCATTGTATGTTTTACAAGTGATATTGCCTGATTTGGGTCGAGCCCTCATGCCATTGCAAATAACCATGTTGTATAAGCTACATAGGCCTAGAAGCTCAACTCCAAAATGTGACACCCCTCCACTACTGTCTTGAGATAATCTTTCCCAAAGCTTGTTCTCTTCTTCTTTAAAGCCACAATGGATTGTCTTCACCTCCTTCTAAGTTGGTCAACTGAAGGGATTGGTTATTTGTAGTGCTTGCATTGAAATCACCCAATAGAATTATTTCTCCAGATGCACTGAAAACAGAAATGTCTTTTTTTATTGAAGCGTATGGATCTTCGCTATCCATATTTCTTCTTTTATATGTCTTTGAACCTTTCGGTGCAAAGTAACAGGCAACTAATCTAATTGTTGTCTTGTCATTTGTTATTTTCAGCCATATGTATTGCTTATTTGGATCTTCTTTTTCAACTTTGACATTTTCGAGCTATATTTCCTTGATTAACACTGTGATTCTGCCGTGGCCTTTCCCCGTTTCATTCCCGTCATTCCAAACTGAAATTTTCTTGTAGCCTTCAAATTTCGGAACCTTGCAACCTTCGTGCTCATGTGTTTCTGTAAGAATAATAATATCTTTCCCTTCTGCTATGGGCCCCAAACCCGGTCCTCTTCTCCATGGATATCCTCTGCAATTCCAGCTTACTATGTGCATGTATTCCCGTGGGGGCCCTAATTCCTATTTCCTGTTTGATAAATGATTGCTGATTTGGGCTTTCCCATTTCTCATCTGTGCGCATTTTCTTGCTTCCCTTGCTTTTCTCACTTTCTCCCATTCTTTCCTTCGGTCTTCTTGTTGAGCGAATGTCAAATCCTCATCTAGATATATGTGTGTGCCTCTAAGAAGTCCCCTGTTTTATAGGATAGCATGTTTGTCTTCTATTTTTCTCATGACCACTCGCACGTGTCGGTCCTTTCCTCCCTCTGTTCTCTTGCCAATCCTGTTTGCTTGTTGTATGTAACCTGTCCACTTCAATTCGTCTTTAAGAAAGTCTCTTACCAATATGTCAGTTCTCACATTTTCACCAAAATCTTTTAGACCCTTGATAATCAAATTTACTGCTCTGTCTTGTTTGATCTTTCTCTTCTTTCATCTGTGTTTTGATGTGTTTCTCTATGACTTGCCTTTGTTCATTTGATGATCCACTTACTAATTGAGACCTAGTTTTGGCTTCTTCTATCCGATCCTTTAGTTGATTTTCTTTTATTTCCATGTCTTTAATTGCTGATTGGATCTCATCTATCTGGATTGTTTCCTTCCCTTTTACCGTTTCAGGTCTTTTTTCTCCCCCTGTTTTCATATGTCCTAGATCTTGTTTTAGCTTGGTTAATTCTTGTTGCCCTCTTTCCATGAGGTTTTGGAGATTTAGAACCTGTTCTTTGAGAATTTTGTTTTCTCTTTCTAACTTGTATCTGACTTCTGTGAGTTTCTTTCCTCTCATTGTTTTCTTGCAATTTTTGGTTTTCTAAAATTCCAAGCCTTTCTTTCATGTTCGAGTTCCTTCACACATAGTTCTGAAGACCACAAAAGAGGGGTTGAAGTAGGACTGTATAGATATTTAGAGTCCTGTACTGTGTCTTCCCTTTCCTCCTTGTATGTTGTAGTTCTGTCGGTTTTGTTCAGCTTTGGATCCTTTTTTATTATCATTCTGACTTGATTGTTTTTCTTCCATTTTATGTTCTTTGAAAAAAAAATTCTCTTTGTTGTTTGTTGCCTTCGGTAGAATCAGAGTGAGGTTTTTCTTCTGGGTTCTTCTTAGTTTTTTGGCCACCGTAGAATCCCTTTGTACTGTTTTGCATTCACATATACCAACTTTTTAGCTGTACCCGTTGTATGATTTTGGAAGACTTCTGTCTTTCCCCAAATTTTGTTTTCTATTGTTGTATGTGTTTCTGGATTAATAGATCTCTGTAGTGCCATATTTGGATTGTCTTTGAAACCCTCATATTTAATCATGGTTTGCATGCCTTGTTGAAACCAGATTTGACAGAAATATATAAAGAGTGCTGCAGAGAATGAAAAGGTTTGGTGGGTCTACCTGAGAAACTGACTTATTTAATTCGACTTTACCAAGATTGGCCTTTGAATCACGAATATTCGCAGCCCTGGCCCGCAGCCTGCAGCCCTGTTGCAGCCCTGTCTTCTTCCTTCGTCCGCACCTGTCTTCGTCCGCAGCCTTCAGCCCTGGTCGCAGCCCGCAGCCCTGTTGCAGCCCTGGTCGTGTGAAAATGCCAGAGAAATTCAACTAGAAGGCTTAATATTGAAACTTTGGCGTATTGTAGTATGTAGTTGGTTGCTATGAGAAATTTATGTTCTTGTGCGCATACCTCTTTCTCTCTCAAATAGTTCTAAAAGATGACGCATCAGGGAATGAATATATATATATATATCCCTTGAACTAGAACACGTTTAGGTACTTTGTGTTTTTTAAATTTGTTTTTGTGTGTTTTTAAAATTTTTAACAGTGTATCCTTGCATAAATGATATAATTTTTTTACCTGTCAGTGAAGGGGATGCAGGTTGTCACAGAAGTTGAACAAGATCTGCAAGTAGCAAATGTTATTTGTAAGGTGAGTTGTACATATTGTTTTATCCACCATCTGCTTTATTACATTTTTCATGAGGAATTTCTGTGAATTGTTAACGTTTAAGTCTGTTTTACAGAATGGGCGGAGGCATCTGTCTTCTTCTATGAATGAGGTTTCACGTGATCTTATAGTAACATCCAATGCAAAGAGGAAGCAGTTTTTTCTGGTAATTATCTTTTCAAGTTTGTAAATCTCTTTGATTGGTTAGCTTGAAGTCTTCAGCATGGTATGCTGGTTGTTGCTTTTTATTTTATAGTACATGTAATTCATACAAGTTTATGTTAGTTAGAATTGTTGTCCATTCTGTGTGTTTGACCTAAATTCTCGGTAGTTACACCTATTGGGAAAAGTCATGTCTGTACTTTTATATCATACGAGTTGACTAAAATGCTTATGTTGATTTAGGAGTATAATTTACTGTACAAATGAATTGTTCTATAGTTTCTCTAAGTAGATTAGCAGCTTATTCAGAAGTAAAGTTACGAGGAATGGAATCTGTGCTACAAGTTGTCCAGTTTAAAAGAGTCTTACTTGTTGATGTTTTACATACATATTCGATCAAACGAATACTTTGTAATAAAAGATGTATGCAATTAGCTTTCACTTGTCATTAGCCATTCGGATTTTACCATGATTTGTCATTGCGCTTCAGCACTACGTTATTGTCCCTGATAAATGTATGTTAAAGCTAGCAAATAGGAAAGGTCTTTGCCTCTTATTGAAGGATCTTACTGGATATTACAATTGTTCATAATAAAGATAATGCCATTTCCAAATATTTTGTCTCATCTCTGATTGTGTTCTACTGATCTGAGTATTGTTACGATGTTGTTTTGTGCAAGTTTATTGTTCATTATTTAGGATGTGCTAAGCAAGGTCTAATTATGTTACTATTTCAAACACATCTGGGAATTCTTCTTGGTATTAAAGCTGATTATCTCAAGTGGAGTTCAAAACCTACTAGCCTTTCCTTCACTATACTACGTTTGTTCTTATTGTCGTGTGTCTACCTGTCCCAGATCGGATGGATTCAAGCCAGCTTTACCTCCATTTGAGTCTCTGGAAAAGCTTCACTCAGTAGATTCTAGAAGCTCATCCGTGAAATTCTGGAGGAGCAAAATCAAGCACTTTTTTAGGTCCCTGAACTCCTTTAACTGCCATTGAATCTCGAGTCCAACACAAAATTTGTTCAAGGTGCAAGTCAATCTTCACACCGAGGTATTCCAACAAAAATCTGATGCCAAGCTGTTGTATGATTGGTTGCAAAAATTGGAGGCATATTACATCGTCAATTGGCTGCAACAACTTGAGTCATGTTATATTGTCAACCAGTTCGTAGATATTGAAAAGATCACCTTGATAACACTTAAGATGTCTTACCTTGAAGGCGTGATGAACGCGTTGAAAACTTGAAACTTGAACGGTTGAGCAATGAAGACTTGACACTTGCTCTAACTCTTGTTATTAATTGTTGCTACTGCTGTCCCTCTCCCTTGCCATTTCTCTCACTCTTGCTTGCTAATGCTATTGCTCTCACTCTTGCTTGCTCTCACTCTTGCATGCTAATGCTTTCACTCTTGCTTTGAATTTTTGATTGTTATTTGAAGTGAGGGTGTAACTCTTATTCATAGTTATTTTTGGAGTGCTAAAGGGGTGGGTGCGGCCCATTGAGTATTAGGCTTAGGGCTGGGGGCCTATATTTTTAAAACAAAATGATTTTAAAAAAGTACTTTTTGACAGCCCTGTCGGGGTTGACTGGGAGTCTTCGGGATGGATTAAGAGACTTCTAGAAGTCTGCGGGACGTCCCCAAATCCCCAAAATAGGGGGACATTTTAGAAACATCTCTTTCAGGGAAATGTTTCGGGGACATCCTCGTATGGCTGGTGGTAGTGGGGGGATGGCGGGGGGAAGTTTCCAGCCGTCCCCAAGTCTCAGAGATGTCTCGAGTCTCTGAGATGTCACTTTTAGGGGGGCGCATCCTCGTGGAACACTAAATGAAACCAATAATAGACAAAAATAAAATGAGCCCATCAACTTCGAGATTTCTTTTTGGCCCTTGAACTTGTTGGAATGATTTGAAGCTACAGAGCTTGCCCCTCTTCTAAACTCGATGTCCGCTAACCTTCATTTAGAGAAGGGATTTTGTGTTCTTGTTTTCTCTTCATTGTTGTTTTGTGTCTCTCCTCATTAGGAGATTTTGTATATCCAACATTGTAAGACCTGATGATATCCCTTGCTTGCAAACTTAGATATTCTTTTGTTTCTTTCTGAGGAAGAGGTTTCTTCTCCATCCTCAGTTTCCTTCTTGTCCACAATGGAGCCGCTGAAGTATGACACATTGTAGCTCCCTTTCACCAGGGATCCTAGCCTTTTGTTTTCATTTTCTTTGAACCACTTGAAAACCATTATTACAAGAGATAGGTTTCCCTTTTGATGGCTTCATAACTGGAGTACATATATGTGGGCATGAAGCAACCAAATGACCATATTCAAAACATTGTCTATATCTAAAAGCAATTTTTTCATAATCTACTTTTTGGGTTCCTTTTGAACCCCCCAAAGGAATGAAATATCTGCAGGGAGACCTTTGTTTGGATCTACTATCACATCAATGCGGGCACAAGTGATTTTGAATTTATTGGACATTGTTAGGTCTTTGCAAAGGACTTATGGCATTTCCAATTTGTTTTAGGGTAAATAGATTCCAAAAACGCAAAGGTAAATTTGGTAGCCTAACCCAAACTACAACAAAAGAAAGGGTTTCTATTAGATGATCGAAATCAGGAAACCATTTCTTCGTGAATAGTCCTTTCCCCTTATAAAACCAAGGCCCCTTTACTAAAATCAAATGATGGTTCTTCAAATCTGCGATGAAAAATCCATGGGCATAAGGGTAAAGTTTCACTTCATTAGAAAGGATAGGAGCCCAATTTTGGCTTATCCATTCTCTTAGAGCAGGAAGAGTGGGCCAAAAACCATTATATCTACAATTTAATGCACTTTCACTGAGTGAAGATGCGAATTCAGATATCTCCTTATTTTGGCTAACTAAAAGAGGTTTAGATGCTTTATCAACAATGAAACCCTACCTAAGAGAAGGAAGGGGTACATTACTAGATCCATTGAAGTTTAGGAACACACATGGATCCTTCTTTTATAGCTTTATATTCCTCTTGTTTTTCATTTGATTCGGATTCAAAATATCCTCTTTGAATGAGGGCTTCTGCATGAATCTTTTCTTCTCCAAATCTTCTACATGCGCACACAGATTTTGTCTTGGCTACTTCTGCACGGATATTATCTGTCGGGGGTTGTGAAACTCCTTCCTCGCTCTTGCATGCAACTGTAGATGTAAGCTGGGGTATTACAACAAATAGATCTTGGGAAGAATCATCCCCTACACTCTTTCTTACATCTTGAGACGGCTCTCGAAGATTTCCTGATGCTCCCAGATGAAGAAAAGTTAATTGTACAAAATGAAATAAATATGTTTGAGCATTAAGAAAATGATGGTGATAGTGGAAGATGGTGGTGGTCTTGGGTCCTTAATGTTTGCTGAGCGATCCACATTTGGTGTGCTTTATTGCGTTTCGCTTGTTCTACACGGAGAAGTACAACCCCTACATGAAGGCGTCCCCATAGCCACTATAACGACCATGCGGCGTGCAAATGCCCCACTCCACATGCCACAGGCAAATTAGGAATCAAACCCATGACCTAGCAATCACCAGTGCACCACTCAATGTTGTGGCACAAGCCCGAGATATAAGATAAATAGTTTTTGATGTACATGCATCTTTTGATTTAATGATTATGTGAAGCTTCAGACCTCGCTGCATTCTCCTATAAACAAATGAAACCCTAATTTTGATGTAGTAATGAAATTTGATATTTATCATGACATTTGTGACATTTCATTTGGCATTCAACTGACATTATATAAATTATTAGTAGTGTTTTGTGGTTATTTTGATTTTTATATGTATACTATGTGGTTAATTCCTATCTGAGGCTAAAATTTATATATATTTTTATTTTTTGTATTGCCGCATTCAAATCTGTATCTGGGCAGAGGGGGGGAGGGTGAGAGGAATTTGTTGTATCCACGTATTAGATTCTTTGTATCTGTGCTTGTATTAGAAACATATAGGCTACTTAACTTATTACTAATATTTATATTGGAGTTTAGAAAATGTTTTCTAGTTTTTCAAATTATTTATGTTCATATATGATATGAAGTTGCATCTTGTTGACATACATGACATATTTTTTTATGGTTTTGATAGGGACACATACCATTTTTTGTTTGAAATGGTTAAAATGGGGTCCAGGATATCAGACAAGGCAATAATCTTGGACAACCATTGTTTGCTTTTGACTTTTGCCCTTAAGTTATTTGGAAAAATTATAGCTCAACGTTAAAAAATGCGAATAACATACAAAATTTCATCATGGTTTGAAAATTCCTAGATGTTTCATTTCTTCCAAATTCTAATCCAGCTGTTAGAACGTTTTAGTAATTTTCATCGGTGTTATGCTATAATAGATTTAATTATAGCAAGTTTTTAAAAATAAGTTTATCTGTGCATTCTTTTTGTGGTGCCACAATCTTCCTTAATAGGTTAGAAACACAAATGTATGGGCACTCGTCAAGAATCTAGCCACGAAAGATGACTCAATGATTTGTTAAGTTGTTCATTATGAATTGGTTTTACTTGGTAGGTAATACCCAAGTGTACTATGGTGGGTACAAATTAATTCCTTCCTTCCAGAAAGAAATTATATTAATGTCACGAATGCCCAAAAGTAGGTCAATGTGACTTGAGAATACATCTAATTACAATATAAATCGCCAGGGTGAAAGGACACTAGGATCAACAAGTATCTAAACAAAAAGAAGAAAAGCACTTAAAATAAATGAGGGTTAAACCCAAAATAGTACAACCCCAACCCATGTGGTTAAGGGACCAATACAAATAGCCATGTGGGGGGGAGATAGAATCCCCAAGGAGCATAGGTGGATGAAAGTTAGACTTGGTCGTAGTCCCATCAAACATCCCTAACCATTCCTGGGACAGAGGAATCATCAGCATCATCATCTACCTCTATGAAAGGGCCAATGTAGGATGTGATAATGCTCATCGGGGAGTGTCTAGGATTGAGGCAGCTAGGATGTGTAATTTTAGTAGGAAATAAAGCACCCCCGCTATAATCACTAATAACATCCAACGCTGAAGAAACTCCTGTGGCTGTGACGAAACTTGTAATATTATTGTTTCTTTTGGTTGAGGCCATGCCTCTTTTGACCTAAAATTTAAGTTTTTGCTTAATAGATCCATATACAACAATAGGTGGTGTTGTTTTAGACATATAAAATGTATTTTTAAAAATTCTGATGCATTATTGTATTTCGTATTATTGGGGTCCTCTAGAGATTTTTTCGGGAAACCTCATGTCCTTCTTGAAGGGGAATGATTTCAAGTAAATCCTAAGCTGTCCAATACATGTTACTATGTCATATTTGAAGCAGTGATAAAGAAATTGTAACCCTGACAAGGTGGCGTCTTAAGGGGTTTTTGACCCAAATTACCACCTACATCACTTACTTAGGCAACTAATATTCATAACCTATTTTTTTATTTTGCAAAGTTTTATATTAATGAAGTAAAAAAAAACTCCAGTTGGCATAGGATAACTTTTGATTTCTTCAGTACAGTTAGCAGCGATTCTTCGTTACCACTAATATTTATATTAGGGTTTAAGATGTGTTTTCTAGTTTCTATTTTTTTATTCATTTATGACATGAAGGTGAATTCTATTTTCATACTTGACATATTTTTAGTGTTCCACAGGGACGCGTCCCCCTCAAAATTCTACCGTTCCAGAGATGGGGATGTTTCGGAGACTTGGAGTTGCCATGGGGACATCCCCCAACTGCCCCTCCACCGCCACTAACTAGCAAGAAAGTCCTTGGGATGTTTCCGAAATGTTTCCTTTTTTTGGGGACTTCTGGGAGTCTCCGAGACGTCCTGGAGACTTCTAGAAGCCTTTGAGATGTCTCAGAGACTCCCAGGCATCCCCCGCGGCTAAGGCTGCTTTATTTATTTTTTAAACATGTCTTTTAAAAAATTACACCCCCAACCCTAACCCTAATAGTTAATGGGCCTCACCCACTCCGTAAGCACTCCAAAAGAAACTATAAATGTTACACCCTCACTCCAAAGCACAATAAAAAAATCAAAGCAATGCAAGAGTGAAAGCATTGGCAAGCAAGAGTGAGAGCAATAAACATTAGCAAACAAGAGTGAGAGCAAGCAAGAGGGGGAGCAAGAAAGAATGAGAGCATTAGTAAGCAAGATGGAGAACAAGTAAGAGTGACAACATTAGCAAATTTGAGGGACACCATTAGCAAGGAAGAGGGGCAACATCAACAACTCAAGTGCCAAGTATTCATTGCTCGACCATTCACCTATTTTCAACACGTTCATCAAGCTTTCAAGGTAAGCCATGACCCGTAACACCACATAATTTATTATTTTAATTTTTAATTTATTCAATTTAGAAGCATAAATTATTCAATAAATTATTAAAATGCTGATTTTAGGGTTGTTGAACTGTTGTTTTTGAAAACAACAGTTACACAAACCTAAAATCAATATTTAAGTGTTTTCAACTTTCTGTTTAGCTATTTAAGTGTTAGATTGTTTCACTATTTTTTAATTTATTTATTAAATTATTGAACTATTTTTAAATATTTGAAATTTTATACTACATGTATAATTAGAATTTCATCTTTTGTGTATCCTTTATTTCTGTGCTTTGTGCGATCTGAAGTAAGAAAAACAAAAGTGAAATTCTTGTCTTGACTCTTGAGCCATTGCAAAATTAATAATTTATTTATTAAATTATTTTTAAATATTTTTAATTTTATTATACTAGTATAATTCAAATTTCATCTTTTGTGTATCCTCTGCTTCTATACGCTTCGTGCGACCTCAAGTAAGAAAAAAAAAGTGATTTTTTTTTTGTCTCGACTCTTGAGCCATTGCAAAATTAATAATTTTTTATTTTATTTATTGAATTATTAAACTATTGTTAAATATTTTAAATTTTATAATACTAGTCAAATTAGAATTTCATATTTTGTGTATCCTCCGCTTCTGCGCTTCGTGCAACTTGAAGTAAGAAAAACAAAAGTGAAATTCTTTTGTCTTGAGTCTTGAGCCATTGCAAAATTAATATTTTTTAAATTTATTTATTTAGTTATTAAATTGTTTTGAAATATTTTTAATTTTATAATACTAGTATAATTAGAATTTCATCTTGTGTATCCTCTGCTTCTGTGCTTCGTGCGACCTGAAGTACAAAAAACAAAACTGAAATTCTTTTGTCTCGACTCTTGAGCCATTACAAAATTAATAATAATAATTATTAAAATAATAAAATTAATTTTTAATCAATAAATTTTATTTCTTGCAGTGTCACCATGAGTTCTACTTCTCACAGCATGAGATATGAAGAGGGAGAGCAAGAGCCTATGGGGGTTGAATATGAGACTCCGAGTACAAATGTGATGGGGGTTGAGGAAAGTAGTTCTATTGGGAGTGCAGCTGGACAATTTAGTTGCCCATCCAAGTTATTGGCACCTTTTGCCAAGGGTCCCTTTGAGAAGAGGTCTTTGTTAAGTCAATTTGCAACGAAACAAGTAAGACCTTGGGCAACAAGGCTAACTAGGACATGGAAGTGTCATTTTTGTCAAGTTGAATTTCAAGGCAGCATTACAAGAGTTAATGCACACCTCCTTCACATCCGAGGCAAAGGTGTGGGGCCATGTGACAAGTTATCACTAAAACAAAGGGATGAACTTAATAAATTGTGGGGTTGCAATACACAAGGTAAACCTGTATATACTACTTAGGCAACGAGGAGTGTTACTCTTATTAGTGCTAGAACTTTCCAAGGTACATACCCTCCTACTTATCCATCTGGTTCAACTTCAGCGACAATAGAACCTAAGGGGAAACACAGAATAACAGGTAGCAATGATGCTGCAAACATAGTGGTAGAGTTATCAATGTGCAAAATAAAGATGATGCCATCGGCAAACTCTTCTTTGCTTATGGGATTTGGTTCCATGTGGCTCGGTCTTCTTATTATAAGGACGTTGTGGCAAAGATAACAAGAGCAGGAGCATCGTATGTGCCATCACGGGAGACAAAATTGAGGACAACAATCTTGGATAAAAACTATTCCAAGATTAATATTCTAATGGAGAAAATGAAGGCTACTTGGGTCACTATTGGATGTAGCATAAACATGGATGGGTGGATGGACATCAGGCATCATCCACTCATCAACATCATGGTCACTTGTATAGAGGGCCCTTAGTTCCTCAAGGCTATTGATTGTTCAGGGCATGTCAAGAATGCTTATTTTCAGTTCCAAATTCTTAGAGATGTTATTGAGGAGGTTGGATTGAAGGATGTGGTGCAAGTTGTGACGGATGCGTCCCGTGTATGCAGAGTTGTAGGGAAGTTGATTGAGGCGGCCTGGTGTCCCCAAGATTTCACCCTGAAATCTGGGACTACCCCCTTTTAAATTTTTCAGTCTTTCTAAGTAATGGGTCATTTTTGTGTTTTGTTTTGCGTGCGGTTGCTTGTGTTGCTCAAAGGTATCCCCAGGGAGTCATTAAGCCAAGTTCGTCAAATACCCACTTGCAAAAGCTCACTCAATTCCTTTACCAAACTTTGTCTGAAAGCGTTTTATTTAGTTTTATATTAAATAAATAAAGTTCTTTTAAAAATAGACTGAGCTAAAATTGGAGAATTTAGGTTATATAAAACACTTCACCCCATCATTATTACCACAGAACATTCACCCGGGGAAGAGTTTTTGCAGAATAGCCAATTGGAGAATTTTTTTGAGCAATTGCCCTCACCTTCTTTCAGAGTGTTGTTTTTATTTTATTTCTTTTTGTCTATGTTTTGGTCTTTCTCCATTTTTCATCCGGCAATCCCCGTAGCCTATTCTTTCTTCTTGCCAGACCTTTTCCGGGGCCTAGGGTTTTGAAAAGCTATCTAGTGTTTTTAATTGCTAATTAATTTGTCTGCCAAAACTTGTTTTTGAAGGTGACCAGAGCTCAGGATTTTTTCCTTGTCTGAAGGTTAAATCCAAGTTAAATGATCAAGTAGATCACAGACCTGGAGAAGTTTTTCTTCTGTTTACATAGAACTCATGGCCAAGGAAGAAAAACAAGCATTTTAGAGGATCATGTAACGGGCAAAATCACTTTGGAAACTGCGTCAATGATCAAAACAGAATCCTCTCTAGCAAGTCGTGGTTTCTGGGAGCCAATTCTTCCAAAAATCAGCGCAATTTTCCAAGGGGCAATTGCTTAAGTGCAAATCGTGGTTTTCCATGGTGGAGTCTTCTCATTGCAAGCTGCCACGACTTATGAATTTTCACGCAAATATTAAAAGAAGTTTCACTTGTGCAAATTGTGAAAATTCATAGCTGCCAACACCCTTCAAATTCCACGAAATATTAAAAGAAGATTTCACTTGTGCAAGTCGTGGATTTCAAAGCTGCTTTACAACCTTGGAAATTCACGCAAATGTAAGCTGCCTTCCTCCTTCAATTTTAATGCAGCTTTTTAAAGAAAAGTCACCTAAGTTGTCAGGAATCTAGAGGAGTTCATGTCTTCTGAAAGCAACCTGCCTTCCAGTTCTATTTTCCACGCTGCCTTGACTTATCTATTTTCACGCAAATGTTAAAAGAAAGAGCCCATGCAAGTCGCAAATTCTTAGCTGCCCTTTCACTTGATTTTTCATGCAAATTTTAAAGAGTCCAGTTTAAGTGAAAATCGTGATTTTTAGAGCTGCCCTTCATGTCTAATTTCAACACTGCCTTCCACCTTATTGTTTTCCACGCAATTTTGAAGCAAACTCACTTAAGGAAGTCGTTGCTTTAGCTGCCTCCATGTCTGTTTTTTTCATGCTGCCCTTGACTTCATACTTTTCACATGCAAATATTAGGAGTTTGCAAAAGTTGAAGCATGAACATTAGCTGCCTGTCTTTTCCAAAATCCACGAAACTTTAAAGTTTATTCTTTTTGTGCATGCTGATTTCCTTGCCTATCTTTTGAAGTTTCACGACAATTTTTAAAGAGTCAAGACTAAATGTTTTAATGCAAATTGTGGATTTCCAATTGTTCCAGCTGTCCTTCCACCTTCGATTTCCATGCAAGTCTTCCTTAAGTGAAAATCAACGCAACCTTGTGCAGATTCAAGGTCAAAAGCATTCAAAGTACAAGGCGTGAATTTGGCAACCTTAACTGCCTTTTGGTCCACGCACTTTTGGGGCAATTATTATTCACTACTGAAGCAAAATCATCTAATGTTTCATGTATGTTAAGAAGCCTCTTGTTGAAAATGCAGCTCCATATGGAAGTTGCATGCAACAGTCATCCCAAATTTCCCTCCCAAAGCTCATGCATGTTGATTCCAGTCTTCCAGTTTGAAGCTCATGATTGAACCTGCTTATATTTGCCTTGCGTCCGGAGTGCTGTGCAGAATTCAAAATTGCTCATATGCAATTAAAAATAAAAAGGTGATAAGTTTTGTCTGAATTGTTTACGACAAGCATTTCACTAGTGCACGTACTTGGAGAAGAGCTGCAAAAGTTTCAAGGATAAGAGGAGAAGACAGGTCAGAGGCAACACCCACAAGCAAATCACGGTCAGTTGCTCCCAGATTCAGTTTGGTGAGTATCAAAGGAAAAGAGTCAACAACATGTGGAGAGACAGCTTCACAAATTCAAGGCAGAGATATCATTCATATCGTTCATGAGGCATATGGAAGAAAAATCAGACTGAGAATGTTGCAACTTTCTTCTAATTTCTTCTCCTCTTTCTTCTTCTTTCTCTTATTTTCTCCGACAAAGTAATTGAGTAATCAATTGAATTGTAAAACTTAAGTGATTGGTTTAAAAGCCATTACTTCAAGTTACTGGAAGAAGTCAATTTCTTGGAAATAAGTGACAAACATGTAGAATAGAAGGTTCTATTTTTCAATTGTAAATCATGCATGTCATGCGAAGAGGAATTCTAGGAGGAAGATTGACAACTGTTTCCTTTATGGCTTCCACATGCGGGAAGTCATTGAAAGTTACCCATTTGTAATTTGCCCTCTATGCACTATAAATAGAGGAAGAACCTACGGGTTAAAGGATCACAATCTTGTTTATCAGAATTTGTTTAGCAGAGCATTCTTGAGTTTTCAGATTTTGTGTTGAAACCCTTGGTGTTATTTCTGTGAAAGTTGAGGGATTGAATAAAAGGTAGATTTCCGGAGAACTTTGTATCTACGGTGCTTTTGCTCATCACTTCTATTTAAGGTTTTAGATAAACTTTGTGTTATCTTAGATCTAGGTTGGAAGCTGTTTCTTTCCCTTACTGCTGAATGTTGTGACTTTTCATTTGTTTATTTAATTTGTGTGGATGAGACCAACTCTGATAGCTGTTGGTTAAATTCAACATATCTTCCTTTCTTCTTTCCTGAATTTTATTATTTCCCCTTTCTGCAAATAATTCCAATCACAACTGCTTACTTGCTGCAAAATTGCCTAGTTGTGGTTCACAAGTTGTGGGAATTAAAATAAAACCCCTGAAAATAGTTATTAGGATTCACACATACCAAATTGATAAACATCTTACACGGGAGCCTCACCGTTAAATGAGGGAGATTTATCTCATGACTGCGTAGGTTTTAAGCTATGCATAAAATTTAGCCAACAGGTTCGTGAGAAGAAATTGAGTAATCGAAGTATCAAGGAATACTTGGGTCGTTGGAAGGGATTACCCCTTGAAGATGCTACATGGGAAAGTGCAAAAATATTGGAAAATCCACAATTGCAATTGCTTGGGGACAAGCAATTTTGGGAAGGGAGGACTGTAATGTCCCTTTTTCCCACTTAAGGACCTGAATTTGGACTTCTTGCCATCCCCTTTTCCTTGGCAACAAAGTAGACAAGTTGGGAAAAGGAATTGAGATTCCTTTGTATTTATTTTCTAATTTTTAATGTTTATTTTTAGCGTGTTTTTGCTTTTAGCAGGTCGGATGGGTTTGGATCTTTAATAAAGCCAATTAAAGATAAAAAAGAACACTGTAGGGGTCGGCCTTGTCCTTTTGGGGCTTTGGTGCCAAGGAGAGGATATAAAGGAAGGTTAGAGAGCTCATTTGCATCATCTATCATTGGCGAATTTTCTCCACTCTTGGGCGAAATCTAACTGTCTGGAATCGTCCTATAAGGAAGGAAACCCTTCTAGTGGTTGGTTGGGGGACGGAAACCCTCCTTCCTCGTTGGCTTGAAGACATTTCAGATTTGAGGGGAAAGAAGAGATAATTAGATTTTTATAGGGTTTGTTGATCCTCTCCCTTGTGGAGCGACTTGCATTGGTGGAGGGTTTGGTGCCATCTAGGGCACAACAATCTAATTTTAGGTCATATTTGTCTTCCTCATAATTTATAAAGACGGAATCTACTATTTGTTGTCAAGTTTGGGGTTTCTAAACCCTCATTTCATCTTTATTTTGGAACTGTACCGCTGCTGGTTATATTTAATTTTTCAGCTGAGCATTAACATGTTTTTGGGGTTGAAAACAGTTCTAAAATATCTCTAAAAGGTTTATAAAAATTGTGGATGCATTGTTGAATGATGTTTTGGCGAAATTGTGAGCTTTTCATACTGCTGTCCCTAAAATCTGATCACTGTTCAAAATCTGGGTTTATTTTCTGTCTGCTGATTTAGAAATTTGATTTGATATCTTGGGATTTGTGCTAATTTCCTAATTTTCAGTTTCAGCCCTTGAAAAGGATATTTCGTGCAACCATGCCACCTTGTAAGGGTTAGGATGTGCAACCTTCCTTATTCGCAACTTCTCCACCATTTCACATGAAACTAAATTGTTAGTGCATGTCGAATATAAATATGACAATCACCTTGCAACATTTGCCGCATGACTTGTAGATTATTCTGAATGCAACAAGTTTTCCTCTGCGCTGGCTCAAATTCTTCTTTTGTGTTGTTCCTTAACAACATTTTTCATATCAATTAGGGTCTCTCCATGTTCAAGTATCATATATATTTGCACAACATTGACCCCGCAAATTCTGCATCTCCCAAACCTATGCCATGTGGTGCATTTCGTCTTGGTGCACCTGTTTAGCACCTCCCTTTGTGCACTACGACATCCATGGAACACTCACTTGAAACCCTACTATTAGTGGCCAAGGATTCACTTAAAACATGTCCTGATAGAATCCTCGTTCCCTTCCTCTATGTAGTTGAACTCTTATCCTCGTAATGAGTACAACATTCCTTCCTACACAGCTCCATTTGTAGGAGCCCTAAGAGCCAGTGAACCGCTACTCATTCTTATAAATTACTATATCCACGACCGCTTGCTCTTCCAGTAAACATTTCGGCTCACACAGTTGAGTTGTGTTTTGACAGGTTGCGTTAAAACTTCTCCTCAACCTTTAATGCTAATTGGTATGCTTAGCCAACAGTTTGGATATGCACAGAGCACGATAGCTGCCTCTTGAAAGATTCGAATCTCAGCTGTTTTTTGTGAGTATCTTACATATCTTCTAAGAGGGGGACCAAACTGCTAAACATGATGCGCCAAACCGAGTTTTCATGAGACATCGATAGAACTTCTTCATGTAGTCCTTTACCTGGCATCATCCTTCTGCCACTTAGATTCAACAGCCTCCAGAATAAGTTCAAATGATTGTAAAATTAGGCAAAAAATTGTCTATCATGACAACCATCATTGTCCCAAAATAGATGCCTCGCAATTTTATCCTTTCCTATCCGGCTTGCTCTGGAATCTTGAAGGGTACTGAATTGCACAATTCACGGACTAAGCTTCATATACAGGAGTATGGATTGCATTAATGTTCCTCGTTGCTTCTATACCAATTTCTTCTGTGCTAGTGATCCAGTCAACCAATCTCGTCAAGGTTCTAGTCATCAACCGAGTAGTTAGATGAGAGTACAGCAGGTTGCTTGCTCCTCGACCCGTGTGGTAACAGATAGCTCTGTTTATTCTTGTATGCTTCGCCAGCTTCTATAGCCTCTTATTCATGAGTTACTTGATCAAAGAGGCATCCAGCTTTATCCTAAAGTTTTTTTAATCCATGATAATACATGTCACGTATATCTTTTCTATGATCTAGTCTTCAAGTATACATCCAACCTGTGTCCTCACACTCTTGGATCTCATTCATGAAATTTGTTCCAATTTAGTTTGTATACGATTGCTGCATTTGTTGCACCAGCCAGTGCCAAGAAAACTTCTTGACAGCATCTTCATTGCCTTGACAAATGTTGCCTCACATATCGCGCTCTAAGTCACCCTCACACTTTTTCTCAATCATGTGGCTATCCCCCATTTATTTCTATGTTAGTATCTGACTTCCACTTCCAACCTGACAGTGGGTGGATACGGTTTTAAGGTTCCTTTGCCGTTTGATAGAGTTACACAACGGATTCACACACACAACATAGAGATTGATGATATTCATCTATCTCAATAGTACCTAATGGCATCTACAATGGTACCCTGGTACTAAAGAACTGGATACAATACAAAACTAACTATTGAACTGCAATAATGGTGGGTTTGTAGGATGAACAACAGCCTTGGCTCCATTCAAGTCAATTGGAACAAGTCTCTCTTGAAAGGTCCACCTGATTATGATATCCATGCAAGTCTTGTCACTTACTCGTTCTCGAACACAGCACATTCTGGTGAGTGTTCTTGACGCATTAAGACTAGGGTCCTTGATCCCTTGGGTGATACGGATGAAGAGGTGACATTGGATCATGTGATTCACCTCAGGAACATATGCCACATGCCCATCAGATATTTAGGGTCACCGGCATTAATAGTCAACCTGCACAGTCCCCAACAATGTATTGTCTTTGAGATCACATCTGATGTATAATGCCCTAGTTTGACTGATGGCATAATTAGTTTTCCATGACATATTCAACTTCAAAACAAAGTTGATCCTCATTGTATTCCTTTTTTCGCTTCTGACTGATGCGCACAACCTCCATACCGGCTGAATCTGTTCGTTGGACTAACTCCAAAAACACCTTTGGCGCTGAGCATATTGGTAAAATGTGCATACCTATGAAATGGAGAACGAACAACATTTTCACGCACGTTACCCTTTGCCTTAAACCTTTCCACAACCTCAACCTAATATGCACTACAGTTCGTCTTCACCACACTGTGTAACTCATTTTACTAGTCAATGAGCTTCTACGCTTAAGCCAAAATTTATGCAATAAAGAGTTGGGTACTTGTCCTGCTCCTGCACCATGTTCAAATATCTAAACATCGATAGACATACACTGAATATCTAGTCTCACTTATATATCTTATGTCTGTGGTTGGATCTCTTTTATGGAAACTTTCTTTCAGGGTTCTGATCGTGCCTTCTCAAATCTGGTCTCTTTTGACTCGATGATCAAAGGAGAAGGAAAGTTGGCCGACTTGCTGGAATGACAAGTTGGAAGAAATATCCCAAATTAAACTCAATTACTTCATTAACAAGGTTATGGGAAGAACTTGGTGGATTAATGGACCATGTAGAAGACATAGTTTTATCGGAAAGAAAATAAAGCCTATAACATGCAACTGAAATGGAACATGGACAACTCCGTGATGAAGTTAAAGTGACAAAGCATATTATATATTTGAATGATAAACTTTGTTAGGTCTCACAAATCAAATAATGGTAGACAAGTATTGGAAAAAATATTGAAAATAATTACTGTTACACAGTGGTCTCTTCACTTTTGCCAAAATTTCTAGGTTATGAGTTTTTTCTTACACCCAATGCAGGTGACCTAAGTTCTTCATCTTGTTTGGTTAACAGGATGGTTGGTAGCACCATCTCTAACACGGAGAAGGCAAAGACTCAAAACATCGATACTGCAACAAATCCCTTTACCTCTTCAATGGTGTCAGCACCAAACTCCTTTCTCCAAAAACATCTCTGCCCACATCTGTATTGTTTTATCAATATGCAGAACTTAGTCTTGCGTTTCAAGAATCTGCACCAACAAAGCATCTTATATCAATGTCTGCGTTCAAGCTTAAAAAACATGCAAATTGAATGTTAATGGTAACCACTAATGATAGAATATACAATATGGGAAGGAGATCAGAACAAGTATGAGAGGAGACTATACCTAAGATCACCATCTACGGCAGATATAATCACAAAAGCTTAGGCATTAAAAAGATACATGCGACACTTTCACCTCTTACTCATTACAACTTTAGATTAAAAGAGTTACAGCCAATACAACATCCAAGTATTTGGAGATGATTGGATTTCAAAATCAATATCACGCATGTTTTCATTGTAGCTGATAACATGTTTGGTTTGTAGCTGGTGATGAAGGCCATCTCAAAGATCCAATCTATGTGTCCATGAGGCCACTCTTTGTGTTAAGATTATTGGCTCCAATTTCAGTTTGTATGGTATTTAACTTAGGTAATGCCAAATTCATTCTTATGCCTTCATCTTCATCTTTAATCCATAAAACCTAGTTAAAAATGTTGTACACACTTTTGTGGTATTTAAATTCATTAACTATAAGATATGATTGGGCACAAGGTAGAAGCTAGATTGAGTAGGAATAATCAAAGGAAGATAAGTCATTATAAATAGTTCAATAACTATTCTGCGCAATTTTATGCAAAGAATGAGTTTATGAAGCCTTTATGACTCTTAGAGTTCCTCTAGTTAACTCTTGGAATTACCTTGTGTGATATTAGGGTCTCTTTCATTGTCATGAGTATATCTCAACTCTGTTTGCTCAAATGTATCTTCTGTGGGTTTTTATAATGCAGACCAACAAGTCTTCAAATTGTAATGAGTTTTGAGTTAAGAGGAAAGTGAATCACTTCCTTTCCCATGTCTTTTGAGTGGTTGCTATGACTCTTGGAACTCCTCTAAATGAAGTACCTCCTGCTTTTCCTTATTGAAGTTTATTCTTTGTCAAAATCTGTACCCCTTGTTTTCTGGTGTCCCTAGATTTCACTCTGAAATCTGGGACTACCCATTTAAATTTTTTTCGTTCTTTTTAAAATAACGGGTCTTTTTGTGATTTTATTGCCAGATGTCGTCTCTATTATGTCAAAATATTCCCAGTGAATCATATGAGCCAATTTCGACAAATACCTAGATGCTCAAACTCATTTTATCCCTCCGCTAGGTTTTGTCTATGGGAATTTTATTTAATTATTTATTTAATAAATAAAGCCCCGATTAAAGTAAATTGTGCTTCGGTTGAACCTTGTTAAAGTTTTCCATGCCAGTATTCGCACATCTTAGTAGCATTTTTATCAGGAATGAATTAAGAGTGATTGTCTGCAACTTTTGACAACGTTTTTCGTTTTTATTTATTTCTTTTTGCATTTGTTTTTTGGTTTTCTCCGTAGTCTGTTTGTTAAATTCCCCTCGATTCGGTCTTTGTTCCGTATAGCCTATTTAATTACCTAGAACATCTGGAAGTTATTTATGGCCTCAACAATGGAAGGAATCAGTCTCGGAAGGCAAAATTTTGACCAAAAAAGATGAATTTAAGAAGAAAAAGCCTCTCCTAGGCAAGTCGCACTTTTTGGGATAAATAGATCTAAGTTGCAATGACAATTTTGGCAGTGGTAGGCAGGCGGGAATTTCTTGCCTGCCTAGCAGCTTACTTTTTCCCATCAAGTCAAAATCACTTAAGTTGCAATGAGAATTTTAGAGGTGGCAGGAAGGCGGGAATTCCTTACCTGCTTTGCAGGGTGAAAATTCCCATTATAAAGGAGAAAATCACTTAAAGCACCGACAGGAATTTCTTGCCTGCTTAGCAGGCTAACTTTTCCCATCAAAGAGGTTTATTCACCCATGCAAGTCGCACTTTTACAAAGAAGACTATTTTCCATGCAAGTTGCACTTTTTGGGGAGGTGATTTATGCTGCCAATGGGAATTTCGGCAGTGGCAGGCAGGTGGAAATTTCTTACCTGCCTTGCAGGGTGAAAATTCCCATGATGAAAGACAAATCAATTAAGTGAAAGATGGGATTTTTGAAGCTGCAGTGCAGGGTGTAAATTCCCATCAAGTTGACTTCTTATTTTTAGTTGTTTCCCTTGCCAAAAACTGCGACCCACCTTGGCATTAAACCATGCATTTAATGATATTTGTTAATTATTTTTGTATTCAGTTTTGGCGCCATAAATGGAAGGAAAGTCAATGCAAGTACATGAGCTAAAGAGAAGTCAATGATGCATGCTAAAAATAAATAAAATAAATTCATAAAAAAGCCACCAGAAGCATGCATAGTTGGGCACCCAAATTGGATGAATAGACATGGCTTTTAATTAATTAAATTGCCAGAAATAGGGAAAGACAATTATTAAAAATACCATGCTGGAGGTTATATAAGCATGGGATGCCATAAAGGAGAAACACTTATTTCTTTTTGATGAAGATTGTAGTTCGAACATGTTTTGGCGCCAAAAGGAGGATGTTGCATTAATAAATATTTTTCACTGCTAGGAAGCTTCCAATTTTGGCGCTTAGGGTTGGAATAGCCTAATTTTTGTCATTCTGAGTGTTTGCATGTTGGTATATGTGCCCAGGTGAATTAAATAATATTTTTGCTTGTTTTGCATGCAAGCAAAACCTCAAATTTTAGGGCAGCAGACTTTATATGCAGATTTTGGTGATAAAAATCAAGTATTCATGCCATTGACTCCATCTTTGTCTGAATAAATTGCAGGTATTCATCACAGGTGCTCAAATCAATTTCAGGTACATTGAATATATCTTCTGAATCTGAAGAAGTTGTCAGATCTGCACAAATTGATCCAATTACAAGTGATTCCGATAGAATTAAAAGAAAAAGAGCTCAGACAAAGATTGTTCCAGCCATGATGAAGCGTGATGAAAGAGAAGGATCAATAGAGTCATGCATAGCTTCTAGATTTACTGATATCAATGATACAAACATGCCCTGAACCTATCTCCGAAATAGTTTATAGATCCAGAGCATGAAGGACATCTCTCATGCGGGCAATTAGAAGTAGCGGAATTATTCAAGCTTTAGCGTTTCCAGTCATAACTCAGTTGCTTGATTTTGTTATGGAGTGTGCAAGGTAATATCATCCTCTTTCTAGAACAATTTGAGATGCTGTAGGAAAGACAATAATCAAGTTGGATGCACAATTTATTAATTATTGTCTGAAGATTCCGACATGGCCAGTGGTGATTGCAATTAGCATGTTAGACGCTGGCAATAGATGGGAAAAACACAAAGCAGATTGCGTGGGCATAATGAATAACAGTTACATGCAGAAGCCCTGAGCTCATTCAAAGTTCCCAAGGACTATTCCATGATCCAATTTGGTGTAGGAAGTTGATGATATTACTAAATTGCTTTGCAGTATAAACGGAGAAGCCAATACTCATAACTTCTGCTCATGGATGTATGCTTTCATAAGAACCATTGAGATCAACAGAGCTGATTCAATTATTAATTGGGCAGAGATCATCAGTGACAACATCAGCGAGCAACTCCAAAGTGTGAGGCGGACATTCAACTTCAAAATGACTTCATACCTGGTATATGCAGCAGCCTCGCAGGGAATATTTTCTAAATTGGATAGACAAGGAGTTTTGTCAAAAGATCCTATTTTGAGTGCTTCCCACAGTTGACAGTTCTTGAGTGCAACAAAGATTACAGGGTGGTCAACGATGGGTTCTTCTATGAATTCATCTGCAAATTGAATAGCGATCTAAAGACCAACAAAGTGAGCAAAGAAGCCTGGGAAGCTGTATCCTAGCACGATTGCATCTTCATCTAGTTTTCAAACTTCAGGTATCTCAGGGTCAGTGGCTTTTCAGGAGAACTAGTCAAGTTGCCAAGCTATCGAAGCTATAAGTGGGTCATCATGGAGTTGTGCAGGGAGCTCGTTGAAATGCATGACCTACAATCAAAGCAACACAAGCCTACAGGTTGCTTTCCAATCACGATGGGTTATTATAGCTGCTAGAGCATCCATAAAGTTAGAGGTATCAAAGAAGAAATGTTTTCCGAATATGAGCATGAGCTCTTCCCAGCACGATTGAACTTTGATCCATATGGGATAATGCAGAAGACAATCTCCCAAGAATATTCGCATGTACCTTCGTTGGAAGACTTTTGGATGAAGTGCAGAAGCGAGTATGAAGTCAACAAGAAAGATTTCAGTAGGTTATCAATGTAACAAGTTTCTAATTATGGTTTAGCACGGATACCTGCAGATCTCGCAGATGATGGGCATGTGGTACTTGACACATACTATCAAATGGGAGGAGATAGAGCTGCTCTATAGGAAAGCATAGGCGGTTGTCGGACGATTGAGGAAAGGTCTTCCGCGGTTTTGGTTAACACCTCAAATTGGTTATTAACAAAGGGGTGTTTCCTGGATGAAGCTTTGGTGAATAAGATCACAGGTAATTTGATTGCAGGAGACTCCAGCAAAGGAAGCATGAAGGTGAAAGTAACAGGAGACCAGAGAAGCTTAAAGTATACAAGAAGTCTCAAGTATTGGAAAAGGTCAAGTCTACAACTGTCGTGCCAGTACTACTTTCAAACGAAGCTTCTCTAGTGTCAACTCATAGCACTTCAGCAGCCCCGAAACCCCATACAGATATTGTTGTTCCTTCGTTGAATCCAACATCATTTGTATTTACTCCTTAGCCACTCAGATCTTCACCTCCTCCTGCAGACAAGCTGAAAGCAAAGATGCCAATTGACTTGGATGATATTGATCCATATGCTGAATGGATTGCTAACGATGCGGAGCCCATGTTTACATTTGAGATCGCAAATTTGGAAAGGGACATAGAAGAAGAAATAACATTAGGGGTAGTAGAGGTACCGGAAGGGATTGGTGAGGATGCAAAGGATATCTTAGCGGATGATGTTGTTACAGAGGACTCTTTAACATCCACTTCCACGAGACAACCACAACTAACTTATGCTAGGCTTGAGATGATATATATATATATTTGTTATATCAGATCAGTCATTATAGTCTATGATTCTATTAACATTGTAGTTGTATTTTGTACTGTTTTTTGGTTGAAAATTAATAGAAAATATTCTTATGCATTTGCTACATTTATTTATCATGTCATTTAATAATGATTTACACTTTATTTAAGTCTATTTTATGAATTTATAATAATTTTTAAGTAGCAATAAAGTTGTCGAGTAATGCTAAGTTATTGCCGAGAAACTCTTGAGCCCTAAGTACAAGTCAACATTTTGGGCTGCCTAGTAATCTCCAAGTACGGGTTTTTGAACTATGGTTTCCAGCTAAGTTATTTAAATGCCACGCCTAGGGCACTTGGTACACGTTCATCGAATTGAAAAATTATAGTTTTCCCAGATATGCGCCAGGTTACGCCTTGGAAATGGCTGGGCAGGTTAGGGTACGACTGGGTACGTCTGCAGATGCACTCAACTGTACCCTAACCTGCCTAGCCGTTTCGAGGCCTGAACCAATTTTTAATTTTTTTTTTCTACTCTAAATTTAATATATAATTACAACAAAAATTACAGTTTTTGCAGCAACATTATTCTGCGGAAAGTACCAAATAGAAGCCATCATAAACAAGGACAAAAATAGCATGTATGAGATAAATTTAATAAACACATCAACCCTATGAATTATATATGGTTAATTCCTTTTTTTTAGGCTGGAATTTTGTTTTAAATATTATATAATTTATACGACCGTATCCAACGCCGTATCCGGGGCCATTTTTTTGGCCGTATCCTCGTTGATCTTCTGGCGCCACCCTATCTCCTCTTCCCAAAGATTGTTGCCATGCATCCCTGGGTTTCTCAGATGCCTGCCAATTTAGTGACTCGTTGAAGATGCTTATATAATTGCAAAGCAAATTGTGCTTCATGAATATTCTGATATGAAACAGATCCACCTCTATGAGATTCTCTTCCATGAGTTACATCGTAAGACAAGTAAGGTCTCAATAGAGAATCTTTGTAATAAATTTCACCAGGTCTCCTGGTAACACTCTCACTGTCACTTAATCGATTTTGATAAAAATATCTTGAAGGAAAATCCCGAATTTGAGGATGCATTCGATACTGAACGGATAACAACATAGTTGGACAACCTGCTTGTTGGAAGTGCTCAAAAAGGCTTCTACTATACTGCAATATGCCTCCTGCCTGGCTAATTTCTGTTGCAGGCAGTTGCTGTGGATCCCCAACAAGAACACACCTTGCAGGAGGTGTGCTGGTTGTGGCAGGAGGGGTGGTGGTAATGGGAGCAGCTGATTTGGGCGCCGGCGAAGCCTTGGGTGACGCTGCTGGAGCCTGCTGTGTAGAAAATGCAGCCAGTCCCATGAGGAGAACGGACACCATTGCAGCAGATCTGGCCATTTTTTATGGATCTGATGGGATTCGAACACTTGACCTGTTGTTTACAAACAAAAGAAAATGCTGCAGCTCGGCTGCAATACCTCTGTGTCTGTATAGTCTAATTCTTTGCACTCTGCTCTGCACTGCGAATGTAATGCGGGTGGAGAAGAGGAGGAAGAAAACTCTCTGCCTTTTTTTTTTTTTTGCTCTGCTCTTCTTCTTCAGATTGCCTAGACAGAGATATTCCTCCTTCTTGGCGTGAGTTTCTCTTTCCTGGCGCGTGGCTTCCCTTTCTCTTGTCTTTGCATGCGTTGAAAGGAATTTTTTTATTCTTTGTTTTATTGGAAACTGTTCTTATTTCCCTTAGGCACGTCTCCTTTTCTAATGCATGGAAACTTGTAAGGAAAACAAATTTCTTTGGACTGTTCTTTCTCTCTACAACAAATGCGTGGAAGATTTTGTTGGATGTGATAAAACATTATGCCTTCAGAATAATTAAGAAGCGAAGCTTTGCATGACTTTTTCCAACGGGTTTGATGGAGGAAGTTACGAGGATTAATTCAACTTCCTCTCTTCCCGGGTAGTGGGCTTAAGTGCCAGGGAAAGGGGAAATCCGGGTTCGGGAAGCCAGATTGGCTTCCCGGCAGTTGGAAGCGTAAGCTTACTTCCCCGGCATTGAAATTTGTCGAATGATTTTAATTTATATTTATTTAATTAAATACTCCTCAATGATTTTAAAAATTAATTTAATCAAACAAGGAGCAATTAATTAATTAAATATTAATTAATTAATTTTAATGTATTTTAACGCGTTTTAAAGCCTGGCGGGAAGAGTTTTTGCCCAAAAAGGACGAAACGAAGATCGAAACGATCACAAAAACGAGACGATCGCGATGAGTCCAATGAACCACGCAGGGGTAACACTTTTCAAATTTTTTATTTTTTATTATTTTTTAACAATTTTGCGAATCCAAAATTGGCTAATAACAGATTCCCAACATTCACCTCAAGATATAACAATACAAATCAGATTTTTAAGTACCTCCAAAGCACACAAATCAGCCAACAAGTGGGTTGCTCCACTAGAGATTAATAGAAGAACAACCGTTGCAATATTTTTTTAAATCCTTGCTAAAAAAATCTGGCAAAAACTCCTCTGAAATTAATCTCTACAAATCAGCCTTGAATCAACTCCAATAATTACAAACTAGGGTGGATCTTTCACCACCGAAGAGTGCCATACTAGCTAGGAGTTCATCTCTCACCACCGAAGCTAGGGTCCCTGTGGGATCTTACTCCACAAGCTAAAGAAAATCCAAGTATCTATGTAAAAGCTACAAGCTTAAGACACAAATCGGAAAATAGCAAATGGTTATGGAATATCTTCCCCTCAAGTCGTGTTCTCCTTATAAATGAAGAAGAGACCCAAAACAACCTCTACAATATCCAACTAGTTCACAAGGATTTTCCCTATGCAAGCATTTAATATTTTCCCATATTAAATGTTTTTCCCAACAACTTTTTCCCTCCTAATACAAGTCGCATTTTTCTAGGGGAAATACATAGTAAAATGGGCATTTATCCTTTCTATGTTCCCATTCCCCTTTCTAAGGCAAGTTGCCTTTTCACTTAGGATGGATAACAATTTATATTTGGGCCTTTTCCATCCTAGATTTAATAATTATTAAGTCATAAATTATTATAAGTGCTCTATATATATATTTTTTTCTTTTATTAATGGCACTTTATAATAATTAAATATAACTTAAGTCACCCTTATATTTTTCCTTTGGCCGTCGGGTTGACAAAATAGGCCAAAGCTCTTGGAATGGGAAGGGGATATTACAAAATTCTACCTTTCATATGAAGTCTGCCCCAAATCATGCAATTGTTTTTGGGTTAGAGGTTTTGGCCCCATTTTGGAATCTATCGAATGTGATTATTTTGAGAACTGTTAAAATATCATGATTTTGTGTATAATCCATTGTAATCATCCTCAATGCATTTTCAAAGCAGAGTTTTCTGCCTAACCCCTTTGCCTTGGGAGCATATTTAGGCTTTGCAGGTCCACATCCTTGGGTGATTCAGCCTTGGTTCGTGAGAGATACCCATATTTGGTACTTTGTTCGTAAAAAATGTTGCTTCATGGAGTCTCACTGGACGTGGACACTGATAGTTTTTCTAGACCGGTGTGTTCCTTTAATCTATCAAGATTCAACGTATTTATTAATCAGATTCCTTTATTTAGGTGCAAGCTCTTAGTCTCTTTGCTATATGCTTTGCATTTGCTCTCTTAGAAAGTTTAGGTGTTAGATACTTGGATCCTCCACCTTGCCTTCTTCCATTAAAGGAGGCGATGGATAAAGATGTTAGAGGGGATATATATGCTGACAATACATTTAGGTGTAATTAATTAATGATAATATGAGGGAAAATGAGTGTTTTTGACACTTACCATTTCTCCACAACCTCTCAGCCTTAGATATGCTTCCAATGCCGGGCATTTCATAAAAATTGTGGATAACACCATATTTCAGCTTGACTATCTCAAACATCATTGGTCACATGCCTTGAAAGTCCCCTCGGGGCAGTTGAGGGCTTGCTTCCACCAGTTGTGAGTTTAGACAAATCGTCATATTCTCATGGTGACATGAACATACATCTTTGTTCCCTTTAGGAACTGGGTATTGAAGAACACTTTATTTTCAAGTGTCCTATCTACTATGAGATATGGGAGAGGTACGAATTTAATATTTATATACAAAGACTAAGCTGGTTCTCTTTTGACTTCCAATATTCTAATTAAAGGTGTCTGACCCTTTTTTTATGAGAGGTAGTCGTTTTCAATCTTTGCACTTTGTAGGTAATTGTTAGAGATACTAGGCTGCATACCTCCTTTTAGCTCATCAAGATGTTGGAGAAGTTTAGTGCCCTTGGGGTCTAGCCAACTCACACATAAATAGGGACAAGTAATAGAGACAACACTCATATTTACCTACTACTATTAACACACCCCAAGCCTCACACACTCATTCTAGGTGTCATGGATCTACTTCATTTTAGAGTCAAGTGCCTTTAAGTCTCTTTTTCTTGTAGCTTGGATCATGATGACATGCCGATGTTATCATTGTTTTCTATCTCCAGATTTTCATTGGCCTTAGGTGTAAGGAGAGGTTTTAGTGGGGAGTATCTTCCTAACTCTTAGGGTTGTCCACCCTCTCCACCTTAGTCTGCAACATTCTCCTATTGATATCGTCAAATCTTGCTTTGGATTTTTCATGGTTGTAGATGGAAATGCCACATCTCATGGTTGTAGATCGAAATGCCACAGGTTTTATTTGACACGAGCCTTGCTACAATTGTTTGACGGAACTGTAAAAAATTCTATTGTAATCACCTGCTTTATTTATGTTTATGTACAACGATGACAATAGATGGTGACAATTTCACTCTACAAAATCGCTCATTTCATAATGATAGTAGGTGTGTTTGTCAGGCCAAAATGCATTATTGGGTGCTCACAATGCTAGTCTTTTTTTGGTATAAGTTATCACTTATTCGTGTCTTTATTCTTTTATGGTGTTGTTTTTCTCTTTAAATAGGGATGTTTCTCTTTGAACTTGAAAGTATAGAAAATCAAGCCAATGTTTTGAATAATAAATTGAATCTTCAGACAATTTCATTTGTAAGTTTTGGAAAATTTAATAATTTAATGTGGATCATTGAAGGTTCAGAAAATTATTAAATTATAAATTGATTCCCTCCATACAAGTTGCCAAGCACATATTCTTATTGCTTCCTATAGTGGCATTTTTTAGAGAATGCAAAATATGGAATTCATAGGGAGAAATCACATTTTCATCAACCACCTTCTTTTTATATAGTAAATACTAGAGAGAAACCACATACTTTTTCCATGTAATTCCTTGCGATCTCTAACTATAAGACAAATTTTAAAATAGTCCATGTGGTACAAATTGAATATATTTGCAAAGGGAAACAAATGAAATTTAATTGCAGAAAAAAAGTAAGAAACACTACTATTCATCTCCATTTTCAAAGAGATCGGAAATTTGATCCAGCTTTTCATGGTTTTTGATTTAATTTTGTATATATATCCTAACATGAAGATCAAGAAAACATATATTTCAACAAATCCTAGATTGTTAAACAGAAAGAAGAGGTCGATATACAAGGATACTAAGTGAGCAATACTCAATTAAACATATGCTGATAGCTAACTCACCTTAAAACTTGATTTCATACACCCACAATCCTTGGTTTCTTAATGAGATCATCAAATTTAATTTTAAACATTCACAAGTTCATTCATTCACAATAATAAGTTTGTACATCCAATTAATTATCTCTTCTTAGCATCTAGGAATAACAAATTTTATTCTCTCAATTTCATCAAAATGAACTTAGTCTTTAAAGACATTTGGTTGATGTTTCCAACCAAGTAACATCAACTTCTAGCTCCTTCCTTCTTGACTGTACCTGCAACCACCTTCATTGACAATATGAGTGCCATATGCTTCTTCATAGCAATGCTCTAGCATTTCTTGACTTCTCTCTTTTAAAAATACTAATCTACACACTTTCCTTTTTCATCCCTTTAGCAAACAAGAGTCACTTTTTCAAGACTCTTACCATTCACTTTACTGAAATCTAATGAATCCACACCTTATCCACCCTTTTTTTTGGTCCTCTGACCTGCACAACCTTCATTGAAGATGACGAGAGCTCTAATATGAGTTATAAACCTGTAATAGCTAATACATAAATTATTCCTTGAATATCACTGTCATAGTTTCCTGGAAACAGTTCATTGAGAATACCATGGGATACTTAATCTATTGTATCAGATCCTTTAACTGATAACCCCATCAACTTGATACAATGTTCTTTACACAATCTTCGATCTATAAATTTCTATACTCTGTCCTGGTTTCCAAATGTTTACACTCTTTTAGATCTGAAATCTCCGTTACAAAACCTCAAGCTATCATACCCTCTTCAAATGCCTTATCCTAAATTCTATCCTTGTTACCAGGACTGTCATGACACTACGAGACTTCAAATATTCATCAACAATCAAGTCTACCTCTCCAAGATAAAATGCCCAAGATCATTCTACATGGTGCTACTGTTATAGTGCTTTAACAATGAGTACTCAATTCCTTGATTAGGCTAAGAATATGGAATATTACAGATAAACAAACATGAATCAACTTTATATATCTGGTTTCAGACCTATTGTCATAATCTTCAAGTAGGTAAACAAATAGAACTTGCTTCCACCAAGATCCCCCTTCTTTGCATAATGTCCTGTCTCACTGTCTTGTAGGTCTGGTTCATAACAAATTTGGGTCTAACTTCCACTAAATTCAATTTCACAACCCACTGCTAAACTTTTCTAATACCCTTTATCATGTTTTCAAAGTATCTTAAGTTTCAGACCTTAAGCCTTTATAGATTCTGCCCAGTTATCATTAGAGTAAAACAATTAGGTCTCCTTAAGCGGTCTACTCTGTCTCTTCAAAAAACTGTCAGGAATAACTTACACCTGACGGCATGAAACAGTATAAAACCTTTTGCATCTTAAAGGAGACTATCTCTAGATGATATGTTCCAATTTATAACTTCTGAGACTCCGAAATGACCAAGATACAATAACTTTAGTTTGAAACCCTAGTTGAGGGTTTATAACAGCCCGATAAGAGAAAATTTTTCTTAACTTTCTTGTTTGACCTTTCCACACTCCAAAACCTGTTGGATAAGCTCTGTCGTGATAATTTGCAACTTTTCTCTTTAAGGATTTAGCCCTGCAAATGCTTAATTTTGTCTGTACAACAAGCTACCAGTAGAATTTCATGGAAATTGATAGAGATAAGGGTAGATTTCAACACGTTTACAAGATACCATAACAAATTGAACCTCTGATCCACAATTACACATCATTCCACATCAATGCAACTCAGGAAAGTCAGAAACTTAAACAAATTCACAATACTTATTCTTGAAACAACACACTTTACTATGTACAAAGAGCCTACTAGAGGCTTATTTCATTAAGAAACCTCTTCAACTTAGCAAAACTTACTCAAACTACTCTCTTAGTCTCCATTTATTGTGATTTCACTCTCCTAGCCTAATGGGTCGAAATCCTCCATGATAGGAACAAATTTCCAAGTATAGGAGTTGTTGAAACAATCTCCCAAAATCTTCTCAACAACTCACACTTTGTCAACTTTTGCTTATTTAGCCTTTTTTCCAATGTAGCCTTATCCTTATTTGCAGTTTGTTGAGGGAGTCTTTGACAGTTTCAAATGGTTGGAATAATATTTGCAAACTTCTAGGATCCTTCCCTAAGGTCTCATGCATGACCATATGGTTCTGCATTCAAATTTTCAAACTTGCCTTTTTGGAGGGAAAATCCAAACTATGCTAGTATAAACTTACTTAAGAACAAATGAAAGCTTTAATGACTTCTTATTGACTCTGAAAAACCTCCTAAGACACCCTTACATCATAAATGAGTGCAAATATATAATATTTACGTCATGAACATGAGCTACATCTTGATGCTCCCGCAATCATATACCAAATCAATGGATCAACCAAGTGGTAGGCTATGATATTTTTTGGATCAGATTTCACACATAAAAAAAATCAGTAAACACTTTTCCTCATACATTATTCAGTGAGAGACATTTACATTTATAAGACCGTATCTCCACAAATCAAGGAGATCACGTTGTAATGTAATCTTCTATTATTAATCTCACCTCTAGACCATTATGAGAATTATTACAACTCTTGTAATGTCCGGTATTAATATCTACTAACACATACATACTATTTCTAACTATGAGTTACTAAGAACTCATTAACAATATTACAGATACAATTATTTTAAGTTAACTAACTCACTTTCATGTGAGTACTAACACAATATTATTAACATTTCCCCCTTAGTATGAACATGGGGAGAAATGCCACCTTCTAACGAAGCAACATGTTGCTTTAGAGCTTGCACATGATCTTGACTTTCCAATGCGTCGTATTGGTGCTTGCACTCTGATTGCGGGGAACACGTCAACCTTAGAATTGGGAACTTCATTGATCAATCCATGGGAACATCAACCATACATCAACCATGAATAGGGAACTTATCAACCAATTATGGGAACATCAACCTGACCAATCAAAATTAGTAGGAACATCATATCTTACTACTTACTTTGTCAAGAAGATCTCTTGCTTCAAAACTCGTGGTCTGAATCACTGCATTATCATTACATTAGGGAAAAACAAGGAACTTCACATGTGAATAGTACGCACTTTTGTTCCTATTTTCAACCACACACAAACTGAAAATGAAAACAAGTGCCACTATACCAGAATGCGACCCCCATCGTTAGTGGCTAACGAGAGGCACTATTTGCCCCTCCAACCTCTTGTACCTCCATCCTCCCGTATAGTGCTACTCACTCAGTAGGATGGTGTGTGACGCTTAACTGCATTTCGTTTGTAGTAGAAAATATACCCCTCCATTTTGACACATATTAGATGTTTGGTTCACCGAAAAATGCATCTGTTTACTAAATAAGCATTTTTTTTATTTTTTTATTTTTATTTTTTGATATTTTTTTACCATCCAAAATGACTATTTTACGGACCACAGACAAACAATTTAATTGATAGACATGACACTACAAGACACACCTATAGACTAATGATGAGACAACTTGGGCAACAATTATATCATAAATTACAAAATAAGACCAATTAAATCAATCACCTAATCTTGTGACAAGATAGCACTTTTGACTTTTCTCTCTCCCCTTTTTTTAATTCATACTTCGTTCATCTAAATAAAATGAACGAAGTATGAATTAAAAAACTATCTATTATAACCCATGAAAAAAAAATAAAAAACTAGAGCTTCGCAAGTTAGATGGCCATACTGCCTACCACATAGTATTAGTGAAGAAGACTTCGGATTGTATAATGCACTTAGCTTGCATAATGAGATTTGCACGTGTAAGTAAAAAACCAGTAAATGCCTTTACTGTTGATACGCCAATACTTGATCTGCCCATTCAAACGACTATCATTGTTTAACAATCAACAACCTTTGACATTGAAGTCTGCATGGAATGTTTTTCAGTGATCCAATGCAGATCTGGTGGAGAGGTTGGAATGGTCGATTACATGCATGAATGAAAAGTCATGGCCATGTCAGATATGTATGGCATTTGATCGAATTAAAGGCATGGATGATTGAAAGTCTCTCAAAGACTTCAAAGCAAATGCCGAATGTTGAATGTGACAACAAGAAAATTTTAGTACAAGACACAACGAATACAAATCATAGTGTAATGATAGACGTCAGATTCAGGGGATCGCCAAAAAACAATGCTCTATATCGATGAGGCTGACCCAATCAATGTGAAACAAATTGAGTCGATGTAAGTGCAGATCTAAATCAATGAAAGTAGGAACAATTGACGCAATACAAGTTGATCCAATGCGGAGAGCAAGACTTCAAAGCAATAGGGATGCAATACAAGACGCGTTGGTGATATAGGCACGATTGTCAAGACTTAGGAGATCCAACTGCCCAAAAATATGGAACCGTGGATGGAATTGTGGAGGTGTTGATTCGGCATCAAGTCCTCGTGAATCATAGAATTTGAGGATACACACAAAAATGGTGCATAATGCATGAGAATGTAGGATTAGAAATACACACGGGTAGAGAGAACTACACACTTTGAATTGAGAATTTCAGTCACTTCCATGTTTGACAAAGAGCGTGACACATCTTGAGCTTTTCAAATAGATGTATAGAAAATTATGGATGCGACTATTTGCCAAACCACTTTTCAATAGGAGCTAGCAAGATTTGTCAAAAGCAAATAAACACTTATTTACGAAATTTAGTAAAACACCAATACACTCAAACTCTAAAAGCTCAAAGAATTTTAAGTATGATTTTTTTCATTTGATGAGGCAATAATATCAGCTAAGACGATGCTTCTCTTTTTCATTTTTCCTATTCTTCCATCATAAGTAGTGAGCCACCTGCTCTGATACCAAATGATATTTTCAGATCAGATTTCACACATAGAAAACTCAATAAACACTTCTCATACATTATTTAGTGAGAGACATTTACATTTATAAGACCATATCTCCACAAATCAAGGAGATTCACATTTTAACGTAATCTATTATAATTACTCTTACCTCTAGATCATTATGAAAATTATTACAACTCTCGTAATGTTCATTATTAATATCTACTAGCTCACACACATATTTTTCTATGTGTAGTTACTAATTACTCGTTACAATATCCTTCACACCTACAATTGTTTTAAAAACTCACTCACTTTCTTGTGAGTACTAACACAATATGTCTAACAGGCTAAACAAATAAATGTCACATCTAGTAACCAAAACAAAGTCATTGGAGTGGAAAAGTGTATGTTATCATGACCGTTATGCATTGCCCACTTGATTACAACAAAGAGAAAGATAATTCAAATTGTTACAAGTATGACCGAAATTCACATAATATAAAATGGGCCTATGAGTTATCATAGCGTCAAGTTATGGCTCACGATTGTGAACACTTAAGATATTGTAGCAACATTCTTGAGGAAACAAAGTCCATATTTCTAAAAGTTCATATTTGCCTAAGTCACAAGGTTCGGCGAATGTCAAGCATGAAGTTCCAAAAAAACTGAATGTCTGATGCAGTAGATAAATATTGCAAATATTCAAGAATATTTAGTGACAGAATAAAAAAGGTGGTAAAACCCTAAAAATGCTCGAAAACATTTACGTGGCATTTTATATTTGTCGTTCCTCTATGTAAAATGCATTTGACTGCAGTTGCGAGTAACCCTATGATTTCGAAGACAAATAAGTGAGTTCGTGGCATGATATTTCTTTGTGGATTCAAAATGAATTCATGGCCCTTTGTGAGTTTGTGACCTGCAATTTCTATGAGGCTTCAAAGTGAGTTTGTGGCCCTGTTGTGAGTTTGTAGCCCTTATATTCACACAAGCCATCTCTGCTTGTGCCCTAGACGAGATGTGAGTACCAAGGAGGTGACCTAACTGGGACGTGAGGACCAAGGAGGTGACCTAACCTAGATGTGAGGACGAGAGGCTTGCATAGGAGCTTGTGGGAGGAGCTGCCGCCATTTTTCGTGGAAGGAGTTGTTTGGGAGGAGTTGTGCCAACTACTAGGTATGTTAGTGAATCTAAATTTAGGTTTAAGTTTTTAAGTTTTAAATTTTTAATATAGTTTGAAAATTAGGGATTAGGTTAATTTTTAATATTTTTTATAACTTATATTTATTTTTATTAATGTTATTTTATATTTGGTAGGTTACTGATTAGTGAATAATAAAATGTTAACTTTTTTAATTGAGCAATATTTTATTTTAGATTGTTATTTAGTTTTATCTTTTTTAATATTTCTATAAATTTATATTTAATATTTATAAAATTTATTTGAAAATGATATAAAATAAAATATATTTATAAAATAGTTTTAAAAACTTAATATAATCAATATTTAAACCTTGTTTTATTTAATTCTATTGTTATCATGTAATTTTAATTTTTAACCCTTTTAATATTTGTAATTTGTAAACATTTATATTTAATATCTATAAAGTTTATTTTAAACCGATATGAAATAAAAAATAATATTAATATTCAAATTTAAAATATTAATTTTAAAAATATTTTTATTTCTAAATTATATTATATTTTAAATTTTACTTAATAATTTAAATTTTTCATTTAAAATTTTAATTATTAATATATGTAATTTACATATTTACAAATACAATATTAAATTAAAAAAGTTAAATCTTTTTTATATAATGGCTCCCCAAAAATAAAGTGCAGAGGAATGGAAACATGTGACCCGCGATGCCAACAACTTCAAATGTCGCTTGTGTGGTCATCATTTTACTTGAAGTCTAACAAGGGTGATGGATCATTTACTTGCATTTCAAGGGGTTGGGGAGGGGTCTTGCTCCATGTGGATTAGTGACTCTAGAGAATAAAACTGCTCTAGAGAAAGATCGATCCACTTCGATTTCAGGAAAGATGAAATTGACACAAAAAAGAAAAGAATCCAAGAGGATATGTCTAGGTTCACCTCATCTCTTGTGTCTTCCTCTTCTAGTATGCCTAAGGCCATGGTAGGCGAATCAACCCGGAGTAGAACATTGAGCAACTTGTGGAAACTAGTAGAAAAACAACATTTGGATGATGCATTAGTTTATCTATTTTCTTTAAGTGCCATTGCATTCAATTTAGCAAGGAATCCACACTTTCGAAATGCAATTCCGAAAGTTGCAGAGTTTGGAAAAGGCTACATACCTCCCTCTTCAAAGGCGTTCAAAACAACTCCTTTGCATAGGTCAAAAGACAGTGATTGAGAAATTAGTTGAAGTCAAAGTCTTTTGGAGTGCAGCAGGTTGCACTATATTGAGCAATGGATGATTAAATATATGTCAGAGGCCACCGATTATTGTTTTGATGGCTTGCCCTCAAGGTGTTGTATTCTTGAAGGTGATTGACACCATGAACCATAAGAAAACCTCAAAATTCATTTTTAAAATATTAGAGAAAGCCATCCTTGAAATAGGTGCAGAAAATGTGGTTCAAGTGGTTACTGATAGTGCCGCAAATTGTGCGGGAGCTGAAGAATTGATTGTAGAGAAGTACCCATAGATATATTGGAGCCCATGTGTAGCACATTGCTTAGATTTGTTACTAAATGATGTGGCTAAATTCCCGTGAGTACATGAAGCAATTCACAGAGGGAGGGCAATTGCAAATTTTAAAAGAAATCACCGCCTCACATTGAATCTTTATAGACAACATGCATTGAGGGAGTTGTTGAGGCCACGTGAAACAATGTTTGCTTCATTTTATATCACTTTGAAAAGAGTGTTTGAAAAGAAAGCAACTCCAAGGTCTGATTTTCGTTCTAATGAGTGGGAAAATTCAGTACTTTCCAAATGTTCTTCCCACATTTAGAACCTTTGTTGCACTTTATAACAATTTTTGGGAGAGTGCAACAAATGTTCTAAATGTGTGTGAACTAATTGTTGATGTGCTTCGCATAGTTGATGGGGACACCCCTTGTCTCGACATGCTTTATAAGAGCATATACCGTTACAAGTAAGTTGGTCAAAAAACATTGGATAATGTGGAAGCAAACTACATGGAGATTTGGGATACAATTGATTCTAGATGGAAAATGATGCACACACTTTTACATGCAGGAGTGTGTTATTTGTAGCCTAAGCTATTTCACATTGATAGACAAAGTGATTTAGAAGTTATGGTGGGGCTTTACGAAGCCATCGAGAGGTTTGAACCAAATCCAAAAATTGCAAGTGTGATTGGAGATCAGTGTTGGAAATACAAGATGGGATGTTTGGAATGTCAACAGCTAAATATGATATGTCACGAGTTGACATGCTTGGGTACAGATTGTGGAGGTCGTATGGAGCATAAGCTCCTGAACTGCAAGACTTTGCCTTTCGAATATTGAGCCAATTAGCAAGTTCATCAGCTTGTTAGAGGAACTGGAGCCACTTTGACCACATCCATTCTAAAAAGAGGAACAAGTTGCTATTTGGAAAGTTGGGAGATCTTGTTTATATTCACAACAATTTACAATTGTGTTTGAACAAAGCAATAAAAGATTCCATCTCTCTTGTACAACTCCAACAAATTCCAAAAGACACATCTGATGTAGACGAGCTTGACTTTTTTGATGATGAAATGAGTGGTGCATCTAGTGATGATGATGCTGTATCAACTCAACCAAACGCTCTTAATGACTTGGAACTTTGTTGAAATTTCATTCTTGACTCCTAGTTGTAACTTTTTGATGATTTCATATGTTTCTTATGGTTAAAGCTTAATATTATGTTTCTTCTCGTTTGTTTAACTTTGATAAGTTTATCATGGTTTATATATATGACATCTTCTTATATAGATTTGAAATCTATTTAGTGATGTTTACCTATTTTGACAATGTAGTGGCTCTACTTCTTATATATATATATTTTTACAAATTATAGTAGTCAAATTTAATCACAATTTCTTTTCCTAATTTTATCATTGCCGAACTTAATCTGAATTTTATCTTTGCCGCATTTGAACTCGAACATGAACGATGTGACTTAGATATTGGCTCAGGGTAAGTGGACATTTCTACAATCATGATGGAGCTCACTAAGGACACGTGAGTACATTCAAGGTTAGCCAGCTGCCCTGTAAAAATGAGTTTGGCAATAACCATGTTTGTTGGGTTAAATAGCTAGAAAGAAATTCAAGAATAAAGTAGCAGAAGGTGAATGGCAGAATCTCTCATGCTTGCAATACAAATCAGGACTACTTTAGATAGGTCCCAATTTAGGAGGTGGAGGGTCCCGATCAACGAAAGAAGGCTGATTAGGAGGGTCTTGATAAATTGATAAATTGAGTAGGTTAAGGGCCTCCATTGTTGCAAGGCCTCACCCCAAATAAATGCATTTTCTTTCCATGAAATCAGCTTATACAGAGGATAAATAGACAGCAGGTAGACTGAAATATTGAGATCAAATTAATTGGAAACAATTGCAATTGTAGATCAAATATCACATGTACCTCAGGAAAGAAGTGATGTAAATGCTTTCATAGAAATATGTTTAAATGAAAATATCTTCTTACCTGGCTCGGTTGAGGACTTCTCTAATTATAGATTTTTCTAGTGGTCCCCAAAAGGAATTGTAATCAATACTTAACAAGCATCAAGTTTGGCACCTATGAGAACTAGGGCCAAAACTACACATCACATCCCTCAGATAATTTTAATCAACATTTGATACATTTGTTTAGGACTTTACAGTGCATTATAATACAGAAGTGTCAAAAGCCTACCAAATAAATCCAATCTTTTACTAATTAAATGGTATAAACTCTAAAATTTGAATGCTTTTTCTACTCATATGAAGAAAGTATTGAAATGTACTAACATCACTTTCTCCAGAAGAAAATGTTTAATTTCTTCGATTGTTTTAGTTTTTACTGTTTAGTGTAAAGTCATCCTTCGTATTTAATGGTTGATGCTTTGATTGTTGTGAAGAGATAATATCATTCTTTCTGCATCATGCAAGCTGGATTTTTGTGAAGCTAGCAGAAATGATGACCACAAACACTAATAAGAAGAAACAATTCCATTTTATTTTGTAATTGTGGAATCATTGCAGTTATCTTTTAAATTGTGTTTTCATGCCCGAGCAACTTATTTGATGCAACCTGCACTAAAATGTTTATTTATTTTCTCATGCCTAGTAAAATGCCAGTCTGCTACCTATTTTGTAGTTCCCTTTTTGAATCAGTTTTAGGGTTGTTGAAAACCCATCTAAATGGAGAAGTTATTGATAATTACTCGCATAGAAAGGTAAAAATTGCACATTTAATTGTTTTTGACAGCTACCATACTTGCACAATGGTTAGGTTCTTTCTAGAACCTCATTGCAATTAATATGAACATCAGCGAAGAACTGCTTTGGTTAAGTAAAGCTGCAAAACAAGGGTTTTCAGAAATATTTGACACAGTTAAAAGTAGCTTCAATGTAGTGTGAACATTCCCTGTGCTTAACATTGTTGATCATATTTGTTAAGAATACAGCTGTATATGAGCTCTTTTGTTTGTTTTAGTCAAGTGGCTTTATGTACAGGTGCTTATTAAGTTTATATGTGAAATCCTATTCGGTCAAACCAGCAATATTTGTAAGGAATCATTTCTGATTTATCACGATTAAATGACATGGGTACTAGTTTGAGGATCATACTAGGTAAAAAATTCTACTTACATGCGTTTCCAATTAGTTTGTCTTTTTTCAGAAGATTCCCTCTTTTGTTATGACATATGTTTGTGTTTCCATAGGCTTGGCTGGCGAGGACATTAGAGAAACTTGATGCGTTGTTACTTGGAGTTTGTCAGAAGTTCAACCCTGAGAGCTACATCATGGTCAGTAGTCTAACCATCTAGGATTAGTTTTGCTTTATGTCAATAGTTGGGTGGTTCATCCTCAATTTGTGTTGTTCATATTATATTTTCAACCTTGCCCAAGATTTTCATATACAATAGTTAATACCAGACACTGAATAACTGTTCTTACAAGATTCCACTTAATGCACATTAATTGTGCTTGGTTTTACTGTAGGTTCCCTTTTGGGCCTATCTATGGTGTAAACAGATAGGACCTAGCTAATGTACTTTATGTTGACCTTAATTTTCCGGTAGAAAGCTTTTGAGCTGTATTAAAAAGTTTACAATTTCTAGAATCTTTATTATGAATAATCTGTACATCTGAAGTAGAATCAAAATGATGGTTTGTCATTTCACGACTATAGAGTTTTGAAATAGTGTTGGAGACTTCTGAAATTGTTTTTCTATATCATCGATTGCAATTTTTTTTAAATCACATGTAGATAGAACTTGCTGATAAAAGTCGAGCTTTTTACATTTAGAAAATAAAAATAAGTTTGTTAGAAACAATTGTGGCTGTTGATTTCATGTTTATGTTTAATTGAATTTAGATTGATTTATTTAAGTACTTCATATTAGAGTGTTCCACGGGGGTGTTAGAACAAGCAAAGAGAAGAAAGAATACAGATGGAGACAAGAGAGCAAACTGCACTGTCTAAATGATACAGGCAGAGGTTTATTTATTGAGAGAGAGGTGGTTGAACAGTTACCAACTGAACAACTACATAACTGTTTTACATTCTATATAATGTGTTATATTTTAACATCCCCTCTCAATGACTAAATCGGAAACAAGACAAAGTTTGTCCCGAAATTTTACAAATTTCCTAAAGCCCATATGTTTAGTCATTACATCTACAGACTGTGCCATAAGTTGTACTTTAAAATCAGCAGTCCTAGACTGTGTTGCAGTTGTCGAATGAAGAAGAACAGCAAAACAAAAATCTGGTCCCATGAACAAAAGATTTGGCAAGTGGTCCATTGGTTCTCTGTTACGTGATTCATTGACCAGTGATGAATCACCAATGGCTGAGAATGTCAGCCCCATCCCCAAAGTGCTGAAATCAGAACCTCGAAGATGTGGATTGAAAAATCTATTCCAGGCTTGTGTAGCCTGCTGGAGTCTGTACAAAGACTTAATTATCGTGCAATCGAAGTGATGGAGACAAGAGAGCAAGCTGCACTGTCCAAATGATACAAGCAAAGGTTTATTTATTGAGAGAGAGGTGGTTGAACAATTACCAACCGAAGAACTACATAACTGCTTTTACATTCTATATAATGTGTTATATTTTAACAGAGGGAATGCCCTGTCCATTGGGTCTGTCCTAAATATTTCACCACTTTTTCTGTATTTTTTCTCATGTCCTCAGAAGGAGATGTTTCAGGATTGTTTTTGCACCTATTGTCCTCGAGACACCCTCAACCTGCTGAAAATGTCCAAAGGACGTATTGACATCTAGATGCCAACAATTGTATGAATAACCTGAAAAATATATATTTTATAGATATAAAAAGCAAAAAAAAAGGGCATTTTCGAAGTTAATTTCATGATCATAGACAATGTAACAATCAAATATTCATGTTTACAATTTCATTTTTGTATTTGAATGTTTTAGTCAACTTTTGAGTTCAATTTTCAATGTTGAATGTTGCAACAATGTGTCCAACCCATGAAAATCAGAACCTAGATCCCATCACTTTTCTGGAGGCTCAGATTCCACATACTCAATCTGTTATCTAAGTGAATGAGGTCCTGCACAAAGCCACACAAAAGAAAGCAATGATTTAGAAGAAATTCCAAAACGCATATTCAAGAAAAGGAAAAAAGACAACCACTAAAGAGATCTGTTTAGTTAATGAAAATCCATTTGTGGCACTTGTTGACCAGGAATTTGAGGAGTTAGTAAACAACTGCAACACCCAAGAGAACAGTCTCTCCCAAGAGTAGCTCCAGCTGTACTCCTTCACCAACAGCCCCCTCCAAAATGGTAAGAATCCTAAAACAATTAAAATTTTCGCAAAGGATAATACCAGTTGACCGAATGCCAGAAGTGAAAAAATCTACAGGCCAGATATTTGCCTATGAATTTCATTCCTACTCATCTGGGTATTTGGGGTCCCAAAAATTAGTTTGAAACAAAGAAAAAGATGGAAATTACCATCTGAGGAGGATAGTGTGGGTGGAATAATCACCAAGTCGGTGCAGATATGGAATCCTAAAATTGAACAAATTGAGGCCCGAAAGGAGCACCTCTGAAAGTTAGAAAAGTTAATAATGTGGATTCTCTCATGGAATATAAGGGGCACAGGCATTCCCAAGAAAAAGCCCGTGTCTTCAAAATATAGTCAAGCATGAGCATATGGACATGATTGCTGTGGTGGAAGTTATGTGTTCAGGATCCAAAAAGACTTTTGAGGGTTGCAGGAATATGGGATCCATCTAGGTATGCAAAATAATGATTCATAGTCCAACAACTTGAACTATCATCCACTAGGATCCTTCTAGGTATGCTCTATCTTCTAGTCAATCCTTCCTTTCGGGGTTAATGGCATTTTTCATTCTTACAAATTCAAATTGTGTTTTTATGTGGTCAATATCTTTATCCCTCATGGACACCATAGGATCTCTCTCTTGGAAAAGCTTATAGATTGGGTTGTGGTAACCAGCCCTCACAAGCTCATTCTCATGATGGATTTTAACACTGTTAAATTGTTGGAAGGAGAAAAGGAGCTTAGGATTCAATCATTAAATAACAGTAGCCCTTGACAATCTAGACACTAGCACCTCCTTGTTAAATCTAGATTTTGCCCAAGGGATTCATACATGGTGCAATTGGCGGAAAGGTTTGCAGTATATTGCTGAAACGTTAGGCCAAATAATTATTTCTGAGCAGTGGCGTAAAACTCACACTCACATCTTTGCATGGGTAGGGAACTCCACATAGTTTGATCATTAGTCCATGTCTCTTGCTATCTCTTCTTCCCAAATTGCGAGAAAAGAACATTTTGAAGCTGAAAAAATGTTACTTTAACATCACGCCATCAGTGAAAACATAGCCCTATAGTGGACCGAAGATGCTCCTCTTTAGGGACATGAGATGTACAGATTTATGGAAAAACTGAAGTACCTCAAAGCCAAACTCAGAGGTATGGAATAAGGCATTTTTTTAAAACATCTCTTAGAAACTCACAATGCTTCCTAATGAGCTAGCAATTGAGTTGCTAAGGAGAGATTAGCAACTGAGAATGTGACCATCTGTGCAGTGGGAGTCTCAAGAACCAGATATCCGCAATAAGTTGGCTCTTGCTAGAAACAAACATTTCCATCTTAGCAGTGGGAGAAATAATACATCGTCCGTAGGAAGTGATAACCAACTCCTTCGTCTCATCTATTATGCTCATTTAGTCCCCTTCTGTTGGGAAAGGTCTTTCACAACATAATGGGCAAATTGTTCATGCTCTTACTGTCCTTCGAGCAAGTACCTCTGAGTGAGATGAATTTGACCATGTCATCTCATCATGCACCTTGAGTGCATATGGAATTGCGAGATGTCTCCATCCACAACAACTTGTTCTTCAGAATGAGGAAATCACATCCTTGCAAGGCATTACCCGCCTCTAGTATATCAAGTTACAGTGGACCTGTTCTCATTGCTACAATAAGTGTATGTAGGTTGACTATATCCAAGTAAACATGTCTATGGAGCGAATGGCTTCCTCCCAACGCATTATAGCCTCTTGCACATCCTGTATGGTGGGACTGTTCACACGTGAACTTCGAGTTTTTGATTGTAGCTTGTGATCAACAATCCAATATTGGCCACCTTCATGGTCAATACCAAGGGCAATCATCTGTCTCCATTGTTTCACATTGGAAACTGACAACACACTTGTCTTGGGATTGCTCTAAATCCACAAAAATATTGTTGGATTTTTAGTTAATTGATAGATAGATCGAAGATTCTCTTTGTAAAGAAGGTACATATCTAACATTGCTGGTACCAACAATGTTATGAGCATTATTCAATACAATGCATATATCTCGTCATCCCTTCTACTACAGATTTATTCTGGAATCAGCTAGTACTGATTGCTTCAAAACTTGTTTATTATGTTGCAGCTTAAATGAAACATACTGGTCCTTACAACATGAAAAGTGTGCGGATGCACTCTTGAGTCAATCCATCAACTAGTTTCACTGTCATGTGAGCATCATGTCGTAAGATTCGATCGCAGACTTTCAGACAACTAGGTTAGCCGGTACACAAAGAGGTGACGAAGTTCGAATGTACGGTGTTACGGGGATCCGGTACGTCGGTACGGCAATTTTTTTGGGGGCACTTTACGGGTACGGCAGCTTGGGTACGACAATTTTTTGGGGGGGACGGGTATGACACTTGGTTATGAACATACAAAAAATATATAAAATGTTATTTTAAAAAAAAAATATTGCCTTACACATAAGCATAAATTAACGATATACATGCATAGAGTAAACAACATTAAGTGAAATAACCACAAAATATAGTGATAATTCAATACATTTTTTCATGATATTCATTAATTGAACTTGGAATAAGTAAATTGTTCAAATGTTACAATGTATACACAAAAATGAAGATAAATCAACATACTAATATCTAATTAGTAATCATAATCAAATGGCTCTCCTCCAATGTCTTCAACGAGAGCATCATCACCATCATGTGGTTTATTAGAACCACAAGCTTCAGGAGTAGAACCACAAACATCAACAATGTCGCTCCCCCGGTAGCTCCACCATGCATGTCATGCAAAGTACCCTCTAACTTCGGGTCTAGCAATGAAAGTTGGCCAATGGCAGCATCCAACTCCAGAGTCTTTGGGTTTATATCCCAACACTTTCGTTGCCCCTTACTTGTACTCATCCTTCTTGTTTGATAGAAGTGTACAAGTTAGAATGCATGAAGACCAAATCCTCTGCCTCTTTTCACTCCCAACTTGTTGCGGTTAACTGACGTATGTACCCCAATTCCTCTAAGCTGAAGAAGAACTCACAACCTATTAAGGCAAGCCGCAAATTCAATGCAAAATTAAAATTTATAAAAGTAAAAACTTATAAAGAGTTAAAAAATTAAAAACCTGTGATCAAAAGAAAGAGTTAAGAAAATAAAAAAATTAAAATCTTACTTGTAGGATAAAATTTTTATTGCAAGTGGCATGAGGTAGGTGTATGCTTGCCCATGGAGGTACCACCACGAATAAGCATCCATCTTGTATTTGTCAGAAAGAGTGCTAATGGAGTGATCCCTTGCAAGGATATTGAAATTCACAAACTTTGCTCTAACCAAGTCTTCTACTTTTGATCTAGGAAGAGTCTAGCAAATGTTTTTCTTATACCCCTCACTAACCTCAACATCCCTATATGGTGGGACCCTCCTCCTCCAGGGCAAAGAAAGGATCTCTGTGTTGTAGTATTTTGGAGTCAAGGCAAAAGCAAGAAGATGCAATGGGGTGGTCATTTTGTTCCACCTTTCAATGAGATGTGGATTGCACTTCCTTGAAGAAAGTCTCTGTAGGATCTTGCTCTTTGGCATTTATGATGGTCTTAATCGACTCAATCATTGAGTCAATTCCATCATAAATCTCACCCATACATGGATGATCCATATCAACAAATCTCAACATACTCGTGATGGGCTCGGTAAAATTGAGCAAGTAATCCACACGATCCCACCATGTTCATCAAGGATCAATAATTTCACATTTCTAGCCCTCTCACTATTTTCTTGCCTCCATACACCCCAAAGGTCGCTGATAACCATGCCACTCAATGCCGCTTGCACCTTCACAAGTCTGTCTCAAGACAAGCGTGTGTGAGGCAAATTGAGTCTCAACAACCTAATAAGAAATTAAAACAAATAAAATTAAGACAAGTAAAACATTCAAAAATCAAAATTCTACAAATTACAAACTTCAAAATTAATTTAATGAATTTATTAAAATAGAAATTTAAAAAAATAAAAAAGAATTATTACCTTTAATAGTTGCAACGTTGAGAATTTCCAGAAGATGTCTTGGGACATGTGGTGGTTGCTGACGAACATCTGGATCTCACCCGCCTCCTCATAGACTTGTTTGATCCAAACAATTATTGTGTCCAATTTTTGTAACATTAAGTTGAGGGAATGAACGACACAAGGTGTCCAAAATATGTGCCCATACCTTGCCTCAACTAACAACCTTGCAGTTCTACAATTTTTTGCATTGTTTGTTACAACTTGGACAACGTTTTGAGGCCCCACCGCCTCAATAGACTCTATGAGGATGTTGGCAATGAATTGGGCATACCCCTTCACTTGCCCCTCACAATCACATAGCCCTCAGAAACATTGCCCCTTTAGGGCACACTGCAACCACATTGATCAACGACCTATTTGCCTGTATCTTTCCATCATGTCAGAAACGATAGACACCTCTGTTTCGACCCATTGATTCTTGATGGGCAGCAATGCCTCTTCAACTTTTTTTCTTTCTTTTGACAATAAGGTGGTGCACACCTTTTCATACCTTGGGCTAGTTTACCCTTTAGGGGCTTCATTAATACATCTCACCATATCTCACCAATATGGTGATTTAACAACATTAAAAGGGACACCACATGCGTAAATAAACGTCCAATACCTTTGGTTATATCTATGTCCCTGCTTTCATTCTGGAATGCCCTTTCCAATGGGCTTTGCATCTTTTGTTCTTTTGTGAGAAAGAGGTGAATCCTCTTCCCCTCTCAGATTGCAATGGGTGTAGACAAAAACGGGTGATTTGGGGCCACAACATCAACAGAATGGAGAAACAGGTGGCTTGCTACTCGATCTTCCTTTTTTTTGCCATAGGATGCTTGGATTTTAGGGCAGTTGCTATATCCGTATCCTCTTGCTCTTTGATGTATGCAAGGGTCTTTGCACGTGGCAATCCCTTTCCATCCAACCCTCCACATGGTTTGATTCCGTGGCCAATAACCCCACACAAATGGGCTTTCACTCGACTATAGGAGCTCTTAAATTGTATTTTACATTATGAGCAAATCCAAACAACACCCCCTCCACCTGGTAGTTCTATTTGTGTGACATGCCTCCAAAGGGGTGAGCATGGATTGAATTTGAAGGGGATACCTTTAATACCTTGGCCCACAAAACTAGAACTTGCAACCATTTTAGCAAATTCTGCACAATGCATTTAAAAAAATTAAAAAAAACAATTAAGTGTTGAAGAAAATGTTTAAAATCAAAAGTTAAAATTAAAACAATAACAAAAAGATTAAAACAATATTACAAAATAACAAACAAACTTTGAAAACAATTACAAAATAGTGCAAATGTTTGACCAATGTAAATATTTGGATAAAAAAATCACAAAACTACTCTACTCTCAAATAGGCAATACACGGAAAATGACAAAACACTTACCTTAAATTACCTTGTCTTTGTTGCAAGCTCCTTGAACTATATGGCACTTGTAATCAGCCCTAAGCAATTGAAAATTAGAGAAAATATGAAGGTGAGATTCTAAGATGTGCAAATGAGAGGCAAGTATGCAAATGTTAGGTTAATGTGTTGTTGTTGAAATAGAGTTTGGGAGCATGTTTTAAGGGTTTAGAAGATTTTTTTAATGTTATAAAAGTCTAGGTTTTGACCTTTATTGACTCAAAAACAAAAAGAAAAGAAGCCAAAATTGCCGCTTTTTGTTGTGGGTATGCTTGGGTACGGCCAGGGTACCTCCAACAATGCTCGGGTACATCCTGGGAGGTGCCTGGCCATACCTGGGCACTGTCAGAGGTAACCTGGGCGTACTCGTAGCATATCATACCTGTCTTCTGTACCGGATATGGTACGTACCGGTACCCATGCCATGTAGTGTATGTGCCGGTAACGTAGCTTTATGAAGTAAGCTATAATATATTTTGTACATATTGCTGTAAAGTTCTTATTCTATTATATAGTCTTTGTTGTAAATAGTGTATTATGTTAATATATGAAGCATCTATTTAGAAAAAATGTGTATTGGTGGAAATGATCAAGAGGACAATGGATCATCTAGGGAGACTCAAATACCAAGTATTTCCTCAAATTTGTGTTGAATTGCCAACATGTGAACAGCCTACATCTTAAAAAGGATTACGAATCTCTTGTTACATATCAAAGGGAAATAGTCTCTTACACAAGGCAATTCTTTCACTCAACCCTCAAAAGAACCTAGTAGCCATGGGAAATGCCAAGCTCAGTAGGATATCCTTTGGCACATTACAAAATTGATTATGAGATCAGAAAACAACCAACAAATGCAGCCCGCTACTGAAAAATTATCAAAGCTATTGTCATTTCATTTCATCCAGATGAGACTCCTTGCTTGGATGGCTTCTCGACTTCCTATTATACGTCTTACTATCTCCTAAAAACAGAGCTTCTAAGTTTGAGTGAGGAATCAAGAAGAACTCTCAAAATTCTTTGCAAACACTACAAAATTGACCTTGGAACCGTAAAAATCAAAAAGCTGATGACCTGAATGAATATTGACCTATTGCACTATGCAACATGCTGTGCAAAATTTTGTCGAAATTGATCACGATGTGGATTTAAACCTCTTCTTCGAAAATTAATGTCAGCCACTCAGAAGACAAATAGTCGATAACATTATCACAGACTAGGAAATCATACACTTCCTTAAATCTCAACAAAGGCTGAGTATTTTGATTAAAATGAATGTTTCAAAGGATTTCGAATAGTGCGGTTGGAATTGAATAGCTTGTAGTCTGAAAGCTTTTTGATTTGATCCATCCAGTCTTATTTGGATAAATAGTTGTATCAAAACATCAATATTTTGTGGCTCAATAAATGGACAAATGAGGGAAACCATTTTCTTCCATGAGAGGTCTATGAGTAGGAGGTCCACTAATTCCCTACCATTTCATCATAGTGAGGGAGATCCTCTACTGCTCCCTTAGTGCTGCCAAATAATCAGGATGAATTCCTGGACTCCTTCATCAAAAAAGGTAAATCTTTTGCTAATGATACTTTTCTCTTTTCAACAATCATCATCTGGAAAATAAAGTCCTTCAAAGACATCCTTGAAACCTTCCAAAAAGCCTCGTGGCTGAATATAAATTAGCAAAAATATCCTATCTTCCTGCCATGTCAAGGCTAGCAAAAGCATGGAATTCAAAGAATACTCCAGTTTTTCAAGGAGGACAGTTTGCTCTTTGTTATTTGGGGATCTTGCTACATCCAAAGAACACAATCAGTCTGTGGGATTACACTATTCTTCAAATGTAGAACAAGTTATCTCATTGGATCACACAAATGGTTTTCCTTTGGAGGCAAAATGCAGTGCTTGAAATTTGTTCTCCAGGTGGTCCTAATATATCTGTTCCAAGTTTTGTTTCTTCCAATGCAAGTTCAGCAAAAACTCACCCAACTACAGCAATTTTTTCTCTGGAATGGTGGAGGTGCACAGCACAAATATACTTTGGTTCCATGGAAAACAAATTGTCAGGCCAAAATCCATGGGGGCCTTGATATGAGAAATCCTTCTGGATTCAACGTGGCTCTTGCCATTAAGGCAGTTTGGTGATTGTGGAAAGAACCACAGGAAATTTGCAGCCGGATCCTCAAGGAAATATATTTACCAAGCTACTGTGGTTATCCTCTTTTGGTTGAATGGCACCTAGTTATTTTCAGAAAAACCAGATTTCTTTACACTGGTATATTCACTCTCTGCAAAAACGTTACTTGGCTGGTGGGAAATGGTCATGCAACTCGCCTCTGGGAACATGGTTGGAATGGAAGGTCAGAAATTCAAAATACAGAATTCAGAGAACTTCAATGCACTCTTCAACATCAGTGATTAATCTTCATTGAAGATTTTTGCAGTAAGAATAGTTCTTCATTTCTTACTTTGGATTTTGAAATGATAAAAACAGCAGGTAGAAATCATCCTCAGCTCATTGAATGTCCTATTGTCGCCTATTGTCGCACAAACAAACCAGATCCTCAAATCTGGCCTTTTTGACAGAATGGGGACTGCCCTGAGGCCTTGGCCTATCAGGATCTTATTCAAATTGATCAACCAAGACCAAAAAAATGGCAACACCTTTGTTCCTCCCTAACTGTCCAAAAATAAAAGGATTTTTTTGGCTCTTGTAGCAGAACAACCTTCTGAATATCGACAATCTGCAAGGCAAAGACTGGATCGGGTCAAATGTTTGTCCTAACTGTAACCAAGGTGTAGGAAGCATCAACCAATCCTTCTTTCGCCGTATCTTCTCCACTCAATTTTAGAGAAAGGATGACATTTTATATGGATACTCTAAAGCCAATATGCAACTCTTAACCCAAAACAAAATTCCCTGGAAAGTGCCAGGTTCACTAATGAAAATATTATAACTTATGTCTGAAAGTCCCCCTAGTTTCATTCTATCATATTAGTTGGAAAAACCTAAGTAGCCGATACTTTTGGATATGGGTACGTGTACAGAGTATGCGATACGTGGATACGGCAAAAAAAAAATTGGCCCCGGATACGGCCGTACAAAATATATATAAAAATAAAAAAATTATATAAATTCCAGCCTGTTAAATAGGAATTAACCACATATTATGCATATGAAAAACAAAACAAGCTAAATAACAACAACAAACTACTCATAAATTCATAATTTCATTTGTCCCTACCATATCTAGCTGAGGTGTTTATTACATTTATGATTTATCTCATACATGCTATTTTTATCCATGTTTAGGATGGCTTGTATTTGGTACCTTCTGTAGAATAATGGTGCTGTGAAAACTGTAATTTCTGCTGTAATGATATATTAAATTTAAACTAGGAAAAAAAATTATTAAAAAAAAAACACAGTTTTGGGCCTGGAAATGCCGTGGAAATGGCCAGGCAGGTCTGGGTACATCTGCAGACATACCCAGACCTGCCTGGCCGTATCTTGGCTGTTTCCGGGCATGGATTTGGGCTGTACCCATATCGGGTACGTTTCGTACCGGTACCCAGTGCCCTAGGGGTGCCGTATCGGCTACTTAGGGAAAAACCATAACAACCGGATTTTTCAAAACACATAGGAAATTGGAGTTCAGTTAATCATTAGGATCAAATTGCAAATTAAAATCAAGGTTTTTTGGGCTCTTAAAGGCCATAAAGATAATTTGATTGTCATCTTGCCAGTATGTTTGATTGTCATCTTGCCAGCTAATTAAGATCAAGGTTTTTTGGGCTCTTTGGCTCTTGTAGCAGAACAGCCTTCTGACTATTGATAATCTGCAAGACAAAGGCTGCATTGGGTCAAATGTTTGTCCTAACTGTAACCAAGGTGTAGAAAGCATCGACCAATTCTTCTTTCACTATATCTTCTCCACTCAAATTTAGAGAAAGGCAGACATTTTATATGGATACTCTAAAGCCAATATGCAACTCTTAACCCCAAACAAAATTCCCTGGAAAGTACCACGTTCAGTAATGAAAATATTACAACTTATGTCTAAAAGTTCCCCTAGTTTCATTCTATCGTATTATTTGGAAACACCATAAACAACCGGATTTTCAAAAACACATAGGAAAGTGGAGATCAATTAATCATCAAGATCAAATTGCAAATTAAGATCAAGGTTCTTTGCGCTCTTGAATGCCATAAAGATAATTTGATTATGCTAGTATGTTTTATTTTTCACTTGCTAGCATTTGACAAATTCTGTCTAGGTAATCATTGAGTATATCATGAGAATGCCTTAGGGGAACCATCAATTAGTTTCAATGGATTGAGATTCACACCAATAATTTGGGTGAATCGGTTCTTTGTGTACGGGCCTCTCTAGCTATAGATAATATTGCTCCTCGTTTCATCAAAGGCAACTCAAACATGATTATAAAGGACATTCAAGCTCGCAAGGCTCAACACAAACCACAACAACAAAGGTTTAATGGTCATCATCCCTCTTGCAATTGGAAAGTGGATACAATTATTCAACAAATTATTTCGAACCCTAGTTTCCTTTCAAAAGTTACTTGTCAACATCAAAGATGACACCAAAAAATTGTAATGGATGCATTAGCCAATCGTGCTTTGATTAGTGACATTGGTACAAAAACGAATTATCTTTATAGGAGCTTATGATCTATAGCTAAACACATCCACAATATGGTGACCTTAGAGAAGTTAGTCACCTTCAATGGTAACAATGATTAACAACCTAATCATCCCCTCTACCACCTTTTCCACTTGCAATCCTTTATTATGACTTGTATAATCAAAGAGAAACAAATGGCTAAGTAGCCTTATTCAATTGAAGAAATCTCATTATAAGAAGTAATAAAATGAATAAAGAACCTTGAAGCTTCAAATAAAAAAATCAATAAATAGTGTTGGTTCTGGGTATAAATCAAATTCACAAATTAAAATACAGATGCAATGATCCACGTCACAATGTACCATGTAACCTTTGGAGGCCACCATAGGGTTACTATATAATCAAGTGCACATCTTGGCATCCAACCGGGCATTGAGCACAACTTGGAAATAAGATTAATACGCTGATCAAAACAATGCAGCTGCCAAAGTCTCTATCTGTATCATCTTCACAAAGTGTCCACAAGGTTCAACATAGTTGGTGTTCACATAGAAGTAACCCCTAAGTTAAGCAGTAAAGGGGTGAGCAAAGGGGGCACAAATTGTTGTTTTCAAAGCTTGAGGTGTGCACACACAATACACATGATGCTGCCCTATGGGTGTTATGCACATACCAAACAGATGAAAGTGGGTTTTAGTCTACGTAAGGCTCCAATTTCTAGCTTGTACTCCGCTCAACAAGTATTGACAAAATGCTCACATCTCCCTCACCCCACACATATTCCTCAATGCTACTCGTAGGGATCATCAGTGTAGGGTCACACAACATGATTATATCCTTGAAATGGGGGGTTACTACACAACATCGTCGCAAGGGCGGGATATGTACAAATACAATATAACAAAGCGATACAACATCACATTAAGTCCATAATTCACAAGGGAACACATTTGTCACATGACATACTAATAGCACTCAACACATCACTAGGTGGGATAACACTACAAGTACATCTACAATCACCACATGTACAAGTTTGTCAACAACACACATGATGGTACAAAACATAGCCCATACATCTTAGCCACACTAACATACTCAGTTATCAAGTCACAAGTTTGTCCCAGAGGGTCTAGAGTTTGAACCTCGATTCTAATACCATATGTCAATGCCCAATATTTTTAAACCCAAAATTATATTTAAAAACCAGATTTCTTTTTTAAAATGCTTAAGAACACTTAATACACAACACCCAATTAGCTTCCGCAACATTATGAAATTACAATTCACATCTAGGCCATTGGCCACACAGGCTAGATTTTAGATTATACACCCAATGCAAAATCAATTACATATTTAGTTTTTTATTTTACATAACATTTAATTAGCACTAGGTTATGGATTAAAAATGCTACAAGGTTACATTCTATCCCTCAAGACATGTGCTGCCCACTAGGAGGCAATTACACATAAGGGACAACATGGATCCAAGGAGGGGAGTGCCTAAACCCTAGTATAAGCACTAACCGAGGTCTCATAAGGGACAACATGTTGCAAGAATAAGGGGACTTACGCTCAAGCACTCCTCTAAGATCTTACTAAACACAAATATGCTGCTAACATTTTAAGATTCCTCCCATGACATTCTCCTAAGGAAATCTTAGGATTTAAACAACTAAAGGTGACAAAATGGATCCAAGGAGGGAGTGCCTGAACCCTAGTATAAGCACTAACCGAGGTCTCATAAGGGACAACATGTTGCAAGAATAAGGGGACTTACACTCAAGCACTCCTCTAAGATCTTACTAAACACAAATATGCTGCTAACATTTTAAGATTCATCCCATGACATTCTCCTAAGGAAATCTTAGGATTGGGCTTATCCCAAACTCTGCTAGGGATAAACAATCACAACATGGAATCAGTACTAGGTTTGAGCACATTAACCTTAAGGGAAAACATAAAGTTCATAAAGAGATGCTAATTACAAACAACTCCGAGATTATTCGTTATACATCAGGGGCACCCACTATGCACAAGGTACATGAGTAGGTTACCAATTTAGGTTGATAATAAGATTTTCTACTCACATCGAGTTTAAGTATACTTAACAAGTAACTTATGGAGGGACAATTCCCAAGGTAGATGGACTGATCGACCTAAGTACTGGTGGAGGGTAACATAAGGGTAACCTACTCCACGTAGGGTTACATTTGTTGAAGACGTGGTCTTAGCACTGGTTACTCAAGCTAAGTTAGGGAAGTGAGTTAATTAAGAGGTTGGTCTTATCTTGAGTCCCCTCTTACACTATATATCTGATTATCATTAGGGTTTTAGTTGGCTAGTTACAACTCAACCAAAAGGAATAACATAATGATAAGTTTTAGAGGACTAATTTAGTTTAAAAACAATTTGGTGTTCCATTTTATTGCAATACATTATGCACTTTTTACATAAGAACTTACAATCATAACAATGATAATCAATTCCCTAAATGTGACTGATTTATCTAGGTACAACATACTTATACAATTACATAGATAAATACTAGTTTCATACATGGTATTAACAAATTTCATTCTCTTTTCAAATGGTGCCAGAAGTACGACTACCCAATAAATAACAATAAGAATTCAATTCCTCTTTTAAAGTAAAAAATACAAATTCTTAAATGCAAATACAAACCTTTGAGTAACACCAATCATTTGTGTTTTTGCCGCAATGCCCTGCAACCCTGTAATATCATGGGTTAACACAATGTTGGCATGGATTTTACTCTTCCTAACTAGCTACGATATCATACATTGAACTTTTTAGAGAGGAGAGAGAAAAAGTATTAAAATCACTCATTAAGGTTTCACAAATTATTCAACACCATTAGGGTTTAGAGAGAGAAATCAACATCTTCACACAATTTCATATTTCATTTACATTTCCAAGTTCTAGAGAGAGAGAAGTTAACATTTGCACCACAATTTCATCTCATTTACATTTGCAAGTTCTAGAGAGAGAGCATTAATTTCTTCATACAATTTTCAAGTCCATTTTCAAGTTTAGACAGAGAAACATCATTATTCACCACAATCACAATTTTCAGTCATCATTTCAAAAAGGGTTAAGAGAGAGAAACTAGTACTAAGGAACATTTCCCAAAAGCAAGTTATCAAGCCAAGCAAGGTTGGTCTCTTGGAGATCAAAATTGGGTAAATAGACATAACAAATGTATAGTTCAAAGCAGTTGAAATGGCCTTTGAAAAAGGGTGTCAAAGTTTGTGAACATGAAAACCGTCACTCCAAACTTGTTTTCCTATACAGTGAGAACACCAAGGAGCTGACATTATTAAAATCCACTAAGTGGCGCTCATTTTAGGAGCACTGTTCTAGAGGGAGTTGGTGAAAATCAAAGTTTTGGTTTTGAACACAATAAGCTGAAGTGGTTCCAAAACAGCCACAAAAAGAGTGCTTCCCAAAGCGGTAGAGGGAAGCTAACCATGGATTCAAAATTCCAATGCGGAAAGGAAGAGGTTTAGAGTTGATAGGACACAAATTTCTCAGTCCACAAGCATTTAATTCTGTTCTAATTCCGAAACGGTTTCATAAAGTTGAGCGGTCACCTCCTGCGAACAGCTCATCAAGGAGGCGTAGAAATCCTCTTCAATTAAGTGTCAAGCAACATGACAGGTGCAGTTTAGGGATTGTTCTAACATTTCCTAATATCAAGGGGCATGAATGAGTCATAAAATTGAGACAGGGGAGGTTATAGACGCTTACCACTCGTCGATTCCTGGATGAATTTAGAACTTTTCAAAGGATGTCCTAAGTTGGCTAATGTTTAGTTTTCAAAGTGTTTTACCTCTCTCAATTATGAACCCCGAGCCATAAAATGCATGGGCAAACATGTTTCATTTTGGGTAGTTGTAATAATGATACAACAAGGGGGTATTTTATCGGTTGACTTTCACTAGCTGTGTATTAGTACTTACGGTTAACAAGAAATTTAATGTTCACTAATTTGAAATACACATCAATTAAATTTAAAGACATTAATATAATAACAGAATGGAGAACAATGTGTGATAGCAAAGCTAGTTAAGAAGGAGAAAAACCCATGCTTGGTACATGGAGACTCTGGTTGTGTGGGAACTTTCACGATCTGGCAAGTTTCTGAGCGCGTGGTAGAGAGCATCTATGGGGTAGCCATCCAATAGATATGGCACACCAAGAACCACAAGGCATAATGCACTTGTCAAAAAGTTCATGTGCTTTGATCACTTTGCATTTTCAACTCGAATCATAGCACTTGCTTCTAACAACTCACTTCTCTAATTGTGCAGCCCACTCACTCAAACAAAAAATTATCTTTGAGATCTTTCCAACAAGACTAACTTTGCTTGATTTTCAGTTGTGGATCAAAATTTATTGTCATTTGAAACTGCCCTAACCATTTTACACAGTTGGCGTCCATAGGGATATCAATTTTAACCTCAGAGTTGCTTCTACCATGTTTCCACTTATCATTGGCTATGGGTTCTTTCTAGGATGAAAGGGTAGATGATGGCCACAAGGCCATCAAATTTAATCTAGGAGTCACCCCTACCATTTGTCTCCCTCTCATTGGCTATAGGCTCTTAAATTTGTTCTCTGTTGGTGCCACATTTTACAATCCTCATTGGCTACATTCTCTTGTGTTTGTGGCCTCGTTGAATCTTGATTATTCATCTTCCTAGGAACTAGAAACCATTCATTTGTGCCATGTGTCCATCTTCATTGGTTCCACGTGGCACTATTTCATGCTCCAATTTTATGCCATGTGTCCACTCCTCATTGGCTATGGGCTTTAGGGCTCTGACTTTCTCTTGTTGTCCCTAGCTTTGTTGAACCCTTCCAAAAACCCGATCAACCATCATTGGTCCCACGTGGACCAATCACATGTTTTTTAGCTTTAGGCTCTTTTTCATGCCCTTAGTTGATTTTTCAAACCTTCTTGATCTCAAACTCTTAAGGATTGCTCCACATAGCACAATCCTAGTTATCCTTTTCTTGGGATTTATCTTATTCCTTACCTTGCTTTTTAAACTTTGCTGACCTCTGATCTCCCATGATTGGCTACACATGGTAGTCAATGATTGGATCCAGGTTACGAGATCCTTAGATTCACCTTTGCATTTCATGCCTTAGCCACTTTTAGTGATAAATAAAATATTAGTTAAGTGGATCCTTTTCTCAAATCAACTTATGAAACACTATTTTATTTACAATCTTTACACTTTGGCTTCTTTTTTGAATGAGGGATAAATCCCCAAGTGTAAAACAAGGGAATCCATTTTTTGAATCTCTAAATGACTACGTAGAAGTCCAGCAGTATCCAACACTTCTCCATGACCCAAATCTTGACTGATAAGGCACTGTATAGGCTCGAGAACAAGTCCTATTGTAAAACAAAAGGGGACACCGTGTGTGAATGGGGGTGAGCTCTGAGAAATACTATGGAAACTAGGTGGTAGGTAAAGGAGTTGTGTGAGGCCTTAACTATTCCTAAAGATGACTTTTGAAGTCTTGAACACTTGCAAAGGAAAATATGTTCAAGGATTAAACCATGAATGTGTATAAAGGTTGAAGATTGAGTTAACCTACCACTTGAATCTAATGTGATGAAGAGGGAACATTCCTAGATCCCAAAATCCTTCCAAAATCTTTGTCTCAAAACCACTTACAACTTACAAGCTGTAAACATCCAAAATAAACCATGAAATCACTTGAACACATGAGAAAATGGGTGTATTATGGCTTTAGTTGATCAAAATGGAGTAGGAGATCCGTTTTGGAAACATTTTTGGAGAATCACAGGCCATTTCCTACTAAATGAAAATACCAGTATCCTTTACATCCATTGGGCATGGAGTTTTTGTAGAAACATTAAAAATCTTTGTAAATTAGGACTTGGAAACCCCTTAAAATGTTTTACATCCTCTCTATTATGAAAATATACAATTAACATTCTCTATACATCTCCTCAAAAAATGCAAGAGTGCCTCAGAAAACTTATTCACAAAAATATAATCATTCATACTCCAAGACATCAACCAGACGAAGATATCTCCAGCTCTCCATTGTATAAAATTCCTCATGAGAGGCTGGGGAGAGGATCAAAGCCATTTGTAGTCTGAAAGTGGGATCTGATAAGTTTGGGATTGGCAATATTGGAAGATTTAACATCAACTAGACTGAGTTATCTCCATTTCTGAATTGCATGGTTACCGAATCCGGAAATCTGGATCTGTTCGGAGGACAAAAATTCTGAATATCTGAAATAATTAAAAAAGTTAGGAAAAATACTGTGCAAAATATTTACATAATACGTGTTCATAATTTTATATATATGCGAAAATTGACAAATACAATGAAAAAACTTAATAATGTAATATAAACGTTAATATTTTTAATATTAAATAATATATAAGTTTGCCGGGTTTCTTCTTTTGGCAAAATAAAAGAGAAAAAAACAGGGTCGACCTGGACCGAATTTATCCAGGCTGCCTAAAAATCTGGATCCACCCAGATTCTGTGCATATCCGACCAGATTTGGTAACTATGTTCAATTGTATAAAATTCCTCATGGATCCATGCAAATATTTTAATAAATTATAATTCTTTTGTATTTTGTAATAAAGTGGGCGAGTCACTCAAATTCATGCTCTAGATTAGATTTCTGCAAATGCTCTACTCTCTCCCTGGAGGATATGTCTTCATATGAAGTTAATAGGAATATGCTTGAAGGTTGCACCCTCTAGTTATTGCATCTCTGCATTTTAATATACTTTAGGTGTTCATGAGGCCTTCATGAAAATGCAAGTACAAATGGAAGTGGTTGACAAGTTTTAGTGTTTGGGGTTCCTTTGGTTTGGTCTAAGTCACCTTCAACTAGGCTTTACAGATCTTTTCACAAATGCTTCTTTTAATACCCCCCTTGGGGATGAAAGGGCATTTAACCGAAAACTCTAGCAGAGGAGTGTAATGAACTAAGCATCAAATAACAGAAAATTGAAGTGTGTCAAAAGATAACAGAAATCACAGTTATAAGACATATGGAGGGTACCAATGTATCCAAACATTCATCACTCCAAAATATCTCATAATGAATTTCAAACCAACTACAATACCTGGTTTTCTCTTCTTCTAGTAGACCTTCAGCCTCAGATGCTAAGATAGTGCCAAGCATGATGTTAACTCTAAACTCGAAGTATGCTTCATGAGCTCCTACCAGTCCAGACTGTTATTCAGATGGGCATTTTCATATTCTGTATTGGTGACTTAACAGTGGTTGATATTTTGGTGGTTTTTCTTTCTGCTACTGACAAGAAGTAGAGGCTTCTGCTTCTCTCTTCTAGGGCAGTGGTTGATTTATTGTTCTTATATCTCACAAGGATTGCATCGTTTTTGCAATTGCTATAGGGTTTTGTAATTTCTAGGGCTTTTAGATTTACTCCTCGGTCATTTTATTTCGCTTTACCGCTTTATGTAGTTGGAGCTGATTTAAGCATTCCATTCTTTTCTATCTTTATCAGATCTATAGGGTTTAACTGATCTATTTTGTTGATTCATGGAAATTATTAATTAATATAGTATTTTTTGTTAATGCTAAGATCATTAATTGCATTTGAAAGGAATATGAAAAAAGTCTCTTGCTTATTCTGCTGTTACCTTTTGAAGTGTATTTCTTTAAATTGGAAGAACAATTTTTTTATTTATAAGAGAATTGGAAGGAAGATGATATGGGGACGTATAGTATGAAAAAGAAATTCATGATGAATGATGTGAGAAGTGTATTCAGCGCAATATAGATATGCTTATAAGATCAAGCATCTCACTTTGAAAATAAATATGACTTTTTCCATAATAAACAGTATGTGCTTAAGATGTCCTTGGTTGTGACTTATAGCATCATCCAAATTAATGCTATTATCTGCACAAGTCTATTCTGTATCAGAACCTTATGTCAGTTATCATAAATATCTTAAACTCTAATATATATTTTGTTCAGGTGGTTGATGCCTATGCATTGATTGATGACATTTCTGGGTTCGCAGACAAGTTGCAGAATGTTTTTACACAGATAGTCTTAATGGAAACACAAACAGTTCTGAAGGACTTTGTATTTCAGGTGATTTTTTCAGCTTATTTGTTCTGTATTAAGATGAATTTCTGTATTCACCCTGTCTAAGGTCTGCAAGCCATATGGTGCAAAAAATAACTACTATTCAAGTTGACCTTTTCAAATTTGTAGAAGTTGATAAGGAGCATGGCCGAAAACAAATTTTAGTGCTTTTAACAGCTGTTGCCCTTTTTGTGCCATGGTTACATCATGGAAAGACAATGCCAATAACTTATATCAATCGGCATTGTCTTTCCAAGCCATCTATAGTTCGAATCTATGTTATATTTATAGGGGAATTTGTTATAACGTGTGGAGTGCCTTTATGTATGAATTGTTATCTTCAATTGAGAACCTTATGCAATACATGCTACCTTTCTCCTCTTGGGGCATCAGTTGTCTGCAACCAAAACCACCTTATAATTGACACAATACGAAACACTTGTGAGTTTTGCTTACAGTCTATTAGTTACCAGAACTACTTTTAAAACTGCAGGACAAACCCAATACAATGTGTTTGGGTGTCAAATATATAATTGTTCTGCATAGTTCATTATTCTTTTGTACAGCTCTTTATTGTAAATATTGTTTTCTGTTAATATATGAAGCATTTTTTTCAAAATAAAAAAATATATAATTGTTATCATTTTGTTGGAAAGAACTAAACTTTCTATATATTCAAAATATATAATGTAAATGTAATAACATTCTTAAAAGAGACAGTTATCCCCTCTATCCCATCTGACTCTATGTCATTTGTGGGCATTAATATAATTTTTTTTCATTTCAATAATGGAGGAGGATGAATGTGAGAAGAGGACATCTGTATTCGAAAAATTGAATCAACACATCTAATGTAATAGCTTCTGAAAAAGGGCAGCATAAAACATGGCAGATAACCTCAATAGGTATCTCAATTTCTAATGTCTGAGTGAAAATGCAATTTGATATCTTTGAGTATCTATTTGACATTGAGTTTAAAGTAAGTAAACGTCTTGAAGCTCTTCATTGATATCTCTTATCAGTTCCCTGCACTTCGCCCTTGTCAAATTATCATGAAAGACACAGACTGACTTCTTATAAGTGAACTGTTGTTGGAGAACATCTCCACAATCTTGTTGACATCTTTTGAGACAACTGTAGATTGATCTAATGAAGTGTCAAAGACTTGTTGGAGAGTTGATTGGCAGCTTGGTATGGATTTGATACCGTATTTTGGTATGAATGTTGTCTTCATCAAATGCTTTGGCAATGACGCCATATTTATGCCATGAGAATGCACCCATAAGCTAAAATATCTTACATGTAGCTTCCTTTAGAATGTCTCTAGTTTAATTCTCTCTTTTGAGTGCTATTGATGTACTTTCATCATCCATAGACATTAGTTTATTTTCATCATCCATGTACATTAATTTTTTTTCTTTCTTTCTTTACTTTCATCATCCATGGACATCAGTATATATATATTTCTTTCTCTAGGGAAATGAAAATGGGTCTGTTTAGAAGACTACATTAAAGATTTGAAAATCTACATCGATTCTCGGCCTTCCAACCTTCTTAGAGATATTACCATTGTTGATATTCTATTATTATTCTTAATTTAATGTATTACTTCCATACATTGTCTTCTTTTCCATTGCCCATTTTAGAGTACCCAAAAGTTATCATGTATGATTATTTTCTTGTGGGATGAGCCCAAACCCAACTTGAACTTATGCTCCAAGGTATTGGAGGCCGTTGCTTCATATTGGTAATATTTTGTAATCCATAAAGATTCAGGTAGAAACCTTAATAAGAACACCATCCTCACTCACTTCCCACAGTAAATTTTAAGGCTTATAATCTTTCAAATTTTATATTCAATAAATAATATCCATCATTTCTAATATCTCCTAGGATCCTATATGAACATGTATTCCTTCTAGGTACACCATGTTCGCCATCCTTTAACTATGAAATCTGTTTGAGCTTTAATGATACAAGTTATATATGAAGACTATGAAATTGCATCTATTCGAGTTAGTGATGTCATTTAACTTGGAAAGTAAAGTTGAAGGTTTTGCTTTACTTATTATCTTGATATTTCTTATTGTCTCTCATCTTTTGAGTACCTGAATTTACTCAACATGAACAATATTGAAATATTTTTATATGTATGCTATTCCTGGACTTCAGTAAGGATGACATCCTTGTGATATGTTGTAGGGTTTGGATTCACGCGACATTGAGAAGAAAAGCAGGTTGGTTTGTCTATGCATCTAGACCAAGTTTAATTCCCTTTATGGATTTTTTAAATAGTGTTGTAAATGGATTTTGAGGACTTAATGTAGATTCTCTATTGCCAAACTAAACCTTTCTTATGGAAAATGTTGGAATAGTTGAATGGATTCATTCCTTCTCCAATAATGCTTTCAGCAATTCTAGCTTGAGATAGTTTAGTTTAACGTGGATACAAAATGGTTCCTTTTTCACTTTTTGAAAAGTTGATCTTCTACACTCCCAGGAGTAGCTATAGGATTTTTCACTTTTCTGGAAAAATTTTCTATAGGATCACCTCTTGGAGCTTGCTATTTTTAACATTTCCTCTTCTGATATTATATAAAATGCATGTTTAACTACAAAATCTTCAATTAACCCTTATGCTATTTTCGTACAACTTAGATAGGGCGTTATTCCATACAAAAAATCTGAACTAGAACAGCTAAAGGAAACTGAGGCTTACTAACCAAGTTTCTCAAGGATAGACTAGAATTCCGAAGTCCCTAGTGACAGACCTTTTCAATGTTGTTATTTTTATTGCAGCTCCATATTTTAAGTCATATATGTCGAAAATTGGGAATTGCAAGTCCATTATGCCATGCATATCATCCCCATGTTTTGTACTGCATTATGCATGGAAGAGGGTCACTTCACAGGGCATAGGGGTGATAGAGAGATAAATTTTCCTTGCAACTATCTGGTGATAGCACAATTATCATAGGGCAGGCCATTAGCAAGTATTTTATTTTATTCAAAGAATTCAAAATATTTCAAGAAAAGCTTGGAAAATTTCTAATTAAGAATCTATTTCAATTGTATAAATTATATGTAGTAGTAAGTACTATTATTTTGATAGGCATTCTACAATAGTGGCAAGGGGTGGGATGTAATGGTGTAAGCGTGTTCACAATTATTTTTGACCTTAAATTTGATGTCCATTTGATTGTCATAGGGAAATTTCTTCCTTAAATTTGACATCCATTTGACAATCACTCAACTTTTAGTTCTTATTGCTTGGAGAAGTCAATTGAAAAAATATTAATGGCTTGGCCATATGGTAGAAATTGGGGCCCCTTTTTTTCCCAGTTAGATATTTTTGAGACCAACAAAATGGTGCAGCTAGATTGATGACATTTGTCACCGGTCACTGGGAAATTGGCTGAAGATGTAATGGAGTTTTTAATCAATGTGGTATTTGGAAAATCCAAGATAAGCATCTTGAAATTGATATCTTATCGACATATTATAGATAGGTGTATTTGAGATATTTGTACTAGTTTTATGATAGAGGGGAGTGCTACATCATCTTGTGAAGATTTTCTAATCACATACTATGTCTTTGCGACTACAGGTGGGACGTTTTTAGTTACAATTGAGTGTGCAATCAAAGCTCATTATAGAGTTGCTTTTCAAAATAGATTTTATGTAATATCCTTGAAAAATACTTTCTAGACAACGACATCTGAAAGTTATGGCACATGATATTTTTGTTGCTTGTGTTTTTTTCACCAAAAATAGAAAGAAATAGGACTCGGACGGAGTTCAGCAATATTACTCGGTTTGACACGGTTTATAGCCCAAACTAGGCCGGTTCTGATAGAGAAATACTTTCTAACAAATCTGGATATTTTTGTTAATCCCTAGGGCAGCAGTATTAAAAATTTGATTTCGATAACAACAATAATATGATTTTTTTAGTATAAAAACAACAAACCATAATTTGTAAAAAAGAGTATTTTATGTATTGAATATGAACCAACTACAATAAAGATACCAGTGTTTGAATACAATGGTATGGAGCTGAACTGGCGGAACACTTGCACCCTGAATTGTCACTGCAACCCCTGAATGGAATTGCCAAGCTCAGATGTGAGGGTTTTCGTCCCAAGATCTGTGTGTAAATGAGGGTTTTCATCCTCTATTATTGATGCAGAAGCAAAAGCCACTTGCAGACAAAGAAAATAATTGATGAATTTCCAAGATGTGTTACAATGAACCCCCAAGTCTGCCTTTATAACTCTCAAACACTCCAAAGTGGGCGCCCCATCCTAAAAATAGGATTAAACACTTTAAATAATACTTTTTCCACCCCTTATCCTAAAATTAGGATTTACAAAAGCAAGCAGCTCCCTTTTCAACTTTGGCACCCCCTCCTTTATTTATTTATTAAATCTAACTAAGAGCCTAATAATAGAAGTCAACCTTCTATTATTATTTTATTCTAACAATGCTTTTTGAATTAAAAATATAATTTAAGTGTCCTTTTCCAATTAAAATATAAAATATCTTTGGACCACTTAAATTAATTTATTTTCCTCTTTCACTTTCCCCTTAGCCTACGGAAAATAATAAAAATAGGCTTCATGTATCTAGAAGTAATTAATTCCGAAAAGGGGACATTACAGTCCGCCCTTCCCAGAATTGCTTGCCCTCAAGCAATGCCATTCCAATTCTCTCATTCTGAACTGCTTTGCAAATACCAGGATCCCAAATCCACCTTGGGAATTTGCAATTCCCAAACCTTGAAGTTGTTGGCTTTTGTTGCACCTCTCTGATATGATTAGAAAACCATGCATTAGGTGAAGCTCTTTCAATAACCTCAATAAAGGAGTCCAGAGTAGTAGAATCATGCATCAACTGGGATCTGGAAAGTGTGCTAACACAGTAATACCCTCCATTCTGCTAGCTGAAACTGTTGTTGTAACTCTGTCAGTGATCCCGTGGATTACCAACTCTTTCCCATTTAACTTAAACTTCAACTCCATACTATGAAAGTTTTGGATGAATTCCCCCAACGAATGCAACCATTGCACTCCTAGCACCAAGTCAATCTCTTTCAAACCAACAACATAAAAATCATCACTCATCTGATGGTCATCCAATGTGAAGCTAAGTTGTCCAACCTTTTTCCGGCAAATTATGGTAAAACCATCGGCTACAATGACGTTGAAACTTGTTACATCATTTGTCTCCAAATCTCTCCTATTCACCAATCCTTCATTTATAAAATTGTGGGTTGCCCCACTATCAATCAATACAATAATGTTTTGCCCAAGAAGGACTCCACTAACCCTAAAGGGTTGATACTATAGTATACCTGTAAGTGTGGCAAGAGTGCTTCCTACAACCTCTGGTTCTTCTGAATCTTCATCTGATATCACTTCTATGTAATGCACCTATCCCTTTGGAAGACACCTATGACCCAGTCCCCATGGATCCCTGCAAGTGAAGCATAGTTTCTTCCGCCTGAGTTCATTTCGAGTCTCATCCCCCTTTGTCTGTATCTGCTCAACAGGTGCTGCCCTTGGCTGCCCCACGGAAGATGTTTTTGGCTGCTTCGAAGGTATTGTCCTTAGCTGCCCCAAAGGAATTGTTTTTTGCTGCTCAAAAAATGTAGTTCTTTGTTGTCCTATAGGAAAAAAATTTGCTTTAGGGGCTGCTATTTCCAAATCCAAAGCCTTTTTGATGGCTCCTTGTAGAGAAGTAGGGTTGAAAGCTTTCACTAAACCCCTAAGAGATTCAGTTAAACCTTCAATAAACAAAACAACCAGTCTCCTCTCTGTCACATCAGGTACCATCACAAAAAGTTTCTGAAATTCAGCTACATAGTCACTTACCGAATGTAAGTTGTTTGAGTTGAGCTAATTCCCGGAAATGAATTTCTGGATCCACTCTGTCAAATCTCTCTATCAACTTGTCACTGAAATCCGCATATGAGCGAATGAGATTGTGTCCTTGTGTGATTAGCCCATGGTACCACCACTCATGTGCTATACCTTCTAGATGAAGGGTTGCAAATTTGATGGCTTCCTCTTCCATCATTGGCCTGAGGGATATGAAGGTATCCAACTTTTGTATCCATGCACGAGCGGTACTCTTGCCAGAGCCGTCAAAAGTAGGGAGTGACAACTTCCCTAGTGCCTGCTGCAAGTCTCTCTGAGTAGCTTGTGGTCTCGGATCAGCTCTTGGTCCACTCCTGTTTTTCTTCAGATTGATGAAATTATTGAGTGATATAGCCTCTCTAATCTCACCTGGAAGTACCTTGTATTCTGCATAGCTAGCAACGATATCATCTGCAATCGACAACTGAGTTTCAACCTCTGGAATTGCTTCCTCCCTGCGAAGGAATTTAGGCTGGAAGGGCCTAGCAATAGATCCAGTGTTCATCGTCCGAGTGTGTTGGTTATTGTTCCCCCTGAAGAACTTCCTTCACCGTGGGGAGTCCTTTGCACATTCGTGCCCTGCATAACTTGGATCAATTGACCCATCATATCAGCTAACCTGTCCTGTCCCTGAACAAGTCTGTCAAAACATGCCTCTTCTGGGTCCCGGTTCTCCATGACTTCTGGCTGTTTTGAAGCTTTCTTCTTTTCCCTTTGCTGGTATCTGATTTCTCTGTCACTAACCTGCATGAAGTTCAAAGCCACATTTTTGTTTTGCTTTTCCTTTATTTTTTTTAATTCCCTTCTACAAGCTGGGAGGAAATTCGCTCTGATACCACTGTAATATCCCTGAAAAATACTTTCTAACAAATCTGGATATTTTTGTTAAATCCTAGGAGTAACAGTATTGCAAAAATGAACTTTTACAACAGCAGCAATAATCTGAATAAAAACAACAAACCAATATGGAAAAAATAGTCTTTTATTTATTAATTTCCAACCTGATACAATAAAACTAGATTGCACGGATACGGGTACGGGTACCATGTACGGTTTTGGAATGTTGAAACAACAACTTTTTAAAGATCTTGGGTATGGTACGCTTTTGGCTACGTTATATATATATATATATAATTCAAAATGGAGTCAAATTCCTAAAGACGTTTAACTGTAGAGAAACATAAGTGCAAGTAGTTGCTGCAGTCTAGGGGCGATCAAGGCTGCGAGAGAAGCACAACCTCGCCATCACAAGAACCTGGAGCCAACGCCATAAAAAATTAATTTCATTTTTGCTCAAAGAAAACAATGCAATCATATATATATATATATATATAATATATGTATATAAATATGTATACAAACAGTGCAATCTACAATTAAACGTCTTTAATGGAATCTGACTCCATTTTGAAATATAATATGTATTAAGTTATACTTTGAGAATTGAGACTTATTTATTGATTCATAATGTTCCATGATGGTAAATAACATAATACATTCAAGTTTCAACTTTAAAATTAAAAAAAATTGCATATTTTTAAAGTTTTTTTGAGTTGTCTTTTAAAAAAATGTGTAGAGGCTTTGGGTACGGTTGGATGTTTCCATAGAGGCAGGGTATGCGATACGGTTTTGGGTAACAGAGTTAGGGTGCGCTACGGGTACGGCAAAATTGTACCCATAGCGTACCCTGTCTCTGTGGAAACGTTTCCAACTGTACCCAAAGCGTACTAGTGCTCGTACCATTACCAGGTACATTTCCAGGCTGGTATGAGGACTCCCAGGGCGTTTCCTTGCAATCTAGCAATAAAACACTACCAGTGTCTGAATACAATACCCTGGAGCTGAATTGGCGGAACAATTGCACCCTGAAATGTCATTGCAACCCTTGAATGGAATTGCCAAGCTTAGATGTAAGGGTTTTCGTCCTTAGATCTGTGTGTAAATGAGGGTTTTCGTCCTCTATTATTGATGCAGAAGCAAAAGCTACTTGCAGACAGAAAATAATTGATGAATTTCCAAGATGTGTTACAATGAACCCCCAAGTCTGCCTTTATAACTCTCAAACACTCCAAAGTGGGCACCCCATCCTAAAAATAGGATTAAACACTTTAAATAATACTTTTTCCACCCCTTATCCTAAAATTAGGATTTACAAAAGCATGCAGCTCCCTTTTCAACTTTGGCGCCCCCTCCTTTATTTATTTATTAAATCTAACTAAGAGCCTAATAATAGAAGTCAACCTTCTATTATTATTTTATTCTAACAATGTTTTTTGAATTAAAAAATATAATTTAAGTGTCCTTTTCCAATTAAAATATAAAATATCTTTGGACCACTTAAATTAATTTATTTTCCTCTTTCACTTTCCCCTTAGCCTACAGAAAATAATAAAAATAGGCTTCAAGTATCCAGAAGTAATTAATTCTTCATAGACTTCAATACATGGTAGGTAAACAATTTGGATAGAAAAGATATCGATACTTTACCTTTCAATTATGAAGGAGATTAGCCAATCAAACATTCAATTGCAACGGCTACACCCAAAACATGCGTCATACTTTGGGAATCAAGTAGAAAGGGTTTCCTCACTACAATCTCTAACCACACCTTCAATAAAAGGAAGATAGATATTATAGGGATATTTTTCAACAATTTTATAAAGCCTATGTGGAACTCTCTCTTGAACGATCGACTTTAGGTATGTACACTCTGGTATTTATTTAACGTCTATCTCTAGTTGGAGAATGGACTCATCTTCGTTTAAACTTCAAAGATATACCAGATTCTGAATTAAATTTTGGTCCTTCAACCATCACATATAAACATTCTTCAACTGCTCATTTACATGTTTCATTACATGTAAATGCTTACCTCTGGCATAATCTGAGCCCATAGTATATATACTTCTCTTCGATGAATGAAATTGTGATTTTTCTGTTCAATATAGGGTTCAATTGTTGAGAGTGATTCTTGAATATTGATATGTATTTTGCAATTTCATCACACACATATTTCTGTATGTTTCTTTCTTTTTGTGTATACATGGCCAGCCCCAGGTAACTAATATAAGCATAATTGAAACAAGAAGAGATTGTCGTAAGTGTATATGTTGTACACAAATTTGTATTATTTCTAGACCCTTTCGGTACAGGTATGGGTACGGATACAGTATGCTGAAACAGAATTTTTTTTAAAAACTTCAGGTACTGTATGCTGTGGGTACGTTCATACAATATATTTTTAAAAATTAAAAAATATAAATATATATGAAAATGTAAAGAAAACAACAAGCTCAAGTCTTAAGAAGGCATTGAGAATTCGATGAAGGTGAATGATAATCATAAGAAGGCACTGATAAAGTTGAGAATGACAAGCTGAAATCCCGGATGACTGAAAATACCACTTCTGGATAGTTCCTCCAGAACCAAATTCAATCCAAGTGTTGCTGATTGTATATCATGCCATATTCATAAGAGATGTAATCAGAAATTGAACGCAAAGAAGTACATCTTTTGTATCTTCTTCAAGAAAAACAGCGACAACAGCAATTGATGTGGGAGGGTGGGAAGGAGCGGGGCTGGGATTGTTTCCTTTATATTGAAAACAACACACGACTGACAAAGAGGTCTCATTTTTTAGATCAAATCAATTTGTTCCCTTGGAATTTTTTTGTACCATGTGAGCTCTGCTTGTGGAGACATCTGCTTTTCTAATGTTTTCTTTTCGTTGCGTTATTTTATTCCTATTTTGCAAAATTAATTCTAAATTGTATATGATTACCATGTTTGTCTTGGGTTTCTTAACATTTATCTTTGATGTTAAACAAATTGTTCAAGGGAATTTTTTCCTAATTCTTCCTCTTGACTGCATTAATTTTTTCCACGTTTTCTTTGGGCAGACATATTCCAAGGAATTTATAAGCATTTTTACATATTGTGTTTGGTGTTTACATTAGTAATTTCTTAAAACTATTGGTTTTTTAAATTTTGTGCAGACTCACATACAATGATCTCTGCTTTCAACTACCAGAAACAAAGTTCAGGCACTGCTTGCTCAAGACATTGGAGGTGTTGTTTGAAGTGATGTGTTCATATCATTCAATGATGACGTGGAAATTTCTTGAGAAGGTATGTATCAAGCTCTATGTTTTTCACTTTTAACATAATGCAGATATTTCGTGCTAGAAGATTGTGGTACTCAAATGTCCTTAACTGCGACAAGTGTTGAGAAAATACAGGTATAATTCATAAGGAAACATATGAGTGTCATTAAAAAATGATGCATCTAAATGCAGCTGGTCGTATTTGCCAACCAGCTTCACAAACACAAATAAATCAGTGCTGTAGTCTCGCCAATATACCAGCACAGTGCAAAGGGAAAATTGTCAATTAAACAGAGACTTTCACATTATAATACCTGGGTTAGATCTTCGCGTGATCTACTTGGGTTTCCCACTAGACTAGAAAACCACTCAAGCGCTATGGGATTCTTTGTATTCTTCCAAGATATCTAAAAGGACAAATGAATGATTTTCATTAGCACAGAGAACACAGTTAATACAGGCAGTTGTGCAAGCTGTCTCCATTTATTTTCTTGCCTTTCTTACCATCCCAAGGTAAGTGCAAGCATAAAAATACAGAGGAATTTTCTGTAGAGAGAAGTGGAAGAAAAATACAGAAGGATAAATCATAAAACTAAATAATAAAATATTGTTTAATTAAAAAAGTTAAAATGTTATTGTTAACTAATCACTAACCTACTAGATATAAAGTAACATGAATAAAAAATAAATAAAAGTTAAAAATTAACCTAATCACTAATTTTCAAACTATATTAAAAATTTACAAATTAACAATTTAAACCTAAATTCCGATTCACTAACATACCTAGTGGCTGGCACAGCTCCTTCCATGAACAATGGCGGAAACTCTTACCACAAACAGCTCCTCCCTCGAGCTCCTGTGCAGGCCTCTTGTCCTCGCATCTCGGGTAGGTCACCTTCGCGGTCCTCACCATAGTTACCTGGTCCGGAAATCCAAATCTGTTTGTGAGGGGAAAAAATCTGAAAATCTGGAACTCTTGAAGAAGTTTGGAAAAAATCGATGCAGAATATATACATATTATATATAGCATAATTTATAAATATGACAAAATTGACAAATACGAAAAAAAATATTAGTAATGTAATATTAAATGTTAAAATATTTATTATTAAATAATATTAAAGGGTGTTGGGTGTCTTTTAAGTTTTTATTGCAAAAAAAATTAAAATTAATTTTTTTGGGAAAAATATTGGGCTGACCTAGATCGAATTTATCTAGGCTGCCTGAAAAATCCGCATCTTGCCAGATTTTTTGTAGATCCGGGTGGATCTGGTAACTATAACTAGAACAACAGAGCTCCCAGGTAATTTTCTTAGAAGTTGGGTACTAGTGACAACTCACAAGAACCTTTGCGATCTGTTTTTGACCTAGATTGACTTTGCCAAAAGCTTAACTTTATATAAATATAGGAAAAATGAACAATGAAAGATGCCATAGAATAAATCATAATTAGATGCATCCACTTTTAAGTTTAACAGTTCATCACTAGTTAAAAGCATAGTTATCAGGTCCGGAAATCTGGATCCATTCGTTAGGGGAAAAAAATCCGAAAATCTGGAACTCTTGAAGAAGTTTGGAAAAATTCGATGCGGAATATATACATATTATATATGAGCATAATTTATAAATATGAAAAAATTGACAAATACAAAAAAAATATTAAAATGTAATATGAAATGTTAATATATTTATTATTAAATAATATTAAAGGGTGTTGGTGTCTTTTTATTGCAAAATAAAAAAATATATTTAAAAAATATTTTTTTGGGGGGAAAAAAACAGGGCCGACCTGGACCGAATTTATCCGGGCTGCCTCGGCCAGATTTTGTGCAGATCCAGCCAGATCTGGTAACTATGGTCCTATGTCTTTGCTACGGCACAAGTAGAGATGGTTTGCATGAATAGTAGGGCCACAAACTCACTTCGAAGCCTAATAGAAATTGCAGGCCACGAAATCACAGAGGGCCACAAATTCACTTCTAAGCCACAAAGAAATACCATGCCAAAAATTCACTTATTTGCCTGCGAAATCACAGGGCTACTCGCAGCCGCAGTCAAATGCATTTTACACCGAGAAACAACGAATACAAAGATGTCAAGGAAATATTTTAGGGCACTTTTAGGGTTTTACTGCCTTTTTAATTCTGCTGCCGAATATTCGCAATTTTTATCGGCTGCGTAAGACATTCCTTGAATTTTGAACTTCATGTCTGAAGTTCACTGAACCCTGTGACTTAGAATAGTACCACTCTTTTTGAAAAAGTTGATGATATCAATACTTAGTATGGAATACCACCATCATCTATTGTATAAAGTTCTTTTAAAGACTGTTCAAGTTCATCAATTTATTTTCCAACAATCGCTGGACAAATGGGACAGATTTTAACCGCACTAGTAGTATTGATATTCTCGAAAAATGCATGTAATGTGCCAGAGTGTCTCAGTGTGATCTCAGTCTCATAATGAACAAAGAAAGAAGTGCATAAACATCAACTATTTGATGTTGCTAAAGGAATAGATGTTTGGGGTAGTATCAAGGTACTTTTTCAAGTCGAAACCAGCAATAAGCTTGTAGATCTTTACCTGGCCTCAGTAATAGCACAAAGAAAAAAAAATGTGATACAATGTCTAATAGCATCTTTTCAACATTTTTTGACCTATAGATATAATCCCCTTCCTTTCCAAGAAAGCAGAGTTTTAAATGTCATTTTGCATAGGATAAAGCTATGGATGAGTATTGGAAGTCAAATGGTCTTGCAATAATTTGGATCAAAGACATCACCAAAGTTATGAATATGGTGTCCCCAGATTTCATCCTGAAATCTGAGACTACCCTATCCGAAAAAATTTCGTACTTTTAAAATAATGGGTCGTTTTGTGTTTTATTGCCAGAAGGTTCTTGTATTGTGTCAAGATATTCTCAAAGAGCCATATTAGTCATTTTCGCCAAATACCCAGATGCCCAAAATTGTTATATTCTGTCATCGGGATTTGCCTGCGAGAAATTTGTATTTAATTATTTTGAGTCTGTTTGAGACAATTTGCACACCAGTTTAACCCTGTTGTGATCGTATATATCGTTATTCCAGTATACCTATAGGGTTTTAACCAGGAATGAATCCTGGCTTTTATTTGTAACTTCTGGGAACGTTTTGTGTTTTTGTGTTTTTCCCGTTTCGTTTTCTGTGAAATTTCTCTGGATCAATTTCTTTGCCGGTTTGGTCTGATTCTTGGCCTGGAGTATTTGGAGATCACATACGCACGTTGTGCCAGAAGGAATTCGCCATCAGAGGTCTGGTTCTCTGGGAAAAGACGAAGTCATGCACCAAAATGCCTCTTCTAGGTTGGCCGCTTTTTGGAAAAAGAAGGTTTGAAGTGGATCATGGGATTTTTGGAAGCAGTAGGCAGGTGGGAATTTTGTATCTGCCTAGCAGGGTACTTTTTCCCATGGAAACAACGCCACTTAAGTCACAATGGGAAAATTAGAGGTAGTAGGCAGGCGGGAATTTCTTACCTGCCTTGCAGGGTAAAAATTTTCATTGTGGAATAAAAGAAAAATCACTTAAGTGAATCATGGGATTTTATTGTTTGCCTTGCAGGGTAAATAATCCCATTATGAAAGTCAAAACGACTTAAGTGAATCATGGGATTTTCAGGGCTGCCTTACAGGGTAAATAATCCCATTGACATCTGAATTTTAAAAATAGAAATTCTTTATTCCAAAAAGTGCGACCCACCATGGGTGAATAATAAATGCATTAATTTTGACGCCCAGGCTTGTGGAAAAGTCAACAGAGGTAAATGGACAAAAAGAGGTTGAAATTAGAAATTCTAAAATTAAAAAAATATTATTTATTTAATGCAACCCCTTCATGACAAAAAAGTGCGCCCCATTTGGGAGATAAATAATTTTTTTAAAGTATTAATTGATTTAATTAATTCATATTTTTAGTGGCTAAGGTCAAAGCATACTGTGAGGCTTGAGTTAACTGGAAGCAAAAGTCTAAAATTAAATAAATTTAATTTAATTAATGGTAGCCATGAGATTGCACAAAATAGGTGCCCCATTTGAAGAGTAAAGCTTATTAATTAATTGCCAGGAATAGGAAAGGCACTAATTAATTATAGAATTGTGAAGATTATATAATTAGGGGCTGCCATAAGGATGAATTAATTAATTCAAAAGCAAAGAAGTGTAGCCCAGACAAAAAGTGTGCTCCATTTAGAGAGGAATTTTGCTCAAAAGAAGGTTTAATTAATGGTGGAAGGCTTCCAATTTTGACGCATAGGTTGAAGGAGCTTGAATTGTGTCTGAATAATTGTTTGCATAAGTGATATAGGTTCTTAGGTGGAGTTGGTAAAGTTCATGTTTGCTTTACATGCAAACAAAACATCAAATTTTTGTGGTAACAGGCTTGAATTATGCATATTTTTATGATTAAAATCCACTGTTCATGTTCCGGTTGCCCTATTTGTCTAAATTAACTGCAGGAATTCATCACAGGTGCTTTTATAAGAGAAAGGGAGCTTAAATCGATGTCCAATATATTGAACATATCCTCCGAATCTGAAGAATTATCCAAATATGCACCGGTTGTGAAGAATTTCGGCCGAATAAAGAGGAAAAAGAATTATTTAGACAAAGACAGCTTTAGCCATGGCAAAGCGGGATGAAAGAGAGAAGCTCAGCAGAATCATGCAATGTAGCTTCTAAATTTGCTGACATTCGATAGGCATAGATCTAGATCTAGATCTCATAATTGCAAAAGCTTCCGGCACAAAGTCTTCATCCTCTTGTTTCGAACGCAACTTGTGAAGAAGTCAATGCATGGAAAATTCCTTCCAGGATCTTGTGCACGTGCTTCCAATCTTCCAGTTGAAGCCTTCATTAAATTTGCATTCACCTGGAGTGCTTTCCAGAATTTTTAATTGCTCATATGCAATTAAAAATAAAAATCATGATGTTGTCTACGGCCAACATTGCATTGATTCATGTACATGGAGAAGAAGCTACAAAAGCTTCAATGATGAAAGGAGAAGACAAGGGCAAAGGAAAAACACCCGTAAGCAAGTTTCCAAATCCAGCTCGCTTCCAAATCCAGCTTGTTGCCAGATCCAGCCGCTCCCAGATATAGCTTGGTGAGAATCAAGGGCAAAAGAATTAGCTGCATGCAGAATGTGAAAAAAGAACAAGACTGCAGCTTTCCTCTTTCTTCTTCTTTCTCTTATTTCCTCTAACAAAGTAATTGAGCTATCAATTAAATTATAAAACTTAAGTGATTGGTTTAAAAGTCATTACTTGAAGAATTCAACTACTTGGAGATATGTGGCAAACGTGCAAAATATAAGGTTCTATTTTCAGTTGCAAATCATACATGTCATGCAAAGAGGAATTTCAGGAGGGAGATTACCAGTTTGTTTCCTTTCCCACTTCCACATGTGCTCAGTTCAACTAAAAGCTTCCGACTTGTAATTTCCCCTCTACTTTCTATATAGTAGAGGAAGAACCTTCAGGTTAAAGATCAGAATTTGTAAGCAACATTCTGGTGTTCCAGACTTTGTGCTTAAACCTTTGATAGCCACTTGAAGCAAAAGGAAAATAAAGGAGCAGGTTTCCGGAGAACTTTGTGTTATGATGCAATTTGTTTATAGCTTTCTATCTTAGATCTTTCTAATAGACTTTGTGTTATTTTTAGATCTAGATCTGAAGTGTCCTTTGCTTATAATTTTGTGCATGTTGATATCTATTGCTTTCTTTTATGTGCATGCAATCAACTTTGTTATCTATTGATTAGGTTGCACATCTTCCCCATTTCTTCCCATGTGTTTTTTACTATTATTCCCTTCTTCTATAAATATTTCTTTTCTTAAACAACTGATTACTTACTGCAGAGCTCATACAACTATGGTTTATGAGATGAATAGTCAAAGTAAAACCCCCATATAGATACTAGCATATTTTTATGGACAAATCTGACATGGGAGCTTCACCGGTAAATGAGGGAGATTTATCTCATGACTGCCTAGGTTTTCAACTATGCAGAAAATCTACCCAACAGATTGCGATGGGACAAGAATGCATGTAAAGTATGAATCCTGGACAAAACTTCTGAACTCAATGGTCCATGTAATCAGTTCATTGATACAAAGCTTTGGGATTCTTGAGTGTTCTTACCCCATTCCATAGCTTTAGTAACCTTTCAAAGGCCAATCACACCTAGGATGGGAGATTTTATGGATTTGCAACAGTGTAGATACCCAATCATTTTTAAAAGCTTATGATCCCAAAAGTGGCTATTATTATATTAGGATGTAGACACGAGGATGAATTCAAAACAACATTTAAGAATCTATGAGGAGTTCAATATGACAAATTTGTCCCTCCAAATTGAACACATTCCAATGCACTTAGTACTTTTTGACGACATGATGGACATAGGTTACTTATTGAGCCATTTCCACTGTACATTTATGGTTTTTTATTTAGATGCATATGACATGATTTTCAGTGAAACCCTAAAAGAGGAACACATGCATCGCCATTTGCGTTTATTTTTGAAGAATATCCTAAAGAAGAGACTATTTCTAATTAATGTCTCAAATAGTGTGAATTTATGAAAAAAAAGCTATCCCTATAAATTGGGGCATTTGACACTGAAAAAGCAGTCCCCTCTGTTTAAGATTTTATAAGAACAAGGTCAAATTGCAATGACAAGAGAATGGCCAACACCCAATACAATAGGTGAGATAATAATATTTCATTAGACACAACTGCAAGATGTTAAACAAGATAGGATCAGCAGTTAAAAACTCTGAAAATCCTAGTTAGTTTTATGCATGTGTAATAAGCCGTAACGTTGATAATTGTTTACTGTTGCGCATTAAGAAAGAAGTTTGTTTACACACAAGAAGCTAAAAGAAGTCTCTGCTCAATAGTTATCTTGAAGTGAAAATGAAATCATGATTAAGTATTGTAAATACATATTACCAATTGAATTTGCATACTTTAGTAATAGCATGAAGCATTGGAATGTGATAATCTAGACATACCCTGTTCAGGTTCCGGAGTATCGTCATCGAATCGCTTGTTTGTAATGTCACATGGATCTAGTTTCAAAAAAACCTCCTTGCTTAATCCTTAGTGGGAAAACCTTAATAATGTCAAGGAGATGTCACTTTATTGATTCTTATGACTTTGGAATATTTTTGCTTTTTTGTATAGTCTTTTACTGCTCCTATCGTACCCAGAAACTACGTATCTCCTAAGTAGTTTTTCATTTACCTAGATAATCATTCTCTTGTGTTCTCCATCACTATATCATGACCTTACCAACTCTAGATTTCCCATTAACAACCACTCGTGGCATGGCCCTTGATGGATCCTTGCATTTTCCATTTTTCTTTTTTGGTAATTTCATTTACTAAGCTCAAGACCTTATCAAAGTAACAAGGTTCCTATCTCCTTAAGTAGTTGTGCAACCTTTACAGTTCCCTGTGTTCTCCCAATTTTAGTTGGAACTAGTGTTACTCTAGATTGATCCTCCTGAACAACCAATTGTATGAAGATGATTAAGATTTCAAGGAGCTGTATTAATCATGTAATCATCCCACAACAGCTTTATTTTTGGCAATCCTGTAGTTCATTAACCACATTCCTCCCATCTTAGGATGGTTTCGTTGTGCCAATCCCGTAAAAACTCTGTGTAAATAAATTTTATATAAGAGCCTTAAATCATAAGATCAAAGCAATAACTCCTGCTTATGGGAGTATGGATGGTCTCGATTCTGGCCATTGACAAGACACTAAAGCAACTTACAAAACATTGGACTATTCTGCTACAGCTAACCTGCAAATTGATGTAAACAATTCTTCAATGGAGTAAGGATGTCACTACATATCAAAGAGACACTTAGGTAAGAGAAAAAATGCAGGAATGTACTAGTTAAAGTTCCGATACCAAATAAACCTTGCTAAATTACAGAGTTCGTATGGATTTTGTTATGGGATTACTAAAGACACCAGAAAGGTTATGAATTCCATCAATGTAGTTGTAGATGTGTGTGTGAGAAATATGGAACCACTTCACGTGTAGCTTTGCATAATACTTTCAAGTCATTCCCGACTAAGATATGACAGATTTGCACACCAAAATGTTGGTTAGGCTGAATATTTTCTTTCATAGAGAAATTGATCTAAAACAATGGAAAGAATATCAGTTGCAACCATGTGCCTATAAGGTCATAGTTACCATGTGAGAGATATTGAGTCAGCATTATGTTCAAAAGAAGGAACTCAGAAAGACTGGAAGCCAAACAATATTTTCAGTAAGGTCGTCAGTTTAGAAAGGATTCAAACAAATATTAAATAGTATAAACTCGACTGCTTCGGTACAGATGACATACGGGTACAACATATAGGGTACGCTTAAACGGGAAAATATCTCAACAACATACTTTGTGTTCTGTGTGGTGTAGCTTCTTCCACTAAGCGTGTGTGTGATGTGTGTGTGCGTGCGTGCTTCGCGCAACTTGCAGTGTGTGTGATTGTATTCTCATTTTGCAATTTGCGTGCGTGCATGCATGTGGCAAGGTGCGCATGGTAATGTGTGCGCGTGCATAGCGTCTAGCACTTTCGCTGTGCACGTTCATGTGTGTGCATGTGTGTAGTTCAGCTGTGTGGGGTGTCACAAATGTGTGCATGTGTGTGTTTCCTGTGCATGAAAGTGCAAATGTCTGAATTTGAAGAAGCATTTTTTTGGCTTGTTGAAATCTAGCATTTTAGTTGTGTTCTTGGATAATTTTTCATGTAACAAGGTTGTAAAGGTCCAAAAAAGGACTTGAAGTCCTAGTTTTGATATAGGAATTCATGGTATTAGTGTATAATGCAATACTTTGGACTTTAACTTTGAAAAATCATCTTGTTGGTGTAATTTTAGCTTAAAAATTATGGGTGTATAAAGGGTATTAAGAGGTTAGCTCGAGAGAGGAACTGAATTCATAAAGTATATGGATAAAAACGTAACTAAGTTCAAGCATTAAATTCGAGTAAATGAAAGGAAGAGCTCTCCAAGAAGCTCCAAGACAAATATTTCATGTAAAAATAATTATATTTGATAGTGTTTCCAATTGCATATGTGGACGATATGATGCATGCCTTCATTATGAATTGAGAAAACTTATTCTTCTCCCTGAGGTGTGTTATGTAGATGATATTATTGATCAGTTCTTATTTGATTAACTTTGAGTAATGGTTCACTTAATTCTTGTTAATGTTGTTTGACCCTTTCCAAAAATCCAAAAAAGGAAAGAATTACCAAAATAGGAAAGAAACGCTGTCTTTGGCAAGTTTTTTTTGGACGGGTACGGCTGGAAACGTACCCACAGGGGCAGGGTACGGCCCGGGTACGGTAAAGCCATACCTGGACCGTACCCTACCCCTGTGGGTACGTTTCCAGCCGTACCCACAGCATACCGTACCCCGTACCAGTACCTGGTACGTTTCCAGACTAGTACGGGGACCCCCAGGGCGTTTCCTTGCAGTCTAGTTTTTGTTGAATGGAAAGTTGGAAACCATATATTTCAAAGTGTTTGAACTTTATTCTGCAGATTTATTGAATATTGATGTTTAGTTCTCAGGGCTTGTTTCTGAACTCATCCTTGTGTTTTCACCCCGGAGTATAAGTTTATGTCTGATTTCAGAAGTATTCAATATTTTTTCAGCTGTTTTTTTTGTCTTGATTAACCTTCCTGGCTTGGGAACCTCGTATATTTATGTATTGAGTGCCAGATTATGCTATATGGGTCTCAGATTTCATTGAGTCTCATGCCTCATTCAATGGTGACATGACTAGAAGCCTTCGTAACCACACTGCTTTGATAGACATTATGTTTCTAGTTTATTTCCTCCCTGGTTACTTAATTCCTTTATTATCCAAAGTTAACAAGCTGCCCTAAAATTTGAGCATATGCCTGTTAGTGTGCGCGCGGGTGTTATTTTGGTGTGTAAAGGTGACATGATTAGGTACAGTGATTGAATTACACATTGCCAGTTAGGTATTTTAATATTAGTTATTCTCTTTCTTATGAGGCAGCACAAAGCTCAGGGTTCACGTGTGTGTTATTTTGGTATGTAAAGGTGTTATGATTAGGTACAGTGATTGATTTACACATTGCCAGTTAGGTCTTTTAATATAAAATTCTAAATATTCTCTTTCTTATGAGGCAGCACAGAGCTCGGCGTTCACTGTAGATTTTATCGATATATTTTTAAGACTTCATTAGTCTTGTTAAACTGTAATTTTGTCCTCCTCTGATTGACCATAATTTCCATATTAGAGGGTGCTTTCTCATTGTATTATTTCTTAGGTACTAAGGAGTGTTGTTGTAGATCCTAAACCCTACCTATATATGGCTCCCATCAGGGGGACTGGACTGAAGTATTAGTCAAGGGTGATTAGAGACCGTCAACATATCAATATGCCGATAGGCATTCCTACAGTGGCATCCAAGGAGTGTAATGGTGTGAGTTGTTCACTTTTATTCTCAACATTACATTTGACGTCCATTTCACCGTTAATTGGTAATTCATCCTTCAGTTTGACGTCTATTTGACTATCACTTAAATTTTTTTTCCTTTGGAGAAGTCAATCAAAAACCGGCAATGTCTTGGTCATATGGTAGTGTTGGGGCTTGCTTTTTTGTCCTGAATAGAATTTCTCAAGATCAACACAATGGTGCAATTAAATTGATGCTATTTTCCAGTTGTCGCTGGATGGATGCCATTTTAGAAGGTAGTGGAGTTATTATTTATTAAAATGTGGTATGTGAGAAATCCAAGATAAGAACCTTGAGATTGATATCTCTCGGCATATTTTAGATATATATATATATATATATATATATATATATATATATCCACAGTTCAGATGAGATTATGGATTAAATATGTGATCTAAAGATACTTCTCGGGTAGGTCATATAATTTTAAAAAATTAAAATAATTGTGGGTGTCTAATAAAAACTTAAAACATCTGGATCTGTTTAATGAGATTTATCCTTCAAAAAGCAATCCTCTCAAAACTGGTTCTTGGATGTGCTATCTAATTTATTGTTAAGCATGGCTTGCTTCTTCTATGTTCTCATGTCTTTCTTTTGGCAAATAAATACTATTGATATCCATTGTCCTTCTACAGAGACTAATCTATCATTGGTATGTTGTTATTTATTGCTTGTTAATTGATGTATAAATGCATTAGTATGCTGAAAATTTAGAATATTTGCTGGATGTTTGCATGTTAGCAGTTTAACAATAATGTTCCTCGTGGTTCAGGCACTGCGGATGGTTTTGGAAAAAGAGATTTGGCAGCAGATTTCGCCAGAAACCATAAAAACAGTAAATTTAGCAGGCCTTGTGGGTGACGGAGCCCCATTGCTAGTTTCATACCATCTTGGATCATCTAAAGAACTGGATTTGGATTCTGACCACCATTCTGTAGTAGAGGAAAGGAAAGAGTTGCATACTGGGTTTGGTCAGTGGCGTAAACGAGGAAATCCTTTTGGATACAAGAAGTGTCCTACCGTAAGGGATGGAGATAGGAATTTACACGAGGTCTCTGCGCAATCAGTTTCCAATTTGCATGACAAACAGAGGGCAGGCAGTTTGAGTAATGGCACCATTGTAACAGAAGTCCCTGAAAAATTGCATTCTCAAAATGGAGTGAACATAGAGAGAGGGGAGGAGGATGAAAGTGAAGATCTTCTTGCAGATTTTATTGATGAAGATAGCCAACTTCCAAGTCGGGTGTCTAATGTAGCACTTGCACGGACATCATCTTCCAGAAACTGGATACAAGAAGAGATTGAAGGTCTAACCGGATCTTCTTTGACCCTTTTAAGGTGGCTAATTAATCTCGCTTTACAAAAATATTGTACTTGCTTTGTTGTAATCCTTGCTATTATTTTGTTGGTGAAAGAGAAATATCAATTTAAGATCATTAGGACTTATTTGTTGTTAGGCTCACTATCCATCTGATCATGATCGATTATTTATACATAACCCATGCGCCTTGTATTGATTGGTTTTTGTAGATCAATGGATAAGTATGCCAGGCTTATGCAAAAGTTAGAAACAATCAGTATTGAGTTTTTCAAGGTAAACATGGAAACATGCTTTTACAATTTGAATGTTTACAAGTTAATTAACTTATACTCTTCCAGTTTTCAGTTTTTTGATGCTGTGTCTTGAAACTTTCTTTTGCTTCATCAAGATACAACATATCTTTAAGGTACACTGCTGGTTCTGTACTGATGCGATTTTCCAATTACAGGGCATTTGTCAACTTTTTGAGCTTTATTTCTACATTATCTTTAAGACATTTGGTCAGCGTGATGGTTCTGGAAGTAATCGAGGTTCAATGGAATCCCTGAATCGTAAGCAATATTTGTGCCTCAAGAACTTATGATTGATTTCCATAATTGTCTGATATGTCTGATTGATTTCTGGTATTCCTAATTAAGGTGGTGATAATTGTTTTCTTCTTGTTCATGCTGACAGCTCGACTTAGACTAACCTTAGGAAAAATTGCACAAGATTTGCAAGAACAGAGGATTAAAATGCACGGAGGGTCTGTTGTTCCAGTCTCATCTAACTTCTTAAATAACTCATTTTTTCAATTGGATGCTGCTCTGCCAAGTCCTATATATACATCCAATGTGCTTGCACCAAGCAATTTATATGGGCTAAAGGTAATCATTTATCTTGTGTATGATGAATAAGTTATTTTTCGTATGCTAAGCAGTCAAATAAATGCCCTTAGTAAATTAATCTCAGTGTGTTCCACCTTTGATGTGAACAATATGTAAAAGTTTCAGCATTTTTATTCTCTATTTTTTTTTAAAAAGGTCTTAGCATGTGCTGATCTAGTGGAGTTCAAGAATTGTAGTTAGTCTTTTGTACTCAATTGCAGTAATGGATGAGATGCCACATATGCGTAAGAAGAAAGAAATTCTTAACTTGTACAATGAACAATGTCATTATCAGCCTTTGCTCACAAGGCCAAAATGTCTCAAGCTTCAAGGGTATATTGTATTAACAAAAAAAAGTTCATCACCTTAATTGACCGTAGAAGTAGCCATATCATTATCGACACACGCTGCTGAATTATTAGACTCATCCTTCCATTGCTTCAAAATTTGTAGTAAATAATGTAAACGTGGATGGTAGTATGAATAATATCAATCTAGAAATCGCAGTAGAAACCTTCAAAGAAAACTCTGTGCTCACAGTACTTAGTGAATTCAATGTTTGGGTGGGAGGTCATCGATTAAGCACCTGCAATATCTTTCACATGAATTAATTGTTCATTAAATCAACTTTGAGATCTATTGCCAGAATTTTCAGCAAATGGAATTATGAAACATTATTGTCACACCAAAGAACAGCAGCATCTACTATTATTAGCCATTACAAACACTTGGTGACTATACATAATAAAATACAACTAACACACCAACACCAACTTAAACAAGAAAATCACAAGGTATATACATTCCTGTAAGTGGTTCCATGTTCCCAATCTACAAGAAAGATTACATGCTAAATAATCCAGAAAAAACAATTTTGATTTCAAGGAAGGCAGAAAGGTATTTAAGTATTAAAAAAAATCTGATAATGCATTAGCCACCTTTTGAGCCTATATGAATTAGTTGTTATACATTTCATAAAGTGGAACAAATTGCTACATAAAGAAGCATCATGGAGGAACATACCATTTCAATAACACAATTCTCTGTTGATTCTATATACACATCATCTTAAAGAAGGGAGGGCTTCTAATACACCATAATAATTATTAAAAACTATGTTCCACTGAGTTATGTTTAGTGGGGGACTAGGAAATGCAGGGTCGAAAAAAGTAAACACCGAGAAAATCCCCCATTATCATTTAGGAAAAAATGGGATGGTCAAAGCGTCACTTGTACTAAAAATTTAAGAAGATAAAAAATTACAAATTACAAAAGTTTGGTTTCTTTGAAAGAGGGGCAGGTGCTTATAAAACTGAACACCATGCGCTAAATCAATCCATCTGTACTAAATGAAATATCATAAATTATGCAAGATTTAATATAAAGAAAATTTCAATTCATGCATTAAATTGAAAATTACTATATATATTATGCAGCATGTAAAATTAAAAAAGAATTCAAGCATTGCAGTAAATTCAAAATGCTGAATTAAAATAATATATTCTCAAAGTCAAAAATTAGGTGCCTGCAACATTGTAGCTGTATCTCTGAGAAATCAATGGAGAGGAAAATCATAAGAAATTTTAATCCTACGTATTAGCTCATGAACTTTCAACATTTACATGATCGTGCCATTTAAAGTTGAGAATCAACATTGACTGAGAAGTGGAGTTCCGTGGGGATGCAACCCCAGCCCTCTAGGTGACTCAGGGATGTCCCCTGCATTTCGGGGACTTCGGGAACATGGACAAAATGTCCCCTTAATATCCTCAGCTTCTCTGACTTTGAACATGATGTCCATGAGATGCTTTGGCCCATCATGGAGTTTATATATATACACACTCGTAGTCCAGTGCAACTGCAGGGGGGCGGTCCCAGTACAGTACTTTCTGGGTACTGGTATGGTCTGGTTCCCATGCAGGTACGCACGTGGTGTGGAAACAAAACACATGAACCTGGGCATACGCTGGTCTGTTTTTCTGTACCCTGTGCATATCCGGGGTATACCTGGTCAAAAAAATGGTTTTTTAATGTTAAAAAGTCAAAATGGACTCTAGAAAATACTAAAAAATTAAAAAATATACAAAATCCTGAAAGACACTCTCAAACTCTTTTAAAAAAACACATTTACCTCAAATTCCATATTTACCTCTCATTGAACATGAATATAATGAATATGCTGATTTATCTTGGTTTTTGTGTATGCATCGCAACATTTGCACACTGTACTTGTTTTGAGTTCAACCAATGAATATTATGAGATTTGGCATTGAGCTATCAGTATGTTTTGTGGTTATTTAACTTATTTTATTTACTCTATGCATATTCTATGGTTAATTTTGCTTATTTGGCTATAGTTCCTAATGTTTTATAAATTATACATATATTTTTGTATGGCCATACCCAACCATACCCAAACCTGTACCCGTGCCCCTGAAAAAATCACTGTACCGGCATACCAGATGCCCTTACCAGTACCAGGATAGGCTACTTAGTATACAGATAGAGACGTCTAGGCATTCTCATGATGCTTGGTTGACGTCCTAGAGTTCTGTGTATGTCCCGAGTACTTAGTGACATCCACCAGGTGTCACCTTGAGTCTGGGATGCCTTCCAAGTGTCCCAAGGATGTCTTAATGTTCCCAGCAGCATGGTCAACTTTGAAAAAAAACATTGAAAAAACATAAATCATTCAAATTGACCATTCTAATCATTGCACTTTCTGCTCTATGCTTACAGCTTGACACTTTGTCATGGCTCATATCCAATTGTTACGATAATATTTTCATTTTCTCATTTCCAATGTAGACTCTTGTTATAGTTATTTTCATGATAATATAACAATCAGGTATTTCATATTTGTAATTTTCAAACTCTATTTTCATTCTCTAGTGTTCAATGTCATGAATGTTATGTTTATATTTTCAATGCAGCTCTTTAGAATGTTTAATATTTTTAGTTATGAGAATGAAGACTTAAAAGTCAAAACCTATGTCCAGCAATTTTTTTACTGTAGTGGAAACATGTCCCCTCGTCCTGGAAACTCGGAGAAACATAGCTGAGAAATGTCCTGTTTAGAGCTTAGAGTCGATTCAGAGTTCAGAATGCTTTTGATAAATTCTTGCTCCAAGAGCATGTTTTAGAAATCCACCAAATAGTTAAAACAGAAACTAAACGCTGATTTGGATGAGAAAACATTGAGCAAACCAACTTATATATAGATGTAGCTCACCAACCCATACAGATGCAGGTGACCAATCCTCTCAGACACAGCTCATGCAATTCTTCACTAATTGGAGCTGTTTATACAGAACTCAGAAGCAGTGTTAAGTGTTAGGAATTTTCACACCATAGTTGGTGAAGTGATTAGTTAAGTTAGTAGATAGGTTTAAATAGTTATATAAACCTATTTGATAATAATAAGTTGGGTTATAGCACCCACATCTAGGATAGAGATTGTTAGAGGGTTGAGTGCTTGAAGATACCTTATGTATCCTACATAATAGGATCATAACGAATGTGTAATATGTATTAATATTTTTCTTATGTTTTGGATAGAATATCCTGATATGGAGCAAATTTTGGCCATATTTGGCATCAAAGCAGGTTGCCTGTGAGAGCCATTTAGAATAGAACCATTATTTTGTGTGTTTCATTCGATTCTTTGTATTTGTTTCGTGTGATGGGAAGCAATTGTAGTTGTTGGTGATTGTTTATTGTTTGTTGTGACTGTTAACAATAAATAAAGGGAGTCTGATTTGTTGATTACAAGCAACGGCGTGGTAGTTCTAATATGCTAACCAATTGAAGAAATCAAATCTTAACGAGAAATGCACTAGGTATAAGCATAGATGCATTTTTTTGCTTGGCATGTTGAAGGAGAGTTGATTGAAGAAATAATTGATGCTTAAAGCGAAACAAGGATGACCCCTATTATAATTATTGCTTCAAAAGTAGAGAATCTGGGCAGTCAGCTTGAGGAAACCGTGAAAAAGGAGAGGCATTTTAAAGTGCAGTTGTAAAAAAAATTACAGCTGAAAGAGAGTGCGTGGAGTGAGAGGAAGTGGGGTGCAAAACCTGTGCAAAGCAGCAGCAGCAGCATTATACGTCCACACACACACACACACATATACAGATGTGTGTGTGTGTGTGTATCTATATCTATATATGCATGCATGCATGTATGTATCAGCATGTATCAGTGTTACGCGGGGATGCATCCCCTAGATTTTGGTGACGTCCGGAACGTTTCCGGGATGTGGGGACTTGGAGGGGACGTCCCCAATTTTTTTAAATCTTTCAAAAGTTTTATGATGTTTTAACTTTTAAAAAGATGTTATTTTTACCAATAACATCAAATTATAATCTTGAAAGTACCTAAAATACATTAAATATAGTTTAAATCCCTAAATGTCATTGGAAAAGTTAAAATATTGATTAGTTTTTATTTATGATTTGAAAAGCCGCTCCCCTGCTGTCCCCAAAATTTGGAATTTTTTTTTCTGTTCCGGAAATGTCGTCCCTCCGTACCCCCGTCCCCCAGTTCCTGAGACTTAGGTAACTATGGTATGTATGTATGTATATGCATGTGTGTTCGCGCGCGTGCGCGTGGGCGAGTGTGTGTGTGGGCGTGTGTGTGCGTGCGTGTGCACATGTGTGTGCGTGCATGTGTGTGCATGCACGTGTGTGTGCGCGCGTGTGCACATGTGTGTGCGTGCATGTGTGTGCATGCACGTGTGTGTGCGTGTGCGTGTGTGAGCAACTACATGCTAATCTAAAGAAGCACTAATGCAAAAGGATAGAAGGGCATCCATACATAAAAATGTAGCCTGAAGAGGTGTTGAAATCTGTTATAAAGCCATCTTAACAACAACAAAAAGGGTGCTTCATGTTTACTGCAAGTGAGGAAGACAGCCTGGAAAAAGGTGTCCGGGTTATCACATGCTTACATTGGTAATCAGGTGAATGTCTTTATATTTGTTTTTTTTTTTAATTTTGTAGTTTTTGTCCACTTGGGAACATTTTTTAAATAATCAACGTCGTGTTAACAATTCAATTTTGATTTGTAGCAAGGTGAAAGCAAGTGTGTTCAAGCTGACAGGTCCTTGGTTAGAAACTAGCAAAATCTGTTTTGCTTAAAGTAGTAATTGTATAAAGTAATTTGGAGTGAAAACAACTCATGGATCAATCAATGTTAGGAGTTTTTAGTAGATGAATTGGTCATCAATGAATTAATAAATCATTCAAAACAATATTGCAAGAGATCATGTTCAAATCTTGCTAGGTGTCTATTTATTTTTGAAAATCACGCTTTTCAAAGCCTATAGCCATCAAGTTTTTTCTAGTTCTATCTAAGCGTAGTTTTGTAGCTAGTCATTCGGAAGGTTTAAAGGGTCTCTAGGACCTATTGAAGTTAGTTTTTTTTTTTTTTGTTTTGGAGTCTCCTTTATCCATTTTCAAATAAAATATTTATTGCAAGATGCTTTGTAAAGAGATATATGGTGGTTTTTTTGTAATGGAGTCTATTTTTGGGGTACCTGACATCTTTATAGTTTTTTTTTTTTTTTTTGATTGAGAGGGGAAAGCCTATTTCCATAGGGGAGAAAATTTATGGGGAAAACATTGCTAGAATTGGAGTATTTCGCGTAATATTACATGGTCCACATGACCATCAGGATGAAATTTGTTGAGTGAGTCGAGTATTTGAGAATGGAGGATAACTACCACTCATGAGTTTTCCGCTAACTTGGAGACTAGATGATTGCTTTGGTGGAAAACTAGTGTGCAAAAAGATCATAAAGCCGAAGACATGGATCACCTTTGGAGGTGTGTAATACAAAACTAGGGTTTATTACCTAATTTAGTATATTGTGCATTTATGATAATTTAAAACCGGAATAAGTAATCCAAACAATCCTAAATTATGCTACTCTTTCATTTGGTAATAGATTTACAAAAGATAATCAATGAAAGTAGAATTAGGGTTTAGAATTTAGAAATAGAACCTCTCTACCATAGATGATGTGATAGAGTGCTCAGAATGTGCCCAGAAGTAGACTAGAGTGTCATCAAGTTGTATGTAAAATATCAAGATAAGAAACTGTGCACAAGACAAGTTCATTAAAGGGGAAGATAAATTCGTGGCAAATATGTCCCTAGGGCTATGAATCTGTACTCTGAGATGAGTTTGGATTTTGGAACCTCGTTTGCACGTGTCATAATATTTGGAATTTGGGTCCAAACTAGTGTGATGGATTTGTTGTGACTAGTTATTTCTCTTCTTCACTTGAAACACTGACCCTTGTGCCAATGACCTTGAAAAGGGCTTAACGAAATTGGGTTGGACTCACGCCACCAACACCCTCATTGATGTGATGTGTACAACACTACATACCAATACTCCAAAGAGGGATCAAACTGCACATAGTTCTCCCAACTCTATGATGTGACTCATGTGATATAGAAGATAACAATAGAAGATGGAGCCCTTGATCTGGCCATCACACTTGGCAATACACACTTGATACTTAAATTTTGGATCATGCTTGACTTAGGGCAGCAATAAAGATGTATTCATATTTTAAGCAACTTATTGTTGTGACTGTGCCTAAGGAATAGATGCTTCGTTGCTTTGGCTCTTGTCCTCAGAGTAGGTGATATAGAGACTCCCTATATTTCCCTAATAGCTTAGGGTAGATGTGTTTATATAGGCGACCATTCGAATCATTTCCCACTCAACCAAGCCAAAAGTACCACCTAGGTTTGTTGGCTAGATTTTCTACACAACTAAAAACCTAAGCAATCATGAGATAAATCTTCCTCATTTACTGGTGAGGCCCCCGTGTAAGATGTTTATCAATCCGATAAGTATGAATCCTAGTAACTATTTATAGGGGGTTTTACTTTAATTACAAAGCTCATGAACCATAGCTTAGCAATTCTGCAGCAAGTAAGCAGCTGTTTGTGAAGTATTTTTAGAAGGGGGAAATAATGGAATTTGGGAAAAAAGAAAGGAAGATATGTAATTCAACCAATAGTTTTCGTTTGCACGTGTCATAATATTTGGAATTTGGGTCCAAACTAGTGTGATGGATTTGTTGTGACTAGTTATTTCTCTTCTTCATTTGTCAATATGAATGTGTTTTTATCTATCACGGGGTTTTACTTTAACCACTTAGTTCATGAACCATAACTAAGAAGTTCTGCAGCAAGTAAGCAGCTGTTTAAGAAAGGACAATTATAGAAGAAGGAAGTAAAGAAAATACAGAAAAGAAATGGAGAAGATATGCATCCCAATTAGTAGATAGCAGAGCTAATTGCATGCACATAGAAGAAACTTAATAGATATGAACACACAAAATTATAAAACAAAGGTAGCTCTAGATCTAGATCTATAATAACACAAATTTTACTAAGAGATCTAAGATTAAAAGCAAGAAACAAAGTACACCGTGACACAAAGTTCTCCGGGAACCCTGCTCCTTTGTATTCCTCTGCTATAAGTGGCTCTCAGGGGTTTCAGCACAAAGTCTAGAACACAAGATTGCTGCTTACAAATTCTGATTGATCATTAACTCGGAGGTTCTTCTCCTACTTATAGAATGTAGGAGGGAAAGTACAAACAAAAGACTCAAACTGAACTAAAGTAGATGAACAACAAGTAATGATGACATTTGACAATCATCCTCAACTAACTTCTTCTTAAGTGACACATGTATCACTTAACTAATAGAATGGTTCCACATGACTTCAAGTAATGGTTACAAAACCAATAACTTAGAAGTTTTACAATTTCATCCGGGAACATAGAAAATAGAAGAAGAAAGAATAGAAGAAGTCATGCCAGCTGTAATGTTTACATCTTCTTGTTCTGATATTTGATATACTTGTCGAACATATAATTCAGCATCCTTCCATCTGTTTTAGCCACTGCTTCCTTCTCTGTCCTGAACTGCAGCAACCCTTCATTCAACACTTTGCTGCATGCTTCCACCTCTTCCAAACTCGGCCCGAACCTCGCAATGTCTGCCTGCAGCGCCACCAATCTACTGATAGGGAGAAGGGGGGGTGGGAATCATCGTGAAAGGCTTGGTAGCTTTATCAATTCTCTTTTGCACCATCAGAAGAGAACCTTCCAGGGAATCATGCACCTCGTTAGAAACAATCCGCACGTATGAAGTAACACCTCCATCCACTCTTTCCTCAGTGAAAGAAATGATACTGTCTGGTAAATCTGATGTTCTACTCTCAAGCACCTGCATTCTTTTCAGCAAAACTCCTGCAGATCTCCAAACGGAAAGATACTACAAACTCTAGCTGCTTCCCCTTCTCGACTGATACATCCGGTACAATTTGTTCTGCAACCAACACATCTCCCGGCAGCTTGTTGATCTCGGCCAAAATACTCAGGTTACTCTCTGCAACTGTATTCATGCCTTCTATGCTTTCCGTCAGTTGCTTTAGTTGATTTGCTGCATCTTTAATAACCTTTAGGCGGGCTGGCACTTCCCCAAGTTGCACAGAAGCTTGACGAATAATCAGATCCTTCCATTCGTCACTAGCCTTTACTTGATTGCTTGCATCTTCCATTTCCTGCATAAGATGATCACTCCCCTGCTCTGAAATGGGCTGAATGGAAGGTTTAGCAACCTTGGCTATGATCTCACATAATTGAGATATTTGCTTCTGTAGCTCTTCTTTCTCCGCCTTTTCACTGTCAAGCCTAAGGAACAAAGCATCCAGCAACGTTTGCGTGTCCTGCTTCAATCCTTCAGTGGTAGCTTGACCGAGTGGTATTTTGGTCACCGTCAACATCTTCTGCCATGAGCTCCCTCTTCTATCTTTCCTTCCGCCGGAATTGATATCTCAGCAAACTTCTCTCCCGAATCTTTGATGATCAACCTAGAAGTTGCTTTAGCAACTTTAGGCCTTCTGTCTCTTCTGCTCAGATCCTGAAGTAGCTGCAAGTCATGCTCCTCTAAGTTCATCTCTACTCTTGCTTCCGGAACCAACTGCAAAGCTAACCATCCCGAGAAGTTATTTCTCGGGGAGTAAGAAGTCGCTGAGTGCACTACCATCTCCCCGCTCTGCATCCTCTCCGTCAGAAAGTGCCACAGTGTCATGGCTGCCATCTTCTGAAACATCCAAGGACAAAGCTCTTTCGAACTCCGTCATCTGCAACTTCAACATCTCCTCTGGAACGGGGTGCTGAACGAAGTGGCTGCGGAGAGAAAACGAATGTCGCCGGTTTCAATGAAGGCATGGAAGCATCCTGCTGCTGCGTGTGCAATAGTTGGTGATCTTCTGGGTACTGGAGAAGTCGGAGTCAAAGCTATGGTCGTAGAAGTGGTCTTCTCTTTCTCTTGAGATCTTCTGTGTACTTTCAACTTCTCGGACCTTCTGCTGCTTTCTCCTTCATGCTTTCGTTTGAGGGAATCTCTTGCGCCGAAGTTGCCCGTGATTTGATTCATCAATACTTCATCAAGGCAGTATCCCTTCGTTAGCAGCCAGTTCGAAGTATTCACCAACACAGCTCCAGATCTTTCTTCAATTGAATGGCAGCCTCCTATGTTTATCCTGCAGTATAGCTTTATCTCCTCCCATTTGATGGTAAGTGTCAAGTACCATATTCCCATCATCTTTAAGATCCGCAGGTATCCGCGCTAATCCAAAGTCGAACACTTGCTTTGTTGATAGCCTGCTGAAATCTTTCTTTCTAACCTCGTACTCACTTCTGCACTTCATCCAGAAATCTTCTAACGAAGGCACATGTGCGTACTCCTGGGAGATTGTCTTCCTGGCTACTCCAACTGGATCGAAGTTAAGCCGTGCAGGGAAGAACTCTTGCTCATACTCGGATAACATTTGCGCTTCCATCCCTCGAGCTCTGTGAATGCTGATGCAACTGTAATATCCCACAGTGATTGGGAAGAAGCCCGTAGACTTGTGCCATTTCAACTGAAGGTCGTGGTAACTCTACGAGTTGCCTGCTCAGCTCCATGGCGATCAATCTATCACTTGGATACCTGGGCATCTTTATAGGTTCTCTAGAAAAGCCCGTAACCCTGAGGTATGTGAAATCTGCAAACTGGATGAATAAACTGCCAATGTTGGACACTGCTTCCCACGCTTCCTTGCTTACCCTGTGAGTCTTCAAGTCTTTGTCTAGCTTGCAGATGAAATCGTAGAATAAGTCATCGTTGATCACTTTGAAGTCCTTCTCGCACGCAGGTACAGTAAGCTGTGGGTAGCACTCGAAAATGGGGTCCTTGGAAGAACACCACATCTATCCAGCTTGGAAAAGACACCCTGTGAAGCTGCAGCATACACCAAGTACGAAGTCATCTTGAAGCTGAAAGTACGCTTCACGTTCCGAAGTTGCTGCTAATAATTTCCGACCAATTGATTATAGAATCAACCTTGTTGATTTCAATGGTCCTGATGAAAGTATACATCCATGTACGGAAAGTGTAGGCATTCGCTTTGCCATTCAACCTGCATAACAATTTGACCGACATCATCTGCCTCCTGCACCAAATTGGACCGTGGAAGAGTTCTGGGGAACTTTGAAGGGGATCTAGGCTTCTTCATGAACCGGTTGTTTATTATGCTCACGCAATCAGCTCTATGTTTCTCCCATCTACTGTCAGCATCCTGAATGCTAATAGAAGTCACCACCTTTCGCACTGGAATCTTCAGGACAATAAATTGATGAATTCCGCATCCAAACGAATTATTGTCTTTCCCGCAACATCACACACTGATCTGGATGAAGGATGATAAGATCTAGCACACTCCATTACGAACTCTGGCAATTGGGCTGTACATGGGAAAGCTGCAGCTCGGATAATTCCGCTACTTTTGACCGCACGCATGAGTGAAGTCTTTCCAGCGTTGGATCTATCAATCAAATCAGAAAGAGGTTCTGGGCTTAGATCCGTGTCTCCTATGTCTGAAAGTTTGGAAGCAATGCATGAATCCATCGTGCTCTCTTTTTCTTCTCCTTTCGCCATGGATTTGTCTATCTTTGTCTGAATAATTCTTTTTCTTCTAACTTGGCCGGATTTCTTCAATACTGGTGCAGATCTGGACAATTCTTCAGATTCGGAGGATATTTGCAATGTATTGGACATTGATAAAAACTCCTTTTCTTTTATAAAGCACCTGTAATGAATTCCTGCAATTTATTCAGACAAAAATGGCCACCGGAGCACGAATAGTGGAATTTAAATTATAAAAATCTGCACTTTTCAAGCCTGCTGCCCCAAAACTTGGTGTTTAATTTGCACATAAAGAGAGCATGAATCCTCTCAATCAACACCTGAGCTCCTGTAACACCTGTGAAAACAACTATGCAGACAAAGATCAACCTCCTCCAAAGCATGCGCCAAATCTGGAAGCTTTTAGCCTTGTTAGCACTTTGTCTGAACAAAATCCTTCCTCTAATGGGGGCGCACTTTTCCTCCTGGCTGCAATTCTTTACCTTGTGAATTAAATTATTCACCCATATTGCTGCCCATGCTTATATAACCTTCACAATTCTATAATTAATAATTGCCCTAACAATTAAAGGCAATTAATTAATTAAAAATCACGCTTTTCTCTTTTAAAATTAGCATGTTTAAGGATAGCCATCCAATAAATTAAATTAATCCAATTTAATCCTTCACACAGCACTTCACTCAAGCTCCACAGTGTGCTTTGACCATAGCCATTGAAAATAGAAATTAATTTAATGTTTTAATGCCTTAAAAAAACATTAAATAATACCCAAATGGGGCGCACTTTTTGAGAGGAAGAGAGCAGCCATTAAATAAATTAATTTTAATGCATTTAACTCCTTCTTTTTATTCCATCTTTAACTTGTTGACCTCCTCTAAGCTTGGGCGCACTTTTTGAGAAGAAAGATTAATAAAAATAATCAACTTTAATCCTTTTAATCTCTCACCAAAGGGGGGCGCACTTTTTTGCACATGTAATTCTATTTTTAAGAATTTTTTCATAATGGGATTCTTTACCCTGCCAGGCAGGCACCAAAATCCGTGATCCACGTAAGTGATTTTTATAACACGGGGAAAAGTACCCTGCCAGGCAGGTATAAAATTCCCACCCTGCCTGTGGCTTATATTTTTCCCATCGCAGCTTAAATCCTTTGTTTTTCAAAAATGCATCCATCCCCGCAGGGGCTTTTCTGTGCACGACTTCGCTTTTTCCCAGTGATCCAGACCCTCCGATGACGACTTCCTTCGGGCATAATGTGCGTGTATGTTTTCCAGCTGCTCCAGGCAAAAAATCGGGCTTACCCGGCGAGGGAATTGCTCCAGAGAAATTTCACAAAAAACAAAACAGGGCACCACAAAAACATGAAAAATTGCCAAAAGTTACAAATAAAGCCCAAAACTTAAAATAAGTTAAAATCCTTCTGGCACATAGGAATAATAACATATTCGCTCATAATAGAGTTAAAACAGAGCGCAAATAGCCTCATACGGGGCTCAAAATAATTAAATACAAATTTCCCGCAGACAAATCCCGACGACAGAATAAAACAATTTTGGGCATCTGGGGTATTTGGAGAAAAGGGCTAATATGGTTCGTTGGGATTATTTTGACGCAATACAGGAACTTTCAGGCAATAAAAAACAACAAACGCTTCATCCACTTTAGCAATGAATTGTGATCATTTAACCCATAGGCTCTTCCTCTATTTATAGTGTATAAAGGGCAATTACAAATAGGAAGCTTTCAATGAATTGACGCATGTGGAAACTATGAGAAAAGGGAAGACAGATGGCAATCATTTTCTCCTAGACTTTCTCATTGCATAACATGCATGCTTTATAACTGAAAAATAGAACTTTCTATTTTTGTACTGTCTGCCACTTATTTCCAAGTAATTGACTTCTTCCAATAACTTGAAGTAATGGCTTTTAAAGCCAATTACCTAAGTTTTACAATTTTAAATTGTATTACTCAATTACTTTGTCGAGAGAAAGTAAGAGAAAGAAGAAGAAAGAGGAGAAGATATTAGAAGAAAGTTGCAACATTCTCAGTCTTGTTCTTCCTCCATACTCTACATGTTGATCCAACCTGTATTGCACTTTTGCTTCATCCACTTTAGCAATGAATGATCTGGATGATATCTTTGCCTTGAATCTGAGATGTTTTTTCTCGTCCCATATGCGGTTGACTCCTTTGCTTTTGATTCTCACCAAACTGGGTCTGGAAGCAGCTGACTGTGATTTTGCTTGCAAGTGTTGCCTCTGACTTGTCTTCCCCTTTTATCCCTAAAGCTTTTGCAATTTTTCTCCAGTACATGCACCAATAAAATGTTTGCCGTAAACAATTCAAACAAAACTCATCACATTTTATTTTTAAATTGCATATGAGCAATTTTGAATTCTGGAAAGCACTCCAGGTGAAGGCAAATATAAGTAAATTCAATGAAGGCTTCAATTGGAAGATTGGGAGCACATGCACAAGCTTCTAAAGGGAAATTTTGCATGCAATAACTTCCTAACTTTGGCGCCAACCCTTGCTAAAAATAATTAAAAGAAATCAACTTTTAGGCATGGAGTTATGCCAAAATGGGTCACACTTTTTGGCTAGGAATTGTGGAAAAAACATGAGGGCAAGGAAGTGGGAATTTTCACCCTTTCAGGCAGCCCCAAAATTTCCACTTTTCACTTAAGTGACTTGCATTAAATTACAACCTTCCAGGCAACCCCAAAATTTCCACTTTTCACTTGGGTGAATTAACTTGCTTTTGTGGAAAAAACATGAGGGCAAAGAAGTGGAAAAATTCACCCTTCCGGGAAGCCCCAAAATTTCCACTTTTCACTTGGGTGAATTAACTTGCTTGTGTGGAAAAACCATGAGGGCAAGGAAGTGGGAATTTTCAACCTTCCAGGCAGCCCCAAAATTTCCACTTTTCACTTAAGTGACTTGTGTTAAAATACAACCTTCCAGGTAGCCCCATAATTTCCACTTTTCACTTGGGTGAATTAACTTGCTTTTGTGGAAAAAACATAAGGGCAAGGAAGTGGAAAAATTCACCCTTCCAGGAAGCCCCAGAATTTCCACTTTTCACTTGGGTGAATTAACTTACTTTTTTGGAAAAAACATGAGGGCAAGGAAGTGGGAATATTCACCCTTCTAGGCAGCCCCAAAATTTCCACTTTTCACTTAAGTGACTTGACTTATATTGTGGGAAAAAACAATCTGTCGGGAAGCTCCAAATTTCCACCTGCCAGGAAGCTCCAAAATTTCGACCTTGCCGGGAAGCTCTAAAATTTCCCACTTTTCACTTAAGCGATTTGACTTATATGTTGTGCGTGGAAATTTAAGTGAAAGGGCAGCTTTGAAAAATGTGACTTGCACTTGAAATTGACTTCTTACTTTAAGGGCGGTTGCATTTATGACTTTGCACAGAGAAACCAGCCATTTCTAGAAAGTGTGACTTGCTTCCAAGCTGCTTCGTTGAAAACCAACATTTCACAATAGATTTTACTTTTGTCTGAGGCCATGGATGACTTATAAAAACCCTAAGCGGCTGAACTGGTTAAGCGGAACGAAAGAAAAGACCAAGGGGAATTGCCAGACAAACCAAGGAGAAAAACCGAAAACAAACACACAAGAAATAAATAAAAACAAAAAACCTACCAAAAGTTGTAGACAATTGCTCAAAAATAACTTGCCAATTAGTTGGTCTGTAAAACTCTTACCCGCATGAATACTGCACTTAGAGGTGAAATAATACTGGTGTGGAAATCTTTAACGGGGTTTAACTTCAGCACAATCTATTTTTAAAAGAATTTTATTTATCTAATAAATAAATAAATAAAATGTTTTCAGACAAAACCTGGCGAAGAGATAGAGAGAGTTTTAGCATGTGAGGTATTTGTTGAATTTGGCTTTTATGACTCTCTGGGGATACCTTAAAACAATGGGGACAACTGCAAGCAAAACAAACACAAAACAAACACGTTACTTTGAAAAGAACGAATTTTTTAAAAAGGGGTAGTCCCAGATTTCAGGGTAAAATCTCGGGGACACCAAGGTTGACTAAGCTAACTTGTGCACTTGAAAATATAACTGTTTAAAGTGCAGGGGATAGGTTCATATCAGGTGGGACAGGTTCATGGGCAAACCTGCTCTGGGTGTTCAAGGAATCAGTTTTGAGACAAGTGTAGGTTTGTAGAATGTGCAATGATTCCTAATAGGCTGAGCTGGAGAATAACTGAGGTCTAGTGGACGTAAGACATGGGAAAGAGCAAGGGGTGCTTTAATTGGTCATTGTGTATAAATGAGATTAATGTCAAGATAAGTGACAAATCTAATATTTCCAAGTGTTCGGACCCGATTTTGGGTACTACAAAGTGACGATGAAGACTGTAATCCTGCTGTACACAAGATGAGAACAATGTTGTTCAAGTGAGGCTTAGTCCAACCAAAGGATCAATTGAGGTGAGGCCTAGTCCCACTTGAGGATGTAGTGTGGCCAATTACGCTGCTAATGTTGTCCTATGAGGCCAAATGCTTATGGGGAAATGTAGTGAAGCCTAGTCTCAATATTGTTTCTAGGCAAACAGTTGAGTGCGTCCCTTTTCACGTATTGTGTTGTTATGGACAGTTAAGTGTGTCTTTATTCATACAATTGTTGCGAGGCCAATTCCCACAAATAGGTTTGGTGAATGATAGGGTGTCCCCATTCATATGTTTTGTTCGGTAAGGCCATTTCCCATTGAGAAAGTTGCGAAGGCGATTCCCATTACTGATTGTATGTATATCGAACTGGGTGTATATCCCAGTTAATGTACAAAGTTTAATCTCTCATTATTTGAACTATGTAACAAGGAGCAGAATGTTAGGAATTATCACACCATAATTGGTGAAGTGGTTAGTAGATAGATTTAAATTTATTTATACATATTGGATATTAATAAGTCAGGCAAACAGTTAGTGTTGTGGAGGCTTATAACACCCACGTCTAGAATAGAGGTTGTTAAGAGAGTTGAGTGCTTGAATATATGTTATGTATCCTCAATAATAGGATCATAACAAATGCCTAATATGTACAAATATTTTCTTATGTTTTGAAAAGAATATCTTGATACGGAGCAAAGTTTGCCCTCAAGAAGCTCAAGTACTTCACACACAAAAGCAAGAGCTATCTTGATCTTCACACTATCAAGGACATTGGATAACATTTGCAGAAAAATATTTTGAGTGGATGCAAGGGCCATCTCATACTTTGCATAGAATATAGCTATGTTTAGTGTTGGCTATGGTTTTTTTCTAGTTGAGTTTTTAATTTTATTCTTAGTTTTGGTGTAGCCCTTGGGGGCATGGGGCATAGTGGGGCCATCCCCAAATTGTTCCTTGCAAAGGGGACGTCTTCTCTATGTGCCACAATCGTTCTCTCCTAGGGGACATGTTTCCTAGGATCTGATCTCCAAGGATGTGTCAGGATGGAACAAACATTAATAATTATTAGCAAGGGAAAGAGATAATAGTATAAGTAGTCACTTCTATTCGTTAATAATGTAGATTAATCATTTTATTTTATGTTGTGGTTTACAACAGGATGTATTGATAGGAGCCATTGTTTGACTGGGGAGAGCCTTATAGAATTTCATACAACATTGAGGATGTGGGGGGTGAAGTCCAAAGCATTGCCTCCGGTCGACCACACATTTCCTTTTTGTGCATGGCCCATTCCTGAAAAGACACTCCTTTTTAAAGTTTTAGTGTACTTGTTATTCGTTTTCTTCTGCAAGGTCTCCCCGCTTTTGTATATTTTTAATGTTTTGCCATAAGTTAGTATTGAACACTACATTTGCATTAATAAAGTGATGAATGACCTGATGTGTTGCAGTTGTCAATTAAGCAATATTTCAGAACATATTATTTGTGCAGGCACTTTTTGAATGTGATAACAGGGCATTTACTGTCATACACAACTTTTGGCAATACTCTTAAGTATTCTGTTTTTCCAAGTAGAAAATGTTACGGTTTTATAGTCAAAGAGAATAATTATGTTGAAAGAAGTATTAAAAAGAAACTCTTTCGCTTGTAAGGGCTATTTAGAAACCATGTTTCTTTCCAATCATCTATTAGAAAGATTGTTCTTTCTTTCTAATTTATTTAATATTTATATGATGTGTACCCAGTTTTCTTAAATGGCCATAGGTAGATTTTAAATTTAACAAAAGATTATTTGTGAGTTTCTTTGCAGGAAAGCTGTACAGCTGCAGATTCAATTTCTCGTATTGGCCAAATTCTACGCAGGTCAAGAGTGCATCTCCAGTCAATGCTTCCACAGAGTGCTCTAGCATCTCTCGAGGACTTTTATGCTCACATGGTTGGCAATTTCTTGTATTTTTCTTTGCATATTACGGACTTCAGTTAATTTTTGGTTATGAGTTGCATTGGTAATATTCAACTTGTTTACTGTGGTTTAACCACTTGGAATCCGCATCAAGTTTCTAATGGAAAGTTGTGTTGTGAGTAAATTGACACAGGTGGAGTCTGCTTCTGACCTTAAAGAGCACATCTACAGAACAACTGCCCGGTTGCTGCTAAATATTAGTGGGTGAGCTATACATGAAAGTTTTTTAAAAAGTCATTATTAAATCGTAATTTTATCGAATACTACATAAGATATACAAAAGGCGTAGAAATAGAATTCCGCCAAGGCTGGACTTTCAAAAGACTTATTATGTAACAACTACAAGGACTGAGCTTTATAATTAATTACTGAGATGGGACCATGATAGAAGTACTAGATATTAAGTTTCTAACAAAAATCTTCTGTCAGTCTGTCAAATAGATCTGATTAGGCCTGTTAAATAGTCCGTATACTGAGACGGATCAGCAAGGTAAATAAAACTATTAAGTCTGAGCGGTGGCATGTTGATCTTAGTTTCAGGGGGTGTGTATTCTGGTAACAATAGAGCATAAAATATATGCTTAATGTTTGAAATGCAAGAGAGATAAAATATGGGCAGGAGTGACTGCACCTTTAATAGACTCTTGTGGTGTGCTAGTCTCCAGTTCTGCCCGGCTTCCAATATTCAGATGATTTTGGATCAGTTCATGGGCCTCCTTAACATTGGTGTTGATATCAATCAATGTAGGCCTTTTGATAGTTGCCGAGGACAAAAATCAAAGGGACGTATCTTCCTATGCACATACATCATAAATTAATAGACCTAAAGCTTAGGCCCACAGAATTCATCATTTTAAGATTCCCTCTCTTATAGATGATCAAATACTCAGAAATTGCTTGTCAAAGCAGTTTATTGTGAGGGATAGAACTTAAAAGTAGAAATTGCTTGTCAATGATCAATCTATAGAGACTAAAGGATCTCATGTTAGGAGAAAAACATTATATAAGTGATGAATAAGTAATATCTTCAAAGCAAGATCGAAGGACCTAGTATGAGAAATCTGCTTTATCCTTAAACTTTATTATATCACATTTCACCAGCTTCAGCAAGACTACTACTGTATAGGGTCACATAATGAAGTAATACTAGAAAAAATTGACAAATAATTTAGGTTTGTGAAAGTTCAAATTTTTTTTCACAAGGATTAAGAAGGCGTTATTAGCAGTGTTATTCACTTTAGGTTTTGGAAATTGATCTTAACAATGAATTTGTCTTGATCCATATTTCATACCTCAGTTAAGTTTTCTGGACATAAATAAAAAATCCTGTGATGCAAGATACTTATATCTAATTGTGACATTTTTGTTTCCCAGGTATGTGGAACGAATTGCAAATGTCAAATGGGAATTGAAAGAACTTGGAATGGAGCACAACGGGTAGGTAGAATGTAAGTTGATTGCAACATATGATGGTATTTGCAAATTATTCTAAGAGGAATATTGAAATATGAATGATCTGTAAACTCCTAAGAGTGATTGCCTTACTAGAATTTATAAAAATGTAATATGCCATCCTACTCTGATTTTACTTCAAAATGACAATTTAGAATGTTTTAACAACTTAGAATTAGTGTAGTGTGTTGACAGAAGCATAAATAGAACATGCAGAAAAGAAACAGGAATTAACTCAGCCATGAACAACAAACGGAAACTATTAACAACTAAGACACTAGGATTTCGGTTTGGAAAATCTAAAGGTGGGAAAAAACAATTGAAGTGGCGATTTCCCATCTTCCCAATCTTCTTATGGCCAAAAAAAGATTACAAAGAGATCAATAGAACTAGTGCAACAAGTATCTGGCTATTTTGCTCACTTTGTCCCCCTTTGCTTCTTTTCTCCTATAACCAATTGAACACCAAATCTGTCACTCTCACATTGTGATGCCTCAGCTAGATTCATTTATTTTACTTAACATGCCTTAGGAGTGCCCTTTCGTGCACCAAAGGACTCCCACCCATCTTTGAGTCTGAAGAGACAATGTTTACTGCCCTTATTGTATCCGTACAGACTATTCGGGAAAAATTTCCACTTAATGCAGATCACTGGTTTCAAAACATCCACTCTACTTGAAGCGGTGATTTTGCCACCATACAAGAAATGCTCCTTTGGAGCCATTGACTGAAACTTTTTCTCTTATCTGATGATGAAGTGGAGTGATTTTCCTAATCCTTATGGATCATATTGTGCTATGGAAGGCATTGGGTATCACAAAAGCTTTGTGGGGGAGGAGATGCGAGAACAATTCTTCCATTTCATATCTTGCTTGCTTGGTGTCTTTCCCTTGATGGTGACTTGCCAATATTCATGTGGTCCCCTTCGAGTCTCTCCGACTTTCTATGATACCCAAAACAAATTATTCTATAGAGGGTACCAATTGTCCTTCATCTTCTCCATCCAACATGGATCTCTCAAATTTGTGCAAATTTGAACAATTTACTACTAAGTACATCCTCATGATTAGGGAAAGATCAACCCTAAAGAATTTCATTTAATCTACTCTAAGATGGTCGATGACCCATACCATAGAGGTTTGAGCTTCCTAGCTTGTAGTTGAAGTCTTTCCTTGCTCAAATACAACCATAGCTTATCTCCTAGTTTGAGGATATGCTTGTGGGGACCATGTTTATTCTTGTACTTGGCTCGAGTCTTCTCCCATTGTTCTTTCACTCTGAGAGGGATTTGTCTAATCCTCTCAATGAATTTTGTTGCTTGTCAACTCTGAATCTTGTTTCTCAACTTTACTCTACTCCATTGCAACATCAAGTGGGTTAGTAGGCAAGTAACATAAGCATGCTATAAAAGATGACTTGTTTGTGGATGTATATGCTGCCATGTTGTATGAGTGTTGGATATATGCTGAAGGCCCATCCCAACTCCTTGGATACTTGCAGTTGTAATCTCATTGGTGTCCCTAGATTTCACGCTGAAATCTGAGACTACCCCATGTAAAAAAATTTGTACTTTTAAAATAATGCGTCGTTTTGTGTTTTTATTGCCAGAAAGTGTCTGTAATGTGTCGAAATATTCCCAAAGAGTCATATTAGCCAATTTTGCCAAAATACCCAGACGCCCAAAATCGTTATATTCTGTCACTAGGGGTTTACCTGCGGGAAATTTGTATTTAATTATTCTGAGCCCCGTTTAAGGCAAATTGTGCTCCAGTTTAACTCTGTTGTGGTCTTACATGTCAACATTTCATATACCATTAGGGTTTTAACCAGGAATGAATCCTGGGCTTTATCTATGACTTCTAGCAACGTTTTATGTTTTTGGTGTTTTCCCATTTTGTTTTCTATGAAATTTCTCTAGGTCAATTCCTTTGCCGATTTAATCTGATTTCTTGCCTGGAGTATCTGGAGATCACCTATGGACATTATGCCAGAAAGAATTTGTCACAGAAGGTCTGGTTCTCTCTGAAAAGACAAAGTCATGCACGAAAAAGCTTCTTCTGGGTAGGTCACATTTTTGGGAAAAGAGGATTTTAAGTTACAATGGGATTTTTGGTAGCAGAAGGCAGGTGGGAATTTTGTACCTGCCTAGCAGGGTACTTTTTCCCATGGAAGTAACGCCACTTAAGTCACAGTGGGAAAATTAGAGGCAGCAAGCGAGCGGGAATTTCTTACCTGCCTTGTAAGGTGAAAATTCCCATTGTGAAATAAAAGAAAATCACTTAAGGCATTGATGGGATTTTCTTACCTGCCTTGTAGGGTAAATAATCCCATTATGAAAGTCAAACAACTTAAGTGGATCATGGGATTTTTGGAGCTGCGGTGCAAGGTGAATCATCCCATTGAAAATTGGCTTTTAAAAATAGAAATGGCTTATGTCAAAAAGTGCGCCCCCTTTTGGAATAGAGGGACACTTTAATGGTATTAATTAATTAATTCTATTTCTAAATTTGGCGCCCAAGTATGAGGGAAAAGTCAACAAAGAAGAAGAAGATAAAGGGATTTAGAAATAAAATTCTAAAATTAAATAAATATAATTTATTTAATGCAGCCTCTTCATGTCAAAAAGTGCGACCCATAATGAGGAGGAATAATGCTTTTTAAAGTATTAATTGATATAATTAATTCCTATTTTTAGTGGATGAGGTCAAAGCACACTGTGAAGCTTAAGTGGACTGGAAGTAGTGAGCTAAAATTAAATTAATTTAATTTATTTAATGGCAGCCATGAACATGCACAAAATAGGCGCCCCAGTTGAAGAGAAAAGCATGTTAATTAATCAATTAATTGCCAGGAATAAGAGGGGCAATAATTAATTATAGAATGATGAGGGTTGTATAAACATAGGCTGCCATAAGGATGAATTAATTAATTCTTTAGTAAGGAAGTGCAACCCAGACAATTTTGGCGCCCCATTTGAGGAATTTTGCTCAGGTGTGTTCACTGCTGGAAGCTTCAAAATTTGGCACCTAGTTTTGAAGGAGCTTGATTTTTGTCTGAATAATTGTCTGCATAGTGGTACAGGTGCTCAGGTGAAGTTGATAAAATTCATGCTTGTTTTGGATGCAAACAAAACATCAAATTTTTGGGGCAGCAGACTTGATATATGCAGATTTTTATAATTAAAATCCAATGTTCATGTTCTGGTTGCCATCTTTGTCTGAATTAATTGCAGGAATTCATTATAGGTGCTTTATAAGAGAAAGGGAGCTTAAATCAATGTCCAATACATTGAACATATCCTCCAAATCTGAAGAAATATCCAAATCTGCACCGGTTGTGAAGAATTCCGGTCGAATAAAGAGAAAAAGAATTGCTCAGACAAAGACAGATACGGCCATTGCAAAGAGGGATGAAAAAGAAAGCACAGCAGAGTCATGCATCACTTCTAAGTTTGCTAACATTGGAGATACAGATCTAGATCTAGAACCTCTTTCTAAATTGATTGACATATCCAGAGCTGGAAAGACTTCCCTTATGCGTGCAATCAAAAGCAGTGGAATCATTCGAGCTGCAGCATTTCCATTCACATCCCAGTTGCCAGAGTTCATCATGGAGTGTGCTAGGTCTTACCATCCATTATCCAGATCAATTCGAGATGCTGCGGGGAAAACAATAATCCGGTTGGATGCACAGTTCATCAATTATTGTTTGAAGATTCCGGCACGAAAGGTGGTGACTACTATTAGCATACAGGACGCCGACAACATATGGGAAAAGCATAAAGTTGACTGCATGGGTATAATGAACAGCAGATACATGAAGAAGTCCAGATATCCTTCCAAGTTCCCGAGAACTCTTCCACGATCCAATCTGGTACAAGAGGTGGATGATATTGCCAAATTGTTATGCAGGATAAATGGCGAAGCGAACGCTCACAACTTCCGCACATGGATGTATGCTTTCATCAGGACCTTTGAAATTAACAAAGCAGATTCAATAATCAATTGGTCAAAAATCATTAGCGACAACATTGGTGAGCAACTCCGGAACATGAGGCATACTTACAGCTTCAAAATGACTTCGTATGTGGTTTATGTAGCAGTTTCACAAGGGATCTTCTCCAAGCTAGATAGATGTGGTGTTCTTTCCAAGGACCCTATTTTCGAGTGCTACCCACAGCTTACTGTACCTGCATGCAAGAAAGATTACAAGGTGGTCAACGATGGATTCTTCTACAGATTCATTTGCAAGCTAGACAACGATCTAAAGGCCAACAAGGTGAGTAAGGAAGCGTGGGAAGCTGTATCCAGGATTGGTAGTATCTTCATCCAGTTTGCTGATTTTACATACCTCAGGGTCACCGACTTTTCTTGAGAACCGGATTTTGCACATCTTCCTTATTTCTTCCCTGTGTTTTATTATTCCCTTCTTTTAATATTTCCTTTCTTTTGCAACTGCGTACTTGCTGCAAAACTATACAACTATGGTTCATAAGCTACATGTTTAAAGTAAAACCCCCATATAGATACTAGCATATTTTATTGACAAATCTGACACGGGAGCCTCACCGGTAAATGAAGGAGATTTATCTCATGACTGCCTAGGTTTTCAACTATGCAGAAAATATAGCCAACACTCATATTAGTTGTTCCAAAGTCCTATTTACAACTTACGTTTTTCCATCAATTTGAGGATGTAAAGTTGTAGCTAATGCTCCCTAGGGTCGCGCCTCCTGCCCTTTTAGGCTTGTCCCCATACCAGGGACATTTTAGAAACTCGAGGACAGGTGGGAAACGTCCCCTACCCATCCCCAATCTACCAAAAAAATCAAGGATGTCCCAGGAACTCCAAATTTTGAGTAGGGAACGGCAGGGGACGTCTTGACGTCCCCAATACATCCATGGGACTTCTACAAATCCACCGATCGTAATGGGAACATCTGGGTGTCCCCTACATCCCAACAATGTTTTGACTCTTTTTTTTTAAAAAACACGAAGTTAATAAAAAAAAGGAATGTGGGGGGCCACGAGGACCCCCACATTCATTTCTAACTAACCTAAACCTAAAACAAAAAATCAAAACAAAAAAAGAAGCTCATTTTTGTTATTTCTATCTAGAAAGCTGGAAGGAATGTGAATGTCATAAAATATGAAATATGTTGTGATAAAATGTAGGAGGCCAATAAACACAACTAGAGTGTAACATAGTAACTCTATTAAATAGGCACCGTTGTTGATGTCACCTAATTTCAACATGTCTTCAACAAGTTCCTTTCGCAATATGGGAAGATGTTCCCAAACCATTTGCAAGAAAACACTTGGCTTCACTATCTTTTAGAATATTTTCTAGAGATTTAATTTACTCTTATTCAGACCCATTACGCTTAATTAGATATTTTAGATGATAACACCTTTCACATAAAAGTAAAAGCGCATTTAAAATTTCCATATTTTTCTATCAAATTTTAGATTAACCTACCATTAGCATTCCTTTCAGTCTTAAGGACGTAAAACATTCCCAATACTGAAAAATTAGGAAGCCCATATTCCTTAGCAAAAACATGTAGAACTCATATTATGATTACTTGTTTGTAAACCAAAAAATCCACTTTTACTAACCCAAGGAGATGAATCTAAAGCAAACTCAGTTCAGTAAGGAGTGCTACTTTAAAACTTTTCATTATATTGCAATTAAACATGTCTAGAACCTGTATTTCTTTATGAAATTCTTAATTCAATGATAATCAAATGAAGTCTCTCGTCCATAATATATTGTGTATATATAAGTGTATAATGCATATCTGAGGCATACATACTAACACAGATTAGAGTTTTGTTTCACGTTCCTGCAAAACAAACACTTTATTAGTTATAAAAACTATACTCTCTTAAGTGCAATAGACCTGAATGTACATAATCTGGTGATAAGTAACTAAGTGCAGTTTAGAAGAGAGAAAATGAGAGATCCCAAGGGATGCAACTACTTTCAAGTATCGAAAGGGCTTGCCAACCAATTTTAGATATGCCTAAGATCTAAACATTCTTGATAATTCTAAATTCGATGTTCACGCAAAGATAAGGAAGGAATAATAATAACAGGCACAACCATCCAAAAAAAACATAATTCTAATGTCATCCTAAAATAATAATAATAACAAGCACAACCATCCATAGTTCTTATTTTAGGACATCCACATTCCTTCCTTTCAGCTCCAATTTTATGTATTAAGGTTCTATAATGTGTGTGATGAATGTTTTATCAATGTTATAATATAAATATTTGAAATTTCCTATATTTTTTAAATTTTCCCTTATTTTTTAATAGTCCTCCCCTAAAAAAAGGCCTCCAAAAAAATCCGTCCCGGAAACACGTACCCCCGTCCCTTCCTGTCCTCATTCCGGAAACTTGGTGGAACATAGGTTGTATCTCTTTGGAGCCTAGTATCCATCTTGCTCCACAAGGTGGTCCAAAGATTCTCCAAAAATGTGGAATCTATATCTGAAACAATGGACGTAGACAACCCAAAAATCACCCAAACTTTAGAAAAGATTAATTTTTGCTTCGCATTCTTTGATTGTCTTTCAATATGCAATCAAAACACACATTTTGCTGAATCTATCTACAACATATAGACAGCCATGGCCATGCTTAGACATTGGTAAACCTCCCACAAAATCCATAGACATATTTCTAGCATCTTGTACTGCTGGTGTGGTTGTTATGCTAAGACAAACAACTTTAGGATTTGTATCCTCCAATTTTGGGGATGGATAGTCATTAGAATCCTTTACTTCTTTGTGCTGTAGCAAGGTCTTTTGCACACATGACTGTGTTGGAGTGGCTGTGAGTTTTGTGTTTGTTGCACAATTTACCTATTTTAAATGGTTGGTACTTGTCTGAAGCAGGTGTCTTCTTTGGTGCTCACATTGTGTCCCACTTGCCATTCACCTTTGATTCTTCCTCAATGGTCACCATATAGCAATAGGCTTCTTCCATTTCCATAAAATGTGCTAGCTTCAATTTGGTTTGAATGAATGGTCGTAGGCCACTTTCGTACTTGAGAACTATATGATCCCCTGTCTTCAATGAACCCAATTTCCCATATGGGTCATGGAAGGCATTGGAGTAGGCTTGGACAGATTGGTCAAGTTCGTGCCACAGTTTTTGTCGCCAAATGCTGGAAGATGTGTGTGTGTGTGTGTGTGTGTGTGTGTGTGTGTGTGTGTGTGTGTGTGAGAGAGAGAGAGAGAGAGAAAGAATGAAGAAAAACTAGAAGGCGCACAACACACCCTGGGATGTGTGTATCGGTCATATTTATTATGCTGAAATTGATTACATTAGTCGGAAGTGGTTAATAACTAACCATTAGTTAACACCTAAGTAATAGTTAATTAATAACGTTAACAACCTCCCTTGTTGACTTAATTGGAAACTACTCCAAGTTTACCTTGAAATATTACAAACAAAGCGGGACCAAAATGTTTAATTGTTACATTTACAGGGTGCTCTATAGATATTAATCTGAAAATTGCAGTCCTCTAATAGTTTGTTGTTGTCTAGTGTAGAAGCTTCGGTGTAGACAAAAATTGAAAAGGGGAAGCAACATCAAAGTAAATAAGTGGTCATGTGGACATAAGATTAATTAGGTTGTGCTCCAATTATTTGTTAAGTGATTAAATGATTTGTGATGAATCATTATTGGCTGACAACTTCAGCACGACCTCCATAGATCTAAAACCAGAATCTTGGAGATGTTTATAGAATATAATATACCTGGCTCGTGGAGCTTGCTTAGGTCCATACAAGAACCTAATCATTGTGCAACCCAAACGGTCATGCTTAGGTAGCCAAAAATATTCAAGCAATACCATGTAGACCTCCTCATCCAATTCTTCATTCAAGTAAGCACTTTGAGATACTCTCCAAACAAAGTAAATTGCTATGTAGAGAAGCAACTGAAATGTGATCATTGTTGCATTATTTGCAATAGGAATAAAAACCAACTCCATAGTAAGAGAGATAACAATCTTCGTAGTCATGGGAGAAATAGCCATCATTGTCTCCTCATTCATTCCTTCTCGTTCATCTATTCCCTCCTATTGTGAAATCCTTTCAAAACAAGATGAGAAAGTGTCCATACTCTACTAAACTTCGAGCTAGTGCCTATGATTGAGTGGCATAACTGCCATCTCACCATGCACCTCCAGTGCATCCTAGATAGCGGACTTTTCTTCCACAATTAACTGTGCATCTAAGCGAGGAATTTTATCAGCACAAGGCATTTCAATGTCAAACACATTTTGTATTAAGTGAGGAAATTCATCCTCTTGCACATTTTGTATAGGGGTTATTCCCTCCACAACGAGTGCATGTAAGTTGAATGAAGTATGTTAACAAGCCTATGAGGAATTTCATGTTGCAACATATCCGAGATGGCAGAGTTTCCCTCCACACGTGTAATTAAGTTGATTGTAGCAAAGTCAAGAAGCCTATATTGACCACCTTGCCCAATGTGTAAGGAAATTCCCTGATCTTGTTTAACATCCAACAAAATACACTTCTACCCAGATAGATTTACAAAAATATTGACATTTTTTGTTAATTGATGTACAAAGAAGAGATTTTTATGCATGCTAGGAACATACCTGACATTCGTGTATAAGATTTTTTTAGCATTATTTAGGACCATATGAATATCTCGTATCCATTCTATTGCAAGTGACTCCCCCTCAACCAATACAACTAAATTAGAACAATTTTTATTTGTAGGAAATGTTACATACCAGTCCCCTCGACACAAAAAATGTTTGGATGTGCTAGAGTCTATGATCCAACAACTGGTAGCACTATTGTTTGAGCATGATTTTGTGAGAGCATACTCATCCTCAAAATCTTGTTCATTTGCAACTGCTACCACATTTGCCTCATCACATGGCATTTTCTTGTGTTGGGAAAGATCATATGGTCACTTTTGGCAATCTTTTTTGATATCCCCAAACTTATGACAATAATGACATTTCCCCTGATATCTGGAAGATGATTCACTGGGAATTCATTTTCACTTCTCCTTCGACTTAGCAACAAATGCATTCTATACTTGTTCAAAAGTTGACTCACTTGCCAAAGTTTTTCCGTGTTCCTTTTGGAGTAACTAGGATTCGTTGGAATACGTGAACAAGGAAGAATAAAGAAGGCGGATTGCACACTTTGGAGATTGTATGTCCGTCATTTTATTATGCAAAAAATAGTTACAATGCGGTTGATGGTTACAACTAATTATTAGTTAACGTGTAATTGATAACTAATTAAGTAAAGCCTTATATTCTAATACCCCCTCTTAAAGCTTACCCTACAAAAAGAAAAAACAAACATTCTAACAAAACTAGAACTACGTAATCTTTAGAAGCTTTCACTTTGAAAGTAGTGCTTTGACTAGGTAGGGCTCCATCAAGCTGCTTCATGACCTTCGTAAAGGTGTAGTTCCCAAGGTGAAGTCCTGAGTTCCCATTTCACCTCCCCGAACTCCCAAATCACCGATCTCCCAAATTATTGGACAACCATCCACAAGCACCATCACGTTGTCTCATCACCCTCGTAAGGCTATAATTCCCAAGATCCATAGGCTCTCGAACCATCTGAGCAACCATCCATACCAAGCTTCATCTACCGTGTATCCTTTCCTGCCTTCAAAGTTTGGAGCATTTTTTATATTTCGTATTCATCATTGTCCTCACTACCTTTTGCATCTGGTGGGTCTTCAACCATGGCTATATTGGTTGCATTTGATATGCCTTTAACCTTGAGCACATCATTAGCTCGAACATGACAATCCCACGTTGTATGACCTCTTTACTTGCAATAATGACATTCAATCTCCTGTTTATCTTTATTTGACCTTCTACAAAAGTTCTTGGTCCTGAAATAAAATGCACTTTCTTGTTGAGGATCACTTTCTGCATATTCTATAGTTAGTTTTTCTTTAGCTAGAACTGCAATCATATCATCTAGAGATTGAGATTGAATTTGACTGAGGGTAAAAACTACATTTCTATATTTTGGGGACAAATTGTTTAATAGGATAGCTTCGGCATCCTCATCCTCTATGACAACTTTGACTTTTGCTAGTTGTCTAATTAGGGACCTCGGATTGTTGATGTGGCTCAACATAGAGACTCCATCCATTTTGAATTTATAATTGAAGTTTTAGGGAAAATTTGGCATTAACTGTTTTCGCTCCAAATAATTTATTTAGGGCATCCCAAATTTCCTTGGATGATTTTTCTAGGTCTACATGATAAAGTTCAGATTCAAAGAGAGCAAGGCCAATAATAGCTTTCGCTTTGTCATCTCTGCTCAGCTGATCTAATAATTTAGATGTATCAGTGGGTGCTTTCTCTTTCCCATTTACTATGCCCCACAAATTTTTATTCATAAGTTGCATTTGTACTTTCACTTTCCATGTATGAAAATTTAGACCAAAATATTTTTCTACTGGAATTTCCATTCAATAAAATAAATAAGATTGCTTACTACTAAAATGGGTAAACAAAGAATAAAATACTAGTTTTTTTTGCCGCAACTGTGATGTGCAGTATTCCGTGCCTGGCAGATAAAATACAATCTGAAACTTTTTTTGTCATACTCTCAATTTGATTCACGAATGTGTGACTTCCAAGTGTGCCTTTTCAAACACTCATGATTTTCATTTTTTGTATTAATATGACGGTTATTCTCCTGAAATCTGCAAATCACAATTGTATATTTTGTGTTATTCTCCTGAAATTTGCAAATCACGACTGTATATTTGTTCTGGTTTCGTGGTTATTTCATGCTTGAATATTGCGATTGTATTCGCATCTGGTTGTAGGGTTATTTTGTGGCTGTAAAAATGCTGTAAAATCATACTATTTCATGGCTGTTTTGAATGCTTGAATCCTACACACGAAAATGCCCTTCGACCCCTTTTGCTCATGACTGCAATGGATGAAAAATGTGCCCTTGATTTCCTTCGACCCCTTATGCTCGTGACTGCAATGGATGAAAAATGTGCCCTTGATTTCCTTCGACCCCTTATGCTCATGACTGCAATTGATGAAAAATGTGCCCTTGATTTATATACTGGCACAACTGTATACTTTCCTTTAAACGTGCCCTAATAATGCTTCAGAAAAAAATTGCGGCTTTATGAATCTCACGATTTTGTAGTCTTTGTTTTTCCTCTTCTCAAAACCCTCCTTGTGTCTCACTCTGATACTAATGTTGGAATACGTGAACAAGAATAAAGAAGGCGGATTGCACACTCTGGAGATTAAGTGTCCATCATTTTATTATGCAAAAGATAGTTACAATGTGGTTGATGTTACAACCGATTATTAGTTAACGTGTAACTGATAACTAATTAAGTAAAGCATTATATTCTAATAGGAATTGACTTGATCAAAAGTCATTAGATGTAAAGCTTCTACAAAGGACTCATATGAGGGTGTCAAACTATTCAAAACAAGAGCAACCAGGCCATCATTATCATCCACCATTTTTTTGATGGCAACGAGTTGGTCTTAGAGATCTTTTATCTGAAGGTGTCCTGAGAAGGACCCACCCTGATGAATCTTTGCTGAAAATGACAAATTCTTCAATACAAAATTCAGCTTTTCTCCAAAGGCACATACTTGTTCTTCAAAGTGGTCAATAACACACTTGCCTCAGTGGCATTCGAGACCTCGGGCATCAAATCATCTGACACAGACAACTTTAGCAACAATAAGGCCTCTTTATGACGCTTGTCATAATCCACAAAGTTTACAATAGGCCTTCCTTCAATGTCAAGGATGATTTTATTGCAGTTTCGATACTTCGCAACTGTCAAAACTTTGTGATTCTAGACATTGTAACTATGGATAGTCAATTTCTATGCCTTAGGCAAAACCAGATTTTCAATATTGGCCATTATTCACACAATATGAGCTTTGACTTGGAATTCAATGCAACAAGAAACACAAAGTGTGTACAGGACTGATTACCAAAATCTTATATCGAATTACTTACAAATTTCTGCAACTATTCGCCCTGAAGTTTACAAAATTGTGGTTGTAGACTCAAGTCTAGACTGCACACGAATCGTTACTGTAAACTCAGGTTTGGACTATAATCTACTTATGTCTAGCACAAAATTTGGAAATTGCATTTTTGTAGACAATCTGTCTACAAATTCTGATAGCAATTCGACTGACGTTTTGATATCCTTTTAAAATGATTATATTTGTGTCCTCAATGTAGTCCACACAAATACAATCTGTCTACAAATTCTGACTGCAATTCAACTGACATTTTGATCTCCTTTTAAAACATTTGCATATTTGTGTCCTAGATCTAGTCCACACAAATCATCCTCCGAAGAAGTTGTGCCTTATTCTTTGCAAAAACTGCAACTTTAATGCCCTTACTTCTTTCTCCATGCATTCTGTTATTCCTCCTTATAGGTCTTCATATTTCAAATTGAAATATGTTTGTATCAGTGTTCCAGGGAATCACTGAACGAGGGGACGGGGGGACAAGTCTCAAAGATGGGGGGGCAGGGCCTTGGTTTGGGGATCACAGGGGGACGTCGGCACAAATATATATATTACTTGAAAAATTAGTTATAAAAAATGTTTAAGGAACAACAAATTAATCTTTGAAATACTAAAGACATCGCATTGAACAGTGAAAATGTCATATATCAATATATTAATATTTATATTCAAAATGATGATTACATTTAAAATTCAAATACAGTTGGCCAATGGCTCAATGTTATGAGTCTAATCATCCCCAAAGTTTGTAGTTGTGCCAAACTTCTGAATGTCCTCATCACTCGAACTACTAGACTGCTCAAGGTGAAGCTCCTCCAAATTGATGCCAACCAACCCTATTTGTGCCACATCATCATCAATCTGAGATGACTCCTCTGGATCTACATCCCATCAGGCTGTTGGACTCTCCTTGTACGTGTGTTGCGGTCAACGAGACACAAGGTACTATGTACAACTACAAGCTACCCCGCCCTCTTAGAGGTAAGCATGTTCCTATTCATAGAGTGGATGAAGCCATAAGTAGACTAGTTCCTCTCAGAAGCAGAAGAAATAGAAACTTGGGATAGCAAGCGAATAGCTAGGGCGGCTGTCAAAGAATCAAGCCCATGCATAGTCCGCCACAGAATTGGGTCCTTCTATGCCATAGTCTCCCTATCCATCTTGGCCTCTTCTGAATATCCCCGAAGAGGCAAATTTTGTGCACTCCATGCGGATAGTGCTGGCATTTATGGAATTGTACATTTTCTGAACAACCTTCATGAACCCCTTCTTCACCTTTGCATCTTGTATTGAGGTAACTCTGTCAGACATTTGCACATAGCACTTCGGGTTCAATGCATAGGCAGCCATGTGCAAGGTGTTGTTGAGCTTCTCCCATCTCCGATGAATGATTGGTTCAATATGGTCATTGTAGAAATGCAAGGTATGGTCTTTCTCTTGTACAATGGCCTTCATTTGACCAAGCATACTGTCAGTGCACTCATACACCTCTCCAAGGCTAGGTGGATTAGAATCCCCTTATCTAATTACTCTAAAGACTAAAGTAATGAAAGAGCCAATGTATTTTGCATCAGCCCAAAATGTGTCACTTTTCATCACCTCCTTCACCCTCCTCCCTTGAGACTTCAAATTGATCCACCGATTCCACTCTACTATCATGACCATTACTTGCAATGCCTCTTGCAACTCAAGCATCCTCTCCAAGAGAATAAAATACGATGCATATCTAGTCTCTACAGGTTTTAAAAACTCCTTAGAGAAGGTCTTGAAGAGTGCATGTGAAGTGTGGTGGTTGCAGACAAACATTTGCACATCTGTAGCATCATCAACGACCTCTTTTATCCAAGCAATCTTTTTCATGTCCTTGAGTGCATTATTCATGGCATGCACACAATAAGGAGACCACCAAATATGTTTATAGGCTGCCTCAATCAACTTCTTTGTTGCTCCGCATACATGGGCCACATCTATCACAACTTGCACCACAATCTCTAATCTAACCTCCTCAATAGCATCTCTAAGGATTTGGAACTAAAAATCAACATCCTTGGCGTGCCTTGACAATCTATGGCCTTGAAGAAGTAAGGGCCCTTTGTACATGTGACCATGATGATGAGCTGATGCTACCCAATGTTTGTCCACCCATCCATGATTACGCTGCATCCAATAGTGACCCAAGTAGCCTTCATTTTTTCCATTAAAATATTAACCTTGGAATAGTTCTTATCCAAGACTATTATACTCAATTTTGTCTCCCCTGGTTGTACACATGATGGTGTTACTCTTGTTATCTTTGCCATAGTGACCTTAGAATAAGGAGAGAAAACTACACAGAACGGAATCCCACAAGCAAAGAAGAGTTTGTCAATGGCATCATATGCATCATCCTTATTTTGCACATTGAATAATTTTTCCACTGTGTTTGCAGCATCACTGTTACTTGTCATTTTGCATTTCCCCTTAGGCTCTATTGCCCCTAAAGTTGAACTAGATGGATAAATAGGAAGTTGTGCATCATGGAAAGTTCTAGCACTACTAGGAGTAGAACTCATTGGCAAAGTAGTAGATACTGGTAGGGTCTCCTTCTTTATTGCAACCCCACAATTTATTTATTTCCTCCCTTTCTTTTAGTGATAACTTGTCACATGGCCCCACACCTTTACCTCAGACGTGAAGGAGGTGTGCATTAACTCTTGTAATGCCGCCTTGAAATTCAACTTGACAAAAATGACACTTCCACGTCCTAGTGCCACCTGTTGACCCAAGTCTTGCTTGTAGTTTTGTTGCAAACTAACTTAATGGGAATGTCTTCTCGAAGGGACCCTTGGCAAAAGGTTCTAATAACTTTAAAGGGCAATTAAAGTCTCCCAATAGAACTACTTCCCGCAACCCCCCCATAGGCTCTTGATCTCCCTCTTCATCAGTCATGTTGTGAGAAGTAGAACTCATGGTAACACTGCAAGAAATAAAATTTATTGTTTAAAATTAAATTTATTATTTTAATAAATAATAATTTTGTAATGGCTCAAGAAAAAATAATTTCACTTTTGTTTTTCTTACTTCAAGTTGCATGAAGCACAAAAGCAGAGGATACACAAAAGATGTAATTCTAACTTGACTAGCATTATAAAATATTTGAAATTAATTTAATAAATAAAATTTAAAATTTAAATTAGTTAAAACTAAAATATTAAATAATGAATATAAAGTTTACATTTTAAAACTTTAAACTTATAGCTGCTTATAAACACGTTAAACAGAAAGTTGAAAACACTAAAATGCTGATTTTAGGGTTGTGTAACTGCTGTTTTCAAAAACAGCAGTTCAACAACCCTAAAATCAGCATTTTATATAATTTATTGAACCTAAATCGAAAAAAAAAAAAAAAAAAAAACTATGAACTATTAAGGGCCATGGGTCGTGGCTTACCTTGAAGGCTTGATGAACGCGTTGAAAACTTGATACTTGAATGGTTGAGCATTGAAGATTTGTCACTTGCTGCAACTCTCGTTGCTACTTGTTGCTAGTGTTGTCCCTCCTTGCTAATGCTTTCACTCTTGCTTGCTAATGCTATTGCTCTCACTCTTGCTTGCTAATGCTCTCACCATTTCACTCTTGCTTGCTAATTCTTTCACTCTTGCTTTGATTTTTTTATTGTGATTTAGAGTGAGGGTGTAACTCTTATTTATAGTCTTTTTGGAGTGCTTAGGGGGGGTGAGTGGGGCCCATTAAGAATTAGGGTTAGGGTTGGGAGTTTAACTGTATAAAAAAAATGATTTTTTTAAATAACTTTATGGCAATTTATGCTGCCGGGGACGTCTGGGAGTCTTTAGGACATGTTGAGAGACTTCTAGAAGTCTCTAAGACATCCCAAAGGCTCCCAGACGTCCGCAATTTTTGGGGACGTCTTTGAAATGTCCTCTCCTTGAGGGAAACGTTTTGGGGGCATCCCCGTGGCACTAGTGGGTCGGCAGGGGGACGTCCCCTTGGCATCCCCAAGTCTTGGAGACATTCCAAGTCTCTGAGATGACATTTTTTTGGGGGGGGACCCATCCTCGTGGAACACTGGTTTGTATTGAATATCAAAAATCATGATTGGTAATGTTGTAAAGAGGAACTTGAGCCTACACACTCGTGGGTGCTTGCGTCTTCAAAACAAATGATCCCTTTCACGACTATCAAAAATCCTTGCAACTCGCAATTATGTATTTGGCTATATTTTTTCATTTGTGACTGCGACATTGAATCCTCCTTTCGGAATGATGAAAAAACATGATCTTTAAATTGATAAACTGTAACTTGTGTTCCTCTTCATGCCTTAAATTGTGATTTCGATCTTTGTATTCTATGTGGCCCAATTGCAAGGTTCTTACTCTAGTAATCTTCCTATGGGCTGCCTCAAATCTCAAACCTCTTCGTCTTCTTTTGCAGTTTGTACTTGATTAGGGCTTCCTTGAACTCTCCACCTTGTTGTCCGTACCCTGCTCCTAGGGCTTCCTCGAACAATGGTTTTGATACCAATGTTAGAAGATAAGAGAGAGTGAAGAGAAATTAGAAGGCACAAGACACACCTTTGGATATGTGTGTTGATCATATTTATTATGTTGAAAGTGGTTACATCAGTTGGAGGTGCTTAATAACCTATTCGGTCTTTGATCCAAATGTGTATTTGCTTAGTTTGTTATTTCTACTAAGTAGCAGATACGTTTTGGATACGGGTACAGATACAGAGTATCTGATATGCGGATACGGCAAAAAAAATGGCCCCAGATACGACATTGGATATGGCTGTACAATATATATATATAAATTAAAACATATATAAATTCCAGCCTACTAAATAGGAAAAAACCACATTATGCATACAAAAAACAAAACAAGCTAAATAACCACAACAAACTACTCATACATTGATAATTTCATTTGTCCCTACCATATCTAGTTGAGGTGTTTATTACATTTATGATTTATCTGGAGACGTTTTTGACATTTCCGCCTTCATCCACCACGTTAGGAGGTTTAGGGATTTCTTCGATGAGCGGAATAGGTACCCGTATCTCGCTTATTGTTCCTCTATGAGTATTACTCAGGATATGGGACGTTGTTGGTTCTCCGATACTTCAGCTTTGTTGGATTATGTTAGTATTCAGATGGATCATCTTCCCCCCTTTCATTATTCCCTGAATGCTCCCAGTCGCCTTCTACCCACCAAGCAAGTGTTGAATAGGTCCATCAAAGAGGATATTTACAGGTGCTTTATTCAGACTACTTGTGTGAACCCCCATGGCAGCTTGCATCCTAAGATGGCCTTTTATGCAGAGCATTTTCTTGAGATCAATGACGGACTCATCATCTGCCCCCAATACACTTGTCGCCATTGGATGCATGCCCTCCGCATACCCTTGGGTCAGTTTCGGGTGGGCTCCCACAGATTGCGTTGTGAGACGGATCATCATATCGACCACGATGACAGACTTTGTAGGCTCTGTAGCCTCCAGGAGGTTGAGACTGAGGACCATTTCATCTTCCGCTGCCCCATATACTATGAGATCAGGGGACGATTTCATTGCCTCTTCAGAGGGGTTCAAACCCTCCTGGTTTTCTTCAGATATATTGACCAACGGTGCCTTGCCCTCTATATCCGTGAGTCTCTAGAGATCCGGGACCAGATTCTTCACCCACCTCCAAGAGTCATTTCCACGAGACAGATTACTTCTTTCTTTCCAGTTCTACCCGCAGTGGGTGGTACCAAACGGCAGAGCCTCTCTAATCCTATTATTGGGCATAGATCAATTCATTCCCGGCTAGACCTTCACAGCTCCCCCAGTGGCCACCAGCCGGCTCGACAGCATACACGTCTCAGAGGGCAATCCAAATCTACTCGCCTTCCTGGCTGTCGTTCTAATCTTAGATCTCTGTGGGGGAGGGGGCCCTCGCCCCCCTCTTCGAGGAGTCATTCCATCAGTAGCTACTTCTTGTCAACTTTTGAATGTTAGGAGGGATGTGACTACCATTTCTGAGTAGACAGCTCCTTATCAGGCAACACCACCCCCCCCTTCCTTCATTCTCTTCTCCGCTTTCCTTCCCCCATCTGTCTCATTACCCCTGTCTGTAGGTGTTTTGTTTGTTTGGGGTTTGTGCTTGTTCTTCTCTTATTCTCTCTTCTGTTCTCGGGAACTCGTTTTGAGTCTTCCCCACTTGCACTTTGTATATTGTTTGGACTGTAGTCCCATTGATCTACTTCTGTGGTCATTCGTTGGACATTAATATATTTATCTTTATCTTATCATACATACTATTTTTATCCATGTTTATGATGACTTGTATTAAGTACCTTTTGTAGTATAATGGTGTTGTGAAAACTATAATTTCTGCTGTAATGATATATTAAATTTAAACTGTACCTTCTGTAGAATAATGGTGCTGTGAAAACTGTAATTTCTGCTGTAATGATATATTAAATTTAAACTAGAAAAAAAAAGTTTTGGCCTGGAAACGCCAGGATACGGCCAGGCAGGTCCGGATACGGTCTGACGTACCCAACCGTATCCTGGCCGTTTCCGGGCACGTATCCGGGCCGTACCCATACCGGGTACATTCCGTACCGGTACTAGGTGCCGTAGGGGTGCCGTATCAGCTACTTAGTATTTCTATAGTCAATAAATATGCATGGGGCATGCATTTTTTTATGAGACATACCCATAATTAATGTAAGTAATAGTTATTTGTTAGTCTTTAGAGAGGTTAGTTTGGGTGGGATGTTGGTCCGTTGAGCCGTGTGTAACTTTCCATGAAAGCTTATCTAAGCTTGGGGATACACTATAATAAAGTAACAAAGCATTTATTGTACAAAGCTTTCTATTCACAAATAAATAAATGTCATGTAGTTATTCTCTCTCATTTTGCTGTGTTATCAAAGCTATTAGTGGTATCAGAGTCATGGCCATGGGTCCTTGAGGAAGAAGAAATCATGGAAGAGCCATGAAAAAGGACTTGTCTGAACAATGGGACTAATGAGGTTTTGGTTGAGCATGCACAAGAGAAGGAAGAAAAAGAAATGGAGAGCACACTAGTCACTCTTTCTGGTATCCCCAAATACCATGCATTCCGGGTGAAGGGTACCATCCAAGGGCAAAGGGTCATTACTTTGGTTGATAGTGGGGCCACGCATAACTTCATTGATGGAGGCTTGGTAAGAAAAATGGGTTTGGAAACCACAAATTGTAAATCTTTCAAGGTGACTATTGTGGATGGATCCTCTATTCCATGTTCCACAAAAATCTCACAACTTCCCCTCACTCTTGGGAAACACAACGTAATTGTTGATTTCTATGTTGTTGACATTGGTGAGATTGATCTTGTTTTGGTGTGTACAATGGTTGCATTCTTTAGGTGATTTCACTCAAAACTACAAGACCATGGAGCTGAAATTCACCAAAGATGGCAAGGAAATCATCCTAAAAGGCTTGGCAAATGGTGCACCACAAGAAGCATCAATGAAGAGGATGGAAAGGGCATTTAGGAGGAGGGCAAGTTGGTGGGCAGCTAGTTGTTTTATCACAGAGAAATCAGAACAACAGTCTCTCCAAGGTGAGTTACAAGGTATTTTGGACAAGCACTCTCATGTTTTCAATGATTTGCCACATGGGTTACCTCCAAATAGGGGTTTTGAGCACATTATTGAGTTAGAAAAGGGTATTAAGCCCTTTATGATTACTCCATACCGCCACCCAAGAGTCTGCAAGGAGGAAATTGAAAAGACCATTAAAGAATTACTTGATATGGGACACATAACGCCTAGCTCTAGTCCATTTGCATCTTCTGTGGTTTTAGTTAAGAAAAAAGATGGAACTATGAGAATGTGTATTGATTACCGTATGTTGAACAAGAAGACCATAAAAAATAGGTATCCAATACCTAGGATTGATGAATTGCATGAGTTGCATGATGCTACATATTTTTCCAAGATAGATCTCAAATCCAAGTATCATCAAATCAAGGTAAGAGAAGAAGATGTGCACAAGACAACTTTTAGGTGTCATTTTGGGCATTTTGAATTCTTAGTTATGCCCTTTGGATCAACTAATGCACCAGCTACTTTCCAATCATGCATGAATCATGTGGTTTAGGCAAGTATCTAAGGAAGTTTGTGCTAGTATTTTTTGATGATATTCTTGTATATAGCAAGACTTGGGAAGAGCATTTGATGCATTTGGATTTGGTTTTGACTACTTTGGAACAACATTTTTTCTTTGCCAAGAGGTCTAAATGTGAATTTGGTCTTAAGGAGATTTGGTATTTGGGACATGTTATTAGTGCTAATGGTGTGCAAGTGGATAAACAAAAAATTGCAGCGATCAAGGATTGGCCTACTCCCACTTCTCTCACACAATTGAAAGGATTTTGTGGTCTTCGTAGTTATTATAGAAGATTTATGAAGGGTTTCTCACAATTTGCTGCTCCTGTGACAGATTTGACTAAGAAAGGGGCCTTCAAATGGTCCAAAACAGCCCAAGAAGCTTTTGAAAAGATGAAAGAGGTAATGTGTTCTTGCCCGGTACTTGTTGTTCCAGATTTCTCTGTCATTTGTGGTTGAATGTGATGCTTCCAGAGAAGTTATAGGAGCTATTGTAATGTAAAACAAACACCCCATTGCTTTTGAAAGTAGAAAAATGAAAAATCATGAGAGGGGGTATAGTGTGTATGACAAGGAAATGTTAGCAATCATGCATGCTTTGAAAAAGTTTAGACAATATTTGGTATGTGGCAAATTCATTGTTAAATCTGATCATAACAGTTTGAGATTCTTTCTTAATCAAAGGGAATTGAATGACAAGCAACAAAAATGAGTAAGCAAGGTACAAGCCGTTGACTTTGACATTGAATATGTGAAGGGAAAGAATAATATGGTCGCGGGATGCTCTTTCTAGAAGGCCACATGATTTGGGAAAAGAAATGGATCAGCCCCATGTATTCAATTGCTTGAGGACAAGCAATCTTGGGAAGGGAGGATTGTAATGTCCCATTTTCCGGAACATTAATTAAATAAAATATTGAATACCTTTAATCCACCTTTCCCATGGATTAAAGGATAAAAATTGGGAAAATGTCAAAACTCCTTTATTTTTAAATTAAAATATTAATTCTCCTATGCTCTGATAACACTATTTCTTGTTGCTTGTGTTGTCGAAGACAAGAAGGTTGCTCTTTGAGCTTTATAGGTCGCGAGGAACCTAACAAGCTAACAAAGTCGATGACACAACCATCATGAGCGAGTTGCTAGGTATAAGAATTGGTTATGCTATAGTGGCAATTTCGGATAGATAGATATGTGTTGTTTCCTATCCATTTTTTATTTTCTCTTCTTTGATATCATTGATGAGGAGTAGACTAGGTTGTTTTGATTATGATTTTCACTGCAAGGACTTGTCACTTCTTCCTTGATAGGGGGAAGATATTGCATTGGCCTTCAATCAATTGTCGGTAATTGTATGAGTTGACAGGGGAGTCACTAGCACCAATAGTGTTGGTAAAAAGTTCGTTAGTGTTTTTAGGCATCAGGGAGACGTGCCTTACATAGTACTAGATAGTCACTAAGAGGGCTTGAATGTGAGGCCTAATGTGGATGATGTAGTTGAGAAAACCTTTATTGTGCTTATACTGCAATATGAGTATAGAATGGTCAGAGGGAATGTGCATGCTAGCAAGATGTTCATCATTCATGCCGCAACTCGCACGGTAGTGGGCTTCTATGTGAAGCGGCATCAATTGATCAATACCACGATGTACAGTGTGCCAATTTGCAGGTGCGAAATAGACTATTGGATGGATTCATAGTCATATGCACTGGATCATATTTTGTACTCCTTTGGATCAAAGTGAGTTTGTTAGATCGTTTGATCCAAATGTGTTTTTGGTTAGTTTTTTATTTCTATAGGTAATAAATATATATGGGGCATGCATCTCTGTATGAGACACCCCTGTAATTAATCTAAATAATAGTTACTTGTTAGTGATTAGAGAGGTTAGTTTGGGTGGGAAGTCAGAATGTTGGGTCCCGTATAACATCCCATGAAAGCTTATTTAAGCTTGGGAATACATTGTAATAAAGTAATAGGGCATTTATTGTACAAGATTTCTATTCATAAATAAATAAATATTATGCAACTATTAAGTCCGTTTTCCTATGTCATCAAAACTATCATAACTGACCATTAGTTAACACCTAAGGAATAGTTAATAACTTAAACAAATGTAGCGGCTTGATAAACATCTTCAGGAGAGTATTCATCCTTGAAAGCTTAGTTTGGATCAAATCCCCTTTCTAACTGGTCTTTCTCCCACAGAATGTGATTGGCACCACTTTTTGATGGGTGAAAAGACTTTCAGAAGTTAAATCTTGATCTTCTCATTGTCATAAAACTTTAAAATTCATTCATAGAAAAATGGGAATCTAACTGATCTAATCGGTTATCAATTGCATCTGCATTTGTTTTTCCTTCGAACACATGAATGTCTAGATTTAATGAAACCTAGGGGGACTTGACCAGCAAAAACTTTTCTTGATGAGTGGCTCAATGAAATCACCTGTTTGAGGACTTTTGCAAACTGGTTGATCAGAAATTAATGTTGTTTCATGTGTGCTGTGATTTTACTCTTTATGATTGCATGTATCTCGTCTTGCATTGGATTGTCTCTCGCCATTAAAATTTTGCCAAAACAACATCTTAGATAGTCTGAGGGATCCCAATGTTTGATGTCAAGCTTCAAATACTTCGACCATCTTCAATGGAACATGTAAGTTGAATCGCCATGATACCAATGATCTAGTTCCCAAGAGTTCCGGGGGACAACATTCTAGATGTGTTGTATGCATATGTGGAACAAGATTGAATATGATGGAGACTAGAGAAAGTAATAAAATAGAATAGAAAGTGATAATAATTTGTACATTTTGTACATGGCATACTCTTTGAAAAGATGTATGGATGCCTAATTTACAACTATCTTCCAACTGTTTAATGCTACAAATGTATTACTCTTAACAGTAAATTATAGAATAAATATTACTCTTCATTTTTTGACTGTTAAGTGGCTTGGCTACTAGGCGTGTAGTAGGTTGTCAAATGCTTTGGTGTAATACAAGCTCTAGAGGTGCCACTGGACCTATTACAATGTAGCACAGTGTCCATGTTGCCTGGGGGATTTTGGAGGTCCTTTGCAAGTGTTGGTCTGTGCGGCATGTTCCGGGGGACAACATTCTAGATGTGTTGTATGCATATGTGGAACAAGATTGAATATGATGGAGACTAGAGAAAGTAATAAAATAGAATAGAAAGTGATAATAATTTGTGCATTTTGTACATGGCATACTCTTTGAAAAGATGTATGGATGCCTAATTTACAACTATCTTCCAACTATTTGATGCTACAAATGTATTACTCTTAACAGCAAATTATAGAATAAATATTACTCTTCATTTTTTGACTGTCAAGTGGCTTGGCTACTAGGCGTGTAGTAGGTTGTCAAATGCTCTGGTGTAACACAAGCTCTAGAGGTGCCACTGGACCTATTACAATGTAGCACAGTGTCCATGTTGCCCTGGGGGATTTTGGAGGTCCTTTGCAAGTGTGGTCTGTGCGGCATGTTCAGGGGGACAACATTCTAGATGTGTTGTATGCATATGTGGAACAAGATTGAATATGATCGGAGAACTACCGGAGAAAGTATTAAAACTAGAAAGAAAGTGATAATAATTTGTGCATTTTGTACATGCGCATTACTCTTTGAAAGATGATTATTGGACTGCCTACATTTACAACTATCTTCCAACTATTTGATGCTACCAAATGTTAATACTCTTAACAGCTAAATTCTTACGAATAATATTACTCTTCATTTTTGACTGTCAAGTGGCTTGGCTACTAGGCGTGTAGTAGGTTGTCAATGCTCTGGTGTAACACAAGCTCTAGAGGTTGCCACTGACCTATTACAATGAGCACAGTGTCCATGTGCATGGGGGATTTTGGAGGTCCTTTGCCAAGTGTTGGTTTGTGCGGCATGTTTGTGCGGTTGTCAAGTGTTGCAAGGTGCAATGAGAGCTTAGTAGTGCTATGAGGTGTTGTGAGGTTCCACTGGACCTATTACAATGTGGTGTAGTGTCCATGTTGTCTGGGGGATTTTGGAGGTCCTTTGCAAGTGTTGGTCTATGCGGCGTGTTTGTGCGGTGTCACAAGTGTTGCAAGGTGCAATGAGAGCTTAGTAGTGCTATGAGGTGTTGTGAGGTTCCAAAAAAATGGCACAAGGTGTTGCCCTGTGAAAGGAGGTGTCACCCCTCAATCTAGCACTAGCTAAGCCTTTGCAACTCGCGTGCCCTGTGCCTTTCAAGTTGAGCGTATGTTGTTGTCTTTTGAGTTGTATGGTATGTTCCTTGGAATTGTGTAGGAGGCATATGATGCAAGGGGCTGCAAGTTGATGTTCGAAATGCAAATGTTGTGTGGCAAGTTCCCTAGCGTTGCATAGGAAGTGCATGTTGAATGGTGCAGCACAACATGGTTCAAGTGACTAAGGCACTCAAGGTAAAAGCCCTAGACGTCACAACTAAACATGGATCACTTGGGGGCTTCGAGACATCCCCAAGTATCCCTCCTAAAAAGGAAACATCTTTAAGATGCCAAAAACAATTTGAAATGTCCTGGGAACATGACAAAACAATTTACCAAAAAGTATGCGGGGGGGGGGGGGGGATGTCCCATCATTCTCATCCCTAAAATATCCCAAACAGCCCCTAGAGGGCAGCGGACAGCTTCTCATTGTAATGTCCCCAATGGGATAAATTCTGACCCCAACAGGAACAACCACAAATTTGATCTCTAACAGCAAATTCTAAAATAAATACTTAACACAATTACTGCAGATCTAAATTTATTAGGAAAAGTGCGACTTGCTCTAGGAGTTGTTATTCGATAAATTTGACATAAACTAGCTCAACTACTTGTCCAAATCAATCATAAAATTTTATATATGCAAGAACATCAAGAAAATACCACTTTTCTTATCAATAAGAGGACTGAAATTTTAGTATAAATCTGCAGATGAACAATTTAAAGAATTAGCTGAAGATGAAGTTTCCCAAGCCCAAAATATATAAACTAGCTGATTTTGGCCTCTAAAAATATGAGAAAGATGTTGGTGATGAGATCCAGGACAACCGTGCCCTAGAATGTGTCAAACTTCACCCACAAGGGTGTAGATAACCCTAGATTTGGCTGAATTTGAAGGTGGAAATCTGCCCCAACACTTGTGTCTTCAAGCCCTAGCTAGAAACAATATGAATCTACAACTTTTCCCTTCAACACTGCTAGAATTCAGAAATAGAACTTGAAAATCAATGGAAATCCCTGAATAGAGCTTCCTCTCACAGAGGATGAAGAGTTTCGTTATTCAATCCTTGGCAATAGAGGGTTTTCGTCCTATAATGCAAAAACAACCAAGGGTTGTCGCCCTTTGGAGTAAAATTTGAAAGCATGCAAGCTTAGGCCAAATTTAAGAAATTATAAGATGTCAAAAGATGACTTCTCCATGCATGGAAACTTGCTTTTATAAATGTTCATGGTATATTCGCCACACAAAAGGGCCAATCAGCTTTCTTTCACCTTATTTAATATTTTCCCCTTGCTTTATTTTATTTAATATTTTTATCCCCTCCTTGTATGGGTCGCATTTTCTCATTAAGGGGAAATAAAAATAAAGTGACTTTTTCTTTTATTATTTTATCACTAATAAATTATTAAAGTGCTTATAATAAAATTATTATGCACTTTTAATTAACTTATTAGGATCAGTTTCCCTTTTTTTCCATTTCCTTAGCCGTCAGGAAACCAAGAATAGGCTAAGGGTCTTCGAGCTATTATGTTCGAGAAGGGGATATTACACTCATACAAGAAATTCATACCCTAGTTAAGGTGGACACTTCAAGTGCCATGGGTGTTTATTTTGTTTATATGTAGTCACGGTGGTCCCTTGGAGCCTTAGGGATAATACTTGTTCATGAGGGCCACTTGGAGTCTTACAACTAAGAGCTTCATTGAGGCATTCTTAATCCTTAAGAGTATTAAAATATTGACTTGATTAGTATGGCAAAGTTGGCTGGACCATAAATTTATGAGCCTAATTTCCAATTGGATGCTAGCATTAAATGTCTAGGGTCACAAATTGAACTTAAGGGCTGCCACAATAGGTTTGTGACAGAGACACTTCAAATATCACCTTGATAATTAGTAGGATCTTTTATGCATCTTGATTCCATATAATTGAGAAGGGTGCATTGGACACCAGCTCTGTGAATGCTATATTTTATTTCCATTTTGCAGTGTCACAGACAAGATCAGTTGGTAACAATGTTGTTCATAGATGGTTCACATTGAAAACAACATGCAAATAATTAAAAAAAAATCTTCCTTTTGCAATTTTTTGTGAGATAATAAATGCACAGTTAACATTATTCATTTCTTTTGAAACTTTAAGTATAATACGTTGATAAAGAAATTCCACATGTAAAACGTGTATATGCTAATGTTTTTCCTTCCTGTTTAGGTACGTGGATCTGTTGCTTGGAGAATTTAAGTATTATAAAACAAGACTTGCTCATGGAGGCATCTCCAAAGAGGTACGGATTGGCAGTGCCCACTAAATTATTTTTAATGTATATTAATTCCTATTTATAACAGATAGAAGCTGTATCCATATTGTTTTTATGTGTTTTCTTCATCATCAAATGTTATATTTTCTGATCGCACTATCTAAATAGGCTAAATATTCTATTTGGCTCTTTCATTTTGTAGGAATTACATTTTATTAGCATTATACTATGTTATAGTCTAAACAATAGGAAAACTGGTCCTATTTTGATTCTTAAGTATAAAGTTCTGTATCTAGTCATTGATGAAGAATTTAGCATTGGATCTTTGTTTTTTTCATTTTGTCCCTATTCACATGATGGATAACATTTTCGTTTTGCTTTATTCCTCTATTACTTGAGTTTTTCTTATTAAAATTTTTCAAACCACCGTTCTGCTAAGCAGCTAAATCCTATCTTGAGTTATTGAATTTGGATCATGGTTAATTGTGAATTTAATATGGAAATGTAATTATTTGGTACAAGACATCATCAAAGAATTACTTCCATATGATAAGAATTTCTTTAAACCAAGAAAAGAAAGCGAAACCATGGACAGACACTCCAGAAATAAAATGAAAAGCCACAGCAAATAAGAGTGCATTTTTCATTTTTTCATTTTTGTATTTACTTTCAACATGTTTATTGCTGCTTTGTGTAGACGATTTTCTTGATGTAGGTATGCATAAAATATGCAAGGTAACACCAATGATATGGTATGACCACAATTATAAACAAGAAAAGAACACAAAGGGATGAATCATAGTTGTACATGTGTGATACATTCTATTGTATTAGTGATTTATAGAATACTACCAGTAAGCTTCCACTCATCAAAAATTCTTCATGATCACGTAAAACTTATTCTCACAGGCCTGAGAAATCAGGGTTTTAACCTCCAACACACAGTCTTAAACCAAACACAAAGTCTTTAAGAAAAATTTCATCATTTACCTTCTTTATAGGAGCTATACCTCCTAAGTATGACATTATCCACCCTTGATCTAAGTTTAGGACACACATATCTTGTAAAAGCATGAGTAAATCTTCATCATAGTCAATTATCCACTGTAACAGACCTAAGCCCCTTAGGAATTCATGCATGCAATGAATGAGTGTCATAAGAATCTCCTTTCATACCTAGAATGACACCACATTCTTTCATACCGCATGAAGTTAACAAGGAAATGCTAAGATGCTTCATTTCTTTCGTCTCAAGCTACTATATTTACAGTCTTTGAAATTGCTACGGCTTCACCTACAGAAAGAAGGACTAGCATGACCTTATAGCAAGCTTCGGCCTTTTCAATATGGGCCCTATACCATCACCAAACAAGGGAACACTTTCAAGCTTAATCTTCCTTCTTACCTTGGGTTGCACTAGTCTTTATTGCAGAACTCTTGTGCCATTACTTTTCACCTTTGTTGGAGACTTCAAATGTTGCAGAGACTAGCAATTAGAAATGAACCCCAACTATAACACACAACAGAAATGGACAGTGTTACCTGGGACGGGGGGACGGCGGGATGGCGGGACGGGGTTTCCGGGATGGCAAAAAATTTCTAAATTTTGGGGACGGCGGGGGGACGGCTGATTAAAAAATATATAAATATTTAAAATAAAAAGATATAGTGACTAAATTATATAAATAAGCTGAAATAAAACCATTTGAGATTTAAATAAGGTGAAACTTGAACTCATAAACATCAAATACACTATAAAGTCTAATATCAATATGTTAATGTCATAAATTGAAAATTCATAATACATATTTGAATTTTGATTCTTGAATATGAGACAAGCTGAAATTTGAAATTTCATATAACCATTCTAAAATACGATTGATCAAGTAACAATAGCTAATATTCATATCATTAATCTCATAGCCAAATACACCAACAATTGTCTATTGTCAATATTACAAAAAAAGAGGACAACTACAAGTATCAGCCTAAAAATCAGAATCTCCATCTGAAGCAATATCCATGAACTCCTCCTCACTGGGTACTAGTATCCTCGTCCTCAAAGGTAAGCCAATCAATCCTCGCTGCAACAGTGTTGTCCTCTTCAAAACCTGCCTCGGCTCGTCGGGATCTACATCCCACCGTAATGCTGGAGTCTGTTTGTACTCAGGTGTCTTGCGATCTATAAGACGCAAAGCACTGTGTACAGCAACAAGCTTCTCCGCTCTCGCAAAGGTAAGCCTATTCCTCTTAACAGAGTGTAATCCAACCATACGTAGACCAGTTCCTCTCAGAGGCAGAGGAGCTAAGAAACCTGGGAAAGGAGGCGAATGGCAAGTGGTCGCAGCAATCCTGGAAGCCCATACAGTCGCCACCAACTCACTGTTTCTCCTGTGCTAATGCTACCCCCTTCTGTCTTTGCTGATGTTTTGTACCCATCGATTTCGTGAGTCAAGCACTCCATTCTGATCTGTGAAGCCTCTTGTGGAGTGTACATTTTTTAAAAGCCTTCATAAGGCCCTTCTTCACCTCATCATCATCCAATGGGACAACTCTGCCTAGCCTCTGCACATACCATTTGGGATTTAGTGCATACCAGCCATATGAAGAGGAGTGTTCAACTTCTCCCATCTCTGCTGAATAATGGGCTGTATATGTTCATTATAGAACTCCAAAGTGGGGTCCCTCACCCGAATAGCTGCCTTCATTTGCCCAAGCATGCTATCAATGCACTCGTAGATCTCACCAAGATTGGGGCTTGTTAGAATCCCCATATTTGATGACACTAAAACTAGAGCTATAATTGATATGATGTATTTCATATCAACCCAAAATGTTTCCCGCAACACCACTTCCTTCACTCTTTTCCCTTGATCTGTCTTGGACTCACGCCACCTAGTCCAATCCTGTGTCATAATCATAATTTGGCAGGGGCTCCTGCAACTCGGACATCCTCTCCAACAAAATAAAATATGATGCCAAAGAGGGTGACAATGGTTTCAACAATTCATTCTTCGCACAAATTTCGAAAAAAACCGTGCCAAGGATGTGTGGTGCTTGCCTATGAACTTATGCACATCTCTAGCCTCAGTTCACTCATGATTAACCCACTGAATCTTCCCTAGTCTTTTAGTGCATTGTTTCTGGCATGCACACAACATGGAGTCCAAGAAATATGCCATATTCCCGTCCACTAGCTTGATGCTGCTCTGCAAACATCACGCTGCACTGTGATACCTGTACAACTTTGAAGGTTCAACATCCCCCAATGGACCCTTCAAAATCTGAAAACTGAAAAACTCAGGCATTCTTTTCGCTCAAGAGACACTCATGGCTCTCAGAGAAGTACGGTCCATTTGAACGGAGACAATGATATGATGAGAGGGCGGGGTCTAATCTCCGCCCACCCATCATGATAATTGTTGCATCCATGTGACAGCCCATGTCACCGTCATCTCCTCATAACTACAGTAACTGGAATAGTTTCATCCAAGATTGTTGTCCTTGAGTTTGTGTCTCGGAGGCACATAAATTGTTACCGGCTTTGCAACCTTAGCCATAGCTCTTGTATAAGGAGACGCGAGAGCGCATAAATGGAATCCCGGATAGCAAGAAAAATTTCCCAATATGCATCATTCTGCATCTTCCCTGCCGTTGAATCAAACATGTCAATAAATGAATTTGGGGCTGCCCCCACGGCCTTCTCTTCCTCTGCTTTCCACTCTTCTGACACTTCAAAACTAGAACAGCCAGCGAGTATTAGTAACTTTGTCAGTCCTAGAGTGCTAATGGGTAGTAGTCGTAGATCACGAAATTCTGGCACATGCCCGTGGTCTTTTCCATTGAAGTTCTCACCATCTCAGCTCTCTGCTCTATTACTTTGAGTTTTTCTTAGTAAAATTTTTCAAACCACCGTTCTGCTAACACTAAATCCTTATTTGAGGTTATTGAATTGTGATCATGTTAATTGTATTTTAATATGGAATGTAATTATTTGGTACAAGACATCATCAAAGAATACTTCACCATATGATAAGAATTTCTTTAAACCAAGAAAAGAAAGCGAAACCATGGACAGACACTCCAGAAATAAAATGAAAAGCCACAGCAAATTAAGAGTGCATTTTTCCATTTTTTCATTTTGTATTTACTTTCAACATGTTTATTGCTGCTTTGTGTAGACGATTTTCTTGATGTAGGTATGCATAAAATATGCAAGGTAACACCAATGATATGGATGACCACAATTATAAACAAGAAAAGAACACAAAGGGATGAATCATAGTTGTACATGTGTGATACATTCTATGTATTAGTGATTTATAGAATACTACCAGTAAGCTTCCACTCATCAAAAATTCTTCATGATCACTAAAACTTTTCTCCACAGGCCTGAGAAATCAGGGTTTTAAACCTCCAACACACAGTCTTAAACCAAACACAAAGTCTTTAAGAAAAGTTTCATCATTTACCTTCTTTATAGGAGCATACCTCCTAGTATGACATATCCACCCTGATCTAAGTTTAGGACACACATATCTTGTAAAAGCATGAGTAAATCTTCATCATAGTCAATTATCCACTGTAACAGACCTAAGCCCTTAGGAATTCATGCATGCAATGAATGAGTGTCATAAGAATCTCCTTTCATACCTAGAATGACACCACATTCTTTCATACCGCATGAAGTTAACAAGGAAATGCTAAGATGCTTCATTTCTTTCGTCTCAAGCTACTATATTTACAGTCTTTGAAATTGCTACGGCTTCACCTACAGAAAGAAGGACTAGCATGACCTTATAGCAAGCTTCGGCCTTTTCACTATGGGCCCTATACCATCACCAAACAAGGGAACACTTTCAAGCTTAATCTTCCTTCTTACCTTGGGTTGCACTAGTCTTTATTGGCAGAACTCTTGTGCCATTACTTTTCACCTTTGTTGGAGACCTTCAAATGTTGCAGGACTAGCAATTAGAAATGAACACCAACTATAACACACAACAGAATGGACATGTTACCTGGGACGGGGGGGAACGGCGGGATGGGCGGTGACGGGGTTTTCCCGGATGGCAAAAAATTCTAATTTTGGTAACGGCGGGGGACGGCTGATAAAAAATATATAATATTTAAAATAAAAAGATATAGTGAACTAAATATAGAAATAAGCTACATAAAACGTTGAGATTTAAATAAGGTGAAACTTTGAACTCATAAAACATCAAATACACTATAAAGTCTAATCTCAATATGTGAATGTCATAAAGTTGAAAATCATAATACACTATGTGAATTTTGATTCTTGAATGTGAGAACAGCTGAACTTTGAAATTTCATCAATAACCATTCTAGAATACATGGATCAAGTAAACAATACTAATATTCATATCATTAAGCGCATGCCAAATACACCAACCATGTCTATTTTGTCAATATTCACAAAAAAAGAGGACAACACAAGTATCAGCCTAAAATCAGAATCTCCATCTGAAGCAATATCCATGAACTCCTCCTCACTGGGTACTAGTATCCTCGTCCTCAAAGGTAAGCCAATCAATCCTCGCTGCACAGTGTTTGTCCTCTTCAACCTGTCCTCGGCTCGTCGGATCTACATCCCACCGTAATGCTGGAGTCTGTTTGTACTCAGGTGTCTTGCGATCTATAAGACGCAAAGCACTGTGTACAGCAACAAGCTTCTCCGCTCTCGCAAAGGTAAGCCTATTCCTCTTAACAGTAGTGTATCCAACTATACGTAGACCAGTTCCTCTCAGAGCAGAGGAGCTAGAAACCTGGGAAAGGAGGCGAATGGCAAGTGGTCGCAGCAATCCTGGAAGCCCATACAGTCGCCACCAACTCACTGGTTTCTCCTGTGCTAATGCTACCCTGTCTGTCTTTGCTGATGTTTTGTACCCATCGAGTTCAGTGAAGTCAAGCCACTCCATTCTGATCTGTGAAGCCCTCTTGTGGAGTGTACATTTTTTTAAAAGCCTTCAATAAGGCCCTTCTTCACCTCATCATCATCCAATGGGACAACTCTGCCCTAGCCTCTGCACATACCATTTGGGATTTAGTGCATACGCAGCCATATGAAGAGGAGTGTTCAACTTCTCCCATCTCTGCTGAATAATGGGCTGTATATGTTCATTATAGAACTCCAAAGTGGGGGTCCACTCACCCGAATAGCTGCCTTCATTTGCCCAAGCATGCTATCAATGCACTCGTAGATCTCACCAAGATTGGGGCTGTTAGAATCCCCATATTTGATGACACTAAAAACTAGAGCTTATAATTGATATGATGTATTTCATATCAACCCAAAATGTTTCCCGAACACCACTTCCTTCACTCTTTCCCTTGATCTGTCTTGGACTCACGCCACCTAGTCCAATCCTGTGTCATAATCATAATTTGCCAGGGGCTCCTGCAACTCGGACATCCTCTCCAACAAAATAAAATAGGATGCAAAGCAGGTGTCCAATTGGTTTCAAAAATTCCTTCTTCGAAAAATTCGAAAAAGTGCCAATGATGTGTGGTGATTGCATATGAACTTCTGCACATCTCTAGCATCAGTCACTATCTGATTAACCCCACTGAATCTTCCCTATGTCTTTTAGTGCATTGTTCATGGCATGCACACAAACATGGAGTCCAATAAATATGCCTATATTCCCGCTCCACTAGCTTGCCTGCTGCTCTGCACACATAAGCTGCATCTGTGATAACCTGTACAACATTTGAAGGTCCAACCTCCTCAATGGCATCCTTCAAAATCTGAAACTGAAACTCAGCATCTTTTCGCTTCCCAGAACAATCAATTGCTCTCAAGAAGTACGGTCCATTTTGCAAGAGGACAATGATATTGATGAGAGGACGGTGTCTAATATCCGCCCACCCATCCATGATAATGTTGCATCCATGTGACACCCATGTCACCTTCATCTCCTCCATCAATACATTAACCTTGGAATAGTTTCTATCCAAGATTGTTGTCCTGAGTTTTGTGTCTCTAGGAGGCACATAACTTGTACCTGCTTTTGCAACCTTAGCCATAGCCTCCTTGTAATAAGGAGAGCGAGCAGCATTAAATGGAATCCCAGTAGCATAGAAAAATTTCCCAATAGCATCATCTGCATCTTCCCTTGCCTTTGAATCAAACATGTCAATAACTGAATTTGGGGCTGCCCCCACGGCCTTTCTCTTCCCTCTGCTTTCCACTTCTGACACTTCAAAACTAGAACCAGCCAGAGTATTAGTAACTTTGTCAGTCCTATGAGTGCTCAATGGAGTAGTAGCCGTAGAATCACGAACTTCTGGCACATTGCCCGTGGTATTTCCATTGAAGATTCTCACCATCTCAGCTCTCTGCTCTAGTGAAAGACCCTTACAAGTGCCAACCCCCCTTCCTGTAAGATGCAACAAGTGTGCATTGGTCCTAGTGATACTACCATGCCAAGTCAGTGCACATATGTTGCACTTCCATACTTTGCTCCCCCCTCCAGACTTGGGGTTATCAATTATTTGGGCAAATTGTTGCAATGGCTTCTTCTTATCAAATGGTCCAATGGCAAATTTGGACAACATTTGAGAGGGGCAATTGGTAGCACTACCAGCTGAACTACAGTTGCCGTTGCCACTACATTTTGTGCCCCTTCTTCACTCTCCCCCATTGTGGCATCACCAACTCTTCCACGGCCACCTATCTCAACTTCCCGTTCAACCCTCTCCTGCTCTGATTCATACTCATACTCAGTCTCAGTAGAAGAACTCATGGTGATGATTGCTGCAATGAATTAAAAGCAACCATAACTATATGATTGATTGATTATGTAATGAATTAATTTAAAAAAAAACGTAGCCATTTAAATTTTAAATTTTACAACCAAACCCTAGCCTCTAGGGCCTATGCAAGATGCATTTTTTTAAATCCCACAAACTATATGCATGATTGCATTATGAATGTAGATGCAAATGCTAAAAAACAACCCCTAAAAAATGCAAAAATAATATAAATTTTAAACTAGAAATAAAAATGTAATTAAAAAAAAAATGTAACCATTTACATTGTAGTTAGTATAACCAAACCCTATGCAATTGCAATATGCATTTTTAAAAATCCTACAAACTATATGGCATATGCATGATTACATTGTGAATGTAGATGCAAATGCTAAAAAACAGCCCCTAACAAATGCAAATATAATCTAGATTCTAAATTTTTTTTAAAAAAAACTTTAACATGTATTGTAAGCAAATAAAATTATAAATACCTCTTGCTCCCTCTTGCTCTTGCTCTTGCTCTTGCTCTTCCTCTTGCCCTTGCTCTCACTCTTGCTCTTCCTCTTGCTCTTGCTCTTGCTCTCACTCTTGCTCTTGCTCTTGCTTGGTGTGAATATGAAATGAGCCCATATTGTAAATTTATAACATAAAATAGCACTTTTAGGGTTAGGTTAGGAATGTCACTTTTATGTTATTAGACATATACAATAAAAAAAAAAGGTGTTTTAATCTATTAAAAGTCTGTTTTTTTTTTTTTAAATGTGTAGAAGCCGCGGGGGACGACGTCCCCGCCGTCCCCCAGCCGTCCCCAACGTCTTCGGGACGTTTCTGTCCCTCTTCCACCGTCCCCAGGGCGTTTCGCCCTCTCCCGCCAAAAAAGGAAATGTGGGGGAAACGTTTCCCCCATGTCCCCGCGTCCCCAGGGCGTTCGGGACGTCCTGGACGTGTAGAAAAGGGGGGGGACGCGTCCCCGCGTAACACTGGAAATGGATCAAGTCATGGATACAGGGTCAAACAAACAACACAAGAAGAGATCTCTCTCTTTCAGATCGTAAAACCAAGTCAAGTACCTTCCCAAGAAGAATGGTTGCAAATTTCCCACGATTATCCATGTTTTCTTCTCCAATTGCACCCAATGGGGACCAATTCTCTTCAAGGAGGAGCAGCTGATCTAGGAGGTTTTGAGACTTCAAATGATTTGCAACACCATGACATCGCTTTATGTCATGTGTTGACTTCACAACTAGGCTTCACCATCATAACATGTACATGTGTGCATACCGCAAGGTCCTGATTCCTCTACGATGCCACACAACTTCTGCAATGTCAGTAATTTACTATGCAACTCTAGAGTAACGTCAACTAAAGATGATGGACTGATGATTAGTTACGCAACGGTTACTAAAAATTGTAATAGTCCAACCGATGCTTCATCTTCATATCTATTAACACATGCTTGTATTGTTTGAAAGTACTAATAAACATAAAGAATAAGTAGTACATAGAAATCCTACATCCAATCTCTCAGATCTTGTACAGGACTTTGCATGGTACAATTTTACAATTATAGCTTTGCATATGGTGTCAATTTTCTTCCTTGCTCTTTTCTTTGTTTCGTAGCACTTTGATATTTCTTTGGCCTTTATCATCCATTATATGTTTTTCACAATAACACATCTAGACCCTAAAGTGTTGTTTACCAAGTCTCCCTTGGGTCCATAGTTACCTAAGTCTTGGGGACGGGGGTACGGAGGGACAGGGTTTCCGGGACAGCAAAAAAAAAATTCAAATTTTGGGGACGGCAGGGGGACAACTTTTAAAATAATACATAAAAATTAATATTTCAATATTTTAACTTTTTCCAATGACATTTATGGATTTAAACTGTATTTAGTGTATTTTAGGTACTTTCAAGATTGTAATTTGATGGTCTTGGTAAAAATAACATCTTTTTAAAAGTTAAAACATCATAAAACTTTAAGAGTGAACAAAAATTAAATTTGATAGATCGTATCAATATTAAAAGATATCGACATCAAGTCACATCCCTCATAATTCTAATCCCTGGGATTTAGAAGTGTGCAATTTGCCAAATTAAGTCAAGTCTCCCTCATCTTAACAAGAAACATTAAGTGTCCTTTAGTTATTAGGGTTTTGCACTGTTTTGCTGTGTTAATTTTTCAACTTTTGGAGTTATTTTTAACAATCTTATCTGCAATCATGACCAAATTTTCGAGTCCTATTGAACTATTTGTTCGGTCCAAGAGATTCTCATATAAAGATTCCTAACGAGCTAAGAAGTCGGTTCATCCGCCCCCAACCTCGAACCCAACCTGGGTACATACCCAAGACGTGGTACAGGTACAGTACCCCTTACATATGTCTAGGGTACGTCCTAAATGTACAAGAACACCCGGGTATGTTTGCAGACGTACCCGAGGAGTAACCACGGTTAAAAACGAATTTTTGCTTTTTTTTTTTTGGGTTTTTCAATCAAAAATCAACATAAAAAACACAAAAAAATTAATAAAAACTAATTCTTACCCTAAAAAGTAACTCAAACACCAAAAACAAAGATAAAAGACCACAAAACACAAGCAAAACACAAATGCAAAAACTATCCCGAGGATGTTGACCTGATTTCTTCCCTTTCACACCACTCATTGTTTGAAATTGACTCTCCTAGGAGGCATAGTATAGTTGGCAGGAGTGGTGGAGCTAGCGGGAGTGGTAGTCCTTGTGGTTCTAGTGCACCATGTGATGTTGATATTGATGCTCTTGATGAAGAGCAAGATGACTAGGAATATTAATTTTGATGTAATTAATTATAATCAGCACATAACATTTGAGATATTTGATTATCATGACATTTGGCATTCAGATAATAATTTCATTTTTGTGGTAATTTTGTTTTTTATATGCATACTATATGATTAGTGTCTCTAATTTCTGATTTATTACGCTATAATTTCTATATTTTTATTTTTTGTATGGACGTACCCAAGGCAAAAAAAAAAATTGCCATACCCATACTCGAATTGCACCCAAACCAGCTACTTAGCTAAAGAGCGTAAGAGTGATGATAAATGAGCAGAAATGCCTTCCATGAGATTTTATAACCTTCCTATGGATTATTTCAGTGGCCAGTTGTACCCAATAGATAGGGGTTAGCACCCTACACAAGCTACCATGTTAAATTGCATTAGTGGTGGCTCTCTGTATGGTCCATCTTCTGTTATTTGATTGGAAACTGATTGCCTTTCGGTAATTTTTGTGGGTTTTCCAGCCCATTAGAGGTGTTTGCTTTTCATTGTGCCATTTTAATTAGACCCATACTGTGATGCGTGATATGGCAAACAGATTGGCTACACGTGGGCACGCTAAATATTCTTTTGCAAATCTATAGGCAATAAATTGTGGGATTTTACCAATGATACTATGTATGTACCTAGTGTAAAGCTTTTCTCCTAGTATGCCCCTATTAGTGTCCTCTTTGTTGTAGCTGACTAGTTGGCTTTCTTCCTGGTAATAATTGATTTTTCTACTTCCAATTTAAACCATGTGTCAAGCTGGGAGACACTAAAACAATTTGAGCCGTCAACTTAGATTTGCAGGAATAAGTTTCTACGACAATCTATGCTTATAGAACTCATAAAATATTTTAATTCCAAGCATCAATTGGATACCATGGTAAATCATTACCAGCTCTTGGTTGTATGAGGTTGTTCAAAACAAACACCAAATATAAGCAGTTGTAAGTAGTTTTCTTTAATATTCATTACCGAATAATATAATTTGATATGTATAAGTGTATATAACCCTAAAAAAATGCATGACACTAAACATAATGTTCTATGCTTCAAAGCATAAACCCTGCAAATATTATGCAACCAAGATCACTTTAGGTATAAAAAACTTCACATGTAATCAAGATCAACGCAATTATAATAATTTAAAAGGGAAGCTAAACAAATTAACAAAAGGTTCACAACTGTATATCCCTATTGATGTAGAGCAGCATACATAATTGCATAGAGTGTGCATCCAAGTGACCAGATATCTGTCTTCTCATCAATGTCTGAATAGCTTGGACAGTCCCATAATTCAGGAGCTCGGTAAGGTGCTGAACAATGCTCGGCTGCCCATTCCTGCAAAACATGCATTTAAAAACTCTCATGAGTAAGCGATGATAGAAAATATTAATCCAAAAAAAGGGAGCATGTTTTTCTCTAGGAGATTATAATGCTTTACTCGTGAAAAGAAAAGCACATAAACTATGTCTGCAATGGCCCAAGAAGACAATAAATTTGCATATAGGCATTGTATTTGAAAGAAAAGCCTGGAAAAACATGGGCTAGTCAGTTGGATCTTTCGATTAGTTTCTTTGTTTGATTAATGAACCCACCTGTCCACTACTGTCCTTCAATTTCAGTAATCCAAAATGATTTTGAAGTTGTTGAACCCATAGTTACCTAAGACTCCGGGACGGCGGGACGGCGGGATGGAGTTTCCAAGACGGCAAAAAAAAATCCAAAATTTCGGGACAGCAGGGGGACAGCTATTAAATTAATATATAAAATTACAAGTATTAAAAATATACAGATAAATTTTGGAAATTTTATGAATAGCAGTTCATTTTTTATATATCAGTCCACCATGTACATACACTCCACCATGTGCATACAGTCCACGTCGAGACATGCATATTAAAAAGTAAAAACTCGGCAACATACATACAGTTGTACTAATGTTATGTGTTCATATAACTTTTAATATAACTATGTATGCTGTTGCTTTTCATAGTATGTTGTGACAGTCTACCATGTGCATTTGTGCTCGAAAATTTCTGTATTCATATATCACAGTCCACCAGTAAATGTTATTAAAGAGAAAACAACAAAGAAATTAATTTTTAAAAATTAGTTTTAAAAAAAACAAAAGTCCCCTTATATTCAGGGACGTCCGGGGACATCCCCCTTTTTTCTTGCCCTTTAGGAAAGAGGGGGGGGGGGGGCCGCCGCCGTCCCAGAACGTCCAAGACATCTGGATTTTAGGGGGGATGCGTCCCTGTGTAACACTGGTATAGTGAGAGATATTTTTATATCCCATGAATAAGTAAGCTTTTGTGGGACCAAAAGCCACCCAAAAATGGAAGGTATGATCTGTAAGGATCCATCGAATTTATTAAAAACTCCATTACACTCCAAGGACATGTCAGGCTTGATAAAATAAAGGACAGTTGATGAGTGGAAATGTTGCGCATTGTTACTCCTAACAAAAACACTGTCTAGTTCATCAAAGTGAAACAGATGGCATACTTCATCAGAAGGAAAATCTGAACGCATATAAGAATTCCTCTTGAAAAATTATACACTTTAAAAAATCGACACTGGATTTTGAGTTTGTATGCAAAAGTTATGGCCTCTGCAAATTCTAGGAATTTCTAGTGCTATAAAACTGCTGATTAAAATAGGTGGCAGATGAGTAACTTCTAGTCTGCGTAAAATGACGGTTTTACAGCCCTTAGGGGTAGTTTTGTAACCATTGGCGTGGTTTTGCAACCACCAGTCTGTCCAAAGAAATGGTTTCACTTGCATCAGCTGAACAGTCATAGTAACAGCAGGAAATAATTGATATTCTCATTCTGGGTGTTTCAAGAACCTTTGGGCTCTGAAGGGACATCCCTAGAATGCATAAAGATCATGTGCTAAGGAATTGCCATCAGGGATCATGGATCAATGTCCAGTGAAGTGTAGGAGTGAATTGGTGATTGTATGAGAGTAGCAGTGTGTCATTATCTGTTCATGGCTGTAACTACTCCGTGCTCCTTGTAATTTTTTCCGTAGCAACATTAGGAAGATAAGAGACATCAGAGAGTGAGATGTATGAAATCTTTGTATTGCCTCATTACTCATTGGAAAGGAGAGGAAGATGTGTAGTTGCCACTTCCAGTTGGTTTTCCCGACACTTGTGTTTTCAGATTAAACTTCTGTGTTGTGTCGTTTGTTTCCATTTTTTTCTTGCTGTGTATGGTTTACAAATATTGCACCCTTGTTAATGTGCATTCTACCACTCTAACACTCGCTAAAACGACTACCATGTGAGAAATTCAAGTAATTGCAGCATGGTTAGAAATAATCTGCATTTAATTTCCAACAAGGCAATATTATAGAGGAAATTATAGATCAATGCCATCGTTGGTTGTTTTGTGCATGACCTTGACAATTTGATGTGAGATGCCATCCTTAGTTGTTTTGTGAATGGCCTTGATGTTTTGATTTGAGATGCCATCTTTTGATTGATTTGATGGAACGCTTTAATGTATTGGCAATTTATTAGTTCTATAGAATGCTTGGTGGTTGCTTCTACATGATATCTACATTTGGACCTCTTCATGGATACGCTATGTTTCATGTGTCCATTCATATGCTCCTATTGCTGATATTTGTGGGACACTTCATTACATGAGAGAGCCATGATGAGGCATTTGGATGACCATGATATGATGCTACAGTTATGGGGCCTTTTATGCTTTTGTATTGGTTCTTTCCATTTGACTTGAGCCGATTTATGTGGCTTGGGGAATGTTAGTATGACAATCCACACTCTAGGCTTGTCAATGTTACTGCTGTGATTTTTGATATTGGTGCACTTTGATCCTTGGTTATGAAGTATAGAGCTTCATTTTATGTACATATCCCCTAGTGCACTTTGGTTCTTGCTTTTGGGCAGATTGGACCTGCTTATGTGTACCTAGACATTTATACACATTGGTTCTTGCTTCTGGGAGGTTTGAGATTTTTTTGGGCACTTGCATTTTGAATTAGCCAATGTTCAATAAGTTTTCAAGATGGGGGGACACGAGATCGCATTTCATGGATGGAAAAAAATCCCAGATTTTGGGGATGATAGGGGGACGGCAACTAAAAAAGCATATAAAAAAAATACTTGAAATTTAAATAATATAAAATAACTTTATAAACAATTTGAAAGAAGATGAAATTAAATTAGAAGAACATGATACATCGTTGATCCAACATTCAATGATAATGCTACATTACTCATTAGTCATTATCGTTTAAAATTGATTACGAAGTGTTGATTCATGGAAAAGTTACAATGACAATCCATCATCAACAATTCAATCATAATTTACGAGTATGAACTTACGTAATTACAAACCAAACAATGCACACATTAACAAAGGTGGGGGCCTTAGTGGAGCCCTCTTTTAGGTTAGGTTAACACCTTTTTTAATATTAAGTTTTATTTTATTGTATGTTGATGTCCTAAGACGTTTGGATGTCATTGGGATGATCAAGGGACATTTTGGGGATGATGAGACATTCCTTGTTCTATCTCCATGGCAAGGGGGCATTCCAAGGGACATCTGAAGGTTAGGGGACATAATCGTGATGTTCCACTTTTTAGTTTTCCAAAGGGGATTGGTGTTTGTCCGAGACATGGAAAAATGGGGGGAATGCATCCCTAGATAATTTTGGCTTTAGGTTTGTTTTTTTGGACCTAAAGACTATGGAGCTTAAGGTGATGGGTTTAATGCTTTGATATATGATTATGGATGCCTTTGATGGCATGGACTACCCAATTATCATTGTTGCATGAACTACTCACATATCCTTCATCTTATATAGCAGAAGAGTATAAATGGATTTCAATGAGTAAGTAAAAGACGATGATATTGACCTCACCAAATATTGGACATACTAGCATCTCTTACAAGCTTCAAAGGAAACCATAAATGGCTCAAATTTTTCAAATGAAGGAAGGAATGAAGACACAGTAGCATCATATTTATTCTTGGATTATATGATAGAATGGATGCCTTTGGAAGGAATTTTGTCTACAAAGTTTCTAGAATATTGAAGGAACTTAGAGAACGACATTCAAATATTTGGATAATTTCTCAGTTGAGGAAGATTCCTTTCACAAGATTTTGCGTTGATCATATGGCTTTATCTTTTCTAACATGTTTTGGACTTTACTCATTTGGGTTCGCTCCAATAGTTATGCTTTTCTGTTCTTTTAGTGTTAACTACGTTGTCAGCTCTTGGAGTTCTTGTAACACTTCTTATTGTGACTTGCTCTCTTTCGGAGTCCCATTTACCTATTGTGGTCATTTTTGGAGACTAATATAATTTCTTTTTTTCCTAATTTCAAGGATTGAGAAAGTAATGGTGACTTTATTTTGTTATCATTGATATCTTGGCAGTATAGTTACACATGGGTATGTGCAGTCAGCCTTAAAATGGATGCATCGATTATGTGGTCATATTGGGTGTGCATTTGTACACTATCATAACCATATTGTTATTTGAATTTTCTAATTATTTTTTGTATAGCTCATTATATATAAAGGGTAAAAATTAAAGGTATTTTTTTAGGCCAGTGCCAAGTGAGACACCAATTTGGTGTATGAGACCCCCTCGTGGAATCTCCAAAGGGGATTGTTTTTCTATTTTTCCTATATATTGTTCAACAAGTTGTGCAACCCTCTCTCTTTCAAATTCAAACCTGTGGGTACACGTGCTTTCAACAGTAGGGCCACTCGCCTTTACTAGTAGGTCCACTCAGGCTATTTAAGTATGTATGTATGTGTTTATATAGTTTTTTTTTCATAATAAAAATTAACATATAACCCCATGCTCCCAAGTTTTAGAGATCCACTATCATACCCTGCCCATCTATTCACCCGTGTAAACATGCAATAAAGGAAGTAAGGCTGCCATACCAACGGTATTGTGTGTATATCGTATTGTCTTTGGCATAGCTCAACTATTTGTTGAGTGCTCAGCAAGTTCCCGAGTACTCATAGATTATTTGTTGAGCGAGTTTTTACAGTTTTAAATCACTAGTCTTGCCTAGATAAGTTTTTATCAACTTTTCTCCGAGTTTTACTAGGTTTTGTTGAGTTGTAAACAAGTTTTTCTGAGTCGGAAAATTAAATTTTTAAAACAAAATTAAGTATTTTATAAGTTGAGTTGGAAATCTTTTGGTCTACCGAGTTTGAGGATGTGAACTATGGTCTTTGGTCTATAAATAGCAAGGTTTTATCTCAAAAATTAAGTGCAGTTCCAAATATTATTTGTTGTTATTAATGGAAATTAAGTTAAATAAATATTAAATTATTTTGTTTTTATGCAAAATCCAGGTTATTAATGATAGACGGTAACTGTTGTTTGATTCAAATAGTTGATAGCTTGGAACTGATCTTGAAATAAATGTCAAGCAAAATAGTATTGGGTTGCACACTTCAAGGATTAGAGTAATTTCCCTTGTTCACTAATTTCTTGTTGATTCTGTAATATCCCCATCTTGAAAGCAGCAGGTCGAAGACTCTTAGCCTAATTCTGTTTCCCAACGGCTAAGGAAATGAGAAAAAGCGAAACTACTCCTAATTAATTAATTATAAAGTGTATAATGAAACTTTATTATAAGCACTTAAACTAATTTATTAGTGACAAATTTTTAAAAAAAAGAAAGGAAAAGGAGTTACTTTATTTTTATTTCCCCCTAGTAGAAAAATGTGACCCATATGGGGATCAAAAATATTAACTAACATACAAAAAAATTGGGTATTGTCAATGCTCTCAATTCAATGCCAAGGATTTGAAGTAAATACCACCACGGCATTTCCTCTACTAAATATAAAGGCCACTAACATTTTAAGTAATATTTGTGAGGTCAACCCCTTTTGAAAAAAAATATAGTCATGGTTGCCTACATGGGCCAATCTATTCAGGCGTGCCAAGAGCATGCAATCAAATCACTGTCAAGGCTGCCAGGGATCCCTACTTCCTTTGATCTTGTCACATCACAAAATCTAACAGACTGCATAGTCTTCATTATTCATTTGTTGAGCTGCTCAGCAAGTTCCCAACATTACTCAAAGGAAGGTTTGCCAGCCTTTGAGCAAGTTTTTATTGTTTTGAATCGCTAGTCTTGCCTAGATAAGTTTTTATCACACTTTTATTTCGAGTTGTATGGGAGAGAGACACATTCAACCCTCGATTTAGTCAATGTAAACAATGTCCATTGTGGTCTGAATAGGATGAGTTCAAATTCGCAAAGGAAAATTAAGTATTCCATAAGCGGAGTCCAATGTTCGGAAATCCTTGGGAGTACCGAGTAATGAGGATGTCGAAATAAGGTAAAATTTGGTCTATACCAACACGTTGAGTGTGGCATACCCAACAGATTAAGTGCCGTTGCAAATAGTCGTGGGTGAATTATGAAGGGAGAGTTATCCCTCGGTCACTCAATACTAAGCTGAATTTTGTTTATATGCACAATCGAGGAACTTACCAAAGCATAGACGGTAAATGTCCATTTGATTGAATATAGTTGAAAAAAAGGTAGAGGCTGATTTTGAGGTCACATGCCCAGCCAGAGGCCAGTATTGGTGTATGCACACTTCAAGGATTAGATTGTTTTTCCAATTTTGTGGACTAATTGTCTTAAATTTGTACTTTTTTTCATTTCAACCCATCTTGAAAGCAGCAATTCGTGGTAAGATCAATCCTTAGTCTAATTCCATTTGTTTCCCGACGGTACTCCCGAAATGAGAAAAAAGCGAAACTAATCCTATAGTTAATTACATTATAAATGCTGATTTGTGAATATATGTATAAAACACTTATACTAATTGTATTAATTACAGAATTATAAAAGAAAGAAATTATATTAATGCCCATAATTGACCCAAGTTTTTCAGTTGGATCTGAAAGTACAACTTACAATGTGACCAAGTATGAGTATTAAAAAGATCTTCAAGAGCTGAAATTATTAAAGTGACTGCACTAAAATGAGCTGAAAATGTGTTCTCTAGAGGTGGGTAAGTAGGTTTACAATCTGGTGTAATAGTCAAGTCAACATAGCATGCAGTAGATTATCTTTATGCTGAAACGCTCAAATCTGTCTGTTTTTAGCCTGCAAGTATAATGCAGTTGCTATTTTCTTTATGGGACAGTGACCCGTTCATACCATGCCCATCTATTCACCAATTTGGAACATGTCCATTTGTGATCAAATAGGATGAGCTCAAGACTGCCATACCCAAGGCATTGATGTGGCTATCATATTGTCTTTGGCATAGCACAACTGTTTGATCCTCGAGGACAAATGAGGACATGTTTGCTGAATTGGGTAAAATAATAGAATCAAACAAGTTGGGTGCAGCGAGTACCCATAGGTTTAAATCACTAGTCTTGCCTAGGTGCAAGTTGTGGTACCAAGTTGGATGGGAGTTTTGATACCCCTTGGTCAGTTGCAAACTAAGTCAAATTTTAAGTCAAAAAAGGGAAGTTTTTACCAAAGCAAACATTGAATCGCCCTAGTTGAAAATAAACATAAAGGTTTTCTAAGGTCATAACCAAGCCAAACAACAATTTGGTGTACGAGACCCCCTTGTGTCGGCCCACAAGTGAAATAGTCTATGGTCCATTTACCTTATAGGAAGGTTGTTATCTCAAATTTGTAACAGTTTCGACCCTTTGACAAGGCTCACGGTAGTTCAGTTCTTATCATCCATCTAGGCCAGAGGTACTAAGCTGAATGGAAATATTAAATAGATTACATTTAAAATATGCAAAATCCAGGTTGATTAATGATGGACGGTAACTGTTGTTTGATTAAAGTGGTTGGTAGCTTTTGTACTGATCCTAAAAATATAACGTCAAGCAAATTAGTAATGGGTTGCACCCATAAAGATTAGAAAGAAATTCCCTTGTTCACTAATGTCTCGTTGAATGACCAAAAGTATTCCCATCTCGAAAGCAGCAGGTCGAAGAATACTTATCCTAATTTACAATCTCGAAGTGCTAGGGTAAAAGAGACCCTAGGAACAATGACTAACTAAATAATTAATTAAGAACAAAGTGCACTGAAAGTAAACGTGGGGTATAAAATGCACCTAAAGTAGGTCAGTAGGGATCTTAAAGTAAACAACTTACAATGGAAAAGTAGTGTACTTTAAAAGTATCTTCCCAAAAGATTAGAAAAATGTGACCCATATGGGCATCTAAAATACTGCAAGGTGAAAGTGTAGCTAGAGGGGGTAAGTGAGTTTAGAATCTGGTGTAAATAGTTGGGTTTCACAGCTGCCAAGTAATTTTGATCTGAAAGCAACTCTGAATCATGCATTTATCCAACATTTATGTTGTTTACATATGCCTGCAATTTAAGCCACAGTTTGGTATTTTCTTGCATGCCGGATCAGGGACCCATTCATACCCTGCCCATCTATTCACCAACTAAAAAAATGGTCAGTTGTGGTCAAATAGGATGAGCTGAAGTGATACCCCAAGGCATATGAGCTTTCCTATCGCAGAGCCCCATGTTTGCATAGCTTGGGACTAAATGCCTAAGTACTTGACAAGTTGGTAAAATAACAACATCCAACATGTTGTTGATGTGAGTTTTTATACCGTTTAAACCGACGAGTCTTGCCTAGATAAGTCTTTGCCAAGTTCATGGGTGAATTTTGATAGGTTTTGATGACCCCTCAGTAAAGGAAGTTTTTTTCTAAGTCGGAAATATTAAGTTTTTAAAAGAAAATTGAGTAACTTATGAAGTTGTCAAAAATGGAAATCTCCATTTATGTGTACCAAGTTTGAGGATGTGAACGTAAAGGTTTTTTGAGGTCTATAACCATAGCCAGGTTTTATCCGCAAAATTTAAGGGACAAGTCTCCAAATATTGAGTCAGCAGCCCATTAATGGAGATTAAGTTGAATCCATATTAATTTATAGATTGTTTAAGTTATGTAAAGGTTTCAAGTTATTAATGATAGACGGCTAACTGGTGAATTGATTCAAATAGCATTGATATCTTAGACCCGACATACTGAAATAATATGTCAAGCAACAATAGTATTGGGTTGCACACTTCAAGAATATAAAATGATTAATCCCTTGTTGACTAATTTCTTGTTGATTCTGTAATATCCCCTTCTCGAAAGTAGTTGATCAAAGACCCTTAGCCTAATTCATTGTTTCCTGACAGCTAAGGAAATGAGGAAAGAAAAGGAAAATAATCCTAATTAAGTTAATTATAAAGTGCATAATAACAATTTATTATAAGCACTTTAATTAATTTATTAGTGATTAAAAAAGCAAAAAAAAAAAAAAGTTACTTTATGAATTTTATTTTCCCCTCGTAGGAAAAATGCAACCCATGTGGAGAGGCAAAAAAGCAAGGGGAAAATATTAAATGAGGTGAAAAGTGAGCTGATTGGTTGTGTTTGGGTGGCAAAAAGGCCAAAAAAAGTTATAAAAGCAAGTCGCCATGCATAGAGAAGAGCATCTTTTTGCATATGATAATTTCTGAATTTTGGTATAAGCTTGCATGCTTTCCATTATCAACTCCAAAGGACGAAAAACCCTTTGTAGTTTGTTTTGGAGGACGAAAACCCTCTTTAGCCTTGGAAGAAGAACGAAAACTCTTCTTCCCTTGTGTTTTCCATATGAATTTCAGCAGTGTTGAAGGTCTGATTATGCAGATTTGTGTTGATTCCAGCTAGGGTGTGAAGGTGAGAACATTGTTGTTGAGTTCTACCTTTGATTTCTAGCACTTCCATATTGGAACGACCCACATTGTGTGCGGTTCTAAGTGATCTAGTGCTTGTTAAAATCAGATCTTTTTTGTTGTTCCATTAATCTAGATTTTTTGGAGCCAATATCAACTTCTTTGCATATTTTTTGGGCCTAAGGAAACTATATTTTCAGTCTTGTCTGTGAGTTGTGCATCTGCAGATTTATTAATAAAATTCCAGCCCTTCTATTTCGATCCAAATTTGGTATTGTTCTGAATGTTTTTGCAATAAATAAATATTGTCGATCTGTTTTGAATAATATTTGGGTAATTTTGCTTCAGCTGTGAGTGTATCCAAGTCACCTAGGCCAGTTGCACTTTCTCTAAATAATTCAGATCTGCAATAATTTATGCACAGTATATACTCTATAATTCATTGTTGATTTGAAATCAGAATCTGTTGTTGTTCTATTTGGGGGCATAATTTGTCCATTTGGGGACATTACAGTGGTATCAGAGGAGTGTATTCTCCCAGTCTGTGAAGGAAAAGAGAAAAAAATCAGTTCTGAATGCAACCTGGAAAATCACCTATAGTCTATCAAAGAAGGAATCCAACTCCAAAAAAAGTAACTATGGATGAGCGTGATCAAAGACCTCCTACAGATGAACTCAGTTATATGCATGAGGTAATCTCAAGGAGTCAAAGAGAATTACAGCAGACAATAAGGGAGTCTTAGAGAGAAATGTGTGATACATTAACAGGGTCAATCATGGACTTGGCTAAAGTTCTACAAGGGACATAATTTATCTTGGCAACCATGGTGCAACCAACAATGGTGAAGGAAGTTCATCAATACCAACAAAGACATCCTTCAATCCATTTCAATTATTCAGGGCCAAGTTTCTCTAAAAAGAGTAACAACCAATCGAGCTAGATTCGCCAAATGGTGTTGATGACATAAAGGCATGGGGTCAAGAGTATGCAGCCCTCAGCTTTCAGAGTAAGAGAGATATTATCCTTTTCAGGGACTTATTATCAACTGAAGAATAGTAAGGGCACGGGACAAAAATAGAAGACTTTAACAAGAGCCACCGAGAAGAGACATACAACAAAGGTTGGGTAAGGTAACTCTTCCATCTTATAATGGTTCAGATAAATGTTTTGCTAGAGCTTGGTTACAGAAATTAGGCACATATTTTTCATTAAACCCAATGTATGAAGAAGAAGCCCTAAAATTTGCAACTTCGCATTAGGAGGGCAGTTGCACATGAATAGTGGTACCATGGATTGATCACACAAGGGCATGGTTACATTACCACCATTGAAGAATTCGGTCAATGTTTGACACATTGACTGAAAGGTTCAATAGGATAAATCCGGAGATTCATTTCAGAGAGTTAGCTCAACTCAAGCAAGAGGGATCTTTAAATAAGTATATTTCAGATTTTCAGATAGACTTGCAGTGAGGGTACCAAATATCAGTGAAAGAAGACTTGTGTTGTTGTTTATTGAAGGTCTAAGAGAGCCACTTAGAGGACTAGTCAAAGCCTTCAATCCTCCATCTCTACAAGGAGTTGTTAAGAAGTCATTAGACTTGGAAAGTTCGGTCCTCTAAATGCAAAAAATCTGCAGTTTGGACAGCAATGAACAGCATCTTTTGGGCAGCCAAAGGGCTCACTTGGACAGCCAATGACAACTCCAAATAGCGAGCAAGACACGACAACTTTTGGGCAGTCAAGGTAAGGCAAAGGAATGCATGAAAAACAACTTCAAGAGATAGAGGCGAGGGATCAATTAAGAAGAAAAAAATTATGCTTCACTTGTAGGGACCCATGGACACCCAACCAGCATTGTCCGTGGTAAAGGGTCAATCCACTACATTGGGGTAGTTTTTCATCCACTACATTGAGATATTAGATGAAAATACCAACCAAGGAAATAGAGGAAAGGGATGAGTTAAGAAGAAAAAAAATTATGCTTCACTTGTAGGGAGCCATGGACACCCAACCATCATGTTAGGAATTAGTCCTAACATGGGTGCATTTGTGAGTGTGTTATAATAAAGTGTTATGTAAGTTAATATTAAGTTGTTGAGAAACAACTTAATGATTATAATATTGTGAGTATGCTTGTATGTGAATTAGATTGCTCAACAACTTAATATTATAATATTGTGAGTATGCTAGTATGTGAATTAGATTGTACGTGGGAATAGAAACAGGCAACAGATATTATAGGGGGAAGAATAGAGGTTGTTGAACAACCCATCTAGATTTAGGGTGAGAGATTTGTGGAGTTGTTATAGGAGTTAGAAATACTCTCCTATATATCTGTAACACACAAATTATATGAAATGTTGAAATGAATTTTTATTGCTGTGGTCAATCCACTACATTGAGGTAGCTTCTGATGATGAAGATAATGGAGATGATGTTGATCCGAGAGCAAGGAAGAAGAAGTGGTTATCATAAGTGTCACACTTGCTACATTATATGTACCACCTAGTTTTTATGCATTCAAAGTTAGAAGATATTCTTCATGGACAAAAGGATCACCATGTATTGATAGATGGTGGAGCTACACATAACTTCATTGATGAAGAGCTTGGTTACGAAGATGGGAATGCAAGATGGAAGATTTCCAAGGTTTCAACGTGACAGTGGTGGATGGACATTCAATCTCATGTAGAAAGAATATTTCACAACTTGAGTTCACCATAGGGTGATCATGAGGTAAGTAGATGATTTTTATGTGATTGGCATTGGGGAAATGGATATAGTACTTGGAGTACAATGGCTTGCAATCTTTGGGTGAATTCATCCAAAATTATCAAACTAAGGAGTCGAAGTTCAAAGTGCACGACAAGGATAGTTGTTTTGCAAGGTATAGAAGAATGGTATTCCTCAAGTTGTGGCAGCCAAGAGCGTGGGAGGTTCTTTCAAAAGAAGATAGATTGCACGAGATGCAAATTATGTGGTAAGGGGAACATCTTCCTTTTTATTGCAGCAGTTTTATCACGAGGATATGCAGCCCACTCTGGACAAAGATGCGAGGAGTTTGATGTAGCAAATCCAATGATGTCATCAAGGAAAAGGGAAATGAAAGATCTCACAGGATACACCAAGGTATGAAAGGAATGATCATTATGTCATATTTATTGTTGCACATTCAGATTTATTTTCTTCTTAAGAAGTATGATAAGTTAGAGGATCAAGTTTGCAACATTGGAGATAAGTGGACCCCTTGATCCAAATTCATGTTTATGAGCATGATGAGAGCTATATTTTCTGGCAAGATCTCTCTCATTTGACAGGCACGGGATCTCGACTTTTGGAACACTATCAATATGTTTTATATCTCTTACACATGGCACTTGGGGCATATGAGTTGCAATTGCTTGAGGTCAAGCGATTTGGGGAAGGGAGGATTGTAATATCCCCTTCTCGAAAGCAGTTAGGTCGAAGACCCTTAGCCTAATTCATTGTTTCCCAGCGGCTAAGGAAATGAGATATAAGAGAAACTTACTCATAATGAATTAAGTATAAAGTGCATCATAAAATTTTATTATACGTACTTTTTATTAATTTATTAATGAGAAAGTAAATAAAGAAAAGAAAGAGAGTGACTTTATGATTTTTATTTTCTCCCTAAGTAGAAAAATGCGACCCATGTGGAGAAGGATCAAAAATAGCAAACGGAAAAAATTAAATGCGGAAAAGAGATCTAATTGGTTGTGTTGGAGTGGCAAAAACGGCAAGGATAAACTATAAAGGCAAGTCGCCATGGAAGGAAAGGAGATCATCTTATTGCATATGATAATTCCTGATTTTTGGTATCAGCTTGCATGCTTTCCAAATCAACTCTACAATGGACGAAAACCATTTGTAGTTTTGCTTTACTGGACGAAAACCCTCTTTAGCTTTGGTATAAGAACGAAAACACTTCTTCCCTTGTGTTTTCCTATGAATTCCAGCAATGTTGAAGGTCTAATTTGCATATTTGTGTTCATTCCAACTAGGGTTTAAAGGTGGAGTATTGTTGTTGAGTTCTACCTTTTATTTCTAGCACTTTCTTAGTGGAGTGACTCATATTGTGTCCATATATGGGAGATCTAGGGCACGTTGAGATCAAATTTGAGGTGTTCCATAATCTAATTTTTAGAAGCCAAGATCAGCTGAGTTGCATATTTTTTGGGTTGAGGAAACTCTATTTTCAGTCTTGTCAGTGAGTTGTTCATCTGCAGATTTATAAATAAAATTTCAGCCCTTCATTTGATCCAAGTATGGAAATTTTCTAATGTTATTGCATAAATAAATATTGTTGATCTGTTTTGAATAATATTTGGGTAATTTTGCTTCAGTTGTGAGTGTATCCAATCACCCAAGAAAATCGCACTTTCTCTGATTAATTCAAATCTGCACTAAGTTATCACAGATATCTTCTATAAATTGTTGATTTGAAATCAGAACTGTGGTTATTCCAATTGAAGGCCTAAATTATCCATTTGGGGACATTACAAATTCTTTAAGTAAGTTTGCCTTGGTGAATTCATCTAGCCTATGTACTTGTGATTAGCCATTATCAACATATCCTCAAAAAGCTTATTCAAGGAATGCAAAAGTGCCACCAAGAAGTACAACCTTGTGGTGATCACCTTTTGACAAAAATGGACAATGTTTTCACAAACAAAACTGACCAAGTAGCTATGTTTTGTTACAAACATAGTGAAAAAGTGCAACTCTCAATTGTTATAGCATAATAACTAAAAAAAGAGAAAAATGGTTGAAAAGAATAATTGAGAAGGAAAACATTCTTAAGGAACTTGAAAAAATGTGTAGTTAAATGTTTTTGTAAAGTATCCAAGAAAAAAGTAAACAACATTGTCAGGAAAAACTTAAATCAATAATTTTAAAAAGATGAACAAGTTTAAAAATTGAATACTGAAGAGAGAATTTTTGTTTACCTCAAAGGCGTTTTTTAAATAAGAAATGCTTACAGAACCTCATAAAGTTTATTCAAAGAATACAAACGCTAGGCATGTGCAATATATTAATAAAAAACCCATTCTATGGGGTATTCTTACTCTGGCAGTGGTATTTCTATGATGCTTTTACAACTGTTACCCCTTTAGTAACAGCCCGAGACCTCAGGTGTGATCAACATTGTTCAGATTTTAACAAAAAAATACTAACATGTTACTTTCTCGCCAGTTGTTATTCCCAACACCTTTTAGCTTCTAATTGATGGCAGGATTTAACTCTTAAATGTTGGTAACTTTTAGTCATGTTGTATGTCGTTTAGTGATCTAAGCAGAGTGTTGCCATGCCAAAAATCCAGGTTCACGGTGACCTGTTTATGACGTGGATGTTTTTGTATGACACTCCAGGTGCAAGAAATCTTCCTAGAGTATGGAGTGGAAAATATCGTGGAAATTCTAGTGGAAGGTCTCTCTCGAATTAAGAGATGTACAAATGAAGGAAGGGCATTAATGTCATTGGATCTTCAGGTGTGGATGATTTCAATGATGAATCAAGATTTTACCTCCAATGTATATTTGATTGCTTCTTTTTGAGCTTTAAGTTTAATTAAATTCTTGTAGGTTTTGATAAATGGACTGCAACATTTAGCACCTGGAAGAATCAAATCAAATATGCAAATTGTTGAAGCCTACATAAAGGTAAAGATATTTCTATTCCCATTGGTATTTTTTGTTTTTCTCATTTTTGAGGTTATTTGAGAATAGTTTGAAGATACAATTCTTGTACAAAGTTGGACTGAACTTTTTACTCTTGAGTGTGCAAAAGGAAAAGAAATAGGGAATCTGATTGATTTTCTATTCCGTAAAGATTTTTTAACTTTCTTCTAGCCTAATGTTGATTTCCTTCTAGCATATTTTAAATTTTATTGAAATATTACCCAATTCATGAAAGTTTTATAACAGTGGTTTATTATATTTAATTGCTTGAATACACTCAAACATCAAAAGAAAGGGTTTCTGTTTTCCTTTATATATGCCATATACATTCAGAGCTTAGAAACGAGGGTCTCATTAATAATGCCCATAAAGCCATAGGGAAGCTTTTCTAAGGTCAACAGGAAAGTGACTACTGTTAGGAAAAACGGTTGTAGCTTTTATCCTTTGTTACATAACCTGCTTTGAGGATTAAAGTTATATTTCTGTTATATATTTGTACACATTTTATTGTCTGTGGCACTTTTTAGTTTGATCCTACACAAGAGTTTTATGGTACATTATTTTATTTTTTAATTCAGATTTCCTGATTGTGTGTTCTCTACATTGTATATCATAGAATGCCATTATATTTTACAGATCATTTTGTGTCTTTATATGTTTAACCTAAAAATAGCAGAGGAATTCTTCACTCTTGAAATATGCAGGAGCATCCAGGGATGCAAATTAAGGTAGCCTTTGAAAGAAGTAATTGGAAACTAATTCTGGATATAATGGAAAGAATTGGCTTCAACAATTACATCATACGGTGGATCAGCAGTTGCATATTAGGCTTAGTAGCAGAAAACTCTGTAACAGTGTTTTTAAAACTCACCTAGTTCGTTAAACATGCCATTCAAATACGCCTCCTGAATTGCCAGTCAAATACAAATATTAGTCAGTCAAAGCTACGTATCATTGAAAAACATGGCATGCAATTTAAAAATGGCAAATTAAACACAAGTGATTGAAAAAGTAAACAGAACAAAATTAATCTTTTTAGCTAATATTTTTTATATTATCTTTTTATTTATTAAATTACCAATTTTTTATCGATTTAAACCCAAGAAAATGTAAAACACCTACACTTTGGCAAGGCCATGTCATTTCAGTGGTAGCATCAAGATACTATGATATTCGTTCCCTCTTTCTCAATGTGAATTAATGGAATTCCAGGTGAATAGTTTCAATGCTCGAGGAGGCTTGGGCAGGAAGACCCACTGTCAGATTATCTATACATAATAATGGCAGATAGACATAGCAAAATGTTTGCAGGAGTATCGGATGATTAGATGTGTTATTAATGTAATATCAATTATATGCTAAGGATGGCTTCTTGCGGTCACAACCTTATAGCCCATGTCTTTTGAGAATTAGATTGAAGAACATTCACCCTTTTCATCCGTTCATCTCACCCATAAAGATATCTATCCATACTTCTTTTACTTATGGTAATGTGTGTGTGTGTGTATTATGTTTTCTTTTGTACTGTTAGAGAACACCATGGACACTGGGGTCGATTTACAAAGAGAAAAACAGCAAAGTCGGATTGTTGGGCCAACTGCAATGACAAATGGTGTAAGGTTCACTATTCTGTTGTTTGTTAATGTCTCATTTTTTCTATCCACTATGAATAAAGAAGTAAATGTTGACCAAAGCCACAGGACAACAATGACACTAAAGAATCCCAACTTTTCTTCCAAAAAAAATGTATTAAAGGAAACCATGCTTCCAACAAGATACCTAGGGTTTCTCGTTAACACGTAAGTAACACAGAATATCAAAGTGGGAGGGGTTAAGAAGCAAAGTGGATGGCATATTGAATGAGTGGACCACAAATTGGTTATCATTAGTAGGCAGAACTGAGGTAATTACATCCATGATGCAAACAATATCAATTTTTTTGCTTACCATACTTGCTCTGCCTACATCAATTCAAGCTGATCTGGTGAGCATTCAATGAAATTTTCAATGCAGGGTTTAACAAACCAATTCAAATTCAATTTAATCTCATGGAAAGAATTTGTAGATATTAAATATTAGGTCATGCAAAACTTCATTGAAACAATTATACTTCATGAAGTATGTGCCAGGACCCAGCACATGGGTGGATAAGTTTTATCAGGGAAAATGCTTATCATGGACAGGACCAAATAGTGTTATAACAGTAGGCTTAATAACCAATGCAGCATAAATTGGAAACAAATAAAGGAGGGAATACAAATGCTAAAATATAACTCATTGTGGGACATAAAGAGTGATAGAAATTTTTAGACAGACAACTAGGACAGGTATGAAAGGTTATGTAAGGCCTCAAATTTCAAAACCCTGAAACTAGAAATGGAAGCTAAGGGACTGCTAACTGTAAGTGATTATGCAGTACAGGACCAAAGCACGCTAAAGAAAAAGCTAGGCTGGAACTTTTTAATAAAACAAACCCATGATATAACCCCATGGCAACCAAGATGATATGAAATTAAGAGAAGATGCATTTTGTTTATAGATGATCAGGATGTTCTGAGATTAGGGGGCATGGGGCGATGGAGATTGTACAGTATAGCTGGCATATCACATGCTTGTCAGTCTAAAATGAAGTTTGTATATCTAGCAAATATGAAAAATGATATGTGATAATAAGGTTTGTTAAAAAGGATTAATAGTGTATTAAATTTCATCAGCGGTCACCCTGAGACATGGTAAATAACACGTGATTATACTCGGGTATATTTTATATGTGATTTCTACATGACTATATACTATACAGGTAAAAACAGGGATAGTAATGTAAACAGTTCTTAGGAATAAGAGGAGGTGATGGTAAATTTCAAAAATAGGAGGGAATTTTTAGAATCCTATGTCCACAATCTTTACAATGTGGCAACACCCTTCCCTGTGATTAATATAAGCATACAAATCTTGGTGTAATTCAAAATACAAATAGTTCTGCAAATATACGACTTTATCTAAATGAAAACATCATAAAAAGTAGATATGCTTGTGGAAATTCATGAGTATTTTACAACTCTGGTGTCTTCTATTCTAAGAATCAGCTACATGAGGGAAGGTCATCATGAGTTACATGGAGTGTCCCGAATTCCTCTTTCTTAGAGGGAACGGACCCTTTCAGCACTGGTATATGTGTAGTTGGAATACGTAGTGTAAGGGACACCTATAGAGAAGCTGTGAGTTTCTAAGGACACGAGTTTGTGTGTGCACACATACATGCACACACATACACATTGTCAATTCTCTAAGCGGCCCATTTTTGGTAAGTGCTTAATGCATAAAATAACATTTATCTATTGGGGTCTGAAAATACAAATACTTGGACTTCTGAAGACTCAAGTAAATGATGCTCGGCAAAAGATTTCATTTTTTGAGAGTTTTCCATCCTATTTTGGCATATAAGTAAGCGTAACCGATGTGTTATCTTGGTGCAATTTAATCCAATTTCCAGTTTTCTTATGCTTATGGTTTCCCATTTTTTCTCGTCTTTAAAGAGATTGTGTATCATTGGCATATTGTAGATGAAATATGATGTGCATACACAGTTTCAATGTTCTTGACACATGACTAAGGTTATGAAGTTTGCAGTTGTGGATCCTTACAATATTTTGGTATATATACAAACTTTAAGATAAATGGAAATTCTCTTATATGGGACTTATTCGTTATCCTTTTGTAACAGGCATATTATCTTCCCGAGACAGAGTACATACATTGGGCAAGAGCTCATCCAGTAAGTCATTATGCTGTGTTTAATATTTCTTTGTAATTCTGTAGAACGAAAAGGGAGATGCTAGAGGTATCAATATTTTACATATCTGCCCTTTGTCAATTTAGTTTACCCTCAGTCACTCTTTGCTGTATCACCTGCTGATGTTTTTCAGGAGTATTCTAAAAGCCAAGTTATAGGCCTGATCAATCTTGTTGCGAGCATGAACAATTGGAAAAGGAAGACAAGAGTGGAGTTGGTGGAAAAGATTGAAGCAGGCGACTTCTAACATCTCTGTAATTTTATTTTTGAATGGCTTGTATTTGGCTCACATATCTGTGTCCAAATCATTATTCTTTCCGGTGTATTTAGGATGAATATTTGATTAAGATTTACTTTCATGTATCGCTGTATTCCTGCACGGTATATGATCGAGGTGATTTTGAGGTGCAGCCCAAGTGCTGCGAGGTAGAATTGTAATTTGACACTGTTGTAAATGTAAGCAGTGAAAGCTAGAAATTTTCTTCATGAGAAATAATTTTGAGGTAGATGTGCCTCTTTGTATCATGTTATTGTGGTTGGAACGTTTTATTTTCAGTTCCACCTCAAGTCTCTATTGTATCATCCATTTCTCAGTTACCGAGTTTGCTGATCATAAAAGGGGAGTGCTGATATTTGGCTTAACATTAGCTTCAACAATCTTTTTACCCTCAAGATAACGTTTTGCAGAGCACAATCCTATGTTTTAATAGTGTGTTTATTTCTCATATATAACTTACTATTCTAACACCATTTTATGAATGACAGGTTTTATATAAGTATCATAGTTACCTGCCTCTTAGGGACAGGGGAAGGGGTTTCCCGGTTGGTAAAATGATTTTTCCAGATTTTACCGGAAGGTGGGGTCAACTATCAAAATTATATTTAAATCTTTAAAGACGAATAAATTAAACAATGACATAAAGTCTCGAACAAACTTTAAAAAAAGCTGAAATTTAAAACATACCTAAACAATGGAGAAATAAAAAGTTCTCTAAAGACATGTTAATGTAGTGCTTTTGTATTTATAGTATTTTTGCAAGTTTTACGTAAGAGGAAAGTATAGAGAGAGAGAGAGAGCGGGGGGAGGGACGGGGCGCGGGGCAGTGTTGGATTTTGCAAGGTGTTTAGACATTTTTAGCCATTTTAAATGTTAAAATACAGCCACTTTTGAAATATGAAAGTCATGATTGACAGGTAAATATATAAATTAAATGCCAAAATGACATGTATATTCAGAATTTGACCGTCAAATTATATATATCTATATATATATATATATAGTTCACATTTTAAATTCGTGAAATTTATGACATACAACATAAATGAAAATGGAAACTTTGGAATGTAAATAAAATAAAAATAATAGAATTATATTAATTTCTTATTAATGAAATATAATTATATGCATATCTCATTGATAAAATAGAAACATTCATTAGTTTTGTTTGATTTCTTTTTTAGATTTATTTGAATTCTTATTTACCTGTATTTTATTGATTTTGATTTGTAATTAGTTTTTTTTTTTTTTAATTAACGGCCGAAGGTGTTACCCCTATGGGAAAAGGCTTTGCGGACATTCATGGGACTGTGTCAAATTTGACGGCTTAAATGATGGTCTTGTTATTTTTAACAATTTTGCTTTTGTTATTTTTAACAATTTTACTTTTCTGATTTTGCATGATGCTTTGGCTTCACTATTTTTAAATTTTATTTTATAGTTTTTGTATGCATTAAGCTTTAAATATTGGTCACTACTACTATAATTATACTTGTATGTAGTAGTAGAACTATATTTCTTAGCCTCCTCTTATGACCAGTTCTACAGTTTTGGTTATTGGTCAATGAGGTTATGTTTTGTGTTGTGCCTGTTTAGCTTTTAAGCCGTTTTTATCATATCTCCTCACGTGTCGAACACGAATACCTTAAGCTGCAAGATCTAATGATGGACCTTGAATGACCTTTTTTCTTTTGCAACTTTTTAATTCATTTTCTATATTGCACCATTCAAGTGTCATGGAAATTGTAACAAAGACCTTTTTTTTCTTGTAAATTGTTAAAGGTACAAGATGATATTTTCTCAACTACCCTACACAGACTTAGCCCTTGATCAAGTTTCCTCCAACGTGTGTATTGTTGGATTGCCTCGTCTTTATTTCTTGCATTAATTTTTCTTACCCGTAGTTGTTTCTTACCTCTATTAGGCTTTCCTTTGTCCTACACTTTTCTATTCTAAATTAATTTGTTAGCTAGGGTGAAGTTGGTGTTGATAAATTTAATTGCGAAGAGGGTAGGAAGAATAGTTGGCATTGCTTTTGGATTGCAGTTCGTGTATTCTGTACAATTATACAAAGATTAGAATACCCCATATTAGTAAAAAGCAATAAGAGTCGGTGAAACACAATAGTTGAAAACACCTACAACATCCACAGAAAATCAAATTCTGAATTGACTATCAAAACATCCTGAGAAAGGAATTTACCATCAACATCGGTAACTCTTGCCATCTAAAGTGCATCAGAATTTGCCAGGTATACATTGGCGGGCTAAACAACTAGAATGATACATGTTCCGTGTTTTATATATGACATAATCATTATTCTAAACACGAAAGATAATAATTAGGAGGGTAGTCATATCTACTCACTCTATTTTTAGCACCATGATTTCTAGGGTCAAAGGACAGACACATGTGAAAGAGTTCCAATAAAATAATTCTTATCCTACTCAAGAAAACATTAGCTTGGAGGGTTGCATGGAGTGAGGTTTACCAACGAGGGATATAAATAAGTCTAAAGCTTGAGCATTCATAGCTTCAGAATGAGGTTCCATCTATTTTGGCTATTGATTGATCACTTTTTGTGTGCCTCACCTTGTCCTATCAAGAATCAACTTGATCCAAGTTCGATTTTTCATCTAGCACTTTGCTTATAGATTTTTATTTGAAAAAAGTGTGATAAGTTTCAAGGCAATTAAAACAAATTTGAATACGGGATGAGTTGTACATCTTTAGAAACTTGCGTTGATGCCCTAGTGGATTGTGGGCACAATTGATTATTTTGGCTTAATATCAACTTAAGGAGATTGCAAGGAAAAGAGGTGCATGCAAAAAGAATGGGCAAATTTAAAAGATGATGCTATAAATTTGATTTGATTTGATTTGATATTGTAGGTTAGAGATTGATTGGATTCTTTTATTTCAAAATATGAATCTACAATGTACAGATCCATTTTTTTTCATAACATAATCATTTTACTCATCACGTAGAATGTCCCACAGAATTTCGTTTACCATGTAATCATAAAACAAGTTTCTAGGTGGAGAAAACGAATATCCATGCAGACTCACAAGATTCCTATGCTTGATGCAGATTGGTTTTTCCTTACGTTAAACAAGCCTTGCAGTAATTCATTTTTTGTGTGCCTCACCTTGTCCTATCAAGAATCAACTTGATTCAAGTTCGATTTTTCATCTAGCACTCTGCTCATAGATTTTTATTTGAAAAAAGTGTGATAAGTTTCAAGGCAATTAAAACAAATTTGAATACAGGATGAGTTGTACATCTTTAGAAGCCTATGTTGATGCCCTAGTGGATTGTGGGCACATTTGATTACTTTGGTTTAATATCAACTTGAGTTAAGGAGATTGCAAAGAAAAGAATGGGCAAATTTAAAAGATGATATTATAAATTTGATTTGATATTGTAGGTTAGAGATTGATTAGATTCTTCTATTTCAAAATATGAATCTACAATGTACAGATCCATTTTTCTTCATAACATAATCATTTTACCCATCGCGTAGGATGTTCCATAGAATTTTGTTTACCATGTAATCATAAAACAACAAGTTTCCAGGTGGAGAAAGCGAATATTCATGCAGACTCACAAGATTCCTATGCTTGATGCAAATTGGTTTTTCCTTACGTTAAACAAGCCTTGCAATAATTCAAACTCTTTTGCCATGAATTTTCCTCCATTATTTGTCTTGACTCTAGAGAATCAGGGTTTCCCTGCAAATTTTCCTTTCTACAACTCCACTGAAACATTAAGATGAGAGACGTACTTTGAACCATGCAATGACTGGCTTTTCATAAGACCAAAGAGATCACTATGTATCTGTTCCAATACACATTTCATTTGTCAAGCATTGTCTTTTTCAAAACTTTCTTTATATTGTTACATCAGTACCAACAATCTATGCTTATAATTTATTTGAAATACCTTATTTCAAACACTTTTTGAGTCATCTCCATAATCATTTTGTTTTCCCTTTCCACAACTTTGTTTATGGAGTGCACAGAGCAATATATTGCCTTTAAATTACATGAGCTTTGCAGTAATTGTAAGTTTGTGGACATGAATTCCCCTACATTATCCGTCTGGATAATTTTGATATCCCATTTTGTGTTTTCCCAACTTGGGTTTTGCCTACGTGGAAAAGGTGTTGTAGCCAGAGTATTAAGAAAACTCGTCTAATTTAAATATTTTTGGTTTGGATGAAATGGTCTGCTCCTGTGATGATTGAAAACAGAGATTAAATAAGTGTTTAGAGTGTGGCCATATTTTCTTGGTAATAGAGAGGGTACACAAATACCTACAATTTTAAAATAAATGATAAATAACCATGCGAGTTTATAGTTGTTTCCATCCAAAGCTTTGTACATTATATCACTTTTTAGCATTTTGAATCAGTATTGTCAATCACATGGACCTCTTATTAACAACAACTTTAAATGAAGTGAATCAACTGTATTTCTACAAATACAAAATCAATCACCCATACCGTTTCGGCTTTCACAATTGCAATTGTAAATACGTGCGATTGCTAATTATTTCATATAGATACATACCGTTTTTAACTTGCATAATGCTCTCAGTAGGACTCTTGTATCATTTCAATGCTATGATCGAAACCGAGGTAATAAAGAACTTATGGCTAATGTACTATGAACCACTTCAGATTTGTTTTCCTATGTAATTGCATATTTTTTCTCATTTATGAATTTCAGGGACTAGATAATATGTTAAAACACTGTAGATCTATGGGCCTTCAGTATCTACTTCATGACAACACTGTGACATTCAGTACATTCTTGAGAGTGAAAACTAGCAAAGTCCATACATGCATTTCACATTAGCCATTTGCTATTCAATTATTGTCTACAACTAACTATTTTCTATAGGGTGTCACCTTAGTTAGCGAATATATCGCAACATGAAATTAGACTTGAGAGTATGGTTTTATTTGAAAATCACTATTTTCAACTGTATAATCATTATCAAAATGTGACTATTAGTGTAATAAGTGCTCCTTAATGAGAGGGTGTAGTATTAACATCTTAAGATTCGGTAGTTCACATTGCATTATAATCTCATGGTCAAATGTTATTCTATAATAGTTTCACCGAGCTACAAGATAAAATTAGTTGTTGATAATACATTAGATGCATTTGAATTAAAGGAGATCTTAGATGAATATTTTCTAACTTCTAGAATATATGGTCTTAAAAGAAGCACTGACAAGAAATATGGAAGTAGGACATGGAACTCATGTAGTGCAAAATTGCAAGTTTGCATAAATTGGAGTCATTTCCTACCATTTTCTTCAGAGATGTATAGTGATTAGAGATTGTAAATTGGGATTAATGTGTGAGATATTCTCATTAACTCTAATAATGATTGATGACATACTTGAAAATTGTTAAGATACAACATTAATTTTTTCATGACAAAAAAAAAAATTGGGCAAATACAAAATTATATTATATTGGACTCACTCTATTATTCATAATTTTCTCAACTAAGGATGTCACATAGGGACTATGAGATGATTTTCTATAACCTTACATCTTCAATATCCATTGGATAAAATTTAATCCCATTCTGTGTATTTTGGAATCTAAGTTATTTAAAAATCAAATCTGATTCCTGCATATTAAATTCTAAATGTCAAATGACATACATATAATGTTTATTTCTGCACATTTCTATTTTGAATCTCTCTCTCTCTCTCTTATTTAATTCATATTAAACAACTGTTATAATAATAATAACGTCATTTCTAAGGATTTTTTTATCATTTCCAACCCCAAGTTTTAGTTAGTTGTTTTTTCTGACTTCAAGTATTTTTTTTTTTTCGGTAAATACCCCCAAAACCACCGTATTTGACAGCTATGCTTATGAGAATCCAATGAATAGGGACTGGAATTAATGTGTTTATAAGCCAAAGTGGCCTATATTGATATTTCCTGACAATAAAGGAGTAGTACGTGTAGGTGTTGGACTAGTGGAGTACATGTTGGGGGCACTGTGGGCGTAATTATTGCAAATGAATTTATTTGAGCTACCATGAAACTACAATAGAAAAGCATTCGAAGAAAAAATAGGAGCGCCAACACCATGAAACTACAATAGAAAAGCATTCAAGGAAAAAATAGGAGTACCAACACCATGAAACTACAATAGAAAAGCATTCGAGGAAAACCTAGCAGTGTTCATGTTGTTGGCAGTATGATATGGAACAAAATCTTGTTTACAAATCCTAATAAGAGGGAGCCTATTTTTAGAGATGTCGATAAAAGGAAATAGAAAATTCTTGTTGTGATATTAATTGTTTTTACAATTGGAGCTAATGGATTTTTTTTGCTAAGTTTTTTTTGTTGTACAAGTGTCACAGCTTTTGGGACGTCACAGCATCCTTGACCCCTATAGCGAATTTCTTTTTAATTGGTACGTGCGGGTGAGTGGGCATTTTGTCCCCATCCTTGAAACATCATAGAGCTCTGGAGCTGAGGAAATGGCATGAGAAAGGAAGGGCGAGGGGGGGTTAGGGGAAGGAGACTTGTCCCTGCGTAGCATTGCAATATATTAACTTAATACTTTTTTGACCAATAAACTAAAGAAATGAAAATGAATGACTATATCTTTAGTCTATGCATTGAAAATTATATTTTTGAATAATTTGATTATAACGTGATAATTATTTCAAATGTATTTATAGGTTGCCTTGTTGAATTGTATCAATCAATCCTCAACCAAACCACCTCATATAGCCAAAACATCAGCATTGCACTTTGTTGAAGACAACAATGTTTTGTTTTTTGTGTATTCAAGATATTACACATGTTTCGAGATTGATGGTATATAGGTATTAACTTCTTGTCAACAATTAAGTCATCCCAGCCTATATCTATGTAAACAACTTGTTGAAAATCATTGGAAACACTATACCGATTTGTGAAAACCAATGTTCCTTCGACATTACCTAAAGATATTTTTTGGCCTCAAATGGTAACATTGGGCTTCTAGAGAAATCTGGTAATATGTAGATTCATGATGAAAGAAATAGCAAGCTAGAAGAAAGATATACTGGCTTACAAGTTGCTACTTAGTTTTTTCCAAATAGCCCCCTAGACCACCATGTTTCATTGTATTATGGCAGGTGGTACTAAAGAAGTTATTATATTTTGTTAGAATGTGGAGAGAGAATAAAGAAAAATTAGAATGTACAAAAAACGGATGAAAAGAAATCAAAATGCACACATTATTCTAGTGTGTCTGTCATTTTATTATGTGAAAGATGGTTTAAAAGTGGTTAAAGTGGTTCCAACCGTTTATTAGTTAACACTTAACTAATATTAACATAACACTAATAAATAAGCTTTATATTAAGTTTGATATTTTAATACCCCCTCCTAAGTGTTACTCAATGGAGCATACTGGCATAAGTTTAATATAACAAAACCTACCAAGAGTACGCATTCTTCAAAAGCTTTCCCTTTTGAAAACAATGATCTAACCATGTAGAACTCCATCAAGTTGCCTCCCTGACCCTCGTAAAGGTGTAGTTTCCGAGCTGAATTCTGAAGTTCCCGGATTCCACCTCCCCGAACTCCCGAATTACAGAATCTCTCGAATTTTTAGATAACCGTCCATATTGAGCTACCCCCACAGTGCTCCATCAAGTTATCTCATGACCCTCATCAGGGTAAATTCACAAAATTCACAGACTCCCAAAGTATCTGGACAATCATCCATGTCGAGTTTCACCTACACTAGATTCTTTCATACTTTCAAAGTGTTGGGAATCTTTTAAAATACACATTCTCTATTAGTGAGTTCATCAACTTTAGCATTTAGTGGATGTTTAACAATGGCTACATTTGGTTTTTCTTAAAATTTTCCCTTCATCTTCGTATTTTGCCCTAGATGACTATATGTCTTCCCTTTTTCGAGTTGAGATCATACCATTTCAAGGACTGGTTGCTCTCCACCTGTAAGCATAACATTTTATATTGCTCCACCTGTCTACTGTGACTGCCTAACAATTCTCTGGTATACTTGCACGATGCCAACTAGGCGAGCATCTACAGCTTCATAATGGTCCTGCATCATTACCGTCAAAGGAATTCTGCATACAGGCTGCCATGACTGAATCTGTAACCCCATCATTCATACCACTACTAAATCTAATAATTGTCACACGCACTTCAGCAAGCCTGAGATTGCATTTTTCTTTTCTATGTCTGAGGTCTTCTACACTATCCTCCTCTAGGATTTCACGACTAGAAATAACTCTTTGAAACCCCATCAAGAATGATGGAAGCTTTTGCATTCCTTGTGTTTATCTTCCTGCAAAAGGGTTCCGTCTTTGCGAGCTAGATTAGCAGGCTCATTCGTTAGTTCATTTGATAGCTCTTCGTCCAGTGTTTTCAATGGAGCAGGACTACGGTCCTCTCTGGCGGAAATGAATTCTTTGCGTTGAAAATATCGATGGCCCAACTGTGCTCAACATGCTTCCAAAAAAGTTCCTTCCGAGAAGACAGTAATGAAGGTCTTAATGGAGATGACTATAATCACCTCAGAGGAGGAAGGGCGTGATAGGTGAATTGACTCAGACTGGTTTTCTCTTCTAGAGAAAGTATGGAAGAAGTGAATGAAACCGCATAAATTAGCTGCAACATTTAGAAGATCGAGCCCATACATTATCATCTCCTGTGTCCATGGAATTTTATCATCCCTGAAAATTAGTTCACAGAAAAATGGTTGAAGTGAAACCCATGGCCAGTTTATTAGTGAACACTTAGTCGAAGTATTAACCCGCAACCTGCTACCCCCAAATTTAGGCCCTACGACTGCATGCTATCACATCGTTTCCGTGATGATTTATGAATACAGTCATAAAACGGTTATTTGATTGCAGCATAAGTTGATTGGCGATGATGGTAGACAATACCGTCAGAAGCAATTTTTTTTTATATGCGGTATGAAGAAGGTGCGTATTAAAATCTAGAATCCAAACAGGCATTTTAGAGAGTTTTAGGAGTGACATTGGCCCGTTAAGCAAGGTTGTCGCTCTATCACAGCAGGACTCAGTCTTCAAAGTGACGTTTACATGTTACATGTCATAATAATATTATTTGACGGTCTCAAAAAACTATATGGATGTCATTTTATGTTCAAAATATAATATGCACGTCAAATTTGTTTTTATAATAATTATTACAAAATGTATAGAGTTGAATTAAATTTTACGTCCACAAGATTGAAAATAAATTTATGTCTAAAATTATTCCCATTTTTTTCTACTTGGATTTCTATTAACATAGCTAAGGCCAAGTTAATTAAATTTTGTAATGTTTAGCATTATCTATGTGATCAAATTGTAACAGGTTAACCTTTGTTGCATGCATCAAACAACTTTGTGTTTTGTTTCATTTCTTTCATTGCATACATCAAACAACTTTGTTTTTTGTTCCATTTCATCACAACCACTGCCTCTATTCCATATTGCTTCTAATATGAGGAAGAATGTATATTTTTCCATGTTGCCTCTCTATGAAATTTGTTTTTTACCAATTTTTTTGCAGAGGAATTCTACTAAGTTTTTTTATATCATTGTTTTCATATTTATTTGTTTATGATAAAACTAAAACGATGTTTATTATTTTAGAGGGGAAAATGGTTAACCTTAGGCACAAAAAAATCGATTAATTTTTCAAAATTTTAAGCATAATAATGTCTAGTGACGGATTAAAAAATGTTTACATTATTAATAGATTTAAAATGGATCTCATTTGTGAGATAGCACATTGAAATAGGGGGTAAATATTTTGATTAGCAATGGAGAGTATTGTGTTTTAATTTATGAAATCAAGCTTTACAATTTTAAAAACAAACTAAGAAAAAGATAGAAATGACTCTTTACAATTAGTGGTGCAAATTCGCAATTCTGGAGAAAATGAGTTATAACTTCTAACTTCCAAGCTTGTAAGTTTGTTATCAGCTGATTTTGACTTCGCAAAATCAATAAATGTGAAAAAAAATTAAAAAATCAAAAGTGTTCTTTTGTGTGATTTATCACCCTCGTCATGATCGTCTTATTCTCGTGATTGTTTTGGTTTTCGTTTCGTCCATTTTGAGTGAAAAATTCTCCCGTCAAGTCGCAAACTCCCGTTAATAAATACTTAATTAATACTTAATTAATTTATTACCCTTTTATATAATAAAATTATTTTTTATTAAATTTTCGGGGTTTTTAATTAAATAAATATTAATTAAATATTTATTGAAAATCAATTGACAAGTTTTTTATTATTGCCGGGGGAAATTAAAATTTTGCTTCCAATTGCCAGGAATGCCAAATTTGCTTTCCGCACCACCTAGATTTCCCTTTCCTCGTAAAATCTTTTTTTTTCCCACTTGTGGAATTTCTCCTACTGATTGTCAACCCATGACCGGATGGCAAAATGGCAAAATATTTCCTCAATTTCCCACATGGGGAAATAAATGAGATTTTCCACCCTGCTTTGCCACTGCCCACGAGAAAATGATTAAGTTTTTTTTTTTCATGTTTCCCTAGCAATTAATGCCCACTACCTGAGAGAAAGGGAAATTGGTTATTTCAACAGGAACAAAGAGACGGAAACTATGGGGAAGCTTTTTTAATTCACGTAACAAATCCTCCATGAATCTAGTTGAAAAAAGTTGTGGGTAAGAAGTTAGGGAATTTTTATTTCCAAATTCTTATATCTAACTTCTTCTTATTTCCTTTGTAGAAGTATTTCCCGAGAAATTTTTTTATCACATCCCTCACAAAGAGATCAAGGAAGGAGATTTTATCACAAACATTCTTCCTCTACATTTCCACGTGACTGAGAAGAAGAAATAACGGTCCTTTGCAAGAGGATAGGTTTTACAGAAGAGACAAATATTCCCATGCATCTTTTTTTTTATTATTATTGGCAAATAGTTTTTTGAAAGGGACTATACCCTTGTACACCAAGTCTCAGAAGCTAGAATTGAAAGTTAAAGCACAAGAGATGGATCAAAATCTAGATAGAACGATTAAGCTCGACGGCAGAAAAATGTCTGCAAAGTAAAAACCAACAACCGACAAAGCAATAGCAAAAAAACAACTGATGCATAGCAAACAAACAGCAATAGCATATCAACACCATTGGAAGCATTCTGCTATCCGGCAAGAAAAATGAGACCAATGGAACCTAGGTGGCCAATAGCAGAGATGAGAATCATCAAGGCGAGAATCAGCCAGGCATCTTTTTTTTCTTCACAGAAACTCAGAGCAATTTCCAACGCAGGTTTTGCAAGAAGAGATCCACGCAGTCCAAAAAGAAGCAAGACAGGCCATGTGTAGTAGGAGAGGGAAGGATTAGATCTACTCATGCATTGGGCATAAAAGAAAGCCCACATCCAAGGAAAAGGAAAAAAGTCCAAATAAAAAGATTCATACACAACCCACGTCCAAAGAAAGGAATAAAAATGAATAAGTTCAACACATAGACAGTATGAAGAATAGAATCCCCATGCACCAATTTTCAACATGCAGCCAGAGGAAGAGAAGCATACACAGGTCAATAAAAAGAAATAAAATAAATAGTTGTTTACGTGGGAAAGGAGGAATACCAGTCCAAGGAAAAACAAGTTTCCACGCAACTAAACAAAAAGCCCACGCATGCAACAATTTTCAACGCATTGGCCAAAGAGATATTTATCAAGCCTTAGCCCAAAGCAAAGTTCACACAGGTTTTTAGAAGGCAAAGTCAAGTCCAGCAAAGAAAGGAGACCACGTGGGAAAGAAAAAAGACATTCCAACAATTAAAATAAATAAAAGAATAATCCAACACGCCAAAACCAAGTAGTCCAAAGCCACGCAATTGTAAGAAGAGAAGAATTGTGTGTGAAGAGAAATAACGTGAACCATTTAACAAAATATCAATAACAAGATATATATCAGCACAAAAAAAATGAAATTAATGAAGAAAACAATAGATGCGGAATGAAGGTTGTCGTGAGTTGTATCAGTCGAAGTAATCGACTTTGGAGCTTGATATGTCAAAGTTGAGTGATTTTCGAGAAGAACGGTTTGTTTCTTTGAATTCTCCCCATCTTCATGTACTCCTTTGTACCAAATTTCAAATGCACAACACATCATTTGATATTTTTCATGAACCCAAGTAAAACTCATTTTGCATTGATTTTTTCGTGCATGCACAGCTTCAGCGTGTCGAGAAGGCCTACTTTAGGAATCCGTATTTCAGGCCTGATTCACTTCTTGAGAAGAACAATTTTGGTTCATTGAATTCTCCCCACATTCATGTGCTTATTTGAAAAATTTTAAATGTACATCACCTCATTTGATATTTTTCACGGAGCCAAATAAACCGCAATTTGTTTTATTTCACCGCACGCATGCAATATTCAACCTGTCAAGGTGACTCACTTTGATTAGTTTATATTTTGAACTTGGATAATCATCAAGAGAAAAGGATTAGTTTCTTCCAGATTGTATCCCACCTTCATATGCTCCATTGCCAAGTTGTAGATGCCCAGGGTGACGTTTGACATCTTTCTCTAAGCTAAAACCAAAATGCAGATTTTTGCAGTTTTACACCTGCATTTTCTTATCAATTTCAGAAGAGTCAACTTTGACCTATAATAATTGACTAAAGAATTTGATTTGGATAAAAAAAAAACCTCTAACACACAAACTTGTGGTACCTTAATAAACTCTCTCATCTAGTGAGATTTTCTCATAACAATATTTGCTATTTTTTCCAAGGCAGTTTCAGTGTCAATTTGTTCAGTTTTGAAGTCTAGAAGTAATAGCTAGAAATCAAGATTTTGTCACCTCTTCACAATAATGTCATCTCCAAAACAAAGCGGTGTTGCGGTATGAGTTCCAAGGAATTCTACCCACCTTGGCGCTGTATTCAGAGTATGATAACATCATTGATACGAACTTGGAAACACATGTCGGCATAAGTTGGTTCCACGATCGAATATCAACTCGAAGGCGAGTCAAAATTTTCTCGGTGCTTGTTCCGAAGTGGTCTCTCACGCACATGACAGCCTTCCCAGTGTCCCTACAAATTCCCAAATTCCTCATCACTTGCGCAGAGCATTACGACACTTGCACAGTGTGGAAATTCAACTCCAACAGCTCCGAAGTTGGTGACCTCGACTTGTGAGCTTTCAACCTCATCTCCGCAGCATCAGACAATTCTCAATAACACCAATGGGTCACACATATGGCTTCCTCATTATGCTGTTATAAGTCATAACTATTGGCAAAGATCTCTTCGGATTCAAAAGCCATGGTTATCGGCAGAGATCAATAAAGGCAGAAGTTTGTCTACATCAATTGTCTTCACTTGATCATTGTGGCAGTTCTATTCACCGACAAACTCAGGACCAATGACAAGTGCAATTGTGTAGATCATAAAGTAAGGCCACATAATTTAAGCATGTCCATGTCAAATCTCAGTTAGGCAGTGGGCGTGACACTTCCTCAATCAAGTCATTAAAGTTGGAGCATTCTCGAATTGGATGATCGTGAGCATGGATCAGAATGGGAACACTTCGGAATGGTGACAAAGATGAAATGACATAACTCCAAGGAAGTGAATTACAATCTTGAATATTGTAATATCTTCTCAATGGAAAAATATCAAGAGCTAGATTTTGACAAGCCAACGTGGCGTAACGAGTACGGTCTTGTAACAAATGAAGAATTCACCATGAAAAGGTATTAAGAGCACCTGGAGAATTGTGTGTAATTGTGTATGAGAATATGAATGAAGACAAATTTTCTCACACCATGATGTTTCTCAATGCAGAGAGGTGAATGAATTGCTCAAGTTTCAAGTTCGGCTCTCTTGTCATATGGAGGATTGCGGAGCATGGTCAATGAGTTCATTCATGTACAACCGGGATAGGCAGGACTCTTGGCCCAATAGATAAGACATTGATCCACAGGTGTCTTGATCTAGGTGGCATATTGATGACTAGGATTTATATGTGTGTGTCCAAGTCATCTAAGTGGGGTCCACATGTACCCATTTCCCTTTTATTTATCTATTTTTCCTAAAGTGACTTTCAAATTCTCATTAAAGTGATGTAGACTTATTCAAGCTAGTTGAAAAAGTCATATTCACTTAAGGTGCCCTAATTTAATGTTTAGTTAAACCCTAACTACTTTGTAACCAACTTTTGGGTTATAAAAGGGAGTTAGGGGCTCATTTGTAAAGGTGGCTTTGAGAGAGGAGAAGAAAATATTTTTGTTTGCAAGCTTTGTTTCAAGGAAAGAAACTTTGTGTTCTTTTGTGAAGACATTTTAGAGTTAATGAAATATTAACTTGTGTGTCTCATTCATTATCTCTTGTAGTATTTGATGTTCTTATATTCATTAGATGTTAGTTATTTAAATGTCTACATGCGAATATTGTCTTGGATCTTATTGTCAACACTATTAATCTATTGTTCTTGTTTACAGTGATCAAGCTCTGATATTTACTTTCTCATGTGTGTTCCCTGTTACTTTTTCTTATTTAACTGATTCAAACTCTACTTTATTTGGGTTAGTTATTCATTGTTCTTCTTTATGCAATATTAAGCCTTTGTCTTTTGCCTAATTATTGTGTGCTCCTTTCATTCATTCCTTACCATTTCTTTGCTTCATTCCATTCCATCTCCCTCATTCACACTTATTTCCATTTGATGTTCCAAAACACCCTGCACATACAATTTTGAATGTACAGATGTAAATACAGTTTTGGTTTTCAATAAAGGTAGACTCACCTTCATTGAGGAGGGACTTCATTCCCTTACTGTTGCATGTCATTTGCATGCGTGCAAATCCATATGCTAACAAAGTTCAACCACATTTCTTGCAGAATCTCAAATCCAATGCATTAGTCTACTATCCAATCTTTATTTTGTAAAAAATCAAACAAATAAAAATTAATAAAATAAAGCTAAACAACAAATCAAATAAAGCTAAAAAAAAAACAAAACTAATTAAAAATCAAAATTAAAAGATGTTTCTATTTTATCAATGAGATGCGAAATTGTTTATATTTCATTAATAAGATATTAAGATAATTCTATTATTTTGATTTTATATACATTCCAAAGTTTCCATTTTCATTTATGTTGTATTTGTCAAGAATCTTACAGATTTTAATGTGTACCTAGTGTAATATTCAATTTATTAACTTTAGTGTGTGTGTGTAGGACGGTCAATTTTTTAATATACATGTCATTTTGACGTTTAAATTATATATTTACATGTCAATCATGATGGTCATATTTCATAAGTGGTTGTATTTTGACATCTAAAATGACTAAAAACGTCTAAACGCCTTGCAAAATCCAACACTCGTGCAAGTTATCTTTTTTTTATCTAGTGATAGAAATTAAAAAAATATTATAGGGTATGCTAAGGGAAAGGAGCCAATTGTTGAGCATGGACCAATACTTGTGAGGGTACATATAAATTAGGGAGCTAGTACATATCACTTTCTCACTTACATTTTGATTAAAAAGTGCCTAATAGAATAAGTCACATCAAGTCATTTCACCTCTATTAGCCAATCAAATGATGACAAATAGGTGAAAAAAAAATGTGACTTGATTCTCTTATAATCGTTCACCTTGAATTTTTTTTGTACTTAAAATAACCACATTTAAATATAAAAAAATGTGTCTTCCACATTATTTTAATATTTAAAATGAAATATATATAATAGGGAGAACATAACCTATTATAGGGTATTTTTTGTGTTGAATCATATGATGTTTTTTTCTCTGTGCACCCTTAAATTTAGGTTGCACAAAGATTAGTTCCTCTCCCTTAGCATTTGTTTAAAGATCTTAGATAAGCCTCTCGGAGAGTTGGAAGCCCAGAAACATCTAAAAGATGTATTGATGATTAGGATGAAGAAATGAAAGTCAAATGAAGGGCACAATTGTCATATCGTCATTAGGCAAGACCGCAATGCTAGATTTTGCAAGACTTTTGGATTTTTTAGTCATTTTAAATGTCAAAATACAATTATTTTTAAAATATGACCGTCATGATTGACAGGTGAAAATATAATTTAAATGTTAATATGACATGTATGCTCAAATTTTAACCATCATATATATATATATATATATATATATATGAAAAAAAATCAAATTACATTTTATACTACATATTATGAATTTGTAAGATTTATGACAATTAGTCTAACTACAAATGGAAACTTTGGAATTAAAATAATAAAAATATCGTAATATATTATTAATAAAATATGAACATCTTAATATCTCTTTGATAAAATAGAAATATATATTATTTTTTATTTTTAATTAGTTTAATTTGACTTGATTTTCCTTGATTTTTCATTGTTTGATTTCTTACAAAAAAAATATTAAACTACAAACATTTGATTTGGGATTTTGTAAGAAAGGTGAAACTTGAATGTTGAACTTGGAGGTCTAAAAGTTGGAAGTAGGAACTCATTTTCTACATAATTGCAAGCTTGCACTAGTGAGTCATTTCTTTCAATTTTGTAATATTTTTGGATTTTAGTTATAATTTAAAATGATATTTTAATGCTTTCACAAACTTTAATGGTATTTCTAGATATTTTATTTGATTAGTGATAATACAATTGATTAGTGTACAATTGAAATTTATAAAAAAAAATTGTATTTTTGATAAACAACTGAAATAGATTAATGTAGCATTGTTGTTGGTTTATAATTGTACAACAAAGGCCCAAAAAATTATAAAGATTAAATTAATTAAATTCATTTAGATTCAAATAATTAGAGAATCCCACATAGATTTGTAATTATAATGTAATTTAGAAAATATCAAAGATAGAATTTGCACTAGAGAAAAAACCCACCATAAAGTTTCATAAAATTCTATTTAATAACTTTTTTATAAATACCAACATTGGTTTCAGCTTAAAACTTTTATCATCAATGAGCTACCTATTTTTTGTGTCCATGTTGTTCTCTCTACAAAGAGGATAGAGTAAGTTAAATAGACATTTTTTGGATTAACAATGGGATGGATAATTGTTGTTCATGAAGGTGTAAGGATTTATCTCTGCCTACGTATGGATCATCAATAGGAAGTCAAGAATTTATAAAAAAGAGATTGCATCTCCAATCTCCCAAATATATATTTTAGATTAATCTATATATTTGGTAATAATTGATATACATATTTTTGACGTGGATATTAAATTTTGAATGTCAAATGACATTCACATAATTTTTTGGACCGTCGCATAATTTTTTTTGTGACGTGTAACCTTGAATGTCAAAATCCAGCACTAGGCAAGGGCTTAAGGGCTTACTATATGAAGGTAAAATTTTCCTAAGCGAAGTATCTTTTGTTATTATGTACTTTTGTTATTCTTAAAAGTGGTGCTTAAGATAGAAGATAGCAAACTTGAACAACTAGAGGACCTAAGATATGCTCTTGATCCATGATGTTTTTCATGCCATATAATTTCTTTTGGATTTCAAATGTGTTTACCTCATTGTTTGTATTGTTGGTTTTCTCCTTTGGTAAGATATCTTTAAGCAATAAACTTGATAGGTTTGTTGGGTTATTTGTGGATGTTAAGCCTCGATTTATGGACTTTTATTTCATTTTGGAAGCCTACATTTACTTATTATTTTTTGTTATTTTTTATTGGTGAAAAATGTATTCCGTTTTTCCTTCGAAATTTCAATAGCTTTGTGAGTTGTATTAGGGGATATAGGGTATGGATGTATATTAGTTATTGGCTTGGTTGTACAAGTTTTTGGGCTTGAATTTGGGGTTTATGTGTGAAATCTACATCCAGTTTCCCCCATTCATAGTACAAAAGATGGCCTTAGTGGAATTCTCTTACTCTTTGTGAGTAAAAGAGGCATTCTCTTACTCTTAGTGAGTAGTCGAGGCATTATCTTACCCTTAGGTAACCCTAGGAATTATCATAGTGTTTTGTTGGGTTTTAGGTATTTGACATTTTTATGTGTTTTGTGGCTCATGAATGAATTCTACCTACTTATGGCTTGATGGTCCAATTTTACCGATAATTGTGTTTAATGTGTTTCCCTATTTAACTCTACATATGTCCACCGTTTCATGCTTATGTGATGGGTGTGCATATATGATTCTTTATCTAGAGGTGGAATAGGGTCTCCTCTTAATGATGCTTAATAGGTTGGGTGGAGAGCACCCTTATCTTTTAGATGGATGGGTGTACTTTTGAACCTACTTTATTCTTGGTAGTGCCCCTGATTTAGTAGAGTTAGACATTTTTTAGATTTTTATGCTTCTTCATTGAGAATAATTACATTATTTTACACTTTGTAGTTAGTTATTATTATTGTACATTTCTGAATGTGGCCAAGTGCCCCCTGTACCTCCCTTGTGTGAGATGGATTACTATAATGATTTAAAGAATTTTAAGGACAATTGGAATGAATATTAGTTAAATTGTGTATATTAATTGACATGATTATGGAGTGTATGGAATTTTTGGTTGTGTGTATTTTTGGCATTTCTTCATATATTTGTAATTTAGTGGAACGTCAAAGGTTTCACTAGTGACACCTCAGTTTATATGTTTTCACAAATGATCTAATTACAAGTAAAATGAATTGGTGTGTGTGTGTGTGTGTGTGTGTCTATCAGTTTCTGTGTGTGTGTGTGTGGGTGTGTGCATGGGTTTGTGGGTGTGTGTGGGTGTGTGTGTGTGTGTGTGGATGCATGCGTGGGTTTGTGGTTGTGTGTGTTTGGGGGGGGGGGGGCCGGGGGGGGGAGGCGGTGGTTTGCATGGGTTTGTGGGTGTATGTGTGGGTGTGTATGTGGTTGTTTGCATGGGTGTGTGATTTCGTGTGGGTGTGGGTGTGTAAGGGTGGGTGTGTGCAGGGGTGTGGATTTGTGTGCATATGTGGGTGTGTGTGGGTGCATGTGTGCGTGTTTGCATGGGTGTTTGTGTGTGTGTGTGTGTGTGTGTGTGCATCTGTGTGTGTGTGGGTGTGTGTGTGCATGTGTGTGTGGGCACATGTGTGCATGTGTGGGTGCATGTGTGTGCATGTGTGGTGTGTGTGTGCATGTGTGTGTGGGCACATGTGTGCATGTGTGGGTGCATGTGTGTGCATGTGTGGGTGTGTGTGTGCATGTGTGTGAGGGCACATGTGTGCATGTGTGGGTGCATGTGTGTGCATGTGTGGGTGTGTGTTCATGTGTGTGGGGTGTGTGTGTGTGTGTGTGTGTGTGTGTGTACATTGGTGCATGAAGTGGTGTGTGTGTGTGTGTGCGTGCATGTGTGTGTACATGTGGATGTGTGGGTGTGTGTGTGTGTGTGTGCGCGCGCGCGCACGCGTGTGTGCGTGTGTGCATGTGTGTGCGCATGTGTGCACGTGTTTTTGTGTGTGTGTGCATGTGTGTCTATGTGTCTGTGCGCGCGTGGGTGTGTGTGTGTGTGTGTGTGTGTGTGTGTGTGTGTGTGTGTGTGTGTGTGTGTGTGTGTGTACTTTTGTGTGCATTTGTGTGTACGTGTGTTTGTGTGAACGCGTGTGCGAGCGTGTGTGCGTGTGTGTTTGTATTTGTGCGTGCGCACGTGTGTGCACATGCATACATGTGCATGTGTGTGTGTCTGTGTGCGCGCGCGCGTGCATATGTGTGCCTGCATGTGTGTGTGTGTGTGTGTGTGTGTGTGTGTGTGTGTGTGTGTGTGTGTGTGTGTGTGTGTGTGTGTGTGTGTGTGTGTGTGTGTGTGTGTGTGTGTGTGTGTGTGCACGTGTGAACGTGTGTCCAAGAATTGTTAGTCAATGTGAATTATACTTACATTGTATATCAAAAAAAATTGAGAAGATTCCTTGAGGTTTAGGATGAAGAAATGAAAGTCAAATGAAAGGTACAAATACCACACCTTAAATGGGAAAGTGTGTAAGGGATTCCCATATGAAGGCAAAATTTTCCTAAGCAATTACTTTTTGTTATTCTTAGAAGTAGAGCTTTAGAGAGAAAATAAAAAGCTTGAATAACTGAAGGACCTAATATAGGCTCTTGATACATGATGTTTTGTATGCCATGTAATTCATTTTGAAATTCAAATGTGTTTACCTCATTGTTTTTATTATTGGTTTTCACCTTTGCTAAGGTCTCTTTAAACATTTAATTCGATGGGTTTTATTGGATTTTTTGTGAATGGTAAGCCTTGCTTTGTGAACTTTTATTTGACTTTGAAGCCTTTATTTATTTATTGTTTTTCGTTATATTTTATTGGTATCTCTACCAAAATCTCACTAGGTTTATGAGCTATATTAGGAGTTATAAGGTGGATGTATATTAGTTAGTGGGTTTGCTGCAGAAGTTATTGGGCTTGAATTTGGGGCTTATATGGGAAATCCATAGCCAAATTTCCCCATTCATAGTATATAAGGTGGCCTTGGAGGAATTTTCTTCCTTTTAGTGAGTAAAAGAGGCAATCCCTTAGTCTTGGTGAGTAATTGAGGCATTATCTTATGTTTGGTGAGTAATGGAAACATTGACATTTTTGTATGGCCTAGATATTGATATTATGGATCTTATTGATTGAGCATCCCCTCCCCCCCCATTAGGTAGCTCTAGGGGTTATCATGTTGTTTTGTTGGGTTTTAGGTATTGAAATTTTTATGTGTTTTGTGGCTCGTGAATGAATTCTACCTATTTTTGGCTCATTAGTCTAAATATCAATTATTGTGTTAGGTGTATTTCCCTATTTACTCTACATGTTTCCACCTTATCATGCTTTTGTGTCGAATGTGTGTATTATATCCCTTGGTTGGAGGTGGAATAAGATACCCTGATTAATGATGTCTTACATATTGGGTGGAGAGCACACTTGTCTTTTAGATGAATGGTTTTACTTTTGAACCTACTCTATTCTTGGTGGTGCCATTGATTTGGAAGAGATTGACATTTTTACGATCTTTATGCTTTCTTGTTAAGAATTATTACATTATATTAAAATTTGTAGTTAATTATTGATAAATATTACATCATTTTAAACTTTTTAGTTAATGATTTTTATTGAACATTTCCCAATGCGGCCAAGTGTCCATTGTACCTGCCTTGTGTGAAATGGATTACTATGACTCGAAGAACGCATAAGGGCTACTGGAATGAATATTAGTTAAATTTTTTAAATTAATTGACATGATAATGTGGTTTATAGCATTGTTGGTTATGCATGTATTTTATTCATTTCTTTACAAATGCGTAGCTTTGTGGAACATCAAAGATTTTGCTAACAACACCCTAGTCTGTAATTTTGTACAAAGTTTAATTCCAAGTAAGATATATTGTTTTTAAATATATCTAATGGGGAATTGTTAATGGTCAATGTGAAAGATATGTTTAAATAATATAATAATATATAGATATATTCACACACTGTGTATATATAGACTTATTTATATGATCCCAAATAAATATTTAATTGTTTGAAATTAATGTTTTGTTTTATATATTTAGGAATAGATTAATTTATTAGTCTTTTTTGTTCACTTTTAGGATTTGTAAATCTTTTTATACATTATTTACAAAGATACAATCATGAGCCTTCAAGGTTAGGTTGGGTTAAAGGATTTGGGGTTCAAACCATGAGTGGCTCATGGACCCTGCATTGGCTCAATTGAGACCATGTGAACTGGATTGAGGAAATGCTCGAGTTGTAATCTAATTCGTCTAATCTGAGCCTACGCAAGATGGCTTCATGGAGGCTCAATATTGGAACCTTGGTGGCTGAGGAGGTCAGGAAAACTGGTGGAAGGGATTCAGTGAGCTCGTCACCAAGTTGATTTGTTGGGATATGTTTTAAGGGTTGAAAACCCTAAGTAGATCTAGAAGCATGATTTAGCTCTGGCGACCCCAAATGAGTTGAGAAAAAGGGGTAAGGTTGAACTCTAGTCAACTTGATAAGCCGACAAGCTTGTAACTATGAGCAATATGGTGTGGGAGTTGATATGATCCTTCCCAATTGTTATTTTTTATTTATGCCCCAATATGGATCCATGTGGAGTGTTAATAGTAGGAGCCCCAAATAGATGATGTTAGGTAGGAGTTTGGGATCAAGGACTCCAAGTTATTTCATAAGTGGTATCTAATTCGGATATGTCCAGCCCCAATAAAGGAATTGTAGATTCAAGATATGAACATGAGGTGGGGTAACATTTAGATAAGGAAAACTAGCATGCAACGGTTCCCTAAGTTAGGATCCCATGGTAGTGCTTAAATCGGCCCCAAGGTGTGATGACCGAATGGACTTAGGGAGAACTCGACAAAATAGTGAGCATCTGAGGTGTTATAAGCAAGCTATTTAGATTGTGATCCTAATCAAGTGTGTAGATAATCTCGAATTAAGTATCATGTGCCTTTGTTTAAGGAAACACGTTGAGTACTAACTAGTTCATGCCCCATACATCGAGTTTCAAGCGCACTTTTGATAAACTACTTCAAAAATATATAGGAGTTAAGGATATAAACCATAATTTCTTAGGCATTCAAAAAATAAATTTAGGTAAAATATATATGAATGAACAGGAGTTGGGGGTGGGTATTGAGATTTCTTATCGTGCCCAGGTGGGGTTTAGATCCTTGCAAATTTCACCTTTTTAGGCAAATCTCACCCTTTTCAATTTAAGAATTTTTTAATTGACATACATAAAAACGATGAATGATGTTATAGGTGGATATTCTGATTCAATTGAATTCCAACATTAATTGCACAAATCATAATAACGCTTTTCAAAGTGACTATTGATTTTTAAAAATTCCAAAATAAAGGGGAGAGAATGCAATTAGCTGATTTTTGTGGATCTAGAAGAGTCTGGGTGGTCTGAGTGTTGGAACAAGAAGATCTGGAACTGAAAATGCTTCATTAATGAAATTGTGACCTGAAATTGAGCCTAGTCAAAACCATAAAACTCAATCTATAACATCCACACAGTCCTAACCCTTTTGTATGGTCTTGTACCTACTTGGAATTTGGGTTTGCAAATTCATGAGTACTTCACATGCCTAGAAGTATGTGTTGTTGTGTGTCAGTCTTCTTCTCTCACCTTCAAAATGGCTCTATAAGCTTTGCTCAAACCGTCAAACTCTTACAACATAAGAAGGAGTTCATGCAAAATAAAGTTAGGTGCATTGTGGGCACCCCTATGCACCTCCAAATTCATCACTACTCTAAAGATGGCCCAACCACACATCATTCTCCTAGTATGTGATATATAGCGTAGTGCAATCAGAACTTGATATTTGTGCTTTGGCAATACTTCGCTTTAGTTTCACACTTGCTTAAATGCTTGGGAGGGGTCACTTTCTTGCTTGTATGATGAATATGGAGACTCTTATACCTGGGAGGAGACTTCAAATCATTATAGTGCTTCCCTTGAAAACTCTGAATCAGATTTACATTGGAAACAATACACAGAATTATTATATTACTTCTCTATATCTTGATGTTCATATTCATTTACATATATATATGACATATAATTCCTATATTTTAGGAGGTAGCCTTAACTACTTCTCCCACGAATATCTCCCACACTCTATATACGTGAGTGGTTAAAACTCACCAACAAATAATTGTTATATGTTGTTTTATATAACAACTAATAACAATTTATTAACACATACTTATAACACAATAATTACTTCATGTAATTATTATTTACTAATGGAGCACTAATTAAATATTTCCTAACATTCCCCCCCTTAGTGCGAACATGGGGAAAACCTGCCTTATACTTGCACCTGCTCATGATCTGGTGATTTTCACAAGTTGATCACAAACCTCATGGATGGTTTTGCAAACGGTTGACCACAAACCGAGAATGGTGGTTTTGCAATTGGTTTACCACAAACCACAAAGTGATGGTTTTGCAAATGGATTACCAACAACCAAGAATGGTGGTTTTGCTATTGGTTTACCACAAACCACAAATGAAGGTTTTCAAGTGGTTTACCTACAACCACATCATGATGCGCCAAGTACTATTCTTAGCCCTCATCACATCTCACTGCAGGGAATAACATAGGAAATTCTGCTGACATCTGTTGCTCATACATACATAGAAAAAGCTGACATACTAGAAATGGAACATTGGAATCATGTTCCCCCCCTTAATGTGAAATTTCCACTTCTTGAAAAACTGCAAACAGAAACACACCACACCACTCGTAACTGGAAGAACTAAAATCAAACTGCACACACACATGTCACCAAAGCTGATATGCGGCCCCGTCGTTGGCAACTGACGAGAGGTCGCTGAATGACCTCCAACCTCCGATGCCTCCTGCCTCCGGTTTCATGCTGCTAGCTCAGCTGGATTTGGATATGAAGCTCAAGTACAACTTGGACGTCGGGTTACACCGAAAATGCATCTGTGAGGTAAATTTTTTGTTTTTTATTTTAACAATATTGTGACTCTGACTCATGATAACAACTTACAAAATGAGAGTAAACAAATATCCTAAAATCACCTATTTGAATAACTTGACAACACAATGACGTTAATGATTCTGTTACAACAAGACATCTAACAATGACACACTCTTCTTTATTTTTTAATGGAATGACTAGACAAAATAAATAATGACTTTTGACACTTAACAATATAAAGGCACGAACATTAATAATATGACATGACTCATTCAATTTTGAAGACCCACACGAGACAATACTACTTATTCTCGAGACCACCTAATAGCTAAATCGAGTCTGTAGAATTGACCGACTTTTACTTGTACACACTTTAGAGAGACCAGACTAAATAAAACGTGTATTATATAAACGACTACCATTAACTTTAGTGGACCAAAATAACTAAAGACTGCTACAAAACACAATATTAAAAAAGAATAGACCCATGCAACTTTTACTTGATCCGAGAGATACTAGCCGACTATTTAGTGAATTGAGTATGCACGAACAACTAGATGGCAATTTGAACTGAGCATAGATGTTTGAAAAACACATACATACCACGAAAATCTGCCACAACACACAATCATCAATTTGCGCAGATTTGCAAATGAACCATGGTTGTATTTAGATCAAATGAAGATGGATCAGCTGTACAAATCTGCTTCTCAAGGTTCTTTGGTTGTTGAATGCAGCGTGGGTTATTCGAACTTTTAATCTCGCTAATAGAGGTGCGCAGCGTTGAAACCACGACTCAGGTGTGTGGACATTAAGGAGACCGACTAAATTCCAAATAGATAATACACATTATCAAATCATTTTTATTAATACCTTTTATCAGTCCATTGCAGCATCCCAACAATGTTCACGTTTTTATCAATGCATAGTGAATGACCGTCTCTATTCAAACCGAGCGCTCTCCTTGTTGGATATTTGGAATGTTGGTAGAATGTGTGGAAGAGAGAACATGGTGCTGGGGCAGAGAGAATCTAATGTTTTGGAGCTTAGTCAAGAACATCTCTTGTAACATGAACAAATCACCCACCATGAACAATTGTACTAGTGGGAAACGCAGCTCTGACACAAAGCTCAATTTAAATCTACTACAATACAGATCTAAGCACTGTACAGGAGTTTGCTATCATTCCTTGCTTCATTGAGACGTCCATCCCTTTATCAGCATAAGAAAATATCTTCTAATACTATGTCCACCGATATTTAATAAACCCAACAGTATCCTATGTGGTCCCTACAATTTACAGTGGTGTTCTATATAACACACTCATCCACCACCGATTTTCACACAGAAATATAACTATCTAAACTCTGCAAAATAATCTTCTCTCGAGTCTCATCTACAAGGGCAACAGATCAAACTGATCGCCCCACCAATCCTCAAGATTCCATATCTTGCTCCGATACCAAATGAAAACACTGAAACTGATTTACACAATAAAACAATAGATTTCTTCTTTATCTTCATCATGCTAATACAATAGCTATTATATAGCCAGGAATGTTGTTGAACAACTTCCTATAAAATAGGAAGTATACAAAACAATAACCTACCCGTACTAATATATTGTTATAAATTTGTTATAAGAATATATCAACAAACATACTAACCAATTATAATTGTTATTGTTGTTTTATATAACAACTAATAACAATTTATTAACACATACTTATAACACAATAATTACTTCATGTAATTATTATTTACTAATGGAGCACTAATTAAATATTTCCTAACATTGATGATGTATGAGTGTAATGTCATATGGATGAAAGGTTTTTTTTAGGAAGGGAGAAAAATAATCATAGTATATTGTCCTACTTCAGGTGTATGTGTTGGATTTTCAAGACTAGGAGGAGCACATTCTATCTCTATCTTAGTGGTGAGGGAATGAGATACAAGTAGTCCCTTTTCATATTTAATATCCATTTTTTTTTATGTTAAATTATTTGAAGCCAAGAGAATGAAATATATGAAGAATATTAGGAACTAGGCCATGGATAAAGTTACATCTCTTTGATATGATCCTCTGGTTGAAATGGAAGATCAGTAACAATTATAATAAATCTATCTAAATAATTATAAATGATCTCTATTTTATCATGGTGTATGTGAAGTAATGGCTTGAAGTAGGAATTATATTTCTCTAATTGGTATAAATTGGTGAAGAATATTTTCTTTATTTTTTTAATATGAAATAATGAATGCATTGGTAATGAAAAGAACCAAACACTAGATAGAAAAATTAAGTATCATGAAGAACTCTTTCACAATACTACTTCAGTGTTTGGATATGGTTTTACTTCTTATTAAAATATTTTTAATTAATGAACTCAATCAGTGTTTGGCTCTAAAATACATAAATCATATCATCAATTCCCTTAGAGTAATGTGTGAAGTAAAATGTTAGGGGAAGGGGATACGTGATGAATGTCTTATTATATTTATCCATGATTGGTGCCACAAGGTACTAAGGGAGGTTTATGTGAGCATATATTAAGACAAATATGTGTTTCCTAGAAATTATATCTTATCTAGAAAATAATCCATGATACCCATCATATGCTATGTATGAGGAGTAGAACACAAGTGAGTTTTTATTAATATCACTATAAAATTAATTGCAAAGATCAACGATGAGTGGATCTGGGTAATGATCATATTTTCCTTTACTATCATGATCCATCTAAAGGTTGGCCATGGTGATAGTGTGTAAGACACAAAATTAAAGTAGGGGTTTAAGAAACCCTAAAAGTACTACACATAACTAATTAGATTTGAAGAAACCAAAAACCTAGGGGTAATGAATGGATCCTTACAGTTTGGTATAGTTTAAATTAGTCATGTTTACCAAAATATAATGCTAAATTTAGTTTTATTCATACTTCAACATTATAAATTTTTGTAATTATGAGATAATATCATATTACAATAATCACAATAAAAATTATAATCCTAAATCATATTCATGTAAGGTATGGTAAATTGTACTGACATAGATGAGATAATTAGAAATGTAAAACGTAGGGTTAGAGAGGATTACAATTTTTTGGAATGAGATGTTATCTCAAAATATTTAGGAAGGATGTGAAGGTTTTCATCAAGTTGTTCTAAAACATTGGGAGTGTAATTCTATAAGAAGGATGAAGTCATCTATCTTAGATAAATTCAGATGAGTGAATTTTTCCTCTTTAGATGGCTTTTTCCTCTATAACTCTCATATGGATATTTGTTCTAGCATTGCATTCCTCTACGTCCGTAACTTCATTTTTTATGGTTAAACATCTATGATTGTAGTTGCTTACATGATTAGGGATTTTTCTTATTCTTATTTTATTTGGGACATAAAAGGTGTTATCACTCCTTAGGTTGTGTGGGACCCACCATTACTACATAACACTACTCTAAAAAGGAATCAAACCCACACATTTATTCCACCTAGTTAATGTGTGTAAGATGTATATTGTAATGTGTTTTGGTAATGAATACCCTAATAGGAAATCTAACACTCTGTAATGATATTTGGCATGTAATATAGCTTTATAAATGGCCTAGGGAATCTTTGTATAATGTGTGCAAACTTTGAGTTGGTTGAATATACTTGACAAATTGATTTATCAATTAGTTACTTTGTTGTGATCTCCTAGGTAGCCTAAATATATGAGATGTTTTCCCCTTCAAATGGGTTATGTTAATGTGTTTATATATGATACTATTATGACAATATTTCTTATTCAAATGATACATGACTAATAATTATTGGATACAATAAGCACCATGGCATTGCAAATTTTCCCTAACCCTAATGGATTTGCCCCTAGTTTTGGCAGAGGGTGTGACGACGAGATCTCGGGCAGACGTGGGGAGGCTATTTTTGGGAGAGCCTCTATGAGCCCTAGTGAATCTAGTGGTGGGAATGGTCTTGGTATTGTGCAGGATTTCCACAAATATCTGATAGATGGTGTGGCCACTTGGGATGGAGCTGTTTCAACAAGAGGTGATGTTTCAGGGGAAGGAAATTCATTGGGAGGATTTTCCTCAAGGGACAAAAATTGGCCCCTTCAACTCTGTGCTCTAATTCTAAACTGAGGGATGTGGTCATCAAGGACCCTGAACGATGCCCTAACCCTAGGGTCAACACTTATGGCAATGTTGCGAGGTGGAAAGGGTGTTGTAGAGGTCAGCTCGACGACTGGAGGTAGTTTCTCCCATGTGGTTGAGTTCATTGTGAAAGGCTTGGTAGCTTTATCAATTCTCTTTTGTACTATCAGAAGATAACTTTCCAGGGAATCATGCACTTCGTTAGAAACAATCCGCACATATGAAGTAACACCTCCATCCACTCTTTCCTCAGTGAAAGAAATGATACTGTCCGGCAAATCTGATGTTCTACTCTCAAGCGTCTGCATCCTTTTCAGCAAAACTCTGCAGATCTCCAAACGGAAAGATACTGCAAACTCTAGCTACTTCCCCTTCTCGACTGATCCATCCGGCACAATTTTTTTTGCAACCAATACATCTCCCGACAGCTTGTTGATCTCGGCCAAAATACTCAGGTTACTCTCTGCAACTGTATTCATTCCTTCTATGCTTTCTATCAGTTGCTTTAGTTGATTTTCTGCATCGTTCATAACCTTTAGGCGGGCTGGCACTTCCCCAAGTTGCATAGAAGCTTGACGAATAATCAGATCCTTCCATTCGTCAATAGCCTTTACTTGATTGCTTGCATCTTCCATTTCCTGCATAAGATGATCACTCACCTGCTTTGAAATGAGATTAACGGAAGGTTTAGCAACCTTGGCTATGATCTCACATAATTGAGATATTTGCTTCTGCAGCTCTTCTTTCTCTGCCTTTTCACTGTCAAGCCTAAGGAACAAAGCATCCAGCAACGTCTGCGTGTCCTGCTTCAATCCTACAGTGGTAGCTTGACCAAGTGGTATTTTGGTCACAGTCACATCTTCTGCCGTGAGCTCCTCTTCTACCTTTCCTTCCACCGGAATTGATATCTCAGCAAACTTCTCTCCCGAATCCTTGATGATCAACCTAGAAGTTGCTTTAGCAACTTTAGGCCTTCTGTCTCTTCTGCTCAGATCCTGAAGTATCTGTAAGTCATGTTCCTCTAAGTTCATCTCTACTCTTGCTTCCGGAACCAACTGCAAAGCTAACCATTCCGAGAAATTACTTCTCGGAGAGTGAGAAGTCGCTGAGTGCACTACCATCTCCCGCTCTGCATCCTCTCCATCAGAAAGTGCCATAGTATCATGGCTGCCATCTTCTGAAACATCCAAGGACAAAGCTCTTTCGAACTCCGTCATCTGTAGCTTCAACACCTCTTCTGGAACGGGTGATGAACGAAGTGGCTGCGGAGAGAAGACGAACGTCGCTGGTTTCAATGAAGGCATGGAAGCATCCTGCTGCTGTGGTGCAATAGTTGGTGATCCTCTGGGTATTGGAGAAGTCGGAGTCAAAGTTATGGCCGTAGAAGTGGTCTTCTTTTTCTCTTGAGATCTTCTGTGTACTTTCAACTTCTCGGACCTTCTGCTGCTTTCTCCTTCATGCTTTCGCTTGAGGGAATCTCCTGTGCCGAAGTTGCCTGTGATTTGATTCATCAATGCTTCATCAAGGCAATATCCCTTCGTCAGTAACCAGTTCGAAGTATTCACCAACACAGCTCCAAATCTTTCTTCTATTGTGCTGCAGCCGCCATTGCTATCCTGCAGTATAGCTTTATCTCCTCCCATTTGATGGTAAGTGTCAAGTACCACGTTCCCATCATCTTTAAGATCCGCAGGTATCCGCGCTAGTCTAAAGTCAAATACTTGCTTTTCCGATAGCCTGCTGAAATCTTTCTTTCTAACCTTGTACTCACTTCTGCACTTCATCTAGAAATCTTCTAACGAAGGCACATGTGCGTACTCCTGGGAGATTGTCTTCCTAGCTATTCCAAATGGATCGAAATTAAGCCGCGCAGGGAAGAACTCTTGCTCATACTCGGACAACATTTGTGCTTCCATCCCTCGAGCTCTGTGAATGTTGATGCAACTGTAATATCCCACAGTGAGTGGGAAGAATCCCGTAGACTTGTGCCGCTTCGACTGAAGGTCGTGTAACTCCACAAGTTGCCTGCTCAGATCCATGGCGATCAATCTGTCACTCAGGTACCTGGGCATCTTTATTGGTTCACCTGAAAAGCTCGTAACCCTGAGGTATGTGAAATTTGCAAACTGGATGAATACACTGCCAATCTTGGACACTGCTTCCAAGGCTTCCTTGCTTACCCTGTGAGTCTTCAAGTCTTTGTCTAACCTGCAGATGAAATCGTAGAAGAAGTCATTGTTGATCACTTTGAAGTCCTTCTCGCACGCAGGTATAGTAAGCTGTGGGTAGCACTCGAAAATGGGATCCTTGGAAAGAATACCACATCTATCCAGCTTGGAAAAGACACCCTGTGAAGCTGCAGCATACACCAAGTATGAAGTCATCTTGAAACTGAAGGTACGCTTCACGTTCCGCAGTTGCTCACCGATGTTGCTGCTAATAATTTCTGACCAATTGATTATAGAATCAACCTTATTGATTTCAATGGTCCTGATGAAAGCATACATCCATGTCCGGAAAGTGTAGGCATTCGCTTCACCATTCAACCTGCATAGCAATTTGACGATATCATCCGCCTCCTGCACCAAATTGGATCGTGGAAGAGTTCTCGGGAACTTGGAAGGGGATCTAGGCTTCTTTATGAACCGATTATTCATGATGCTCACACAGTCATCTCTATGTTTTACCCACCTACTGTCAGCATCCTGAATGCTAATAGAAGTCACCACCTTTCGCACTGGAATCTTCAGACAATAATTGAAGAATTCTGCATCCAAACGAATTATTGTCTTTCCCGCAACATCACGCACTGATCTGGATGAAGGATGATAAGATCTAGCACACTCCATCACAAACTCTGGCAATTGGGCTGTACACGGGAAAGCTGCAGCTCGAATAATTCCACTACTTTTGACCGCACGCATGAGTGAAGTCTTTCCAGCTCTGGATCTATCAATCAAATCAGAAAGAGGTTCTAGGCCTAGATTCGTGTCTCCTATGTCTGAAAGTTTGGAAGCAATGCATGAATCCATCGTGCTCTCTTTTTCATCTCCTTTCGCCATGGCTTTGTCTATCTTTGTCTGAATAATTCTTTTTCTTCTAACTTGGCCGGATTTCTTCAATACTGGTGCAGATCTGGACAATTCTTCATATTCGGAGGATATTTGCAATGTATTGGACATTGATAAAAACTCCTTTTCCTTTGTAAAGCACCTGTAATGAATTCCTGCAATTTATTCAGACAAAAATGGCCACCGGAGCATGAATAGTGAATTTAAATTATAAAAAATCTGCACTTTTCAAGCCTGCTGCCCCAAAAATTGGTGTTTAATTTGCACATAAAGAGAGCATGAATCCTTTCAATCAACACCTGAGCTCCTGTAACACCTGTGAAAACAACTATGCAGACGAAGATCAACCTTCTCCAAAGCATGCGCCAAATATGGAAGCTTTTAGCCTTGTTAGCACTTTGTCTGAACAAAATCCTTCCTCTAATGGGGGCGCACTTTTCCTCCTTGCTGCAATTCTTTCCCTGTGAATTAAATTATTCACCCATATAGCTGCCCATGCTTATATAACCTTCACAATTCTATAATTAATAATTGCCCTAACAATTAAAGGCAATTAATTAATTAAAAATCATGTTTTTCTCTTTTAAAAATAGCATGTTTAAGGACAGCCATCCAATAAATTAAATTAATCCAATTTAATCCTTCACACAGCACTTCACTCAAGCCCCACAGTGTGCTTTGACCATAGCCACTGAAAATAGAAATTAATTTAATGTTTTAAAGCTTCAAAAAATATTAAATAATGCCCAAATGGGGTGCACTTTTTGAGAGGAAGGGGGCAGCCACTAAATAAATTTAATTTAATTAATTTAATTCCTTTCTTTTATTCTTTCTTTGACTTTTTGACCTCCTCAAGCTTGGGCGCACTTTTTTAAGAAGAAAGATTATTTAAAATAATCAATTTAATCTTTTTAATCTATCACCAAAGGGGGCGCACTTTTTTGCACATGTAATTCTATTTTTAAGAATTTTTCCATAATGGGATTCTTTACCCTGCCAGGGAGGCACCAAAATCCCGTGATCCACTTAAGTGATTTGACTTTGACAATGGGATTCTTTACCCTGCAAGGCAAGCACTAAAATCCCATGATTTCACTTAAGTCACTTTCCTTTTATTATATCATGGGAATTTTTACCTTGCAAAGCAGGCAATAAATTCCCACCTGCCTGCAGCCTCTATTTTTCCCACTGCAACTTAAGTGACTATTATAACACGGGAAAAAGTACCCTGCCAAGCAGGTATACAATCCCCACCCTGCCTGCGGCTTATATTTTTCCCATCGCAGCTTAAATCCTTTGTTCTCCAAAAATGTGCTCATCCTCGCAGGGGCTTTTCTGTGCACGACTTCGCTTTTTCCCAGTGATCCAGACCTCCGATGACGACTTCCTCCGGGCAAAATGTGCGTGTATGTTTTCCAGCTGGTCCAGGCCAAAAATCGGGCTTACCCAGCAAAGGAGTTGTTCCAGAGAAATTTTACAGAAAACAGAACGGGACACCACAAAAACACGAAAAATTACCAAAAGTTACAAATAAAGCCCAAAACTTAAAATAAGTTAAAATCCTTCTGGTACATAGGAATAATAACATATTCGCTCATAATGGAGTCAAAACAGAGCGCAAGTAGCCTCATACGGGGCTCAAAATAATTAAATACAAATTTCCCGCAGACAAATCCCGACGACAGAATAAAACAATTTTGGGCATCTGGGTATTTGGCGAAAAAGGCTAATATGGCACTTTAGGATTATTTTGACGCAATACAGGAACTTTCAGGCAATAAAAACAACAAACGACCCACTATTTTAAAAGTACGAAAATTTTCGGATTGGGTAGTCACAGATTTCAGGGTGAAATCTGAGTGACACCAAAACCTTTCTAAGTGCCCTATATTTCTTTCACCCAAACTTTGTCAGTTCACCTTCATGTGTTGAATTCCCCCGAGGGAAAACATACACCCCATAATTTATGCAATATGTTTTTTATACTTCAAATGGTAACAAATTTTAATATATAATCTGATATGATACAAGTGGGATGTCAACACAAGATTTTATCACATGAGATATTCAAGTTAACATATAATTTGAAATGGTTGTTTCCTTCCTCATGATCCATGATTTTCTACCAAAGACGTATATTTCCCTTGAAGGTATGATATTTTGGGTCACTTTAGTTTGGTTCTTGGATTTGATCTTTTCAATCAGTATGGGCACATTTATTAACTCAAAGTGATTGTGTTTCCATGTGTATGAATCTCTTCCTCTCTTACCTTCTACATTATATAAATATAGAGAGTCTTTCTATATCTAGGGACTCTTCTTGGAATACTTCCTTTGACCCACCAAGGGCCACTTTTTTTCGTGTTGCTTATAATCTTACTACATGGGTTGTATGAGTTTTTGACCTTTTTGTTTAATCCTACAACTGTGTATTCTTTTTTAGTAATGTGTTATTAATGTTATTTACTTTCTACCCTATCATTCATTTTTTTCTTACCTCTTACGGGTAAGTGCACGAAGTTGTGGGGCTAAAAAGCAGACAAGAATCCGAAAAAAAGAAAAACGCACTTGCATTTTAATTTGTTTGGCTCAGGAATCACCGAAGCATAACGCGTACGCGTTATGCCTACTATAAAAAAAAAGAGGTCCAAGCCTTTATCATTTTATCTCCCTTAAATGCGAGTTTCATAGCTTAACCATGCCCTCGCGTTTTTTCATTCAACTGGATCTCAAGCTCAAAGGATCGTTTTTGGATCGCTGGGAAGATCTGAATCGATGATGGCACCATAGAGAAGAGGTAAGCACAATTCATTTCTCAAAATTGCATTGAAATATGATAATTATAGATTAAATTTTGAATTGAATACATATTTTTTATTGTTATAGTTAGAGGTCGAGGGAATCAACCACAACCAAACCCTGTTATTCTTGTCATCCTTCCCGACACTCCCACAATTGCTCAACATCCCTCAGGTAGTCAAGAAGATTTAGCAGCCCAAATAGTTGAAAACAAAATTGAAATTGAGTATTTAATCAAAACAATGAGGGATTCATAATCTTCAAATCCCCACCGCGCCTCTCTTGCAAACACATTAGAGGCATTACTTGTTCAAATTGACGTGGAAACAAAGCAAATTGATCATTGGAAAACTTACAGAGAGGGTTGTAGGGTTTATTATTCCAGCAAATTGTCATATGTGGATGTAAAGAAAAAGAAATTTCAAAAGACCTCATATGTGCCTTATTCACAGACCCCCACACTAAATTTCTTGTTCTGTAAATGATTTCCCATCCATTAGTACAATAATAATTTGATTAAAAATAATTTTTGGGACCGATGGTGGATGGTGTTTGATTTTCCACCTTGTAATAACAACGAGGTGCCACTATACTTTCTAAGGAAAATCTATTACGATTTTATCCTCGATGAGATCCTAAATTATTTTGATTTCTGAGATTTCCAGGGCCGAGGAAAAGGATCTGCACAGGATCGACCAGGTGCACAACGTGCACCTATTCAGCAGGGTAGATTCCCCGCACACAAGCCCCCTCACCCTGAGATTTTCCCTCAAGCAGTGAAGGAGACAGTAGAGATTGATACACTCCACGCGCTTTAAGGTCTATCTGCAACCCTTGTTCGACATACGAGGGAGATTTCTGAGCCAGATGCTCGTGGAGGTAGATAGAGTATTCCCTTAGGGAGTACTAGCATGATGCCATATCTTTGCTTGTCATGTGGTAGCCTATGTTTGTGGCCCGAGGAGGACGATACTTTCATGCAGACTAATTTTGGTGCACCCGGTGCTAGGGGTGAACACGATAATGTCACTATGTCAGATGTCCTTTTGAGTGAGACATTTGGATTACATTCATCGGTGTCACCTTCGCAGGTAAATTTTTTATGTTTTTTTATGTGTTACAAAAAATTTTGAGTACTTGATTTACTTAAATATGTTAATTTTTTGAAATAATTGTATTTGTACATGTATATGCATTGATATTACAGCGCACAGGAGGCGCATCTTCATCCCGACCACATGCGGCAAGCATCATGCATACACATACTTTCACAGAGGTAATTTATATATATATATATATATATATATATATATATATATATATATATATATGCATGTATGTATATATATATATATATATTAGTCTTGAAGTCAAATATATGTATGTTCTTGTATGTCCATCTAACTCACGTGATATACATGTTTGATAAAGATGTTGAATTCACTAGACACCCCACCATCTCTGCGATAAGTAGATAAAGGTGTAGCCACTGCAATTTCATCTACGCAGCAACTCACTGAGGTATTCAAACAACACGTAAATTTTGTTAAATTTCTCGTGTAATTCATATTACGTTAAATTACATGTTAGTAATGTCTTTCATTGTAGAATTATTAAATTATGTTAATAATTTCCTTCATTGTGTATATGCAGGAGTTACCTACAATAGGTAGAAGCCTTGTTCATTTTATTCACAGGCATGGCGGGGTAAAAACAATAGTTCTATATTGATAAAATTTGTTAAAATATTGTCATTGTGTACATACATGTACTTAGTTCTGTTTTCACTAATTCTGATGTTAGATTTTTTGATCTTATGTGTATGTAGGGAACTTTAACTCCCTCCATTTTGACTTCGAGGGCACAAACTCCTCCAGCTCATCGTCTTCGTACCCCCGTTCGTACTGCAGGAGCTCCCAATGACTCATCTAAGAGTGAGATGTAAATTCGACGTGATCGACAACTTGTGGTAAGCTTGTGTATTTATGTAAATACTTTCATTCTAGCATGGTCTTAAATACATGTTGAAAACATATATAAATTAAATTTTGACAAAAAAATATTATTTGCATTTATAGGAGAGTATTCAACGGAAGAGGACTCGAAGCATGGGCTCGGACGATCCAAAGTCATCTCATGGATCTCCATCTTCGTCTAAGGGGGGGGGCCTTCTTCGAGCAAGGCCAAGAGAGGGATAGATTTTGATGAGTAGGAATTATATATGTCTTACATGACATAGTTTTTTTTTGCCTATGTGTGTGGCATTGTATGTACGCCTATATGGCATTTGAACTTGATGGTATATGAACTATTTGTGCATTTTTGTATTTATTATGTACATTAAAATATTATTTGGAACTTGAAAATTTTGTATGAGACCTTACATTTTTGAGATTATTTTCGCATGAAACTAATATGATGTGCACTTGAAAATATTTAAGACATTATGGATTATTTTTTCATTTATTGGTGATGTACATGTACTAGCATTTTCAATGTATAATATGCATCAAACTTTGGAAATCAATATTTATATAATGTATGTATATAAAGAGTTACATAATCTGAGTAATTATTCATTCAATTTATCAATGTGTATATGTGTATTTACCTTACTTGCACTTCTTCTTGCTCAAGGTCTCTTTGTATTGGTTCTTATCTTATCATGCATTTACTACATTCTTCTATGCTTCGTAGTCTTATCCCCTGTTAAAACACCCAAGAGTCATCCCAATTTGATGCCTTTCATCTGTTGATATTTTGATAATGTCTCTCCATATACATTACTCCAATGCTTGAGAATGTCTACAGAATCTATGACATTCTGATTCAGACACTTAATGATTCTTGATTGTCTAATCCTAAACAATTTATGTTATTACCTTTAAATCTGTAGGCATTTCAATTTATTTGGAAATCACATCACACCCTTCACTAGGCTTGATGACCACCCCTATCCTTTTTAAGGCACTTTTGAAAGCATCCATGGGTTTATCATAGCATAAATTATCAATGAATGGAAGGTCACTAAACCGTAGGTCATCTGACTCCCATCCAGAACTAAACAAGAAATATTTACTAGGTGATTGATAACTCCCGTGTGTTCTTAGACATACCCCTATCAAATTCATTCTAAAGCCAATCTAGTCATTCAGGGATCTTAAGCGACTATGCCCGGACGAGGTAGCCCGAAAGCACGGGGAGCGTGGGGAACCAAAAAGAAGCCTCCACTAGCATTCACCTGGCCACCCTGACATGTTGGCGTAGTTGGTTTGGTCCCACAATATTTCGTTTGCAAACTACAACCTCTGGCAGTCCTACACTGACTCAAATTGTATTATTTCGCGTGTTTACAAACAATAGCACAACGAGAGAACCGGATGGAGATGGATAAAACCACAAGAGGCTTTCATATAGGGCCCCAACATGGAGGTATTTGATCTAACGAGATATCTCTAGGTGCCACAGAGTCTGAGAAATCACCCGTCGAAGATATGGTGTGTTTGGGCCTCAGGGCTCTTAAGGGACTACACCCGGACGAGGTAGCCTGAAAGCACGGGGAGCATAGGGAACCAAAACGAAGACTCCACTAGCATTCACCTAGCCACCACGATGTGTTGGCATAGTTGGTTCAGTCCCATAAGCTTCTGTTTGCCAACTACAGCCTTTGACAACCCTACACTAACTCAGATTGCATTATTTCGTGTGTTTGCAAACAATAGCACAGCGAGAGAACCAGATGAAGATGGAGAAAACCACGAAAGGATTTCATATAGGGACATGACATGGAGGTCTTGGATATGACGAGACATCTCTAAGTGCCACGGAGTCTGATAAATCACCCGTCGAAGATATGGTGTGTTTGGGCTTCAGGGCTCTTAAGCGACTACGCCCGGACAAGGTAGCATGAAAGCACGAGGAGTGTAGGGAACCAAAAAAAAGCCTCTAATAGCGTTCACCTGGCCACCCCGTCATGTTGGCGTATTTTTTTTGGTCCCACGAGCTTTCGTTTGCAAACTACAGCCTCTGGCAGCCCTACACTGACTCAGACTGCACTATTTTGCGCGTTTGCAAACAATAGCACAGCGAGAGACTAGGATGGACATGGAGAAAACCGTGAGAGGATTTTGTAGAGAGCCCCAACATGGAGGTATTGTATCTAATGATACATCTTTAGGTGCCACGGATTCTGAGAAATCACCCGTCGAAGATATGGTGTGTTTGGACCTCAGGGCTCTTAAGGGACTATGCCCGGACGAGGTAGCCCGAAAGCACGGAGAGCGAAGGGAAACACAATGAAAAATCCAATAGCATTCACCTAGCCACCATGACGTGTTGGCATAATTTTTTTGGTCCCACAAGCTTCTGTTTGCCAACTACAGCGTCTGACAGCCCTACACTGACTCAAACTACACTATTTCACACGTTTGCAAACAATAGCATAGCGAGAGAACCAACTGGAGATGGAGAAAACCACGAGAGGCTTTTGTAGAGGGTCCCGACATGGATGTCTCGGATCTGACGATAAATCTCTAGTTACCACGGAGTTCAAGAAATCACCTATCGAAGATATGGCGTGTTTGGGCCTCAGAGCTCTTAAGCGACTACGCCTGGACGAGGTAGCCCAAAAGCACGGGGAGCGTAGGGAACCAAAACGAATCCTCCACTAGCATTCACCTAGCCACCCCAACTTGTTAGCGTAGTTGGTTCGGTCCCACGATCTTCCGTTTGCAAACTACAGCCTCTGGCAGCCCTACACTGACTCAGACCTCACTATTTCGCACGTTTGTAAACAATAGCACAGCGAGAGAACTGGATGGAGATGGATAGAACTACAAGAGAATTTTGTAGAGGGCCCCGATGTGGAGGTCTTAAATCTAACAAGACATCTCTAGGTGCCACGGAGTCTGATGAATCACCTGTCGAAGATATGGCGTGTTTGGCCCTCAAGGCTCTTAATGGGACTACGCTCAGACGAGGTAGCCCGAAAGCATGGGAAGCGTGGGGAAACAAAAATAAGCCTCCACTAGCGTTCACCTAGCCACCATGACATGTTGGCGTATTTGGTTCAATCCCACGAGCTTCCGTTTGCAAACTACAGCCTATGACAACCCTACACTAACTCAAACTGCACTATTTCGCGCGTTTACAAACAATAGCACAGCGAGAGAACCAGACGGAGATGGAGAAAACAGCAAAAGGATTTCATATATGGCTCTGACATGGAGGTCTCATATCTAACAATACATCTCTAGGTGCCATGGAGTCTGAGAAATCACCCGTCGAAGATATGGCATGTTTGGGCCTCAGGGCTCTTAAGGGACTATGCCCGGACGAGGTAGCCCAAAAGCATGGGGAGCGTAGGGAACCGAAACAAAGACACCACTAGCATTCACCTAGCCACCCCTATGTGTTGGCGTAGTTGGTTTGGTCCCACGAGCTTCTATTTGCCAACTACAGCATCTGACAGCCCTACACTGACTCAGACTGCACTATTTTGTGCGTTTACAAACAATAGAACAGCGAGAGAACCGGATGGAGATGGACAAAACCGTGAGAGGATTTCATAGAGGGCCCCGACATGGAGGTCTCAGAACTAACGAGACATCTCTAGGTGCCACAGAGTATGATAAATCTCCCGTCAAAGATATGGCGTGTTTGGGCCTCATGGCTCTTAAGCGACTACGCCCGGGCGAGGTAGCTCGAAAGCTCGGGGAGCATAGGGAACTGTTAGTGCAAAATCACAGCACCCCTGGATGCAGATCAAGTTTCTAGGTTGATCACTTTGGCATCCAGTGTGATTGCATAACATTGAATCCTTTCTCCAAGTGTGGGACTTGAAAAATGAGAGAGGATTCTCCAGAGAAGGTTGGTTCCTATTCCTCTGTTCAGATGCACCAATAAAACGCAGAGGATTTACCCAAGATCTAATCTAACTACCAAGGAGACAGGGAGAGAGAAATGCATGAAAATAAACCTAAGCTAAAGAGGTGATGCACCGAGGAATGTTGAACACTTGCTTTGCAAAAATACACACGGACCACACAGATGTAATACAACACATGCACAGGCAACTAAAATGTAATGGGAGATCAAAATAACAGCAATGAATACATGAGAGGGTTTAGAATCAATCACAGACACATATACATTGCTCAAAGGTCGATACAGTACATTGCAGTGGCCAAGAGGTAAAAAACGGCATTACAATCCGCATGGGAGGCTTGAAAACTCCACAAATTCTCTTGCGAGCAGGAGAAGAAAGGAGGATGCAAAACAAGAATGTCCCACCTTGAAAAGAAGCTCCTCTTTACAATATATAGAAAGAATGAGAGAGGAAAGAGAGAAGGGAAAACCAAATCTACCCCAACCACCTCCAGGTTGCATTCAATTCATCTCATCATGGCAGAAGCGGCGGATCCTGGCAAAACGGCGGGCTGCCTAACAGAAGCGGCGAACTGTCTGCTGCATTAAAGTTGTTAGTTGAAGCATTACTTCTGCTTGTTATTTCGCACCAGAGGCATTTCTTGATTTTCTCTCTCCAAACTAAACCAAAATGTAAGATTGACCCTGGAATCGTGTAGAGAAACTCACAAGCTTTCCGTTGATATAAGGAACGTGCAAATCCAAGCTCTGGATCAAAAGATATGACGATCTGAAGATTTAGAGCACGGAACAGACCAAGACGGATTTTGAAATATTTCCCACGCTTCGCCACCTGGATGACACGTGGCACGCATTGATTGGTCGCGTGATTCTCTCTCCTCTACCTTTCGACGGGCTTTCTTTTGAAATTTCCTTGTGGGCCCCTGCTGGGACACGTGGCGCTATTTCATTGGTTCGGATCAGTGCTCGAAAACTCGCCCCTTTGACTTTTCTGGACCTTTCCCCTTGTGACACGTGTCATGCGTTGATTGGTCCTCGGCCCTTTCGGCGATCCGCGTCCCGTGCGTCCCTATGTCCCATTTTCCCTTGTGCTCCTTGTACTGATTTCAGCCGAACCGGCCGGTTCATGTCCTCGCGGCCCAGATGTCCCAATTTCCTCCGGACTGAAGTTCCTCATTTCGGCCGATCCGGCCGGTTCGGGTCTAGTCTCAGGGATCTTAAGGGACTACGCTCAGACGAGGTAGCCCGAAAGAACGGGTAGCGTAGGGAACCAAAACAAATCTTCCACTAGCATTTACCAAGCCATCCAGATGTGTTGGCTCAGATGGTTCAGTCCCACAAGATACCATTTAGAAAATACAGCATCTAGCAGCCTTAAACTGACTCAGCCTCCACTAGTGTTCACCTGGCCACCCCGACGTGTTGGCATAGTTGGTTTGATCCCACGAGCTTCTGTTTGCAAACTACAGCCTCTAGCAGCCCTACTCTAACTCAGACTGCACTTTTTCACGCATTTGCAAACAATAGAACAGCGAGAGAACCGGATGGAAATGGAGAAAACAGTAAGAGGCTTTCGTAGAGGGCCCTGACATGGAGGTCTCGGATCTAACGAGATGTCTCTAGGTGCCATGGAGTCCTAGAAATCACCCATTGAAGATATGGCATGTTTGGGCCTCAAGGCTCTTAAGGGACTACACCCGCACAAGGTAGCACGAAAGCAAAGGGAGCATAGGGAATCAAAAAAAAGAATCCACTAGCATTCACCTGGCCACCCTGACATGTTGCCATAGTTGGTTTGGTCCCATGAGCTTCTGTTTTTCCAACTACAGTGTCTGACAATCCTACACTGACTCAGACTTCACTATTTCGCAGGTTTGCAAACAATAGCACAGCGAGAGAACCGGATGGAGATGGAGAAAACCGTGAGAGAATTTTGTAGAGGGTCCATACATGGAGATCTCGGATCTAACGAGACATCTCTAGGTGCCACGGAGTCCGATAAATCACCCGTTGAAGATATGGCGTGTTTGGCCCTCATGGCTCTCAAGGGACTACACCCAGACGAGGTAGCTCGAAAGCACGGGTGGAGGAAACCACCAATGTTCAATGATTTTTCCACAGGATGCAACTATGTAGACTATGCAATTAGTTTTGTTGGGGAGACAACCAATGTTCCAATTGTTCATTTTGAAATAATGAATATCTTCAATCAAACAGAGAATGAAGAGCTTGAATTTTTTGGACATTACAAAAGGTTGTTTGTGCCCAAAAATAAGCCGAAGGCCATATAAATATGAAGTCTTCAACTTTAGATGACAATGAACATCATGAAGAAAAATAATTAGGTGAAGATGTCACTATGATTCAAGAAGAAATGCCTCCTGAAAGTCATAAAGAGTCAATTTGATTACCCAAAAACATCTGGAAGAACTTAAAGAGAAGATTCGAGCAGAAGAAAAGGAAAAATAGGAAGCATGGAAGGATCACAACTTAACTGGAATGGAAGATCTATGTGATGTTGTCGATAGAATCATGGATAATCTTTAGGACAACATGCCAAGTTGATTATTTTTATTAATCCTAGCTGCTTCAACTTCACAAATCAAACCAGGTAGTTCCAAAAGCAGCATACTGGCAAGAAAAACTGCAATGAAGTATTGATAATTGAGCCTAGAATTCATTTTGAATTGTAATTTATTTTTTGATTGAGCATTCACCCATAGTTTCTTTTTTGAAGGAAGAAATTCATTTTATATGTGAGAAATAGAATGTTGATTTAATCTATTACTCTGACTATTTAGGTTAGATTTCTGTAGTCGTTCAATTAAAGTTTAAAGCTCTTCAGTACTAAGATGGAAAAATTGTCGAGGCTATCTATGAAAGCCTCTCGTGGTTTTATCCATCTCCATTTGATTCTCTCGTTTTGCTATTGTTTGCAAACGTGCGAAATAGTGCAGTCTGAGTCAGTATAGGGTTGTCAGACGTTGTAGTTTGCAAATGGAAGCTCATGGGACCAAACCAACTACACCAACATGTCGGGGTGGCCAATTGAACACTAGTGGAGTCTTCATTTTTGTTTCTTACGCTCCCCGTGCTTTTGGGCTACCTCGTCCAGGCGTAGTCCCTTAAGAGCCTTGAGGCCCAAACATGCCATATTTTTTATAGATGATTTCTCAGAATCTGTGGCACCTAGAGACGTCTCATTAGATTCGATACTTCCATGTCGGGGCCCTCTACGAAAGCCTCTCTTGGTTTTATCCATCTCCATCCAGTTCTCTCGTTGTGTTATTGTTTGCAAGCGTGCGAAATAATGCAGTCAGAGTCAATGTAGGACTGCCAGAGGCTGTAGTTTGCAAACGAAAGCTTGTGGGACCGAACCAACTATGCCAACACATCAAATTGGGTAGGTGAATACTATTATAGGCTTTTTTTTGGTTCCCTACGCTCCCCGTGCTTTCAGGCTACCTCATCCGGGCATAGTCGCTTAAGAGCCCTGAGGCCCAAACACGCCATATCTTCGACAGGTGATTTCTCGGACTCCGTGGGACCTAGAGACGTCTCGTCATATCTGAGACCTACATGTTAGGGCCCTCTACGAAATCCTCTCGTTGTTTTCTCCATCTTCATCTGGTTCTCTCGTTGTGCTATTGTTTGCAAACGCGCGAAATAGTCCAGTCTGAGTCAGTGTAGGGCTGTCAGAGGCTGTAGTTTGCAAACGGAAGCTCGTGGGACCGAACCAACTACGCTAACACGTTGGGTGGCCTAGTGAATGCTATTGGATGCTTCATTTTTGTTCCCCATGCTCCCCGTGCTTTTGGGCTACCCCGTCCGGGCGTAGTCGCTTAAGAGCACTGAGGCCCAAACACGTTATATCTTCAACGGGTGATTTCTCAAACTCCATGGCACATAGAGATGTCTCGTTAGATCCAAGACCTCCACATTGAGGCCCTCTACAAAATCCTCTCACAGTTTTATCCATCTCTATCTGGTTCTCTCGTTGTGCTATTGTTTGCAAACGTGTAAAATAGTGCAATCTGAGTCAGTGTAGGGCTACTAGAGGCTGTAGTTTGGAAATGGAAGCTCGTGGGACCAAAAAAACTACACCAACACGTCGTGGTGGCCAAGCGAATGCTATTGGAGGCTTCATTTTGGTTCCCTACACTCCTCGTGCTTTCGGGTTACCTCGTCCGGGTGTAGTTGCTTAAGAGCCCTGAGGCCCAAACACACCATATCTTCGATGGGTGATTTCTCGGACTCCATGGCACCTAGAGACATCTCGTCAGATCCGACACCTCCATGTTGGGGCCCTCTACCAAATCCTCTCATTGTTTTCTCCATCTCCATCTGGTTTTCTCGTTGTGTTATTGTTTGCAAACGTGTGAAATAGTGCAGTCTGAGTCAGTGTAGAGCGGCCAGAGGCTGTAGTTTGCAAACGGGAGCTCGTGGGACCGAACCAACTACGCCAACATGTCAGGGTGGCTAGGTGAATGTTAGTGGAGGCTTCGTTTTGGTTCCCCATGCTTTCTGTGCTCTCGGGCTACCCCATCTAGGCGTAGTCCCTTAAGAGCCCTGAGGCCCAAACACATCATATCTTCGACGGGTGATTTCTCAGACTCCGTGGCACCTAGAGACGTCTCGTCAGATCTGAGACCTCCACATCGGGGCCCTCTACGAAATTCTCTCACATTTTTCTCCATCTCCATTTAGATTGAGTCAGTGTAAGCTTGTCCATTGCCAATCACTTGAATAATATAAGTGGTTCATACAATATAGGTTGTGAAATTAGAATTTTAATAAGATATTTTTACAATATAGGTGGTGAAATGAGAATTTTTGTTTGTTGTTCATTTCTAATATTTAATTTCTCTTAGCTTCACTTAGCTTCGAAAATAATAAATTCTCTACTGACAGTGCCAACCACGTGAAGGTGGAAGCTTTTTTGGCACCACTAACCTACATAAACATGTTAGTAAGCAATTAAATAGAAGTTTTAAATCATACAAAATTTAAACAAAATCATTTAAGTAAATATTCAAACTAAATTCATCAAGAACATACCTTTGCAGATTCAATCCAATGAACCGCAAGGATCAACTCTATTCTTGACAGTAGCAAGAATTGCTTCATGATCTGATTCACGAACCTTCCACAGATTTTTGTTTGATGGCCGACCTCGATATTTGATCAATTTAATATTTGTTGCAAGGACCAAATGTGAATAGTGAAGTATCTTCCAATGTACTTCATAGTCTTCAAATAACCAAATGTTTGATTTTTTTAGAGGATATCGTCGAAGCCAAGTTCCAACGACTACCACTGATTCAGTGGGATACTCAAGGTCTTCACCATCAATGACTATAGAAGTCAATTTTTTCTCCTCTACACAATGAGATAAGAAGTAGTTTGTTCTCTTCGTTAAATTTCGTCGCAATGACTGCAAAAACGTGCCCTATGTATCACAAAATAAAATTGTTCAGTCAATTTATAAATATATTAAGAGTTGACCATTTAATAATTTATAAATCTAAAACATGGCATGTACATATATGTATGCACCTTGTTGCACTAAATCAGAGACTTGTTCAAAGTCAGGTGATGTTGTCAATTGATCCAAAGACCCTGTAAGTTGTAATGCTCGTGGATCTTGATGTGTGTTGAGTGGAATTAGAGGTCTACAAGTCCATTCATCCACCCACTGTTGTGACTCACATTCATTCCACACAAAATCAATGCATGATATACAAAAACATGTCATGCACCTCGTATAAATAGTCCAAGCAATTACATCTGAACTACGGAATGAGTGCATATCACTTGATCCTACAACTGTCGTATAATCTTCAAAGTTTTCCAGATGTTGTTCCTCTATCAACTAAAAATATCTATAAACCGTTGATCTCTCTTGAGATTCATGGCCCATATTCTTAACACACCAATCAACAATATTTTTTGCATCTGTAAATTTAGCACCATCCTTGAACTTTAACTCTTCTCTTGAAAGTGCTCTTTTCACACATGCTCTTACACCATCATGCTCTCATTTTCCATGGCCTACCTCAGTAAAACTCCAGATATGTTGTACATTTATTTCTTTGTGCATCTTTCTTAGCCAATAAAACATCTGTGCATTCTTGAATTGTGATGTGCAGTTGTCTGACCAAATGTAATGTTGATCAAAACTAATATTGCTCTCATTCAAGTTCGCATAAAACACCTGGAAACACCCTTGTACATATTCTATAGAATGTGTCTGATCATCACTGATGTAGAAATGATACTCTTTTAATATTTTTTGATCTTTCTCAGTGCTTTTAAGAGAGTGCATGAATGTTATATACACAAAAATAGAAACTTGCACTGAGTTATAATATTGAGACTGAACCTCCATTTGTGGCTGCAATGTGTAATTCTCTGTGAAGTCAACTACTGAAACAATAGTACCAAGTGGGAATGTTTCCTTGCTTAACTTAAATTGTTCATCTAACCATCAAGCTCTATGTGTGTGCCTTGCATACTCATAAAAAAAAATCTCTCTGAATTTGACTATATATTCCGATACAGGTAATTGTTTTCTAACAAGCTCACACCTCTTAGATTCTTTTCCATCTTTTAATTGATATGCCACCGATTTATATTTGGTAAAATCAACCAATTTTTTTTCCTATTGAATATGTACTCTCCTCATGGATACAAATTTTCATATTTGGCAAGCCACCGCATACATTGCACATTCCATCCAAACATGTTTTGTTATAAAAAAATTGTCTTCTTGATATTTCACAAAATATTGTCAGAATAAATTCCCTTCAAGATTTTTGTGGGACATTTACCCCACACTCTTGCAACATGATGTCAGTATGTAAAACACGATGTATTTGACAAAAAACATCATAATGCATTGCAAATTTAACATGATGCCTGCAACAAGTGGTACGTGAGTGATTGATTTTCACATAAAAAGGTTTGCTCATTTCAAAGAATCTTTGGCTAATGTTAATTTGTGGATTTTCATTTTTAAACTTAGAGAACAATTTTGTTTGAGTCATATCTAAGAAATATTTTGCACACGATTCATGATTACGAGAACCTATTCTTCTTTTTATTATATCTCTTCTATTCGGTGACACCATTGTGTTCTCATTCCAAAATTTTACAATTAATTCTTTTAGAATATCAGATGTATTCTTGTCTTTTCATGGAATTCTGCTAGAGAAATCCCAATAGTCAATGTTATTGACTAACTCAAGACGTTTACGTCTCTCTATTGCTTTTGTTAGTGTTTTTCTGTTTAACTTCAAAGCACTGCTTATTTTTCTAATCAAGCGTTTATTAATTGTTTTATCACTTACTATTCAATTAGTTAGTGCATGTCGTGTAGCATTACTATGTTTGGTGTGTCTTTTGCCACCTACAGTTTGGTATGCTTTATGTATGTTTTCAACAATTCACACATTTTCATCAACAACATTAGATGTTCTTAACCCCAGGGTCTTCATTATAGGTCTCAACTTAATTAATTTCTTAAATGAAACAAATAATTGACATCTTTGTGTGTCATTTAAATTCTCAAAGTAACTATCTCAAATTCCACTAGCTTTTCTTCTCTCATTTCTTTCATACATTTTATTAGGCATTGGTTTTATAATGTTTTCATCAATTTCAATTAAGTGAATTGGTTTTCTTTGCAAAATGGAAGGATGTGTTCTTAGAGGTGAAGATTTGTTTACAAGATTACTTTCTTCATTCAGTGTTTTCATATAAATTTCGGGGTTAACGTTTGGATTCTCAAGTAAGGGTTTAACAATTGGATTCATATCAATTTCTTCATCCATACCAACATTATCATTCAATTCAATATCATTATTCATTGCAAAATCATTATTCTCTACATTTTCATTATGTATTTCATCCCCATTTTCTAATACATTAGCTTCGTTTGATATAGTGGATGTACCTTGCCCTGCTCAAAGTTTTTGCATTCTCTTCATTTTTTTTATTCTCTTCTCTTCCAATTGTTCTGGTGTATTGTTCTTGACTTTCCTCTTGTCCTTAGCTCGACGTTTATCACCCATGATTAGAAAAAATCAACTAGTGTGGTAGGGGCAAAATGAACTACTAAAAAATCGTGCAAGAATGTAAAGAAAATTGCAGACAAAACAAAATATTTGCAGAATTTACGTGAAAGAGATGAAAGAGATGTTGGTGGGCCATAATATATAAAACAAAGAAAAATGTATACGCGTTTTATTTTTTCTCTTGTCCTAAGCCATGCCTCAAGGCTTGGGATCCGGTTTAGATCCCCAAGCCTGAGGCATAGACCTATACAAACACAGCAAACAACGTGTTTTTGCAAGAAATGTAAAAATGTCACTTCCTCTATGATAAATCAAAATAAAACAATCACTCCATTTTCAAAAAATTATACCACGACGTATAGCAAAGTTTCTTCTTTCTAAAAATATAATTTTTCAAATTTTCTGACTAATATAAGGTTTCCATATTGTTTATTTTCTATGTCTTTTTATAATTATTTTTTGAAGTGTAAATATGTCTATCTTTCATTGTGTATCTTTTTTTGGGTGATCGAAATTTTTTAAAAAATATACTAGCCTAAACTAGGCATAATTCTATACATATTCAAAAAAAAAACTAATTTTCGATATTTTTTCAAGTAGTTAGGAGGGGGCACGGTTGGAACTCCATTATTTTTCAAAACATAAAATTTGTGTACTAGAAAAATCATAAATAAAAAAATATTCCCTAAAAAAATCTTTTAAAAATGGAGCCCAAACTAGATGCTCCTAGCTATCTTTCTACCAAAGGGTTTTCAAAAATATTAAATGGTGCTCAAAACATGGTGGGGGGCACAAACGTCACTCTATTATGTTTTTTAACAAAAACAGGAGCATATGTTGGTATTTTAGTTGTTTGACCCATTTAAAATTATTCGTTTTCAATAAAATTTAGTAGCTTAAAAACTAGACTCAAAATTCTACGATTCATATTTCTACAACATCTTCCAATTTTGAGTGTTACTATTTCGAAAAACTCGTACAAGTTGAAGTTTTTTTTTCAGAAAAATGCGTCCACTTAAGACCCCATTTTGGCCCCCCAACTTGGTGCACTTACCCTTACATATTTTAATATATTATGGTTCTTTATCTCTCATGTCTTTATGGTTGTACTACGTAGAAATGATCAAGCAATCAATATTAAAGAGTGAAAAAAGGTTGTTTTAGCTAGTTTTCATTTATGTAAACCTGGGAACAAAGAACCCAAGGTCCACATACATGGAAATATAGAATCCAAGGCATCATGATGAAAAGAAAACAAAATTACACCTATATAATTGGATGACACGAAGACAAAATGACTAGCATTAACCTTCCTAAGAAAAGAGTATAGAGGGGATTTATTCATTAATATAAAATGGCTACAAGAATTGCAATAAGTGTTGGAGGCACTTTTATTTGACTACATGACCTACAATAGATAAAATGGCATATCTCTTCGAAAAAAACATGTATGAAGAACCTTGAGATCAAAATACCAATGGGAGCAACTGCATGGATTTAAAATATCAAGCTTAACAGAAAAAAGGATTAGAAAAAAATTAAGAAGAACATTTAGGAGAAGAAAATGAGAGTCAAAGAAATGAACACATGGGAGAAGAAAGAGGAAGCATATGAAGAAATGATGGAGATAATAATATAGAAGTACATATGAGTTAGAAAAATCAATACAAAAAATGGTTGCATGCAAAATAAAAAGAGAAAAATTGAATAAGTTAGGTTTAGAAGAAGCTAAAGAAGGAAAAATAGAAAGAAGGAAGAAAAATAAGTTAGTGACAGGTATAGTAGTGAGATAGGAAGTGATGCCTTGTCCTTTATCCCTTTCTTGCCCCAAATTATAAGAGATCCCTTTCCATCCCTATGTCATTACGAAAATTTAGAAAACATTGTTTGACGAATATCCCTATATAGAAGAAAATAGAAGAAGAGATGTGGTAAGATATTTAAGTGAGAATTTGGGAAGGGGTTACATTACGCCTAAGAACCAACACATGATTCTAAACACACTCGACCTCCTGAGGTTGTGTCGGGACACTAGAGAATGTGCAAGGTTGCGGGAAATGTTGAAAGGGAGCTATAGGAGAACTAGGGACTACTTTTATCCATAGTAGCCTGAGGGTTTCATTCTTTACTTGTAGTCTTCAATCTTGTGGTGCCCACATTTTTCACACCCAAATACAACAGTAAAAATACCAGGATAAATTTTTTTTTGACTTACATTGCTCATGACACACAACACAGTAAGGGCTCCAAGTACAGAACTCGACACACATGTGACAATCACATAAGTCATCGAATCACATAGACACATGCAGACGACATCGACATGTCAATACCACGCTTTTCCCAACGAATGAATACTAGTAAGGACCCAACCACAAGAAACACGACTTTAGGAACGACGAACCCATGACATATCATTACTTTAAATGTATTTTAGTTACGGATAACTTTCCAAGATCCTTATTAGGTAAGCATGATTTTCTCCCTTTTTCCACCTACATGTTCTGAAAATTCATTTCACAGTTCACTTATTGTTCAACCATTTAATTTTCTCTTTACCCTTATGAAAGATCTTCATAACTTACATAAGTATTTTCCATATTTCAAATTTTATACAAAATTCTAACTCTCTCATTCTTATGTTAAGATTAGGCTTCCTAAAACGCGTATTCAAAGTTTAGAATTTAACCTTGTTACAAAAGTGAATCTAACATGATGTCAGGATGAAATCTTGGGATTAAGGAAGACATAGATTGAAATAGCTTCTTTCCCAAGAACATCCTTCGATCATGAAATAGTTATTTCGCTACCATAGTTAATAAAGTCCAATAACTTATGGACTCCCATTTATATTTATATATCTTTTGCTTTCTTGAAGTTTGGTCACACCAAGGAAATTTATAATCTTTGCAACACGTGAAAATGTTTTAATTAAGTTATAAGGACTCCAAGATTGACCTTAATCCTAATCTCCAATATCTTTTTCATTTTATATGATAAGCCCTTACATCGCACTATGGTCTCGTTCTTAGCATCGTCTTAAAACAAAAGATTTATGAAAACACTTGTCTAACATTTTAAGGAAGTACATGACTAGGAGCATTATAAACTACACATGAACTCGAGTGATCTAAGTTCACGAAGATCCCATATCCTTGCATTGCATGATTCCACATAAGAAATATTCTTTATTCCTTAATGCCATAAAATGACATAACAAAGGATTAAGGGACAAGATTACAGTTTCTAGGGTTCTCTAAAATCAATATCTTTCAACTCAACTTCATATGCAAGGAGTTAAATTATAGTTTTCTTCCCACAAGTTAACATCCTAATCCACTAGGATTTAGTTTAAATCTAATTTTTTTTTCACACAGGGATTTAATCCATATTATAGATTCGATTTAGGTTGAAACGTATTAACCCTATAAACCCTCCGCAAAAGATCAACGCACTATAATGTCACTTAGCCAAAGATAGTACATATAGCTAAGAGGAGTTATTCCTTAACAAAATTTACAGTGATAGAACCACTATTCCACTAGCTCCTTGATGTCATCTGGATCTCATAAGAAATTCATTTGATGCAGAAGATTTATTTGACTGTGTTGCTCCTATATGTCTAGTTTGTGTTGATGTCACTAAACGTACCTACTAAGACGATAAACCCCTTTTTCTTGGGATCTTATTTTCCTAAACCAAGATGCTCCATCGAGTGCAAAGGTTCGTTTGAAGGTCACAGTTTTCTACGCTAAGGTATTAACATAGGTAGGTTAGTTATATATGAATTTTGAACTACGGCTAATTGTTGTGGTTAAGTTCCTTTATTACATTTTCCAGGTAAGAAACACAACACCAATTACTAAACCAATAATAACACAATGAAAGTTCACTACAAAGTATTAATTTCAACTTCTTTTGACATTTGTATTTCACTTTTACCATAACAAATTTTGGGATCAAAATAACATCCATGAAAGAAATACCAATTTCTCAAGCACTTAATAATCTAACGAATTTTACATACTACCAATTTTACAATAATAAGTCCCTCAATATAATACCAAAATAAACAATGAATTACTCAACGCCTTCATGTCATCATTCTGTCCTCCTGCAAAAACCACGTGAGCAAGATATCAGCGATAAATCACTGGCATGGCATCCACCCTAATTAGACATAATTATCATTTTTCAGTTTTCTCCTTTACATATAATAATAATTAAAATTTGCAAGTGAGAGAAAGATTTTTAGAGACATGTATTCAATGCATTTCATTTCACTTCACTTTGTAACCTAGGAGAGAGAAAGAGAATGGAAGAGAGAGAAAACATCGTTTTGTGAAAAGCTCTAATACACACAAGTTTCATTATAGTATTTTAACCAGTTATCTACATGTGTTAAAAGTTTCCAGGATAATTTGGCAACCCTACGAGGGTCCTGCAGCTTTCTATTCTTACATTTTCTCACTAGCTACAAAACGTTCAAAACGGGATCGGAGGCTAAGAAACTACTTCCAAAGGTTATCTTCTGGTGAGCACGCACTCCACGATTAACTTCCTACGTGTCCCCAGATATACCAGGAGTTCATAGCAATTGACGGAATTGAAAAAGAGCGAACGGTTTGCGTTTGGCGGTTAGTTCTCTCGGGTCACTAGTCGTAGTTCACCCAGTTGTAAAATGCCAAAAGTTAACTCGAAGGCCCAGAAAACCGGTGTCCATAACTGACGTTCGATGGAGGAGCACGCAACGAGACATATCCTACTAGTTCCCCTATATAAGGAGAGTTCATCAAAGTCGACAAGATGGAGAACTAGTAAACTATTTTCAAATGGCGACAAGTTTTCTAGAGCGACAAGGAGAATTTGGTCCAGTTTGACCTCGTCAAACTGCGATCGAAGGCTTACAAAATGGCTTCGCCAAACTATCCCAACAATTTTTCTTTCCTATGTTGAATGTTCCATGCATTTGTCTAGTATAAACGCTAAAGGTTTGCGAAGACGGAACGTGATTTCTCTTTTCGAGTTTCAAATGGTGGTCCCAAATGAAAGTCAACTTTCTAGTTTTAACAACTCTCTACTGTGTGTAAACTGGTGTAACAGGGCTCCTAGAAGAGCATCAAAAGGATGTCATATGATCGTTTCAGGTCAAACCAAAAATCAAGGTGACTCCTTATATACCAAGGTACACGAATGAAACTTCACATCTCATTTCCAGAGTTACGAAGGGTACTTGGCGAGTCTCCGAAAATTGTAAAATTTAACTATTTAAAATCAAGAGAAGGTCAACTTTATCAATGGGGAGTCAAATTTTTCTGGTCGATAGAACAATATTGGAGCAGTCAAGAAGGGTAAGAGTTTTTTGAATCATATCAAAGTGAGGGTGATAGTTCATGGTTTAAAGTAGACGAGTTAAAAATACTTTGAGAGTTGCGACACGACACTTTATTGTTTTGCAATGAGTTGAAGGGACATTTAACTGTATTAAAAGTCCTAATGATTTAAAAATTCTATTTAATTGCAAAAGAGAACTAAAACATGAGAATTATGAGAGGTAAGGGAAGAAGGACCATAAGAACTTCCTCCAAAACCTTCCCAGAGAAATCCATAGGGATGAGTTGAGTAGGAATCTTCAATGGAATACTTACAAGCAATGAAACTTACTGTAAATTCTACTTCCCTTAAATTTGGAATATCCCAAAACCATTGCATTCCATGAGATGAAATATCTGAGGCATTTTGCCGAACAATTCACATGCCTTGAATACACTTCCACATTTTCCACGCATATCAACTATGACACCAACAAGCACAAAATATTACAAACAAAACCACATTCTATTGTTCATACCATGTTCCAATACTTCCATTTTGGCACAGGCTGGAAGCACGCTGGCAAAGGTTGTGGATTCTGCTTTACACGCACCATAGGCATTTGCTTGGAAGTTTCCAAGGCCTTTTCAACAACTCATATATGCCTACCCTGCCCTCGTGGCATTCCCTGAGCCTGCATTTCTTTGAGGCATTCAAACAAACAGTTTTATGCGCCTTCTACACATTCGTTTTGGTGCATACACGTCAACCAGGGCAGCAGCAGCTACAACATCTGACAAAACCCTCTATCCTTTACCCACACGTGAAAGAAGGCTCATTTTTTGACGCAAGCTGGGGAGATTGCTGGCACAGGCCACCAAGGAACATGGCACTCCATGGAATGACATTTGGTGAGGCATTTCTGTGTAGAAGACAAAACGACGCCCAAGCACATAGATTCATGTAAACTGCGACCAGAGCACCAAATGAAGCTCTGTCCCTTCAAGCATTGCGCAAAACTAGGCTGGAACTTCCTCCCATGGTGGCGGCGACGACAGCACTCCCCCCTCTCCACCAAAACGAAGAAAAATAGTCCCCATTCTGCCCTAAATCCGCGTCAAAGCTTTCACGGGTTTTTTTTTTTAATTTATTTATTTATTCTTAATTCCTTTTAATTTATTTATCTTTTTCTTTCTGTTATTTATTTATTTTTATTTTATTTTATTTTTTTACAAATAAAGGAGGCATTACAATGAGCTAAGTTTCCCAAGAGGAAATTAGAGGCTTTGTATGGGTAACATAAGTTACCTATGGTTTAATTGTCTGGTTTGATTTGAAAGTTAAACTACGTCAGAATGTTCGTTTTAACGAATTAAAAAAAGTAAATCTGACTTGATTAAAAGACGACCGTGTTTTAATCTCTTAACTAGCTAGATTCGTTCATGATTAATTAACCAAAAAGAAATGAACAATTTAATCTATTTGCTTGAAAGGAAATTAGTTAAAGAAAATTAACTAAATAAAACTAATATCTACATTTTCACTGATTAATTAAAATAAAGTTAATCTACACACACAGATGAATTTATTCTAATTAAGTGAAAACTATTTCTACTTTAAAATGAAATAAATTGAACAGTGAAATAGCCGGGTGTGGCTATTCCTCTATTGTAGATGAATTAATTCTAATATGTTATAAATAGAGGATTTCTTCTAATTTGTAGTTGTGGATTTATTTCCTCTGGCTTTACCTCAGAATCACAGGAAGAATTAAAATCTTCTCAGAAGCAATTTCTTCCATGAAACTTCCCCAATAAAATACTAAACTCTACAGAAGATTTTTAAATATGAAGAAACGCGAGACAATGCACAGACACAGAAGCTTATTCTAACTTACTTCCCTTACAAATCCACGGGGATAGGCAAGGAGGAAGCTTTTGAGAGAAGTTTTGCTCGTATGCACGTACAATCTAAATAAAATAAAGTTACATGTGTTTTGATAGTGAAGAAATGAAATTCTTTGTGCATAAGAACTTCCTCCAAAACCTTCCCAGAGAAATCCACAAGGATGAGTTGAGAAGGAATCTTCAATCGAATACTTACAAGCAATGAAACTTACTATAAATTCTACTTCCCTTAAAACAAAATTCTATGTAACTAGGAAATGAAATCTAATTTATTAAAACAAAGCTTCTATGAATTCATGTACACCTCCAACCTGGAAATGTAGAACTGAGACAGTTTCCAATGTTGGTTGTGCTTTTGTTGATCCCCTCAACTTCTTTTCCAATGAAATATCCAATATTTTCCAGGGAGCTATGTTGGTTGGTATGCAAGAAGAAGATGTAGAAGTGTTGGAGCTTGCTAGTTTGCAGGCAGTCTAGTAGCAATACAGGCAAGAGAGTAACAAGGCAGAGGCTATGTGTTTGTTTGTATGCTTCTTGGCAAGATTTCAGCAGCATAACAATGCAATTCCAATTCAAAAGACCCCAACCAATGTTTTGGGAAAAAACTTGGTTTTTATAGAAAGCTGACAGGGAAATGATCCAGTACACTTGGCAATCAAGAAGTGTGGAATCATCATGGGGAGAAGCGGTTAACTTACTAAGAATAGTAATTAAAGAAGAAGAAATATATACGCATCTAACAAGCTCAAAGGCAATTGATTTGGTCAAGAAAAGTGCGAGAAATCAACTTGGGAAAAAGCAACACGCAAACAAAATATGTTGTTGAAGTCTCGGATTTAAGCGCACAAAGCCACCGGACTACGCAGACCAGTGGTTCCGCAATCGTCGCGGTGATTGCATAACCACTGCTCAAAGCAGATCACCGGTTGCGTAACCGTCATTACGCAACTGTCACGGCAATTTTGTAGCTTAAGGGAAAAAGCTTTTGGAAAAAGGGCCAAAAAGGTTTTGCGAAAGCGTGTAAGGTTAGGAAACTAAGAAGCAAGGTAAACTAAGTCATATAGACAAGCAAAAATAAGGAAATTGGACTTGGATTTATCATTTAATCTGGAAACGAAAATTATCATTATCGAGAATTTTCACTATTCCCATAAATATAAAACCGTGCAATTTTGGGTGCATATAATTACTTTAAGACAAATGTAAAGAGAGACAAAGGAATGAAAATATTAAAATAAAAATAAAAAATGAGAAATGCGAAAGTGGAGAAAAATGTTAAACAAAACTAGTGAATACTACTACACCAATTACACTAAAGATGGCAGAGAAAACAACGAACAAACATGATAGCACAAAGGACACGTCATCATTGTTTTGAAAATATACAAAGGATGCAAAGGATATAGAGGATCGTATTGGTGAAATCACAATATTATCGATGACCAAGATAAGATGTTCTATTTTATGGGAACATTGTGGGATGATACCTTGACATGGTACATGGAAATAATTTCAAACCCAGCGAAGAAATGGAATGGAATGGTGTGTAAAGGAGATATAAAAATGAATTATAATTTCAAGATAGACCAACCGAGAGCGTTAGCAAGATGAGATATTCGATTCAAAAGGAAGAAGATACCCTCAAAGATTAAATGTGTTGTGTGCAGGCTGGATGAGCCACTAAATGAAAATAAAAGGGTAAAATAGTTTAATTCAGAATCGTTACCATACTAAAAATCATCAATTTATAAAAAATTACTTTAAAACATTGGTGAAAGCATTGGAGATGTCATCGTAGTTATAATTGCAACCATAAGCAAGAAATGGTGATGAACACTAATCTTGAAAAGTGTAATATGAGTTAGTGAAATTATGATTGAGGTAAGAAATACAGATGGATACATGTATTCAAACACAATTCACCATCTGTGGTTGTGACGCACTAAAAGATGTGGTCTATGGTTTATTGTGAAAAAGGACACACAAGAACCGAATTCCCATACGCTAATGGAGTAAAGAGAACAGTAACAGCAAGAGGGAATGACACTACCTAAACAATATACAATTACAAAAAATGTTTGTGGTGCGGAATATGAAGATTCTGGGGTCAACACAATTAGAATATTTGCATTAATGAAGTTCACACTACCCATTAACCAATTGGTGTATTACACGATATCTGGATAATTCAACCAATTTATTTTTCTAAGAGTAGATACAATGGATGATCTAAATGAATACAAGGACTAATTAGTCGTGATAGAAAAACAAGCACCCCCACCTATGTCAATGATGAACTTCACACCTCCAACAACTATAACTCCAAATTATACTACTTACATAGTCTCACCACCTCTATAGAAAAATATGGCACCTCAAGGACAACGTATCCAATAGTACAATGGATTTCAAGGGATATTAAGGATACAACGGAGGTGGATATCATAATGGAGGTTGATCTCAAGAGGGATATAATAGTATGGGGGGATTTCAAGGATAAAATGGAGAACTATATCATAATTGTTATAGGGGATAAATTACAACAGAGGAGGTTACTCTGATAGGTATTGCCAAGGATATGAAGGAGACAAAGGATTCAATCAAGAGAGGAGGTCAATAACATGTTATATATGTGGAAAATAAGGACGTATAGAGCAAAACAAACAATATGAAAAAAAAAAAAAAAAAAACTCAATGTAGATTCTATAGTGAGAAAAATACGCATTATGCTTTTATTTTTCATAAAGCAACTCAATTCTGTTAAGAATGGAGTAATAAAAATAAATGAATTAGGAGCAAGGCCATTTAGAGCTACGTCTCATTTTCGGAAGGTAGACAAAGTCCCTAAACTAGAAATAAGATAAGTTGAAGCTTTTAGATAAAATTGTGTCAGAGATTCTTGTATCAATGTTTTGGATCATTTCCCATGGTTCATCATCAAAATGAGAAAACTTATTTTCTCATCTTGATGATGGATCATGTGAAATGATCTGAAATGTTTATAGAAAAATATTGAACACGTTTTATCCCAAAGCTTTGATTTATCTCATGGACTGTGAAAGCATCAAATTATAGTGGCACTAATGGAAATTGGGAAGTGTTTGAATGTGAAAGGAAGGGGTGCATTTCTAGGGTTTCCGAATAGTGTACAAATGAGGTCTTTTATAACAAAAATATCTTTTATTGCATATGTTGATAAGCTATTAGTATAATAAGACCTACAAGACTCTTTATAATATGTCCACCAATCAATTTGACTTATTTCTAAGTCAACTTGACCCACCAATGATCCCCATGTGTTTGCAATGAAAGTACGGTGGGAGTTAGTGGAATGGGTATCCCTCGTTAACCTGATCAATTTCTCTATATGTAGCTTTTCTCCCATTATATTTGCAACTAAATTCTTTTGACTACCCGGGGGTCTAGTGGAACTATAGGAGGGATATGAGGGTTACAAGGGCTAGGAGGGTCAGGCCAGGAGGGCTAGCAGGGTTGGGAGGATTTGGAGGGTTTTATTTTTCTTGTGGAATAACTATAATAACCATAAAAACATGCTTTATTAAAATATACATGTCAAATATTAACAAATTACCAAATTTGTTTGCAATTCAGAGAAAACAAGATTTCTTACCTCTTCTTCAACGTGGCATTGTCAAGTCCACTACAACACAACCTTCACAATGTTATATGTAAATGGATGTTTTGGAAAATTTAATGACTATCAAATCACGTTTGGAGATGAAAATGTCGTTTGGGGGAGGAAAAGTGAATAGAAACTTGACTATTTTTAATATTATACATTAAGTAACACATATGCATCATAACATGTATGTGTTTTTCAAAACCATGTATGTGGTTTTGGTTCAAGAATTACCAAACCAAGTAAAAAGGACCGTGTATGCGGATTTTCTTAATTCACATTTTTTGACATACTTTTCGCCCCACATATCCATGCTGATACCCCGGTATACATTAGGAAAAGTCTCTACATAGGTTACAAGCACTCCAAACCAAGTTTTAGAGTCAATCTTACCAATCCCAAGACCATCAAATCCAATTCAAATACCAAGCAAACAATCCATTACAAACATTACTAAGTGATTGAATTTTTTAATACAGTTGCATCCATACATGTATAAATGCATGCAGTTTGAGGCCTCTTCATAGTAGTGACAATGTAGGTGGTGTACAGATTGTACTTCAACCCAAACATTAATCTTTTTTGCGGGGGTTTCACCCATCGTTAGGTTTTTGGGTTTTTTTCAATTTAGTTTAGAGGGTTTCGCACATTTTTGAGACCTAATATCTCATAGAAAAGTATATCACACTCATTCGCAACGCCATAGGAATTTTTATAGCATCACCATCTCCCTAGATGGTACCATTAGTTAGGGATGGAAGTGCCAAATAGAGTTTAATGGTTTAGTCCAAGTTTGACAGTTTGGTCCTTGCATACAATACACTCCCAAAAATAGAAACCAAACATCTACAAGACATTTCTTGTATGTTCATCATTTTGTCACACCCATATTAGCTTCCAAATCATCTCAATAGCTAAGTTTACTCACTCTCTCATGATTTATTGTATTTTTCACATCTTCTAATTAATCTACCTTTTAAATTACTATATATGTATATTTTGATGAATGCTTAATTTATAATCTAAATATACATCATGTTTCTAACCTAAGCTAAAATTGAATTAAGTAACAATAATCAACCCCCTTTCCTCACATCCTAAATTCATTTTTGCGTAAATCAATAACATGCATGATTGATAATTTTTCTCATCTATGAACAAGATATAGTAGTGTATCGCATATGTAAGAGAGATTTATTACCCCCAATAGATTCATAATATGAAATACGGAAATGTTCTTGTAAATGTTCAAACATTGGTTCTATATGCCCATGATGTAAGCTATATCTCATAATGTCAATTGTGACATGTTTATTCATTATTTTTTATAAAATATTGACGCTAGCCTTGTTGGAAGCTTCAACCTTATAATAAATTTCCTTATGGGTAATAATGTATGCTTAGTCATTAACTAATTTAAAAACTTTGTAATTGTCATATTCTTGAAAAAGAAATAATTGTTTGAAATAATTATCGAATGGAGGCCAAATATAGAGATTATGTTAGTCATGAGAAGTTCGCAAATGTATTCACAATTTTTTGAAATAAAGGGAACAACTTCCTCTCATTTTGTAAAATACTATATTACAGTGATGATAAATGTATATTCATATTTGGATGGAGGATTGATCTTACAAACCAAGTTGAAGCCTAGATAGAAAATGCCAAGGTGACATTATAGGGTGTATTGGTAGGGTTATTCATCAAGGTTAGACAAGTATTATAGTATATCATAAGACCCCAAAAGATATTATAGCAACAAGAATAGTGATACATGTACATAAGAGAGAAGTGATATTATAGAATATGTGCAACTAGAAAGAAATTTGCAACAACACAAGGATAAAGAAATGGTGATTGTCAAGGTCACATAAGTTTTTATGAGTATTGTGAGATCCAAAAACATATCATGGTGATAATGCAAAAGATAGAGAGAATTGAGGAGGAAGCACTCTAAGACTTAGGCAACACCAGAAAGATATTTGTGACATATAACAAGGACCTTATTAATCCATGGACATATCCCTTCATATATTAACATATTGAGATGTTATTGTAACATATAGGGTGGCATTATAGCTACATAGTATAGTTTATGCAAGGACATTTTATATATGCTATGGTGTATAGCTAAATATCCACTAACTGGTAATTAATATTGTAAACAAGTGTAAACTAATAGTTATGAAAGATAACTTAAGGTGTGAAAATTCATAACCTTAGCCTTTAAAGTTTATATAAGAATGTAAAGTTAGGAGTGACAGATATCCATCCATAAGGAAATATGTGTGTGTATAAGAAGAGTGTATAAGGTATATATAAGAGAGTTGCATGTGTGACTGAGTGTAATGTTGGATGAGGAATAATACATGTCATTGGTGGTATGATATAGAGTATATCTAAGAACAATAATGTATTTTGATGAGTTATATATGAATAAACAGAGATAGATTAGGTAATTCCATATGTTATCTAGATATGATGAATTCCTACGCCAACTTCAGTTTCCATCTTATTGATGCATTAAGTAGCTAAAATATAGCAAAATAATTTATTTTTCCTTAACGAATCTTTAACTATATCTTGGACCTATCAAATTGATTAAACTAGTAAAACATTACTTACTTTATGTCATCATTTGGTAGTGTTGTCCAGGCCTTAGTTAATCGATGTCTAGAGAAGGATACCCTTCACTATTTAGGAATTCGTTTATTCTTGAAATTGAACATTGGTGCAAAGATAATCTTAAGAAACCCCTGCAACACAAAGTAAAAAAGACTGGAGAGACTTAGTTATGGGAAGATAAATGTTTCTATGCAGAAGAAGAATATTTTTGGTCAACATTCTTGAATCTCCTCTAGCCTTGGATTTGGGGTTAACAAATGCTACCAAGGGTTGTAGATTGAGAATTAAAAACCCATTTAGTGGGATAAATAAAATAGAAACTCAAGGAGATAAATGAGGTTTGGATGAGGTTATTTGAATATTGGTTTTAAATGACACTAGACTCGGTAATAATTACTTGGGAAATTTAGTGTTGTAAAATCTTTGATGTAAAAAAGATTGAGGTTTTAGAGAATGCAAGGGACCGATTTATAGAAAAAGTGACACTCTTTCTCCACATCCTCATCATCGAGAAGGGGTTGGTAAGAGTTCTTAGTTTGCTCCTTTAGGGGCCAAGGAACCTAAGGGATGGTAGATGGAAAAGTGGGTATATGAAGGGATTAACTTTTAAAATATCAGGTCTAATGGTTAGAGGAAATAAATGGGACAGGAAATAGGTAGAAAATTGACAAAAATATTGAAGAAGAATAGAGATTAGAGGAGAACAAGTGATTAGAAGGAATCATTGAAAAAATATTTAATAGAAATGTAGAAAGAAGAGTGTAGTGCCCAGATTTTGCACACCCAAATACAACAGTAAAATACCAGGATTTTTTTTTTTTGACTTACATTGCTCACTACACACAAACACACACATGGGCTTCCAAGTACAGAACTTGACTCGCATACGACAATCACATAAATCATCGGCTCACATAGACACAAGTAGACGACATTGGCATGTCGATGCCACACTTTTCCCAACGAACGAATACTAGCCATAGACCCGACCACAATAAAACCTGACTTTAGGATTGACGAACCCACAACACAACATTACCATGGTTATATTAGAGTACGTTAAAGATCCCATAACATTATTATGTAAGCATGATTTTCTCCCTTTTTCCACCTACATGTTCTAAAAATTCGTTTCACAATTCACTTATTGTTCAACCATTTAATTTTGCTCTTTACCCTTATGAAAATCTTCATAACTTACATAAGTACTTTTCCATATTTCAAAATGCCTACAAGATTCTAATTCTCTCATTCTTATGTTAAGATTTTGCTTCTCAAACGTTTATTTAAGTGTAATAAAATTTACTCTTGCTACACAAGAGATTCTAACGTGATGTCCAGATGAGGTATTGGGATTAAGGAAGACATAGAGTCGAGATAGCTCCCCAAGAACATCCATCGATCACGGAATAGTTATTTCGCTACCCTAGTTAATAAAGTTCAATAACTTATGGACTTCCTTTTTATATTTATATATCTTTTGTTTGCTCGAAGTTTGGTTGCACCAAGATAATTTATATTCTTTGCAATGCATGAAAAAGTTTAATTAAGTTATAAGGACTCTAAGATTGACCTTAATCCTAATCTCAAAACTCGTGTACAACATCATATGATATGCTCTTATATCGCACTAAGGTCTCGTTCTTAGCATCGTCTTAAAACAAAAGAGTTACGACAGCACTTGTCTGACATCTTAAGGAAGTACAAGGCTAGGAGCATTAAAACTACACATAACCACAAGTGATCTATGTTCACGAAGATCTCATATCCTTGCATAGCATGTTTCCGCATAAGGAATATTATTTATTCCTTAATGCCATAGGATGACATAACAAGGGATTATGAGACAAAATTCAGTTTCCAAGTTTCTCTAAAAACAACATCTTTCAACACAATTTCGTATGCAAGGAATTAGATTATGGTTTTCTAACCACAAGTGAACATCCTAGTCAATCTTAGGGTTTAGTTCCATTCCAATTTTTCCACTTAGGGCTTTACGCTCTCTTATAGATTAGATTAAGGTTTTAAACATATTCACCCTATAAACCCTCCATAAGAGATCAAGCACTCTATTGTCACTAGCCAAAGATGACACCTATAGCTAGGAGGATCTATTCATAAGCAAAATTTTAAGTGATAGAACCACTATTTCACTAGCTCCAGATGTCATCTAGAACTCACAAGAAATTCATTCGATGTAGAAGATTTATTTGACTGTGTTGCTCCTATGTGTCTAGTTTATGTCGATGTCACTAAACGTACCTATAAGACGATAAACCCCTTTTCTTGGGATCTTATTTGCCTAAACCAAGATTCTCCATCAGGTGAAAAGGTTAAGTTCGTTCTACGGTTTTAAATTTCTTATAAGGTAAAAAGGATCACACATGCAGGAAAGTTAAGCACGAATATTTTATTAGGGTTCAGTGTTCCCATTAAAACTCTTTATTACGTTTACAAGGTAAGAAGATAACCCAGTGATTAATTTAATCATTTATTGAATGCTGAGAAAGTACTACAATATATTAACTTCAATTTTCAATTTACTATGTATAATTCAAACCCTTTTTACCATACACAACTAAGAAATAAATTGAACCGGTGATTAGATGCACATTTCCTAAGTATCCCTAAAACTAGCATATCATGAATATTAACAAATCTCAATTACAACTTTTGGTAACAAGAGACTACATTAGACAGAGTTATTCATTTTACAATGACCTATAAAAATTACAATAATAATAATTAAATTACACATCGCCTTTTCGTCGTCATTCTTCCATCCTACAAAATCCACGTGAGCATGATATCAGTGATAAATCGCTGGCATGGCATTCACCCTAAATCAATCATAATTTTCATTTTTCAGTTTCCCATTTACATCCAACAATAATTACAATTTGCAATCGAAATAATAAAAAAAGGGTCCAGAAACATGTATTCATTGTCATTTCATTTTTCTTCATTTTATAAACCCAGGAGAGAGAGAGAAAGGAAGAGAGAGAAAATATCATTTTGTCAAAATTTCCAATACACACATCAAGTTTCATTATAGTGTTTTAAACAATTAGTTACGTGTGTTAAGAGTTTCCAGAGTGATTTGGTAACCCTACGAGGGTCCGCAGCTTTCTACTTTTACATTTTCTCAGTAGCTACAAAATGTACCAAATGGGCTCGGAGGCTAAGAAAATGCTTCCAAAGGTTATCTTCCGATGAGCACGCACATCACGATTAACTTTCTAAGTGTCCCCAGATATACCAAGAGTTCATTGCAACTGACAGAATTGAAAAACGAGCGTGCACGGTTTGTGTTTGGCAGTTAGTTCTCTGGGGCCACTGGTCGTAGTTCACCCAGTTGTAAAAAGACAAAAGTTAGCTCGAGTGGCCCAGAAAACCGTGTCCAAAATGATGTTCAAAGGATGCAGCACGCAACGAGACACTTCCTAGTAGTTCCCCTATATAAGGAGAGTTCATCAGATTTGACGGGACAGAGAACTAGGAAACCATGTTCAAACGGCGACAAGTTTTCTGGAGCGACAAGACGAAATTGGACCAGTTTGACCTCGTCAAACTACAACCGGAGGCCTACAAAATGGCTTCACCAAACTATCCTGAAAGGTGGTCTTTCCTATGCTGAATGTTCCATGCATTTTTCTAGTATAAACGCTAGAGGTTTGCGAAGACGGGAACGTGATTTCTCATTCCGGGTTTCAAATGGCGGTCCAAAACGAAAGCCAACTTTCTAGTTTTAACAACTCTCTATTGTTGTAAACCATGGTGTAACAGGGCTCCTATAAGAGCATCAGAAGGATGCCATATGATCATTTCGGGTCAAACCAAAAATCAAGGTGACTCCTCGTATAGCAAGGTACACGAATGAAACTTCACATTTCATTTCTGGAGTTGCAAAGGGTACTTGGTGAGTCTCTGAAAATTGCAAAATTTAACTATTTTAAACCAAGAAGACGGTCAACTATAATCAATGGGGAGTAAAATTCGTCTAGTCGATAAAATGATATTGGAGCGGTCGAGAAGGGGTAAGAGTTTTCTAAATCATCTCGAAGTGAGGGTGATAGTTCATGTTTTAAAGTAGGTGAGTTATAATGGATGTCGTGAGTTACGACACGACAATTTATTGTTTTGCAACGAGTTCAAGGGATGTTAATTGTATTAAAATTCATAATAATTTAAAATTCTATTTAGTTGCAAAAGAGAACTAAAACACGAGAATTATGAGAGGTAAGGGAAGAAGAACCATGCCTAGAAACAATGAGCGAAGAGGTACAAGGGCTCCAAGCGGTTTACACTCACGATCCATCAAGACCACCATTGTTGCCACATGATGCCAGATAGTCACGTGCAAACCAAGCCATTCATTGTGCACCCATGTATCATCCAAAAGAACAATTTCATGTTTTCAAGTAGTCATCCCGATCCAAGAGACTAAATTTTCTATGTCAACAGATCACACGTCTTTTCAACAAGTCCATTTTGTGCATATCCCAATTTAAAACGCTTATTTTAGCGTAGCTGAGAGGGTGTTAAAATTTTTGTTAAGTGTTGCTTTACTACTGCCAAATCCATTTCCTTCAAAGTTTCAAAGGTCTTTACAACAAGCTCATCTACGAATACCCTGAAACCATTGCATTCCATGAGACTGAAATATCTGAGGCATTTTGTCGAATGGATCACATGCCTCGAATGCACTTCCACATTTTTCATACATCTCAGTTGTGTCATTGCAAGAACAAAATCTTGCAAACAAACTAGATTCTATTGCTCAAACCCTGCTCCAAAGCTTCCACATTTTTATTTCACTAGAACCAAGCAAACACATCCTTCCAGCCACCACAGGCTTTTAGGCCCAAACACCAAGCAAGCACATCCACACAACCACCAGAGGTTACTACCAGCACCAAGCAAAAACCTTCACACAGCCACCACCAGTTTATTGTCATGCTGATGAAAAAGTTCAGAGCTTCCTTAAGATAGCTGGGCCTGGCCACGAATGGCCATTCACACACACAAGAAAATATATTATTATTATTATTATTTTATCTTACCCTGATAACATTAAAGGCACCCATGTCTTGTTCCAAGGCTCCCGCATTTTGGCACACATGTGTGAAGGATGCTGACTGTGTTGTGGAGTTTGGATTTAAACCTGCCAGCAATATTTGCTTGAAAGTTTCCAAGGCATTTTCAACAAACTCATTTTTTTGCACAGCCTGAAATCATATCACTCTAAGAGACTACATTTCTTTGAGGCATTAAAACAACTAGTTCCCACGCCTTTTCGAATACTCCATTTTGGGTACAGGCTGGAACTACAATGGCGGATGTAAACTAATTGGGCGGGAGACCGGTTTGATGCGTGGTGAAATGCTGTGCCTGCCATGAGGAAACCCACGCCTTTTGAAATCTGCCGTCCCCAAATTCCATGAGGAGCTGTCTCGTTCTTTCATTGGGTCAACAAAAAAAATAGCGCCCCCAAATATTGCGACTGCAACATCTGACAGAAATACCTCTGTCTTTTCTGCTTGGAAAAATGCCCATGCAAGTGTTTGGCATGGCTTAGAGGGAAACATGCACATTCAAAGTCATTATCTATTGCATCTCCATAAGGCTCAAACATTCAACACGTAACCACCATTTAATTTAACATTTTATTTTTATTTTTATTTTTTTTAAATTTATTTTCCAAGGAATCCGACCAAGGTTGAATGGATAAGGTGAAAAATCTTCACTGCGCCCTACGCACTCACTTGCCAGCCCCACACTACCATTTTAAATTTCTCGGCATTCAGGGGCATGATACATTGGGTTGGCACTACATTTCTCCTCCCCTTAAGAGAGCATCGTCCCCGATGCGACACAACATCAAAGCTCGAAGGATATGGTAGGCAAGAATCTAATAATGAAACATGTCGTTAACATCAAAAAACTGGTTGGTACAACATGACCACAAGGAAGAAAACTAATTTTTAAAATACCTTAACTTTTAATGTTCTATGAAGATTGGTAGTTCTCAGTCTTACCATATTACATTAATGTTTACATTTTCTTTTACGGTATTTCTTATCTTAAGATCCTATAATATTTCATGGTTTAGAAATTTTCAATTGTCTTCATGTTCATGGGTGCCCAACAGTGAATTGACAGTCAAGGTGTCTACACAAAACTCAACACATCACAAATGACCCACGTAACATACTTCTTACATACTTTCATGACTATAACACATCACAAGGGTTTCACCAACCATGGAATGACAACAATTAGATCACATAACAATTAATTTCCAACAATTACGCCCTAGACATAGATCTAGTACACACATATGACTAACAAACAAAATCAACATGTTGATACATATACAATGGGTATCACAAGCCCCAAAAATCCATGACTGCACCAACATAGTGCCAAGACAATATCCAATAGTCCATACCAACCAAGAGGAGAGTCAAGCCTCATACATAACAAGGTGTCAAAAAGACTCATACAGGTACACATAACTCACTATACCAATCTCCACACATAACAAGGCATCACAAAACAACCCCAGATATCTCCAAAAGCAACAGAATACAACTCCATATACCTCCCCAAAGCATCACCAGATAAACTCCATATACCTCCCAAGAGGAAGAAACATAGTGCCAAGACCAATTCGGGTCACTCAACCATAGAGCCCCATCAAGAATATCAGGTCATTTAACCATAGAGCGCCATAAAGAATAACATGTCACTCAACCATAGAGGCCCATATCATTTCTCCTTTTAAATGAGGCCGGGTCACCCTATGACCCTAGGCACATAGAGTCCCGTCACCCCCAACTCAAGTGACATAATAACTCGTGGTTCAACAACCCACTAGCTATCTGTAACTCGTTGGGGCGTACCCCCATACAACAAAGTGGGTCCATAGGTTCAATCACTCCATGGTGAATCCCATGACCCTATTCCAACATAGTACGACATTAGAACCAGCATAACAATCCATTCAAATGCCAAGTGGCAAAATCAAAATCCTTGGGCTAGGCTACAAATATTTCAAATAGGAAAAGAAAGTTTTAAAACCAAGAAAAGAAAAACAAATGGCTGATTGGCCTTGGTTAGTGCAAGATCCAAATGTTAATGAAACAATAAAATAAACGCCCAAAATATAAGAACATGTCAATCAAGAAAACGGATGGTTCTAGCGAAAAGAGAAAGATTAATTTACGAATAAAATACGTAATGAGAAAATAGCACATCACAATCACTATGTGGCCTCATACTGCCACCAAAGGTGTACTCATTGAGTTGCTGGCACTCGGACATCGAGCCTTAGCTTGTGAAAATATACATGTAACCAAAATAAGTATATCAAATAATGTAACTGTCATCATCTCTGCCTGAATTATCCCTCCATACTCCCACAAGGATCAACATAGTCAAAATCACAAAGGATTATTCAATGAACAATCCAATAGGAAAGAGCAGGGGACACAAGGTTGCATAAGTTGAGCCTAAGGTGGTGCGCACCCACAATATACTGAGCAAGCTTGAAGTATACTAAACAGATAGAAGTGGATTTTCAGTCTATATAAGACTCCACTTCCTCACTCGTACTCAGCTCAAGATTATGAAAACCTGGTCCACGCCTCCTCTCTCCACACATACACTCTTGACAGTTTATCCCCTTAGGGTTGTCTAGTGTAAGGTTCACAACATACACATAACTACATCACTAACACAATGGTGGTACACACACAACTACCATAACGTCTTACGTAGGGTATATATACAAGGTAGATCACAATCATACATTTACCGGTGTAATACATCACTTTACCACGTTTTACACCCAAAGTGCAATCACTACACAATAGGGTTCATAGGCTCAATGTATGCCCCTATATCACAACATGAATCATTACATATTACATAAATCATACATACGATGGACATAGTAACATCACAACATAACATTTATTTACTACATACAAGGTGATACACTCATTTCTTTCAAAACATGGTAAAACATCATGATACAATTCAATTCACTTTACATCAATCTAGTCATACAACATATACGACACAACCACATAAGGTCACAATACGCCACAATGCAATTCCAACACCCCGTCATCCACATTAGAATTCTTTTCACACATTCCAAGTAGTAATTCACATGTGAAATCTTCATAGAATCCACACGAAGGAGAGAGAAAAATCCCATACCCAGCACATCAACATGATAACAAATGCACACTAAGTGACATACACCTCATGTGCGTTCACACTATCAAAATTACGACATAGATCACATCACTCTTAAAACACATTACTCTTCCAATATTTATCACCATCATGAAACACCATCACCATCATGCAACCCATCATGTAACACCATCTCTATCATGCAAAATCATCACAACTCCAAACCATCCCAGAGGTTTGAGAGCATGAACCTCCGCTTTGATACCATATGTAGTGCCCACATTTTACACACCCAAATACAACAGTAAAATACCAGGATAATTTTTTTTTTGACTTACATTGCTCACTACACACAACAGAACATGGGCTTCAAGTACAGAACTTGACAACGCATACGACAATCACAAAAATCATCGGCTCACATAGACACATGCAAATGACATCGGCATATCGATGCCACACTTTTCCCAACAAACGAATACTAGCCATAGACACAACCACAATAAAAAGGGACTTAAGGATTGACAACCTACAACACAACATTACCATGGTTACATCTAGAGTATGTTAAACATCCCATAACATTATTATGTAAGCAAAATTTTCTCCCTTTTTCCACCTACATGTTCTGAAAATTCGTTTCACAATTCACTTATTGTTCAACCATTTAATTTTTCTCTTTACCCTTATGACAAATCTTCATAACTTACATAAGTATTTTTCCATATTTCAAAATCACCTACAAGATTCTAATTCTCTCATTCTTATGTTAAGATTTTGCTTCTCAAACGTTTATTTAATGAATAAAATTTACTCTTGCTACACAAAGATTCTAACGTGATGTCCAGATGAGATATTGGGATTAAGGAAGACATAGAGTCAAGATAGCTCCCCAAGAACACCCATCAATCACGGAATAGTTATTTCACTACCATAGTTAATAAAGTTCAATAACTTATGGACTTCCTTTTTATATTTATATATCTTTTGTTTGCTCGAAGTTTGATTGCACCAAGATAATTTATGTTCTTTGCAATGCATGAAAAAGTTTAATTAAGTTATAAGGACTCTAAGATTGACCTTAATCCTAATCTCAAAACTCATGTGCAACATCATATGATATGCTCTTATATCGCACTAAGGTCTCGTTCTTAGCATCGTCTTAAAACAAAAGAGTTACGACAACACTTGTCTGACATCTTAAGGAAGTACAAGGCTAGGAGCATTAAAACTACACATAATCACAAGTGATCTATGTTCACGAAGATCCCATATCCTTGCATTGCATGTTTCCGCATAAGAAATATTCTCTATTCCTTAATGCCATAGGATGACATAACAAGGGATTATGAGACAAAAGTTCAGTTTCCAAGGTTCTCTAAAAACAACATCTTTCAACACAATTTCGTATGCAAGGAATTAAATTATGGTTTTCTAACCACAAGTGAACATCCTAGTCAACTAGGGTTTAGTTCCATTCCAATTTTTCACTTAGGGCTTTACACTCTCTTATAGATTAGATTAAGGTTTCAAACATATTCACCCTATAAACCCTCCATAAGAGATCAAAGCACTCTATTGTCACTAGCCAAAGATGACACCTATAGCTAAGAGGATCTATTCATAAGCAAAATTTTAAGTGATAGAACCACTATTTCACTAGCTCCATGATGTCATCTAGAACTCACAAGAAATTCATTCGATGTAGAAGATTTATTTGACTGTGTTGCTTCTATGTGTCTGGTTTATGTCGATGTCACTAAACGTACCTATAAGACGATAAACCCCTTTTCTTGGGATCTTATTTGCCTAAACCAAGATTCTCCATCAGGTGAAAAGGTTAAGTTCGTTCTACGGTTTTAAATTTCTTATAAGGTAAAAAGGATCACACATGCAGGAAAGTTAAGCACGAATATTTTATTAGGGTTCAGTGTTCCCATTAAAACTCTTTATTACGTTTACAAGGTAAGAAGATAACCCAGTGATTAATTTAATCGTTTATTGAATACTGAGAAAGTACTACAATATATTAACTTCAATTTTCAATTTACTATGTATAATTCAAACCCTTTTTACCATACACAACTAAGAAATAAATTGAACCGGTGATTAGATGCACATTTCCTAAGTATCCCTAAAACTAGCATATCATGAATATTAACAAATCTCAATTACAACTTTCGGTAACAAGAGACTACATTACAGAGTTATTCATTTTACAATGACCTATAAAAATTACAATAATAATAATTAAATTACACATCGCCTTTTTCGTCGTCATTCTTCCATCCTACAAAATCCACGTGAGCATGATATCAACGATAAATCCCTAGCATGGCATCCACCCTAATCAATCATAATTTTCATTTTTCAGTTTCCCATTTACATCCAACAATAATTACAATTTGCAATCGAAATAATAAAAAAAGGGTCCAGAAACATGTATTCATTGTCGTTCATTTTTCTTCATTTTATAAACCCAGGAGAGAGAGAGAAAAGAAGAGAGAAAACATCATTTTGTCAAAATTTCCAATACACACATCAAGTTTCATTATAGTGTTTTAAACAATTAGTTACGTGTGTTAAGAGTTTCCAGAGTGATTTGGTAACCCTACGAGGGTCCGCAGCTTTCTACTTTTACATTTTCTCACTAGCTACAAAACATACCAAATGGGCTCGGAGGCTAAGAAAATACTTCCAAAGGTTATCTTCCGATGAGCACGCACATCACGATTAACTTTCTAAGTGTCCCCAGATATACCAAGAGTTCATTACAACTGACGGAATTAAAAACGAGTGCACGGTTTGTGTTTGGCGGTTAGTTCTCTGGGGCCACTGGTCGTAGTTCACCCAGTTGTAAAAAGACAAAAGTTAGCTCGAGTGGCCCAGAAAACTGTGTCCAAAATGTTGTTCAAAGGATGCACACGCAACGAGACGCTTCCTACTAGTTACCCTATATAAGGAGAGTTCATTAGAGTCGACGGGACAGAGAACTAGGAAACCATGTTCAAACGGCGACAAGTTTTCTGGAGCGACAAGATGAAATTAGACCAGTTTGACCTCGTCAAACTGCAACCGGAGGCCTACAAAATGGCTTCGCCAAACTATCCTGAAAGGTGGTCTTTCCTATGCTGAATGTTCCATGCATTTTTCTAGTATAAACGCTAGAGGTTTGTGAAGACGGAACGTGATTTCTCTTTCCGGGTTTCAAATGGTGGTCCAAAACGAAAGCCAACTTTCTAATTTTGTAGTGCCCACATTTTCTATAGCTCAGTAGCTTAGTAGCTTGTTGTTTATTTGCTCATAGACATGTTTTGACAGTGATTGGTGATATCTTGGACATTATATTTAGATATTTGATTATATTAGACATGTGTGACATTCAAGCGTATAGCGCCAATATAGCCTAATTTCTTTATTGTCGCATTTTCTTGTTATGACATGGAAACAAATGAATATGATGTGGTTGGAACCTAATTATAGTGATGGATAATTGTTGCATGGTGAGACTATATGTCACTTTATCATCTTGTCTAACTTTTGGAATATAATTGTGCACGCTGTCGCAGCTTGATTTCAGTAGGATGTTAGGTTAGTTTAGCATGCATTGATATCTTATTATGTCATTTAATTATATTGTATTGGACAGTTGCAGTTAATGTGTGCAATGAGTGTGCAGGTGACAGGTTTACATGAGAACGTGGGATTCGGGCCAGCTACTCAAAACTTGCACAAGCAGCCCACGGGCTGAGTCCTAGCCATGTTCACTGTGTGAAGTCCTAGGATAGATGATTATTAATTTTGGGCACTATGAGTGACCCCAACGTATGTAAAGTATTTTACTTTGAATTATCTATTTTGTTTAGGGTTGTTAGTAAAGTTGTAAACTTGTTTTGGGAGTTAATAATCCCACTTTCTTTTAAATTGTTGATTTTTGTTAATAAGTCTCTTAATCACAAGGGTTTAGGGTCACATGTGAGACCCTTGGGTGGTCCCCACACCCTCTACCCTTGTGCCAAAATGCAAAACCCGAAATTAGGGTATTTTGGGCATTTTTAGGGACCCCTTTGTAGCTTGGGAGTCCCCCTATCACAAAAATGAGCCCTTGGACCCTACCTAATGGGTAGGGGGGCTTGTTTTCAAGGCTAGAGGGAGTTTTCCCTCCCTTTCTACCCTTTTTTTGTCACATCCATGTAAGGGATGTGGATTTGTGTGTTTATCAAAAGTTCAACTAGTTTTGTCTTGCTAACATTTAAGGGAATTTGGGAGAAGAGGGCAAAAAGATAATTTTACCTTTTCTCTCTTTTGTTTTGACATTTTTGACCATGAGGAGGGAGAGGGGTGACACATGTCACCCCCTCATTTGTGAGGATGCTTGTTTTCTCCTCTTCAAATTCTCATTCATGGGAAATGAGAGGGACTTTTTCTTTGGATTTTCTTGCTTGGATGCTTGGGTGATTTGGAGCTTGGGATTTGCTTGGAGCTAATAGTGGAAAATTTGAAGTTAGGAAGCTTTTTGGAGAGCTTTCCTTGAGGTAGGCTCTTAGATCTTATTGTTGTGTTGCTTTATTTTAGTTGATAGATTGATTTGCTTGAAATTGTTATTGTTGATGGTAGCTTGTAGTGTTGTTTGTGTTTTTACTCCCTCCATCATATGGCATGATGGAGTTTTGGAGTGTGGGGGAAGAGGGAGGGAATTTTTTTCCTCTCAATCCTCAAGGCTTGATGGCCAAGCCTTGTAGGACCTTATTGTTTTTCCCCTCAAATGGTTGAGGTGGGGAAGTTGATTCATTTGGCTTGAATCTCCTTCCCCATCCTTGGTAAGGAAACCCCTTTTGGGGTTTGAAAATCCTTCCAAGGAGAACTAGGAGAAAGGGGGAGGAATAAGGAGGGTCTTGTTTTGAATAAGGAGTAATAAGGAGGTTAAGAAGATGTGTTCAATGTGTAAATAATATTGATGCTTAATTTTGGAGAACTTTCTCCTCTCTTCCCCATTTTTGGAGGATGGACATGGGTTCTCCTCCTTGTAAGTTAGAGTCTTGTGTTGTTGTGAATTTTATGTTTGTGTGTTTGTTTCATTGTTGTTTTACCCTTCACCTTGTGCAAGTGTTGGTTAGCTATCCTCTTTCCCATGGGCTTGGGGGAGGCTAGCATGCATCCCAACCTTGGGATAGGCATGTGATGATGCCTAAAGGTTGGGTGGATAAACAAGCTCTTTTCTCCTTGCATGATTTTGGAAGACATGGAAGATTGGCTCTCCGTTGGAATTGGTGGCATGTTGGGCTCTCATTATTCTTATTCTTGTGTTACTTTCTTGTAATGTAACCCTCTTCGAATATAGTACGTGAAAGTTTACATCTCCTTGTAAATCCTCCATTTTGTACATTTTGTATCACTTGTAAACTTGTTTTAGAAAAGTTTGATTGATGCTACTTGGGAGTTAACATCCTTGTAACCCAAGCTTGTGAAGTAATGAAGTAATGAAGTAAATAATCTATCTACTTGAATTCTTGCTATAACTCTTGCATTTATATTTATAAAAGAAAAATAGTTTGTTGAAGGTTTTGGGTTCCTTACACCTTTGTTACCTTGCAAACATTGATAGCAATATGTCAAGAAAAGAAAACTGTATTTCTTTTGCTTCCTTGCACTTTCTTGCTTATGTGAAAACTTAAGAAAGCATGTTATTTAGAAGACTAATTGTTTATTTTTAGTTAAGGAAGCATGTGGCTACTATTAAATGAGAAATACTCCCCTTCTTGCAATATGCTCCTCTCTTAAAAATAATAATAAAAATAATACATGAAAGGAAAGTTGAAAATTTACATTTCATTTCCTTGAGAAGTTTAATGTTTGCGGTTGTAAAATATTCGTACTTAGTTTTAAGTTGCCTACTTTGAAGAGTTCATTTTAGAAATAAATCTTATTTATATTGGAAAATTCTTGCTTATTTTATTTTGTGATATACCCAATGCATATAAATATCATTAAGTCATTTTAGAAATATATATATATGTTGCTTTATTATACAGTCACATATACAAAATAATACTACATAATATGTGTGTGTGTGTGTGTGTGTGTGTGTGTGTGTGTGTGTGTGTGTGCGTGTGCGCAATAAACATATACATATGTAATATATTTTATACAAAATAAATTTAAAACAAAATTCTATTAAAAAAAAAAAGTATACATATATATATTTCATATAAGTAAAATAAAATATTAAAAAAAAAAAACCTAAATGGTGGGGGGTTCGGCCCCCACCCCTGCGCAGAGATAAACCAAAAAAAAAAAAGTATTGGCGGGGGGGCCGAACCCTCCCCCCCCCCGCACCCCTGTGACAGTCGTGGGGGACGTTGCCCCACGGACCCCCTCGCCCACCTTCTGCGCAGCAGCCGCCGCTGCCCCTCCCCCTCACGCCACCTACCACCGCCCCCGCGTTGTCCCGGCCTAGACCACGGCCCCGCACCCCCTGCCCTGCCCTATGCGGCTTGGCTACGGCCCCTCCTCCGTCCACTCTCTTCCCTCCCCTTCACCAGTCCCTGAACAAAAAAAAATCCGCCCATGCTGTGAACATAACAAAAAAACAACAAATTATATACGCCCCCCCCCCCCCAACTCAAACCTCTTCAAAGTCTCCCCCTTAGTTTTCCTTTTTCCTTGCTTGGATAAATAAAGAATAAGCAAAACAAATGAGAAGAGAAATAGAAGGAGGGAGAAAAGAATTACAAGGAGATGGCTAGGGCAACTTTAGGGTTTTCCTTCTAAAACAATGGATAGTAATGATTGTTTCCTTTATTGTTTTAAATCTACCATTTATTCAATGCAAAATCAAATGAAACCCGAAGAACAAACAATCAACTGAGAAGAGAAATAGAGAGAGAAAGGAACAACAAGGAGATAGTTGGGACACTAGTTTAATTAAAACATAATTAAATAATTAAATTTGGGTTAGGGTTAGTAAATATTTTAGATTTGGAAAAAATGTAATAGTATGAAAATTGTAGTACCAGGGAAAAGTTGCACAAGATGTATTAGTTTATAATTTTTACACTTAAAAAAAAAATTTACCTTAAAATCTTACCCTGTTTAGCGTTTTTTTTGGTGTCCCAGACGGGGCATTACAAATTTTAACGACTTTCTACTGTTGTAAACCAGTGTTACAGGGCTCCTATAAGGGCGTCAAAAGGATGTCACATGATCGTTTCGGGTCAAACCAAAAATCAAGGCGACTCCTCGTATACCAAGGTACCCAAGTAAAACTTCACATCTCATTTCCAAAGTTGCAAAGGGTGCTTAGCGAGTCTCCGGAAATTACAAAATTTAACTATTTTAAGTAGGAAGAAGGTCATCTTAATCAATGGATAGTCAAATTTGTCTGGTCAATAAAACATTATTGAAGCGATCAAGAAGGGTAAGAGTTTTCTATGATCATCTTGAAGTGAGGGTGATAGTTCTTGTTTTACAGTAGGCAAGTTATAATGACGTCGTGAGTTACGACACGACAGCACTTTATTGTTTTGCAACGAGTTGAAGGAACAAATAATTGTATTAAATTTTCTAATAACTTTAAAATTCTATTTATTTGCAAAAGAGAACTAAAACACGAGAGTTATGAGAGGTAAGGGAAGAAGGACCATGCTTAGAGAACAAAGTCGAGTTGAAGCCGTAGGCAAGGGGCTTCAAGTCTCGTGCTTGGGTACACTCGTCAACCAGATCACGAGCATCGCCATTGCTGCCACCGTGATGACAGGTACATGTCTTCTGGATTCAAACCCAGCCACTTCATTGAGCACCCATGATCTCACCCAAGGGTTTCATTATTGTTGTTGTTTGGATAGGAAGAGATCTTCCTCCTTTTGATGCAAGTAGCCTCAAACCTTGTAACCGTTAGACCGAGATCATTTGACACACGTTTAATCAAACACTTCACATGCCTTAAGCATGCCTCCACATATTAAACATCGCTCATTGTGGCTCAGCTCAGAGGGTGTTAACCAACAACATAGTGATTAAGTTTTTGGCATGATTCTACAAGAGGCAACTCCATTGCCAACGAAGTATTTACAAGGCCTCATGCACTGAACATGCTCATGGCTACGAATAGCCAGTTGAAACAAAAATGAAGCTTGCATGGTCAAGGTATGTTCCATAAGACCACGTCCCTTGAGGCATTTTGCCGAACAATATCACATGCCTTGAATACGCTTCCACATTTTCCACGCATATCAACTATGACACTAGCGATAGCACAAAATAGTACATACAAAACCACATTCTATTGTTCATACCACTGTTCTAATAGCTTCCACGTTTTGCACATTCTCATGTGCTCATCAAGCACGCTAGCAAAGGTTGTGGATTCTGCCACGGTTTACACAGACCAAATGCATTTGCTGTGACACAGTTTCCAAGCGCCTCTTCAGCAGCCTCCGTTTTTTGCACATCAACTCCCAGCCATTACAGTCCGCAATACAGCCATGATTCTTTTAGGTCCATTTGGGTGAACAGTTTGCATTGCTTGATGCACGTTTTCACGTTGCATACATGTAAAGCTGCCAGGGCACGCATGCAACTAACACATTTGACAAAAAAAAGGATCTTCCATGCGCTGAAGGCCCAGTCATGCCGGAGTCTGGGCGCATGTTGGAAGAGTGTTGGGCGCGTGTTAGAAGAGTGCTGGGGCGCGTGTTGGACAGAGCAGACATATAACAAACGCTCTTCGTTTTTGCACTGATTCTTCCATCGCAGGTGAGAGTGGCACGGCCTGGGCGCGAACTAGAAACGTTTTTTGGAGCCTAGCTTTGTCTCGAAACATTGCATTTGCATGGAGGTTTCCAAGGTTGTCATCAACAAACTCATTTTTCCTGTGTGTGAGAAGATCCCTGCGCCCCTAAGCCAACCACCCCATTGCCCAAAAGCAAAACCCATTCCAAACTCGCCCAAAATGAATCACAAACCTCATATTTTTTTCTGTATTTATTCATTTTTACTTTTTGGGAAGGGCTTTGCCCTAATCTGCCCCCACAAAACGATAAAACCGCATTTTACGTTCTTTTCGATTTTATTTTACCTTATTTTTGCCTGTAATGATTTAACTAGATAAAACTTTTGTTTGTTTTAAAACTAATAATAAATGAAAATAAAACGCACAGTAACGGTCGTCAAAATTATTAATAATGATAACACGAATTTAATAGTAGTAATAATAATAATCAATAACACAATTTTTTTTATAATCGTATTACTAAAATTCGCCCTACAACGAGGAGTAATACAATTACTAAGCGACAGATCGACCAAAAAAATTATAATATTATTACCAACATTATTTATTTTAATTTATTACGATTTTTTTACAGTTTAAAATAAATAATAATAATTATTTATCCTATTAATGTCGACGACCCAACAAACTCGAAGAGCCAAGAACCAAAAATTTTTCTTTACCCGTATACCCGTCCATGACACTACGAGGTCCACAGCTTGGAGGTGTCGACAATGACCCGACAGGCAAGAAGGAGAGGGGGAAGGTGAAAAATCTTCACTGCGCCCTGGACACGGTCAACAAGAGCACGCCCACAACCCTCCCATGCTTAACAGTATGGTCGTCATGTCAGGAACATGGGGAACATCTGACGGGGCATTACAAAGAGATTTAAGATGAAAGTGAATAAGAGTAGAGAATTCGTTAAAGAAAAAATGTAAGAAAGTATCATGAATAAGAGAAGTGTAAAATAAGGAAGAAGTAGTTGATTAGAGTAAAATGGCCTTGGAAAATGAGAGGAAAATATTGGCGTAAGAGAATAAAGACTGGGAAGAGAAGATGGAAAAGAAGATTTTAGAAAGGGAAGAAAGGATCAGGCAATCAATATTAAAGAGAAAAAAAAAGTTGTGTTAACTAGTTTCATTTATGTAAACCCGACAACAAAGAACCCAAGGTCCACAGACCTAGAAATATATAATCCAAGGCATCATGATGAAAAAGAAAATAAATATACACCTATAAAATTGGATGACATGAAGAACAAATAGTGCTAACCTTCCTAGGAGAAGAATATAGAGGAGGAGAGTTATTCATTGATATAAAATGGCTACAAGGATTACAAGAAGTGTATGGAAGCACTTTTATTGGACTACATGGTACAGAACATAAAATGGTAGATCTTTTCGAAAGAAAACGTGTATTGAGAACCTTGGGATCAAAATACCAATGGGAACAACTACATAGAGTTAAAATATTAAGCTTACATAAAAAGGATAAGTAGAAAAAAAATGAAGAAGAATGTTTAGGAGAAGAAAATGAGAGTCAAAGAAATGAACACGTCGAAAATGAAATAGAGGAAGGCATAGGTGTTATGTTGTGGAGCCTGTTTTCATATGTGGAAGAGTTGAAAATTGTACACTAAAATTATTATACACTCTCCACAGTTTTCTCGCCGGGGTTCGGAGTCGGGCTGGGCCCCGGGCAGGGGTGCGGGTACAGCAGCCCCCACTAGTAGGGGTTCGGGGGTGCAGCCCCCAAGAAAAAAATTGGCCTTGAAAAATGTTTCTAATATCTCAGAAAACATGCTCTACTCATATGGGCAGTATTTTGGGGCGGTTTTTACCCATGATTTTGGTACCCACGGAATTGTAAAATTGCTTATGCACTTGACTATTGGTCTGCTTTTGGTGCATATGGTAGGGTACTGTACATTGTAGGTGTGTGTGAGTTCATGTGTGGATTCAAGAGAGTTTGTTGAACACGGATCCAAACAGATATGGGTATTGTATTGAGAGAAAGAGGTGGCTTGTAATAAAATTTGAGCAAGTGATTCTTAGTGGACGTAACCCAAATTGGGTAAACCACATCAAATATTGTCTGTGTTGTGTTCTTTTATTTTTCTGCACTTTTATTTTAGATCTGTAATATCTTTCTACATATTAGTTTCTACTATTGCAATTCTATGTGGGATTGTTCCGCAGATTTTATCCCTTATTTCCTAACAATAGGATGGAATGATGAAATAGATAACTAGTGAATACTACAACACCAATTACACCAAAGATAGCACAGACATAACAACAAACAAACATGATGGAACAAACGATGAAGTCGTCAATGTTTTAAAAATATACGAAGGATGTAGAAGATCATATTGGTGAAGTCACAATATTATCGATGACCAAGTAAAGCTTTTTTATTTTATGGGAACATAGTGGGATGATAACTTGAAATGGTACATGAAAATAATTCCAAACCATGCAAAGAAATGGAATGATGTATAAAGGAGATATAAAAATGACTCACAATTTCTAGATATACCAATTGAGAGTAAAAATGACTCACAATTTCTAGATATACCAATTGAGAGCGTTAGCAAGATGAGACATTTGATTCAAAAGGAAGGAGATACCCTCAAAGCTTTAAAAACGTTTTGTGGAGGCTGGATGAGCCGCTAAATGAAAAGCAAAGGGTAAAATGGTTTAATTCAGAGTCGTTGCCATACTAAAAATCATCAATTAATAAAAATTACTTTTAAACATTCGTGAAGGCATTGGAGATGTCATCGTAGTTAGAATTGCAACCGTTGAAGAGAAAGCAAGAAATAATGATGGACACTAATCTTGAAAAGTGTGATATGAGTTAGTGAAATTATGATTGAGGTAAGAAATACAAATGAAGACATGTACTCAAACAAATTCACCATCTATGGTTGTGATGCACCAAAAGATGTGGTCTACGATTCACTGAGAAAAAGAAAAGAGAGCAGTAATAGCAAGAATGAACCTAGAGGAACTGACACTAGCAACATAAAATACAATTACAAAAAATTACTGTGGTGTGGAATATGAAGATTATGTCAATTGATGTATTACACAGCATGTGGATAATTCAACCATTTCCATCATACATTTCTAAGAGTAGATATATTGGACGAGCTAAAGGAATACAGGGACAGATTAGTTGTGACAGAAAAATAAGAAACCCCACCTATGTCAATGATGAATTTCACACCTCCAACAACTGTAATTCCAAATCATACTACTTACACAGTGTCACCACTCCTGCAGGAAAAATGTGGCACCTCAAGGACAACATATCCAATAGTATAATAGATTTCAAGGGAGATATCAAGGATACAATGGAGGTGGATACCATAATGCAAGTTGATTTCAAGAGGGGTATAATAATATGGGGGGATTCCGAGGATAAAATGGAGAACTATATCACAATTGATATAGGGGGGAAATTACAAAAAAAAGGTTATTGTGAAGGGTATTGCCTAAGGATATCAAGGAGATAAAATATGCAACCAAGAGAGGAGCTAGATAACATGTTAGAGATGTGGAAAATTAGGACTTATAAAACAGAATTGTGAAGATGAAATAAAACTCAATGTGGATTCTGTAATGAGAAATATACATGATGCTTTTATTTTTCATAAAGCACCTCAATTTTGCTCAATTTTGTTCAAAATGGAGTAACAAAAATAGAATAGTTGGGAGTAAGGCTATCTAGAGCTACGTCTCATTTTAGTAAGGTATAAAAAACCCCTAAATTAGAAATAAGATAAATTGAAGCTTTTGGATAAAATTGTGCTAGAGATTTTTCTATCAATGTTTTGGATCATTTTTCATGATTCATCATCAGAATGGATCATGGGAAACTATTTGAAACGTCAATAGAAAAATCTCTAACACATTTTTATCCAAAAGCTTTGATTTATCTCATAGACTGTGAAAGCATAAATTCTAGAAATAAGATGTCATTGGAAGTATAAGCCAAAAGACATTAAAGAAAAAAGAGAAGAATGTTCAAAGAGGAGAGAATCTAAATCAGACTAAATATGGGATATTGAAGAAATTTTAAAAAACAAAAAAAGACTCCGGAAAAATATTACTTGCAATAATTTAGCATTAAATTGGAAGAAGAACTAAAATTTGTGATAGTTCATAAAATTGTATAAGGGAAAAAATAGTGGAGAAAGATTATTCAAACAAGGAATATAGGGATAGGGACTTCTGAGATACGAAAAAATAATGAAAACATAATAAAACACAGTTGAAAAAATAAAGTGGAAAAATAGAATGAATAAAATACATGAAACATATAGGGTAGAAAAAAGAAAATTTGAGAAAAGAAAATTGTTTAGAACTAGGAGGAAGTGCTGAAAATAAAGTCTTTCTAGATGTGAAAGTTAACAAAAATCAGATATTTTTTCTAGATTGTTAGATCTTGGTGCAGAGGTGAATGTGATACCATTAGGTACACGAGAGTTTTTGGGAAAGTTGCCTTTACAAACAGTAAATTACAACATAAAATTATCAAATGGAACATCGTGGTAATGCATAGGGGTCTTGAAGGGAGTAGAAGTAAATTTTATGGGTATCACTCAAATAGTAGAATTTGAAGTCATGGAGGCATATAAGAACTAGTTTTCATACCCAATACTACTAACATTTGAATGGTTTGAGAGGAGAGAATAATGGAGAGAAGGAATGTGAAAATAGCAAATGGTTAAAGGATCGAGGGCAGAAATAGTGATGATTTGCAAGCTCGGGAAGGGGAATTGAATGGTTTTAGTCTGGTTTTGGGGGAATACGGGTTGGTGGAGGAGTGAAGGGCCATGGCAGATGGGATAAATTAGTGGAGGATATGTGCCCTAACCCTAGGGTCTCAAAATCATCTGCGACTTCAGTTGGGGAAGGCGAGCGAGGCAGAGACGGCTACAGGGATATGGGAGGCGGTGCTACAGGAAATGGTGGCTCGGCTCATCCCCATAAGACCACCTCTTTCAAAGATGCACTAGGAAACAAAGGAGGTCGATCCTAGGGCAAACAAGTAGCTAGTAACCAGTTACCTGGTCGATTTGGCCAATGTTATTCCAACTTTAACCATTGTGAGCCCAGAAGTAGAGGAATATAATAAAATTTATCACGGGATGCAGTGATTGGTAGGTTTAATGGTTTTTGGCCTTCCCCCTCCGCTCTGTATTAGTGGGTTTTCAAAAATTGGACCAATAAATGTGAAATCTCTCTCTGTTCTAAGGGATTTTTTGTTGTCCATTTTAGGAATCTGAATATTATCAGCGTTGTTTGACAGAGGGGCCTTGGTTCTGGGGACATGTGGGTTTATTTATAACTCCATGGTTTCCAGATTTCAATCCAAATACTTATTCGATGGCCAAAACACCGGTTTGGGTCAGGCTTCCTAACCTCCCCTTGAATCTATGGTATGCTCTAGAAGATATTGGAAACATTCTGGGCAAATTTATAAAAGAGGATTTACATAGAATGCATTCGGGTCTATGTTCGTTTGCCCGAATGTGCATCGAAATTGATTTGAGAAAAGGAATTCTTGATCGAATTCATCTTAAATTTGGTAATTTTTAGCATACATAGGTTTTAGATAATGAGAGTACGTCATTTTGGTGTAGATTATGTAGAAATATGGGCCATTTGCAAGATTCTTGTCCTTTCAATAAAAATCAAAAATATGTAAAAAATAATGGTTCAACTTCTTCTACTGGATGGGGTTCTGTAAACCTGGATTTGGTATCTACTTCGAATTTTAAAGACAATCCGAGTAATCCTAACTCTGATGGTAAAGTAATTACAAGGAAGGATGACACAGAGGAGGGAATTCAGGAAAACCACTTGGTAGTAGGTGGAATGAAAAGGGGACATACTTCGGAAAGGTCATAATCAGATCAGGATTCCATGACAGAAAATTTGATGGCCGTGGAGAATCCCAATGACCTTGCGCTGGTTATTTTGTCTGACCTGGGAAAGTGGCAAGAAGTAAAGAAGCAGAAAAACAAAAAGGGACGTATGGTGAAAGAATTGAGGATTATTTTCCATCGCAGTGTGGGAAGTAATTTTGGGATAATATTTTTTTAGTATGTTTAGTTTTAGTTTATTCATTTGTAAGTTGGAGATCAGTTGCAGACGTAATTTGCTTTTGGCTAATAAAGCCTTTTGTTTCCTGAGGATTTGGCCTCTACATTTTGAATAGGGAATGGCTCCCTTCAACCTGCCTTATCAATAAAATAAAAGCATTTGAATGGTTTGTTGATTATAATGGTGTTTAGACTCAGAAAATGAAGAGATAAGAATTGATAGTAAAGGAGTATTTTCCCATGTACCATTCAAAATGGGTATACAAGGTACATGGACCATAGCAGAATGGGATGAAAAATATGAAAGTGAGCAGGTTGAGGTTCACATCGTAGATTTAGTTAATAAATCTATAGAGCAATGAGTTGGAGTCAAAATTAGGAGAATATTTAAAAGAGTTATTTTATAGGGAGCCAAAAACAAGGGTGTGAAATTTATTAGACAAGATAAAATCAGAAAAAGAAGGATATTATATTGCAAAAGACAAATATGTTATTATGGAAAGAGGATATAACATTGCTAAAGAAGAGGGATATGATTCAGTGGAACGAAGATATGACACTGCAGAAGAAATATCAATGATAAATACTACAGATTCATACAAGGTGATTTTGTTGAGTTGAATGAGTAGAGTTCCATATGAAGATCAAACAATTATACGGCATAAGGAAGATTGTTTATTATAGATAATAAGGGTATTAGAAGGTCTGAATTGTTGGAAAAGGTACCGAGATTGCAAAGCAAGATTACCTAAAAATGTAATATAGATGTAAAAGAAGGTGATTCAATGTTACTAGAGACCCCTAAAGATAAAGTATAATAGTTTTACATGTCACCGGAGTTGAGAGAAGGAAGTTTTGAAATGGAATATTGGAACTCTGTAGAAGAGAACGAAACTAGGATAACATTGGAATTGTAATTATCACATTAGAGGAATATGACATAAAAAGTAAATAAAATGATAACTTGAGGGAATTAAAAAGTTTTAAGACAACAAAAACAATTTCAAATAAAAAGAAAAAAATTAAAACAAACTTGAGAAAAGAAACCAAAAAAATAGAAACTAAAACAAAAAAAAATACAAAAAAAACTAATAACAAAGAAATATCAAAGGTTGAGAAAAAAATAAATAATCAGGAAGAAAATCAAAAACATAAAATAGAGTTTCACCACATTAAAAAGAAAAAATATGACAGTTTAGTGAGGTAGGAAGGTGAAAACTTAAAAGGGTGCCTTCCTAATACAGAAAAAGCAAACTTGGCTAGAAACTAGAGGATAAAAGGAAGACATTTAATTCAAAAAAAAGTAAGAGAAGAGAATATAAATAGTTCATGGCCAAAAAGGTGGTAAATAAAAAAAGATAACTTTGTGAAGCAGAGGGTGAAAATATGAAAGAGTTTGGAGCAGTGTGACCTTCCCGTAATTCTAGTAAAGGAGTCAAGTACGTGTACCATATATGCCTCATCTCAAATGCCCAAGATTTGGTGATTTATGGTCTTCACAGTTCCTTGGAGCATAAAGACACAATGGAATTAAGATGGATAACTTGGATTTGGTCAGACAAATGCTTGTGGCAAGTGGGCAGTTTAGATCCTATTTCTTTTCAAGTATCATTAGTAATCTATTGAACAAGGTAGTAAGGTTACTAGTATATATCAGTCTGTTGAGCCAGGTCTAATTATTTTTTAGCAAATAAAATAAATCCATTCTTTCACCAAACCACCTGATCTAGTAGTTCTATATTGGTCTAAGCAGATATGTTGGTCATATGTGGTTAAAAAGGTCAATTTCTCCAAACCAAGCTTGCCCTCTTCGTCCAAAAATATGTCCATGGCTAAACTTACTCCAGGGGATGCAAAAAGCATCTACACCCCTAGTGAATCATCTCATACTATTAAGCCATTAGGTAATATTGTACGCAGTCAGACTATCCACTCCATTTGGTATAAAATTGAGTGTAATAATCCTGCTCAGATAAAGGAAATGGTGCATGAAATGATTGTTTGGTCTAATACTCAGGTTGCCCAATGGAATAAGAATCTGCATAATACAACTCAAGCAATTACAAATGGATTTGTTAGGATTATCAAAGAATGGTGGGAGTCATTATCTAATCAAAAGGAAGTCTTAGAACACGGTACTACCATTCTAAATTTCACATTAATTAATGAAGTTATTGGTACCGTTGATGATGATAAATTCAAGAATACTTATTTATTATCAAAAGCTAGAATCTGTGACATGACATAAGTTAAAAAATATCAATGTTACATGTAAAATATGTATTCTAATATTGGTAGGATTAATGATCCTATTATGAAATTAAGATATATTAAGTATTTTTCAACTTTCTATGTTATTGAATATAAGAAAGCTCTTCAGCAAAAAATTGTTGAACTACTTAAATTTTGGAGAAATCAGTCAAGTTATTAATGATACTAATGCTCGTTTGTGTTTGTTTGTGTCAAGAGAAAGTTGACAGAAAATAAGTTGCTAAAGCACAAAAACATTAGGTGTGAAGTTTTTCCAACTACAAGACAATAATCCTTTTGGTTGTAAACCCTCACAACACAAGAATAAGCCATGTTCAGATTGCTCTTCATTCAAAAAGAGGAAGGGAGTACAACGCAAACACAAATCTTTCAGGTATTCTTCACCTCCTAGAAAAAGAAAAAACTTTTTCAGAAAATACCAAGGATGCAAAAAAAAATCCTATCTATTTTATTTGTGAGGGTGAGCATCATGCTAACAAATTTCCAAAGGAGGATATTGCAAAGGGAAAAGCTAAAGTTAATTTCCTAAAAGAAAATAATATTGATGAGGATCGTCATTATCTCACTTTTGGATATGATCATGAAATTTCAGATATTCTATATAGCTCTGATGAAGAAACCCAAAAGGTTAATCTAATAGAAGGTCCAGAACCCAATGCAGGATCAAATAACACAGATTCAGGGTACAATTCTCTGCCTTGCTTTACTCATGTCAATATGTTATCTAGTTTCCCTCATCCTTGTATTCCTCTAAGTTCAATATTGCTTTCCCATCAGCTAGATGAATCCTAATAAGCATATAAGACATATCCCCCATGGGACATAGCAAGAAAGTCATACATGTATTAACATATGACTAATCTTTTCCTTAGACATTAGGCTCAATTAAATCTTGAGCTTAAACAAAAATAAAAGGAGGAAGAATGCCTTAAGCTTTTCAAGCAACAACATCAAGAAGAAGAAAATATTAATACTTTCTTCAATAATATTGCTCAAAGGACTCCTCATAGAATAAGGTAATCTAGAGGAACTCGTTCACCAAGTATTCAAAGGGGACATGGTAGAAGCAGGGGAGAAAGGAATTTCTCTTTCCTTTTCCATGAGGAAGTACTCACATAACCAGGACAGCCATCTAGAAAGATTGAATTTGTTCCTCGTGTTTCTAGGAAACAATGGTTAAGCGATAGAATGGTTTTTCTTCAAAATGTCATTACTAACACCCCAAAAGAATTAAAGTAACTGGTTGAAGAAGATGAGAGATACAAAGAGATTCTTGAATAATCTCAACAAATGTTGGAGAAAGCCTAAACATAGTTCATACAAACTCCAAAAGAAGAATAACCAATGCAAGAGGTAAGTACTCTTAAAATTTCTCATAATCCTTTCATATCTATCACTTTCTGCATCCCAAATAGAGGACAATACTCTTTAGATGCAATGATAGATATCGGTGCAAACATCAATCTTCTTATATCTAAATCCATCCCACAAGACTATTGGGAACAAATTTATTTTAAAATTACTTTTGATAATAAACAAGTTGTCTCTCATTTCCTCACATATGTTCCTATAAGTATAGCTAGTTATCAAAGGAATCTTAGATTTTACCAACATGAAATGCATTCATATGATTGTCTAATAGGAATGGACACATTGCTAGACTATGGAAACTTCAGCCTAACTAAAGATAGTATATCTTTGTTCAACTCCTTAGTCCAAATTCATTGAAGATATACTTATAAGAAATTCATTCATATATCTCTCAAATATGAAAAAAGAAGCAAGAATGAATGGATTCATAAATACATTTCTCTGTGTCAAAGTAATGTTAATGAAATTACTCAAAAGATCATAACATATCTATGTTCTGAAAATCCATGTGCTTTCATCCATCGAAAGTGAAACTTCTGTAAAAATGATTTTGTCTTAAAAGAAAAAGAAGGCAAAGAAGTACTTACTAAGTTCAAAGCTCATCATAAGGGAATAAATCCTAAAGATCGCACTAAATGTGAAGCAAAAATCAGCAAGTTACTACAGCGAGGATTCATCCAAGAATCTAACTCACCATGGGCTTGAGCAGTTTTCTATGTTAACAAAAGAAGTGAACAACAGTATTGAAAGAAAAGATTGATAGTGGATTATAAGCCACTAAACAAATTCATCCAAGTAGTCCAACATCCAAATATTGTTGTTATCCAATTTTGCACGTCAGGAAAAACTGATCAAAGACAACCTTGAATAGGAGAAATGGAGAGGTTGGTTAGATCATGCGAGCTCAACTCGGATTTCAAAAATCGGGTTCCAGGAAGGATCGTCAATGAAATGCAGGGTCAGAAAATCAATGGCCGAGCAAACGTCAAAGAAGATCAGAGCTCAAGAGGAAAATTAATGGAGAAAGGATCGAAGTTTTTAGTTTTGCATTTTTGGCACTTCGGAAAAAACAGGGCAAAAAATGGTCAACAATGTTTGAACCCAAAACTTCGAAAGTCTGAAATTTCAAACTTTCAGGTTTCGGGATTTCAGAAACTCTCAGGCGCAAAGTTAGAAAAAGCAAGCCAAAATACTGAAATCTGAAATTCTGAAAGTCCAAAATTTCAGACTTTCAAGTTTCAGAGGTGCATAATTTAGGGTTTTGAAGGTCTCCGACGGAAAAATAGGAAAAAGTGACCAAAATGTCTGAAATCCCAAAAGTCTAAATCCCGAAAGGGTTTGGATTTCAGAATTCAATGTAAGTTTTGGGGTCAAAGCGATGGAAGTTTTGGGTTTCGAATTTTTGGAACTTTTGGTTTCGGGGTTTCAGAACTCTTGAGGCGATTCGGGTGATGAACAGTGTAAAAGGTCTGAAAAGGCAAAATGTCTGAAAGTCTGAAATATCAGACTTTCAAGTTTCAAAATTTCAGATTTTCGGGGTTTGGAGTTTCAGAACTCTCAAGCCTCAAAACGCAAAAATCTCAACTCAATGTCTGAAATGGAAATTTTGAAAGTCTGAATTTTTGGACTTTCGAAGGTTTCAGGTTTCAGAGTTTCGGAACTCTCAAGGCCATTTTTACAGAATGACACCTCAACCTTTAGATGGCCATAACTTTTGACTGGGAGCTCGGATTTGCACAAGCATGCACTTTTTGGAAATCTCTCGGCGTCTGCTACACAACTACAACTGGATATCTTTAATTTAGTGGGACTAAGTTGTTAAAAATGAAAAATATAGTTCACCATTTTTTGAGGTGTCCCAGGTTTCTCACCTACCACCATAATGAGGTATGGGCTTCCTTTCTTGCCCAAAAAGGAACAGTACATGGAGGCATGGGTTTTTTCATGGAGCCCATCATTGTTGCAGGTGAATTCAATGCATTTTTTGGGTGGTTGAAGCAAGAATTAGAATTCTTCTCATCTCCTTCTCTCATTCTTCCTATATATTGTAAGGAGGGGCATTTTTCTAATGGTTGGACAATTTTTTTGCACCCTCCCTTCTTCTCTTGATGTATAAGTGAATTTGTGGAGTTCAAACCTCCCATTTTCAAACTGTAATGCAAGTTTTTGCCTCTTGGCCATTGTAATGGACTGTATCAAATTCTTGGAGCAATAAAATAAGTCTGTGGATGATTTCAACCCTCTCTATGTGTTCATTGTATCTTCTAATGATCTCTCATTGCAATCCTGGTTATCTGTGCATGGTGGTTGTATTACACTTTTAATGGTTTGTGTTTAATTGCAAAGCAGGTGTTCAACATTCCTTTGGTGCATCACCTCTGTTAATTTAGGTTTATTTTCTTGCATCTTCTTAACCCTGTCTCCTTGGCAAGTTAGAGTAGGTTTTAGAGTAGATCCTCCTCAAATTATATGTGTGCACCTGAACAGAGGAATAGGAACCGGCCTTCATCCAGAGAGCTTTCTCGATTGCAAAGTCCCACACTTTGGGAAAAGCTCCATGTTATGCAATCACACTGAGAGTCTCAACCCATCAAGTTGCAGACATTCAGGGGTGTTGTGATTACACATCAATAGTTTTGGCATGCCCGGTGGGACCAAGAGGTCATTCCACAAGATTTGAAGGCATTTTCAAGAAATTCAGACTTAGAAATTGCAAGTTCTCCAATTTCAGACTTTTCACCTCTCATGTTGAACTCTAAAATCAATTTTCAGGGGCTTAACTTGCTCAAAACAAGTCCAAATTTCACCAGTTGATAGATCAGGGGCTAATCTTCAAAAGGGTATTTTTAGTTTTTTGAAATTTTGATTTTTGAAATTTCAGAGTTTTTTTCAGAATTTCAGGACTTTCCAAATTTCAGGATTTCAGGTTTCAAGTTTTTTTAGAATTTTGGGTTTCAGGATTTCAGGTTTTTGGAATTTCGGGATTTCAGGTTTCAGACATTCAGAAGTCTTGCATTTTTAGGTTTTCGGGATTGTCATTCCAAATCAAATTTCAACCTCCAGAATATCAAATACACAAGTCCTTCAAGGTTTTTCATTTTTATTCTATCAAGTTTGGTGTGTAACTTGTCAAAATCTAGCCTTTAGAGGCTCATTTCCCAACACATTAGCGACTCCGAAGGGATAGAATTCAGTGGTGTAGCAGCATAGGTTGCCCAAGTACATGAGAAGAATTCAAACTAGGTCTGATACTCGAGAAGAGGGACTATTTGTCTACTTGCAATTATCACCAGGCAGAGGAAGGAGAGGAAGAAGACCGCAAAGATCACCATCTCCACCTAACAGGAACCTTGTCTACACCTCCACCTGGTAGACCTTTTCTTCAATCAATGAGAGTTCTCGACCAATCAGGATGGCACAACCCAATCTGTATGTCAACTTCACGGAAGTAGTCCACTTGCCCTAAATGCTCAAAATCAGGTCCGATTGCAGCACTAAAGAATATTCCCTATTTCATAGGAGAAAATCATACTACTCCTATTGACCACATCCAGGACATTGCCAATGTCTGTGCAATTCACAAAATCAATGAAATGGATATTGTTGTCAAGTTGTTAGCTTCATCTTTTAAGGGTAAAGCTTTGCAATGGTTTAGAAGCCTAACAGCAGGGTCTATCTAGAATTGGGACCATTTGTGCACACCCCTCCATAATCAATTTGGGGAAAAGGGAGATAATTTGTCTTTATTGGAACAATTGACAACAATCAAGAGGGCTCCTAATGAGCAAATGACATATTTCAATTTCCGTTTCCAAAGGACATGGGATAGGATTTCGATAACTGTTAGACCAACTACCAAAGGAGCATTCCTCTATTTCTTGAAGGCTATAAATTCAGATATTGCAATGATGATACAATCAATGGGAGGTATAACTTACCTACAGCCTATAATATTGTCATTAGAGCTGAAAATTGCTTGATTCAAGTTGGTAAGATAGCACCAAGGCCACCAATGCCTCTCTATCCAGACATGGGAGCTCCTACAACTAGTCAAACACCATAATTGAATCCCATTCCACCCCTAGAAATCAAAGCAATATTGAGGCATCAACTTCTTCAAGCACTTCAAAAGAGTTACAGGAGGTCATGAAGCAATTACAGAACCTAGGAAATGAGCTAGTGACTATCAAGAGACAACAAGCTCAGAGTTCTAGGTCGTATCAACCTCAAATCAGTATCAAGCTAGGCCCCCATACCAGCAAAATAGACCACCAAATCAGGCTAGAAATCAAAACCAGAACCAAGGGACAACCTCAAGCTTCCAGGCCATTCTGACCATATGATCCAAACATAGCTTCAACATCAAGAGCCTTAGTTCCAACACAAAATAACATGGCACAGGAGTACGACTGGTGTTACCCCTGCAATCTACCTCATAATCAATCAACGTGTTTCAATGGTGCACTAAATCAGGCCTTGATGGTACAGACCATTGGTGTGTCCCAAGAACCAAGTCAAGAGGGAAATCAGCAGCAAGAAACTCAACAAGAGGCACCTCCAATGGAAACCATGTTGGTCAATTGGCACACAGAAGACTTTTGTGGAGTTAATCAACCTCCTTTTCAAGGTGTAGCTGCCAACACATGATCAAAGAAGAGGAACATTAGAGGAAGGATAACCATCTAATCCAGTTGTTTCTCACCCACTCCTACACAACAAGGAGTTAGTAGACCAAATGCAGCCCAAATGTGCAAAATCAGCCTAAGGCACCCATTGCAGCAGCACATGTGCCTGTTCAAGCTCCAGAAAAGGTTATGCCAAGTAAAGGGAAACAAAAGGATAATTCATCCCCTTTCAACATCATCGATCAGATGAAGAAAACACATGTGAACATTTCCATGTGGGAGTCACTGGAAATCCCAGGACAACGAGATTTGTTGCAAGCTGCAATGGCTAATTGGTCTACCTCAAATGGATCAGCCCAAAGTCAGGAGAAAGTTCTCACTAATGCAGTGCAACAGGGTGGGAGTCAACCAAGCAAAAATTTGAAGCCTCCACCATTCTATGTGTCATTGATTGTTGGGAACCACTTGGTACATAACTGCATGATCGATTCAGGTGGAAAGTAGCTCAGTGATGCCAAAGCAAATAGCATATCAATTGGGTCTAAAGTATGAGCCAGTGCTAAAAGGAGTAGTGCAGCTAGATGGAATAGCAATAGGAATGGTTGGGGTCATCAAGGGGTTAAGCCTTACATTGCATGCATGTCCAAATGTCACAGTCTTACAGGATGTGTCTGTAATTGACCTCCCACCACTCTTTGCATTGTGTTTATCAAGAGACTTCACTACCAAAATTGGTGGGTATCTATTTACAGATTGGTCACACATGCTTTTCAGAACAAGATATGGAGCCAAGGTGACCATCAGATCTTAACCAATTGCAAAACTTTCACATTGAGCCCCATGTGCCAAGCCCAATCAATGCAAATTGCTCAGCCTTTGATCAAGAAGAGATGTTCAAATGATCTAGAAACTGGCACTAAGGTTGAGGGAATCCCAGATTTGACTCTGGATGAATGGGAAAACAAAAGGCATGCATTTGACCCATACAAGGAAATTGAAGAATCTGAATTGGGTGTATATTGTGTACATGAAGAAAATTCACCCATCCCCAACATCACCAAGCCAGAAAATAAAGATGACAATGAAGTTTGGAAACTATTTTTCGATGGTTCAAGAAGCAAACAAGGTGTTGGAGGAGGTGCAATGTTGGTTTCACCATAGAACATCAAGTATTATTCAGCTTTTCGTTTCTAGTTTTCATGTTCAAACAACACAGCTGAATATGAGGCCTTGATTCATGGACTTCATTGGGCTAGGAAAAGAGGCATAAAGAATTTGCAAGTATTTGGTGATAGTGAGCTAATCATGAACCAAGTTAGGGGAAACATGCCACAAAGAATGACCTACTCAAGAGCTACAAAAACAGGGTATGGGACCTAATTGAGGATTTTGAAGCTTTCAACATTGTGTCCATACCCAGGAAGAAGAATGAAGCTACAGATAGGCTTGCAGCAATTGGAGCAAATTTTGATGTGGTTGATAGCATCAAAAGAGACAAAAGCATAGCCACATATCCATGTGATTATAAGGCCATGTGATTGTAAGGCGCAGTTCCAGATAATAACACAAGCTGGCAAGTGTTTGAGAACGATCAATAGATCATTAATTTCTTGCAAGAAGAGGCTGAATTCTCAGCTAGGAATCAAGACAAATTAGAGCAGCAGTATGGGGATCAAGTAGTGCAGCTGCGGACAAACAAGCTTCCAAAGGGTTTAGTAACATTGGAGTCTATCTTCAATCCTAATGACCAGTTTCGTAAAGAGAAAGCTAACATACAAGGTCAAGGGAGAAGATTCAGAACCAATCTTGGTTGGAGAAGGAAAAACACTTCAAATTGGAAAAGTGGCCACTGAACAAGAGAGATATGAGTTCACACAACTTTTCCAAGAATTTCCATATGTCTTCACTTAGAGCTATGAAGACTTGAGAGGATTCAATCTTGAAGTTGGCACAACATACAATAGAACTAGATCCAGATGCTAAGCCCATCAGGAAAAAGCAAAGACCAGTCAACCCTCACATTGAGCCTCTGATGAAGAAAGAGCTAAACAAGCTAATAGAGGCAAGCATTATATTCCCAATCAAGCACTCAAGCTGGGTTGCCAACTTGGTCCCAGTCAGGAAGAAGAACGGGGAAATCAGGTTGTGCGTGGACTTTCGAGACTTGAATAGGGCATCTCTCAAAGACCACTTACCCACTTCCTTCAATGGAACAAATCTTGCAAGTAGTATCTAGCTCAGAAATATTCTCTCTCCTAGATGGCTACTCAGGGTATAATCAGATAATGGTGAAAGAAGATGATCAGTTCAAAATGGACTTTCACCACTAAGTGGGGCACCTATGCCTACAGGAAAATGCCATTTGGATTGTCTAATGTCGGAGCCACTTTCCAAAGGGCGATGGACATGGCATTCAAGGGGTTGATCAACAAAATAGTACTGATATATCTTGATGATATCACTGTGTTCTCCAAAAATGCAGCAGATCACCTCTTTCATCTGAGACAGGTATTTCAAAGATGTAGGAGATTTGGGGTATCATTGAATCCCAAAAAATGCATATTCCTGGCTCATGAAGGCAAGCTCCTAGGCCATATTGTGTCAAAGAGGGATTGACGATTGACCCAGAAAGAGTTGAAGCAATTCAAGCATTACCCTTGCCAAGTCATAAGAAGGCTCTTCAAAGCTTCTTAGGAAGGATCAATTTTTTTTTGCAGGTTTGTACCAAACTTTGCTGCTCTTGTGAAGCCAATAACACTGATGTTGAAGAAGAGCATGGCATTTAGGTGGACAACTGAAGGAAAATCGAGTTTTGAAGCAATCAAAGAGGTTATATCTCAAGCTCCAACTCTCTTCAATCCAAACTTCTCTAAGGACTTCATGCTCTATGCCTTTGGTGGTGGGGACACAATTTCTGCAATCCTAGTGCAACAGAACAAAGAGGGTTCTGAACAGCCAGTTGCCTTCTTCAGTCAAAGTTTGGAGGACTATGAAGTGAGATACTCCTTCATTGAAAAGCATGTCCTTGCAGTGATCGAGAGCTTAAAGAAGTTCAAACACCTAGTTTCAAATAACAAGATCCAACTGCTAGTTTCCCATGTGGGAGTCAAGGACTTCCTTTTGAACAACGATCTGAATGAGAAACGTGCAGGATGGATCACTCATGTCATGGAATATGACATTGAAATTAAGGTCACTAAGTTGGTCCATGGAAAGGGACTATGTGAATAGCTAGCCTCGAGTCAACAGGTTGATGCAAGTAATGAAAATGGAGTTGTTTTGGTACTACAAGATGGTCAAGAACAAGCAAATGATAATGTGTATATCCCTTGTTGGACTCAAAATATGATACACTTCCTACAAACAGGCCTATGCCCTCCAGAAATGAGCAAAGAAAAGAGGAGATACTTCAGATTACAAGCCATTCCATATGTGCTTGTTGATGGTGTTTTGTTCAAAAAAGACATCAATGGTGTTCTACTGAGATGTATTGGAACAGGTCAAATTGAGAAGGTGTTACAGGAGTTTCACAATGGAGAAGTCGGAGGTCATTTTTCTCCTGTGGGTAACAGCTCTCAAGATAATGAAGGCGGGATATTATTGGCCCACGGTGTTCAGTGACTGTTACTACTTGGATCAAAAGGTGTAAAAAAAATTTGCATTCTTCACAGGAAAAGAAAGGTTAGCAGCACTTCCATTGCACCCAATTTTAGTTGACCAACCATTCATGCAATGGGGATTGGACTTCATTGGGGTCATCAATCCAAACTCAAGCCAAGGCCACAAGTGGATTCTCACAACAACAAACTATTTCACCAAGTGGACCGAGGTAGTAGCACTCAAAGAAGCAAACGAGTCTAGCATACTAGACTTTTATGAAGGAATAGTGACTAGGTTTGGAGTACCAGCCACTATCATATCTGACAATGCATTGGCGTTCCTAGGTTCCAAGATCACAGAATGGGCTGTTAAGAATGGAATCTACTTGAGCACCTCTTCAAACTATTACCCACAGGGTAATGGGCAGGCAGAGTCCATGAACAAGAATTTGCTAAGAATCATCAGAAGGACTCTAGATGAAAATCAAAGGACGTGGCATACAAAGCTAAAATCAGCATTATGGGCTGACAGGATCACACCAAAGAGGTCTACAGGTAATTCCCCTTACAATTTAGTCTATGGGAAAGAGACAGTGTTGCCTATATCATTAGAGCTTCCCGAATTGGAGCTCATGAAGCAGTTGGAATTGTCTGAGTTTGAACCAATGGAGGCTAGGTATGCAGAACTGATGGAATTGGAAGAAATCAGAGAACATGCAGTTCAAATGATAGAGAAAGATCAAGCCTTAGTCAAAAGATGGTTTGACAAGAAAGCAAGAGCAAGGACCTTTCAGGAAGGGGACCTAGTTCTGAAGTGGGATGCAGATCGGGAAAAACCGGTTAGGCATTCCAAGTTTGATGCCATTTGGAGTGGTCCCTACATGGTCACAGGATGTAAAAGTAGCAATGCCTTCCAATTGTCTACCTTGGAGGGAGAAGAATTACATATTTTGGTCAATGGAATCTATCTTAAACATTGCTACTGAAAGGGAGGTTTCACCCTTGTAAATATTAGCCTAGGATTTTAATTCCTCTAAGTGCATATGCACATTGTCTTGTTAGTTTAGGTTTCATTTCCCTAAGTGCTTCAGCGCAGGTCTTGTTGCTCCAAGGTTGTATCATTGTGTAGTTCAGTGTGCCTCCAGTCCATTTTAGGGACAGGTGAAAACTCCAGGTCAAGACAATTTTCTACTCTCACAAACCTCATTTTTAAGATTTTCTTATGAAAATTGAGAGTGCGGGCAGCGGAACAGGTTCCAGGATCAGTAGGTTGCAGGCATTCAGGTTCAAGTTTCAGGTAAAGATCAGTATCAGGCTATCATTCTTGACTCTGTGCCCAATGGATACTTCAAGGTAACTGATCTTTTCACCTAGCAAGCAAGTGATCCTGGGAGTCGCCAAATTGTTCATCCAATTTTTCCCGTCAAGAAAAATTGATCAAACACAACCTTGCATAGGAGAAATGGAGAGGTTGGTCAGATCATGCAAGCTCACATCCGATTTCAAAAATTAGGTTGCAGGTGGGATTGTTAATGAAATGCAGGGTTGGAAAATAAATGGCTGAGTAAACATCAAAGAAGATCAGAGCTCAAGAGGAAAAGCAATGGAGAAAGGATTGAAGTTTTTAGTTTTGTATTTTTGGAACTTCGGAGAAAACAAGGCAAAAAATGGTCAGCAATGTCTGAAACCCAAAACCCCGAAAGTCCAAAATTTCAAACTTTCGGGTTTCGGGATTTCAAAAACTCTCAGTCGCAAATTTGGAAAAAGTGAGCAAAAAGCCTGAAATCTAAAATTCTGAAAGTCTGAAAAAATTTTGGACTTTTGGGTTTCGAAGTTTCAGAAGCTGCCGTAATTCAGGAGTTTCAGAAATCTCCGGAAAAAAGTCTGAAAAGTGACTTTCAAAATGTCTAAAGTCTTGAAATTTTGAATCCCAAAAGGGTTCGAATTTCGGAAGTCCAACTGCAATTTTGGACTTTCGGGATTTCGGGTTCAACGCGGCGGAATTTTTAGGTTTCAAAGTTTCAAGAATTTCAGGTTTCAGGGTTTCAAACTCTCGAGGTGGATTCAGGTGATGAACAATGCAAAAGGTCTGAAAAGGATATCCAAATGTGAGCACTGAAAGTTCTTGAAAATATCATACTTTCACCATTTTTTTAGGGTGAGTTTCGGGACCTTCAGATAATTTATGAGGCTTCCTTTCAAGCCCTAAAATGAACAGTAAATGGAGGCATGGGTCTTCAGTGGAACCCAATGTCTTGCAGGAGAATTCAATGCATTTTTTGGTTGGTTGAAGAATTTCAAAAGTCTCCTCTCTCCTTCTCTCAATTCTTCCTAATATTGTAAGGAGGGGCATTTTTCTAACAGTTTCATTTTTTTTCACCCTCCCATTTTTACAGATCTTGTGGAGTTCAAACCTCGACCTTCAAATGGTAACTGTAACTTTGTGCCTCTGGCCATTGTAATGGACTCGGATTTGGAGCAATAAGAATAACATTTTGGAAATTTATCTTATGTTCATTGCATCTTCCTTATCTCTCATTGCAATCCTGGTTATCTTTGCATGGTGGTTGTATTACACTTTTAATGGTTTGTGTTTAATTGCAAAGCAGGTGTTCAACATTCCTTTGGTGCATCACCTCTGTTAATTTAGGTTTATTTTCTTGCATCTTCTTAACCCTATCTCCTTGGCAAGTTAGAGTAGGTTTTAGAGTAGATCCTCTACAAATTATATGTGTGCACCTGAACAGAGGAATAGGAACCGGCCTTCATCCGGAGAGCTTTCCCGATTGTAAAGTCCCACACTTTGGGAAAAGCTCCATGTTATGCAATCACACTGAGAGTCTCAACCCATCTGAGTTGCAGACATTCAAGGGTGTTGTGATTACACATCAACACTTGCCAAAGATGATATGTCCAGTAGACTAAAAGCATCAAAGGTCTAAAGTAAGTTTGACCTCAAAAGTGGTTTTTGGCAGATAGTTCTTCATCCTAAAGATAAATTCAAAACTAACTTCATTGTTCCACGAGGACAGTATGAATGGAATGTCCTACCTTTCAAACTCAAAACAACACCTTCTATATTCCAAAATTTAATGATCAAAATTCTGCATAATATATATCGATGATATTCTCATCTATTCCAAAATCTCCTAAAGATCACATAGAACATCTCAATACGTTCTATGATATTGTTTATCATAATGGTTTATGTCTCTCTATCTCAAAGTTGGAAGTTTTTAAAGATTCCATTAATTTTCTTGGCTTAACCATTACAAATGGAGAAATCCAAATCCAAGAACATATCATGCCAAAAATCCAAACATTTCCATATCAAGTTATGGATTTGACACAGCTATAGATATTTCTTAGATGTGTTAATTATGTTGTTGATTTCTATTAAAATATTGTTGCAGATAGGATTCTTCTAAATAAAATATTTCAGAAGCAAGCACTTGCATGGACTTTAGAGATGACTGTAGCAGTTGAAAGAACTAAGCAACATGTATTATAGTTACCACCCATGACTCTTCCTGGAAATGGGTTAAATATTTTGAATTTTATGCTAGTAATGAATTCTGGGGAGTTGTCTTAAAAGAAAAAGAAGACAATGGCAAAGAAAAATTTTACCAATATGATTCTGGGGCATTTCATGGTTCAGAACTCACAAGGAAATCCTCATAGCCAAGAAACCAATTAAAGCTTTCATGTTTTTTGTACAGCCTAAACAATTTATTCTCATAACTGATTTGAAGGATTTTATGGCCATAATGAACAAAGGAGGTCCCTCAGATAAGACTACTTTCAAAAAAATTCAAAGATGGGGAATGTGGTTCAACAATTATGAGTCTGAATTTCAACACATAAAAGGTAAGGAAAATGATCTTGTGGATTTTTCCAACAGAGAATTAAACCAAAACAAGAATGTCAATGTCACCCAGGTAATCCATGAGTTCATTATCCCTGATTGGTCTTGTTCTGATTCTCAGCAAACCATTGAAGTGTTAAGACAAAATGATATCTGAATATCTTATGAAGTACAGCAACTCCTTGCCAGGAATATTATTTTTGTTTCTCCCTTATGTCTTATCTAAGATTGTTATCTCATATGCAGATCAAAAAACAACAAGAGGAAATTTTCATTCATTACAAGAATCCGTGGTATTTTGCACCTTGTGATGGAAATGGAAGCATTACATATGTGTAGAACCTCCTCCAGAATATATTCCTATTGAAGCAGTTCACCTAAGGAAATTAGTTCCAAGGCCAAGAACATTATGGAGGTTTGAATTCTCTCATATATGGAACAAGCCTAGCAGAGTTGGAGACCAAGTATATATTACCAACCATTTCAAATATTTTCTCACCAGATATCTTCCCACAAAATTCTCTGATCATCCTCTCCTCTAGATGCATCCTGATATTGTTAGGAATATTTTAATAAATTGTAAAATGTTATGGTATGTAAAAGAAGTATATTATGTCAAATCTAACCATGTACAAGAACATCATCAACACCCAGATGGAAAAATTTTGCAAAATATCTATCTCCATCACACCATGAATCTTCATCCTTCTGCTCCTAGTGAATTTCTATGAATCCCATATTAGTACCTTTTCCCATCATGAAGACATGTGTCAGTAAATAATGATGGTGTTTCATCTATCTCCAGACTATGGTATGAGCATAATATAAGGGACCTACACTTCTTCGAAAGAGGAGAATCGTATAGCTTATATGATAGTGATGAGGAACCTCAAGTCTCTTTCATTCCTTAAAATTATTTCTTAGTGTGTTATGTTGTCAGGCATGTTGACGACCTTTTTCGGCCATATAGGCAAGCCTATGTCCTTTTGTATATATGACAAGTGTGGTAGGCCCATATCTTTTATGAGTAGGTTTATTTATGTATTTTTAGGAATCTTTTGGCTACTTAGGTGGTAGGTTTTCAATTTCCATTCATTCGGTGAAAAGTTACTTTCCTCCTATAAAATGGAGTCAAAGATTTCACTCACTACATCGTAGAAGAAGAGTATCAAGTATCTAGGGTCAATGTTTTAAAAGGTGTCTAAGAATTGTAAGTGTATAAGAGTTGTAAGATTCACTATCTAGGGTAAATCTAAATTTTCAGCTTCAATATGCCTTATAGATGGTTGAATATATAGTGTGATCTGTATATGCTTTGTACTCTAGTATGTAATGTATGTAAAGCCCATATTTTGTTTGTTACTCTGGTATGTGGGAAATGGCATGTTTATTCATCAAAATTTTCTTCAGAATGAGACAAATGTTTATTAAAGTTTAGGGATAGTTGTGGCAAAGATATTCATCAAGGTTAGACAATCATTATAGTATATCATGGAAGCCCCAAAAATATCACATCAACAACAATGGAGATACAAAGACATAAGAGAGAAGTGATACTACAAAATATATGTGGTACCAAAAAAATACCTTTACGGTAACATGAGTACCATGAGATTTAGAAACATACCACAAATATAATAGCAAGAAAATAGGGATAGTTGAGGAGGAATCACTCTGATACATGTGTGGCACCAGATGGATCTCTATAATATTGTAAGGACCTAATTAATTTATGAGCATGTCCAAGGGACATGTCCTTTTGTATATCAGCATATTGAGATGTCAAAGTAACATATAGGGCGGTATTGTACCTATATAATATAATTTATACAGGAAAAATGTAAATAAACTATAGTGTGTGTGCATGTGCGTGTGCGTGTGCATGTGCGTGTGCGTGTGCGTGTGTAAATCAGTGGATATGTGTATATATATCCACTAATTGAAAGTTAATAATGTAAATAAATGTAAACTAATAGTTTTGAAAGGTGACTAAGGTGTGAAAAGGGGACGTGGGGTTTACTTGGTAAAACAATGTTCAAAACACGTGTGATCGCATGATTTTAAATATTATTCTTTATTTTTAGGATATACCACTACATACTCTCATTATTGGGTCCCCTTTTACACTACTACCCCTATTTATAAAGGTGTAAAAATATGTAAATAGAAATTACCCCATATATGATTATAAATGTTTTATATTATCTTCCCAAGGTGACCCTACTATGGAAAACGTGTAACCTTATCTTTTAAAGGCTATCTAATAATCCAAAGTAAGGGGTGAGATATATCCATCCATAAGAGACGATGTGAGTATTGAAGAATATTATAAAAGAGATATATAGAAGAGAGTGGCATGTCTGAGTGAGTATATAAGTTTAATGATGTATGTGGAATAATATATATCATTGGTAGTATGAGATAGAGTATTTTTATAGCAGTGATGTATTTTGATGAGGTACTAGTGATAGATTAGGGAATTCTCGATGTCATCTAGATATGTTAAATTCATAGGTCTCCTTCAATTTCATATTGTTAATGCATTAAGTAGTTGAAAATACAACAAAGTGATTTGGCTTTATTTTGAACAATATCATCTCTAACCTATACATATTGAATTAAGTAAACTAGTACTAATACCTAGTTTATCTCAACAAGGTGCAACTCTTGAGAATGAAAGTGTCATGGAGGATTATTTAGGTCTACAATTAATCCTACATCAACCAAAGATATGGTGATTTGTGTGTGTGTGTGTTCGTGTATGGTCACCTTGGTGAAAAGGTTGCACATATTTAATATGAGCAAATAGGTTTCACTCATCAGCCAATATTATAATTATTCTTTCCTACATAGATGGTGAAATTATCAATTTACCTAAGCAGTTTTTACATAATCAGGGGCTACGTAAGCCCTCGAGGGGTTTCATAAATCCCTGAGTGGTTTCACATTCGTAGAGTTGTACAAAGTGGTAGTTTTATACACACCACTTGTGCACATAGAGTAATGGCCCAAAACTCAAAATTTGTTGATTTCACTTGTTTCTAAGCATCGTGGAAATGTGTAGAGGTACTTGGATTGTCTGGAGATGTGAGAAAGATCCAAAGGGATTAATTGGAGGCAGTTTTAGTTATGGAAGAGATTATAAGTTAATAGCAAGAAAAAAATAGCATGTTAAAAGAGTCAAAATTCATTGAAAACTTACAAGGGGTATTTATGTCCAAATCTAGAACATAGAAATATTGTGTAAATTTAGCGATTATTATGGTGTTTCGATTTTCATATGGTGTTTTATAATAAAGTGGGTAGAGTTATGTGCGTGAAAGCATTCAAGTTAAAATTCAATGAATAATTTGAGTTTGGTTCTAAGTATGAATAGGTGTGTTCAAGGGTGCGTAAATTTGTGTGAAATTGTCTAAGTTGAAGGGAGATCTTATTGTTAACTTGGCCCCCTCTTACATGAATTGCATAGGCATGAGTAAGACTACTATGTCTTAAGCATTTTTCATGTATCTTAGCATACTTTAGACAATTGGATTCCATTGTATTCCAATAGCAACCTATTCTAAGTATCCTCCACATTCAGAACCATTAACTTCTTATAATTCAATCATAGCTTCAAAATATCTTGTAAACAATACACCTCCAATAATGACATATTAATTACATATTTGTGTATTCTTTTCCTATAATTTGTTGGAAAATATGGAGGGATTATTTCCTCACTCAAATAGTTGAAGCTATGGACATACCATTTTGAGTTTTCTGTTCCACTTTCCAATGCAAATACATTTAGGGATTTCATTATTTTTATCTCAATAGTAGGATGTGATCTCTTAATAGCAAATATAGCATAATCACCATTAAATAGGAACTAAAGAAACCGCTCTAGCCATAGCATCAACATGTCTTTGTTCTTTCTAGGAATATTATACATTACAAACTCATCAAAATCAGAAATTCAGATGTTGTGCAAGGTCTCTATAATGAATGACCTTATCTTCTTTGGTTTGAAAAAAGAACATTACTTCTAGCCACTAGTCGGGATTTATACCCCACATTGATAGATTATACTTTTAATACACATGCAATATGGATTCCTAAGATAAGTACCTCATATTCAACGATATGGTTTGTGAATGAAAAACAAAACCTATTGGCATAGTTTTTCCTTGAGTAACCAAGGAAATCCTTACTCCCATAGCCAAGGAACGCTTAGAACCATCAAAGTACCTTGACAATCACATGTTCCATTGTTAAGCATGTTATGTTTAGGTTTTTTATTTTTATTACCATAGCTAAATATGATTTTTCCATTGAATTGTAATTTCTTTCATAACCCACCAAAGTTCTATAGGTATAATAAATTGTTTTTTCCTTGTCATCATCATTTTGTGCAAGTAAATTTCCGAAAGCATGTTATGTTGTTGAAATGTATAGTAACAACATTATATTTAGAATAAATGTCATCGTGACATGAGGATTCACTAAATCGACTTCAATTACATTGAAATGTTTTTGACATCAAAATGATCGACATTGACAATTACAGTGTTTCCTTTTTTAGCATGTTTTGTCTAGGTTTGTGAATTGTGAATGTCACAGCTAAATATAACTTTTTCATTGAATTGTAACTTATTCCATAAGCCACCAAGGTTCTAATAATGCAATAAATTGTTCTTTCTTTGTTGTATCATCGTTTTGTCCACGTAAATTTCCCAAAGCATGTTATATAGCTGAAATGTATAGCAATAATATTCTATCTAGAATAAGTGGCATCATAACATGAGGATTGGTTAAATTTGCTTTAATTGCATCAAAGAATTGTTGACATTGCTCATCCCATTCAAACTTGACATCTTCCCTTAGTAATCAAGCAAAAGGTTAGGTCCTACTAGCAAGTTGAGCAACAAAATCTTCTAATAGAGTGGATTCTTTCCTTCCAAACTTATTCATTACTTAAGATTCATAGGAAGCATATCAACAATAACTTGTACTTACTATGGATCACTTTCTATGCCTCTTCTAGAGATAATGGAACCCAACAATTTTACCCAAAGTTACTCCAAAAACAACCTTCTTGGGATTTAATCTAATTTTGTATTGTTAGGCACATTATTTTATCTTTTTCTTGATATACCCAAGATTTTAATTGCATAATCCTCTAAAATGTTGTATAACATTTATAAAATATTTGTACCCTTTGATGAGTGGCACTTACATTGTTAAGTCCAAAAGGCATAACCACGTAACAAAATATGCCCCGGGGTGGTAAAAGGGTTTTGATATTGATCACTATGAGTAATTTTGATTTGATTTTAATTCACTCATCCATTAAAAGGATCGACCTTGACAATCACGTGTTTTATTTTTGAGTATGGTATGTCTACGTTTTCGAATTGTGAATACCACAACTAAAATATATCATTTCCATTGAAGTGTAATTGCTTTCCTTTTTGTCATCGTCATTTTGTGCAAGTAAATTTTCCAAAACATGTTATATAGTTGAAATGTATAGCACAATATTCTACCTAGAATGACCCCAAGGAGTCGCTTGACTAGTAAAGGCACGTAATTTGTGGGCCTGAAAGGCACCTATTTGAGTCCCCTTGATTCAATTGAGATGTGAGATTGGTTCTTCATAGCATCGTCAAGGTTATAGTGGCAAGCCAATTTGAACCCTTGACCTCCAATGAAGAGGCATCACAATCGAACTAACTTGCCAATTTCCCTCATACCAAAAAAGAAATCTATCTAGAATAAGTGACATCATAACATGAGGATTGGCTAAATTGGCTCTAATTGCACAAAAGGATTTTTGACATTGCTCATCCCATTAAACTTGACATCTTTCCTTAATAATCGAGCAAAAGGTTGGGCCATATTGGCAAGTTGAGCAACAAATCTTCTAATAAACTATTTTTTTTCCTTGTAAACTTCTTCATTGCTCAAGATTCTTAGGCGGCATCTCAACAATAACTTGTACTTTCTTTGGTTAAACTTCTATGCTTCTTTTAGAGATAATGAAACCCAATAAAATATCAAAAGTTACCCCCAAAAGCATACTTCTTGGGAATTAATAGAACTTTGTGTTCTCTGGTACATGATTTTCTCTTTTCCTTGATTTTACTGAGATTTCATTTACATAATCCTCTAGCATGCATATAATTATGATATATTTGTACTGTTTAATAAGTGGCACCGACGTTCTTAAGTCCACAAGACATAACCAACATAACAATATGTGTCCCAAGGTGGTAAAAGTGGTCTAATATTGATTGCTAGGATTAATTTTGATTAGACTATAACTCATAAACATGTCTATAAAGGAAACCATATCACGTCCAATAATTGAATCAACATTCATATCCATGTTGGGTTGTGGAAAATCATCCTTCAGGCATGCCTCATTTATATGTCAAATATCAATACATATTATAATGCTCCGAGTAGGTTCCCAACTAGAACAATGTTAGAAATCAACTTTGAGTAGTCAATAGGTCTAATAAAATGAACATCAACCAATTTTTGGATTTTTTCCTTAACAAAGCCACCTTCTAATGCATTTTTCTACTTTTTTGTTTAACAAGATTGGCATTAAAGTTTACAACAAGATTATGCACTACAATAAAGGTAGACATCTAAACATATCCATAGAAAGTCGTGTAAAAATGCCTTTATATTATTATAATAAACTCTATATATTCTTTAAGTCCTTTGGGAGTCAAAGAGGCACCCAACTTCACATTCTATATTGTATCGTCAGTGCCAATGTTAAAATCAGTTGTATCTTCATTACTAAAATTGATCTATCCTCAACGTAGGATGTAGCAGGTAAAGTGTCAAAGCTATCCAAATCCAACTCATAATCACCATGTGAGGGTTCTCCTTCACCAAAATATGACTGCTCGCTCAAACTAAATGGGAATCTATTCTTACAATAATATGTAGACAAAATTAGGTTTGTTCCCTGCAATTCTATTATCGCTTCGTGAGCTGAAAAGGTGGCTTTTACTCTGTAGATAAATCCCATTGTCCTAACTACTCATCGAATATGGCCTCATATGTTGTAAAAGTGTCATGGCATAATAAATCTCAGTCGCAACCACTCTCCATCAAAAATGAATTAATTCAAGCGATGACCTTTAGTTCCTCTTGTTTTCTACTTCCATGAGATATCTTATATACATGATCAATGATCTGCGTATAGGTTTTATTATAATTATGAGCTCCTAAATATTCATTGACCACACCAAAGATATAGTATGAAATGTAATAATTTCTTGATCATTTGACTCATCATTGTTGTAATCAATTCCTTGTTTAGCTTGATCAACAATTGAAACAATGGGATTTTACTGTCTTTCCCATTTTTTCCTAGTCCTTGACCATTAAACCCCATCTTTGCACATATTTGTATCCAAATCCATATTTATTTTAACGCGTATTCAATAAGACTAGTTTTTCCGTCTTCTTTAAGGCATAACCCTCATTTATTAGTGGCATTTTTCCCTTATCTTTAGTTGATTGCATTTTTTTATTTGTTTGATTTGGCATTCCATTACTTTGAAGGCTTTATATAAAGAGCATTAATATCTAATAGATACATACCTCCATTATCTCTTAGCCATCTTGGTGTTGCTTAGTTTAGACAATTTTCCACCTATATCATCAACTATGTGACTAGATCACTTCTTTTATTCCTAAGCATTGCTACATTTGCCAAACTAAATCTGGTCTATTATTCCATTCGCATAAATTGCTCTCCCATTTCTAGATTTGATTGATCCTTGTTAATATGAGGCATCATGTTATCATAAGGCTCAATCATTTTACAAATCTTCTATCATCTTATGTATAAACTCGTATAAGTATTCTAAATATATCTATATGAAAACATATATGTATCAATCTCGAGGCATTTATCATGGATTTGTCATAAAGATATCACTCACTAAAAGGTTCCACGTTGATTTGTGTCTTCATCCCCTTCACTACAAACCTCCCATGGACCAAAAATGGATAGCCTCAATCTAATTGCACCATTATGTTGGACTCAAAAACAATATTTTGTGATGAACAAAGAACTCCAAACTTTATTATACACCCAAGACATCGTGAGTGATAGCTTGAAAGAGTTCATTGAGTTTTAAGGGTACACGTCCAACAAAATGTAATGTGTTGCGAAACAAATACATATAATAATTAAAATAGTTATAAACATATATATAATTGTAAATCAAACTTCAGTATTAATTACAAAACCATCTAAAATGATGGCACTCAAGGTTTATAAGTGTATCTTAAATATCATGAGATCCAATGACAAGCATCAAAATTTTACAATGGAAATATGCATCCAAATGCCAGACAAAGCAAAGCCAAAGAATTTAGGAAAAACTAAACATCTTACTATTTTGTATTTTTTTGGGGGAAAGTTTTGTCCAAACTTTTTTCACCACACTCCCCTAGTTTTGGTCTCTAAAACCCTTGCTCAAAGGTGTGCTTTCTTCTTATCACTTACAAAATAGAAAAGTAATATAAATATTTTGAGACATGCATCAAACTAGCTAATAGCATAACTATCTTTATAATTGTTGGTACCCCTCAACAGTAAACAATATCGCATACATCACCCCAATAATTGCAATAATTCAATGGCAAGGAAACCAATGTAATGCAACATATAACTTTTCAAATGAATGCTCTACTTCAATAAAATGTTCAATATACTTCTTGATTATCCTTAAATGCTTGGATGCTCCTTGTGTTTAGGTACCAAAATGCTAGATAATAAATGACATAATACCCGAGCAGTTATGGACAAATTGAATACAAATTAAGACCCTACAAGCACCCATACCAGCCTCTAACAGGCAAAAAATGAAGCAGCCACAAAAACACTTGCCAAAGCATCTAGAAAGTGTAGGGACACTCTTGACGAAGCCCAAGAGCTTACGGATGCTCCGGGGAAGGTAGTCAAATCAAGGGGTAATTTGGATGGAAGGAAGATGATAATTGTAGGGGGGCACAAGAAGGGTCGACAACCATCAAAAACAAATAGAATGTGTTAATAATGTCTAATTTGGACCAATCATCATTACATACACACATTCTAAACTCTTCCAATTTAACAACGAATGAAAGTGTAGGGGGGATTTCTAGGTGTATACAAAGTGGTTGAATCAAGTAGAGTCCTATGTTTTCTATTCATAACTTTTGGAATACAAAGAAATTACATTTGAACTTTCAAAATGCAGGAACTTATGAGAAACGTGGCACATAATCATGATCTTGATAATGAACATGTACACTTGATCTAATTTTGTTATTGCTTTGGAGGAAAAATATTATCCTATGTACAATTATGTTAACCAATCCATAGTAGTAGTTTTAAGATAAAAGTAGTGTTTTCGGGTCCCCGCCAAACAAAACAACAATTTGGCGTAAGGAGCCCTCAAAGAAAGCCCACGAGAGTATTGCTTTTCATTTACCTCACATATTGTTCAAAGGATGTGACTAGCTAATGATTTACAAAGAACTTACATACAATGTCTACAAAGCTTCGCATCGGTGATACAAATAAGTAATCCTCGAATACAAAAAATGGTTTGCACTCAAATATTTAGCCTCTGATGTATGATGGATCTTTCAACAAATATTTATGCTCAACCTAGCAAAGTCACACCATAAAGGATAAACATAGCACCAAGTCCATCGGCAGGCACTAGAGCCGGGGTGCTCAACTCCAAACAAGACACTTAATACAACATAAGTCTTTTATTTTCGTATCCTCAGCAGCACATGGTATAAGCCTGGACTTTCTACCTAAAAATTTTGAGTAGAAATTTGTGATCCAAAAGAGGTTGCAAAGTGCTCATTCTTACATAACATTCGGATTCCTACGAGACAAAAAAACAGTTCACCAATACAGGATGCTTCCATTGCTAAATCTGATTTCAAAGTCTTCTAAAATGAGGAAGCCAAACAAACACAATAACTAATGACAGTCCAACAATTACTTCATAAAATACTACACTGGATGACTGGTGAAGGTTGCCTCGTGATTAAAAAGATTAAAATAATATCACCATATCAAACAAACTAATATTACCATATCAGAGCAAACTATTTATTTACACATTTAATTTTTTTGGCAACCCAGATCATGTGGTTGATTATATATAGGTTCTGAAGAAAGTAATCTAACATTGCTTGTGTGCTTTGTGTGTGGTGCCATTTGTCGCCAACTCTGAGGCAGTGTGAGTATAATCATCTGTTCATCTAACGTTGAGAGGGCTGTGCCCTAACAATTTCAGAATCTTCTTGAAATTTCAGCCTTCCAATGTATTGATTAAAAGAACAGACATTTTAGACTGTACAAGTAAAATGATCTTGTAGTGTGTTGCATTTGAATGCTGAACTTCAACAAAACTTTAGGCTTTCACTGTAATAAATATGCACCTCCCACCTGAAAAAACCCTAGAGTAGCCACTAGACAAAAATCGATTCTTGCACAGGGGAATCAATTTGGATGCAGATCCTGCAAATGGGAGGAAAGAATATGGAAAAACAAATACCTTATGGTATAGGATAATTAAAAAGAGAAGAAAACCAAAATAATGTTACAAAACATAAAGGCAAGACCAACTAAAATCCATGCACACTAAAAATTGACAATCAGGCTTTTCTTTTTGATGATTTTGCAGCCGTAGTGCAAAGAATACAGCGCATTTGTAGCCCATCAGAATCAGTACTAGATTCATCTTCTGATTCCTCATCGTTAAAGGAGCTTTCACCTGGATCTCCAAATCCTCCAGAAACTTTTGAGTCACTCTTGTGGCTTGAATTTTTCACGACTGATGTACTTGTGTCCGTCAGACAAGTGGCATGATAAGTATGAGTGCAAAAGAAAGCTACAATTGAAACATTCTGGATAGAGATGGGATCTAAGCATATGCAACACCTCCCAGTAGCCCTTGAATTCAAAGTCTTTGTTGTACTCTTCCCAGATCTTAGTCCTCTCTCATCTTTGGCCCGAAGCTGATTTGCATCCAACCCATCTTCCCTACTTCCAATGTAGATACCATGACGAGCCTCATAAAAATACTTCACCAGTAGGTTCACACAGTCAGCCTGTTATTGCCAAGCTAAACAAAAGTCAGTCTGCTGAAATAATCAACTCAAGACAGGATGGCATGGAGTCAAAATACCATCCGTAATATACTTGTTAAGTGTATTATAATCTACTTCTAACCTTTCTTCATAGAATATCTAAGGCAAAAAAGCCGTGTAATGCAGAAAGCTACTCGTACAATCTATAGTTGCTTTGATTCATTTTAATCAGCATCTTGATAATCAGGTAGATGCCTTTGTGGAAATTTTACTGGAAAACAAATCAATTATAGATTTTAAATAATTATAACCTTTAGAATGTCATTGCAACCATGACGAAGTGAAGTTTCTGTGCGATAATCTGTGATGATTTTGACAAGCCGGTCTCTCAACCTGCACAGAAATGTGTTCAAGGATATCTTCTAAACAAAACAACCATGCAAATCAATATAAAGGGGCAATGGTATACTAGCCTTGGGATTCGCAAACCATTTGGGACCATATTTACTATATGAAGTGGATCTAAATTGCCAACTGTGTGCTCCAGTAACATGCCAACCTAATTGTTATCATCAGAGGTTAGATTGAAGAAAACTCACAAAAGTAGAAGCAAGAAACCTGACGCATAAAGGATTCAAATATGGGAAATAAGGCCGTGGAGTTGAGTATTATCAGAACAAAAAACCAAAGTTTCATGCCCCTCACCATTTCTGGATTTCTCAGGCTATGCTTAATCAGCTCCTCCCACAGATCATCATCACGTTGCATTGTAACAAACTCTATAGCCTGCAAACAGACCAAATCTTTTGGTTGAATACAATGATGCCATATATGCATCCCTAAAACTTGCACCGAGAGTAAAAACTTGCTGATCAGTGATTCTTGAAAAACGACAAACAAGGAAGTTTGATTGGCATCATTACACTGTAGACCTCAAGGGATGTCCATGAATTTTCATTCAATGCCCATTAAACTTATATGTGGACTAACTATATTACTAGAAAAGATACAGTCCTACCTGCTCCATATCCTCCAGCTCATTTATGATAAGTGCCAGAGCTTTCCTTGAATTTCCCATCCTTCCAAGAATAAAAACTTGCTCTTTTATAAGGCTTCTTCTGATACAAATCTCATAAGCCTGTATCATTGAAACTTGCAACTTTGGTCACTATTCAAAACGATAATAACATTTGATATTTCATTTGGAGAATCACCACAAAAGCGTCCTCACCTTGTCAAGAGAGTAATGTTGGCTGCTGCGAAGGAAAGGGAGAAGCAATCTAGGCTCGTATTCTGCATAAAGCTCTACCTATGCACAGTAGACATAATGAAGTTATAATGTGTTCAGTTTCCAACAAAGAACCAAAAGATGCTTATTTTTCAAACTTTATAAAAGCTCAAATGGTTCTAAAGCCAGTCACATTCCTAAGGCAAAAAGCCTTAATATCAGTTGGAACTTGGAAGATATAGATTTGGGGAACCATACATGCCTCAAAAACTGATACACGGGGTTACAAGCCTATAAAAATGTAAGGGAAATACTAGACCACAAGCAGATAATTATGCAAAACCTTGTGAGCACTCCAGTATGCTCTTGAAAAGCAGGTAAGTGTCTCAAATTGCACCCACAGTGACATATTGGCAACATTTCATCTCACTTCTAAGCATAACAGCATATATACATCTGAAGGCCATTCTAGTGAGAGTAATCTAATTAAACTCGACACTTCAGAGTAGTCAATGAAAATCATTTGATAAATAATAAATATCCACATGCACGTACTTGAAAGATAATGTGGCACATAAAACCATTCACAATATACCTAAACACTTGAGCACCCACATTAAAATTTCTTTTGATGAATCAAAAATTTAATTTTAAACTTGTATTGAGTTTGAAAAGTAACATCAAACTAAGAGCGGTTTGCACTCAGACCCACTCGGGTCAGTGTCTTGGCGAGTCATCTATGTATAATCAATGGTCAATTGGAACAAGACTTATGTAGCCAAGGTAACATACACAAACATATATGAGAAGCATTGGGTTGGTGTTTGATAAAGGTAAAATACCTATATTAAATTTATGGAATCACTTGGGTTAATGTCTTTAACTCCCAAATTTAGAATGTGATTAATACACATCAGTCCACTGGGATTTATATTGTGGGGTTTGTGGCAGGAGAGGAACACTCACATTTTTTACAACAATAAGTAGCAAATTGGTTGAATAAGTAGACAAAACAAACCCCATATCAGAAGTACAGCTCTAATCTTGCAAAAAAGTAGACTGGTGTCCTTTGCTTCAGCCAATATCTGCCAGCTGGAACAAAATTGAAATATCCCATTCCACAATACTTTTCATCTGTCACAAGGTGCTCCGAATTTTCTCAAAAAAGTTCGACTTTTGCCGACCTTTTTTCTAGTTGATCATGAACTCAAACTTTATCCATTATTTTTACATGGGAAGTTTTTGACACGATTTAGGATTATTTTACAAATGTATCTATATATACATATACCGACTGGAAGTAGTATACAGAAAGCTCTCTCCACTCTGTCCCTCTGACATATTTATGCATTTTTTTCAAAAAAAAAAATGATAGCATTTTTTTTGTTCATACGTAAAGAATTTTTTTTCCTCGAACTTTATCCCTTAGCGAACTTGAACCGAACTTTATCCTTGTCAAACATGAATGTGAACTTGAACCTTAGGACTTAGCTTTTCATAATTGGAATATCCCCCTTCCAGTCACTATAAGTTGAAATTTAATGGGGTATCCAAAGGAAACTAGGGAAAAGCAGGTATATGGGTTATAATAAAAGATTCCCACACCCAACATTGGAACACAAACAAGCAATGTTGCTGAGCTTCTCACTCTGTACAGAAGAATCAATCAAGAAGCTGAGCATGGCTTACATCATATACAAGTAGAAGGAGATTCCAATCTAATCATAAATCTCATTTCCCAAAGTACGGCCCACAGGAACATAATTCATTCAGTTCTAGCATAACACAAAGATCTGGTTACAATTGGAGGATGAATGGCCAGCATGATCCAGCACATAGTGACCTAACTGAAACCATGGAGGCCACCCTTCAACATCAAAAGTGAAAACACAATGGAGCAACAGACCTTTTGCCCATTGCTACAATCGATCATAATAACAATGCCAAGTTCCAGTCATACCAACGTAGTTCAGAGCTCCCAACCAGAATAACAAACTCACATTGATAGGGAGGGCCCTAACCCTCCTTTAGATAACCATGCTTATAAGCTAACGAAATTGCTTTTGCTTTTGAAACATGGTTTACATGCATGCACCTTACATAACATCAAGCTCACTTAAACGTCACTTCAACTCCCACCTCCTCATTATGTCATATTTACCCATTTTTGACAAAAATCACTTAAAACCGTCAAAATCATCACTCACTCAAAACTTCATGGCCTTCATGAACATTCTCAGTCCATAAACGTTTTTTAGGCCGTTTGATAAACTTTACTCAACCTACAACAAATATAGTGGGTCTCCATGTTAATACCACCTTATATCCTCGCCCCACCCCTACAAAAAACACCTAATATTCCTAGTTACAACCATGTAAATATGAATGGCAATTTCTATGACATAACATACCACCTAATATACTAGTTACAAACTTACAACCATGTAAATATGAATGGCAATTTCTATGGCATAATCATTTGTTCTCGTTACACCACTAGACCTCCTTTCTCCCATCGTCCACTGCACCAGCATCTGCATGTGATTTGTCTCTCTAAATCCACCCCCCTCTTTAGCCACCTGTCTAACCATCTCTGCCCTTCCAAACAACATGAGTCATTACCCACCTACAATGCAGGACACTTACCAGGATAATAGAAGCCACACAGTATTTGGTGGTGTGAAGGAATACAAAGCAGTTTCAAAAACATAGTCCCAGCATGGCATCAACGCATCTACCAAACTCGAAAGCTTTAATGAGAGGAGGTACAGCCATAAGGACAGAAAAGACCACATGGTCACTCCAAACAGCTCATCATCCAACAGCTTTAGCCACATCAGGGTATCTTGGGTATCCATATATGGGAACAAGGAGGAAATACATATATTAGCAGTTGTGTTTGTTTACCCTAGAAAACTCCTTTGCAATCCACCCCTCCAGTGCGAGAATTCCACTGTGTATTCAAACTTCAATGTCGAATCAGTTAATAAAAATGGTCAAGGGAAAGATCATAGAGCTGTTTCACCTCAGACAACTATCAAATCCATGGAATTTCAACAGATTTGTTTCTACTGCAAAATCTAAGATTATATTCACATAGAAAAGTAACACTCATTCGACTTTGTATGGGTATATACCACACGATGGCAGTGCAAGATTGTTTCAAAAAAACTATTTAGGGGAACAGCCCCTGTGGCAAATGCAACTGTCTGATCAAAAAAGAAGCAATGTCCTTGAAAGTATATACAAGAAAAATCCCTTCACTTAGCATTATGCTGATCAACCCACAATTGCATGCTCATGGATCTGCATCAACTCTAGGGCATTTCCAATCTCCACTCCACCTGGATGGGGATGACATGGAAGGAGGCAGAAAATAATAGGGTCCAGCACAGGAAAATCGCCTCCATCCTTTGCCACATTTTGCAAATGGCTACGAGGTATGCACAATTAAGCGGTCGTCCGACATCCTGATAGATCTTACGTTGATTGCATAAATCTTAAGAGTTTACTAGGGTCTTCAAGCCTCGTAGCCTGATAAATCTTGTGTTGATTGCATAAATCTTAAGAGCTTACCAGGGCCCAGAGGCCTCATAGCCTTATTAGATATTCCTGAAGGGGTGGATAAATTGAAGCTTGAAGATTTGTAAGCAATGTTGTTGACATAAAATAGAGGTTCACGAAGAAATAATTCTAAGCTAGGCTTAATGGACTTTCCCTAGCCTATAGTCAATACTGCCATCTTTCAGCAAGTTCATTTCATGTTAAAGTGCCATTGTACACACAAAGGATTGTGTTTGGGATGAAAGGTTAATCAAGTTACTAACTTACTATAACATGTTATCACTCTTGGGCTTTGGCAGCAAAAAGAGGAAACCTTATATTATCTATTCTAGAAGTAAAATTTAAAAGGGAAATGAGGAAGAGCTAACTTCAAATAGTTCGTTAAGCTACAATAGAGGAAACCCTAACGTTCAGTAAGACTTTGAAAGCCTTTATTTCAGAAATTAAAAGAAAAGCATTGGCAGCAAGAATAAGGATGTTTTTAAATTTTATATTTTTAGAATATTAGGATGGAAGAGGAAGGTCAAACGTTTTTTTATTACATTGTTATTTATGTTGTAAATGTCTGTTTCCAAACATGTTGGATGTATTCTTCTGAGAATGGGTTCCACAGTTTAACCTGAAATGTTGACATATAATAATATTATTAATGCAGTGTTTTCCAGAAGTTTTTTTTTATAGAAACATAATTCATGAACTGCTGCAACTGCAAGTGTCTACTTACAATGTTTATGTGACAACAAATGATCTCTGCGCATGCACCGCCTCGCAGCAACTCACAGCAGTGCAAGCATCCTCACTTCTCTTCAGTCTCGTGGACGTCATTAAAATATTTCATTTCATTTCATTTCAGGAATTTGTGTTCCTTAGCATCGCGGTGTCTTGCAGCATGAATACAAACTCGTGGTACCTCACAGCATTGGAAAAACTCCTCACAGCCTACCGCATAGCTCCACAACGTCTAGCAGCTTGCCCAGCACTTTGTGCGTAGGCTTACCTTGGTGTATTGCTCCATGCACTCCCACACATGCTGCAACCCCACTTTGCAATTCTCACAATATTTACAGTCCTGCTTAACATATTGGAGAACCCGCACCCTCTGCAGTCTTGAACAACTCAAATTGTAAAATTCGTAACTTCTCACAATCTCATGCATCACATCGTAGCACCGCACAACACATCAGCACACAAAAAAATTCTTGGCATATGAACCCGTTAAACGGTTGATTGTGGACACCCTTCAAGGAATCAACCACAACCAAGGGAATTGGAATGCAAAGCTATGCCAGAAGCACCTGTAGCAGCACTCACGCTCGGGCAAAAAATTGGAAAGTGCCTATTTTCCAGCCAGTTGCAATGAATGTAACTCCATGTAACCTCCCAGTACAATGGACAACAGCTGCCCATGAAGCTGTTAATCAGGAGGCCCAACAGAACACTAGCCAGTGATCCTGTCAGGAAAAGCGCCCCTCAATGGATAAAGCTAAGAAATTTAAGATCATTAGGCACTGTGGACTATGTTCTATTTCAGGTATAATTCCAATGGTTATAATATATATGATAGGTTTATTAGGTAGTTATCTTATAAGATTTCCTCTAGTATCATGCATCTATGAAGAATGCTCAGAAGTAATGTTCTAGTTGGTCTTTGCTACTTTTTTCACAGCCTTGGGCTTCACTGTAAATGCTCAAAATGCAGTCCTTATACTCAGTCCAATGCTTTCAGATCTTAAGTGGCTGTAGTTGATGTAACTTCTCCTTTTATAGAAATAATATATTAAACACTCAAAACAAATGCACCAGTATAGGAAATTTTAAAAAATCATATATGAGAAGTACGGTACAACAGGCATTTATTTCTAAACAGGCAATTACATTCTATATCAACGGCTAGAAATCGAAGCATTGCAAACCATCTCAACAACTTATAGGAAATAAGATGTCATATGACCTACCTGCGGCTTTAGCTTCTCAACTAGAAACATACAAAGATCATAAGTAGGTGAGCCCTTATATTAACAACGTTCTGTGGATGAATTCCATCTTTGTGAATTATTGGCGAACCGTAGATTCTAGATATGATGGGTACGCTAGGTACGACCCATTTTTGTTTTAATCATCAATTGATGAATTTTTAATCATTATTTCTTAACCAAACTTGTCATTGGGTTTATAGAGTTCTTTTTGTAGCTAACACTTGTTGTGACATGCTCGTAAATTGGAGTCATTTTTCTTTAAAGCCTTTTAAGGGCATCAAATTCCTCTCAAAATGTGTCTCTTGGGGGGGGGCGGTGGGGGCAAGCTGTCCTAAGTGTTTGTGACTAATCAAACCTTATTTACCTAATTAAGAAGCAAGCCTAAATAATATAATACCAGTATTATTAACCAAACTGCCATAATACCACTATTATTAACCAAACTGTTCTGATACCACTGCTATGAATCCAAACTCTGACACAAGTTCTGAGATCTGAAAGATAAAAGAGTTTTAATATTTTATTCAATAACATTCTACCATAGAAGAACACTTACTTTGTTACGGTACCACCAATACATAATGAATACAACCAATCTTCAATCTATTAAGTGCTTTTCCAGCGAGATCTCTTTTTTTTTTTTGCTTTTCTACTTTATGCGAATGACATTCTCCCCCTTGCCAAGCACCTTGATGACAAGGAAAACAATTAAATGTCCTTCAAGAATTTTGCAACAGATCCAGTTTCACTGAAACGTTGATAAAACAAAAATGATGATTACCAAATCTGAAAAGTCAACCTACCCGCAAATTCCTTAAATAATTGTCCTCTTAAGGTAGTTCACAGTCATAAATACCTTGGTATTGATCTTAATCATAAACAGTTGAATTGACCTTCAGCATTTAAAAAAATTATGTGGAAAACCATTGCAGAGATGCTGAACTTCGCTGTTGGGATAAATCGAAAGCACCATTCTCAAGCCTTGTAACTCCTATGATACTCTACAGTTGTGAAGTCTGGGGTGGAAGCATATCTAGAAAAACTTGGAATAAAATTGAGCAAGTCCAAAAACAATAGACCTTCAAAATTATAACTTAAAAGCGACATACCTTGCCCAATCCTCCTCATGAAATCTCATATGTTGCCCATTGAAAGCGAAGCCTTAAGATGGTATATGTTATATAAACCACAAGCTAGCAAAACCAGAAACACAATAGGCTTCCTATCATTGCTTAACAATCATACATAATGCATCTTCATCTAAAAAGAGGTTGAAAAATAGATTTTGATAAATCATCAAAATTTTGGGGCATCCAAGATGAAAAACCCTCTCATGCGATGTAGACCTAAAATCAAAACTGAAAATTAAGTATTTGAAAACCTTTTTAAGGATGAAAATATCACTGATAAAAGAAAGCTATGTTATAAACATATCATCAATCCCAAACTTGAACATCTGCCATACCCATATAAGGAAGTCAGCTTTAAGAAGAAGATTATGATTGCAAAACTGAAAACTAACTCACATGAGCTACATAGCAAAACTGGTAGATGAACACTCCCAAAAACTCCATGGGAAAAAATAAGCTGCGTAACTTTATTGAAATTGACGATGACAATCATCTTCTCCTAAAATGGCCACTATGTAACGATATAAGACATGCTTATGCTTATATCTGCAATCATAATTTGGTCCATGAATTCCTACAAACAAAGTTGGTGATTTTATTTTGAATCTAAACAGCCATCGAATCAACTGTCTACACAAGCAAACATGGTTGTTAATAATCCAAATTTTCTCGCAAATATTAGGGTAAAATAGTTTCTCTTTCAATTTTGTCTCTTTTTGGGTTTAAATGTTTATTATCTTGACATGTTTCACATTCGTTAAATCTTTTCCTCTGCACTTCAAGCAGGAAGAATATAAAGATTGTTAACGCCCTTTAGTTGGGAAGATTCCAAAGATTGTGAAGGCTCATGTCAACAAAGACAACTACAAATCACACTTTGCTGAGAGGATTCAAAGAAAAATTGTACTATCTACACAGTTTGTTGGCTCCTACAAACCAATTTGGTCTAAGGTCATTAAAATCCATAATTGTCATCATCATCATACCATACTTATAGACGAGGATGCTCTCTTACTATATTTAGACATACTCCTAAAGATACACTTCCTCCAAAATAAAACCTATCGTTTCTTTATCATCGTACAACAATCTTTAACCTTATATGGGTATGATTTTATCCTTGGATTGAGCGCACACCAATCTGTGAACTTTCTTCAATGCAGTCCACTTGTTCATTATATTCCTCTGCATAACTGCAACCTACTTTTTAAACTTTATTCCACTGCAATATGGTTCAGAACCTGGCATAGAAACTGAGCTATGTGCACTTTTTCAATGGCAACTCTGTGGTTTTTGGGCAGTAACTTGTGAATATGTAGAGACTCTGAGTATGGAATTCACAGCGGACTTTTTTTTAGCAGCAATCATTGCATTCTCAGCTGATTCGGGGAGTTGTGCAGCCAGTAAAGATTGTGCAGATGTGCCCCTTCATTACTCTATGTTAGTAGAGCCCATGGACTATTTAGTTGTATGCGAATCCACCAGGAAGGCTGAGAATATATTGGAGTGTTAGCTCCTTGGTATGGTGCACTGTTTTATGTGCTTCTGGATCGGCTCTTGAGAAGAAGATGCTGGGAATGCCATGAGAAGCTTGTTGTAGGTTGCAGCTCTGTCATTGTAATGCCGGGGAGGTGATTGGGTGGTTAACGCTCATAACCTTCTAGTTATGGAAACTTCAATTCCTAAGATAAGTGTCTTTGTGTGTTCAAATCTGAAATTATGATGTATTTTATTGAAGTAGATGCTATAACCTTTCTATCATTGTGTTTACATTGGATGGCCTTTTCTACTGTATGTAGAAGTGTTGGGAAAATTCTTTTACTATTGTCTTCATCAAACATTATACAAAATGAACTATGTGATTTTGTTCAAGGGAGAACACAGAAAGGTAGATCAGATTGAAAATAGGTATATAGTAGCAGCACTCATGTTGTAATTGGAAAGCCTAACCCAACGGAAAGTGGCAATTAGCTAGTACTAAAAAATTTGCAACAGAAGGAAATAAATCTAAGACTTTCCTTGTGGTGTACATGTTGGGGTTCATGGAAATTTTTAATTACTCTCAAATCGATACTCAGCTCAGAGGATAAAGTTGAAGAGTTTGTGCATTGCAGCACTACCATTTGAAAAGGGGTGATTTACCAATATCTTGTGAACTAAGCAGCCTGACCATCTCAATGGTTGCTAAAGACGGGAAAATCAAAACAAGGACATCAATAGTGGCAGGGAGAGTCCTTCAAAATCAGCAGATGGTCGGTTTTTTCCTTGCAATTTTACTGCAACAAGAATGCTTGATAAGAAACTCGGGAGTCCATGAAATCTAAGGATGAATTTCCCAATCAGTAAGCTGCATACGAAACTCCAACTTATTTAGAGCCAATTTACTTTAAAAGCTATAAATTACCTACTGTGTAATTCCCCATCACTAAAGCTACGAAGATAACACAAAGCAGTACACAATCATCTAGTTCATATTATAAAATTACGAAATGACTCTTCATAACAGTGTGCAAGCAAACTTTTTTCTTTCCTGTATTAACAACATGACCAAAATATTTAATTGACAACATCTATTACCTGGAGGCCATGATAGTCTTCCCCTGCATTAGGATCTGTCTCAAATAGTGCATGCAAATATTCATGTAAGAAATATCTGTGTGTCTTATCATTCCCGAGCTTCAGCAACTGTGAAACTACATCAGATGGTTGAATAAGCTTTCGTTGCTGAACAAGTAAGACCACAGCTCTTTTCAGATCTAAATTCATCAGAGCTTCTGCCTGCAAATAGAGATCAGAGTAGATGGCAGTTGTCAAGAACAAGTCAACAAATGACACAATCAGGAACAAACAGCTTTCACACTAAATCTACATCACCAAAAATAAAGAGAGAAACATCAATATTATAATCAAAAAAATACAATATAATGTTGATGTGAAAAGTGACAAGTTCAGATTAGAATGATTATAGAATGGAATGCTATGAACGATAATAGTCACCAATACTAGGAAAAGTGACAATAATCGTTCTCTTGTCAATTTTCAATAACATCTTTGGTTCTTGAGGTACCAACACAATCATGCAAGCAAGAATAATCAACTTCCAGAACGAAAAACCTCCTTTTTAATAAGAACCTTGTCTATTGACCGTTCATTCAATAAATCAACACCCAATAACTGCTTAATTTTGGGGTTTGCACCAAGATTCTTCCTAAGTTGTCAATACAGAGATACAACAAATTTCTTCAGGTCCCAGATACGGATTTGGATACAACCATACAAAATATAAATAAACATATATATATATATATATATATATATATATATATAATTCTAGCCTATAAGAATTCACCACATATTATGCATATAAAAAACAAAATTAGTTAAATAACAACAAAACACTACTCATAATTTGTATGATGCCAGCCAAATGCCAAACGACAAGTCACAAATGTATAAAGAGAGCTTAGAGAGATGTATGCAATGAGGGAATGAGAGGAAGTGTTTTGCTTTTGTTTTATGTTATCTTTTTGAGTTTTTAGGGTTTTCTTTGTGTTTTCTATTTTTATTAATTGGCATTTTATGTTCTTAATGTTGAATTAAAAAAACTTTTTAACCTAGATATGGCTCAGGTACATCGTAGGTGGGTCCATATACGCCCAGATATGTCTAGAAACCATAGTTACCAGGTCCGGAAATACGGATCCATTTGGGAGGGCAAAAAAATCCGAAATCCGGAATTCTTGAAAAAGTTCGGAAAAATCCGGTCCGAAATATATGAGTTGAATTTTATAAATATGAAAATTTGACAAATACAATGAAAAATTTTAATAATGTAATGTAAAATGTTATATTTTTTAATATATAAGGTCTATGTTGCCAGGAAACAGAAACGGAAACGGAAACGGAAACGTGTACGAAACGCGGAAACGGCAATTTTCAAAAAACCTTGGATACGAAACGTTACGGGAAACGTCTGTACAATATATTATTAAAATATATATGTGTGTGTGTGCATAGTACTCATTTTAAAATTGTACTCCGTACACCATAAGTGATAAGAATAACTGATAAAACACTCAAAATATTTTGTATTCATTGAAATTATACATTATTATCATGTATACTTATCTCTAGGAGACTAGGACGTTTCGAAGGAGTTTCCGTTTCCGAAACGTTTCGGAAATGGAAACGGGGGGGCCCTAGGCGTTTCCTGGTAACAGAGTATAAGGTTGATAGTTGACTGTTTTTTCCAGAAAACTACTAAAAATAAATTTTAAAAAAACCTAAATTAGGGCCAACCTGGACAGAATTTATCTGGGTCAGCTGAAAAATCCAGATCCAGCCGGATTTGGAAACTATGCCAGAAACGTATCCAGACTGCACATGTTGTACCCTGCCCATATCCACAGGCGTATCCGGCACATATCTCTATTGGATATGTACTATACCCGTACATAGGTCCTGCAGGGTGTGTATCAGCATTTGAGGATTCTTCACAAGAATAGTCATTCTACAATCTAAAGCATGCTAACCTATTCCACCATGATACCAAACACGCCATCAATGTTACGCAAGCACGTGTCACCTAGATTTCGGTGATGTCCTAGACGTCCAGAACATTTCGGGGACTTGGAGACTTGAAGAGGACATCCCCTATTTCTTCTGATGTTTTTACTTTAAAAAAGCTGTTATTTTTACCAAAACATAGAAATCTAACCTCGAAAGTACCTAAAAGACATTAAATACAGTTTAAATCCCTAAATTTCATTGAATAAAGATAAAATATTTAAATATTAATTTTTATGTATTATTTTAATAGCTTTACCCCTGCCGTCCCCAAAATTGGGAAAAATTTTTGCCGTCCAAAAAAACCCCATCCCCCTATACCCGAGACTTACATAACTATGCACACCATTATATTTGTATTTAAAAGCAGCTTGGATTATCACAAATGAGAGGCATAGGATCAATGCTAAAACCCCAAATTTACAATAAGAGAATGTTTGGGCCCAAGCAAGCCCTATAATGGCAATTGTCCCTTTCATGCATTTCCCTTTGCATAAAATCATTTTCTGTATCCACCAACCATTCAACATTCAATAACCATTGTCCTGCTAGGTTTTTGGCACCAAGGTTTTGCTAAGGAGAAACTTATAGCTTTTTCATTTGTCATATACGAAGTTCTATTTCTATGTACAAGCAACTTGAATCATCACAAATGCAGATATAGAATAAATGCAATAGCCTTGACTTTAGCAGCAAAGTAACAAGCCCATATATAATCCTCTAATGATTACTGCCTCTTCCAATCATTTACACGTGTATGAAATAAATCGATTTCTGTACAATGTAAGCTGACGTTCGGTCGGTGGCCCACTTTTGGGTTGATAATACAAGCTACCATCCTATAGATTACAAGATATCCCTGGGAAAAAGATCACCACCAATAAAATGAGAGATACAACACCATATGAAGTACACCTTCCCCTTTATGAAAAAGCAGACAATTGTCCAGATGGGCATAGGCAGGACAATATAAAAAATTAAAAAATTAAAAAAACTCCCGAAGCACTCCTCCAAAATTATAAAACCTCTGTCATAGAAGCACCATTAATCTGAGGAGATGTCAGGCCATTTCCCTGTGTAGGGGAAGAACTCGGCCCTAACAAAAGTGAATTTCCTAAAGAAAAAAAACAGAAATTATATTAATGTCCACGGATGACCAAAATAGGTTAATGGAACTCAAAAGTACAACGAGAAGAATTATCTGGGACCAGCAAGAAGACGCTCCAAAACAATGAAGATAAAAGATAAGCTGGAAACAACAGCTACCCCCAATCTGAAACCCATGTCCTGACTCGTCATTTTTTATTGGTAAAAGATGCAACTATATTAACAAGGGACGATTTTTACATCAAACCATAACCTAAAAGGCAGATGTCCCATAGATCAGTTTAAACAGTTCTATGAAAATAGGATATGTTCACTACAATCATTTCTTTTTCCATTGGAAACAAAGGATCATAATCAAAACTATCCTCAATATCAACAACTAAGCTGATATAGTCTATCCAATATTTACAAAAGTATAACATCAAATACAAACTTATATTTACCATATATTGGAACAAGGTTCATGTTCGTGTTCATGATTGGCAACAATGAAATTTGAAATAAGTTTGCCAACTGATAAAATTCGGCAAAAAAATAGTGATTAAATTCGAATAATAAAAAAAAAAACTAATTAAAATTTTAAAAACTAAAAAAATTAAAATTAAAATCGTATAAAACTAAATACTAATAATTTTAAATTAACTTGAAAAAATTTAAATTTTTTACTACATACGAATAATAAATTACATGATAAATAGTATGGTAATAATAAATTACGTACTAAACTAAATAACTAAATAAATAGTAAAAAATAAAATAAAAAATTAAACATGTCCTAAATTCATAATTAATACAATTTAAAATTAAAACATAAAAAATAAAACCAAAGCTGAAAACAAAACATTTTAAAAATACATCCAGCCTGACTGCGGCTTAGACAATGGTTGATGAAGCTTCTCACAAACACTTCCCACAGACACTTCTGTTCTCAAGCTCCTCACGCAGTCTGCAACAGGGATTTGACGCCAACCTCAAGCAGTCTGCAATAGGACTTTGTTGCCAACACGACTGCATATGAACAAACTTTGACATTAACACTGAACACAGACAAACACAAACAGGGTTTGACAGGAGTGTTTAACTAAGTGCTCGCTTAGAAGGTAAACTCCTCTCCAGTTGGGGTATTTCCGCAGCAGTTGGAAGATTAAATTCTAAAGCTCTGGGTGTGTGAATAATATAGTGGATGGACAATCATTTTGTACAAATTTGCAGCCCTAGCCAACCCTGGCTAACCGTAAATTTGACTTTTTTAGGGTTTATTTTTAAAAAGTAATATTTTTTTGATCCATACAATTTATCCATGATTTCTAATGATTTTTTTGCTTTTCAATCAAAATAGCCGATATTCAAATAATTTCATTCAAAAAAATTAATTTGAACTTGGCAAAATCTGTGATTTAGCATTGGGCTGCCTAAAAATTTCAGATTTGTCATTTCTAAAAAAGTACTTATGCTAGTGTAACAGCAGCTCATGTTTAAATGTCCTTAAAGCACTACCAGTGTTGCCACAACTTTCATGTGCATGGTGATCATCAGCTAAAAGGCCCTCCAACCCCCCTTCTAGTGCTTGGTGCCAGTTTTTCATCACCCTACATCACATTCCCAACCCTTCCCTTCAAATGCCTGGTGCCTTGGAGGAGGTTGAAAAGACACTCTGTGCTCTTTCTTCCAGTTTCTAGTTTAGCAGCTTCCCCAAACAACAATTTCTTGATGGTGTCAATGCATTTTTTCTGCTGCTGCAACACATTATCCAGGTAGACAATATATTTTTGTGTAAGAGATGATCATTTCCAGGACTGGATTCTGGATAATGTACATTATAATGTTATTAGTAATTAGTATTACTAAGTACCTTCAAGCTTCCATAAAGGTATGGAGGGCAGTAACATGGGTAATTTCTTTGATACGGTTGCCATGCCCACCTTTTGAATTAACACTCCCTCCAAAGGAGTTTCCAATAAACTGAGTAGCAAAAGGATGGCCAATGGTCTAGTAAACAGGATTTGCCTCATGAAAGATATTTTCAGGTTCATTGCTAGAGCCAGAGACACTGCTGGAGGGATTTATTCGAACTACCTAATGCAGTTCCAATATCATTAAGGAATGCACCAAAATATGAGGCTTTGAGATAGAATACAGAACTCGAATAGATACCTGATCGTGCTGAGACAGAATACCTTGAGGGGCCATGATATTGTCATCATCCAGACTGATGGGCTGTTAACTGTAAATGGCTGTATTTTGACCTTTGATTTCTTTCTTATGTACATTCTTTGTATATTTGGCAACTCATAGCATGAATGTCTGCTGAAATGGCCTTTTTATAGCAAAGGTAAGCAGCCATGGCTTCTTATCTCCATTGTCCTAAACACTCTGAATAAATACACTCAAGTATGCAGCCTTTCTCTAGATCCCACAACATGCTGTCTCTTCTTGATCTCAAATAAGATCCTCTTGAATGCAAAGTTGCAATCAAAGACCTTTTATATACATAATATGATAAGACCTTTTTCTGAAGGGGAGGGAGATATGGATATAATCCGAATGACGATACACCTGACACCTCGCATCCAATGGTTGATCAATCAGTTAAAATTCTTAACTGGTGTGTGGCATTTCTTTTCCTTTATGTACCTTTTATGTTGTATATACCTACAACATTTGTATGTGTATATACCTGCTACCCAAGAATTTAGAGGCCTTTTTCCCAACCAAACTAAATTGGACATTTCTTATGTAAATCCATAGATCTTCCATCAGGTGATCAGTTGCCGTGTAAGTTACCAACATGTTTCACCTCTGTTTCTTGGAGGCTGATTCTTGAAGTTATCCTGTACTAAACTCCATAAGAGTTTGGGTAGCAAAAAAAACTTCCACCTATACGGATAAGCCTTGTACCAAATTAGATAGGGAACTTCTTTACTGTGTGTAAAGGAAACTCGAGTATCAAGTCAAGTTGTCAAGACCCTGGCAGTGTCTAGGGGAAAAGGAGTCAAAAACTTATCTTGTATCCATGTAGGGTTTCAATGATCATCAGATTGTTCTAACAATGTGGCTTTCTCATAGGAGAATTTATGGGCCATTGCTTCTTATCTGTATTGTCCAAACTCAAAGTGCTTTAAATACAGGCACTCAAGTATGCAATCCCTCTTTAGATCTCGTGACAAGACAACCTCAATTTGATCTCAAATAACATCTCTTGAATGCAAAGTTGTAATCAAATTAAAATGGATAGTGTCTTGTCTGCAAGACAACCTCTTCTTAATCTCAAATAAGATTTATTGATTGCAAAATTGTAATCAAAGACCTTTTGTATCAATATTAAGTTTATATTTTTAGAGAGAGAGAGATAAGGATATAGTTTTTCTATGATGATACACCTAACACCTCATATCCAATGGTTGATAATGGCGGGCCTGTCTTTTGCATTCTGTACCTTTGGTATTGGTAACCTACAATGTTTGTATGTGCACAAAAAAAAAATTAGTGGCCTTTGCTCTTACCAAAAAAAAAATCGGGCATTTCTTATGTGCTTCCATAGATCTTCCATCTGGTAATTAGTTGCAGTGTAAGTTACCAACATGTTTCACCTTGGTCTCTGGTAAGTTGTTTCGTGAATTTATCCAGTACTGAAATTCGTAAGAGTTTGATAGCAAAGAAATATTCCAGCTAAGCATGAATGGAGAGAAGATGAGTGCCAATTTAGATAGGTAACCTTTTTACTGTAAGTAAGACTCCTGGCATCAAGTCAAGTCGTCATGTCTCTAACGGTATCACAGGGAAATGGAGCCAAAATTTATTTGTATCCATGTCGGATTTCGATAATCGTCAGACAATTCTAACAGTGAAGATTGCTCTTATGAGGTTTTATGGGTCGCGACTTTCTATCTACATTGTCCTAAGTGCTTTGAACACAAGCACTCAAGTATGCAACCTTTCTCTAGATCCCAAGACAAGATGCCCTCTTATTGATCTCAAAAAGGATCTCCTTAATGCAAAGTTGTAATCAAGTTATAGTGGATATCATCTTGTCTGCATTCAAATGCAACCTTTCTCTAGATATAGTGACAAGACAATCTCTGCTTGATCTCAAATAAGATCTCTTGAATACAAAGGTGTAATCAAATATCAATATTAGTGTAAGTTTCTCTTTGTCTTTTTGAAAGAGAGATACACATAGTTTCTGTATGATACCTGACACATCATATCGAATGGTTGATCAGTTAAAATGCTTGACTGATGGGTGGCCTTTCTTTTCCTTTTTGTACCTTTGGTATTGGTACCCTACTAAATGTGTATGTGTACATCTAGGTTACCGGAAACGCCTTAAAAGGCAGCGGGAGCGGGAGTGGCGGGCAGCGGTTGCAGAAACACTCGGGTACGGCCTGTACCCGGGCATTTCCGCAGCCCCTGCCCGCTCCCAGGCCGCTCCCACGTTGAAAAAAAGGTTTTTTTTTTTTTTTTTAATGTTTTTAAAGGCATGTACCCGGGCGTTTCCGCAGCCTCTGCCCACTCCCTGGCCGCTCCCACGTTGAAAAAAATGTTTTTTTTTTATTTTTTTTTATGTTTTTAAAGCCACACAACAATAAAAAATTATAAATTCTTCTAATCTAAAACATAAAAGCTACCTCTAAACAATAAAACAAAAGAACAACACACAAACAAAACATAAAGCAAACAAACTCACATTGTGGCTCTCCAAAATTGCATTGTGCTTGTCTAGGGTTTGAGGAGCTATTGCTAAGCTTGTAGGAGTGTGAGGAGCTATTGCTAAGCTTGTAGGAGTGTGGGGAGCTGCAAAGGAGGATTTGTGAAGGATTTGATTTGTGGTTTACTAAGTGAAGGTAAGTTTTTTTTTAATTTCTAGCCTTGTTCCTCTATTTTTTTTATTATTTAATCTTTCACACATTACATTTTTTTGCTTATGTTCATTTTTATTTTGCTCTTTCCATTTAATTTTTTTAATTTTCATTGCTCAATCACAATGCAATTGCATGCCATTGTTTTCTTTGCTTAATTTTTTTTTTAAACCTTGTAGGTATTTCTACAATGGCAAAAAGTTCTGCTTCTTCTGGGCAATCTTTGGCCAAAGAATTTGACCCAAATTCACCATTATGAAGGCACGTAACAATAGTTCGACAACTTGCAGGCGGTGGTTGTTTTGAATGGAAATGCAATGAGTGTGATGGACTATTCAAAGGTTGTTACAGTAGGGTGAAAAGCCACTTGTGTGCCATAATGGGTAATGGTATAAGAGTATGCAGAGGGGAGGAATAATGCTGGGGTGCCAAAAGCAAATGTTTTGGCTTATATCAAAGAGCAGAAGGATGCAGAGGCTAAAGTGGCTATGAGAGCAGGTCATCCGTTGGCCAAAAGAGGAGGTTCATCTCATTCAGCAAGGCCTCCAGTTGCTCCATCACCTAGTGGATCCCCAATTGTGGCCATGCCACATCCAGTTGTGGCTCCTATCTCCACAGATGAGGATGTTTCCCTTGCACGAAAGAAAAGTATGACAAAAGGGCCATTGGAAAAGGCCTTTCAGAATGAGAACAGGGAGATTGCAGATGAATGCATTGCAAGGTGTGTATATGCTAATGGGCTTTCTTTTAATGTTGTGAGATCACCTTATTGGCATGAGATGGTAAAAGCCATCAATGAGGCACCAAAAGGGTATAAACCACCAGGATATGAGAAGATCCACACCACCCTTTTGGATAGACAAAAAAAATGTGGAAACCTCCTTGCAACCAATTAGGGACTCATGGACCAAAACTGGTGTGTCCATTGTTTCTGATGGATGGAAAGATGCAAGAAACAGCCCTTTAATCAATGTGATTGTAGTATGCCCTAAGGGGGCAATGTTTTTGAAAGCGGTTGATTGTGAGGGGCAAGTGAAGGATGCCCAATTCATAGCCAACATTCTCTTTGAGTCCATTGAGGCAGTGGGGCCTGAAAATGTTGTCCAAGTGATAACGGACAACGCCAAAAATTGCAAAGCTGCGAGGATGCTAGTTGAGGCACGGTATGGGCATATTTTTTGGACACCTTGTGCTGTGCATTCATTGAATTTAATGCTAAAGAAAATGGCAAGCAAAATAGAGTGGATCCAGCAAGTGCATGCAGAAGCTGCAGAAATCCAAATGTTTGTCACCAACCACCACATGTCACAAGGCATTTTTAGATCATTCTTGCAGTTAGAGCTACTGAAGGTAAGGAAAAGCTTTATTTCTTTCTTTCTTTTTAATTTCAAATTTAATATAAGTTTTTTAGTATTCTTTTAGCTTTCAATTTTATAATTTAAATTTTATTTTAAATTTTTGTTCCTCGTTCTTATTAGGTTGCTGAGACTCGGTTTGCATCACACACAATCGTCTTGAGACGACTAGTGAAGGTGCGAGAGGCACTCATGAGGATGGTAACATCCAATCTTTGGTCTGTATGGAGGCAATCAAACACTCAAGGGGCTCAAAAAGTGAAGAACCTGATCTTAGAGGACCCTTGGTGGGATAGAGTGGGTTATCTGTTGAGTTTTACGGAGCCCATTATGAGCATGATCCAGTTTACTGACACGGATCAACCATGTCTAGGAGAGATATATGACGGCTTCGACTCAATGATTGAGAAGATAAAAGCCGTCATAAATGCAAAGGAACAAGATCCTGAGGAAATATTTTTCAAACAAGTGAAGTCAATCCTCATTGAGCGGTGGAACAAAATGACCACCCCATTACATCTACTAGCTTTTGCATTGACTCCTAGATTTTATAGCACAAAGATCCTTTCCTTGCCAGGGAGGGTAGCACCATACAGGGATGCGGAAGTCAGTGAGGGATATATGGCGGCATTGGCTAGGCTCTTCCCTGATCCTGAGGCCCAAGACCAAGTTATGGTAGAGTTTGGCAATTTCATAGCAGAAACGGGTCATAGCCTTCTCCCTCTTCGGAGCAAATACAAGATGGATGCACATATGTGGTGGTACCTCCATGGTACTTCATCGGCTTACTTGCAACCTCTTGCAATCAAGGTCTTGGCACAAGTAAGTTTTTAATTTTTTTATTCTCATTTTTTTGGTTTTTTAAAATTTTAAAATTTAAGTTTGAGTGTTTAAATCTGAAGTTGAACTTTGCATTGACTTTGAAGTTTGGGTTGCCTTGATAGGTTGCAAGTTCATCTTCCTCTAAGCACAATTGGAGTACGTATAATTTCATCCACTCACAGAAACGCAACAGGTTGGGGGTTAAAAGGGCTGAAGATTTGGTATACATACATTCCAACTTGTGACTTTTATCCCACAAGCAGCCAGAGTACAAGGAAGGGTCAACAAGACATTGGGACATTGATCCAGAGATAGTTGACTTGGATGCTTCCATTTCCCACCATGGAGCATATGATGATGAGAGGAGTTCTGTGGCACCACAAGACCTACATGCACAAGGGGGTGCAACTGGCAGTGGCCCTAGTGCGAGTGGTTCGAGCCCATGTGGTTCTAATGAACCACATAATGATGATGATGTAGCTGGTTTTGATCCTCTTGATGAAGAGGAATATGATGAATATTGACAATGAAAGATAGTTTGAGCTTTGAACATTGATCTATGATTGAATTTAATATATCATGAGATTCATGACATTCACATTGTGTTCGATTTAAGTATTTTAAATTTTAATTTAACTTTTAAGCTTTTAAGTTTCTAAGTTTTATCGGTACCCTAGCTTGTTTGTTTTGGTTATTCACTTATTTAGCTTATAACTTGTCTTTTATCTTGTCTTTCATATGCATAATATGTGGTTAATAATTAAATTCCTATTTAGAAGGCTGAAATTTATATATTTTTTAATTTTTATATAGTTTTTGTACTGCCGTATCCTACGCCGTATCCGGGGTCAAAAAAAAATTTGCCGTTTCCGCATATCAGATACCCCCGCTCCCCGCTCCTGCTCCCATATCCAAAACGTTTCGGTAACTTAGTTATTTTACGAAGCAATGCCTGAGTCTGACTTTTCCAAAGAGGATATAAGCGCTTGAAGAGAGGGGGGAATATCTTATGATTGTTTCTCCATTAAGGGCTCGGCACACATCTTAAAAAAGAAAAGTAAACAGAAATTCATTCACACCCCACAAAAAATTGGATGTTCCAATAGTACAGTACATCAAATATTGTTCTCAAACCGAAATCATTGACCAATCATATTCATTAACTTTATGAGGTGAAAAGCATGTGAATCCTCTAACAGGTTGAGCCTTGCTCTCCAAAATTTCATGAATCATCTTGTTGTTTCCAACAAAACACAGATTCAAAAATAATACCAACAAATAACTGCTTGGGTGGAGTTGAAAAACCACCTTGTTCTGAATATTCTAAGTAGCCAATATCCATCTTTTGATTGATTCTGTAGCAGGCCAAATTCCAAAGAAGCGATATATCAATGCCCCTGGTCCAAGACAATATAAACGAAAGTCGGAGCCCGACTAGAGATAGTCACCCGAATGATTTTACTGGGGGAATGTACTCTTGTCAGCTATGATTGTGAATCATGAAACTCTAATTGATGTGTTGCATTTGGGAATAATCACTAGATTATGAGAGTACCCCCTATGAAAGAAAGGATTGCTTTGGGTGTGACCACCTTGCTTGCTCATGCCTGCAAACACAAACAATGGTAGTACAAGGTAATACGAGACTAATATAAGGGAATAGTGTTCTTCAAAAGAATACAAAGGTTGGCACTAAGCTAAGTCAAAATTAGGAATTAAAAACTACCACCAAAAAGGAACCTAAGAGGAATACTCGGGATTTCAAAAAGATGATTCTTCAACAAACATATACATTTCACATAATCCACTCCAAGCCTAGAAGGACCCAATCAATTCCTAGTTTCCTAGTATCCTGAACTGGAAGAGTTCCTTGCTCAGGTCGGTCAAGGGCAAGCGCAGTCTTCAGGAATCACCCCTCGACTTCATATTCTACGACTTTGATCTTGTACACAACAGTGAAACCTGATCTCTGTTACTCCCCTGTTGAGTAACATACATTGTCTGTTGTCTACAAGTAGCGATACCGACCCCACCATGACGGTGGGAGTCTACAAGGAACGCTCCTTGTGAAAACCGTTTGTCCTTCCACCTAGCCTTAAGGAGGCCTCGCAGCTCTCTCCCCCACTTCCGAAGAACAAGGGCCAAGTGAAAGAGAAACTCTTCCAGTTGTGTGCCTGACGGGAAGGCCTTGCCCTACACAATCGTGTGTTGGCTCAATAGTGATTAGGTATCCCCGAACCCCCGAAGGGGTGGACTGTGCCATTTCCCTCTCCCTCATCCAACCCTACAAGGCCTTTTGATAAAGGGGTAGTGCCATAGCCAGGAGGTGTTCGCCACAAGCACAAAGCTCACAATTCTCCTCCGATGCGAACAATCGCCTAACCAATATGGTAGACGACGACCGCTACACTCCCCCACCAAGGAGTATCGAAAGCAAGTCCTTATCACCAGCAATAGTTGGGGCAACGCAACAAAGTTCCTGCAGTACTTCCTGAAAACCAGCCTGCGATCTAGCTTCTCGCAACCTCAAATGCGGGCACTCGACAAGGAGATGTAAAAGTGAGTCCCCTCCTTCACCCCCACACAACGGGCACATAGAGCAAAGGGCCGGATCCAACACGATTTTTGAATCCCCAGCGGAGTCGCCAAAAACTGTTAGCATATGGATTTGCATGCATGCAAATGACATGCAACAGTGTGGGAACGAAGTCCCTCCTCAATGAAGGTGAGGCTGCCTTTATTGAAAACCAAAACTGTATTTACATCTGTACATTCAAAATTGTATGTGGGGGGTGTTTTGGAACATCAATGGAAGAAAAGTGAATGAAGGAGATAGAATGAAATGAAAGAAAGGAGTGGAATGGAATGGACTGAAAGAACATGCAAGAGTTAGGTAAAAACAGAGCCTAATATTGCATGAAGAGAAAAGATGAATAACCAACACAAATAAAACGGAGTTTGAGTTAGCCAAACAAGAACATGCAAAAGGGAACACACATGAGCAAGTAGATAGTCAGAGCTTGATCACTGTGAACTAGAACAACTGATTACTAATGTTGACAATAAGATCAAAGATAATATTTGCATGCAAGATTCAAACACCTAACATCTAATGAACATAAGAACACCAAATGTTACAAGAGACAATGAATGAGACACAAAGTTCTTATTCTATTAACTCCAAAATGTTTTTCACAAAGAACACAAAGTTTCTTCTTGAAACAAAGCTTGCACAAAAGTATCTTCTTCTCCTCTCTCAAAGTCACCTTACAAATGAGCCCCTGACTTCCTTTTATAACCCAAAAGTTGGTTACAAAGTAGTTAGGGTTTTACATGATCATTAAATAAGGCACTTAAGTGACCTTTGACTTTTTCTAACCAACTTTATTAAATACAACCCAAAAATAGAAATTACTTAAAATATCCAATGTTTCCCAAATAACAACACCTTTTAAAATATACAATAATAACCAGTGCCTTATCCATTGAAACGGGGTCCGCCTATCTCAAACGTATGAGAAATGGACTCTCCCAATTCGCTAGATATCAAGAAAATCAACTCCCTACACCGCCGGTGAAATTAGGATCTGCTGCTTTTGATAATTGAAAGGATCTAAACCTTCCCAAAGTTTCAAACATCTTTTCTTCTTCTGGAGGTTCACTTGGCCGAAGAATAGCCTCACAAAATACCTGCAATTCAAGAATTCTACTTGGCATATCATTAAAATTAACAATTTTAGACTGAGCATTCTCAAACAAGTTCTTCAATTTGATACACCGTTCCATGGAAACCGACGAGAAATTGTTGGCAGGAGTGTACATGTCTTTGAACAATCGTGAAAATTGTTCTTCCACCTGCTCCGATGAACACCTTTGATTATGCTCATTTACTAGGTTGCAAGGAATCTCAGCTATGAAATCCTGGATCAAGGAAAGTGAAGCGAAAACTTCATTGCACATGTTGTCATAATGGATCATAGAATCCACAAGAAGCGTCTTTCTCGATTTGAGATGTAGACACCAGAGAAAACGTGTCCCTCGATGTTCAAATTCGAGAATCCCTTCAATAGCCAACACTGAAGATTCCATACTTGTCATCTCCTGCAGACTGGGCAATATCTCATCCAAATTTGATATAGTAGAAACAAAAGTTTCTTTGAAAGAAAGAATTGGATCCAGATATACACTGATATCTTCATGAAGCTTAACTGCAGTCTTGATCGCTCCCTGGCCCAAAACGAGAATCTCCGAAAGCCAAGTTTTAGTGACATGGCCCAACGTGTTTATTTCCTTTGACAAATTAAGAGTCTCTTCATCTGGGGCAGCCACCGCATCAGGTACTGGGAAGGTGGATGATATGGGATTTATCAAATGCTGAACATACTCCACCAATTGACTCTTTTCAGCCTTGAGCCGAGAATTTTGGGACTTGTATTTCTCCAATCTTTTTAGCACGATATCAATTGAATCTCGAGCCATCGCCATGTCACTTTCTAACGTGGATCTCCCAAGTCCTAGTCTGGAAACTTCATAGTCGGCTGGCGTCATAGCATTACGCTCTTTATCCACTCGTGGAATGGCAAGGTCTGCAAACTTGTTTCCATCATTATCCACCATTATTCGAGAAAGTACCTTAGGCTTCTTAGGAATGGCGTCATTCGATAGTTTGAAAAGGGCATCAAAATCAATGTCGATTGGCTTGACAACTCTCTTCCTTTTCTTCACTTCAGAATCAACCCAAGAAGGAGTTTCATTTACTATCTCGGCATATAGAATCCTGGAGCTCGAATCAATATCCTCATTATCCCTGACATCATGAGATCCTTCTTGAATCCTATCAACGGCCTCGATTTGAGGAGACACAACCTCAATGTCCACTTCCTGATCATTCGGGAGATTTTGGGAAATCCCTTCATGAACTACGTGCTCCGAAGTATTTGATATTTGAATTACTTGCACTTGAGTGGGTGTTTGTTCGAAGCATGGCTGAGGATCATTTGCTACCAGCGTATGAGTGCTATTAATGATGTGAGTGGAAGAATCTCTACTCGAGGTAGAAAATCCAGACACACGCTCCTTTCCTTCTTCAGGGTTTGGATCTTTGGATCTCTCTCCTCGTGACACGTTGCTCGGCGAAGTGGATTTTGGCAACCATTCTTTTCTTGTATGTCGTGTATGATTGGATGGTAACGAAGTTGATCGAGAAGAAACCTTGGTCGAATGGAGGTGTCCTGATATAGGCAATTTTTGTGATTCTGAAACGTGATCCGGAATTGATTGAAATTTGGCAAGCTCCCTATCATACCAAGATATGCTTCTTTCGATAATTGGTTGGTTCTTGCCATCGAGAGAAAATTCATCTCTTTTGGTCCAGTCGATTCGAGGCAACGGTGTGAAGGCAATGGCATCATACGAGGGATCGACGACATCCTCATCATCGGTTATGAATGAATCGGGAGGACTCCGGATGTGGAAGGCCTTGATCTGAGCAAGTGTTAGGCGAGAGTACTCCCGTCTCCTTACCTCATGTTCATCCGAGCAAGCGGCCCAGAAATCCTCCATGGTAGGATTATGTTGATACTTCGCTCCCATAATCGTTTGCATATAACCATTGATATCGAACTGGGCTCTCTTCACATATGGATGGATGGTTATGAGAGCAAACTCCTTTTCCATTAGTTGTGCACTGAATAAGTTTGGGCATTGGTATTCCCCGATTTGGATCGGGAAATGAATTCCTGGACGGTGCTTGTCACTAAGTAAGCAGTGAACTTGGAACAATTGTCGCGCCAGCTCCATTAACGCCCACTTATCACTGACGTACTTGGGAAGTTTCCATGGGGTCCCAGCAAAGCCACTCACGCGAATGTAGGAAAAAGATGAAAATTGTATAAACCAGGTTCCCCATTGGGAAATGACACTCATGGCTTCTTTGGAAAACCTTTCCTCGGTATTTCGATTCAAGTTCCGGATCACGCGGAAGGTGAATGCATCATTGACTCTTCTAAAATGGTGAGAACTATTTTTGAAGCTGAGCTGAGGGTAATAGTGAAAAACGTTGTTTGATGACCCCAGGACTCCTCTCGTTTCAAGTCCCGAAAATAGCTTTCTTCGTGCTACTGCATAGGTCAGATATGAGGTCATGTAGAAGCATCCAGTCATTTTGACTTCTATCAATTGCTTGTGAATGGTGTTGCTGATGATGGTGGCCCAGTCCACAAACTCCTTCTTGGCTAGGATGATACAGATAAACTGGTACATCCATGGGTGGAAGACCCTTGCAGAAGGTAAACCAAAAACTCGACTTAGGAGAGTGATCATGTCTCCAATCTCTTCCACGAACTCAACGCGGTACAGTTCTTTGGGGAGCCTGTCAATCCGAGGTCTCTTGGTTACCAGCCAATTGTTGTTAACCATTTTGCTCCATCTTAGGGGTTCTTCATCCCAGAAATCTTGCGCAGACTGGCGAGTGATATCTGCATTCTCAGGAAAGTCAGGTATCCCGAGCAAATCCTCAATGTGTTCAGGTGTGATTAAGAGGAAAGGTTCGCGGTTGTCTTTATAAATTCCTCGTCTCTCAGGATCGTAATGCTCTGCACAAGCAATCACCAATTCCAGACACTGCACCGAGACAGGGAATGCTGCTGCTTGAGGTAGGCCACTGTGGTAAAGCCTATCAGAGAAAATGGTTTTGCCTTCAGTTTTCACTCGCTCGCAAAACTGTTGCACGTTGATGTGACCCAGATTTGTATCGGTGATGTTGTCATACGCTGACTTAATGGAGCTGGGAGGAATAATTCCTTGGAATTCATATTTCAGGGCAGATTTATTAGATCTTTCCACTGGCTTCCTCGATCTCCCTGCAGATTTGGATCTTTCGGCCATTATGAATTTAATCAAAAGGTGACTCAGGCACGCCAAACAATGCAAACGGGGCTGGGTCTCAGTCTCCAACACCCCGTCGATGTAAGAAAAATATTCCCGTATATATTATTATTATTATTATTATTTTAAAAATGATAATAATAATTGTCTCGAATTACAACCTTTAGTATGTTAATAAAAACAAATCGAGACCAAGCTCGAATTCTAACTCCGACAATAACAATTAAAATCCCCCGATCTTAATATTTACGTGAATGGAGTTTCCTTTCTTCGGCGTTTCTTCTGGCTTTAGGCAAATAAAACAAATTTATTCTCTGGTTGTGCTGTCTTCCTTGGCTGGGCGTCTCCTCCAAAAGAATGCGTGGTTTTCTTGTATTGTGTGGGCTTTGGCTTGATGTATTTTAACTAAAACTTTGGACCAGCGTGGGAATGAATTCTTTCTTTTGTCTTCTTTTGGACTGTATCTTTTTTCCTTCACCCAATACGCAGCTTGCTATGTATCAGAGTTCAGAATAAAGAAGAGCCTACAGCTGCATGACGTTTGCTATTCGTGACCTTCATTTGTTGCAGCCTTTAGCAATTAAGCTGTAAGCTTTATCAGGGCCCCAGATCCATCCATATGCAATATTACACATTCTTTCTGAAGGCCGATGAAAATGCAAAATATAACAAGTCGCAAAAACAATTCATTTTTTCAAACATACTTGCCCACGGTTCGGTCGGGTCGCTTCTTTTTATTTATTTATTTTTTTAAAAGCTACAGGCAATGCAAACAATATTGACAGTATGGGCGCAGGATCAATCGATGATGTTCTCCAGAGTATGGGTCGCGCAGTGTTCCGTATGCTTCCTAAACTGTCGCCGTCGCGCACTGTTCTGTATGCTTCCTAAACTTCACCGCGCACTGTTCCGTATGCTTCCTAAACTTCACCCAAAATCACGAATGCTTGTCTGCGCTCCATCAAATGTTGCAACAGATGTATGGCAAGCGTAGGTTTTTGTTTGCTGGTTGGAACATGGGTTAAAACAAATGTGTGGGTTTCTCCAATGTTGGGTGGTTGAAAACAAAGCTTCTTTTTATTAAAAATTGTCCACATATATCAGGCGCCCCCTCAAAAACGTTTGGACTGTATTTATTTCCTGTGTTTTTAAAAACTGTTCCTTTCTCATTGCCAGGCGTGGCCTTTTAAAACTGTTCTTTATCTCCTTCCTGTCTTTTCCTTCAACCAATGCACATGTATTTGCCTTTAGTCTTTTTGTCTGTGATTAATTTCTTTTGCTCACAATGGCGTGGGTTTCTCTTGCATAATGTCAACAAAATATTATGTCTTTCTGAAGAAAAAGAAGCTTCTGACTTTTTCCACTGGGTTTGATGGAGGAAGGTACAAGGATTAATTCAACTTCCTCTCATCCTGGGTAGTGGCTTAAGTGCCAGGGGGAAATGGGAAAAGTAACGGGCAATTGCCAACAGGAATGGCAAAATGGGTTGGCAATCCCCGTCCAATTTCCCCATGTGGGAAATTGGGGAATTTTATGCCCGTTTGCCAATCCATGATTTGGAAATTGGCAGAGGAAAACCCATGTGCGGGAAATTTGAAGGAAATTGCCAGGAAAGTGGAAATTCGGGTTCAGGAAGCCAACCCGGCAGTTGGAAACAAAAGCTTACTTCCCCGGCACTAAAACTTGTCGGATGAACTTTAATTTATATTTATTTAATTAAATACTCCTTAAGTGATTTTTTAAAAATTAATTTAATCAAACAAGGAGCAATTAATTAATTAAATATTAATTAATTATTTTAATGTATTTTAATGCGTTTTATAGCCTGGCGGGAAGAGTTCTTGCCCGAAAATCACGAAACGAAGACCGAAACGATCACAAAAATAAGACGATCGCAAGGAGTCTAATGAACCATGCAAAGTAATACTTTTCAAAATTTTCTAATTTTTAATTATTTAATTGTTTTTTTTGACAATTTTACGCAGTCAAAATTGGCTGATCCAATTGATATTGATCTTTTGTCTTCTATCAATAGTTGTGGGTGTCTTCTATCAATAGTTGTGGGTAACAAAGTGAAAATTTCTGAGGTAGAGAAAAGGACAACAATAAATTTCAATTGTTATATTGTAGTAATGTTTTATAGTAATAATTTAAGAGTTTTCTAGGAACGGTCTCAACTTTTAATAAGTTGGCTTTAGGAAGACGTCTTACACAAAGTGATTTTAATAAAAGCACGCAAAACCAATCAAATCTAAGCCCAAGGAAATAGCATCTAAAGATCGGTTATGCTTAATTCAAGATACATTTCCATGTTGAGAGTTAGGTATGCATCAGATTCTAAATTTATTAAGATGCCCATGCAAGTAATCATGATCCGTTCAACCAGTTACTTTGGTACTCTATTATGCCAATTATTTGCCTCAAGTTAGTCTGGTGTTTATAAATAAAAGTTATTCTAAAGACCATTTCAATTATCAACTTTGTGACCATTCGCAAGGCTCAATAATCAGCCTTCCAATCTTTATTTATTTGCAATCCTTGTAATAAAACTACTTCCATGTTTTTATTATTAACCTAGTCCCAGTTTAAGAAACTCGTGATTATTGAATATTAACGTGCATTAAGATGATAATCATTCAAATATATTTCACAATTAGAAACTTTCAAAGTTTCAAGCCACATTTGAAATTAGTGCTAGACAATTGTTATGCTTTTCATGCTTTTCAGTATTAAATTTGACATATATGTCTTATAAATATTGCATACAATATATGCTTTAGAAATATTTATGACTACAGGTACCTATAGAAGTGATGTAAATATTACTTTTTACCATCTTCATTTAAATTATAATGACATTCCTAAATGGTCATGACCAGGCCAATATTACCAAAAGGACACTTCAATAGTGGTTCAACATCTCAAAAGAAATTTGAAAGCCCTAACTTTTATTAGAAATACTAAGTAGTCATTTTTGAATAATGTAAGAGAAAGAAGTAAACTAGCATGCATTGAAAAAACATATTCATTCTAAGGCTCGCACCTTGCCCTGTAAAGAATCATATAGATTATGCTCCTCGATAAATTCAAATATGTCAGGCTTCCTCAGCTGTGATGCATGTTTAAGATAGTGTTAGATCAAGCATTACACTACTTGGAGTAATTAAAAAAAGCTCCAAATAAACTGATACATAAAATTGAATTCCCGTGCAACATTTCCAGATACTCTATAAGTTACTTGTGCAAAATTGATTCTTAAAGAACAATTACAGGTTGAATAAAATTCAAGTTATACTAGCACATACATCTGCATATATCGCAAAAGCCTTCTCATACTGTTTATCAATGACGTACAAATCAGCTAGGGCCTGCATCCATGAATTTAATATGTATAAAAGCATTAAATCTAAGATTTGACAAGGAATAGAAAATTCAAATAGTGATGGGAAGAAGCCAATGCCCAAGCATTGATGTTAATTACTTTAAAAATGCTACCTCTCGCAAAGTCGGAGTTGTGGAACTCATATTTAGCTGTGGCTCAATAGCATCAATGACAGTGGATGGACTGTATATAGATGGTGGCCAAGTGCGAATTGTTGACAACAGTTGCTTGTGAAAAGCTGGATTTGTGGCAAGAGCTATGAGAGCTGCCTGAAAGAAGAGATATCAAGAGCTACTACCATTTGAAAGGGTGCAGTCTAAATAGAGAGAAATTTAAAAGATGTTTTGGGAAAAAAGGAACTTTAGATCAACATCATTTTTTGCCATACCTCATACACAGTATCTCGTAGTTGAGGATTAGCGGTGGGAATGTAAGGTACCAAAAGAGGTAGCTGCCGATCACGTGCAAACTCAAACACCCATCTGTGACAAATGAATTTGCATCATTTTCAAAAGCAATAGCACAAGGAAAAAAACCGCCTAAATAGCAGGAATAAAAATACCTCTCCCATGCAGCAGCTGATCCACGCAACAATTTTGGGCACAGCGCAGCTGCTTTAGCATATTGCCTTTCTGAAAACACCAAGTAATGAAGATATTTTGAACCTACCTGCAAGAATGATGAAGTGTATAGTAATTACTAATGTTAAAGGCATAACAAACTAAATCAAACAACAATAAGTCAAAAAGTATTAAAAAGTAAATGAGCCAGCAGATCCAGTATTTGTACATTGTTGGTAGCCCCATACAATTGAGCTTAGGAGAGAGGTCCCAGTTGTCTAGTCGAGATTTAAGTCATCTACCTAAAATCATCGAGAAGGGAACATTGAGGTAGCAATATATTTATCCCCTCGATTGAAAAATTCTCTTCTGACATGGTCATTTAATCCCCTCCCCAACCCACCCCGCCTAAAAACAATAGTTGGGGTGCTAACAAATGTATACGAGAAATTGTTGTGTATAAGGGGTTTGAAAATATGCATTGCTTTGAAAGAGTTTGTTCCTGCTCCAGGTGAATTTTATGAAAGGTAGTTTTTCTTCCTAAAGTGTTTGTCTACTCTGCTGGTATAGAATCTAAAACTTTCTTTCTTATACATTGTAAATGATTTGTTGGTTAGGTTGTATTTAATACATAAATACAATGTTGAAAGATGTGCACTTTGCCATAGGGAAGATAGTTAATATCGGGGATAAAGTGGCTTGACAAGGTACTGGATTTCCTTTAAGCACAAGGTCTGTTTCCAAGTGGTAAAAAGACAAAGGAGAAATTTAGGCCAAGCCTATCAAACAGACCTGCTCATAGGGTGGTACTCCCCTTGCGTAAACAAGGAACTCCATCAATTTATCCATATTTTTTTTAATATCATATCCCCTCAGATCTAAACTCATGAAAAAACTCTGGAGCAAACAGTGACTTATGAATCCACCTACACCTTCAGACATGGATTGGCAAAGATGTTTATGCTATTATAAAAAAGCTAATACATTACACTAATGATTACTGTTAAGAACCTCCTGTCATCTGCACTAGATGTCAGTTGAATACTAAAGACCTGAAACCATTTTTCCACATACATCTCAAAGTAGAAGTAACTTATCATCACCAATAATAAAGTAAGAACACTTCTCACCTCATCAAGAAGTTCAATCCGGGCTTTTCCTGCTTCAATTGCAGCTAGTGCTTTGTCATGCTGTTGATGTTGAAGCAGCCAAGCTATATGGTCATCGGCATCCCTATAATGAGATAAAACACGCTATTTATTTACAATCGTGAACGGCATATGCTGCATCAAAATATGCAGGACCAGTGCACCTTGGTAAATTACTACAGATGCCAGATTTCCAGCTACTCATTACATAATAGTCTGACTAACAAAACATAGAGTTATATAAGTATTAATAATTAGATATAGACTCAACTTCATGTCTTAGATTTAGTAAAGGATGCAGTCATTTTAAAACCATTAGTGAAACCACATATTGCTTATTAAGGTTGATTATACAAACTAAAACGTTCTAAAGAAGAGTCCAATAACTAACCATTCTTTCAAGCATATGGAGATATTATGTAAATAACTGCACTCTACAGAAAGGATTTTTTTAAATGGAAAGACATGACTCTGAGCAAAAAAGGAAAAAATAGTGCAGGGTTCATACACCTCCTTTCCTCGGAAAGAGTGGAATAAAGAATAAAACAGTGTGAATTAACTGAGAAAATAAATGAAGCACATAGTAAATTTCCCTCAAGTGTAAGATTCCAAAAACAGATAACCTAACATAGGACGATTAAAGAGTCTGAAGCTTGTCAATGACATTTCTTTATGAGCTTGAGAATACCAAACACTTGGAATTTCCAAACATATAAGAAACCACGGACCCATGACCTGTAATTTAAATAAAATAAGATAATAAAATTTAAAGCGAATAATCACCGTTTCAAGACCTAGCTCATACTGACCTAGGCCTGGAAATGATTACACCTTTAGGAAAAACTATGAAGTATAGTGGTTCTTCTCCAGCATTCCAATGCCCTCCCACACTACTGCTCCCTGAAAGCAAGGAAAAAATTTACAAGTCATGCAGTTATAAAACTAAGGCAGGGAAAAGTAACCTGAAACTTACACATGCTATCAATATAATATCTGACTGCTGACCAATTACCCAAGAAAGAAGCATGTGCAAGTAAATAATCTTTGGCCTTGAAATGCTCAAATCCATTTATTGGAAGTTCGTCTGTTGCAAGGTCTTCATTTTTCCAAGTCACCACATGTACCTCTGGTCTTTGGGCGCATCCCTGTCTTGGCAAATTTTGCAAGTTTTTATTCACCATTTACCTTCTTGTAATTTCAATGAAAGTTTTATATATAGCACCATCTATGCATGGACTTCAAAATGGTTATCTATAATAAGCGCCGCCAAATAAATACATGAATTACTTAAAACATCAATCATCGGAATGCTACAGTATAATCAAACAGTATAAAATAGTATCACCAAACAATATAGAATCGCACAACCATTGAAAAGATAGTCAACTTAGATCATAGGCAATAAAACTTTAGATCCGGAATAAGAATAGGCAATAAACCACTGCATTTTGTGCATCAATACTCTCTCTCAAACTAGTGGCATTCAGAAGATTAACTTAAGTTCCAAAAACAATAGGAGATAGAAGTCCAGCTGATCAAGCAATCAAAATTTAAACCTCGAAAGCACCAATAAACTCTCCAAAAATTTCAGCCCCCATCAAGGTGGTTGTCATACTCTATATTCTTAATATGCATACACACCACACTTGATCCCGCACCCCAGATATGTCAACTTTATACACCTTGAAAACAAATTATTAACATGATTCCATTGCTCATTATTCACTGCTTTATAGTTGTGTTTGGTTTATTATTGAAGACTAAATGAACAAGTTTGTAATTATTGACTTCATGTTACAATCTCTGTGATACAAACAAATCAAAAGTTACGAATTTACAACATTTTACGCTTTATCCAATGTGTGGTATATTGGAATATAAGGTTTAATGTAAGGCTTATAAATTAGTGTCATAATAAAAGGACGGACACACAATGAATAATGTGTGCATTCCAGTTTCTCTTCATCCTGTTTTTTTTTTTTTTCTGTTAACATCTTCTAGTAGGGACAAGTGTGAGGTATGGTCCAACTGCTAATTGCATGTGGAATCAGTTTTGACAAGCCTATCACTTGCAATCTTACCACACAAGTTTTCCTTATTTCGAAGGAAATATTCCTTGAGATCGATGAGGTTGTTATAACATTACAAGAAGAGCTCATATGAAGAAGACACAAAAGTTTTGAGAAGACTAAGCACCTAACATTTGAAACGAGCACCCTTCATCTATATGTACTTGCAAATTTACCTGTAAGGGACTCTTTTCAATATTACGCGGGGACGTGTCCCCTAGACTATGGTGACGTCCCAAACGTTTCAAGGACCTGGGGGTTTTAGAGAGTATATCCCCTATTTTTAAAAAATCTTTCAAATATTTTATGATGTTTTTTACTTTTTAAATGCTGTTATTTTTACCAAGAACATTAAATTATGATCTTGAAAGTACCTGAAATACATTAAACCCAATTTAAATCCCTAAATTTCATTGATACAATTAAAATAATAAGATATTAATTTTTATATATTATTTTAGAAGGCATCCCCTTGTTGTCTCCAAGGTTTGGGAAATTTTTTTGCCGTCTCGAAAACTCCCTCTTCGTCCCCCTGTCCCCTATCCTTGAGACTTTGGTAACAACGACTCTTTTATCAACTTTCGAGGAACATTTGGGAGAAGTTGAGGTCATAGGGAAAAGCAAAATCGAACAAAGTTTCAAGTTTCAAGAGAGTCACATCATTGTGTAAATGCATTTTTGGAGCAAAAATAAAGCATTACCTCTTCTGGCAGTGGAGTTATTATACTTTAAATTGGTTTTCTATCACTTTTTTGGTTGTTTTGTTTATGTTTTTTGCACTCTCTTCCATTCATATTGCTAAAATGAGAGTATTGTTTAATTGAGCACTTGTACATACATTATTGGTTAGTTTGAGTTGATATTGGTAGCATACATTAAAATCAACATTAAAGGTGTTAAGAGGTTTTGGTATTTCTCAATAATCATAGATTGTGCAAATTATAAATCATTTTGGTATAAGGGTAGGTTTCCTTTACCTTGGTTGATATATTCTAGGTTGTATGTCCTTATCCACCAAAGAAAATTTAGAGATGAAGGTCGATTAGAGCCATATGAGCTTGAGATAGACTTCAATGAGGTTAAAAGCATAACTTAAATCCCAAAGTTCCGTCCGCGAAGCATGGGAATGCACAAGAGACAAGGTTTGCACAATCTGAAGCAACCATGGGCAATGTTGACATGAATTTCATCCTTGGCAACAATAGGGTTTGTATACACCTCATTTTTGACGCTTGTTAACCATTCCTCTTGTGCAGGGGCTGTTGATGCATTTTTCTCCTGAGTGGGTGCCTCAAGGGGCTTGTTGGGATTGGGGTGTGATCAAACTTTTTCACGTGGGATAGACCACATTATGACATGGTTCCCCTAACCTTGCCTCATTTCTTCACTTTGTTCACACATTACATCTGTCATGCCTATTTGTCTCATTATGTCTACTTGTTCATGCTATTATCCACTCTTTAGATCACCTCAGACCTTCGTCATTTCGTCCATTTATCTTCTGGCTTCCACCTCACATGTTTTTCACCCCTTTGTCCTTAGGATTACCCCCAAGGCTGATGCCATCACCAATGGGTGATGGTGTTGGGTTTGGTTTTTCCAAAGCCGATAGGCGATGGCATTGGGCATATATACCCCTCACTTTCTCATTTAAATTTCCAATGAACAATCAATTGAACATTTATGAAGGCACTATTGCTTGCACATTTTCGCATTATTTCGCACCTACTCGTTACACTTAAGGATTTGGAGCTTATTTTTTTGTATGTGGGTCACCATAGTGAGTTAGGACTGGAGGTCTTCTTGTCGAGCTTTCTCCATCTCCACCCGTAGTGATTCTCTCTTGGTGTTGTTGTCTCAACGGTCACACACACACGCTACAATTAAGTATTTCTAACCCTTCTTAGTCTTGTGTTTTGCACATGTGTGTTGTTGATTGGTCATTCATTGCTATAGAATATAGTAGATGTATATTTGCTTAGATCTATTGCATTGACTTATTATATTGTGCCCCTTGGCTTTATCCATCCCTTGATCTATCTTTATTTTGAAACCTACTAGGATACCTATTTTTATCGTAGGTGTAGGCCTTGGAAACCTATAGCTATCCTATCTTAGAATTAGGGTCACTATCCTCTAGAATTATGACATGTGCTCCTTGAGCACCTTTGGTATCTACATTGTGTGTCCAGACATAGATTTGATCCCTACATTTGAGAACCCATCTCAGGAACCTACTTTGCCCGTTATACACTCTGATGAACTCAATGTGAATCTTACTTTGTCCTAAATTACGTAAGATTCATTTTGTTTGTTATTTTTTCTTGCCTTTCCTATGCCATTAGCCCTTGTGTAGAACCTTATTGCGTGACTAATCTTGTCTGTGCATCATTCTTCCTCCCTCGATGCCATCGGCCCCTGTACAAGTGTCTCGTGCGGTCGTTCCTGTTCTAATCATTGCTAATTTTACTAGTCCTCGATGCCATTGGCCCTTGTGCAAGCTTTCTACATTTCCGATCGCGTTTTGAAATTGTACTAGAAACTCCTTTCCAAGCATCCTTGTTGCACAATAGAATACTTGGTGATTCTACTACATCTCTTACCAATCCACCTCTGTATGGCAACATTAACGTGTCTGATGATTTTCCTAAGCTTGTTCCTTGCACACGAATTATTTTTCCATAAGAGTTGCTAATGCTAAGAAGCCAAAACCAACACCTCGTAATATAAAAACTCGATCTAGTATCCGAAACCCTATCTTTGAAACCTATGTTGTCAGGATACGGATACGGATATGATACACGGATACGTCAATTTTAAAAAACCCTTGGATACGATATGTCTTGGATATGTTCGTATATATATATATATATATATATATATATCTACTCATTTTACTCATTTTTTAGTCCATAAAAAACTGAAATAGTAATACAAAACTTGAATCAATGTTCAAAACATTCAATATACTTAAGACTTTGCATTTTTATTGATCATGTGGCTGCCATACATATGATATACGAGTATCATGTTAACATGAATACGAACAAAACTTGAAATTTGAAAAATATACTAGTAACTAGATCCATGTTCAAATTTTCAAAACAAACAATATACTTAAGATTTTACATTTCATTGTTCATGTGGCTGCCATACATATGATATAGGAATACAAACAAATCTAGAATATATCATCTAGATTTTCCTCAAAATCAAGTTCATGTGTGCCACTTGCGCTAGCTCCACTCTCATTAACTCCACTCTCCGCTCCTTGCGAACTCCCTTGAGCGTCATCTTCACCATCAAATAATGAAAGTTGGGCAAGCGTGGCTACGGAGGCATCCAAGTCTGTGGTCTCTGGAATAAGATCCCAAAGTTTGTGAGGCCCTTTAGCATACTCATCAGACTTGTGTGACAAGAGGCGCAAATTGGAGTGCACATATACCAAATCCTCAGCTTTTTTAGATGCCAACTTGTTTCTTTTAGCTAAGTAGATAAAGCTATAAGTACTTCCAATTCCGCTCTTTGGAAGAATTACTAGCCACCTATTACAACAAAGTTAGAAAATTGAAATTCAACGACAAGTTAGTATCCTAAGTTCTAACTTAATAAAATTTAAAATATTCGAAATGATTCTAAGTTTTAAAATTTATAAATGTTATACCTGTGAAAGAACTTTTATATTAATAGGACATAAGTACTTGGCATCATGGCCATGTACACGCCACCATGTGGTTGGAGTCGAGCTACTCTTGTCGAAAAAGAGCCTCAATCAATCCCATGTTGCCTTCTGAACCAGTAAACATGCCCATTTCATTTCTAACCACACTGGCTATAGATGGATTAGGAAAAATTCTTCTGAATGCTTCCCTGGTTCCATTTCCAACTTCGGAGTCAGAAAATGTTGGTTGTCAAATAGGTAGCTTCACGTACATCAGAGCAATAGTACTTTGGGGACAGTGCATAAGTCCCTCCTCTTTAATGGGAGAGGTTCCCTTATTCAGAAACAAAGTTAGAAAATTGAAACCTATTTACACATATACAAAACATGATACCTTTAGGACGTGAGTACTTGTGGAACTTGGCTACTATTTACGAAAGTGCCCATTTCACTTTTTCTATAAGGATCATCAATGCTACAAAAGGACTAGCCCAGGTACATGAGAAACTTTGGGGTCGAGAACGAGGTGGTCATTTTAAAGACACCATTTAGAATTATAGATGACAGAGTAATTCTTTATGCATGCGAAGGTACAGTGAATTGAGAACAAGATCAATCTGTATCATACTCAATAAGTACTGAAATTTGAAAGCCCACAAAGTTATCATCAATAACATCATGCAAGAATACCCTTGTAGCTTTCTTAATATAATGACTAGACTCCATGATCTTAACAAACACTTAAATGAAAAGCTTAGGGATAAAAGCCTCTCTCAGATAGACAAGCCGAATGAAAAGCCCTTCTGTATTGATTTCTTTATGATTTATTCTACAACTTTCAGCAACTCTAAGCCTTGAGTTCTTCCTCCTTCAAAATGGCGAGGAGAGGCGATTATGATAGTTTACAATTCAGTTACTCTCGGTAACTGTCATTTAACTAAAGATTAGTTAAGGATTTGCTCAATCGCATGGGATTTACCTCAATCTTATTGGAGCAATAAATACGAGAAAAAGAATTGGACAGCAGAAGAGAGGAATAAGGAGAAGAAGACAGGTGCTTATGATCTGGGAGGGACCCACTGACTTCAATCAATCCTGCTGCTTTACAATCTCTTAGCAACGTCTCGGCTGATGACTTCTGACCACGTGTATATTGGTCAATTCGACTCGATTGCCTCTAGGGTTGAAATGAGCTCCGCATAAATTGTGCATCCTTGTATCCCTGCACATGTCACATGAGCTTTAAGGAACATTGCCACCAGCAAAAGCCAAACCGCTGTCATACAATCATCTGTGTCATTGGCGTAGGGTTCTACGTCTAGTCATCCTTGACCAAAAATCCATCTGAAAGTGAAGATGGCGAACTTCACTGTTTCCTTCCGATGAGTCGGGAACGACAGACTCTAGTGGTGAGATTTGTTCCACTTGCCTTTCCTGAAGAGTGTGGTTCGATCTTCATGTTGGTAAGTAGGGATTCGGACCCTTGGGCGAAGCTGCATTGCTAGACTTGGGAAGGAATTGCATGAGGAAAATGGATACGTGCGCAGGAATTTAGATTGCAAAGGTTTGCAGCAAAAGATAGCAGGAAATGCAATCGTGCAACAACCGCATCAGGGGGTTCGCTCGTTATATAGCCGTCTTTAGGAGAGAGAAAGGCAATGAATGCGTATTTAATACATACCTACCAAATTGAATAAGCAAGATATTCGGGTAGAGCGGGAAAAATTAGCACGAATGGCACTTAGTTCATTTGGGACATGTGGGACGCGAAAGCATGAAGTACGCGGCTCAGCCGATTCGGGTGAAGCGGGGAAAAGACGCACAAATGCTCTTGGAACACGCGGGACAAAAGTACGTGAAGTACGCGGCTCGGCCGATTCGGGCGAAGCGGGGAAAAGACGCACAAATTCTCTTAACACGTGGGACAAAAGTACACGAAGTACGCGGCTCGGCCGAATCGGACGAAAATGAAACAATTGGTCCGGGTGAACTTGGGACATTTGGGACAAAAAAGTTCCGACGGGCCAGAAAAGAACAGACTTCAGGTGAACCAGCCGATCGGCGGAACAGAGGGCCCAATTGAACTTGGGACATGCGGGACAAAAATGTCCGACAGGCCCGAAAAACACACAAAATGACCCAAAAACGTAGATTTCTCAATTTCTTTGGCATTTCACATTATCAGTACAACAGAGAAAACACTTAAACTCAAAATTTTAAATTTTCACTTTCTTAAGAGCAGGGGAATTTTGAGTGGAGAACAGAGTCAGAAAATGGTGTTTGCCTGTTTGGTAGCCCAAGTACATAAGAGCTATAGTACTTTGGGGTCAGTGCAAAAGCAAGGAGATGTAATGGGGTGGTCATTTTATTCCACCTCTTCATGACCACAGTCTTGACCTCACCGTAGAAGGTCTCTTTTGGATCTAGACCTTTTTTTTCGTATTATATCTCTGATACGCTCAAGCATGGAATCTATGCCATCATATATCTCTCCCAAGCCATGCTTCATTAGTATTTACATATTGGATCATGGCAAGAATGGGTTCTGTAAAACTCAACAAGTACCCTCAACCTTGGCCCACCAATCCTCACCAAGGACCCATGATTTTACCCCTGTAGCTTTCTCTGTATTTGACTGCCTCCACATTGACCAAACACTGTTGATCACCATACTGCTTAAAGCCTCTCTCACCTTCAAAAGCCGTCTCAAAACAAGCGTGTGAGAGGAAAATCTAGATTCTGCAACCTTCAACAACTCTAACCTTGAGAATTTCCTAAAAATGGCTTGTGACATATGATGGTTTGTGATAAACATTTGAATGTCATTTGCCTCAGAATAAATTGCTCAATCCATGGGATTTTCCCCAATTTTTTGGAGGATCAAGTTAAGGGAGTGGACAACACAAGGGGTCCAAAAAATGTGCTCATATCTACCCTCTATGATCATTCTTGCTGCTTTACAATTTTTAGCGTTGTCCGTGATGACTTGGACAACATTATGGGGGCCCTACCGACTCAATTGCCTCTAGTAAAATATTAGCAATAAATTGTGCATCCTTGACTTGCCATTCACAGTCAATGGCTTTAAGGACACATTGCCCCCTTTAGGGCATACTACAACAAACATTTATGAGGGGTGTATTTCTAGCATCTTTCCATCCATCTGAAATGATGGAAACGCCTGTTTCCTTCCATGAGTGTTTGATTAGCTGCAAAGTCTTGTGAATTTGTTCCACTTCCTTTCCCAAGAGTGTGGTTCAAACTTTTTCGTAACTTGGGGATTTGTACCCTTGTGGAGCTTCATTGATACCCTTCACCATTTGATGCCAATATGGAGATATCAATACATTAAAGGGCAGCCGACATGTATAAATGCATCGAGCAACAACCTCATCAGCAATCTCCCTCTTTTTAATAATAAATGCTTTCTCCAATGCTCTTGGCCTTTTCCGTGAGCTCTTTGGACTCTCTTCATCAAATGGTTGACTTTGAGTTTGAATGAAAGGATGAGAAGTAGGTCTAGGTGTGGGTGGTAGTGATGAAGGCCTTCTTTGCGAAGGAATTGTTCTAGTTCTATTTCTTTCAGCTTGTTTATCAGCCTCTTCTTGCTCTCTTAGGTACTCTGCCATTTTTTCATTTGATATTTTTTGGGCAACTCTTTATCCCCACACCTCCAACACCCAGTCAAATGGATTTTCCCTCCACTATATGAGGATTTGGACTGAGCTTGGCAACCATGACATATCCATTACTCGACAGCCACCACCAGCAATGTTGTCTACCACTGTCACATGTTTCCAAAGAGGGGAATTAGGATCATGTCTCACAGGAACTGATGTGTTTTCAGCTTGGCCTTGCACTCCACCCGAAGCAGAACTTGATGCCATCCTAATTTGTTTTTGATCACCAAGATCACCATAACGGTGCGAGGTGAGAGTATACATAGAGTTAGGATGTTTAAAAAATTAAAAACATTTTGCCTTAACATAAATAAATTAGTTATGTCATCCTAATCTAATTTTGATCACCAAGATCGCCATAAAGGCGCGAGGTGAGAGCATACATAGGTTTAGAATGTTTAAAAAATTAAAACACAATTTGCCCTAACATAAATAAATTACTAATTAGTTATGTCATCCTAATCTGTTTTTGATCACCAAGATCGCCATAAAGGTGCGAGGTGAGAGCATACACAGGTTTAGGATGTTTAAAAAAATTAAAACACAATTTGCCTTAACATAAATAAATTACTAATTAGTTATGTCATCCTAATCTGTTTTTGATCACCAAGATCGCCATAAAAGGCGCGAGGTGAGAGCATACACAGATTTAGGAAGCTAAAAAAAAAAAATACATTAACATTGAACAATGAATTTAAGATAAAAAAATGATTTTTTTACCAATTAATAAATTAAATAACCCTAAACTATGCCATCCTAATCTGTTTTTGATCACCAAGATCGCCATAAAGGCGCGAGGTGAGAGCATACACAGATTTAGGATGTGTTTAAATTATAAATTTTTTAAAAAATGTAACATAATAAATAAATAAATAACCGTAAAAAAAAAACGAAAAGATGAAGTAAAAATAAAAATAAAATTAAAATACGGTATACCTGTAGAGTGTATAGATCCTGTAGAATCGTAGATCTTGGATGCCTCTAAAATTTTAAAACAATCTCTTCCTCTGAAGTCTCAACAATGGCTTCTTCTCCTTCTAAGTTCTCCTCCTTGCAATGATGGACTCCAAACAATAGAAGCAATCGCTGCCCCCTCCTTCAAATCTTTGCCTCCTCTAAGCTCTTTGCAAAACCTCCTTCCAATCTTTACCTCCACTAAGCTCTTCACAACTCTTCTTTGGCTCTTTGCTCATTCACTTGCAAAAAAGCAATGAAATTGTTTGTGTGATTTCAAATGAAAGGGGTGGATGCTTTTTATAACTTCTTGTGGGGAAGAGGGTGTATTATTTTATTCATTTAGTGTTTAGGGTTCGGTTTTAGGGAGTAGAAAAGTCGAACATAAAAAAAAATGAAATAGAACTTTAAAAAAACGCATTTACTATTGGATACGTTCCTGATACATACAGGGTACGTCAGGATACGTCACGAATACATCTATACGTATCCATGACGTATCCTGACGTACCCCGTACGTATCAGGAACGTTTCCGTATCGTATCCATAATGTATCCGTATCAAATATGTTTCCAAGGGGATTCGAGGGGGGTTTTGGCGTATCCATGCAACGTAGGTGCTTGTAGACCCCATAAGAATATGGGGCTGCGAGTATTTAGCTTTTGTTTAGTATTTCCTTCGTCAGAGCTGAGATCAAAAAACTATTCCACCTTGTGTTCTTCGATTTAAACTTCTATATAAAATGTGGGAGCAAAGATGGGGCATGTGAACCGTTGATAGCATGTTCACATGCCTCAAAGAAATGGGTTCTCATGGAATGAAATGATTTCAGAATATGCATGCAATGGGCTTATTGAGAAGGCCTTGGAAACGTTAAAAAAAATAGTGGCAGATGTTAAACCAAATTTCACAAAATGCCTCAAAAAAACATGGTCTCATTGAATGCAATGATTACGCAAGATGCCTAAATGGGAGCTTTGGAGAGGCGGAATTTGGTCTCTCGGAATGTGTGCGGAGTTGCCTAGAGCAACTCTCATACACCCGTTTTGTCAACTTACAGGCATGAATTCACTTTTCCCTTTTTATTCGCCTTTGTTTTCTCTTCGTTTACAAAAGTTTAAACGTAAATATGGTTTCAAGATCATATTATTTGGATGTTATGTTGCGATATATATTTACACCACATTAGTGTATCATGTAAAACTCATGTTGAGGACAGTAGCCTTGGATGGCGTGCCAAAACACCATACCCTAAACTAAACCAATATGAACTTCTATTGTATGCTTCATTGGCAAACACCATGTAATAGTCGAACCGGTTTGACAAACATGCTCTACAACACAAACTGGTAATTTTAAACCAAGCTCGATTCGTGTCAAATGTCTCCCAAAACTGATGTGCAAGAAGCGCCTTTGTACCTCTCTTTTGTTGGTGAACTATCATAATTTCTTATTTTCTTTATGGTGACCCAATCCAGCCTATAAACATTGCCCAAACACTTGATGATCGTATTTGGGAAGTGGTTTTCCGGCCACTTTGAAAAACGGTTTGCTGAGAGCAATCGTTCGCCTACGATCGAACCCTCCAAAAACCATCTCGTATTTTGTGTCATGGATCTTGAAAGGAAATTTTGACCCTGCAGACCTCTTCGTTGTTATATAGAGAATAGCCTAGTGTAATTCATTTTACTTGTTACCTTTGAAAACACTTTTTGCGCACTCATCTCAGAGGCCTTTGGGCATAGTTTGTTGGTGAGCAAACTGTCGATTTCAGCCAGCTGGCTCCCAAAGGTCAATGCAGTTTGAGCCTTGGTGCTCGGTTTTTGATTCCGTAAGATTCTAGTGATTCTCTGTATACCAAAGAATAGGGTAAAGCTTTTAGACATTCTATTTGGGGGTCCCAAGCCATTTTTGCATGCCCATTTCGTGGCCACTTGGGCTAGTTTGCACATCAGTGCAATAAGGGCATGCAGACTCGCATTTACTCTCTGAGGTTCGTACTATGCATAAAACTATTGTTATGGTTGGAATTATGTATGTTGAGTAGAAATACGAGATTGCGTTCGCCTAAAACAACAATATAGAAAGTTGAAAACACATAATCTGGCACATTTATCTAGGTCCCTATATTGACAACAATAAAACAAGACCTGCTACAAGTCGTAGAACTTGGTGTTACCATGAAAATAATATGAAACTTGAATGTAATGAATCAAATATTGTTTGTGTTGTATCTCACCTGCTTTGGTTATGAAAATGGTTGGTTTATTTGCCTAAAAAGGAATTAGTGTATTTCTCTCTCTAACCTCTCTCTCTAAAACTTGAAAAGGTTTCTTTGATGTAAATAAGTATGAGAAATGTATATTTCGCTCTCTCTCTAACTTTGAATTGACTTAGAAGATTATTAGTGAATTAGAGGGAGGACGTGTCCATGCCAGCATGTATCGTTGACCCATGATTTTCAATTTTTACAGGTTGTACGTAGCGTGGTGACATAATATAATTGCAATGTTTGTGTGTTTAAGATGTATATGGTTTCCTCGCATGTTGTTTCCTACTTAAAAAGAAAAGAAAATTGTTTACATCATATTTGGTTGTATTTAGTACTTTGTGAAATTAAAATGTAACTATTTCATGGGATGCCATGTTATTTAAAAGGATTAAGAATTTTACTAGTGTCAGTATGTTGCCTTTGTAGTAAGCATGTACGCCATGAAATGTAAAGTAGTTATGGTAAACTTGGGAACCCATCTAAGAAATAAATAAGAGAAATATCTTTATTACATTAGTTCCAGTGAGACTTGCCCATCCTGTTATGAGTAAATGTAGATAATATGGTATTGGTAAAATAGTTGATTGATATTTTGTATGTCTAAATTATGTCTCCTAATTGAAACATAGATAGCCTTGGAATGGAAAGGAAAGAAAAAAAAGCGCTAGCATGGTCAAGTTAGAGCATCACGATAACACTGAATAATGGGGAAAAGGTCAACATCACTACAAAAGTGATCAATTAATCCGTTTGATTCATTAGTGTGTATGTGTGTGTTAAGTTGAAATGTTACATAGGAAAAAGGAAAAACTTTAAGCTTGAACCTAAACCTTGCTATAACCATTGTTAGTTCGCGGAACAACGTGTAACATTAATAGTGGTATGAATGTATAGTGTGTGGATGAACCTTTGTTCAAATGAAGAAATCAGCCATAGGTATCTTCTACGACTATAGTGACTTACGGCCTTTCGAGACTAAGTTTTGCACTATCATGAGAGGTAGCTCACACTTCACATAGGGGGAAATGTTGTCTTTAAAGATGTGAAAAAGGATCTTTCTTGTGATATAGAAACTAGGAGAAACTCAACTAGTCAAAAGAGACCCAATAAAGTGAGTCACATGATCATTGCACATCTTATTAAAAGTTCTTAATAACTGTTAGATTATTTCTCGAAAACTAAAACTCTCTCCTCACGAGTCTTCATAACTAGAGAGTGAATGTTGAGTACTTAGAGTCAATTTAGTGGGATGACTAGTATGGTCATGCACTTTTAAGGTGAATTACAAGTAATGAACGATGGAAATTTATGTTTGGTATAAGGAAATATATAACAATGTATTATGGTAATACTATTGTTAATGGTTTTGGTAACAATGGAAAAATGAGGAATCTTTCTGTTAGTGTGTAAATGGTCGCTCCTTTTTTATCTAAATATATTCCCGAGGGTATGATGTGGAAGGGATTGTTAAGTTGTACTTATTATCGCATGGAGACTAATGTAATACTCTCGAGTCATTTATATGTCACTCCTTATTGTAAGGAATCAAACATGATATATCTTATAATGTAGCAAGCTTATCATGAATCGATGCTGCTACAAGAAGCAATGATGAGAACTTTTATGACCCTAACCTAAAAGATTAGGCTCTCCTGTTAGTATCTCGTGGTAATAGTTTCCCTGAAATTATCTTAAGAATAATGTTGTCTTATCCACTGATTTAATGAAACTCTATTTCTATGTTAATCTATGAGCATAATTCCCTAGATAAGTCCTTGAACAACTTAGAGAAATGCACGAAGGTAAACATGAGGTAAATTTGGTTTGTACCGCAAAAGGATGTCCTTAGGACTCCTAGTGGTCTCATAAGTAATCTGCTTAACAACTCAGGTATGTATGATAGAATTAAATAAGGGCCTTATACCCTATTTGCATGGGTTCCTTTTTGGGTAATTATAATTTTTGAGGCAACACCTCGGGTCATGTGTGGTTTTAGGTTAACGTAATTTGACAAATGGTGAGTCCTTCTATGGTCACACACTTATACTAACCCGGACATTTTTGTTCTACTAAATTAAGGGAAGGATAAATCTTGTTCGGGCATGCCTAATGTACTTACAAGACACCTTGGTAAGAGATACATGGGTATTCGTGACTTGGTGTCTGAGTTATAGTCTTCCCCTTGTTTTAGTGGGACCACGAGTGTTTTTGAATCCATAGGAAATTGGTGGCCAAGAAAATCTATTGCGGGTTATGCAACTTAGTTGTACACACCCCACGTCTGGATTGGTGGCTAGTGTTTACTTCAGGTCTCACCAAAGATGCACTCTTGGACCCATCCTTTTATGTTAAGAATTGATGTTGAGTTGTATGTTCTGAAAGAGTTAGTGGGATCAAATAGGGAATACGAACACTAGATTGAAACTGTGAATGATGTGGCATACAATTGCTTTGTGGTATTGTGTTCCCGAAAGATATTTTTTGTACTTCCACAAATGTAATACCTCCTTATAACAGATCAATAAGCGTTTAAAAGTAAAACTATAAACCTCGTGTTCATTGGAATGATGCAAAAGTAAGTGGTAGCGATTATGTGGGCCCATTGTTGTGTGACATGTGACAAGTGCAAATGTTTTAAGTGTTGCGTCATATAACAACCATAAAAAAAAATTGCCAATTTTTCTATTACATTTTAGGTGGTAAAAAGATGGGCATTACAAGAGTTGTGATGAGGCGAATAAGAAAACATCTCAATGTATAGAACTGAATGTGTCTAAATTTTATTGATCAGTCATATACATGAAAGAAAGAGAATATTTAGGCAAGTCAATACTTCACATATATCTCCTATTGGTTACATAATCGGCAAGTTGTTAGCCTATGCAACTGTAGCTATTATACGATGGTATTTTTTGCCTCCATTAATTATTCTGTATGCCTAGACAAAATAGGTTAAAGCCAACTAGGATATAGAAATTCTTAAGTTAGCTTGATGTGCAAACAAACATATTGCACCAACACCACCACTTAAAGTGTAACTTAGGGAGGTCTATAGCAAACAGAAATAAAATCCTCTAAAATGGGTTCCGGCAACTATGCTTGATGAGGTACTTATGTACAAATACAAATTACGATATTGAGTGTCATTGTGGACGCCAATCCATCTTACCATAATACAGGGATGTCGAATCACTACAACGACCAAGTCAAACTAGAAATTGGTGCTCTGTACGAGGCTCACTCAGAAAGTAAACATTCATCTCGAAAAAGTGGGTGGAAAGCACCCAAGGAAGCATTGCATCAAACACCCCCCCCCCTCAATGTTGAACTGGGTAAAAGATTGTGTTAACAATGGATGTCTATCATTTGGTGATGGTGAAGAATTGAACCCTGTGACAAGTGACAAAAAGTTGTAAGCAAGGGAAGAGGAGTCAAACAGGTCCAAAGTGACACGCAAATCAGCCAACTTCCTCCAAAGAGCTCCAACAACATTTTGATGGGGATGCCTAGCCAATGTCACTAAAGAAATGTCACCAAGAGTTACAGAAATAGTGGCTCCAAGAAATTACAAGGTCGGGCTAATCCACACTCGGACAATACTATGTAGAATGGGAATGAACACATAGAGAAGAACTTGTGATATCTACACGAGTGGTATGAATCCACTTCTCGAACACCGAAATGGTCACAGACGTTGGGGATGCCAAATGGTTCACACAACATAGAGATTGTAATATTGTCAAAGAAGGTGTCAAAAATACAAAAGAGTACACCAATGAATGCCATCAAAAGATGTGACATACTATAATCCTCGTATGGATTGCAACAAACAATGTGCCTAATAAAATACTCATGTACAAAAGAAAAATGTAACGATTATTGTACTAAGAACATAAAAGCATGCATGCACACCAAAGTGTTTATTTGCAAGAAAATAAAAACTCCCCTAATGAGGCGCATAAAAAGGATCCTCTGATGATGTCTCAAATGAAGATAGTGCAAGCGAAATTCATAAATGAAACTAATCAACATCACAAGCAGGAAAAGAAACTCACTATAAGTGTCTACACGAGTGGGAGGAAAAAATTACTTGAACAGCACAGTCAAAAGTGCAAGAGTTCTACCGTAAAAAAAAAGATGTTCCATGCGAAAAAATGGGAGATAAAATATTCCTCAAGAGGGTCTCGACAACAAGGTCGTGTTAGGTTCCCTATACAAAACAAGGAAGAATAGTGCATTTCAAAGCCAATGGACTACACAGTTGTGTAGACTGTGGACAAATGTGTGGTTTCAAAAAAGGGCTCCAAAAACAAACATAACTCGCAAAAGAATGCAGGGGAGAGTAGAAAACTGAAACAAAAAAGTTTAACGTGAGGGGGAGGAGGCCATTTGACCACCTGGCACACCATTGTTTGTTCTTTGACAACGAGATCGAAGAAGTGAAAGTTAAATGGATTGTTGCTATTGAACTAAAAAAGCGCCCCGAAGGGGAAGTTTGGTGACAATAACCCCCAATGAGGTTAAGGGGAACAATACAGGGTGGAGTCATGGGGCAATGCCCCTAATGCCAAACACAATTTTTAGCTTGCACGGATTTTGAAATTGCCATGGCAAAAGACATTGTGCTTAAAAAAATTCCCCCTTTTTAAAAAAAAATTCCCCCCTTCCAAACCAGATAATATTGTAATCTCGTCTAGCCATGATCACAAATTACCTAAGGCATCACTCATATACAAACATAGGATGGAGAGAGGCGAGAAGACTTCAAAATTAATTTATTGCGGAGGCTTTTGACTGCCTGTCAGACCGGGTCCCACCCTCTGGTCTTCAACAATACAATATCCTAAAAGGAATAAAAATGCTGCAAAAAAATACTGCAAAACAGATCACGGTCCCCCCATGAATTTTTGTTTTTTTATTTACAAAAGCAGGGCTATGAGTGTGGAACCCCCCAGGCACATCGAGGGAAATCTGTTGCTAACACGGCCTTTGTATGGCCGTGTTGCAAGCCATTTTATGAAAATAGCCCCGCTTTGAAAAGAATAATTTTCTCCATAAAAATCCCCTCGGGCAATAATTATTCCTCTTAAAAAATACCCGTTTTTACAATATTGCTGCCCTCAAATAAGAAGCACCCCCTTTACAAATATGAAAATGTTTCCCCATCTTATATTTAAAAAGACACCTCACATTAAAAAAACCCCTCCTAAGTTTTAATTAAAAAATGCTTAGACTGTGGCAATAATGCCACCTTACGACCAAGGCAACGGGACGAGATTGTGTAGTAGCCGAGCAGTAGGCCACAAAGTAGGAGTGGTTGCACAAGAACAGACAGGGGTCGATGGCCAGTGGAGCTCCGGCAGTAGAGGTCAAAGCAGGTGGCTGTCAGAGATCATGAGTATTCCAAGATGGCATAAGGCAAGGCAAAGACTTGAATGGCAGCATAGGTATCTAGGCTCAGGCAGAGTGAGTGGGCAGCAGATTTGCATTTCTAGTAAGTTGGCAGTGGTGATGATTGGGCACGGTGGCAGCAAATAGAGCTGCCAAGTGGAGGGGGAGATTCACAAAGCAGCAGGGATGCGTCCAGCGGGAGTGACAAGTTAAAAGCCTCGCTAGGCAGCAAGGCTGCCTGCAGGAATAGCCACGGAACGGTAGCACAATAGCAAAGCTTGGGCAAGTCAAATTCAAGGTAACAAGGCAGTGGTAAATGCACAGCAGTGTTTGGAGAGATCGGCTGCACTATGGAAGCTAAAGAAACTCCAAGATGGTAGCAAATCATGTTGACTGTTGGTGGCAATCAGTGCCAACTAACAAACGCACCAGTCCACTAAAGGGCAGTCGGCCTTCAGGCAATGGTGCCGGTATTGCAGGTTGAGTCGGCCATATGGTCAGCCCCTGCCAAATAATTTTTTTTGGAATAAAAAACTTCAAAAACAGCAAACAACAGTGCCACGGAGGCCGTACGGTATTTAAAATATTTTGTTTTTAAAAAAAAAAAATCAAAAACCAATCCTATGCTACGAAGCTAACCTTCAATGGCTCTAATACTGTATTGTAATCTAGTCTAGCCAGGATCACAAATGAACCAAGGCATAGCTCACATATAGACACAGTATGGAGAGAGGTAAGAAGAGGAGAATGAGAAAACATCTCAATGTACAAAACTCATTGTGCCTAATGTTCTAATGATCTATCAAATACATGAAAAAAGGAGTAAGACAATACATGAATAATTTCTCCTGTTGACTACATAATTAGGCAAGTTGTTAACCCATACAACTGTAGCTGTTATAAGATGGCATTTGTAGCCAATCCATTAATTATTCTAAGACTAGACAAAATAGGCTAAAGCCAACTAGCATATAGGAATTTCTATGATCACTTAATATGCAATTAGGAATATTGCACCAATGTAACATATCCAACCTATGATGAAGGGAAAGGTCTCTACTCCGCAGATCCCCAGTTTGCTCAGATTGTTGATGCTTTACAGCAACCCACACTGATCAATCACATAACTTTACTTGTCTACAGTTTGAGGGATAAGTTGTTGTACACACTCAACTCTGCATTCTTACAGCCCCCTCTCGCCAGCTTATAATCAAGAAGGCTCTTTATCCACCTATAATCGATACCTTGCCATATAAATGATTTTGTAAAATCTTTAGGGTTACTTTTACTAGCCTTCTATGTGAAGCAAGTTTAGTATTACATCGGTTCTCTTTAACCTTCTATAATGAATACTTTTTCAGTCAAATGACTTTGTAACATCTTCATCACTATTTTTATTGGCCTTCGACGCAAAGCCAGTTTAGTATTATCAGTTGATGCTCTCTTTGCAGACAGTCTGAATTTCCAGTTTAAAGCTTGGATCGTATTAACAATTATTGATACCTTCTTGACAATGAAAATCATTTCTGTGGACTTCATTAATGGTACACCCAACGTAAGCACCAACACGGCTGCATCTTTTTGGTTGTATGTCGATTTCCCAGAATGGTGATCTTCATGTTGTGCATCAGGATAACTGGTGCTGCAGCTCAAAAAATGTTCTTACAAACATGTTTGGAATAATTTTGGGCTGCCCCTTAGAGTTATTTCAAATTGGGCCTCGTGCTTCTTAAATTACTTTTGACTATCAATGTGAACGATTTTTTTGTCAATTGCACTTCTCCCCTTTGTTTCATCCACAAACTCATGGCCAGACTAAGGTTGTAAATCGCATCTATCATTAGCAGAATAGGCAGTTGGAAAATTATTTCCATATCACTGAGAACAACTACAACTGAGATTGCCCTTATCTCAATGTTCCAATCTCCTTTCGAAGCCCATCGTGCTTCCTAACCTTTGGTGCCTCATGAGATATCAGTCGCTCTCCCAACCTTTGGTGCCTTATGTAGATGTTTGAAACTTGAGACTAATACAGCTGCTGGATAATAATGTGTAAGTACTCAAGACCTTTGTTGTGGTATTGAAACCCCTATACAACGGAGATTTGGAGGTATGTATGAGAGATGAACTATTTGATGATCTTAAATGGTGTAGTGTAGCAATTAGGGGTCCTTTTTAGAGTGGTATTGCTGGAGCAGTTTGAAACATGCACATAAATCATTGGCATTGACAAGTAGAATAGGAAACTCGGCTCCTCCATTTTACAGCTATGCCATTGCTTTTGTTTTGCTCAGAAGGATAATGCACATTCGACAAAGGAATCTATTGAGCTTGGTAACAATGAATTTAAATGAGGACACCCGTGATAGTTATTAAACTTACCAGCACATATCCACCTTAATATAGATTTAATATGCGTCAAGATGTTTCCAAAAGACTTGAGTTGCCAATCCCTATGTTCTTACACTTATGTTGCAGATGGGTTGACAACTCCAGTCTTTTGGATTCTTCTTTGTGCATTTCAGATCCATATTAATATAGATCTATGCTAGCTTTTATTACTATTAGGCATAGTCACCAAAAGACTCAGCAGAGGGATGAGAACCCCATCCCTGTACCCACATCTTCTAGTGAATGAATTATATATAATATAGCCATACACTTATTCATATGTTATTAAGAATTATATTTCTATTAAAAACATCATACGTTAATGTGCCCCGCGCATCCATCAACCACACCAAAAAGTGAGGACAGCTGGAAGTTGGTAGGTGGGAATTGGAAACATTAAATGTTTTTGTAATATTTTAGACTCCTCTTATGTAAATAAATATAGGCTTCTCTTACGTAAATAAACACTTAAAAATGGAATTCATAAAAGTTGGTATCAAAGCCCAACAATCAAGCCTCTTCTGCAGTTTGGGGTTTTCTCATGGAGCACCTGAACATTGTCTACTGTTAAGATTTTCCCAAGGAGCATTAACCATCTGAAAGTTCTTATTTTTGGCGAGATTCATTATACCCACAGTTTATTTAGTTTTTTGCCCCAGGGTGATTTATGTGACTTAGAGTTTGATATGCCGAGGCAACCAAGCAATCACCCAAACAAGTGTTGGACAAAACACTTGGATCTGTTTTGTTGAGTGGAAGATGTGTGTGTTTGCTATCTCACTGAATAGAGTGATGGCCTGATTAAGATGATTGAAACCAGCCTGTTAAATTGCCTCTATATTCCAAGTTAGCTGATTGTCATAGTCGGACAATGCGGCAATAACCAGCTACACAAAGAAGATCCTCGTTCTGTAGAGTTTTTTACAGATCAAGTAATCCAAAACTGCCAAAGGGCGAGGCAAACCATTCCCACTGTCTTCCCACCAAAACAAAACCTCATTCCCTTTGTGCCAAGTAGTTTTTTTAGTTTAGAAGCTCCATTCCCATTCAAATATAGCTGGCTGTTCTGAAGAGGGAACATCTACTAAGAACTGTTATAATATCCTCATATGAGTGAATGAAATATTTTCCACTGATTATAGTGCTCTAGAGGGAGAGGCTGGGGTTTGATGAACCTCATTGAAGCTTTAATGGCAAGAGCCTTGTTGAAGAGCCTAACATTTTTTTATATTAAGACCCTTCCTATTTTTTCACACAGACTTTAGACCAAGACACCAGCAGGTGTTTGAATTTTTCTCCCACACTCTCCACTGCATATTCCTCTGGATTGTTACCATTTGTTCCTCGGCCTGCATGGGGATGGATAACACAGTAAGCAGATATATGGGGACAGCTTGCAAGACAACCCAGAGAAATTGGATTTGTCCCGTGAAAGTAAACCAGTAATACGTCCATTGAGACAATCTGATCTTCATCTGACTGATGTTAGTTCCCATAGGGCCTTCATAGCTTTCCGGTGTAGTAAGAATACCAGTTAATTCACTAGATGTTTGCTCTCCAAGAAATCCAGAATGTTAAGGATTTCCTATTTTTGTCTTGCTGGAATATTAACAAAAATAACATTCAATTTACTTTTGTTTATCTGCTGTCCTGACATCGTCTGATACTTGGACAAGAGTTTGTTTAGCTGTTCAAGGAGAAGATGAGAATATCATCAGAAAAATGTACGCTGGAAAACCTTGACCCCCTTTACATAGCCAGAAGTCCATGAAACTTTCCTTTGCCTTTATTATCCACCACGATCCTGCATAGTGTTTCATCCATAATAATAAAACACATGTGGGATTAGAGGTTCCCCATACATAAGGCCTCTCGAAGAGGTGAAGCGCTTCCCTATATCCCTATTGAATGAGACTGAACAAGAGGGCAATCGAAGGCAACCACTGATCCATGCCACTACAAGCTGACTGAAATCAAACATTGACAGGGTGTGGTCAATTAGCTCCCAATTGCAGCGATCAAATGCTTTAGATATATTTATCTTAATCAGTAAAAAATTAAAATAATTTCAAAATTTGTCTTCAGCAAACAAAAGCTGATTAAACGTCATCTAAGATTGTTCCTTTATTGGCTTTGTTCCGCATAGGCCTCAAAGCCAATAACAGGTCTCAGTTCATTTTGTTTTTAAGTTGGCTCAAAAATGTGATTAGGTCTCTCCTAGACCTAATTATGACATCTTGCTTTGATAGGAACTTTGGAACTTGTTTCTTATGTTCCCAAGATCCGCAGTGTTGCCTAAAGTCCTACCAAGTCTTAAATCTTCCGAAGCTTAATGTTTGCTTTGCCGTCCCATCACACCTTGTAACTTGCTACAATGGCACTTAAGTTATGCAATATCATGTTGGGTCTGAAAAGGCCTTGTTGAAGCAAGTGTTCTATGTCGGCTCGCATGGCCCGATCCAGCCTTGCTCAACATAGTTCCAATACGACAGCCACATGGACACAACTGTCTCACTCAAGTTCAGTTCCACATCGGACTTTGAGACCCGACCCAGAGTAGTGATTAAATTATTGCTCCAAGTCTCACTCAAAGCCACAATGGGTCATGATATAACGTGTGTTTCGTGCCAACTATGAAATTGTGACTGGGTCTATCAGTTAGTATGTTTGGTCAGGACTTTTTATTCAATATTCTTCTAGACAAGGTTAATAATACACTCACCATTGTCGACAGAGGTATTGGAATGACCAAACCAAACCTTGTTAATAACTTTTAAACTAATGCTCGGTCCAACTTATGAAGGATGAAGAGAAAGATGGATTCTGAGTAGTTTTGGCATGGTTTTCAATTCTTGCTTTCAAAATAACGACAATCTCGACGGTGGGGAGCTCGTCTTTGTGTAAGACATAGTATAATAGGCTGTCACTATTATACATGCTATGACTAAGAGAGCATCGATGCAACCGCTGCAAAAGAGCCTATGACTCATTAGGTTAAAACATAGTATTCTCTTCCTGAAGTTAATGAGAAAATCAAGGACGTGAGATCGAATGTTTTTGTTGTGGTTCATACTGATGGATTTGAAACAAAATATGGTTTTGTTTCCAAACACCAAGGAACAAGTGTTTGAAAATGATGTTGCTAATGAGAAAATGGACATATCTTATTGCAGGGGATGGTGAAAACCAGAATCAGGCATCCGAAAACACACAAAGGCTTCAATATAGTACACAGCTAGACAAATTTCATTTTGGCATTTTGCCAAACACATTACGTGTATCCTTCATAGTAAAACAAAGCATTGAATGAAGGTAGAAAAAAATTGCAAGAAAAAATTCAAAAAGATGGGCCGATTTGCAGGTGTTAATGGATGCCCATGAACTGTTTGAAAAAATGCTCCAAAGAAATCGGGTCTCATGGACTGCAATTAATTGCTGCATATGCACAATGGAGCATTGGGTTTGGAAGGAATAATCAAATAAAAACAAGTGCAGTTGTCAAAGGCTATAAAATTATATTAATCCTCTTTGAATTAATTAATTATATTCAGTGTCATTATACAAGCCATTCAAGAGTAAATTAATTCTTTTAGAATTAATTGAATCAAAATGTAAAAGTTTCTAGTGATGTAAAGTCAGGTTTAGTCAACCTATGACAGGTAGTAGGTTCAGTTAAAGCAGTTATTTGACTACTTAGGTGCAAATGCCTATAAAAGGCTTGAAAACAATTGTAAAAGGGATCACTCTTTTTCTCTCAGCTCTAGAGAGGGCTTGCTGCAAGTTTCTATGTACATACTCTCTTCTAGTTTTCTGAATATGATGAATACAAGCAAGTGAGATGAATTTCACTACATGGTCTTAATGCTTTTAAGTTTTTGGTTATAAAATATTAAAATATGCTTTGTTATTCATTGTCAAAGATTCATTACTAATTCAATGTTCTTTTGTTGTATGCGATGCTTTGATGTGCCAACTTTCTGTTGTATATCTTTGTACATGGACTTTGTGCCATATCCATGCGATTTGGATACCAAGTGATCTTTACCTTGCATGCAACTGTTGTTCGTGTTCTCACTTTCTTGAGAGAGAGCCATCACTCACCTTTGTTTTACCTGAATTATCCAAACATTCCTCGGTGTTTAGTCTGTTGTGGATTTCTCCCTTTCATCTCCTTTTATTTCCAGATCTCTCCTTTCTCCCATTTTGTTTCCTTTTTGTACAATCAGGTTAAAAGCACTCAAAAACCACAAATATCCAAATACCCAAATACCCCCATCATATGAGGGAGCTGCCCCTCTCAAACATAGAGGAAAGTCACCAGAAATTTGGTGATTTCTCCAATGTTGCAGAATTTTGTCACAGTCTATTGAGCTGAAACGTGACAAACCACAGCAACATAAATTCCTGCCAACAAGTCTCTCTCTCTCATAATGCAGTTTGTTGAGTATAGTTATTTGTTTGTTATGCAAAGCTCTTATTATGCGAGTCTTATAGGCTGGTTGTTGCATAAATATTGAGTCCCTTCTGTGGCATTGTGATTTTGTTTTGTAGCTTAAGCCAATTTGGACTTGACCATAAACTCTAGTTTGATTGGCCATTTATGCCCTTTAACCTCATTTACAGGATGAGGAACCCACGGTAAAGCCTCTTTTATCTAGCAATAAATAATTTCAAGAATCTTAAATTCTAATATGCATTATATATGTGTGTGTGTATTGAATAACTTATTTTTATTTGTACAGTCATATGCGCACTCTATGATGTCCAAGGGGTCTCGAAATATGATGTATGCCCTGCATATACTCATACATTCTAGTAGCCTATCATCATTGTTTTTCAATGCAGTGCAATAGGTTCGGTAAGGAATCAAATTAATAGCATCATGTTTTCTCAAGTTTAGAAATCTGTAAACATGTCAAGAAATGAAATTAAAGCATCTTAAGGAAAGATGAATCCTAACCTGTCGTGATGACACGGTGTTCCCAACTTCATTTTCTCCATCTTCCCTATCAGGGATATAAGCTAGAATAATTAGAGAATCTCCATATGGTGCAAGTCCGGATATGAAATAAGTGGTCTGAAATGCAGCCACAATATCCACATGTTTTGCACCAGTATGTGTGGCATACTTCCTATCAGTTACATTTGTTCCTCCGTGTGGTTTGGAACGAATAGCTGCAATTTTCACCGATGTCCCCCAACCAATGACCAAAAGTGTCTCATCCTGATTCATGAAACCGGTCAGGAAATAGGCAAAGTAGCTATAAATATTAATCAGCAAGTTACATCATCCCTTTCTCACTGACCTGCCAAACAAGATGAGGTTGTAAAAGCTCTGCACGTGGACTGTCATCTGGTCGTTCAATATATGTAATGCGTTGATTACTCGCAGTGTCATATACTTTCACACCTACATCATTTGCCCAAGCTAAAAGACTACTCCTCCACTTAACTGCATGGATAGGACCTTCTCCAGAATGCAAAACCTGGGTCAAGAAACATTACTATAGTTATTTTCTAAGAGGATTGTCCCACTTTTATTGATGAATATTGAATCATTGTAGGCAGTACCCATTAACTACATTTTGTTGAACATTTAAGGCAATAAAAACTTGCCAATTAGATATCTGTGATGAATTCCTGAATTGAAGTCTTAAGTTTTTTTACTAAACTAACCTGATCACGATACCCTAGCCATCCCTTTGAATTGAGCAATAGTTCGCCAGCAAGACCCCCGGCAGCAAATCTCCTAGATGACTTTCTTGCATAATCTGGATCAAGAGCAACAGCCTTCATAGGACGATGGTATTCAAACTTCCCCCTTTCATCTGTGAATAAACTATTTATAACGACGTATCCATCATCTGAGCAGCTCCCAATATACTCACCGTCTAAATCAAAACTGAGATCATTTACTGTAGCATTATGAGCTGCAAATTCCTTAACCTGGCAACCAGATAATAATTAAAGGTATCAGCAGGTATCAGCAGGCTGAAACACCATATGCATATGATGCTTATAGTTGCACTCAAAGAAGGTTTCCCTGAAAGAGTAGTATTCTTGCATTTAAAAATAATTCAAACAGACTCTACCATAAACACTTGTATAAGACAAACACACAGACACACTGAGATCCAAGATTAAACGACGAGCCTAATAGCATGCAGGAAAGCAGAGTTCAAACTAAAACAAGCAAAACAGCAGTCATCATCTAAAAGGGAAGAAAAATATAATTTCTATGCCCGCGAGTGAAACATTGAATTGAAACCACCAATGCAGAAACTCGGAAACCAAAAAAGAATTTGGAAGATTGTGTACATCTTTCCAGTTTCTGCCTTGAGTGAAATCATCTAACCAGTAAATGCCTCTCGTAGAAAAAGCAGAGAGCTTTACAATGAGTGGCACTGTAGTCAACTATTGCCATTCCTGAAACCAATGTTAGGTCTTTCCTCGACTTAAAAAACATATCTTTTAGATAACTTTCCATTTTTGTTACTGCTTTAAAGAAGTCCACATTAGTACTCATACAATCAACATTATTGTAAGATCGATGGAAAGAGCATTTCAAAAAGTGAAAATCCACCCAATCAAGCTGCTGCCCGCCCAAATTTTCCAAATGCTGACCTGGAACATTTTTTAAAAAGCCAAATTTTCACAAAGTTCACTTAAAATAACCACACAAAGCAAAAAACACTCCAATGAAGATGCTGCTCGGCCAAATTTTACCAGAATACTGACCTCCAGCAGTCAAATAGAAGTCATATTTTCACAAATTTCAATTACAATACATACTACAAATTTCGTTAGAGATACTGCAACAACAACAAACTGAAAATGTGATTGGTTTGTCTTCGAGGGGGTTGTTACGGATACAAACTGAAAAGTTTCATAGAAAGTAGACTCCATCCGATCAAAATGCTGGCGAGGGTTCCCGGTTATTTGAATGGGCATCTACCGTCAAATTTTACCCTAATATTGACACGAGAAGTAAAATAAAAGACAAAATTATACAAGGTGAAAATCAGAACGATCAAGCTGCTGGCAAGGCGAAATTTAGCCAAATACTAATCCAAACAATCAATCACACAAAATACAGCTATTAAACCCTACTTTCCGCGAAAGAAATCGCACTTTCTCGGAAACAAATCGCACATAATGAAGATACTGAAAATCCGCTGTTTGAGGCTCCATTCAACGAAATTGAAACTCCAAAGAGCTCCAATACTACGAAAATTTAACATAACATAGCAAAGCTATTCCCGATCCGGTAACCGAGAAGAATCCGCAAAAATAGAGCTAAAAATGAAAACAGTGACCTGGTTGCCCTGATAATCGAGTATATGCACGGTGCCGTCAAGCGTCCCCAGTGCGATCATGCGCTCGGACACGGTTATGCATGACGCCGCATCGCTGTGCAACACCGTCGAAATACTTCCCCCCATTTTCTGGTATTTAAACTTAGGCTCCTCCTCTTCTTCTTCCTCCTCTTCATCCTCTTCGGGGCCGTCATCTTCTTCATCGTCGCGCTCGTCGTCGCCGTCGACTCCATCATTATTACCATTGGTATTGTAAATCAGATTGTAAGCATGATCATCGCGATTCAAATGTGGTTCTTCTGTTACTGCAACTGCAAGCGGCGTCGTTGCTATTGTTTTCCCGTTAACACGACCGCCGCCGCCGCCATCAGAAGCGGCATAATCAGTCACTTCTTTTCCCATGTCTGGACTGCACTCATTTCACGGCTCGGACCTCCGTCTCCATGCTCGTTAGAACTGAACTCGTCGAGGGAAAAGGGAAATGGAGTTCTTCTTTGGACTATGTCCGGGCTCTCTCCTCTCGGCTTTCGCTTTTGCGAGTGGGACCAGGTCCTGCTCACATTCTTTCGCGCGTCTAAATGTTGGAACACCACTTTCCTCGGGAGGAGGAGAGACACGTGGCATGTTGAGGTCGCTTCAGCCCGTAGCGAATACATGTTATCGTGTTGCGTTTTCAAATCCGTGATATATTTTTTTTGCGAGGGGTGTCCTACTTAATGGGGCTACAGACAACTGTTCGTAGTTCTTTCCATGTCGGCCGGCCGGTGGAACTTTTGTGTTTCTTCCTAGATATGTTAGGTACCTACTTACCGGTTGCCCACTCCACATAGTCCCAACCCATAAATATTTTCAGAAAGTAACATTATTTTAAGATTCAAGTTTTGCACCTTTATGGAGAAAGGTCGTTGGCATTTATTAGGTTTTGTATATAATTTTCTAAAAATAAAGACTTATATGATTTTATTAAAAAGATTTTTTTTTTTTAATTGCATAAAATATTTTCCAAGTTATTGAGTTAAATTGAATGAGTTTTGTATCTTTATGGAGAAAGCTAGTTCCACATTGTATTTATTATGTTTTGTATATAATTTTCTAAAAATAAACACTTATTTGATTTTTCTTAAAAGATTGATTTGTTTTTTATTGCATAAAATATTTTCCAAGTTATTGAGTAATAATAATAAGTATTTTTGTCTTCTTTAAATTGAATGAGTTATGAGATACTTGGTCCGAATTTTTCGTTTTTCTATAGTTTAAGCATAAAAAAACTTTGACAAGCCATAAATGACCTCTATCGCCGAGTTGTTGCATGTCTACATTGAATGCTCCACTTGATAGGCATACACTCCCCCTGACCAAGCCATATTATTAGATTTAATGCACCTGGAAATATTTGGATTTGTTCACATGAACATGTGAATTTGCTTCTAAGTATCTTCTCTGAAGGTGTTGCGATTATACAAAAGAAGGGCACAAATTCAACAAAAATAATGAGTCATATGTTATTATATATTTTAGTGTTGAATCCATTTCAATGTTGTTTTGCGTGATTGCTTCTTTATTAGCATTTTCTTGTGATTATGTCTTCAATGCCTCACCCTCCTCTTATACTATTGTTGCTTCTAAATCGACCTCATCCTCGAGAATCTCACTATTGCTCACTTCTTAAGGATCGAGAAAGGCTCCATTATAACACAACTCTTGTTTATTTTCACTTTTCTTAATCTATGAATTTCAAGACGGTATGTAATGTAAACATGAGAAAAAAAATGTGTTAGTTTCCAAAGAAAATTATATGCCCTAAAGTATTATCGAATTTATCGGTAGAAGAGTCATATTTTACATGTATCACAACCCTAAATTCCAAGCCTGACTACCACCTCTCAAGTTTCAATTTGGTGAATGTGTCATGGTAAAGATGAGCCCGAGACTAAAGCCCACAGATAAAAACACACGACATGTATTGCTCACTTAGAGAATTGACTTAAAACTTGCATCTTTTCAAGTTCTATTCATCACATAAATCTTTTTTAACTTTCTATTTCTTACCCTCTCCGTTCCTTCCAATATATTTGTAAATGTTTATTTTACAAGCTCGATTATCTCTTGTGTGTATTTTCTATGATGGTTTTCCAATCTTTGTACCAGTCTCCTTTCATCTTCAAGTTTGTCTATGATAGATTGAAAAGTTGCTCTAATCTTCTATTGCTCCTTGTTTGATTATGAGCTCTAATCTCTACTAAGTTGCTTCAACTTTCTATTAATACAACTTATAGAGCACCATAATTGTATTTTATTGTTGGGAGGTTATGGGGGTTGGAAATTACATTATCTAGTTTAACAAATGTTTGTTTTTTATTAATCATCATGGGGATCTCCATAACATGTATTAAAGCTCCCAAAATCAATTCATTAGACTCCATTTGTTTGAGATAGTTCCTTAAGAAAATAAAGCCTCGTGAAATAGCCAGTAGCTTGGTCATCCTATGTTGATTTGAATGTCTATCATTGTGATATTTTAGAAAATAATTATAGTGTTTTACACAATCAAAGTAGATGGTACTTATTTGTTTCCCACTCGTATCTTTACCCAAGTCATTAAGAAAATTATTATTATTGATACTTGAGTTTATAGAATGATTGGTATGTTGTTTAGACATAGTGTTCTTAGTTTATACAAATTGATTTGCGATGTTTTTAGTAGTCAACATGAGAAATGAAATGACCACATGTTACCTTCCATGTTGCTGAAGTTGCCTATTACTGGCCAACAAAAATAGTCTGTAATATTTTCCAAATTTCAATAAAACCCATGTATAATAATGATAATAATTGGCCCCTTTCCAGCACATAGGCTACCAAAATATTAAAAATGATGGCAATGAAGATTGATGGATTATCATTGTTTTAAAGCGTGTTTTTTCACCAATTCCATAATAAAACAAAAAACATTCGCCCAATAAATGATAGGAGAACAAAACAAAATCGAGATAACTATACAGTGAAACTTAATTAGGTGTTGAAAGGAACAAACTTGAAGAAAAATGAGACCTCAAAACTTTAACACAATAAGGGCATACAATGTTGATGTGTAGTGAAAAATCCATGTTCCATCCAATTGGTCCAAATTACTTGTTCATTGATATTAGGGTAGTAGATAGTTAGCTAACAAATCAAACTTATTATTCTCTTGTAGTATTTGTGTTGTACATTCCTTTGTGTGATTGTTTTATGCATGCAAAATTGTAAGGATAATAGGGAATGCAAGTGTTTTTTCCTTTGTTATATGTTAATGTTTGTCCTAAACATTTTGATGAATAAATATTTTCTAATTAAATATGTCATAATTCAGATTTTATTTTCATTTCAATGCATACATGCTCTTAAGTTCTAAATAATACAGAACATTTTCTTCTCGAAGCACATTGAAATAAATGTGAATTGATTTTTTACAAAGAAAATATGCATTTTAAAATTTCGATCGATTCTACTAATACTTTGCTTGTTTCTCCATATTCTAACAACAATCTAAAACACTTATACATCAACAAAAAAATAATTTCCAACCTCAAAAGATGTAAAAATGGCCACACTTCTTTTCTTAAAAATGAATTCAAAGCATGAGTGTCTTCAAGACTAACACGTTACTCAATGTGCTCGTATGAACAAACATGAAGAGAACCACAAACATTGCCCAAGAAACATCACTATTCAAATCCAACACCCAAAATTCTTCTATGTTTTCCTCTCTCTTTGCTCAATCAAGTGCTTTACAAAACCACACACCATAACATTTCTCTGTAAGTAGATCTACTGACTCCTTTTACTTGAAAACATACAAGCAGAATACAAAACCAAATCACATTATACCTATAAAAGAACTGATCAACCACGAACAAGGAAAATTATTCCATGGAAAAAGTACATAACAATTGTTTACAACTATCAAAATACTCAACTTTTGCAAGCTAATATAATTGACATCAAAATAGAATTAATTGTGACTTGAATGTCTCTAACAAATCAATAAAGCAACATGAAAACAAACATGAACTAGGGAGTGTGTTCATATCATAACTTTAGACATCACTACCAAAACAAACTATGATCATTGTAACTGTGATTGCATCTTAATAGTTAATGATCAAAGCTTCGTTGACAGTATTCTTATAGTTAGTAAAAAATACAAGTTCATATCCAATACTACTATTGCAATACTGAAAAAAGTTACACATATCTATCTCATTGGAAAAATCATACCAATTGTTACATCTATGGGAAAAATGGAACATAACTCTCTTTTACTATCAAATATGAAAACTCTAACAATAACATTACACTCCCATATCCATTTCTATACATAGTTATTGCATATCACTTCATCATTTTATTTTCTTTGTACTGGTCATCTATTATACTTACAATACTAATCCACAATTTCTTATTACCACACTATTCAATCTCATTTTGCATGCATCCTTCTTGACATAACTCAAGTCATTGGAAAAATAACTACTTGGGAAGGAATATCCAATATTGTTATTCAAAACCGAATAATACCAAAAAAGGCAACAAAAACCACCTTTTGCACTTATCAATCAAATGTGATCACCGAATTCAACTCCAAGAGAGTCATTAAATAATATTTGCAATCATTACGAGCTCAAAATTACACCTGCACCCGAATCAGAAAGATCTAGGGATTTAAGGCAACATGGGATTGTCTTTAAGTTGTGGGACTTGCGCTTGAGACAGACCTTCAGAGAAGGTCAGCTTCATCTACCTATTCCTAATGCTAAAACTACTCCCAAGGAAGGAAATAGAGCTATTTAATCCTACTCTAATAATCCAAGGGACCAGGGGAGGAGAGAGATGCATGGAAAAGGGAAATCCTAAGCTAACAAAGGTAATAACACCAGAAAGAAGGGGAAAGACACTCTCGTATGAGTGAAAATGGGAGAAAATGAAGTAGGAGGGTAGACTTGAGTGCCATAGTCCAATACAACATTCAAACTCTCATTTTCGTGGATCACAACAAAAATAAAACCCTACAAAGAGAGAAAACACACACAACACACTAATACTGCAATAGAGAGGTAAGAAAATGCAATAAACACAGGTTAGGGCAGAGAATAACCACAAAACACATATTTCATTGCTTCAAGTGGATGTACAGTCCATTACAGTGTAGGAGGGAAGCAAAAGAAAGCCCTGTAGAGGTCCATATTTGAGGCCTGCAACTCAAAAACACTAATGTGTTACTATGAATAATGCCCTTTGCATTCTAAGAGGGTCCAACCTTTAAAAATGGGCATCATTTTACAATATATAGAAAATCAGAGAGAAAAAGAGAAGGGAAAAGAGAGGTAAATTCATATTCAAGGCTCAAACCACCAGCAAGATGCATTAAATGCATGCAAAACAACATGGGACTCTGTTAAATCTACCTCACCATGTCAGGTTGCTTGGTGAAGAAGGAAAGAGACCATACATCATTAAATCTAAGTGGTTGGGTGGCATGTAATTGCATATCAATGGCTTGAATTGTGTTTCCCTATTTTCACCTATCAAATCCCACCCAAATTTGATTTTGAAGATCCTATAGTGTAACACACATCATGAAATTTCCAATGAGACTAATCGCTTTGAATCGAAAGATATGGTTGTTTGAAGATTTGCAGTGCAAGAATAACATGCGGCACCCTTTGATTGGTCACAGAAATTTGAGAGTTGAGTGCAGGTTTGGGTCTTCACCACATATCATGTTTTCATTTGCTACAAGGATTCAGTCACAATTGGATTTTTTTCCATTCGCCATTGAAAATGCACTTTTATTGTCAAGTCCCTAGAGTTAGACACGTGTCACGCTTGGATGACATAAAGGTTGAGCATCTTTCAGGATCTACTCCCTATGCATCATGAAAATGCCAAGGTGAATCCGTAGAACGTAAACAAGGGCATTCTTATTGCGAACAACGAAGCTTCAACTTCTGACAACTCTCGAGTTTCCCCCAACCTTGGTTTAAACGATAATACAAAGATCATGGGATTAATCGAGCTAGAAGTTGAACCGGAAATTAATGCAACAACTTGGGTGAAGGAATACTTTCCATAAACCCTACTCGTTCTTTCCTTCTTGCAAGATGACATTCCTACAATCGTAAAACCAATAGGAGCCTATGATTTAATATCGGATTTGAACAAGACCTTCTCTCACATCTCATTCCTATATTTGCTAAAGAATTCCCCTTAAAATCATTATGCATTGCTCGATGCACTAGGTCTTGGTCATCTAATCCAAGTTACACCTCCTCCCAGTACTCAAATAAACCATATTGAGTTTGACATACATCCTCTGGGACAAAGTGATAGGGATAGTGGGTTTGTTTTCGATATAGACAAGATGCCATATGACACTGAAATAGCCTGAAGAGGCGATCCTGCCTTATATTTACAGGTTTGGGTTTATAAAAATTAGATTAAGAGAGCCATGATTGATGATGGGGCTATTGTAAATGTGGTTCCCTTCTCTTTCTTGCAAAAGCTAGGATATGGAGAGACTAATTGCTCCTCTACGAGAAACAAGTTGCGAGGGTATGACAGTCTTAAGGCTACTTCAATCGGAACCATAGTTCTTCATGTCACCCTTGGGCCAAAAACCATCTTGATGGAGTTTTACATTATCAACAAGGAAACAAATTATAACATGATCCTTGGGAGACCTTGGATTCATCGAATGAAGGTTATTCCTTCTACTTTGTTCTAGGAAGTTAGATTCCTCCATTTGGGGAAAGTCTTCATCACCCAAGGGGATCTTAAGCCCTTCGATATACACTCAGAGAACCTTAAGAAGAAAAGAGGAGTCCATTTAGAATATGAGCTCCCTGCAAACCAGTTAAACAAACCGCCACCGTCAAACCAATTGGTTGTGACTACCCGAGCCTTCCAAAGTCAAAATCAGATAAGGGTAAATCAGTATCCGTAGAAATGATATCTACTAAAACAACGATAGATCATGAAACTCTTGGAGAGTGATGACCCGATCTTCCTCCCATTTGAACCACATGGAATGGGTAACCTTCTTGGTACAACCTCTCTTCCTTCTCGTGGTCTTGGCCTAGGTATAAACATGATAAAATTAACAAAAGAGGGGGAGAGGGATGAAATTAGTACGGTACCCATCAAAGCCATCTCTAAGTCTTGTTCTATTTTGTACTTTGGTCTAAGCATGAACATATCAGAAACCAATGTTGTCATCTCCACAGGATTTGATCACATGGCAGAACAAAGGTCACACAAAGTCACTATACTTCACATAAGAGACAAGATTAAGCAGCACAATCATGCTCACCTAAACATGATATTTCAAGAATACGAAAAAGAGGTTCTTAAACACCTCCTTCAAAGATTGGATAAGCATACGTACCCAATCATGGGTAGGGGTTATAAGTTTAAACCCCATATAGTAAATCCTTGTCCAGATAACAGAAATTTCGAAGATTGTGTTTCTTCATTGTGTGCTCTTGGGGGTGAGGAATTCGACATCCTTCAACTCTCATCACCCTAGACTTTTCCACATGTGGTCCATCGACATTTGCATATGTACACTACTGCATTCACATTGCATTATCATCTGCTAGCTCATTCTGTAAAATTTTGCAACCAAGGAACTTGTTTTAAAGTAACTCTCAAAAACTTCTACAAAACATTAGCAATTATTCAAAGCATATCTCTTCAAACATTCATCATCATTTCTTATCACTTCATCAGTTCAACAAGACAAGACAAAATTTTGACACTAATCCTACCAAGGCCTGCGTACGTATATCTGCCTATAGCTTTCTTCTAGCATAGTTGTCTTTACCCATAATTAGTTCTAAAAGCTTCATGATGTCATATTTCTCCCCATAAAAACCTCTTTGGTACAAAAACATTCTAAACATTTTCACCCAGGACGCTTGTTCGCCTATCTCAACCTTCGATGTTGAGCCCTCGCATCTTACTTGTTGTGTGTGGTTGAGGCTAGGGGCACGCCTCTCTTCCCAAAAGCACAATTAAATTCCAAAAACAAACAAAAAATATATATCTCAAAACAAAAGCAAATCAAAAATTTTATTTGCACACTTCTTTGCCCCACCAACCTTTGGTGTTGAGCCCACGCCTCTTACAGGTGGCGTGAGGTTGGGAAAGGAAGGGAGTGCCCTTACTCACATATGCCTTGTCCTTGGTGATGATCCCATGCTTCCTACTGGTAGCATGGGGCAAGGTGTAGGGGGTCTCTCCAAATAAGTCAATAAATTAAAACAATTTCATTCAATAAAAGTGCTTTGAAATTTTTAAAAACCACAAGAAAAATGAATTAGATGTGCATGTTCCAAAAGAGCGTTAAAACCTTAAAACCAGATTATGTCAATTAGGAGGCCATCTACGGGTCTAAGTCTAGACAAACTTAGAAGCAATCACATTCTAAGTTCGTGTAGTGGACTATAGGTAGAGTTAAGTTGTAGGTTCCTGATTGGGTTTCTGTCAAAATTTTGCCTTTCTCTCACCCCATCTCTATCAAAACCAGACAATTCACGTCCTTCCTGGCTCTCGGTGTTGATCCCTCACATCTTACTGGTTGCGTGGGGTTAGGAGTGGAGTGCATTCATTTTATTATCATATCATTATTCATCACACATTTCCAAAACAAAAGAGAAGTACCAAACATTACTTGAAAAGCTAAAGTTCAACATTACAATGTGTTTGCATAATCATCTCATATGAGCATTAAAAAACAACAAAAATAAAATCATCTTGTTAACATATATCATTCATTGCATACATTTTGAAAAGCATCTAAAAAGCATTTAAAATCGGAAGTTCTAAACATCTAGAGTACACATGCGAAGCAAACCACAAATGAAAGTTAACTCTATGTAAGGGGATAACATAACCAAAAAGAAGTATATATATATATATATATATATATATATATCATGGAATAAAGTTTTAATACAATGTTATCACACACTAGGTATGGTCAAAACACTCGCAATGAGCCCAAAAATACATATAAAAAAATCCGTATATTTGCCTCACAAAATGGCAACGAAGCAATAAAGGCTCGATGGTCTATCAATCCCTATGGGATCCTTGAGAAGGTGCACACCTAAATCTAGGACTCCTGTTACGGTTCTGGTGTCACGAGTGCACTGAGTGGTTTGGATGACCATGAGTACGACTACTTAGCCATGGTCTCACTATGTGAATGGCTCCGCCTCATCAATCTCTGAGTTGCCTCATACCTAGTGGTCCCTCATGTTTTGAACAAGAATGGTCTACTGCTGCCATCCAAAGATGTGCAAAGACATCGGTGTGGTGGCCAACCTGCAAAGGTTGTCACACATCCTCCAACATCTACACTATGGTCTTCCTCGTAGGGAGTAGCAGGGTATCCATGCAGACCTGACGAATAAGATCTCGTCATTCTTGAGCAGTCATTGCAAAATAAAGAAAACAAACAGCGAGTTAGAAAATCATAAAAACCAAAAATAAGAAGAAGTATAAAGTGTAGTGACTAACATTTCTATCTAGCAAGCTCGAGAAAAGAGTGATCATATACTTGGATCTCCAGGTATCCATGTAGGGTCCGTCGGTGTAGCTAGTTGTGGCTGCTGCAGGTGCATGTTGCGCCTCTCCTCCTCCCGAGGCAACATGTTGTCCCATGATCGACTCCTCATCTCCATCTCCCTCGTGAAGAAGTTGATCCTCAGAAACCAATGTCTTCATCTCTGTATCTGCCTCCTCTCGCTCAGCCATGGATATCTCATGAGTATCATGCCACTCAATGTCACTATCCTCCTCATCATCCCCCTCTCTACATGGGGCTCCTCACCTACCTCCTCATTAATCTCTTCCCACATCTCCGCCTTAGTTTCAGAGTCTATGTCAATATGGTACCTCCTGCTCCTCCCCATTGTGAGTGGGTATGGCCTCGAGTAGGAGAAGTGGTGTGGGCCTAGCTACTCAACGAGCACGGATAACCCGTCTCACTGTAATAGGAACTCTTGGTGTCACAATGGTCTAACCATGATTGCCTATAGCACCGCCCCGAGACTCCCTAACACTTCTATAAACAACCGACACATGAGGAAGAATATCAATGTATGGTAGTCCAAACTACTGGGGGAATCTGCTAAATGGATGAGTCTCCACCTTCCCCGATTTGTCAACTAACTAACCGGTGGTGGCACAAGTTATCACTGTGTTCCCATACGGTTCCCACAATCCTGCCATCTCCTGGTCAGGACATAACAATAAATTCATCCATAGTCAAGGTAGCCACTAGCTGGTATGGTACCCTAAGCAATGACAACCTGGTCCACCTTGCGGCCCTTACGAGCCCCTAGATCATGTACTTGTAATCCCCTCTGATAGGGGACAATCCTCTTATAAACCCAACTCATCATGAGTGTGGGATGACTAAGTGACTACCCTTGTAATCTGACCACCTGGTATAAATCATGGTATGTAGTGCCCAATATATCTGTTCCCCAGGAATAGGTCTACCCACACTACTTCTATCTGCATCACTACTGAGGCCCAACAATATAACTTGTCCCCGCCCTTATTCCCTATCAACCACGAAGCCAAGATACCCATGATGGCCTTGCAGAGTGCAGTGATATGAGCAGTGGGGACAAAAAGGAGCCTCATACCTTGTTTGGTTCCTGGCGACATCCTATCATCTCCTAAGTAAGTGGCCCAAAGCCTGGCCCTATCTGTATATCTCATTGTCTCAAGAGTCAGTCATCTGCCAAGTATGGGAACATCTGAGTATCCTGTATATATCCTTGAGAGTGATGGTCCACTCTCCTCTAACCCCCAGAAACTAGAAAGTGTTTCTGGTCCATGTCCCAATAAGAGAATAAATCACAACACAATTTGATTAGTAGGTACAATGTGATGCACTCGTGCAATCCTCCAAATCCTTGCCCAATGCAGCATGTCTATCTCGGCCTATGTCAACTAGTCTAGTATAGTTGGTAGCCAATCACACACACTCTCTCTCTCTCAACTCCAGTGGACATGCTCCTTCTACATTCATAAAACAAAAAAAGAGTGAATCAGTAACATAGGCAAGCTCATTAAAAACATTACAAAACAAAACAAAATCCAAAAAAAAAGGTCTAAACATGCCAAATTTACTAACAGTCCTAAAATTGACAAAATCGTCGCCTTATGCAAAAGTGACGATTTTATAACTGTCACCTTGCTAGGGTGGCGATTCTTATAACCACCACCCTGATAGGGTAGTGATCCTATAACCACCGCCATGTGTAGGGCGGCGGTCCTGTCAAAAACCGTCGGGTCATCCCTTTAGAACCTAAAAACTGAAAAAAAAAGAAAAAAAAGACCACTTTTACTAAAATAAAAGGCTATGCTATGTGCGCCCCTAGGGACTATTTCAAAACAAGAAATTTTGAAAATTTCCCCCCTAGGCTTAGATTTTCAACTTTTTACATTTTAGGTTTTAAAATGAATTACTAAGGAAAACTAACCTTTTTTTGCGTCGTTGGGTTTCTCGGTCTCGGAGCCATCTTCACCTCATCACAACGGTTGTTTCGACTGCACTCTCGCTCGAAATGGTAACCGTGGGCCGAGAGCTCAAAAATCACCAATAGGATATGCACAAATGAATTGTATTGATATATATATATATATATATATATATATATATCTTTGTGTGTGTGTGTGTGTGTGTTGTATTTTAACTTCGTTTTAAGTGTATGTGACCACAGGGCTGGAGCGCTAGCGCAGGTATATTCCTACCCCCACAAAAATGGTAAGTCCTCTTGTCGTTTTGATTTAGCGTTTATTTTTCAATATTTTGTCTATTTGCACTTGAGTTATCCTTTTGTCTTGTAGGCAACGAGAGATTGGACACCGACATTTAGGCACACAGCGTGTTAGGTATAGCTTCTAACTCCCCATTTCAAGAACGCCATACTCCGACTCTACGTTTTATGCCTCTTCATGGCTAAAATGCTTCTCTGAGGGGGTAATATATACACACCCAAATTTGCATGTGCTACATTGTCGGAAAACAGTTACAAAAGTTTCCCAATGATGATTCCTATCTTTTTCAGAAGGTGTTCGAGCTCCTAAACCCACTTGCAACTTATATTTGTATCCTAGGTTGCCTTACTTAGCCTCTGCATGCTTTTTCCTAGCTTCTCGCTTCGTTTTAGGCTAGTTTTTACATTTAGTGTCAAAACTATCACCCCGACAAGGCAATGGTTTTGTAACCGCCGCCTTGAGTAGGGTGGCGGTCATTTAATCGTCGCTCTGCATGCAGGGCGGTGGTCTTGTGATCGCTGCTCTGCACAGGGCAACGATCCTGTGTGCATTTTCCAGAATGCTCACCCATGCTTTGTACGCATGCAACTCAACTCTAGTTCAATTTTTGGATGCATTTCTCAGTCAAATTTCATGAAATTTAGGCTTGATTTGTTCATGCTTAACTCCTCTTTCACTTGTGATTGTTGATTACATAGTTAAGTGCCTCTTCATGTGATGATTTGGCATCTCATTGCTGCTAAGTGTGCTTATGCACTATACAACTAACTTTCTATAAAGTGATCACTTGTTTTCAAGCAAATGGGTGGAGAATTATTTTGTGCATCCTTGCAATTGTTAAGTTGCCTTCTTTCTTGTTGGAAACTACATAACCAATCTCAATTCTATTGTGTTATCTTTCTTCCACTTTCATTGTTCCAGACTGCCAATTCAAACTACCCATTGCTCCAATGCTTTCCTTCTATTGGTACCACTACATTCCCTACCTCTAGAATCACGTGGACATGAGAGACTATAAAGATAAACTGAGGGGACCAAGTACCACACAACCGGATTGCCATAGTTTTGTATTCCAAGTTGGAGTTGGGATTTATTTTCCTTCATTTCTCCAAAGTTGTCATTTCTAAATTATATGCACATTATCAAATAGAATAGAAAAGAAGCATTTCAATTATAACAATCATTCAATTATTACAGTAAAATCAATTCAATAGGAAATCCTCAATAGAAGTCTTCTTTACTCTTGTCGGGGAAGTTGCAAGGAAGAAAAGCTTCTGAGAAGCTCTTATTTCCTCCTGTGCTCTCTGAAGCAAAGTGGAAGATAGATTTGCATCCATAGTTTAGTGAAGATTTCATTAATTAAAATAGACTAGATAAACTCTTCACAAGCAAATAACTACATTTGAGTTATTTACTTGTTTAGTTTTAGTGTAGAAGTAATTTAATTGTTTAGAATAAAAGCAATTTGTTGTACTGTGTTTGTAATAATGTAGTTTAGTTGGTTTGTTTAATCAGTTTCCTATTCAGCAGTAGATTAGATTGTTAGTTTCATTTTAATTAAAATGGACAATTCAAATTAGTTTAACACTTAGGTTCAATCAAGCCATATGAAATTTATGGTACCCGTTCATAGCCAATAAATCTCCCTTTTTTTGATTCAGTTACCAGGAATTCACACTATCAAATCTTAGTCATTGATTCTCCTATAGTTAGCCATCCACATTTCCACATTGGTTGCCTCGGCATGACCTCAGGGAGTTGAGTGCGGTTGAAGGTCACATGTTCCCATCGTCTCCTAAGTAAGTGGCCTAAAGCCTTGACCTTATCTGTAGATCCCGTTGTCTCAAGAGTCATTTGTCTAGCTGATAATGGGAGCACCGAGTATCCTGTATACATCCTCGAGAGTGATGGTCCACTCTCCTCTAACCCCCAGAAACTGGAAAGTGCTTCGGTTCACGTGTCCCAATAAGAGAATAAATCACATAAAATCTGACTAGAAGGTATAATGTGAGGCACCTCGTGCAATCCTCCAAATCCCTGCCCGGTGTAAAATATCTATCTCAGCCTGTGTCAACTGGTCTAGTATAGTTGGTAGCTAATCACACTCTCTCTCTTGGCTCCAACGGACATACTCCTCCTTCTGCATTCAAAAAACAAGAAAAGAGTGAGTCAATAACGTACGCAAGCTCATAAAAAACATTACAAAACAAAACAAAATCCAAAAAAATTGGTCTAAACATGCTAAATTTACTCCTTGTCCCAAAATTCAAAAAATCACCACCCTATGCAAAGCGATGATTTTATAACCGCCGACTTGCTAGGGTGGTGATTATGTAACCGCTACCTTGACAAGGTGGCGATTCTGTAACCATTGCCTTCCATAGGGCGATGGTCCTGTCAAAAACCGTTGGGTTGTTCCTTTAGCCCTAAAAACTCAAAAAAAGCAAAAAAAAGACCATTTTTAGTAAAAATAAAAGGTTGCCCCATGTGCGCCCCCCCTAGGGACTATTTCAAAACAAGAAATTTCAAAAATCTCCCCCCCTAGGCTTATATTTTCAACTTTTTACTTTTAGGTTTCAAAATGAATTACAAAGGAAAACTAACATCTTTTTGTGTCGCTAGTTTTCTTGGTCTCGGAGCCATCTTCACCTCGTCACAACAATCATTTTGACTGCACTCTCGCTCGAAATGGTCATCGTGAGCCTAGAGCTCAAAAATTGCTAGTAGTATACGTGCACAAATGAACTAGAAAATGAATTGTATTGATATGTGTGTGTGTGTGTGTGTGTGTGTGTGTGTGTGTGTGTGTGTGTGTGTGTGTGTGTGTGTGTGTGTGTGTGTGTGTGTGTGTTGTATTTTAACTTCATTTTAAGTGTATGTGACCATAGGGTTAGAGTGTTGGTGCAGGTATATTCCTACCCCCGCACAAATGGTAAGTCCTCTTATTCGTTTTGATTTAGCATTTTTTTTTTAATATTTTATCTATCTGCACTTGAGTTCTCCTTTCATCTTGCATGCAGTGGGAGGTTGGACGGTGACATTTTGACACACGGGCGAGTCAGGTATAGCTTATAACTCCCCATTTCGGGAACGCTATACTCGAACTCTGCGTTTTATCACCTCTTCATGGCTAAAACGCTTCTCCAAGGGGGTAATATGTACACACCCAAATTTACACATGCTACATTATCAGAAAAATGGTTACAAAAGGTCCCCAATAACGATTCATATCTTTTCAGAAGGTGTTCGAGCTCCTAAACCCACTTGCAGCTTATATGTGTAGCTTAGATTGCCTTGCTTAGCCTCTGCATGATTTTTCATAGCTTCTCGCTTTGTTTTAGGCTAATTTTGACCTTTAGTGTCAAAATTGCTGCCATCAAAACAGGGCGATGGTTTTGTAACCGTCACCCTGAGCAAGGCGGTGGTCTTGTAATTACCGCTTTGCGCAGGAGCGGTTGCGGTCCTGTGCGTATTTTCTAGAATGTTCACTCGTGCTTTGTACACATGTAATTCAACTCCAGTTCAGTTTTTGGACATGTTTCTCAGTCAACTTTCCAAAATTTAGGATTGATTTGTTCATGCTTAAATCCTCTTTCACTTGTGATTGTTGATTGCATAGTTAACTACATCTTCGTGTGATGATTTGGTATCTCATTGCTACCAAGTGTGCTTGTGCACTCTACAGCTAACTTTCTATAAATTGATCACTTTTTTTCAAGTAAATGGCCGGAGAATTATTTTGTGCATCCTTGCAATTGTTAAGCTACCTTCTTTCCTGCTAGAAATTGCATAGCCAATCTCAGTTCTATTATGTTATCTTTCTTCCACTTGCATTGTTCCAGACTGCCAATTCAAGTTGCCCATTGCTCTACTGCTTTCCTTTTATTGTTGCCATTGCATTCCCAACCTCTGGACTCACGTGGACATGAGAGATTGAAAAGATAAACCGTGGGGACCAAGTACCACACAACCGGATTTCCATGGTTCTGTATTCTAGGTTGGAGTTATTTATTTTCCTTCATTTCTCCAAAGTTGTCATTTCTGAATTCAATGCACATTATCAAATAGAATAGAAAAGAAACATTTCAATCATGATAATCATTCAATTATTACAGTAAAATCAATTCAATAGGAAATCCTCGATAGAAGTCTTCTTTACTCTTGTCGAGGGAAGTTGCAAAGAAGAAAAGCTTTTGAGAAGCTATGATTTCCTCTCGTGCTTCTGAGGCAAAGTGGAAGTTAAATTTACATCCATAGTTTAGTGAAGATTTCATTAATTAAAATAGACTAGATACACTTTGCACATGCGAATAACTACACCAGGTTATTTACTTGTTTAGTTTTAGTGTAGAAGGAGTTTAATTGTTTAGAATAGAAGCAATTTGTTGTCTGTGTTTGTAATAATTCAGTTTAGTTGGTTTGTTTAATTAGTTTTCCTATTTAGTAATAGATTATATTATTAGTTTCATTTTAGTTAAAATGGACACTTCAACGTATTTTAACACTTAGGTTCAATCAAGCCATAAGGAATTTACGCTACCCATTCATAGCCACTAAATCTCCTCTTTGCCAATTCATCTACTAGGAATTCACACTACCAAATCTTAGTCACCAATTCTCCTATAGTTATCCATCCACATTTCCACATTGGCTACCTCGGCATGACCTTGGGGAGTCAAGTGCGGGTGAAGGTCGCGTGTCGATTTTCATCTGTACAAGAATGACAGAAGACTTGCAAAGATGCAAGGAAATCATGAAAGCGCTAAATGATTATGTAGAAGTTCAGAGCATGAAGGCAAGTGCATAAGGAGATGCACACAAGGGAAAAACATGAAAACATGCAGATATGCAAGGGAAGCCCATGATCATGCATGAAAGGATGCGCAATGCCTGAGATAGAAGAAACAAGTGTGTGAAGGAAGCACCATTATAAAGGGGCAAGGGAGGAATGTGTGTGCGCAAAACATGCGTCAAAAGAAGGCAAGAGACCTAGGAAGAAGCAAGGAAGGCATGCAAGAGCACGTGAGGGAATTGCAACCATTGAAATTACACCAAAGAAGAAGACAAAAGCATGTGTAGCCACAAAACATGATGCCAAAGATAGGATGGAACCACAAGTTTCCCAAAATAGCTAGGGGGTTATTTTGGACAATAATTTGGTGACTTTCAGGGATATTTTCCTACTAAATATGAAGATTTATGGCCTTGAAGCATCCATTTGACATGAAGTCAGCCTAAAAGCATTAAATTCATCTGAAACTTGAAGAACTCACCCTTGAACCTAACTGAAGCACTGCTTGAACCTAACATGGATATGGGACTGCAATAAAGGAAGACCATGAGGGTGCGTAAGGGAACGTGTGAGCTTAGGGCATAGATAGAAAGTGTGCAAGGAGTAAGAAGACTTATAAAGATCTCCTGAAATTGAAGAATACACTTTGACTACCCCAAAAACATGACTTTAGTTACTCTACATTTGATTTTGTGAGGAGTTACAGATGATCCCTGAAGCTCTGGAATCCATTCAACCACACTCAGTATGAAATCCTCCATGAAACATTGCGCAAGATAAGCTTAAAGGCCCAAAAACTATGTACAAAATGGAAAACCATACACGTTTCAAGAGGAAACATGCAAAGTATGCACAAGCACTTATTTTGCAATAAACAAACCTATACTAACCTACTCTAACCATAAGCAAAATAAGCTAAACAAAATTGGAAACAAACTAGGAGAAGTAGCTTCCCCTCCTTACAAATTCAGACCGGGTGTAACTGATTTAGCACTGAACATGGTCTTTAATGAGAGTGAATTTTTTTTTTGAAATTGCTTTCCCACCTCATTCCACAAGGTATCAACAACACATCAAACTTGGCAATATTAAGTTGTAAAGATCTTCAGACTTGTCCCACTGGGCATGCCAAAACTGTTAGAGCTCAAAATTGCACCCACACCTAAATCAGAAAGAATCAAGGATTTGAGGCAACATGGGACTGTACCCAAGTTGTGGGACTTGTGCTTAAGACACACCTCTGGAGAAGGTTGGCTTCCTCTACCTATTCCTAATGATAAAACTACTCTTAAGGAAGGAAATGTAGCTATCTAATCTTACTCTAACAATCTAATGGACCAGGGGAAGAGAGAGATGCATGGAAAAGGGAAATCCTAAGATGAAAGAGGTGATAACACCATAAATAAGGGGGAAAGACACTCTCAGATGAGTGAAAATGGAAGAAAATGAAGGAGGAGAGAGCAGACTTGAGTGCCATAGTGCAATACAACATTCAAACTCTCATTTTCATGGAGCACAACAAAAATAAAACCCTGCAAAGAGAGTAAACATGCACAACACGCAAAAACTACAATAGAGATGCAATAAAATGTAATAAACACAAGCTAGGGTAGAGAATAGCCACAAAACACATATTTAATTGATTCAATAGGATGCATAGTCCATTACAATGGAGGAGGGAAGCAAAAAAACACCCTATAGAGGTCCATATTTGAGGCCTACAACTCAAAAACTTCCTAATACATTACTCTGAATAATGCTCTTTGCATTGCAAGAGGGTCCAACCTTTACAAATGGGCATCATTTTACAATATATAGAAAATGAGAGAGAGAAATGGAGGGAAAGAGAGGGAAATTAGGATATAAGGATTTAACCACCAATAAGATGCATTAAATGTCTACAAAACAGTACATGACTTTATCAAATCCATCCCCCCACGTTAGGTTGCTTGTAGAAGAAGGAAAGAGACCATAATTCATTAAATATGGATGGTTGGGTTGCCTGTAGTTGCACATTAATGGCCTGAATGTCATGTTTCCCTATTTTCACCTATCAAATCTCACCAAATTATGATTTTGAAGATCCTATAGTGTAGCAATCATGACGTGATCTTTCCAACAAGACTAGAATCGTCGACATGATTTGGAGCTCTGAGTTGAAAGATATGGTTATATGAAGCTTTGTAGTGCAAGAACAACACGTCAGACACGTGGCACCCTAAGATTCGTCGCTTTAGATCAATTTGTTAAGGGGTCAGACTGCATGTCTAGGTAATCGGAGGAACAGGGGGAAAGTGGAACTATTCTGGGCGGGCCTTAAACAACCGACTGCTTGGTCATTTGCGGTTCATAGTGGATTCCATCGGGGAATGAGCGGAAGAGTGGCACCGTTCCTTTAGTGCTAGCAAGTCTCCCGAGTTTGTCACGTGTCAAACTAGGATTGACCTGGAAGTCCAGGTATGCTTCGTGCAATGTCTCGCTAAGTTGGGGGAACGCGAGGAACATTAGAACGTTCCTCACATTCCATTAGGATGCAAGGCTGTCGAAGACGTCTTCAAGCCCGCACAACTACTAATGTTATAGCGCCCTGGTCGGGGAAATTCGAGTAAAGAATACTTTAGCAACTAGCTTGTTACAAGATCGAAGAGGAAGCCTTGAGGCTCTACACAAGGGAATGATCTAAAAGAGAAGGTCAGCAAACAGGTGATGCTCGCAAGGATGCTAAGAAGTTAGGGATGGATGGGTTCCAAAGAAGGCTACATGAAAGTAATTTTCATAAGGAAAGAGCTTAGTGTGTGAGGACATTGCTACAACATAATGGGTTTGTTACCCAAGACCAAAATGCAAAAAGCACCTCAAGAGCATGTATAAAGTGCGCGGAATCTCGATCCATGAAGGTAATAGATGTGCACCTTGAGGTGGACTAAGGGAAAAATTTGAAAAACTTGTAAGATATGCAAGGGAAGACCTTGCAAGGGTGCATGTGAAAGGATGCACAGTGCCCGGGATAAAAGAAACAAGCATCGCGAAGGAAGCAAAATTGTAAAGGGGCAAGGGAGGAATGAGCACACAAAACATGCACAAAAGAAGGTGAGATACCTTGGAAGAAACAAGTAAGGCATGTGAAAGCATGTGAAGGAATTACAACCATGGAAACTAGACCAAAGGAGAAGACAATAGTGCATGCAACCACAAAACATGATGTCAAAGCCATAATGGAACTACAAGATTTTCAAAAATAGCTAGGAGGTTATTTTGGACAACACCTACTTCAGAAACCAAGGAGTAATCAATTCACTACACACTTGTATTTAATTCCGATAATTTATATGAAATGAAATTATAATCTTACTAATGTGATGTTGATAGAAGGGTTTCTTATAAGAATCTCATATAAATACTCCAACCTATTTAAACATGTTTTTGCCAAGTGGCGTTTCACAATTAACTCCTTTGAGAATTAGATACAACTATAATTCATTGTAATAGATCTTAAAAATAATGTCATTTTGTGTATTTGCATCGAGTCAATTGTACATTTAAAGCAACAAATCAAACAATTTTGTAATTCTCTCTTCAAAATAAGTTATTGGAAACACTCCTTCCCGCCCTCGTAAAAGAAAAATCTAAATTTTACCTACAAGAAAAATATGTCATTATATACTTTTTATGAGACTTCAAGCTTCGAAGAAATTTTACAATTACTTAAGACGTGTGATTGAATAATTTGATCTAATAATATAACACCAATGACATATGGTATTAATAAAAAGGTATATATATTTACTCCAGTAAAAAATGTACATTTTTCATTGTCATAAAAAACTACCTTCCTTTCTTCTTACCATTAGAAAAAACATTTCACATGTCTTACAAATAACTAACATTTGCACTCGGTTGTCTTATTTGGATATCTGTTACAATAAGCATTAGACAAAGTATAGTCTTAAATCAACTTCAATGTTATGATATTTCTTTGTAAAATCACTCAAATATAGTCCACATCGAGGGGGAGACCTCCATAAATAAGGAAAAAATGATTAAATAGACTTAATGATGTGATATGTGATGGTTTTTGGAAAATCCCACCCATTCGTATTGATATACATAAATACAAAGAGTTGCATACGTTCATCCTACTTAGGTCAACCTCACTATTTATTAAGAACTAATAAATGAAAAATTGAGGTTATTCACTCCACTATGTGATGTTGGTAATCATGTAAAGATATAATATTAGGGCTATAACATGCCCCCCTTCAAAAAAGTGTTTCCCTCAATGCTTAACAACTCAAGATGTTGTAACATGAATTGTTTATCTTCCCCTATCACGTCTTCAATTTGTAGATGATTCCATGTGATGAGAAATTTTAGAATGGTTCGATTTCTTAGTTTGTTCAGTCATCTTGATAAATTCATTAGGTTATGTAATGAACTTTCCTTTTTCATTCGCCTTACGTAACTTTGGCCAAATTGGGAGCTTGGTACCGATTACTTTCATAGTGACCCTCATTCGGACAGATAGAATAAGAAAGAATTTGTATTGACTCTCATGTATTTGAAATACAATCTTACGTACATCCTCATCCTTTACTATGATTTTCCCCTTGAGAGCGATCTTCATGAGGTTCTTATAGTATGGGTACCTTCCCTCTAATTCCTCCTTTTTTCCAACCATAATCATTGGATATGAATAGACATTTTTACTAGGACCAATAATTCTTGAGCCAACCATTTCCTTAACCAAATTTTCCATTTCTAACATTTTTAATAAGGATAGTGAGAACATTTAATATTAAGAGGGATACTTCCTAGGGTAATTTTAATTGTATGGTCATGATCTTAGATTGGAGGTAGGCTCTTTGGCTCATGAAATGTCATTTGATGATCTATTGAATAATCTCTTGCAGATTTGAGGGACCATGGTTTTCTAAATCATGTGCTTCTAGGAAATTTATTTGTCCCACTATGTTGTAAGATCCCTCCTTGAGTAATTTCTCCATGTTATTAGAGCTATTATTTTGTCTTGGTGGGGATTGCATCCCATTAAGTCTGTACTTTTTTCATTCATGTTGAAAACCATGAATAAGTCTTGAAAATTGAAAGACATTGTTCGTAACTACTTAAGATATTGCACTCCCAAAACTACATTTGTTCCCCCAATTAGGATAGAAAACATTTCCAAATCGAGAAGATAGTCTCCCATTAAGAGTTTGTTATGATGTCATTTACCACCACAAGAGAGTAGTTTCCCATCAAAAGTCATGACTTCAAAATTGGTGATTGGATATACAAAATAAACGAGCTCATTAGCTAATTTTTTGTTAATGAAGTTATGTGTACTCCCTCTATTGATCAAAACTATCACTTTTTTCTTCTTAATATAACTTACCACTTTGAGTGTTTGTGGTGTGTTTATCCCATTTAATGCATGTAGTTAAATTATAGGGTTTAATTCCTCCTCATAATTTGCATGATTGTGTTATACATTTTTTTCCTTAGTATTTATTTTTTTCATCATTCAAAACCTTATTGAAAACACTCAAATTCGACAATTTGAACTTTGAAAACACTTGATTTGATAGTGCACTCTTGTTATAATAAATACCATCTCTACATTCCCGCTTAACACTTTCTGAGGTCTCTTATTTAGCTTGTTTATCCTTGCACACTGAAATGTCAACAAATTCTAAGAGCACAATACATAAAATCCATAATAAGTCACCAAGCAACAAGTTCAAAACTTCATTTGGCATATTTTCTACCACAAGGTAGGGTTGTATAGTTTGGTGGGAATTTTATATCCGGTCTTGATCAACTTGTATAGTCTTGGAATGACATGTCTTCCATATTTGCTTTCAATTTTATATATTGCATTGGGTCTTCTACTTCATCTAGGTCAGATTGTATTGGATAAATAATCTACAAAGCAAGTAATACCTCATTTTCTAACCTAGAGATCATAAGGCAATTCATTGATAGACTCACTTCCTACACTTGTAAAAGGCACTCACAGATCCCTAAATATCACAATAACACATCTAGATTCATTAGGGTAACAACCACATCAGGTTTGAAGCTTCTTACTAGGTCAAGATAACATCCTCTCTCATTTGCAAGCACTCAAACATCCCTTCTCCAAGTATTTTAGAAAGAGCCGAAGTCAAAGTAAGTTTTGTCAAAGAAGTTGCAAAATTTGTTTGATTTATCTAGATATCACATGTTAGGTGGAGAACGACATGTGGTTTGAGGCCTCTTCGGAGTAGTGCTGATGTTAATAGTGTACGGGATGCCCACAACCCAACTAATGTTTGTTTTGTATGACTCTTCATTCATGGATAGGGTTTGAGATGATGTTTAGTATGTTCAGAGAGTCTTAGTGCATGATAAAAAACTAGGGTTTGAAAGCGACAGACAAATCCAAGTAGCTAACCAACATAGAAAGTTACAAAGTCAGAAATAGAGCAGGTCCAAGACCATATAGAGAGGTTAAGACCATACGGTATGACTCTAGTAGATTGGTAAGGTCATGCTCAGAATAATTTACAATAATAGTTCCATTTCTAAAGTTCCTCCAAGTTCAGATCTCTCTGTTCCAACGTTGCAAATTCCCACAAGTTCCCAAAATCATCTATAAATAGCTAAGTGCACTCATCCTCTTGTGTTTTCAAGTTCATATCCTTTATTTCAAGTATTTAGAACGCTATTCTGATATTGTGTAATTAGTGTTGGAAGTTAATTTATCAAAATAGTCATTTGTATCTAACCCTACATCCACTTAGTCTAAATTTAATTCGCTAAATATCTTAGATTATCATTCTTTTAATCTAAAAAGGGTGTAAACATTTTGGTGAACCCGCTTTTGATCTAACCCTTTACCTAATCTAGGATCTCCTTATCTCCTTGAGTATTAGGCTTGTTGATCTCCAATCCTTGTTTTCACAGGGTTCCATATTTGCATTGTATATTCAGTTACACACTTGATTTCCATCTATTATCTGCCCTAATTATGATTTACACAATTTTTCCTAGGGTTTCATGGTGGGTCCTACCCTTTGGGTCTCTTTCGAAGGATCTTAATTGCATATTCACCTTTTGTTTAATATCTCAAGCATGACGATTCTATTTTCTAATTCCTCTAAGGCTACTTTTTAATTTTTACATACTTAATGAAAATCTCTTTTTGTTTGCCCTACCTTTTAGCACACTTTTCAAAAAAATAAATTATTATTTTTAATAATTTGGGCATAATAAAAATATATACACTTCTGGAAAAAATCATTGGCGGGTTTTCTTCCATTTAATTAGATTCAAAAAAACATTGTTTGTTTCATTGAATTCATTTTCTATTTTCACATATGGTCATTGAATTAATTTGACGATGATAACTTTTTTCTCAACATCACTTTTGGGTCTTATCTTCTGTGATATTTCCATTATCAGCCCTCCACGTGTCAAATATCATTCTTTACTACATAATTGGAGTTTCTTATATCATTTTTTCTATCCTCATGGCCCATTCTATAATTTCTCAAGTCTCCTTGTATAATTTACCTCAACGCCACCAAACATGTAGAGCTACTTTCACAAAACTAGTGTACAAAAAAATGCTTCCTAATATATAACACCTTCCCATGTGAATTCAATTTTGAGTCACATTTCACCTTCTTCTATTCGTAATGATGACACCTTTCATAAGGCTATCTTAGAGTCTATTCAAGTTTTACACCATGCTTTTCAAGATAAATTTCAAGATATGAATAATAAGATGACATCTCTAAAATGTGAGATAACACATTTAAAGGATTCTTCTAATGTCATATCCATCATATATCTACAAATTATGATCAATCTAGTTCTAAGCCCATTGAGAAGTAATGTTATACACACATCATGCATGATATATGTGCACATACAAGTGAAGTCAAAGTCCTATAACAAAAACACCTCTTTGGTTTGAAAAGCATGCTTGACAACATGATATTCTATCTAAGCTAATCAATAATTGGTTAATCACTTTATTACCTACTCATTACTACCATCGCTATCATCTTACCAAACTCAAAGGTCAACTATTTTACGATTATCATGGAATTAATGTACATTGTGGCAATGATTGTTATGATTTACAATGACGCATCCAACAACTCGAGCGCAAAGGATTTATATCCTTTGATACACAACATTCTCCTATGTAATCATCCCAAGTTTAAAAATATCAATGGAAACCAAATATTACAAGAACTATATCTGATGAGCATACTATGATACTAAATGATACACCATTACAACGAGAATCATTTAATCACAAAGATGATAATAATGCAATACCCCCATTGGTAAATCCACTCCTAGTAATTGATTTATCTCCTACTATCATGCAAACCATAATGACCACAATATCAGTTGAGCATAAACAATTACACACCACCTCACATCACTTAGAGGCACCACAAGCCCAATCTAGGGGCAACATGACAATGGATTTTATAGCTATATCTTCTCCTTCACAAAAAATTGAGTTCGTTTTAAATTCACTTTATCGATCTCAATTGTAATAATAATGCAAATGACTATACATCAACTACTCGTAAGGTGACACCTATTATGTATGCATGTTATTATCCCAATACAAATATCAATGATGATGATGATATGTGGATCTCTACAACCATGAAAACATACAAGTTAAATCCTAAGTTTGCCTCTAAAAAGTTTTATGGGGGCAAGATGTAAAACTATCTCATGGATAACATTGATTCATAACTACTGCTCAATTCTGACGACAGAGATAACTTTGATTCTACCTACTCTTGTGACAACTATAAACACCTTGATGAGTAATTACAAAATATTGAGGCTATTGATGAAGAAAAACACACTATTTCAATAGAAGCATTACACATTTTTTTACGTTTAGCTACTAAGCATAAATATGTACAAATGGAAAAATATAGCGCCCCATTGAATCCACCTCCTCATCCTCTTAACAAGTTTTTTTTTGGATTAGGGTAAAGTGAGGGTTTTGAAAGGACCCTCATCCTTTTACAAAAAAGCCCATCCGGCTAGATTGAGCAGTGGAAATTACATAGAAGATGCCCATAGGTAATCTAAAAAAATCTATAACGAGATATAATAAAAAACATAACATATCAAAGATAGCTTTTTCAGCTCAGTAACAACATTTTTAGCAGCAACAGAGGCACTCTTCTCTGTCAACGTGTCAGCTAGGACCAACATCTTAGCGCAATCTTTGTCAATGATAGCTCTAGTGTTATCTGTGAAATCTTTCCAATTCTTAAGCACGCCAAAAGTACATGCTGAAGCTTTGCCAGAATGGAAGTTACCACCTCGACCTGATTGTCGCATTGAAGAAGGCTCCTCCGGTGGTTGATTTTCTTCGATATCCATGTCTACATTCTTAGCAGCAGCTTGAGGAGAATCCATAGGCTCCGGATCTAGGGGAATTCGGGTAAAGAGTACCAAGACCTAGAAGGGCTTTAGAGATGAGTCTGTTCAGAACCAGAAACCGGTAGGTGCTCAAGGGTGCCAGGGGAGAGTGGAGGCATAGGGGAGGCCACCGACTGGGGGAGAGGGGTGGAGGCACCACCAGAGAACTGACCCAGAGCTGGCCAAGGGATTGCCAACAATGACCACATCCGAGTCAGAATCGGATGAGATTTGTTTACGTTGCCGACTGCTGCTGGGTTTAGTGGAGGGGGAAGGACGGGTAGCAGGGGATAGGAGTGGGGAGGTAGTAGGCGTACGACGACGCTTACCCAATTTAGGGGGAAAACGGAGAAGATCAGCCGAGGAAACAACAGATTGGAACGAAAAATAAATCAAGCCCTGATGCAGAAGAGGACCCTCCTCTTCTCTTGCTAAATTTATCGAGAGTTCAAGAGATTGGTACAGGAAAGCCGAGAGATTGATCTTCTTACCATGACGCAGGTGGGAAAGAAGAAAGAAGTGAGGCCCGTACACTAGCTTGTAGCGCCCGTCAATTGTGATGTATCGCATGATCAACTCCGCCACTCTATCCCACGGGGGATACAGAGAAGCCCGCTCATAACCCGAAAGATATTTCTGAGGTTCCTCACTAGGGTTGAGAAAATCGGCCAATTCCGCATTCAGGGACCTCTTAAAATACACCACTCCCTACTGATGGTAACCCAGTCGCCGTATGCAATTAAGTTCGTAGAGATGGTGAACTTTGTATTGTCCACCTGCACCTTCCCCTATTTCCATGAAGCTAGAATGCAACAAGAGACTTGTGCCAAGGGGCCCGAAAGTCGTTCCATAAAGATGGTGATACCATCTTTCTTAAGGATATCCTAGACCTCCTTGTCTTCCCGAAATTCAACGCATGCAACAGGTTCAATGCATTTTATTTGGCCTGCCATGATGTTGATCAAAATAGCAAATGCTCGAAAAATCACGCTGGGCCCCAAATTTATAATTGTGAACAGAGATTTCTGAATGGACCTTCACACGAATCTACCACACATGGATTATGATTACTAGAAATAAAAGCATATCTGGTCCAAAAACCCACTTTTAAATCAACGTCTCTATCGCACGTGCCATCTTCTTTCAAATGTTTTTTCCTATTCATGATGATGATAGGGCAACCGCCGCCAAGATTACGGGGGCCTTTCCACCTACTCTTGCTGACTCTCGATGTCACGTTATCCAAACCGCTGAGAATAAGTAGAACTAGCCAGAGATTAATGCTTGAGAGAATAATCATTATGTAGACTTTTGAGGAGGTTGCTAGGGAAATTCCCAATCCAGATTTTTTGATCCTCCAGTTAGACACCCATGTTGGTAAGGAGGTCGACAACCTTGTTGCCTTCTCTGTACATGTGCTGATACCTGATTTCTTGGAATCTGGATTGACAAATTCAAACATCTTCTATGATGTTTCTTATTGTCCATTGACCAAAATCTTCAGAGTTTAAAATCTTTATAATATTTAGGGAATCACTTTCCGTTAAGAGGCGATCACAACCAATTTGAAGAGCCATTTCCAACCCCCTAAGGATAGCCATGGCTTCAACACGATGATTGGTACCCACGCCAAAGCTGGCAATAGTAGCAGCAAGAGGGAAATTGTCCATGTCACGAAGAATGGCGCCCCCTCCAGAATTACCCAGGGTTTTCTTTGGGCTGCGCCATCTGTGTTGAGTTTCAACCAGCCAGGGAGAGGAGTCCAAACTACAACCGCTCGTGCAGACACTGAGGGGTTCATCTCCACTTGGAAAGCAAGATGCTAACACCAATTCTTAGAACCACAAAAGTTTACCTTTTGCTTATACTTTTTCCAGATATAGCTGTTGAGGTTTTCTTGGAAGAGGATTGCAATAATTTTGACCACCTGTGTCAGGTTCATAGCTTGCTCTTTAAAAATACACCTGTTTCGCTTCTTCCAAATACCCCACAGGCCATGAGGAAGAATAAGTTTCCAAGTGAGGGAGAGGATCCAGTGAGAGAAGGGGAGAACCATTGTGTTGAAAGCTTCAAATAGAGACGATGGGGATATCCACAAAACACCAAGATGACTCAAGAGCTGACCCAAGATAGAGTGTGTGAAAGGACAATGGAGAAGAAGGTGAGAAGAGGATTCCAAAGCTGACAAGATAGAGGGAACATCGAGAAGGAAGAGAGAAGCCTCTTCTTTTGAGGTTTTCACCGGAGAGGATGGCACTCATAAAGGATAACCACGCAAAGAGACTAATCTTGGGGGTGATAGAAAAGGACGAGATATGATGAAGAGGCAGGCCACAGGGGATGCAAGGTTTGGAGGAATAGGCCACCTTAACAGTGAAATTTTTGGAAGGAGAAAGAGGCTAAATGTTCTCATCCTGTGGCAAGGAGAAGTGTATGTATTGAGAAGACAAAAGAGTTATGAGACTCATGAGATGTTAATTTTGGATGCTGCTACAACCAGGCTAAACTGGTAAGGACCATAAAGGTTTAGAGTTGATGATCTGAAAATATCTGCTGACTTTCTTGCCACACTTAGATATTAATGTCCTTTTGATCGGATCCCAAGAAGGATATTGAGCAAGAGACTTGTCCCCAATCCACCAATCTGACTAGAAGTCAATTTAGTGACCATTTCCAAGACGCCATTTAGTGCCAGTACACAGCATAGGAAGAGAGCTCACTACAAAATTCTAAATGGCAGAGCCTCTAGGGGGGTCCGAATGGAGAAAGTTATTTGTATGAAGAAGATACTAAAATATCCCAAACCCCTTTTTGACTGAATACTTTTTTTTAAAAATAACACTCAAGTGCAGAGCTGAACTGATAACATCAAGCAAATTCATGGAACAACATTCTCATACTGCATAAACAAATTAAATAAAGCAAAACCCCGCAAACTGTGTGAATTTATATAAAGGTGCCTAAGGGTTTTAATGATAGATTTCTTCATAAATAACGCAGCCATATATTCAATATTGATTTCTGATGATAAATAATTAGGGTAAACACACATAGAAATCTGCAGAAGGAATGATAACAAATATTGTCTAAAATCCTCTGTAAATGATCCAACCCAAGTCGATTTGATATATATTTGTGGCTGAAATATACAATAATAAACTGACATGAAAAATACCTCAAAAACTGCATAAACCAACTGTAGAATAAGTCGCCCCACTCCTGGAAGTTGTACAAATGCCCACTGCTGCAATTTATTCTTTTCTCTGAAACTGCTGGAATGATGAATAACCTGTGTAAACAATGAAGATCCCTGGATGGAAGCTTCTCTCACTGCTCCTGGGGTTTCCGTTCTGCAAGAGGAATAATCCAGAGGGTTTCTGTCCTTGGATTTTGTCTGCAAAAGCTCAGTGCTAACTGCTCGGGAAAAAATAATAATCTTTTGAATGCCTTTCCCCAAGTCGCATTTTTTCCCTTATAGCCAAAAAGCCCTCCAAAGATGCAAGTCGCACTTTTTGGCTAAAACAATATAATTAATATTTAATTAATTATTTTTCTTCACTAAGCAAGTTGCATTTTTGGGTTTAAACAAACATTACCCAAGCAAGTCACATTTTTGGCTAGGAAGGCACTTTAAATAATTTATTAATTTATTTAAATGCACTTTCCTAAGTCAAAGTCACTCAAACAGTCTATTAATTCATTATATGTGCTTTAATGATATTTTACTTTATTTTGAGCACCATATAATAAAAATAATAAACCGAAGTCACCCTTGAAAACACCCTTTGGCCATCGGGTAGACAAAACAGGCCAAAGGTCTTCGACCAAACTATTCGAGAAAGAGGGACATTACAGTCCTCCCTTCCCGAGATTGGGTGCCTTCTTCCCCAAGCAACTGTAGAGCTAGATGTTGTAATATAGTCTCGCCCTCCCATGTAGCATCCTCCTCTGGTAACTCTTTCCACCTCAATAGGAACTCTCGAATAACTCTATTCCTTAGTTTCCTGACATTTCTCGGCTGTCCAAGATCTCCTCAATGGCACCAAGTCCAATCTCCCTTCCTCATCCAGGGGTGGTAACTCCAGATACCAAGAAATAATGTGTTGCCCCAAGGCCTTTTTTGAAAGCAATATACATGAAAGACATTGTGTATCTTACTCTTAGAAGGCAACTCTAGCTCATATAATGCACTTCACCAACTCTCCTCAACACCCTGTATGGCCCATAGAATCGCGGCTTGAGCTTTTTAGTCCCACTCTTCTTGAGAGTACTCTGTCTGTAAGGCTGAAGACGTAGAAAAACCATGTCTCCTACCTCAAATGATCTCTCCACTCTGTGCCTATCTGCATACATCTTCTGTTGATTCTAGTGCCGCTGAATATTTTCCTTAAGTACCTTAAGGATGTCTTGACTATCCTGTAAAATCTCATGAGTCTTCGGGGCTCTATTTTCCCTAAACGCCATATCAACAAAAGATCTTGCATCATACCCATACAGTGCTCAGAATGGAGTCATACCAATAGACATATGATAAGTGGTGTTATAGCAATACTCACATAAATATAATAACTTTACCCATGCCTTCTGCTTTCCTGCAACATAGTTACAAATATAACCCTTTATCCATTTGTTCACAATCTTTGTCTGCCCATCTGTCTGAGGATGATAACTAGTGCTAGGAGTCAACTCAATGTGGACCAAATGGAAAAGCTCTTACCAAAATATGCTCATAAACCTGCTATCCCGGTCACTAACTATGTTCTTCAGAAGTCCATGCAACCTAAATATCTGTCGGAAGAACAAATCAACCACATGAGGTGCCTTAAAGCTGGTAGGGACATCAAAAAAGTGTGCATATTTTGTCAACCGATCAACTACTGCATAAATGTGATGCCATTCCCTTGCACCACGGGAAGATCTGTAATGAAATCCATCGAAATACTTTCCCACTTCTGCTCCAGAATTGGCAATGGTTGTAGCAAACCTACTGGGAAAGTATGCTCTGACTTGTTCTACTAACAAGTCATACACTCACGGACATGGTGGAAGACATCATCCTTGAGACACCCTTCTAGGGGAATCTCTCTCTAATTTTCCTGACGGATATGTTTTAAAATGCTACCTTAAGGGATGTCCTGCAAGTGGTACATCATGGAAAGCATGCACAATCTTCTCCTTAAGCTTAGATTTAGGAACTAGGTAAATTTTGCCCTTATACAAAATCAAATCATCTATTACCTTATACTAGCCATCCTGAATTTTTCCATCCATCATGTCACATGTCCAATTGTTTTTGGAATACTCAACTAACAGTTGAGATTTCTGATCTGCTAAAATCTCACTCAAAGAACATAGGGCTACAAGATGGGGTTTCCTAGAAATGTGCATCAGGCCATTACATTCTTTCATCCCCTTGACATACTCAATGTCAAAATCATATGCCTGAATTCTACTGACCCATTTTTTTTGCCTCTCATTGAGTTCCTTTTGTTCTAGGAAATATTTCAAGCTGTTGTGGTCGGGGGTTCTCACCACAAATTTTCCACCCACCAAATACTTGTCTGTAACTTTGTCAAAGCATGCATAATGGTAAGCATCTCCTTATCATAGGTGGAATACAATTTCTCATTATCTCTCAACTTATGGCTCTCGAAAGGAATAGGATGGCGATATCCTAGAGTGTTAAGAATTGCACCAATCCCCAATCCCAAAGCATCACACTCTAAAATGAAGGGCCGTGAGAAATTTGGAAGAGCCAAAACCGGGCAGGTACTCATAATTACCTTCAGAGCCTCTCAAATACTACCTGTGCCTCATCTGACCAACTAAATGCACCTTTCTGATGTAAGATCTGTCAATGGAGCTACCAACTAAGAATAACGCTTCACAAACCTCCTGTAGTAACCACATAACCCCAAGAATCCTCGCAAGTCAGAGATATTAAAATAGGTGGTGGCCAATCTTGCATTGCATGTATCTTCTCCTGGTGGACCTTTACCCCATTGGCCCCAATGACATGCCCAAGATACAATATCTCTGTAAGTCCAAATTCACACTTGGACATCTTAGGTAAAATAAAGACTAAGTCTCCATTATGCTTTAAGTACCTCATCAATATGCCTCAAATGATCATCCCATGTCCTGCTATAAATCAGAATATCATCAAAAAATACCAACACAAATTGCCTCAACTGCCTGTTGAAGAGATGGTTCATACATGACTGAAATGTAGTAGGGACATTAGTGAGTCCAAATGGCATCACCAAGAACTCATAGTGCTCGTAGTGACACCTGAAGGATGTCTTGTGAATATTCTCATTCCGAACTTTAATCTGGTGGTAGCTTGATCGAAAATCAATCTTCGAAAAGTAAATAGATCCATGCAACTCATCCAACAAGTCATCAATGCGAGGAATGGGGTACCTAGTTCTTGATGGTTTTCTTGCTTCAGTGCCCGATAATCAATGCACATCCTCATGGTCCCATCCTTCTTCTTCACCAAAACAAATGAAGAAGCAAAGGGACTAGAACTAGGATGGATGTGTCCCATCGCCAAGAGCTCTCTAATGGCCTTCTCTATCTCATCCTTATATGTCTTAGAGATGGTGATAAGGTGTAGTCATCACGGGTTTAACACCCTCCTCACGCTCTATAACATGCTCAAACCCTCTATCCGGTGGTCTACCTGGAGGAATGTCACCAAACACTGGGCCGTGCTTATCTTGTATTTGGAAACTACAAATTTAAGAGAAACATATGGAGCTTTATTGTATCAGGGGAAATGAGCATCTATCAAGTTGTTAATTGTGGATGTGGACAATTTATGTCAAATGGATCAATCCTGGAAACTTACCTTAATAAGTTTTTTAACTCTGGTGCTTAGTTGGATTATCACATGATTAATCAATGGATCGATTGCCTTTAGCTTTCTTGCACTCAAACATTAGCCAGTGTAATTTGATTGGGAATAAAAAAGCCCCGTTTTTTAATACTCACAAGTTTTCTGTCAGTAAGCGTCATGCTTCTTCAGGAAAGTGCATCCTGTCACTGATGATCAGGCTGCTCATTTAGTCTGCCTTAGTCATTTGGATGAAGCATGAAACAGCAAGTATAGCCCATGCAACCTCTCCATGTCTGGCTATAGACTCCATCCTACGTGTTGAAACAACTCTAGGCCCACCGTCAGAAAGTAGCTCATTAAACACAATCTTCTTCTTATCCACCATAAACTCCAACTCCATCCTTCGGAAATCCTGCACATATATGCCAAGGGACTGTAACCACTAAATACCAAATACTGTATCAATCTCACCAAGTCCAATAACATAGAAGTCATACCGGTCAATGAATTTAGTTCCACCATTTGAATACTAAGCATGGAATCCTCATAGTATAGCTAATAGAAAATCCATCAGCTACCCGCACACTAAACCCCTCAAATTCCTCAACCTGTAATCCTCGCTTCGATAGCCAACCCCTCATCAATGAAGTTGTGCTATAGCTCCACTGTCAACCAGACAAAAAATCTGTTGTCCCTTAAGAACTCCCTGAAAAGCATAAAAGGGATGGTACATTAGGAACTTCGCATTGAGATTCTAGCAATAGTAACATTGCGAGATGAATCCAATGCCTCACTCTCGCCAAGCTCTATTTGGGGCCACTCCCCCTATGCATCATGGTCACCCGCCCTCATCCTCTACATCTGTATCGATGTGAGTGATCATCCTCCCCATCTGAAATCACCTCAATGAGATGCACCTTGCCTTTACCAAGGCAATGATGTCCAGGATCCCAATTATCTTTGGCAATTGAAAGCAAAGCTTCTTCATCCTTAACTCATTACAAGTATCTTGATCCACCTTAGGAGGTGGTGCACTCTTTTGATCGAAGTGGTAGAGCATGCTGAAATGGCTGGAGCTCGTGGGAAACTTCTTACTGGGCTGATAAGTGGGCTTATATAAAGTGGGAGATGTGTCCAAATCTAATAGAACCGTCTGGATGTACATCATGCAATGTCCTAGGCTTAAGAGCTTTTTGACCAATCCTCTACATTCCTTTCATGAAGGCCCTCTATAAATAACATCACCACCCTCTTCTCAGGCATCTGTTGGAACCATAATTGTTATCCACTGAAATTTGTTGATGTATGAATCAATGTGTCCACTCTGTCGGAGTTTATGCCAAGTCCCTATAATACAACTCCACATCCTTGCGATCAAACCTCGCAATCAACCTCTCAGCTGAAATCCCTGTATGACCGTAGAAGCTCGTGATCCTATGTAACTAACCCATGGTGCCACCAATCATAAGCCACCCCCTCAAGGTGTAATGTAGCGAACTGTATGGCCTCCTACTCCCTCATGGGTTTGAGGGTAAGATAGGTGTCGAGCTTGTGAATCCAAGCCCTGACACTGATCTTTAAACTACCATCAAAAGTGGAGAGGGTTACCTTATTGGTAATCTGCTACAAATCTTTGTTCTGCTGCGCTCTAGGCCTCATGTCCTATCCTACCCTCATGTTGTCTATCCTCTGAGCACAATACTATGGGAGGGGAAATACATCCCTCACATGCTGCGGTAAACTCCTCCACTCATTGTTGACTACCATAATAGTATCCAAAAAAGCTACTTCTTCCGGTCGTCCCTCAGTCTCTGGTGGGTCACCTTTAGGTAGGAAGTTAGGCTGCATGGGCCTATCTACAGTCCACGTAGGTCTCCTCTCATCTATATGAGTATGCCTCCGCTCATGGTGTGGTGATCCCCTAACACTCCCAAGATCAGAAGGTGATCTACTATGATCCCTGTAACCACTAGACAACTGATTTAGATCTATCCCTCCTGCTCGTGCCTGTCCCGCGGCCTATGCTAGTGCCAACCTATCCAAAGTAGTGCCCATGCACTCCATGGTTTGTAACAATTGCCTCTGTGTGGCTTCCATATCCCGAATTAAATCCCTATCTAGATCTACATGTTCCTCTCGAGGAGGAATCTCAGGTCTCTCACCCAAATATTCCATTCTGTCACATCCTGTAATACCAACTTCGAGTCATGCTCGTTTGATGCTGTAGTATCTGTGTGGACCGTCCTCTCTGTGCTACATTCAAAGCTAATTTATGTTTTAATACCCTCTTTGATTCCTTCCCACACAGGCTGGGAGGATACACTGCTCTGATACCACTGAAAGATCCTAAACCCCTTTTTGTCTGAATACTTTTTTTATAAAATAACACTCAGGTGCAGAGTTGAACTGATAACATTAAGCAAATTCATGGACCAACTTTCTCATACTGCATAAACAAATTAAATAAAGAAAAACTCCGCAAACCAGGTGAATTTATATAAAGGTGCTTAGGGTTTTAATGGCAGATTTCTTCATAAATAACGAAACCATATATTCAGTATTGATTTCTGATGATAAATGAATAGGGTAAACACGCATAGAAATCTATAGAAGGAATGATAACAAGTATTGTCTAAAATCCTCTGTAAATGATCCAACCCCAGTCGATTTGATATATATTTGTGGCTGAAATATACAATAATAAACTAACATGAAAAATACCTCAAACACTGCATAAACCAACTGCAGGATAAGTTGCCCCACTCTAGAAGTTGTACAAATGCCCACTGCTGCAATTTATTCTTTTCTCTAAAACTACTGAAATGATGAATAACCTGTGTAAGCAATGAAGATCCCTAGATGGAAGCTTCTCTCACTGCTCCTGGGGTTTCCGTCTGCAAGAGGAATAATCCAGAGGGTTTCCATCCTTGGATTTTGTCTGCAAAAGCTCAGTGCTAACTGCCGGGAAAAAATAATAATCTTCTGAATGCCTTTCCCCAAGTCGGATTTTTTCCCTTATAGCCAAAAAGCCCTCCAAAGATGCAAGTCACACTTTTTGGCTAAAACAATATAATTAATATTTAATTAATTATTTTTCTTCACTAAGCAAGTCACATTTTTGGGTTTATTTGACCATTACCCAAGCAAGTCACATTTTTGGCTAGGAAGGCACTTTAAATAATTTATTAATTTATTTAAATGCACTTTTCTAAGTCAAAGTCACTTAAACAGTCTATTAATTCATTATATGTGCTTTAATGATATTTTACTTTATTTTGAGCACCATATAATAAAAATTATAAACCGTAGTCATCCTTGGCAACAACCTTTGGCCGCCAGGTAGACAAAGCAGGCCAAAGGTCTTCGACCGAAGTATTCAAGAAAGAGGGACATTACTGATACTTAGATTGAAGGAGATGAACCCAAGTAGTTGAGCTATCAGAAACAACCTCCCAATCGATCGTAACAAGCATGGCTTCATTCATATCATCAATTCTTCTAAGCCCCAAACCACCTGAGAGGGTCGACAGAAAAACTGTATTCCAAGACACCAAGTGGATTCTTTTCCTTTCTTCAACACCAGACCGGAGAAAGCATTTTTATATTTGCTTAATGGAATTGATCACAAAAGATGAAATTTTGAGCAATGACATAAAATATATAGGCAAACTCTAGAGAGTAGCTTTAACCAACTGAAGCTTACCCGCATGGACTGAGGAGAACACCTTTCCATCTAGCTAAATTTATTTTGATAGCATTTAGGAACTGGCGTCTAGAGGGTTTTGATTTATTTTCCTTTAAAAAGGGGGATCCCAAGATAAGAAGAGAAAAGATCAACAATGTTGTAGCCAAAGATATCCCCAATATTTCTTTGTGTACTGGGCGGGGTGTTTACGAAAGTAATACAAATTTTAGAGAAATTTATAAGTTGTTATGAGGCCATCTGATAACACTCCAAATTTTCTTTTAGGGCCTTGGATTCCACCACCAAAGTTACATTCGCGAGAAGAGTATCATCTATAAATTGGTTGTGAGTAGTAGCAGGAGATCTAGTAGTAATTTTAATGCCATAAATTATGGAAACATGTTTGGCAGCTTCCAACACCCTGCTTAAAGTGTCCACCATTAAGATGAAAAGGAGAGGTGAAAGAGGCTCACCTTGCCTAATCCCCCTATTGTTTTTAAAAAATCTAGCCAGAATTCGATTCACCAGGATCGAAAAGAAAGGCGAAGATATGCAAGTAAAGACCCAACTGCACCACTTGTCACTAAAACCAAATCTCTTGAGCACTCTCAACAAAAAGACCCAGTTGACTCTATCAATTGCTTTTTGCATATCTGACTTAAGTATCATCCCCATAGTCTTAACATGCTGAACATAATGAATTGCCTCATGGACAATGATAATACCACCTTGAATGAGATGGACGACCCACAAAACCATTTTTATTGTTTAGAAATAAGTATATTCATCAGCGGTTTTAGTCTAGCCACCATTGTTTTCATGATTATCTTATAGGTAGTGTTGTAAAGGCTTATCAATCTGAAATTAGAAATCGATTTATATCTAAGCGATTTGGGAGCCAAAGCAATGAAGGTAGTATTCCACTCTTTTAAAAGTTTTAAAAGAGCAGTTGCTTCTCTGGAATTCATTCACAACATTATATAGATCGTCCTTTATAATTTCCCCGTAGATTTAGAAGAATGCTGTCAGAAATCCATCCGGCCCTGGAGATTTATCCCCCTTCATAGTAAATATAACTTTATGCAACTCATGCATGGAGAAGGGGTGCATCAGGATTTCATTCATACCATCTGTGACCAACTTAAGAATGTGTTGTAACATTCTTATCATGTCATTTTCAACAAGGGGACACTTCGTCCTGTAGCAGATTAGAATAGAAAGAGATAAGCTCATTAGAAATATCATCTTTAAAAGACAGAAGTTTACATTCAGAGGAGAGAATCTCCTTAATTTTATCTTTACTTTTGTTTTTGGATGTAGTGGCATGGAAGAATATTGTATCCCAGTCTCCCTGCTGAAGCCAAAGCACTCTCAACCTTTTTCTCCAATAAGTTTGTTCTTCAATCAGAGTGTTGTGATAATCACTCGTCAGGGAGATTTCTTGCTTGTGAAGCTGATCTGATTTACCCTCCTTTTTAATTTCAGCTGAAACACCCATTATTTTTTGAGTGAGCTGTTGTTTACACAAGTGTATGTTACCAAAAACTTTAGTCTTCCAGATCTTGAGATGTTTCTTGATTTCTTTGAGCTTTTTAACAAACATGAACATTGGTGATCCTTGAATGTCCACTTTCCACCAATTCTTGATAAGGTCGTCCAACTTATTACTCTCCAACCAAAAAAATTCAACCTGAAGGGAGGATTTTTAGTCTTGTGACTGGAGTCCACACTTAAGAGTAGTGAACAGTGGTCACATGCAACTCTAGGGAGAGTATTGAAATAGAAGTCTAAAAAGTGCAAAATCTAGTCCATTGAGCTAAGAGCCATGTCTAGTCTACTATGAATATGATTGTTCCCCAGTCTACGGTTCATCCATGTGAAGGTAGCTCCATGCAGATCCATATCAAAAAATTCCCCCTGCTTGATAAAATCAACCAAAGCTTCCATATTGTTGGGGTTAGCAGGGGAGCCAACTAGCTTTTTAGAAGGGTAGAGAGTACTGTCAAAATCCCCCACCATAAGGCAGGGAAACTACTGACAACTCCTTTTAAATTCCAAAATGTCCTTCCAAATATTTTCTCACTGGGAGTCCAGATTAGGGGCATATATGTTAATCGTTATCTAACTTACGTCAGAGCCAACTTCCTAAAAGAACATTCCCAAGAAGTTTGGATTTTCAAGGATGCACTCACCATGTAGAAACTTTCAGGTTCCAAAGCGTGCAAATACCTCTAGAGTTCCCAAAGGAAATATGAGAAGCAAAGGAGGTTGTGGGCCATAGCCTGGGAAGGTTGTCATCCACTTTTAGCTTAGTTTCCTGAAGCATGATAATATCCAGAGAGTAGTTGAGTCTGATGTCTCTTAGGAATCTCTTCTTTTCCAAAGCGTTGAGCCCCCTTATATTCCAAGAGATTAATTTCATTTTTTAGATTTGGACTTATTCCCTACAACCGCGGGGAGGGTACTTTGAGTTCCTTGTGCCACATTGAGTGTTGATTCTTGTTGAAGCTTGACATTTCCAAGAGTTCTACCTTTAGGCTTCTCAACTCCCACATCAACTTTCTTACTAGTGCTTATGGTCATTCGAGGATGGCTATTATCTCCAGAGGCTAGCGAGGATGGAGAGAGGGGCATCTCCAGTTCTGATAACTGGGAGGGACAAGGAAAGAGGGACAAAGGATGGATCATCAAATAAGGGAACAACGGGATCAAGAACATAAACCTCAGGGGTAGTAGAGGAATCAGGTAGAGGGGAAATCAAAGGAGCAGTGGAGGGCTTGATGAGGGGAATATCCCCAACTTATAGAGCATTAAAAGGATTGGAGATGTTAACCTCTGGAGTCACCTCAGGAATGACCTTGGGGGTGAAATTACCCTTCTTCTTGGGGGAAGATTCAGAACTTGTTTTCTTAGGTTAAGGCTTAGAAGGGCAAGTAGGAGCCCTGTGTCCAATGCTTTTACAGATGGATCAAGCTTGACATATATACTCATATTCTATGGGTTGTGACCAAACTCCAAAATATGAAAGAAGGTCAATAGCTTTCGGGAGTGGGCCACTAACATCAGCGTTAACAAAAAAATGAGCATGAATGAATCTAGATTTGGCCTTAGTGGTTTGATCAATGGTGATGAGAGATCCCATGGAAAGAGCAGTACCTTCAATGACCGCTGGATCCCAAAATTCCAGAGGGAGGCATGGCAAGCAGACTCATATTGGAGTGTGCATCATTGTTTCAGTATGGGGGTTGAAGCCTGGTCTCCATTTTCACATGCAGAACCCTCTCCTTCCAAAGAACAATGGTCCTCTAAGAAGGGCCCACACAAAATCCTCTTTGAAACTGAAAGTGAAAATAATAAAGCCAATAGGCATGACACCAATCTTTAAAGAGCCACAGGGGGCCCATTTCAACCGCACCCATTTTTTGATGTCCTCCAAAGGAGGTCTGGGACCCATGAGTTTGCCATCTAGTGAAAAATCCATCGAGGTAGTAGCCACATCAATAATGTGGGAGGGAATCTATAGAGACATCATCCCATCAAGCATGATAGGAGATAACTTATCCGTATGAGAAGCAGAGGAGGACCCAACAACCACATTTTCCCACACCGTTTCTTGAGGGCTAGGAGATAGGCCACCTAAATCATCAGGTGGGATCGCAAAGTCCGGACCAGAAGGGTCTAACATCAGAGTAGGCGCAAGAGGTTGCAAAAATTTCAAATTTCAACAAGCACAACCAGATCTCCCTCTTAACAAGATTTTATGGTAAAACCCACGTGTGACTATTATACAAATTCAACGTAGTAACATTCATACATCCAACATTGCATTCTCACTCATAACACACTATTGTCAGTAGGCCTGTCAATTGTCACCTTAATCTTCACTTTTTGGATACATACACCAACGTGTCATCCCTTCTAAATTACATAGGGGCATATACGTATCTCCCTCCTTTATTTTCCAAGAATAGGTTTCCTTGCACTATATATGTCCTTACATACTTTTACAAGGGGTCACGATTCCAATATGTTTGTTAATCCTACTAATAATATCCCTAGTCATCACATGTTATGCCAGATCTCTTCTATCACAATGGGTTTCACATATCAATCAAAATCAATATCAATTGATTACAACTTCAACTCATGATATTCTAATTAGAAGCCTCAATTCAAGGTCTTATACTTCTCACACTCCTCATATATCTCCATCATCTTTTGGATCCTCTTTTGCAACCATTACCTCTATTACACCTCTTTCATTTGAGTTACCTCCCTCCACACAATCGAGGCCTAAGCCTCCATCTTCCCCAAACACTGCTCAACCTCTGCAAGAGGCTCTCATTAAATAGTTTTCATGCTCTCCATATTTTTTATACACAACTATGTATTCCAATAATACAAAAAAAAATCAAATATTTGTAAAAATACGAAACCACGACCTGAGCATTTTACTTGAGTTGTTAGAACCTTACATCATACATGTTGTGTATCAATTTTGTAATGCCCACACTAGAAACACAACCAAAACATGAATAATATTTTTTAAAACTTAAAAGCTTATCAAAGTTATCAACAAAACTTACATTATCACTTTGGCCCACATAAAAAAAACACAATTCCTGAACAAAAACACAACATGCATCATTTCGCATGTATCTCCAAAATAAGGAGACGACGATACTAACAAAACATAAAAATGAGAAGCATAATACTGCTAAGCCATAAAATATCTTGTCAAAGGGAAATGGTTCCAATATTTCCACTTAACCATCCACTAAGGAAGGGAGACTAGCCTTTGGTTCCTCCAAAGAATTCATGTAACCACGCATGAAAACACACTTATCCCTCCACACTTATCGCTCCACTAAGACTAGTCTCACCAACCTTTGTTTCCTCCCAAAATAAATAAGAGACCCCATACACCATAATAATACTTATCCCTCCACATTTGGTAATACAAGTCCCCAACATAGACACGTACAAAAACTTACTAATGCATACGATAAAATACAACACATCAATCAATGCTCATGCATTCTGAATAGAACCCAGTTAAGTCCACAAAAGATTAACATTAAGAGAGAGAGAGATAAAATAACATTGCTTCATATATGCATCACTATGTCAAGCCTTCATACGAGGCTTGAAATAGAGAGAATTAGGAACATTCACAAATAGTCGCATGCACTACCAAGCCTCTAATGGATTGCAAATGGAACTAGGGTCAATCCATACCACTTATCGCTCCACTAAGGTATGAGGCATAAGTTCTTGGTTCCTCTAGTAAAATAAAATGCATGCCACTTATCCCTCCACTCGGTTTATTCTAAAATCCACCTATCACTCCACTAGAACAAATCCCACATACCTTTGGTTCCTCCTTAATGTCACACAAGTTTACTTCAGTTTTATCTTTACTTATTCCTTAATAATGAACCTAACTTCCCCCATACACACAACACACTTGTTAGTCCCATAATGATCACTAAACAAGTACACAACATATAGGAAAACCACATTACTACTCAAATGAGAAAATAAACATGTACATCACATCATACGATGAAAAAATAAAATAAGAACTTATAAGAACGAGGAGTGAGAGGGTGAGGTCTTTTACCATCACAAAGCATATCACGTAGCTTGCTTTATATTCATTTAATCCTTGAATTAACCTAGGTTAAAGGGGAATAGTATTCCTTCAAATGCACAAACACGGAAAAGATTATGCTAACCAACACCACATTAGCTCAAACAAGCTTAACAACATACAAAAGGAGACCATAAGAGGAAATTAGGAGGCTAGGGATTTTCCAATAAGGTACACAGAAAAATTATTCACATTTTTCCTTTTGATAATTTAAATCATTTAATATTATTGTTTAAACCATGATTAAGAGTATGATGAACATGTTCATCCCTTAAGTATTGCAAGTTTCCCATTTAATAGGTTGAATGATCACTAATGAGGCACTACTTAATTTTTTTATTTATTATAAAATTCATCTTAGTAATTTTACTCCTTTTGGTATCATTCAAGGCGTATGTGATATTTATAACAATCGTGCCCAAAATCTCATCTCATTTACTCATATTCTTATAAAATTTACGTCTTTACATGGACTTCACATTTACTTCATTTTAGAACCACTAAGGTTCATATAATTACTTGTTCTTCCCTTAGACATTAAGATTCAAAGGAGTATGATCTCACATGTAACAATAATTTATATTAATCCTAGAAAATTAAGTATTAGATATATACATTACAAAAGAGACATTCATTTACAATTTTATATATTACATTACCTTATAAGCCACTACTCGTCTCGTTGGGAAAACATACATTAGAGTGTATTTCACTCTAATTATCATGAGAGGCCCATGTTTGACTAATTTCATTAACACCCAAAAGGGGTCTACACCATACTAGTAGGAAAAAAAACTTAAAGAAATCCAGTATACTCATCTCGCAACTTTTGCACAACTTACAATACTTCTAGCCAAGGTAATACTCTATTAGTGAAGAGAATAAGGGCTTCAACTCAATAGTTTCATACATAGGTAACTTATGGCAAAAGGTCCACTATAGTCATTTGCATATCTTTAATGAGCTCATTTATAGGTAGAAACACCCCAATAATATTCATAAGGCCTTGGCTTCCCATTAGAGCACCAAGGGTAATACACACATGAAGGAAAGTTTGTTCAATACGAGACTAAAATTATGACAACTAGGGATGAAAATATCACTTTCACTAAAAGTGACGAGGTAAACATAGTTTAACCCTTTCCTCATACAAACATACCTAATTTATGGAAAAAGGTTTCACAAATCTAGTCCCAAGTACATACAAGGGAATAACTTGAAATAGGTTTAAGTCTTATTTTATCCTGATAAGGGTTTTCAAACTTGACAAGACTTGACTAAGAGTGAAGGTAGCACAAAGGGGTTAGATAATCATTTCATTTAGATGAATATGGTAAGATAATCTCCATTCAAACATTTTAAGATTTAAGGAAGAAATACATGAAAATCAACATCGTAAATGATTATTTTATTAACTCTAAAACACAGTACACTATTCCATTGCAACTACATATAAATTTCAATACACACAAAAATCAATATATATCATTCCATTGCAACCCATATATATATCAATATATATATATATATATTACCTTACATATATATCAATATATATCATTCCGTTACATATATATCATTTTCCCTAAAATCAATTTTATCTAAAAAAACAACCCAATGGAGATTCATGACATCATATGTTAGTTCCTACGTGTTTTCCACTAGTGATTTAACTTAATATGGTTCCACAACAATGTTTTCTGATTTTTCTGCTAGTATGCAAAAATGTCCAATTTAACCCAAGAGGCTATAAAATTACATTTGAAAACCAATTTATGATAGTCAAAGCCCCATCCTATAAATCCTATACATTCATCAGCAACTTCCCAACTACAAAAAAGGTTAATAAGACTCCTAGAAGGGTTACGAAAAAAGCACAAATAATTCTGTGAAGTCATCCCAAGGTTCAATACAACACTCCATATGACAGGGTACCCATTCAAAGTTTAACCTTCCCGTTTTGGGGTCTGGAAATATGTTTTAGACGTTATTGCAAAATGTGTTTATTAACTTTTGCAAGGTTAACAACAAGATAGTTTTAAACTATGAACAAGATTGTCTCATTATTATGAGTGGCTTCTGTGATCCAATATGGCTATGCAAGCTATCTGAACATATAAGAAGGTAATTTGAAGACTATGATTGCACTGAAATAACATTTCTCCGTTTTCATAGAAAGGAGGAAAATTTGTTTGTTTATGCTACGATTCATTTTAATTACCCAGAAGCGTATTACTCATTTAAATTTTATTTTCAACATCATTGCAAAAGTGAAAACTAGGAATACAAAAGTTGAGTAAGAAGACCATGCATGTTTATGAACAAAGTGGGGTAATTGTGGCCCCAGGTGATCTGCTCCCTTTCTAAACATTATTTGAATCATTTCAACCTCACCTAACCAAACCAATAGAGTGTTACATTCACACTTACCATTAAACAAACAACTTATTGGGTTATAGACCGAGTTAGGAGATTTCGTGGCCAATCTCATATTTCAAATCCAAATCAGCCGAGTTACAATTCATTTTCCACCATTTGGGATCCATACCAAGAAATCCCACCACAAAAAATTCAACCATGTCACAGTCATGATGATAAACAAGCCAAGTCACAATGTTAAGCTGTCTACACAACACAAAGCCACCAAGCAAATCAATGGAAAAAACAATCTTTGACCACATTTCTTTCAGGAATTTTGTCAAATAGTTTGTATGCCAGGTGCATGCTTTCACATTTCCGCGTTAAAACAAAATCATACAATGCTAATGTTATCCAATTCCAAACTCGAACGCCATCCCAATCTCATAGCATTAGTGTGCGGTCAACCATGAATTTTGACAAAAAAGAGATTACATTTTGGCCTGGGTAGGGAGTGCACTGGATAAGGTTTTGTTGTTTGGATTTACACTTGTCAATTGATTTTATAAGAAGGTTTCTAGTGCATCTTTTAACAAATCTACCCACGCCCCAAACATTTTCAGGAATTTTGTCAAATACTTCACGTGCTCCATATTTCAAAGTGTCCACCATGGCAACAACTCCTATTTTGGCATGACTTGTGGGGAAACATTGTAAAAAGTTTTGGATTTTACTTTAAACCTTCCTAATGTCCTTGCCCAAGAGTTCTAGCATCCTTTCAACAACTTTTTTTTTACATAACTTGCAAACAATGCTGCCCATAGACCACATATCTTTCAAAAATTTATTCAAATAGTTCACATGCTTAGTTTTTGCTTCCACATTTTTCATATGCATCTTCTAACACACATGTAGGTAAAACATATGGAAAGACAACACTCCTCCAAATGCAATGATAGATTCCTTTACCCTGATTCAATGTTTCCAATCTTGGCACAACAGGGAGGATGACGTCAAGGTTGTGGATCTAGGTTTATACACTCCAAAGGTATTTGTTGATAGTTTCAAAAGGCCTTTCTTCCACACTACGCAGACATGTCTAAAAACACCCACAACCACAATCTCTGACAAAATCCCATCCTCATTTCAACACGCCAAGTCTGCTCACTACCAATACTTCCCCCTTCATTTTTTAATATAATTTAATTTGTTTAATTTCTACATTTAAATTTTAAATCTCAAGGTTCTTTGCTTGTATTTTATCTATTTTATTTTCAATACTATTTTTATACTTTATTCATTTTATTTTATTATATTACAATTTAAAATTTTAATTGTTAAATATTATTATTATTATCGCTCTTTTTTAAATTTATTTATTATTTTATAGAAGGAAGTATATACAGAAAATAAACATTTAAGTATAATATTAGTTTGATATATATATATCCTTTTATTTTTTCTTATACTTTAAGTTATATTTTATGTATATGCTTCCAGGATGTTTGAGAGTGATTTCAGACATCAAGGAGATCATATACACAATCTCAATTTTGGATGGCTCACCCAAAATTTCAAACTCAACTAATTTCAGGTTCCTGAATTTCAGACTTGGCCCATTTTTAGGTTCCCATGGAATTTGGTCTCTATTCAATTAAGTTATAATGTGAGTCCATTCCGAAAACACCAAATTGGGGTGTTTGGAAAGACAATTCACTTCACAAAAGTGAACCACACCCTCACCGACTAGGTGTAATGGCGTAGGGCATTACAACTTTTGTTTGATAAATAACATGTATTCTTCTTTACACATATGCATTCACTTTGTATATTAAGCTAGATGCAGGGCACACATATTGATACATGCTTGTAGGAGCACTCATCGCTCCTTACATTATTCTCTCGAGGGCAATCCCTCCATCTCCTACAAGTGTTATTGTTCAATGATAGTTCCTTTCTACTTATTTGTTTATGTTCAATTATATGCATTGTGTACTTGTTATTTTTTAGACTACAAGACTAACACATGCATTTTGTGTAGCGTTGACATCTCTTGTTTCATATATTTTGCCTATATTTGCTACTATATCTTGTTTTGACACTATCATTTCATGCATACTTGTTTGCATGTGTTGCTTATGGCCTATGGGCCTTGATTGTCTTATGATGCTATGGGTGTCTCTCGTGTGTCGCACCATGCCTATCTTGTTTTTTATTGCTTACTTTTATTTGTAGACCTATGAGCCCTGATTGTCTTATGACACTGTGGATGCCCCGTGTTTGAAAATTTATGCCTTTTGTGTAACATTGTTTGCATACTTAGTACATTTGATTCCATTATTACATACATTTCAACTGTTGTTATTATTAGGTAAGTGGTTTCTATCTATTGTTATTCTTGGTTTTCTTGCATGTCATGGTTTCCACTATGCGCAAACACATTTCTTTTTGCAAGTACAAGTCTACAATCCTCTACAACTTCTTAGACATATTTTGCATGGGCACACATATTTTCTTTTAAGCCAAGTGCTCAACATATTTTTTTTACATGCCTAAAAAGAGGGGACATTCATTTGGGTATATTTTACACTTGTAATAGACACAAGCATAGTTCTGGGATATGATACATGTAAAAACATGGTACAGGTACTAATAAATCTAGAAAAACACATAAATTTAGACAAAATTCACATGTTAAGAACCGTAAAGATTGGTCAGGACCATACGGTATGGTACTAACCTTACCACACGTTTTTCCCCAGGGGAAGAAACATCAACTTTCTTAGTAGTTTCAAATTTCTAGCTATAGATTTAGATTTTTGGCACAATTTTAAACTTAGTTCATATCAATACATGGGGCATTAAGTACTTCACTCATTTTTCACCATGATACTTAATTTCTACTACAGTTTCAGAGATCTTAGGTGTATGAGTCTCCTTTCTCCATCAACATTTCAACACATTTCAATTTCTATTCAGTTGCCCAAAACATGGGAAGATCATAGGGGCATCCATTTTTTTTACTGTATGTCATAATTCATAAAATTGGGCCTAGATCAATCTGCAATGGTGTGGTACATGGGGTTATGGAAGGTCTCTAAGTGACTACTTCGTAGGTAGACTTTCCTCTCCTTTTGTAATCAAAGCGGAAGATATGAGAGTTGTTGAATAACTTTTATACCCGCCTGAAAGGTTCATAAACTATTTCAGTGTGATGGAGAAGTAATCGCAGGGTGGCACGAAGTGCCCCAGCGTGCAAAAAATTAGTAAAAATAATTATTTTAATACAAAAATAATTATCACAACGGATAGAAGAAGGTCTAGAATGATCATGACAGAGAAAACATGCCTCAAGGGCACCGCGACGGGTTAATATACCCACTCGGGGTCGGTAAATCAATCACGACCAATTCATTTCTACCAGAGCTCTTACAAATTTTTACCGCGAGTGAGAGTGACAACCCTGGAGTGAGATGGCGAGAATACCAAGCAGGACGAGACACGTGGATCACATCCGAGAGTTCATGTGGGACCCAGCGGATGGACCTTACGTGAGTGGCCTATCCCTCCTAGTCAATTTACACATTTATTGCACTTTTTAGGGATTTTCTAGGGTAGGTAGGACCGAATTTGATGCATGCGCATGGGCGTATGCATCTGATTGATGGCTACGTGCATGTGTATGCATCAAAATGAATAGGGATGTGTACGTGCATCCGTTGACAACAGATACATGCACATGCACACCATCGGGAGGGAAAGTTGTGGACGCACATGCGCGTGCGTCGAACCAGGGGTGTGTGCGTTAGAGGGTGCACGTATGCGCTGATTGGGGGACAAGACAGCCACATGTGCACGTGCATGCATTATAGCAGGCGGGTAGGCATCACACTGGGCACATATGCGCTCTGTGTTATTGGCGGTGAATGGAGAAAAGGTGGAGGGGGCGCGTACGCATCGGTAGGGGTGCGTATGCGCTAAGAAGGGTGTGCAGGCGTCAAAAGAGGCACGCAAGTGCTAGAAAGAAGGCTCAAACAAACACTATCTAGCAAAATAACCAAGTATAGGAGAACTTAGACTAGATTAGTTTAGAAGAAAAGAGTTGTTAGTAAGTTAGATGATTCAAAGAAGTATTTTTCCTTAGAAAAATAGATAGAAATAGGTAAGTGCCTAACACTTGTGTTGATTTTTACAGCGTATATTACCCGTTCTTTAGACTCGTGAGTGTTATGGGTGGTCAGCAGTGATAGAGGCTCAGTTTGATGATGATAGAGCGACCTTGGAGAGCCTCCTATATGTGATCTACTCATGTGGCTGAGATGCCACAGATTACATTGGATCATGGCCTCTTGACAGCCATAGCAGAGTGATGGCACAAGCGAGATTCAGTGCTTTCACCTCCTGATCGGGGAGATTACTATTACACTAGAGGACATATGGCGCATTATGCGGGTCCCGATTCAGGGGTAGCTTATCGAGACTACGAGTAGTTGGACCGACATTCAACGATATATTGTAGAGTTGTTTGACATCCCTACGATACCATGGCGTGGGATGTCCATTAGATTATCATGATGCATCGATGATCCAGAGTTAGACCGAGTAGTGGTCTTCATGATGGCCTTTGTCAGTGGAGTCTTTCTCCCTGAAAAGACTGGGGCTTCATTTCCACTCAACCTCCTTAGAGTGATACGCGGTTTGGTGGAGGGAGAGACCTACTGCTGGGGTCAGTGTATTCTAGTGCATCTATACTGGGACCTTCACTTAATTACTTACTACCGTTAGAAGACAGTAGGACCAGCTTGCTTGCTGTAGATTTTGGGCATGGGACCATATTTCCATTCGTCACCCTTAGGTGTTTTGAGAGTTTAGGCTCCTGAGGAGCCTTCTATGATGAGGTGGGTCTCGGTAGGGGATGATGTGTGACCATTCATGGGGGATGCATATCAATATTGGCGTGAGTGTGGATGAGCTACGACAAATTTCCATGGTTTGGAGGCCCTACAGACACTTCTAGTGGCTCGAGGATGGTTTAGAGCTCGGCACTGCCATAGTAGAGCACTTCATCTTAGGTAGCCGCAACTATATGCGAGAGCTATACATAGGGTAGATCGATGTCAGAGGTAGTTTGGCATTACCCAGGATGTTCCTGGGCCAGATAGATGGTATGCTCGTAGGGCCTGAGAGCATTTTGATATGGGTCCACAGATTACTCGTGATATAGCACTAGCCAGTTTTTGACAGGTGGTACCTGCTATGTGGGTGCCCTTGAGACAGATTAGAGATCTGGGCACTACACCTGAGTATGGGCCATGGTATCATGGTGTGCTTCCATGCCATTTGACTGTTTCCAGAGCGGCGTATAACGCTGGCATGAGAGCCCCTCAAGTGGGGCCTCCTAGTGGTGACAAGGGTGGAGCTATTCGTGGTGATGAGAGTGACGATGACGATGTTGACAATGATGGTGGTCCCGACGCACACAAATATGTCAGGGGTAGGGGATAGGGTCCATAATTACAGCAACCTCAGGGACAGGGCCCCAGGCCTAGACTGAGATAGGTTTACATGACAGTTGATATAGAGTTTCCCCCAGTAGGCATTCCAGCGGGGATCTACACCCCTCTCCAGCAGATACTTCCAGAGTAGGGCCCGCCACCTGATGTTCCAGAGGGTGGTGGTGGACAGTTGGCTATCCTCTAACAGGAGTTACAGACAGTGCTTGTTGTGTAGTTACAGGTGGCTTGAGAGAGAGATGTAGCTAGGGCACAGGTACAGACCCTCACAGCAAAGTGAGATCAGGCACATACTCAGGTGTAGGTTTTGACAATGTTGAGAGATCAGGCTAGAGCACAGGCTACCCAGGGAAATGATAGTATGCTACGGTAGAGTCAGATTCGTGAGATGGCCACACAGGGGGCTCAGATATTGAGCCTTTTACACCAGTCCCAGACTTAGGTGCAGATGGTTATTGCTTAGAGGGACCATGCACAGGCACAGTCACAGGGTTATATTATACAGAGGGATCATGCACGAGTCCAAGTGTGAGTTATCACTATAGATAGGGATCGAGAGGCTGCTGCCTCTAGACAGGCTCAGCTATGATAGGAAGGGTGAGGAGGGTGACAGGTGAGTGCGATGCTTCCCTTCAGGCAGCCCTCACCTCTGGAGACACAGATTTGATACGGGATGCTATGAGATTTGGTGGTGAGGCCTTGTACTATATGACCACCTACTTCAGGGCAGTCCCTGTAGAGCAATGAGTGGTATCATTCCAGCAGTCAGATGCGAGTGTGACAGGCTCTAGATCATGGAGATTAGGCCATTCAGTTAGATCAGTTAGGCAGCCCATACCAGCGCAGCCGGCTGGACAACAACCATCCAGACAGCAGGGTGGTACCTCTGGTGTAGGTCCATCACAGCCACCACTCTTTTGTCGACCAGGTCATGGACCCGGGAGCCCCGGTGAGGGTGAGATTTGTGGTTGAGCTCTTTTACTTCTCTTTTTGTACAGATGTATTATATACATGCCTCTTATGAAGGCCGATTTTGATGTATAGTTGTATGTACCATTTTTTTGATGATGCCTCTTGATGAAGGCTCGATTCTTTTTGATGCATGCCCCTTTTAGATGGCATATTATATCGATGATGTATATTTTGAGCACTGACCTAGACAATTATACATGTATATATGGACAATTATACATGTATATATGGACATTTTGATATACCATACTGTGATTGATTTATGATGTATGCTTTCTCTTTCCTTTATGTATGTGACATACCTTAGATTTAGAGATGTGTATGTTTCATGTTTTTATATTGATCATGTACTTGCTGATGGCACCACATGTTTTTAGACTTATGAGATGTTTCTGAGTTTTATACTCTAGCACTTGGGATGATACTAGATAATATTGGTGTGGGGGGGGATAGATTTGTGATTATGCACAACCCCTCTTGCCCCCATTGATGATATGATATGTGATGATTAGCTTAGCATACATGCATGATGTAATACTTAACATTTTTGTATATATATGATGTAGTGAATGATGTTAGAAATGTGATGAAATGATAGATGATAGATGTGATAACAAACAACTGTGTAAAATACACAAGCAAAAGTTAACAAAACTAAACAAATATACACATTCAAACAACACAACAAAATACAACTAAAAAAACACATGCAAATGCTGGTAAGAGATTAAAGTGGCACCTAATCTAAGCAAGTAAAATAAATTCTAATAGATGCACATAACAAACAAAGAAACCTACAACAATTTTTTACAAGTATGAGAGTTCTTAAATGAATGCAATGTCATACACAATCAAATCACACAAGATCCAATATAATGTAAGCAAATGAACCTATTCAAAGAACAAACAAATCGACATACTAAGCACATCAAAACTATTCAAACCAACAACTAAAAGCAATTAAAGCATTACCTTGTTTTTGCGGGATAACATTGATATATTTTCTAATGTTTTTGGGTTTATCTAAAAAGATAAGTTTTCATAGCTACGGTGTTCATTATTGTCTAGGTTTCCCTAAGATAACGTTATGAAATGAATGTAGCTTTATCCCTGAAAAGGGAAATTTTCCAGATGTTTAGGTTTTTGTGTATCTTTTTTCGAATGTTTTTGTATTTTCCAAGGTCATGTTCTGAAAGCAATGTACAAGAACAAAGAAGCGTGGATGCCCCCAGCGTGATGTGGGAATATACAAAAGGTAGAATGCCACACATGTATGTACAAAGAAGTGATAATGTCCATGTGTGCTCAGCGTTAGATGGGAGTATACAAAGGTAATGTCCTTCATGTAGATATAAGAGCAAATAAACCAGATCATGGTACGAAAAAGGTGGTCCTAGTAGGGTTCCTAGACCTAGCAAAGGAAGTCATATCCAAGAAGTGATGATGATTACCCGTCCTTCCCTAAGAGTAACTTGTATCTGGTGAATCTTCCTTTAGTGCTAAAAACTAGTTTTCACTTAAAGACCTGCCCACCGTGCCATAATTGCATGGTTTTCACATGTGGACGACCTGCTTTTTCTTTACTATTTTCCATTTTTTCATTTTTTTGCTTATTTTTTCTTTGTTTTTCTAATTTTTAGTTCTTATCTGATATTCTTTCCATGCTTAAGCGTAGAACCATTTGAGGTGCATGGCGTTCATAGGTTCTGGAAGCTCTTCACCATTTGAATATGCAAGTTTGTAGGCTCAATTGATCCATATTTTGCAATCACTACATAAGGACCTAATCAATTAGCCTTGAACTTTCCTTTCTTTTCTCTATCTTTAATGGTGTTCTTCTGATTTTCTTTGAGAACTAGATCTCCTACATCAAATTCTTGATGAATGATGTGTTTGTTGTATCCTCTGGATACTCTGTTCTGATAAACTTTTAGGTGATTGAGCGCTCTAATATGCTTTTCATCTAATAGTTTTAACTCTGCTAAGCGAGCAACTTTGTAGTCCTCATCTTTATTAAGATAGTCTCTGAGGGATATTCTCAGGGAGGGAAGCTCCACTTCCAAAGGTATGATGGCTTCAGTGCCATAGACGAGTGAATATGGGGTCGCACTAGTAGGAGTGCAGATGGAGGTACGATAGGCCCAGAGGGCGGGATGTATCTGTAGATGCCAATTACGGCCAGTTTTACTGACCATTTTCTCCATAATCCATACAAGAGTTTTATTAGTGGCTTATGCTTGTCCATTACCTTGAGGGTAATAGGGGGTAGACCACTTGAGTTGGATATGGAAGCGTTGACATAAGGTTTTAACCGTTTTGTTTTTGAAATATTTACCATTATCCGTGACAATGGCCGATGGGATCCCGTAACGGCATATGAGATGGTTCATGTTGAATTTTGAAATCCATGCACTGGTGACATAGGTAAGAGGGACAACCTCTACCCATTTGGTAAAGTATTCAATGGTAGTGATGATGTGAGTATGACCATCTGAAGAAGAAGGATGGAGCTTCCCTATGAGATCCAGGCCCCATTTAGAGAATGGACCAAGGCATTGCAATAGGTTGTATGGCTTGTGCTGGCACATGTATTAAGTTCCCATATTTTTGGCATAGTTCACACTTCTTTACAAAGTTACAACAATTAGATTCCATGGTAGGCCAATAATAGCCTACCCTCAATAGCTTCTTAGCTAAGACCATGCCGCTAGTATGCGCTTCACAAATACCACCATGTACTTCTTTAATGGCGTGGATAGAATCAACAACATCCAAACAGCGAAGCAGATTCCCATCATAGCCACGATGATAAAGGGTGCCTCCTAGGAGGGTATAACGGGATATGCGGTGAATAAGGGATTTCTTTTTAGAATGGGTGATGTCTGGTGGAAAAGTGCCATCTTGTAAGTATTGAAAGATAGGTTCGTACCAAGGGGATAAAGGACCAACAACTTCACATGCCAAACATGACTCCGACATATCATATGCAGGCACTTGTAAATGTTCTACAAAGAAAGACATCTTACTTTCTTCAGGTGCTATGTGTAAGAGAGACCCAATAGTAGCCATAGACATCTGCAGATCTATTATGTGACCTTGGTTTTTGTTCAAATATGACCTGTGTGAAATATTCCTTCAAGGTTTCAACCATCTTTTTATATGGAATAAGCTTCTCATCTTTAACCTTGTACTCATCATTAACCTATTTTATGATAAGTTGAGAGTCCCCAATGACTCGCAGTTGTCTGATGTTCCATGTAATAGCTAGCCTGAGGCCAGCGATGAGTGCTTCGTACTCTGCGATGTTATTTGTGCACAGGAATCCCAGCCAAAATGCTTGTGGGATGACATCGCCTGTTGGAGTGATGAGGACCACTCTTGCTCTTGATCCATGGAAGGTAAAAGATCCATCAAAATGGACCTGCCATTCTACAGATTCTTCAATATACATCATAGACGCATCTAGTAAATCTAAGCACAAAGGTTCCATTCCTGGGAGAGGAGCTTTCTTCCAACTGATTAGCCAGTACCTATCCTTTTAAAGACTTATGATTCACAAACTTGATATCAAATTCACTCAGGAGAATGATCCAATTAGCCATTCGGCCTGTGAGGGTAGGTTTGGATAAAAGGTACTTAAGAGGGTCAACTTTGGATATGAGTTTGTTTTTATTATTCAGGAGATAATGACAAAGCTTTTGGAATGTGAAGACAACTGCCAAGAAGGCCTTTTCTATTTGGGGGTAATTTAACTCGTATGTGATCAAGGTGTGGCTGAGATAGTAAACTACTCTCTCTTTATGGTCTAAGTTGTATTGGGCAAGCAATGCACCAATAGCAAACTGGGTAGCCGAAATGTATAAGAGGAGAGGTTCACCTGGGGTAGGTTGCATGAGTATAGGTGGGTTGGCCAAGTATTGTTTGAGTAATGCAAAGGCTTTCTGATAGTCAGGTCCCTAATTGAATGTGACATATTTCTTGAGAAAATGGGTAAAGGGGTGACACTTATCTGCAAGTTGTGAAATAAAGTGATGGATTGCCTGAATTTTCCCTTGTAGACTCCTTAGTTCTTGAGAGTGGTAGGTGGTGGCATTTCTATGATAGTCGTAACCTTTGTAGGGTCCACTTCAATCCCTCTTTGTGAAACAATGAACCCTAGGAGTTTTCCTGATAAGACACCGAAGACACATTTCTTAGGGTTCAAGCGAACCTTATAGTCTCGTAGATGCTAAAAAATATGCCTCAATACTCCAGGGTGTTCTTTTCTACTCTTGGATTTTTCTAGGATGTCATCAACATAGTCCTCCATGATGTCACTTATCATATCATGGAATATAACTGTCATGGCCTGCTGATAAGTAGCCCCTGCGTTCTTGAGCCCGAAAGGCATGACTTTGTAACAAAATGTCCCCCAAGGGGTGATGAATGTTGTCTTATGTTGATCTTCTTCTGCAATTCGTATCTGGTTATAACCTGAAAATCCATCCATTAAGGACAACATTTCATAACCAGTTGTTGAATCAACTATCATGTCAATGTTAGGTAGGGGAAAATCATCTTTTGGACATGCTTTGTTAATGTCATGGAAATCAGTGCAGATCCTTATGCCAACAAGATTTTTCTGTACTGGGACTATGTTAGAGATCCATTCTGAATAGTCAATAGGTTTAATAAAATCAGTAGCTAACAACTTTTCCAATTCTTCTTTGACAAGGAGCGCCACCTTAGGATGCATCTTTCTCAACTTTTGCTTGATTGGTTTGGCATCTGGGTGCACAACGAGGTTGTGCACAACTAGCTCTGGGTCTAAACCAGGCATATCTGCATATGTCCATGTGAATATGTCCACGTATTCTTTTAAGAGCTCTACAAAGGTCTTTTGTTCCTGAGATGAGAGTGAAGCTCCCAACTTTATTATTCTAGGCTGCTCCTCTGAACCAATGTTGACGTTGATTGTTTCCTCAACAAGCATTTTAGAAGCATCCTCCATCCGTGTAGGATCAGGGGGAAGAGTAAGATCGACCTCCTATGGTAGTTCATGATCATCTTTAAATGGATAAATCACTTCATCTTTAGACTCTTCATTTTGTTTGTCTACGAGTTTATCAAAGAGTTTGTCACTGTGAGATTTCCGTTTATCCTTTTTGCCAGGTTTCTTAAAAGTACATGTACCTTTATTTATAATTTCTTATTCAACTAGCCACACATCTCTGCTTCTTCCCTGAAGTAGGCACAGGTGTCTAGTTGAATCTTAAATCCTTTCTTGTGGTCTCCATCCAGAATAAAATCCCTAAGTCCCATGAATTCTGTAAATGCCTCATCATTTTCAAAGAAATCCAGGGGCACGTGAAGTTGTTGATCCCAATCTATGAGTTCAGGATATACAAGGGCTACTGGATATTTGTTTAAGGGGATGGATTTGGATAAGGTAAGGACCGATGAATTTGGGAATAGGTTCGTGGAGGCAAGATCTTTGTATAGGCTACATTGGGAATCTGCGTCACTATCAGAATGAGATGAAGCATCCTCACGTTCAAGAAGAGGTGGCATCATTCTCAGAAGGTAGAGCGTTATGAGGCTTTATCCCAAGGCCATGTTTATCAGACTTAAAATGAGGGATGGGAATAGGCTCTAACTGGCCTTGTGCATTAATGCCACATCCAAACCCACTATAGCCCATGACAAACATCATGGGGACCTTTGATGTACTGAGGTGCTTGATTGCATGAAGCCATGGTGCCTTCTGGCACTCTGCTAGTAGGATCTTCTAACATTTTCTCCTCAGATAGGAGACCACTATGGACAATTTTTTCCAACGGTTTAGGACATTGCTCGTGAGTACTCTTGAACTGAAAATAAGGCTTACCCCTTGTCCTGGGGGATACTGATAAGTCTGATATCAACAAAGCCTGTTCAAGAGTAAATGGCTTATCTGGGCCATATTTTGCTGATGTTGCTTCCCATGAGGTGAATGGGTTGACCAATGAAGGAAATTCTTGATTGAAAGGCATGAGGGACTCTGAATCTATCCATTTTTTCATAGCCTCTGTTTGTAGAGGGACAACTACATCTGCAGAAGGACACTCATAAGTTGCACGAGAAAAACTGTGCAATGCCCTACAATGTGTGAATGGTTCTGGGTCACCCAAAATGGTAACCACTTGACCTTCATGATATAACTTGATGCACTGATGGAAAGTGGATGGAATAGCTTGCATGGCATGGATCCATGGGCGCCCCAAGAGCATGTTGTATGGAAGGTCCAAGTCAAGGACATGGAACGTTGTGTCATGACACGTTGGTCCTACCTCCATGGGAACTACTATAGTCCCTACTGACTCTCTTTCTTCATTGTCATATGCCGTGATTGTGATAGTCTTAGCTCCCAGCTCTGTTTCTGAATGGCCTAGCTACTTAACCAGCTTCAATGTGCAAATATTTAGACCAGATCCCCCATCTACAAGTACTCTTTTGATTTTGTGACGGGTAACCACCACTTCGAGATACAAGGGTAAGTTATGCTCTGGGTTGTTATGCGGGATTGCAGTATGATCAAAAGTAATATGATCATTGGAGTCTAGGCATGCAATCATGGCTTGAAGGTTCGTGGGATCTATATCTATGGAAACCCCTGAATTTTGTAAAGTTTTGTACAATATATTCTTATGGGCATTAGAGATCTTGAGGAGATCAAGAATAGATATCCTAGTAGGTGTTTTCTCTAACTGCTCTATTAAATTATACTGACCTTCCTGAGGGATAGGCACAGGATCTGGTATGACTAAGCGGGCACGTCTTGTCCCTACTGCGCAACTCTTTTCTAAAATCTGAATGGTGTTAATCTGTTCATTAGATGAGCTAATACATCTAATGAGGGAATCATAAGGACTATCATTTGTAGGGTAAACATAGGTAGCAGTCCTATAGTCGTTGGAGGTTTGCCCTTGATCTGGTTTCCTTTTCTTTTTATCCGCATGGTTAGGAAAAGGTTCCTTGTAAATACCCATTTTTTCATTTGGACCTTTCCCAGACTCAGGGGGAGAATCCAAAGCGATCTTTCCTTCCTCGATGAGGTCTTGTATATAATGGTGTAGTCTCAAACACCTATCCATTTTGTGTCCTTTAACATGGTGGAAGTCGCAATATTCATGATCTTTGAACCAAACTGGCTTTGGAGCATCCTCTGGGTATGGTACCATTGTAGTTGGATATTCCACCATTTTTGCATCATCCAATTGTCTTAGGATGGTAGATAAGGACTCTGTTAAGGATGTAAATGTTTGTTTTGTAGGTGCTTTGGGACGAGGTCCTTATGAAAGTTTTAAAAGTGGGCCTGTCTGTATGGCTTGGACTCTCTTGGAGTCTGTAATGCCATCACCAACAACATGTTTATTCTTATTGAAGAATTTAGGTTTGTCTGTGGATTTGGCTTCATGTTTGTTTTTAGTGACAGGTTTAAGTGTTCCCTTGGCAATGAGGGCTTTCTCAATTTGACTACCTTTCTCTATGACTTCTTCGAAGTTTGAGCCACAATGCATTTGTAAGTGAAAGGCTATTTCAGGGTTTAAGTTAGGAACAAATATGCTCACTAACTATTTTTCTGGTAATGCACAAGGAAAATGACTGGCTAACCCACGCCATCGTTGTAAAAATCCTACAAATGTCTCATTGGGTTTTTGTTTTGTATTGCATAGATCGTTCATTGTGATGTCGCTTTCCATATTATAGGAGTAATGCCTTACAAATTTCTCCACTAATGTGGGCCATGTTGTAATGGAGCCCTTGGGTATGCTATAGAACCATTCCAATCCCATGGCTCCTAGGCTGTGAGGAAAAAGTCGTATTAAGAAATTATCGCTATATGTGACCTCTTGGCAAGCCATGTAAAAGTCTTTTATATGATCACGAGGATCACTTTTGCACTTATACTTATCAAACTTGGGAACGGTAAAGTGTTTTGGGAAAGGTTGTTGTAACATGTCCTTATCAAAGGGGTAAGGACATAGTTCTTCATACGAATATTTTCTATTTTGGCCTACATTTCCTTGTTGTAATGTAGTAAGTGTATCTTTCATAGATTTTAACTCTTCTGAATGAGTTGCTCCTTAGTAGGTGATATTGGTCTTTGCCTGAGTCACCTTAAAGGTATAGTCTATGTGTGTGGATCAATTTGAAACTCGCTAAGTTTGTTTTTGTCTTTGTCTTTGTATATGTTTCTTCTTGAAGAGCCTAGGTTTGCTAGTTTTTGGCTCAACTTCAAGATCTATTTTTGGAGGATCTCCTCCTCAACCAGGGGGTCCTCTTCTTCATCAAATTTCAGAGGAGGAGAAGCTTTACACTCAATTTTCACTTTACGTGAAGCTTTATAGTGAGGTTTTCGTGATGGTTCTCCTTTGACAGTGGTCTTATGTTGCCCAGAAGTGGAAGCATATCCCACATCAAAAGGGTTATCTGTGTCTAAGATGAATCTTTGTTCTCCTAGGTTAGGGTTAATGACCTTTGTTTCTTCTTCACGCTCGTGTGGAAGTTTAGCTCCTAATGCTAAGACTCTTGCGAGTACTTGATCTTTATTATAATATAGGAGTTCATCAAATCTATTTAGGTCTAACCTCTGTTGTTCTCCGGAAGAGTCTGACTCTTCACCACTATGATCAATTAATGCCTCTGTATCTTTGACTTGAGAAAAGAGAGGTGCTAAATTGTTGCCGCTAAATGGGAATGTTTCGAAAGGGTTTTCTCCTAGATCATGCTTGTTTGATTTGGTTGCCATTTTTATGATTTTAGGCATTACTAGCAGATGTTTGTATGTAGCTAGCGTGACCCCTAAGTGTATGTTTTCTGCAAGCTTTCAAGGTGATGTTTGAACTATACCACAGTGTATCCTAGATGCAGTGTTATGCAGTCATTTTTATCAAGGAACACTCATATGCACACCTAAATGTAATGATCACTCAATTTGTTGTTACCAAGCCTATGCCCTAAAAACAGATAGTGACAAGGATGTACCAATATGTAGGTCAAGTTAGAATTCTAACAAGGCCTAAGTACTGATGTGATGTTGATGCAGTCCCTCGACAAGGTATACTTAAAACTAGTTTGAATGCCGATGAAAGCCAAACCTTCTAAAAAATGGAAGTCGTGAATAGATATAGCATAACAATGTCACCGTGATACATTAACCAAGCAAGCAAGGTGTTAGTACCATGACAACCTTATTACGATATATATAAGGTGTTATCGACACTTTTCAAGAAGACTCAGATGACGTTGAAACTGAAACCAAGTGATAAGTATAACAAGGAGTTTTTAATCATGTGAGCAGCGTAACCACGTAATAAAGGGACTTATACCATTTTCTCAAAAAATGAGAATACGATGTAAGTACCAAGATTGTGTGTCTAGGATGTGAACAAAACTATCAACTCAAGAAGAGACGAAAGATGAACCAGAACCACAACGGTGAAGATGATCTTGAAATCAAGATGGAAGGACTTTTATCAAAGATACGAAAAGCATACCTGCACACTTTAGACATTTAACAACCCAGCCGCAAACATGGATGGGCGTAAACAGACAAAAAAGTGGCGAGCACTATCTCTGATAAAAACGCGCAATGTATGCACCTTTCTCACCCTGAAAAAATGGGTGGTGAGAATGCAAGGGTATTGATCAAAAGATGGAAACAAACCAAGTGCCACTTGGGCAGAGTTTCACCTCATCTGAAGACAAGAATAAAACTAAGTGAAAGTGGGACGTAGTTTAGTTTCGTGATGAAAACACTTAGATCAAACTAACAAGGTTTCTTTGCCTTGTTCGAAAAACAAGGTTCAGATTCCGAATGAGTTTTCACTTCGTGATGGCTTGACGCAACAATGGACTAGTAAAGTGGGCTCCAAGATAGAATGGCCTCCTTAATAAGTTCTCTCAACTAGGTGTTACAAAGTTGTCTAAGAGGGAGCGATTTACCCAAATAGTCCCCTTGACTATCTTGGGAGTATCTCAGCTTTTCCCCCTTCAAGCACAGTGGGCAATAAATGCATCCATCGTGTACTCTTAATAGGGTCGCGATACAGACAACTTGCAACTCTAACTCACAAGGCGTACTAGTCAATTGGGTAAGCGGAGCGCTTCCTGTTTCATCCACGAGGTTACACAGTAGTGGACTACTTTAGGGTTCCTGGTACCACCCCCATTGTTATAGCTTAAGGTGTTATGCCAAAGGGGTTATGTTCCAGTTGAGTGGATAGGGACGTACCCTTTTCCGAAACCTGCAATACAATGTTCTGAATATGGTGTGTTTTTTATCTTGCTTAACTTAATGTGGTTTTAAGTAGCACACCATTTGGCAACCTATAAGAACATGTGTATTAGAAGTTTTTTTTGTTTTTGACACCTTTCTTTGACAAGTGTTGGGTCCTGTAGAAAACAAGTTTTAGTAATTTTCCAGTTTCGTAGATTGATGTCAAGAAAGAGAACTTTACACTTTGCTTTTGATTCCTAAGATTGCCAAAAGGTGCGAAGGAAGAGCATACGCAACGTGAAAAATCCTACTGAAATCACATGAAAGTTTACTTCATCCTTTATAAAATAAGTGTTTTTGAGCATTTGATATAAGTTTGGTATAAGTGTTTTTGATCTCCAAGATCACTTTTTAAGGCGTGAGGAGAGAGCATATGCACTTTTTACAAACTTAGTTTTTAAGCTAAAAACTGAAAAACACTTAACTATGCAAACTGAAAGACCAAAGAAAAACTTTGTTTTTAACTTGTTAGTCCTAGAAATCTGTAGCAAAGATTAGAAAAAAAGTTTTTGCAGTTTATAGAAAAAAATTCAATCTTTACACAGACACCTGCGTGCCCAAACCGACACCAGCGCTCCCTAACCGATGGGTACGTGCCCAACTCAACGTATACGCCTGCAGTCAAAAATTAGTGAAAGCCTAGTATATTAAAACACAGACGCTTGCAACCAGACAGGGACGCTTGCATATTAACGTGGACGCTTAGGTTTCAACGTGTATGCGCCCAAGCATAAAACAAAATTTTCAATTTTTACACAGTCAACCCATTTACACATACGCAGCCAGAGAGGTGGATACGCATGCCCAGATGACGGAGACGCGTGCGCGTCCCTGTAGAGGCAAAATTTACAGATTTTTACACAGTCTAGCACCTGACGCATACACGGCCAGAGAGGTGGATACGCGGCCCAGATGACAGAGACGCGTGCGTGTCCCTGTAGAGGTAAAATTTACAAATGATGAGGACTGTCAGACAGGTACGCGCCTGTTTTGACGGAGACGCTAGGGTTTCAACATGTACGCGCCCCTTGTAAACACCTACGCGCACCCTATGAAAAACCTACAAAACTCACGGATTTTCAAATTTTCAAGAGCAGACAGGTTAGTTGTTAGTCAAAGTGTCCTATTTCTATATCAAACCCACAAAATACATGTAAATGAAGGTCATTTATCTAGTGTTAGAAACATAAATGAGGAAATAACAAGTGATTTGACCCAAAAACTTGAAAATGAACTTTGAAAAACCTAAAAGACCTCCATTAATGGAGGATGGACATAAGTGTCCCACCGGGCGTGCCAAATGTGTTCAATGAAAAGTTACAAAAGCCATGGATTTGGGGTAAGAATCTCTAAAGAAACCCCAAAGGCTTTTAGCAAATTGATCAATGGACCATCTGATAAGAAATGAGCAAGGTTTTCTTCTTTGCATACATTAATTTGAAGTAAACAAGCAAACTAAACAAATGAAGGTAACCTCTATTCTTTAAAAGCTTGAAATAATGAACCTAAGAGGATCTAAGCATTCAGTTATGTGTTTAAGAGAAAGATATCTCCCCATTAATGGCTTCAAGGCCAATGGATCTTCCCTTTTACTCCATTATTGTGCTATAAAATACAAAAGCAAATGCTACTAGCTCAATGGAAGAAAATGAAATACAATATAAAGCCTAAACAAAATACTATAATCTGTGCTAGGAAGAAGAGAAAATTCTTAGAAATGAGGGAGGGGGTATAGCCCTATTTATAGTTTTCTATTTGGGAAAATGGGAGATTTGGGTGCATGTGGGACAAATGCTAAAGTCCAAAAAGCACTTTTAGCAAGTCTAAGTGAGGTTTGACTATGTTTAGGGTAATTAACCTAGGTTAGACTAATTAATCTCATTTAGAGAGTAATTAGGGTTTTGGAAGGGTTTCTGAAAGGCCTAATCAATCCAACGAAGTGGATTGATATTCCAGGGAGCTAAAAGAAGCAAACTAGACAGGAATAAGAAGCTAATGTAGTTAGAACGAGGCTATGAAATCCTGTTTAAGTGGTTTATAAGAGGAAATACGACCAAAAGGATGTCGTGAGAAGGGAGTTAGATAGGTCTAACTGGCGGTGTGCCATCAATTTGTAAAGGGAAGAATAGGGAGTGGAATATTAGGAGTAATATTGCACTGATCAAACTACATGTGTCTACAGGGGATTGATCACCCCTAATCCTTTGGCAAGCTCACCAATACAAATCTCAAAGAACAATCAAAGCATAATATTATCTCATTCTGTTAAGCAAACAAGTGTATTCATTATTTTTTTAGATCCTTTCATTTCACTTTTATACAAATGCAAATCTTTCACTTTATAAGTTATATTTGATTTAAAGCTCAATTCTTTATTATGGACATTGACTACACTATGTGTTGCGGGTTTCACCATAGAGCATGCCAACACCAAACACAATGAGAAAACTACAAAATAGACATTTGAGAAAAGGTAAAGTGTGTTTACACACTCAAGTATATTTTCCTATAATCATTCGATTTTCATTTCATACTTAAAGGGGGAAATGTAGACACTCAAATTTGGAAATTTTCACTTCGAAAATCCACTCTTGTTATGATAAACACCATCTCTCCATTCCCACTTAGCATTTTTTGAGGTATCTTGTTTAGGTTGTTTATCCTTACACACTGACATGTCAAAAAATTATGAGAGAACAATGCATAAAGTTGATAATAAGACACCAAACAACAAGTTCCAAACATCATTTGGAATATTTTCTACCCCAGTGCAGGGTCATATAGTTTGGTTAGGATTTTATATTTAGTCTTGATTGAATTATACGGTCTTGGACCGACATGTCTTCCAACGTTGGTTTTAAATTCATATATTTCACGGGTCTTCTACTTAACTTAATAAAATTGAATATAATGTAAGGACACCATTGATAAGATAAAATAGCAATAACATACAAGATATAGCTAAAGAAGTACATACAAGAGTGATGATATGTAGGACTTTTAGAATGACTTACTTTGCTTCCATAGGTCTGGATTGGTTCTAGGTTGGTGAATGATCTGAATAGGCATATTTTGGGTTGTGTAAGCTATAATTCTGAAATTGGCATGTGATGATCTCAAGGACAAGAGCACTTAGGAGAGGATACGGGTGCCTGGGTGCTAGTGTCTACGAGATAACCCAGGATCTGGTTCTTTTTGTGTTGCTTCTTGTCACATTTAGCTCACCGTAGGTTGTGTCAATTTTGATGCACCTCTATTATGTTACACATGTACTTGTAAAACAAATACTAGTTACCTACACAAGACTTAAACACATATTAGGTTGAATAAAAATACATGTTAGAGAGTCAGACTCACCCCGGTGGTCACCTCGATGTGATGTTTTTGTCGAGCATTGCACTACATTTAGTCTCCATGTAGTTCTTATGGTGTGCGATTGAAATCATGTCCCTTGAGGTAGGATTCCCTAGTGCCAGTCACACACAAAATAACGTGATACAAATACTTTTTCCCAATGTAAGAATGTGTGATATGGAATTCAGAATAATGTCCCCTTATGTAATGCACAATGCATCCTAAAATGCAGTCCTTTGTGTTGTTCTTTTGTATGTGGTAGATATAAAGATGATAGCCCCATTACCTTGTAGAATAGTTAGTAGGTTGTGTATATATATGAGCTCCTTGTTTGAATTTTGGCACATTGTGACAATAAAAGTTTACCTAGGTCTTAAAAAGGAGATAAGAAAACACCCAAAGCAAAAAAAAAACTGAAAAAAGAGAAAACCAAGCAAATAGGACATAAGTGCCTAGAAGGACATTAGCTCACGGGTTCTACTATCTTGTCTGGGTGGTACTGTCTTGCAAAAAGCAAACAAAAAAATAAGAGAAAAGAACATGGAGCCCCATGACTCAACCAAAAATATGTAAATACTAGATAAAAACCATGAGAAGAGCCAAATAAATCAAGAAAAGGACCCAAGATATTTCAACAGTGCCTAGTTTCCAAACTTAGAATTCATGTATATGAGGTGTAATGTAAAAGTAATAAGTGCATATTTTAGTGACTACATTTACCCCCACTTTATGCCGGTGAATAAGGATTTGGTAACATAAAGTAGAAAAGAAAAGCATACTTTAGGGAGTCAAAATAATTTCGTGTCTAATAACGTGTGAAATGAGTGTTGTAGCATGCCGAATGGAATAATGCAAACTATGTACCATTAAATTCTAAGGATAGGGTAGGATAAGGATCCTAGGGGTGACCTCTATGTGTGTGGAGTGATAATGATGTGTGCGTGTAGTTCCTTGGAATGTCATCTTTACTAGAGTGTGCTTGAGATTTGCTTCATGGTTGTTTGTGTGCTTTACCTTCATTGGGATAGGATAAGACCCTTAAAAGAAAACAAGTGTAGTCAATGCTCTAGGTAAATACAACTGAGCTTTAACTTGGAAAATATGTAAAAATGGGAATGTGTATGGAAAAATCTAAACTAAGGGATTAGAGTACACTTAAAATTCTAAAAGATAAAGGTAAAAAAAATTGTTCCTACTTATAGCCTTGATGCCTAGGAGCTAGTTGTGAGAGTCAAGAGTGATCAATTCTTGAATTATTTCAATCATACTAAGGATTTGGGTGTACTGCCTCCAAACTAGGGATTTGAGAATCTTAAAACTAAACTTAAGGTTTAGGCATCCTGTCATCGCTAAGGGAAAGTGTATTAGGAGGGCGGTCGATTTTAGCCTCTAACTGTTAACGCTTCTGCATGGATAAGTGTCACTACAGATAATAAAAATACCCAATTTGTAACTAGCCTGGGGTGACACATTGTTCCAGGCATATTGTTGTATTGCATATGCCTTAGGTGCCACCTCCTTGTTTGGTTCGTGAGTAAGTAATTAGTTCCTGTTAGTAACCAATAGTTTTCTGAAACTAGTTGTGTAACTGTTGAAACTAGAGAAGATTATAATTGTGTAACTATTGAAACTACTCTATAACTATTTTTTCACCTAGGACAAGAGCATCCGTGTGGGACACTAATTCCCAGAGCTTCTTATCTATTTTAGGTGCTTTTATCCACGCTGTGAATTTTGGTGAAGTCTGTTTCTAGCCTGTTCTGTGATTGATTATTGTTCTGATTCCTTTTGTTTGTGTTTTTGTCATTGCTGAGAGGGTGAAAATGTTCACCCAATGTTTGCCCCCACTCATTTGGGGTGCTTGAGATGAACAAAAATGAATGAAACCCAAATGAGAAAGACTAAAACTGATATTTTCATCTGATATAGGAATCTTGCAGGGGGAGTAGGGATTACACATGGTAGGTAACATGGAACAAACAAAACAACGAGAAAATGCTAGCATACAAGTGTTAGTGAAAAACAAACAATGCTCACAAAAATAACAACTAGGAAAGAGTATATAGAAAAACAATAAACAAGGACACAAGGAGTAGTTGGTTGCATATACATGACAACACTTAGGATGTCACAAGACAATCTAAGCCATCAAGTCTTATGCAAATAAGGTAACAAGTAAACATATGGCATAACCCGCAAATAATGGCAAGTAAGGTAGAAGAAAATAATAAAACCATGATTGTAAGGAGTTCTGCAAGGCAAATGCTACACATGAAACACCCATTAACATGTTAGAAAAGATAAATAATATGCGCGACAATGTAATATTTGAATATAGGAATGAAAAATGTGCAATATTGTAATAATAAAACCTTGTAGTAAGTGAGAAAAGGTAGATGCCCCCAGGAGCCTCAGTCAGTAGGACTGATAATGGACAAGGCCAATCATCATACATCATGCAATAACCTATAAGTGACATGCATTTGCCTCAATAAACCATGTGAACGTGCATGTGTGTATAAAAAATGATAAAGCATACTAGGAATCGTAGTAACATGATAAACAAAGGTGCAACATATAATAGTATAAGGAATCAAGAGTACATCCAATCAAGATCTAAATAAACATGTTTTTATATTTTTAAATTTATATACGTGAAAGAAAAAAACTAGAAGGGAGGAATAAGGATGCCCCCGGTGTGTGTGTGTGTGTGTGTGTGTGTGTGTGTGTGTGTGTGTGTGTGTGTGTGTGTGTGTGTGTGTGTGTGTGTGTGTGTGTAAAGTGAGGTTCATGTAGGAATGCCCTCACCAGTCAACTATGAACCAAGAACAAAAGTGCGTCATCGGGTGGTGTTGACGAATTATGATGCCCCCAAGTATGAATGCCAAAATGATCTATATAATGAGAGTACTAGGAAAGGTCCTAGGATCAGCTAATGTAAAGGAACTATGCATGTGAACATGATCTAGGGGCTGATGGTCATGGGAGAGTGCGAGGGGATAAATATATGAGATAGGTCTAGATCGAGCATTTGGAGAGATAAAGTATGAAATATGTCTAGATAGAGCATGTGACCAATGTGAAGAGCTGCCCCATGAGGTGGGCTATGGGGTCTATAGATATGACAAGGCCTATGAGTAATAGCCATGTGTGAAGGAAACTGAGATGGATGTGCAAAAGGTGTTACAGGAGGAGTAAGGGCTCCATATACCATTGGAGGTGTCAAGGCTAAGGATTCATCATGAATAGGAGAAGATACACTAGAATTAGGAGCAAACGTATATGGGATGATCACAGGGGCCAATAAAAAGGGTGCATGTGATCTATAAATGTAAAAACATGAACACATGTGAACATGAGGCAATGACCTAGTGTCACGTAAAAGTGCATGTACCATAGTATGTGGAGTCATGTATGTAGAGAAACTAGAATATGTGTAACATTGAGAAGTAGAAGAGATACCAAAGAATGATGACAACATAGTGAGGGAAAAACCCTATAGAGTCCAAGATCCTAACAACATGATTAAGAAGTGTATAAGCAATTAAAGTGTGTCTGTTAGGAGAAAACAAAATAGATGCGACTTTGGGCTTATTGCCGATAGTGGAAGGAGTAAGTACAAATATAAGGATCAATATGTGAGTCAAAAGATGTATAACATATGTAATTCTAGGAGGTTCATCAATAGTAATGACAAGTAATAGGTGTAGTTTGAGAAGATTAGAAGTAATAAAGCAATATGAACTATCCCCTATGATCATAGACAAAATTATAGAATGAGGGGAATGGATGACCTTGATGAATGTAACAAGATAAGGTTTAGCCATAGTAAATAAATCATGCATACAATCTTGGAAAGTGAGAGCATTAAGAATCATTGTAAAATCAATGTACGGTGCTCTAACTTGTGATGAGAAAGGTGCAAAGAGAGATGTAACATTGGAAGCACTAACTATATGATCATTAGAAATATATCGACAGTGATATATAATGGGAGGAATATCATTAGTGTCAATAGAAAATTGATCATGTAAATCAATAGCACCAGGGTGCATCCCAAAAGGAGAAAGGTGTCCAATGTAGGTAATGTCATGAGCATCATGTATGAGAGGAATATCATAAGGAGTATAAACAAGAGCTGTGGAATCCACTATAGTTGTATCCATGAATGTAACATCCCAAAATTTCTTGTAAGTTAAATTAACTATGGTTAAGTCTAAACAAGAATAGACGAGATCAACATTGGGTGTAAAATTCATTTGGTTTGTCATATCATGACCCACAACTTCTGCTACGGGGCATGACACTGCGGAACGAATAACCTCGCACCCACCTTGATGATCCTTCCTAAAACATGATTAGGCCTTAATCATATGTAAAACAGTTCATAAATGATAGTGAATCTTTTGGTTATTTGTATTCTGGTTACTTTATTTTAATTGGTTTGGTCATCTTTTTTTTTGTTTGACTTTTGCATGACCACGATAATAATTGTCTCTGTTTTTTTGACAATGCTATATCAAGCCAACTTTATGAGAATGTTTGAATGATTATTTAAAGGCTTGGTGATTTTCGTATTGGAATTTTTTACATAAACCTAGAAATTCAACTAATTTTTATGGTAATATATTGTTGGAAATATGTGGATTTGTATTATGAAGGTTAATTTTAACTTAACCATTAAGCTGGGTAACAAGTAAAGTAAAAAAAAATGTATGAAATATTAATTAGTGTGTATATATATATATATATATATATTAGAGGGATTTGACATGTAAGCCAAAAGTTTTATTTAGTTATTGAAATTTATGGGTTTCATAAAGTGAAACACCTTCGCATGGCACAAGTGTGCGACATGCACTAAAACACATACCAGCATTGGGAAGCCTAAAAATTCTTCAATATGCCACCCAACTATAGTTATTTCATTATATTTTTCTGTTATTTTTCCTTCGTCTATTTTCATTCTCCCTTTCTGGAATACCTGCGTGTGTTTTGGAGGAAAGAAGGATTCGACTTGTTGGAGGGGGAAGAGTAGAAGGTTATTGATTCTGGGTCTACTTCAGGCATGAATATCTTCTCCTTTATATGCTGCATTATTTGTAAAAAAACAGAGGAAATACACATTCTATTTTTAATGGCAATCAAGGAAATTGTGGACAAATTTTGATTTAATTATTTGGAGACGAAGTATGAAAAGGAAATTGATGGATTCTTTATTCTTTTTAGTTTTATTTGTGTGGTTTTAACCTAACCTAGAAAAATACGCAGATGAGGATTTGGGTTTTGATCAACAAAAATAAAATAAAAGAAAGGTTAAAAATTCCTTCTCTGCATTATAATAAATTATACCCAAAAGGAAAAGAGTTGGGTTTTTCCTGTACAAGAAGAAGGAAAACATTTTGTGAATTTGTGTGTTTAAAATCAATTTGTGCTTGTGGGTTTTCATTTTGTTAAATTGAAATTTGGTTGTGTGTTTTCTGTAAACAAATCGATTTGGGTATACAAATCGATTTGCATAAAGGAATTGATTTAGGTAACCCAATCAATATGGGTATGCAACCGATTGGGGTTTTGTATTTTTCTTCTTGGTTATTATATGCAGGTCTGATTTTTAATTTATTGAGATCTTTTGAGTGATAATTTGTGGGTGTCAAAGCTCTTGCATGGGGCTACATTTTCTAGAAATTTTATTATTATGGACCACTAAATCGGTTCATGTATAAATGAGGGTGTCTTTTTATGTGTGAATAATTATAAAAAAAATGGCATTTAGCCTGTAACTTCTAGCCTGGCAATATGACTTGGATTCTTGTAAGACTGTGAAAAAGAAATTGCTTGTTTTGGTAAGGGCATGAAAGCCAGGATAGCTTGACCGAGTTGCACCAAGGAGTAATTGGAGGCATGATTGGGTTTAAAATAATGATATCTTATGAAATAAATTATTAGCTGTTCTTTTACTAAAAAGTGTTAGGAAATAAGGGATAAAATATGCGGAATAATCCCTCACAAAATCGTAACAGTAGAAACTAATATGTAGAAAATATTACAGATCTCAAATAAAATTGCAGAATAGAATAACACAACACAAAGAGACAATATTTAACGTGGTTCACCCAATTTGGGCTACGTCCACCAAGAATCACTTGCTCAGATTTTATTACAAGCCACCACTCTCTCAATATAATACTCTGATCTGTTTGGAGCTATGCTCAACAAACTTTACAGAATTCACACCTGAATTCAAAACACATCTATAATATTTCATATATCTACCATATGCACAAAACCATATAAATAAACAACTTCTTAAGCAGTTTTACAAAATCGTGGGTATCAAAACCATGGGCCAAAATTGTCCCATAAATCTATGGGTCAAAAAAAACCCGCCCATATGAGAAAATCACGTTTCTTGATATATCGGGCACGTTTTAAAGTCCAATTTTTTTTTCGGGAGCTGCGCTCCCGAACCCTGCTACCAGAGGCTGCTGCCCTCGGACCCCCACTCGAGGCCAGGCCCAACCCCAAACCCCGACAAGACAACGTGGAAAGCGTATAGTCTTCAACACTTTCTCACATGAAAATAGGCTCCACATGAAAGCCAGGAAAACTTGACTGAGATGCACCAATGAGTAATTGGAGGCATGATTGGGTTTAAAATAATGATATCTTATGAAAGAAATTATTAGCTGTTCTTTTACTAAAAAGAGTATGTTTAAATGATGTAACCATGGTGTTGCTATATTGTTGGTTGGGCTATTTGTTTACCAGATAGAACATGTTAAAGTGATGTAAATATGGTGATATTTGTGCTAATTTGTAGAGCTGCTCATTGATTGAAAAAAATACTCTTCTTAATGATATTGTTTTTACGAAGTTATGTAAAAATTTTAAATGTCAAATGCTTGATTGAAGCTGTGATTAGAGGGAAACATGATCGCTGAAATAGAAATTGGTTGTTCTATTTGTGTGCATCCATAGCTATATCTTTATAGAAACCAGGTAGTAATACCATTTCAGTTGTATTACATGTGCTTGTTGATAAAACAACATGTATATCCTTTCATATTTTATTAATTAATTACATCAGAAAATGGAGTTAATAGTCATGCCAGTTCATTTTGAACTGACATCATACCACTACTCTAGTCTTGCAAGACCATTAGCCGTTACATTCGGATGTGCGGAAACTCATGTCTTGTGAAGTTTTATCGTAGCATGGATCTAAATGAGATACTTGGATTTCAATTGGTGAAAGGATGATATCCTTGAATTTTTGGTTGAATTATTGGGATCTTGGACCCATTGTAAATATTCAAACCTCACTATGTGAGAATTATTATACTGGTTATCTATTTCACCTTAACGATATATGTTATATATGATTTTAATAAAGAGATGATTACTTTGCATGTAATAATATATCAATATGAGTAAATGATGAATACTTGAGTTATGAAATCTTAATTTTGACTAATTATTGAATACATTTATTTGATAGTTATCAATGTATGAAGCCGATAATTGGGAAATTATTGTAACAATCAATTGTCTTTAATTTCTAAATTAAATAAGCTATTTAGTGGCATAGCTAATGAAAGGAATAATTAAATATACATGTTTTAATATATATTTAATTCGGCCTTTCGGTAAACTTGGTATTAATATGATAAGATTGTAAATCCTGTTGTATAGAGAATGGAAGAGTATTGTTGTAAAAAGGTAATTTAAGGTTAAAGAATCAAACATCAGGAAAATAGAGACTAAATGGGATGGTAAATAGATGAAAATATCCATTAGGCATATTAAGGGATAAGTACATGTCAGAATGTTGATATAGTTACATTTCAGTATAATGCAAATGTACTTATCTCATAAAGATCCTAGTTGGCCTTTGACATCTATCTCAATATATAACTCTTGCAAGATAGGTTTAATTGGAAATAAAATAAAAACAAACTATAAAGATCTAGATAATTGTGAAAGGGATAGTTGTGAGGTGGCGGAAGACTTAAAACTCATAAGAATAGTGTATTTTCTTGAGTTTAGCTGTATCCTGCACGACGGATAACTTTGGCCAAAGTAATGCATTGATGGTTGTGCATTGTTTGATCACCTAGTCCTCCAATTAAATAACCTAATAATTGTCTGTAACCTGATCATGGGAAGTTGAAATATTGAACATGAGGTAGACAATAGTCGGATACCGAAATACGAAGTCAGGAAACTAGCTTCGTGGTAGACCCAAGGACTTTCACATAGTTCCCATGACCTTTAAAAGGTTGACCCAAAATGCTAGTAAACATTGTCACTCGAAGTAGTGATGAAGGGAGATCGTGGAGATCTAGGATACACCCTTCTCAGCCGCACATGGCTTAGATGGATGTTATCGGATAGATCAAAAGAGTAAAAATTGATTAATGAATTTGATTAAATAAATCTAGTACGATTGTAGCTGTGTAATTTGTTATTATGTTTATTTGTTCAAAAAAATCCTCATTTTTCAGCTCTAGTAAATTTTTAGCATTATAATGAAAGAAGGTGTAATAAGGGCATTGTGTATTATGGTATAGGTAGAAAGAAGTGTATGCATAGTATGTAGCCAAGGATGGCCTAGAAGGATAATATAAGAAACATCATGAGGCATAATGTGACATAGAACATCAAGAATGTAAGATCCCATAGTAAGGGGAAGAGAGATTGTACCCAACACTTGCTTAGGTGTATTATCAAATCCACAGATACAAAGAGTAGATGGATTGAGATGGGTAGTAGAAAGTCCTATTTTATGGAGAAAGGAAACATTGCATACATTAAGACAAGATCCAGGATAAACTAGGACACACTTAAAAAGGAGATTACGAAGTTAAACCTGGGTATAGAATGGGGAAGCATTAGAATCAAAGGCATGGGAAACCATGAATGATCTAATAATCGACATGTAAGGTTCAGGTTCACCAAATGATTTATTAAAGTTAAAAATAGTGTAAGTACATTGTTGATAAGATAGAATAATAGTAACATACAAGATCTAGCTAAAGAAGTACAATCAAGAGTGATATATAGGGCTTGTAGAACGACTTAGCTTACCTCCATAGATTTGGACTAATTCTAGGCTGGTGAATGATCTGAACAGGCATATTTCAGGTCATGTATTCTCTGATTCTAAAACTAGGAGGTGACAATCTCAGGTATAGGAGTGCCTGGGAGAGTACATGGGCACCTAGGTGCTAACATCTGTTCTGGATGTTAGTGTCTGTGTGACAAATCAGGAGATGGTTCTTTCCATGTCACTTCTTTTTGCCTTTAGCTCATCTTAGATGGTGTCAGGTTTGCTGCACTTTTGTTATGTCATACATGTACTTACCAAAAAAACCCTAGATACTTGCACAAGACTCAAAAACATATTAGAATGAATAAAAATGCATATGAGAGAGTCGGAATGACCCCAACAGTCACCCTAATGTGATCTTGTTGCTAAGCGTTGCACTACATTTTAGAATCCATGTACTTCTTGCGGTGTGTGATTGAAATCGTGTCCCTTGAGCTAGGATGCCCTAGTGTTAGTCGAACATAGAATATCGGGATACAACTACTTTGTTCCAATGTAAGAATGTGTGATATGGAATTCAGAATAGCCTCCTCCTATGCAGTGAATAATGCAACCCAAAATGTATTCCCTTATGTTGCTCTTGTGTATGTGGTAGATATAGGGATGATAGCCCCATTTCCCCTTAGAATAGTTAGTAGGTTGTGTATATATATGAGTTCCTTGTTTGAATTTTGGCACATAACGACACCAAAATATGACCTAGGTCATGAAAAAGAGATAAGAAAACACCCAAAGCCAAAGTAAACCAACAAAGGAGAAAACTGATTAAATAGGATAGAAGCACCCATAAGGACATTAGTGCCTGGGCACTACTGCCTGTATGGTCGGTACTGTCCTAAAACAAGCAAACATAAATAAAACAAGAGATAGGAACATGGATCCTTGTGACTTGACCAAAAAGATGCAAATACCAAATAAAGTAAGAAAAATACCAAAGAGATGTCACCTATGCCTAGTTTCCAAACTTATAATTCTTGTATATAACATCATACTAGAGGCATAATGCAATAATAATAAATACATATTGTAGCACTACTTCATCTAGGTTGGCTTATATTAAATAAATAATCTATAAATACCTCTTTAACCAAGTAAACACTACCTCATTTTATAACCTGGAGATCATATGGCAATGCATTAACACACTCACTTCTTATACTTGTAAAAATGACTCACATCTCCTAAATATTGCAATAACACAGCTACAACCATTAGGGAAACATCCACATCAGGTCCGAAGTTTCTTATTAGGTCAATATATCATCCTCTCTCACTTACAAGCACTCAAACATCCCTCCTCAAAGTATTTTAGTAAGATCCAAAGTCCAAGCAATTATTGTCAAGGAAGTTACTAAATCTATTTGATCTATTTAGACATCACATGGTAGGTTGAGAACGACATGCAATTTGTTGCCTCTTGAAAGTATTGTCAATGTTAATAGTGCACGGGGGTGACTAGAACCCAATTTGTTGCCTCTTGAAAGTAGTGTCAATGTTTATTTTATATGATGTTAATATGTTCAAAGAGCCTTACTACATGATTAACAACTAGGGTTTGATAATGACAAAGAAATCTAGGAAGATGACCAACACAAAATGTTGTAAATTCAAAAATAGAGAAGGTCCAAAATCATGTAGAAGGTTCAAGACCGTATGGTATGGCCCTAATATATTGGTATGGTCCTATCCCATGACATTTTGTAGTACCAATTTCATTTCTGAAGTTCCTCCAAGTTTAGATCTCTGCGTTCTAACATTACACATTCCCAGAAATTCCTAGAATCATATGTAAATGACTAAATTCACTCATCCTCTTATTTTTTCAAGTTCATATCTCGTGTTTCAAGTATTTAAAATGTTATTACAATATTTTATAATTAATTTTGGAAGTTAATTAATCAGAATAACCATTTGTATCTAACCCTAAATCCACTTGGTGTAAATTTAATTCACTAAAGATCTTAAATTAATATTGTCTTAATCTAAAATGGGTATAAACACTTATTCTCGATAACTATTAGGATTTTTCCTCCATGAGTACACTTATGACCTCTAGACCATTTACTATGACAATGCTAACATATGCATGTTAGAACATAATAAGTAATGTAAAAATAGTAATGACCCAACTAAAAAAGATGTCACAAAAGTCAAATTTGCATATGTTCAAAAAATATACTAAGGATGTAGAAGAACACTTGTTCATTTTAGACTCCTAATGGAGAAGTGATAATATTATGAATGCACATGTGAAAATGTTTGATTTTTTGGCAATACTAAAAGATGACACATTGAAGTGATATATGAAAACAAACTCAACAAATAACAAGATACAAGATGAGATTAAGAAATAATTCAAATGAGACTATCATTGTCTCATTGCACTAACTGAGAGTGTTAGTAAAATGAGAGATTTAATACAAAAATAAGGAAGGTTAGTAAAAGATTTTTGATCGAAGGTTCAAATTAATAGTAAGTAAATTAAATGAGCCCTTGAAAAAGAAATAAAGAATCATTTCTAGGATGTTATGATACTTGAAAACATCAATAGATGGGAATTAATATACTAAATTTGTTAAAAAAATAGATATGGATACAAGGTTGGAAGCACAACCATGGAAGAGAGAAGGAGAGACCACAATATAGTCAAAATTGGATAAATTAATGTCGAAGCTAGTTTAAAGATATCGAGGTAGGAAATACAAATGAAATGTGAAATGAGGGATGATTCACTACTAAGGACTACATATAGACTAAATGTATTGTGCATATTCTGTTGTGATGAAGGAAAAAGTAGGATAACATGTCCCTATATAGAAGTAAAAAGGAAAGTAGTAGTTATAAGAGCACAACCAACTAGAATGACACCACCATAGCAATAACCAACTATCAAAGATTGATTATGGTGTCAAATTTTTAAACTTCGACACCAAAATAACCATCAAATGTGCCATTGATGAAGGTATCCTTACCAATAAGTCGGTTGATTTATTACATAACATGCAGTTCATATAACTGCTATCAACAAAATTCACATGGATAGATGCAATGGAAGACTTAAAAGAACATAAATCTTTCTTAGCCATGACAATTAAGCAAACAACCCATTCACAACCAAAAACCATTCCAAAAGTTACCATAATTTCACCCACTCAATTAGCATAGACTAATACAGTTTTCCAAATATTTCCTATTACACCACAAAACATGCCAAAAAACATGCCTCCACATTCATAATTCATTCAATATTTTCCTAACTACATTTTTAAATACTAGAAAAGATTGGAGGATAGTACCAATGGGGTTTTAACAATAACATGGGTGGATATCATGGATACAAAAATGCCATATAATGAGGAGGGTATGGTGATTCACTACAATATGTGTGGATATAAAAGAGGCTATCAAGGAGGTAAAGGATACTAGAGATAGCAAGGAGGAAGGTACTAAAACAATCAAGGTAGTGGCTACGCAAATAATCAAGGATGAGGATACCCAAATAATCAAGTCGGGGTTTACCCAAATAATCAAGGAGGAAATGAATTATAAGGAAATCAAGAAAGTAGACATATTACATGCTATAGGTGTGGAAAGGAATGCCATGTGGCTAGGTAGTGCACAAAATCTAAGCCAAATGTATGTGGATTTTATCATGAGAGAGGGATGCATGACTCATTTAGTTGTCTAGAAGCAATGTTTATAATAAAAATAGATGAACAAAAATAGAGGTGTTTGGGAATGAGGTAAATTAGAGAGCTCAACATTTTACAAGAGTATTGTATGATAAGTCATCACCAAAAAGATAAGAAATACCTGGTTGGATAGAGCGGGGTGAAATTTCAAGGGGAAAGAAAGTAATATTGAAAAAATAAACAAACAATAAGAAGCTAAGGAGGAAAGGGTAAAGAAGAAAACCATTCAACAAAAATGTATTAGAATGAATAAAATAGACACATGATTACGGTCACCACAATAAGTTCCCCCTTAAAACCCAATGATATAGTGAAGGAAAGGCCTTAAGATGAGATTCCAAGTTCTAGTGAAGATTATACAACACACACTTATCCTAAACTTGAGGCCCATGACAAGGTCGTTAAAAAAATACAAGAAAGAGTTAAACATATTTAGGAAGTAGAAGCTGAAAAATTAACTTATTTTGAAGAAGAACAAGTTGTTGCATTGAAGTAATTACTAAAACTAATAATTAATTAAGGATTAGAAGAGAAATTGAAACAATTTTGTAAATACTAGAGCAAGTAGGAGAGGACATGCCATGTCAAATATGTAGAAACTTGAAAAAATAAAAAAGAAGAATGCATTCTACATGTAGTGTGATTCGATAAAATAAGTGGTATATCTAGATGTCAAGATGAATAGATGATAATTTCCTAACACATTGTTAGATTTGGGTGCGGATGTGAATGTCATGTTCTATAAAATGTGTGAAACACTTGGAAAACCAAAAGTACACCCTGTGAGGTATGATATAAAATTGGTGGATGAATCCCTTGAGGCACCATTCAAGGTACTTTATGGTTATCGATTATTGTATTGATTTTAAGGTAATTTAAAAAAAAACCCACATATTTAGTTCTCTTTACCTTGGAATGGTTCATAAATTGTAATGAGATGTTTAATATAGAATACGAGGAGATCAACTTTGAGGGAAATAAAGTGATAACACATGTGCCACTCAAAATAAGGATGCATGTAGCTTGGAAGGATGAGGTTTGACATGATGCAAACAAAGGGAAAAAAATTAACACACTTGAGGGAATTTTTGTAATAAAAAAAACACCAATATTTAATTGAGATTCTAAACCAAATGATGAAGGAGAAATAGGAGTAGAAAGTGAATAAGTTGATTCTGATATAGATGAGGACATTAAAACTTGGCTGTACGATACCCATTAGACAAGGTTGAGGAAACTATTACACATGAGGAGAATATAAAAAATACTTTGATATGATGCCACATATGGATTAAATGTTGAATTTGAGGAACAATATTATTCTATAACAAAGAAGATGAGACCACAAGAATTTATCATGACACCATAGAAAAGATGAGAGAAACCAATGCCGCTGAATATATGGATGAAGGTGTGGTATGAAGAGAGATAATTGTTGGAAAAAGATAGGTAGAAGGAGCCACACATTATGAAGTTGAAAAATAAAAAAAACCAATAAGGGATATAAGGATAGTATTTAGGTTATGACATGGAGAATCCCATAAAACAACACCTACTTTTTTGGATTTAGAGACGTAGAAGATTATATTCTACAAACGGAACATGTGTTACCAAATGAAGAAAATGAGGTTAGATGCATTGGATGATACAATTATTATCAATGCCAAAATATGGTGGGAAAAACGTAAATGAGATATAAATAAATGGAACACATTTATTCTATTTAAAACCAAATACATTCAATAAGAAGGAAGTTTTGATTAAATCCCAAGATATACAAGAGCTACAATTTTCTAATTACATGTGAACCACTATGAGAGACATTGGATGGATATTTGAGGAACAATGCCATGTTTTTTCCTTCAATATTTATATTGGAATCTCAAGCCCCTTTTGTGTTCCTTTCGTGTACTTGGTACTATAAGATGAAACATGCCTAAAAACTAGAAATTGAGACCATATACTAAAGGAATTCTATGAAACACTCTATTTATGGGACCCAAATAAGAGAATATACCACATGCTTAGAAATATTAAAATAATCCTCTTGATTTTAAATGAAGATACAATTAATCAATTTGTAAAGTATGGCACAACAAAGAATCTAATTAACATTAAAGATTGGGAGGTCATATGGTAGATTCATATACAAAGAGAGCCAATGTATTATTGTAATGTGAAAAAGAAGGCAACATGACATGGAAGATAAGATGCAACTACATAACATTAAGTTCCCTTTGGAATAAGGAAAAATGGATTTGGAAGAAATTAACATAAATAAAACAAAATGATTTCTATTAACCATTGAAAATTGGGGAGGGAAATATAGGAAAATAGGGAGAACAAAGGTTTTCTAAAATATGAGATTATGGGGAAGAAGAGGAAGTGTTGAAGGTTGTAAAGTTGTTAGAGTAATATGAGTTTTTTTTTAACAAAGAGCTCTCGATGTGCATGCAATCACGGACCATGAAAATTTATATAAAAGAGGGAGTGAAACTCATTAAGCAATGTCCTTATAAGTTAAATCCCAATGTACAAGGAAAGGTGGAGGCATAATTGGATAATATGGTGGTAGGTGGTATAATCCAACCAATTGAAGACTTAGAGTGAATCAGTCCCATGGTGATCTAGAATAAGAAAACCCAAGAAATAAGAATCTATGTAGATTATAAATAGTTGAATAAGGCTTATGCACACAATCCATTTCCCACACAATTTATAGAAGAAGTGCTAGAAAGTGTGGCTAGTTAAGAAGTTTACTCATTTATAGATGGATTCTTAGGGTATCATAATGTGTGTATTGGGCCTGAAGTCAAACAAAAAACTATGTTTTCCACGTAATGGGGATCTTGAATATACACAATGATGTTGTAAGTAAAAAGTTGTATTAGTGTGCAAGCTACAAAATAGGAAATAAAATGATTTAAATCCTAAACTACCACTACTATTTTCCTACCTCTGATTGAGCAATATGAGAAGAGATGAAGAGTATAATACATGTACTTACCTACAAGATTCCAAGAATCCTCCCTTAATACTTTGGATGTTCTCTTGATTGATTGATTATGCTTTAGATTTTTTGGGATTATTTGGGCAACACCTCCCCTTGATTTTTCCTTGGATTGCTTGATTGATGAAGGATGAACTGGTTGGATGATTAGATTGGATTGAAGAGGGATGATGGATTGATTGAGGTAAAAAACAACAAATGTTTGTTATGATATTGATAAAAATTTTCCAAGCTATTCAAGCTAGCTCTCATGGAGGAGGAGAGCTAAATTAAAAGTTTGTGGGTGGAGGATTCAATGACTAAGATGAAGCCGTGATGGATTTGAATCATTGGTGGAGGATGCATGAGAAGAATGGAGGATTCTAGAGTGGAAGGCTCTAGAATTTGAATTTAAAATTCATGGAGGGAAGAAGATTAATGGAAGGAGAAGGTTAAAGAGGCTTCTAGATTTAGAGGTGTAGTAAAAAAATTATGCACTTTAGACATTTATTTATCCCAGTTTCATACTACTATTTAGAAGGTCATTGAGTGAAGAAAGTACTAATTAACCCCCATCTTTTGGCCATTTTATTTTATTTTATTTCGTCATTATGAGCTTTTACATCCATATGCCTAGTCACTTTTATCACTTCCTATTATTTTAGCCTTGACTGGGGTGCCCAGATTTAGTACCGAGGCACCCGTGGGTGAACAGGTGCCCTGGTCCCACTAAGGGCGCCCCAATCCTTTTTGCACTTTCCCGTCATCTTTTGGGATCCTTCTAGTTATTTTATCTTCTTATATTTTTAGTGGTTGGCCATTTTGGGGTTAATCAAAAAATTAGATCAAGAGAACCCTATAAATATAAAGTTATGAGACCATAATGAGGGACCTAACATCATTCACTACTATTATCCATTAGGAGTTGCATCCATCTATTGCATTAGAGATCACTTGCATCCACATAACTCCATCATAAAGCACAAGGCTAGGACATATGCATCACACTTCATAGGGGGAGGGATTCTATTCTATTTCATGCACACATTCTATTACATTTTCTACACATATTTATTGCTCGTTATTTCACAAAGTGTGACTAACACAAGAGAAACCTAGGGCATGTTCACATACACTTGCACATAGAACTACATCAAGTCTGAGATGTAGTGCAACACTAAGTTAGAAATTCCACCCTTGTGGTAGCTAAGGTCAGTTTGACCCCTTCATATGCATTTTTATTTTTTAGGTTTAAATGCTTGTTTTGGGGTCTTGCAGGTCTTTCTTTCATCTTGGATTATTGACAACATCTAGAGGATCACGACGAATTTGATACGATACACAACGAAGATTTTAGATCACCTCAAAACCCTGTAAAGATCAGTTTAAGAGATTTTTCACAGACCAAGGTGCCCAGATTATAGACTAGAGCGCCCAAAGGCACCCCAATCCCTCTCAAGGTGCTCCAGTCTAGTTAAATACTTCAGTTCCATCCTTTTCGAGACTTTTGTCACAGTACCACGAGTGTCCTCTATCCAACTGAGTTCTTTCCTCTTATCTTGCACATAAGGGTTAGCATTTCCCTTTAGATAGTTGTTTAGATCATTTACATATGTCTTTACTGCATTTATTTACTTTGTTACAATTGTTCATAGCTTAGATTAACTATCCCCATTTACTACATAATATTTAATTTTAGTTAATCATTTTGGTGAAACCGACTTACGAGTCTATATTCGTTCTCTCATTTTATGCTCAGTACCCGTAGTGGTCATTTTGGGTCTCTTCATTACTGTGAGCTCCCTTCATCTACCAATCGTACCTCTAAGTCAATGGCTGATATAACTGCATATATTGTTGAAAACCCTTTAGATACTTCTAACCAGGTTCCTCTCCATGAGATAGAAGCATCTGATAGTGAAAAGTCCTACGATGAAGACACCAACGTTGACCAAGTCCAACTTAACGCTATTAGTGACTTTCTCCAAGCATTGTGTGAAAACCCTACACATCTCCCTCATGTCTTACATACTTTACTCACCACTAAGAGAGCTCACGATGCTTCCACTTTCATTGTTTCTTCATCTACTCCATGGTCATCGTTTCCCCATGCAGTAGTTAGCACACAACCTACTTCTTCTTACATGTCACAACCTATGTTACTCAAAGCATAATCTACTCCTAGTTCACCTACTCAATCATAGACTACGCGACCGCATCGTTTGACTATTCCTACACATCGGCATAGGTCTATTCCTCAGAAAGTTACTGCATCTTAGCATAGATCACCACCTTGACTTATTCCATGCAGATCTTCTTCACCTTTGCATTCCGCATCACATAGATCTCCATCACTGACACATTTTGTGATGCCACAACCTTCCTCATATATTCATCCTTCGCATGCACATAGAATTCATTCACCACCACAACGTCTATCTACTATACCACTACTATTAGAGCATAGTCATACGATTTCATCTCCTACAGCAAATGAAGGACTTCCATCCTTCACATTCACTGGATAGTTCATTCATTCACACACACTTGGGGGGCACAACATGTGTTCACATCCCCCCACCTCATCTTAGAATAGTCACACTCATCATATTTTACATTCTTATACATTCATATCCTCACATTAGGGATACTCATCATACATTCTAGCGTCATTACCTGATGATAGACTCTTGTGCTTTGGTTCACACTTGACTGTTGAGGGCTTACCACAGATGAACCCCACACATTGTACTATAGGTCTTACACATTTGATTTCATCACATATCACATGTCGTACATTATACATTCTACATTCTACATTCTACATTTAGTCGACAAAATTTTGACATTAGCACATTTACATATCATAGTCTTCATAACATATGAGTCTAACATTACATCGTCCAACGTACTACATTACTAGTCTTTTTACATACATTACATCCCACCTTACGCATTACATTTTACACATTCTACACATCATGTCTTTACACATTCTACTCATCATGTGGTCTTATTTCATACTTACATTGTCTTCTACACACTACACTCACTACCCGATGACAGCAGTTCAGTTCCTCCGTCCATAATCAACTACCGAGGGTTTACAAATCAAATGGACCTCACACTCATTTTGCATTTACCATTTGACCTTTCATCATGTGACATTTTTATCTTAGTTACATATGATTTAGGCTAAATTCTCACCTATTCTATCATTTTGTAGTGGTATACACCTTAGGTTACATCACCACTACTCTCTTTCCATTTTGTAGTGATATACGCTTAGGGCTAAATCATCACTCCTCCATTCATCTTATAGTGATATACGTTTAGGCTAAATCATCACTTATACGTTCATTTGGTTGTGATATATGCTTCGGCTATAGGGTTCATGCACATATCATCGCTAGGTTGCATCTTATCACTACGCCTACACATTCCTCACAGCGCGTTAGACACAACACACACTTCGACCATTTCCTAATGACACACTCTCGTTTATGGTTCATTCTTGACTGTTGAGGGGGCAAACCAAATGAACCTCATTACATAAAATTCTATTCACTCGGTGGGCACGTGGCTCCTATCATCAATTTTGCATTCCATTCCATCCATCCACATCATACGGCATATTATGGTTGTTTTTACTCTTGCTTCCTTGTGCTTGTTCATGGTCGCTTTATTACACATGCTAGTTATCTTTCTTGTATGTCATTTATCTATATCATATACACATGCACGTTCACATCTTCTTCTAGTTTTGATCACATATACAAGTCTCTTACATGCAACACAAATGCTCACCTTCTACCCTTCCTACACTGGTCACCGGGGGCATCCACATTCGTCTCTCATAGGTGTTATTGTTTCATGTTATACTTAGTACTTTACATTACTTATACATGCTTTTGACATATTAGCTATCTTTCTATCATGTTAACGGGTTCTTCATGTGCAACATTTGTTATGTAGGGATATTTGCTTCCATACTTGTTTGTTACATTGTCTTTTATTGTTTGCTATTGTTTGTAGGCCTTTCCCTTTGCTTGTTGTGCACACTTGTTTGTTTGTTTTCGGCCATAATGGCCTTGCATGTCTTGCGACATCATGAGTGATGTCTCAAGTTTGTAGCTTGCTTTATTTGGCTTACTTTGTCATATTGTGTGTTTACATTACTGCTTTACTTAGTAGCTTTTACACTATTTACGTAGCTTACACATTGTTTTCTATATGCATGCATGTTTACACTTGTCTTTGGCTAGCCTACTTGTTTGTGTGTGCCTTGGGTTTCTACAAAAAAATTTCTAGGGTTACAACATACATGCAGTTGGTCCTCTTTTGAGGCCGCATTCTCCTATCAGTGATGTTGCTTATACCCCCAAAGAGGGGGCATCATTTGGGGTTTTTTACATACTAACACAGAGATTCTACACCAGTTCAATTCAGTTATATACAATGAGTGGGTTCAGACTAGTCTACGAACCCCATACATAGTGGATTTTACAGGACATGGTGTCCTTAGTATTCTGGGAAGTAGTTACATGCTTGGATTTTACAGTGGGTGTACCTCTCTACACTACTTTACTATCGTATCACCCAAAAAGTCAGGACGTATAGAGATCTCTACACACACATTCAGGGAAGTAGTTAGATTTTGGAGGATACAACAAAATTACTCCCTAAACTTCTTTGGCTTATGGCATGAGATCACCCAAAAAACTCGTAGTACATGATATTCTTATACACCCTCTTTCTTGACATGGACCAAGTGCACATGTTCCATTTATATTTTCCATTTACATTTACGTATTTTACATTTACATGCTTTCATATACATGATTCTTTTACATTACGTTTTTACACACACATACATACATATTTGACTACTTGATCTTTTTATTCTTGTAGGTCCGTCCGTATGACAAAATAAAAAATCAAACGGGGGAAACAACAACAACAATGTGAACACCAACACTTCACGACAACACACACTTTACTAACCATGTAGGTACATCACACATCATAGCAACTACACACGTGTTCTATCCTAGGTTCACTCTCATCACTTTTTCTTTACACATTTTTCATATTTAGTTTCCACGCTCCTCCATATTTGTGTTATTCCATGCTTTGTCTAGTCTTTTGACACATTTCTACTACTCTTCATGGACATCATGTACGCATCTCTATCTACTTTATGTTACCGAGTTTTCTTTTCACCAACATAAAGTGGGGGCAAATGTAGTCACAAAATCATTCACTTTAGACATTTATTTATCTCAGTTTCATACTACTATTTAGAAGGTTCTTGAGTGAATAAAGTACTAATTAACCCCCGTATTTTGGCCATCTTCTTTTATTTTATTTCTTCATTCCTAACCTTTTACATTGATATGCCCAGTCAATTTTTATCACTTCCCATTATTTTAGCCTCGATTGAGGCACCTGTGGGCACCCTTGTCCCACTAGGGGCACCCTGGTCCTTTTTGCAATTTCCTGCCATCTTTTGGGCTCCTTCTAGCCATTTTATCTTCTTATCTTTTTGGTGTTGGCCATTTCGGGGTTAATTACGAAATTAGATCAAGAGAAACCTATAAATATAAAGTTATGAGACCATAATGAGGGACCTAACATCATTCACTACTATCATCCATCTATTACATTGGAGATCACTTGCATCCACATAACTCCATTAAAAAGCACAAGGCTAAGACATTTGCATCACACTTCATAGGGGGAGGGATTCTATTCTTTTTCATGCACACATTCTATTGCATTTTCTACACATACTTATTGCTCACTATTTCAAAAAGTGTGATTGACACAAGAGTAACCTAGGGCATGTTCACACACACTTGCACATAGAACTACATTGGGTCTGAGATGTAGTGCACAACTTGGTTAGTAAGTCCACCCTTGTGGCATCTGAGGTCAGTCCAACCCCTTCATATGCATTTTTATTTTTTATGGTTTGATTCTTGTTTTGGGGTTTTGTAGTTCTTTCTTTCATCTTGGATTATTGGCGACATCTAGAGGATCATGAAAAATCTGATACAACACACAACTAAGGTTCCATATCACCTCTCAGCCTTGCAAAGATTAGTTTTAGAGCTTTTGTGTAGACCAAAGCACCCATTGATTACAAACTAGAATGCCTGCAGGTGCCCCGATCCCTCTCCAGGAACTCCAGTCCATTTAGATACTCTAGTTCCATCCTTTTTAGGACTTCTGCATATAGAATTTCCAGTTATCTCTGTGACACTGTCCTACGAGCATCCCCTATCCAGCTGAGTTCTTTCCTCTTCTCTCTTCCACATTAGGGTTATAATTTTCCTTTACAAAGTTGCTTAGATCATTTACATATGTCTTTCCTGTATTTATTTTCTTTGTTACAGTTGTTCATAGCTTAGATTAATTATCCTCATATACTACATAATAGTTAATTTTAGTTAATCAAGAGGTGTGAGGATGTGATTAGATTATGATTAGATTATGTTGATTAATGATGATTAGGGGTGAGGTTACATGGAAAGGATAAGTGTAGGGATGTGTAGGGTAGGTGGTAGGTGAGATGAAGGAATATTAAATTCCTAGAAAATATTAATAGGGATTATATAGGATAATATGATATAATAATGAAATAAAATTGATTAACGATAAAATGTGATGTAATAATGAAATAAGATGATAAGTGATAAATGATAAATGATGATAAAATGATAAAGGGTAAAAATAGATAAAATTGATTAATAATAATAATTAATCTTGTGATTAATAATTATATGGATGATGTTGGGATATTTTTGGGACATATTAGTCGTAATTAAGCATGTCAAAAATTTAGATGTATACATTTTTCCCCTCTTTGAATGGTGATTATGTAACAATGACCATTCAAAGAAAAATAAAAAAATATGTTATGATGGTGATATGACACCCCCTCGAGGGGTTAAGCAAGGAGGAAATGAGATGGTTAACTGCTCGAAAAGAGGAGAGGCTTCAAGTTAGTGGATGAGAGAGGATTAGAGGATGAGAAGATTTGAGAATTTTGAGGATGAGTATTAGAGGATTAGAAGATTTGAGGATTTTGTGGATTAGAGGATGCCTTAGTCAACGATGTATGACAAGGGTGAAGATTTAGGATTTTGGATAGGATGCCCCAGTCATATTGGATTGAGGTATGACAAGGGTGAAGATTTTGGATTAGAGGATGCCCTAGTCAACGAGGCATGATAAGGGTGAAGATTTAGGATTTAGGATTAGAGGAAACCCTAGTTAAGGGGTTAGGTGTTGAGGATTTTTTGAAGATGTTATATTTTGAGATGTTGGATTTGAAGATGTTAGATTTAGAAATGTTGGATTAGAGGATGCCCCAGTCAAGAGGGTAAAATGGATGATTTGGGATTTATATTTGAGGATGTTAGATTTGAGGATGATTGATTTGATTTAAAGGATTGAAGATTGAGGATATTTATATGCGATAATAAGGATTGGTTTTTGGATCAAGGGGTGAGGATTTTGGATGTTAGATACAAGATGATAAGTTTTAGATGTGGAGATTGATTGATTGATGAAAGGGTTTATTGGATAAGAGGATGATGAGGTTAGATAGTTAGTTAGATGATGGTGAGGATTAGGTGTGGATGATGATAGAAGTAAATGATGATGATATAAGGAGTGTGCTACCATAAAGTGCCCAATGTTATCATCATTAACAATTATGATTAATGTGGCATAGAGAAAAATGCACCAAGGTGTAAAGACCATGATGGCTAAGTTGCCAAATGCCCTTGTCCTCATATCATTGGATAAATTAATATAAAAAATATGGTCCTCATATCATTGGACCGATTGATATAAAAAATATGGTCCTCAGATAATTAGACCGATTAATATAAAAAATATGGTCCTCATATCATTGGACCGTGCAAAAGAAAAAGAAACAAAATGGGTCTCATATCATTGGCCAAAAATGAAAATGTAGACAAACAAACAAACACATAAGCAAAACACACACATTGTATTTTTATATTTTTGGATTGTTTTGAATTTTAGATTTTGGATTTTAGATTATTTAGATTTTGGATTTTGGATGTTTAGATTTTTGGATGTTTTGATTTTTAGATGTCTAGATTTTTTAGATTTTGGATTTTTAATTTTGAGATTTTGAATTTGGGACGGGTGATGGGGGGATGGGAAGGGATGTAAAGTGGGACACGAATTTCTCCTATAAGTCTTGAAGTGTGTTTGGGTAGGATGAAAGGGAAATTGGATATGTTTGATAGGATAGAGATTGGTTGATAGGTTAGGATTAGTTGGGATGGGAGATAGATAGGTGGGATGAGGGATGTGGTAGGATAATATGGGGGATGAGGTAGAGGATAATATGGAAGATGATAAGATATGCCCCCAAGTATAGGGAGGCAAAGGGAGGAATATATGTTGTGTGCCCCCAAGTGTAAAGTAGGGTGGCATGTGTGGATGGATGGATGAGTTTGATTTTCCACCAGGTGTAGGGTAGGGTAAGAAGTGAGGGGTGATAAAAATGGATGATGCCCCTAGTGGATGGTACTAAAGCTTCCCCGGTCATGATGATGATAATTTGAAAGGGACATGAGGAGGATGGGATGAAAATGAAAGGGTCACCATTTACCTAGGGATGTTTGATCTAAGGTAAAAAGGATGTGGATGTGATAGATGAAATGAAAAAAATATTAGTGATGAACAAAAGATGAGCCGAATGACACATGTTGTAAGGTAAGAGTTGGACTAAGATAAAAGTGTGACCAAGGTCTAACAATACATGGGAACATGCGAGCCCTATGTCTCTATGAGATCAAAGTGTGTGAGATTGTGATGGTTAATTACCACTTGAAGTGAAGACTTAATTGGTATTATGTTTAGACAAACTAGCCAATGTATAGGGAGTAATTAATTCAAATAGGTGGATGGAGGGTGAATGGAAGGTTAAGCCATGCATTACTCCGCTGCTAGCTAGGAGTCCATAACCTCGATGGATATACATCTAATTCTTGTCACAAAATTGCTCTACTGCTAACTATGAGTCCATAGCCCCGGTAGAGTTGCTGGAAACACCCCTAAAGAGAGTCATGAGGTGGATTTTATTTGATATTTTGAATTTTGATATGATTTTTTTATCTTTAGCTTTTTGATATTTGGATTTTTTTTACACAAAGAGATTCCACTCTCTTGAGAACCCTTAAGGGGTTAAGAATCACTAGTGGCTTGATGGGGGATGGAGATTAGTGTAAAGCTGACATTGGCTAGAGTGTCAACAAACACACCCAAGGGTCTTCACCATAAGTTGATTAAGTGTGTTAAAGTGAATGGATCATTAGGAGGAAAAGTGTGTTTGAATGTTGGAGGTAATGATAAACCAAGGTTACACAATTGTAGTAGGTACTATTGACTCACAACATGTGTGATTAAGCTAATCAAGTGTTAAAATGGATGTGATGATAAGAATGGATTAGATGCAAAGGGATTTGGATGTTGTATGGAAGGAGGATTTTTGGAAAGGAAATAAAATCCATGTGCATGCAACAAATTATGTGTTCAATCCATTTTTAGGTGTTTGGTATTTGTAGGGGGATTAAATGATTTGGGATTTGGTGGAGTGGTTGGGATGGTAGGATCAATAAGAGGAGTGGTAGAAATGGGTTTTGATGGAGTATTGTTAGGTTTATATCCTAAGCCTAAATGACCTAGATTGTGATGAAGGGAGATGGGTGCATGAAGGCCTTATTCATGAATGCCTAAGCCTTTACCTTGATGTTTCAAATTAACAAACATCCTTTTGGCTATAGGGTATGAAGTGGATGGGGAATATGTTGCCATGTGGTCATCATGAGACTGGGGGGTTGTAATTTTGTCATTCGCTAAGAGGTCGGACTTAACAAAGGATGAGAGGTGAGATTAGTTTCGGTTTTGGGTTGGTGAGGGATGTTTGGATGTATTATGAGATTTGGATTGATGAGGATGTTTGGACATCGAGTGGGATTTGGATGATGGATGATGATTAGGGATAGGATTAGGATAGAAAGGTGATGGATAAAGAGGTATAAGGATAAGAATTCCTTGGTTAATGAGATTTTTGACATAAGACCTAAATTACATGCAACGATTGGTCGAATGTCCATGGGTGTGGTGGAAGTCACAATAAATATGTTCTCGATACCAAGATGGTTTGGGAAGGTTTTTCATGTGATTTTATGGGGGGATGGATGATCATGTTGAAGGTTTTTAGGAGATGTAAGATGGTCGTCAAAGATTCTCCTAAAGGAGTGAAGTGGATTGGGTTAAATGGTTTGGATGGAGTAGGAAGTAATGGTTTGGAGGGAGTAGGAAGTAATGGTGTAGGATTGGGTGGTTGATGAGATATTTTGGTTGATTTGATTTGGATTGGATTGGTGTGGTTTAGAAGATGAAAGGGATGAATTGGAGACATGTTTGGGTCGAAGTAGATGGTTTGGGATTGGAGGCCAAAGTAGATTTGGGTGATGTTGGGGATGAAGTAAATGAAGTGTAGGCATACATTAGATTTCTTATCAGATTGGGTAGGATATGGGGTGGGGAGAGGATTGGGATTGGATTTTTTAGGTGTGGGAGTTGGTGATTTAGGAGTCACGTTAGGTGTTTTAGGATTGGGGGATGGTGGAGATGAAATAGGATTAGAGGATAGGATAGTGTTAGGTTTAGGTGATGAAGGAGATGGATTAGGATTAGATGTGTTGATGAAGAGGATGAGGGTGGCATAGGAACCACATTAGATGGTTTAGGATTTGGGGTACAAGGGGATGAGGGTGACTTAGGATTCACAGTGGATGATATATTTTTTATATAATTAGGCTTAGGTGATAGAGGGGATGAGATAAACTTAGAGGTTGAATTCGATGATGGTTTAGGGGAGGTGAGACTATCTGGGAGAAAGTCCATAGGATTAGATTGGGGTGATGAAGATGATGAGGATGGATGAATAAGATGAGATGTGGGTGATATTAATTTAGGATAAGTTTTTGTGATTGTGGTGGATATGTGAATGGGAATCGATGATAGGTTTTATGATGATTGGATTTAGGAGTTGAGGTTTTGGATGATGGTAGATTATTTGCATGAGTTTTGATGGGAGGAAGATGTGGGTCATGATTATTGATAAGGGATTTTGAGGTTGGGGTTTGGGATGGTTGTGTGGGTTTTGGGATTGGTGGCTAGATTAACAAGGACATAAAGGAGGTCTTCTTGGTCTAGGTCAAAGTTGGTGAGGTGGTTAAAGCTCAATGTAATTATCTTTTAGGGATAATGGTTTTTGTTTAGGTTGAGGTGTGGATTGTGATGATTTAGGTTTCTCAAGAAGGAGGTCAATGGGGTGAGGGGTAGGGATCATAGAAAGGGGAAATTGTGGTTGGGTTTGGTTAGGAGGTGTTTTTTAGGGGGTGATTGATTGATTGAAGATTGAAGATCAGATATTTGTTGATTAAGATATTGAATGGTTTTTAGGATATTAGGATCAACGTGGGACGATTGATTTGGATGACGAGGAGAGGATTAATTAATGTAGGATATTAATTTTGAGATTTGTTTGTTAATGTGTTGGATGGTGTGTGGGACTTCATGGTCAAAGTGAGGCGATGATGGCATAACTTGGTTGAAGGATTTAGAAAAGAGGTAGGGCTTTTGATGTTTGTTTGGAGAGGATGAGAATTAAGGATCAAGTTTCATGTTTAGATAAGATGTGTAGGGGGTTATATTTGGATTAAGATTGATGGTAATGGTATTAGGATTGGGATTAAGTTGGTTAATTAAGGATGGTAATGGGATTTGTATTGGGATTGTGTGATTAAGGATGGATGGTTATGATAATGTTTGATTAATTAATATTTTAATATGATGGGATGGTAAACGGTGATCACAAGCACACAAAAAACATGCAACACACACCCTAGCTAGTCAAGTGGGATTGTAATAAAAATATAACCTGCTTTTAATACCACACACTGACGATGGTGCCACAAACTGGCTCTCCACCTATGTGTCAATGTGGGGTCAGCCATTGAGTGATCTTTGGGAGTGTGGCCTCCTTGCAATACAACTTAATATGCGGACAAAATGTTGGCTAGTCTAGGATGCACGAGCTCACTAGGGGCATCCTTAATATACCTTGTGGTACATGGGGCCCAAGTCCATGTTGCAAGGATGCTGTCTGAGGCCTAGATTTTGGGATGTGGAAGCCCCTCACTTCATGCCGCTCTTAAAATAAGCAAGCACTTAGCCAACAATGAAATCTCTCCTTGAATTTATATACCTTGCCGTAACACGGGGTGTGTCTACGTGTGTGGAGGTGAATCTCATGGCCACACGACTCCTTAAGTACGTGGATGTCACTTCCATGTCACGTTAGCCCCCTAAAAAAGAAAAGGGATGGGAGACTAACCACTTTTGATCCTCAAGATCATCCTAGGATGTGAGAAGAGAGCATACACGATGTCGTCTTTGAGTTTAAAACAAGGAACGACACAAATTACAAAAGGATAATACACACAAAACCAAAAAAATTAATAATTAAAGTTCTTATGATGGGACCTTCAACAAGGGGACCGGTAAGACCAAAAGGATTAGTAGTTTATTTTATACCCCAATGTTCTTGGACCATTCAAGCTGCAAGACAAAGGGTTAGTAGTTTTGATTGATCAATATCTTACAACCACAAGTTTTAGGTAAATACTAATCAAATATTAAAACTAACAGTGTTTCCCCTTATTCATGCAATATTCCTACAAAAACAGAATGTAAGAAGTTGTAAGATACCACTACAAACCAAAAAAGTGTGATTAGTTCATTAGTATTGATGTAAAAGTATTATTAGAACAAATGTGTTGTTTATAGAGCAAATGTGTTATTACAAAGTAAATGCGCTGCTTTATGTTACAAATGTGTTGTTATACAAATGAGATGTTATATGCTGTAAATGCGTTGTTCTGAAAATTAACTTCATTATGCTAGAAATGCGTTGTTCTGCAAATTAGCTACTTTATGCTATAAATGCGTTGTTCTATGTGAAAATGCGCTATTCTATGTGCAAATGCATTATTTTGTCAAAAATGGAAATTTCACAGTTTTAAAGGTTAAACAAATGTGCTAAAATATTTACAAATGCACCACGAGGTTTACAAATGCGCTATTACAGAGCAAATGCACTGAAACGGAAGACCTCAACAAAAATTTGAAATTTTAAGGTGCAAACGATAACATTATTGTTTAAAATTTGGACATCTTATTTATAACACTAAATGCTACTAAAGACAATTAAAATTTTTGGGGGGTAAGCCTCACGGTGGGCGCAAAAATGTAAGTAAAAATTTGTGTTAATGTGTAACCTACAAAATAGGAACTAAACTAATTGAAATCCTAAACTAACACTACTATTTACCTACCTCCGATTGAGCAAGACGAGAAGGGATGGAGAGTATAATACCTGTACTTATCTACAAGATTCCAATACTCCTCCCTTGTTAATTTGGATGTGATCTTGATTGATTGATTGTTGCTTCAAATTTTGTGGGATTATTTGGGCAACACCTCCCCTTGATTTTTCCTTGGATTGCTTTATTGATGAAGGATGAATTGATTGGATGATTGGATTGGATTGAAGATGGATGATGGATTGATTGATTTGAAATAATTCAGTTGTAATTTTTAGTAGGATAATGTTGAATGTGTTGAAAAAATTCATACAAGATTTCATGGAGGTGTATTTAGATGATGAGACTATATGCAAGCTTCTTAGAGATCATATATAACTATTAAGACTAAAGTTTGAGTGATTCCATGTGTTATAACTTGCCACTTTCTAAATCCATTAGGTACACTCTTAAGACACATAGTTTGCAAATAATGGTTACTACTTGACCCCCTAATGACATATATCAGAGTATCACTTACACCACTGAAGACATAAAAAGAAGTAAGGGAATTGTTGGGGTACATGTTATCACATAAAATTTATAAGTAATTATTCCACAATTACCATGCCTAGAGAGGATTCAGTAAAGAAAAAGACAAGCTTAGCTATAGAGTGGACCACGTAATTATAAGAGGTACTGAAATAATTGATAACAACAATTTTAAAGCACCTTTCCTAATGTTTCTAGAATGGAAGGTTTCTTTTCATGTGCATATAAATACGTTAGGTATATCAATATGAGAAGTTTTAGCACAATCACAGGGTGGTATGGACCATCTAATATCATTTGCAAGTAGAAAATTGGGGAAGGAAAAGAAAAACTATTCAACCATAAAAATGGAGGCACTGAAAATGATATATGCTCTAAAACATCATCATTATCTATTAGCAACACCATTTATGTTTTACACTAATCATGCTCCATTGAAGTACCTAATAAATAGACCATTGATATAAGGGTTTCCATGCCCAAAATTTTAACCCAAAAATTACGTCCAAAACGAGGGATATTTTTAATAGTTTTTAAATTTCAACATATTTAACAACACTAGTTAAGCCACAACACTTGGCTGCTTCCACTACATTAACCAATTACATTTCATAACATCTGCAAGATAGATGCAAATGTTTACCCATTAAGTTATGTTCAAGTACAATTTTCTAATCATAATAGACTCAACTAATTTAGCAAGAATCCTAAAGAGATACTACAACGAGGATAGAGGAAAATTTATGGCAATCTTGCCCCACACAAGGTCGTATAAGTTAACAGAGTAGTTTAACCACATGTTACTTAATAAAATTTGGTCATTGACCTTACTGTGAGGATGGGTTTAATCCAAGTCCCATTTTATATGTATAATAAATTATCAATTTGCGATATTACAAAAGTTATTTCATGTGAGGTTTAAGGTTTTACTGACTATTTTTAGTTCAACCAAGGAAAATAACTTAATGATAGGTTTAGACAACTATTTAATTTCAATCTATTTGTCTGTTCCATTCCAATACATATATTATTTATCTTCCACATAAGGCTACCATCAAACAATGAAAACCAATTCATGGGATAAATAGATTCATTTAGGTACAACATACTTTGCATAATATGTGACAATTTACAATTCTCATTTATGATGTTAAAAATTCCAACCCCTTCTCAATTGTTTCTACAAGTATGAATACACTATTTTTCTTTCAATTGATAATATGCAATTTAAAAACAGAAATCAAATATAATATTTGAGTAACACCAATCATTCCATTTTCTCTACAACATCTGCCACTTGCAATAACTAAGGTTAACACAAAGTTGACATGAATTTACCCTTTTTATCAAGGTATAATATCATATGATTACATTCACAATCTAGAGAGAGGGAGGGGGAGAGAGATAGAACAATCAATCTTTTCCATGCAATTTTATACTTTCATCACACTTCCAAGTTTGAGAGAGAGAAACATTTAATATCTTCACACAAGCATCCAATTCATTTACAAAGATAAAAAAGACTAAAGAGAGAGACATAAATTTCCACCAAATAAAAATTTATAATAACATTGTCAAGAATGGGTTCATAGGGAGAAATTATCATTCATTTTACACTACATGTTGAGTTTCCATTTATCTTATCATAATTCAAAAGAGTCTATTAATTTCATTTTTACATGTTTTCACTCAAAGAAAAAACTAAGAACAAAGGCGATAATGTTCAATTGTTTCATCTAACCACATCCACACTACCATTTTTGAAACATACTACTAAGAAGAGGTCCAAAACACTTTACTTCTAAGACTAATCATAATGAGTCATCACACCCGCATTTCGTATTAGAAAAACTCACCATACCTAAAGGTCACTTAGAAACCATTACACAAAAAAATAAAACTCATATTTGAGGGGTTTCTGAACACGTACGTCGGAAAAGCAACAGGCGAGCGTGAGAATCAACAAGTGACTCTTCCACGTACCCGACCTCCCGAGGTCGTGCCGAGACAGCCGGTGGGGGTAGAATATGCAGACAAACTAGTTGGGGAGTCTAATGTCTTCGACACGCACTAATGGTATTTGCGAATCTAAGGCAAAGAAGGCCCTTCTAACTTGGACTGGTGTGATAGATCGATCAGCGAGGATGACTGCTCGAAGGCTCCAATCAATATCGAGCTCTGGCGTGATTCGATCTATGGGTTGTGGGATGCGTGGAAAATGACCCGGGATGGTTTCGTGTATTTCTCCTGATAGGGTCATATGGCGAATATAGTCAACTCTATGGACGATTCTCTGGCCTAGTCCAAAATTCTCTAGCTTCGTTAGCTGTTGTGTCTAGTAGGGATAACTGTTGAATGATGATAGGTGGAATCGGAGTAGACTGAAATACTAACTTACGTAGGCCAGTGTCTATGTCTAATTCTCTTATGGATTCGTTAGGCTGTGGGATTTGTGGATCACAACCGTAGACTCTTGGTTGTTGCGGTCCTGTTATGGTCATACGCGAGATCAAGTTCTAATCCCTAGTATCCAGTAATCGTATGCTTTCTCGGCCTCTACGTTTAGAACCAGCAATTGTGCGATTTTCTCAGAATACCTTACAGGTGTTCTAGCAACTTGAATTCTTAAGCTGGTATCTATATCTATGAGGGTATCTCCAGCGTCTGGCTGTGGAACTAAAGGATCGCACCCGAATATTTGTTCTCTTTCGAGCCCTTCTACAGTCATGTGGGTATTTTCTAGGGTAATCTGTAGTTTGGCTGATTTGACCAAAACAGATGTGCTTGGTCGTCTTCGATGTTTAACCCTCTCAACTGTGCCCTGATCTGTTGGAAGTCTGTTGTTGTTTGGAAGACTTGTATCCTAAGGTTTTGGTCAATATCAGTTATTGCCACTACGGTATTGGGCTGGGGCACAATTGGCTCGAAAATGTATTCCCTGGGCTCCCTAGGTCCCGTAATTGTCATGCAAAAGCAGTAATGAAACAAACTAAAATAAAGTAAAATCTAAGTACACTTCTAGCATATATAATTTCTTTTTGTATTTTCTGGCAATTTATAAGAAAGCAGCTATTTAAAAATATTTAGAATTGACAACTAAACTAACAACGTAAAACAAACAAAATAGCCGAGTGTAGCTATTTGTCTGTGCGATTTCGTATATCTATTCTAAACAACGAAATAACTAATCTATCTGCAAGATTCTCGATCCTACCTCAGAAGTGAGGAATGAATCATAGTTTCTCAGAAACTATCAATCCCCACAACCTCCCTGGCAATATCGAGAATAGAAATAACTGAAATAAAATGATTAACTACTTTATTTGATAAGTTCTAACTAAAACTTTGAAAGATGGAACCTGGATTTCGCAGAACAGTGGCGAATCCGACGGTGTGTGTGTTCTTGTCCCCTCAGTATGATCTCTTCGTTCTTTGTGCTCACGTGAATCCAGAAAAGCGTGGAATGCTTGCATCAACAGGAATAGATATTTGGATCAATGGACAGCCTTCAGAATGCAGACAGAATAGAATGCGGATAGGAGAGGGATAGCGCAAGAGTACAGAGCTTGGCCTATGCAATTCCTAGCGGGGTCTACTGCGAATCATGCAACAAAAGCGTCCAGAACCTGAAACTAGTCTGTATGAAGAACAAAACCTGCAACTTTAATGGCTGCCTAGACTATTCTACTCCAAAACAATAATACTGTTTGCACAAGTTGGATCTGTGGCTTACCAACAGCAACACAAAGCTAAAACAAACCTGCAACAAACTATGCTACCAATCCTAAGCAAACTAAAGGGACACAGCACTGAAAACATGAAAGTTGGAGTGAAAATGGTGGCCCGAATAATGTTTGCACTTGCACAAGTTGGATATGTGGCTTACCAGCTGCAACACAATACTAACCAAAGCACTCAATGAGAAAACTAAGAATCCTAAGCAAAGGAAAACTAAAACTGCTGTAACAAGAAATTCAAAAGCAAACTTTGGAGCAAAATTCAGAGCAAATTCAGGCCATTTGCATGTGCACAAACCATGCATTTATAGGAATCCAAACATCCAAAAATCAAATCCAAACTGAACTCCTAAACATTAAACAAAAGAAAAACACTATTCCAGGGGACCAAAAACATTAATGCATGCTCAAGTCGGCAAGAAAAGCTGGTGAGTCGTGATATTTCACGCGGGTCGCGTCAAAAGAGCGTTCTGGAAAACGCGCACAGGACCGCCGCCCTGTTCAGGGCGGCGGTCACGAGACCGCCGCCCTGTTCAGGGCGGCGGTTTCGTCACTGAAGACCAAAAAGCCAAGAAAAGAGGGAAAAATAGGGAAAACAAAGCACGCGGGGGCTAAGCGGGGCATGCGGGATGTTAACGCATATCTGTAAAGCTTTTCTGGATCCCGAACACCTTGCGAAGAGACCTGTATCATCATTGGGGCACTTATTACACCGTTCCGCAGTACAGTACCTTACAATTTTGGGTACGTACATATTGCCCCCTCGGAGAAGCGTTTTAGCCATGAAGAGGCGTAAAACGGTGGGTCCGAGTATGGCCGTCCCGAAATGGGAAGTTAGAAGTTATACCTTACACGCCCGTGTGTTGAAATGACGCCATCCAAAATTCCCGCCACCTGCGAAATGAAAAGAGAACTCAAGTGCAGATAGATACAATAATTTGGAAAATAAACGCTAAAATAATAGGGAAAGAGGACGTACCATTAGTGCGAGGATAGAAACTTACCTCCGTCAACGCTCCGAACCTGTGAAAAAGATATTTAAAACGAATCGGGGCGTTATATATATGAAAGTGGGCCCATTTTCCTATTCATTTGCGCGAGTTGATTTGGTAGATTTTGAGCTCTGGGACCCACGGTGACGGTTTCTCACGCGAGTAGAGTCAAAACGTCCGCAGTGAGATAGAGATCATGCCTCCACGTGCGGAACGCCACCCCGCGAGATCACAGGTTGGTTTTCTTCAATTTTGTGTTTTTCCCCCTTCTGATTTGAAATGTTAAATTCTTTGCAATGGGGGGGTTATTTTCGAAAATGTTTGGTTTAAAGGGTCCATCTAGGGGGGGCGCCTACTGGGTAGGCCCCATTTTTGATCAAAATAGTCATTTTTTGCATTTTTTGGGCTTTTTAAGCCCAAAAACCCGCGCGGGTTTTCGGACCGCGACCGCCGCCCTGGACAGGGCGGCGGTTACACGACCGCCGCCCTGTACAGGGCAGCGGTCACGAGACCGCCGCCTTTAAGGCGGCGGTTACAAAACCGCCCCCCTGCTCAGGGCGGCGGTTCTGAACAGAATGCAAAAGAACCTATTTTGAAAGCTTGTACTTGTATTTTTAGCATTTGTACGTGTTTTTATGCTTCTCTTGATATTGTTTAGATACTAACTTACTCTTCTTTGTGTGTTTTTGGGCGTATGCAGGCAAAAGAGGAGTACATTAGATGGAGCCGGGAGAGAGAGTGCGACTGGCTGCCCGGGGTATTGGATGCCCTCTCAGCAGATGAGGAGGACACATTGCAGAGGGCCGGCATATTGCGTATATCGCGTGTGCCCCACGTTGCTCCATCCAGTCACATTCTTTGTGACCTATTTTCATATTGGGATGCAGATCGGAACACCTTCCGACTGCCAGGGGTCCGTGGTGAGTGGACCATCACTTTGGAGGATGTTTACCGCATTCTGGGGGTCCCGATCATTGGGAGGAGACTTAAACTGGAGACAGCTGGTTCCAGGGCACAGATAGCTCAGTGGGCTGGTTATATGGGGGATGCAGCCATTTCTACGGGGCCGAAGAAGGGAGTGCGAGTCAGATCCATTCCTTCTTTGCCCATCCCTATCTTTCGACAGGCTATTATGGGGATCCTTGCCTCGAGACTCATCGGGGACAAGGGAGGGGACACCTTATTATACTGTTGGGGCCCCATCATTGCACAGATAGAGGGACATGGCCGGAAATACGCCTGGGGCGCGGACATTTTGGGGACCACCTACCATGACTTATACAGGGTGGTCCGATTGCAGGGACAGTCCTTGAGCCACCCCACTCTAGTCATGAGTTGGGTGTATGAGCGCTTCATTCCGTATGGCAGAGGCGTGGAGGTGGCAGATCCCGGGGCGGTGAGGGCAGCCCGATGGTCAGATATGTCAGTGCTCAGAGCACCTCACCAGCCAGTAGCCACCCTTACCACGGCAGACATGGAGGCTACACCGTACCAGCTTATGGCCGGTATATGGGGAGAGGAGACCACGACATTGGTCTCCTGCTCCATCACAGGGCAGCTTATCGATCGTGTGGGACGGGTAGAGGTACACCCCTTCAGCAGGGTTCCTCAGCAGTTTGGCCTCCCATACGCGGCTATGCTTCCTCCAGTAGCACCTGTTTATAGATCAGTCCGAGAGGCTAGAGGGGGGCCTAGAGGCCGTGGTTGGACAGTGGTTACCCCTGGCATTCCTATTACAGCCAGGGGGATAGTTCGGGCCAGAGGGAGAGCTGGTGCGCCTCAGGCACCATTACTTCAGATTGCTGCAGGTCCTGCTCATAGCAGTGACGACCCCATAGATATTGACTCCGATTCTGAGGAGCACACAGAGGGAGGGTCAGAGGAGCAGACGGACGAGAGCGATCCTGAGTGGCATGATACTCAGGACATTCTGCGGGCAGAGAGGGAGGAGCAGAGTGCAGAGAGAGAGACCGTGGCTTCCGAGGAGCCACTCTCCCGGGGCCATGGTGGAGATGATGAGTCCGTTGCGGGGCGTCATGTTGCCCCAACTACAGGAGCAGCCCCTCAGTCAGCAGCGGCATCAGCAGCAGGTGCTGGCCCTGGCGACCCATCTTGGAGGCCTGGTGATCCGAGTAAATTATCCTCTCCTCCTTTCAATGCTTGTTTGTTTTAGGATTTGTCTTTGAATGTTAACTCTCCTTATATTTGTATTGTGTACACTTTAACCTCTTGCCTAGTTCCTAATTCGTTTTTCTTTCTTTGCTTTGCAGAGACTGTTGATGAGTGGCGGGATCTAATCCGTAGGGTTTGCGTCGATTCTCTGATGATCCCTATGGATAAGACCCGTGCGGAGTTATCTGTGGATGCCGGGGAGCCCTCAGCAGCCGGTAGGCACACTGACGTCTTCGCTCCCGTTTGGCATGTGGCCAAGATGGTGTCAACTCTCCGTACAGAGTTGGCAGGCTATAGGACAGCCGAGCGTCTTATGAGGAGCCGCTCTCATGGCGAGACTACGACTGCCCCTAGGGACCCCGAGCCCTCCGTCCATTCAGAGCGCCAGCGTAGCCGGAGTCCTAGGCGAGGGCGCGCACCTTCAGCGGGATCGCGCAGGGGTTGAGAGGCCACTTGGCTTTCTGTATTTGTATTTAGATTCTTTTGTGTATTACGGGCTCTTTGAGCGTTTTGACCATGCCTAGTGCATGATGGCATTGTATATAAACTTTGATTATTTATATATATGCGTCGGTTTTGGATCAAAACTTGTCATTTGTATTCTACTTTCTTTATTTCCAACTGCTTCGTGTATACTATGATGTATGTATTATATGCTTTCTAGAATGTATGCAATGGAAAACAGATGATGCAAATGTTTGCTTTCTTTTTGTGTTTCATGATGCTGATACATGATTTTGTAGATATATTGTGATCTTAAATCTTAGTTTCTGTGAGCAATTTGGATACCTCATGATTTGTTTTGGCAAAGTGATGAAAATAATCAGTATGATGAATAGATTAACTTGCCCCACTCCTAACTCCACGCAACTAGTAAGATGCGAGGGCTCATCACCAAGAGCCAAGAAGGGCGCAAGTTATGGAATATGGTGAAGTGATAGTGGTGAAAGACAGACGAAGCTTTGGTGGAACCAAATGAAAACTACAAGCTTTATTCTACCTGAATGACTTCATAGTTTTGGATGCAACTTGCTTTGCGGTTTATCCAGACTTAGACCCGTAGATGGCCACATAGTAGACAAAATCTGGGTTTTTAGGATTTTTAACTCTCTTGGAATTTTTGAACATCTGATTCATTCGTTATTGACTCAAAGTTTGAATTGATTGTTTATGACCTTTTAACATTTACTTTGTTTAGAGGACCCCCTACACTTTGCCCCATGCTACCTGTAAGAAACATGGGTTTATCACCGTGGGCAAGGCATAGGCGAGTAAGGGCATTTCCATCCTTTCCCAACCCTACGTCACTAGTAAGAGACGCAAGCTCATCACCGAAGGTTGGTGGGGCAAGGAAATGTGTAAAAATAAAATTTTCTGTTTAATCACTTCTTGACTTGTCTATTTGAGTAAGATGTCAGTATATTCTTATTTCCAAAGAGATGTGCATATGGGATAGATGTGACACCATGAAGCTTCTAGAACAGACCATAGGCAAGACACCTATCCTAAGAAGAAATCAAAGCAAGAACGAACTTGCAGATCTTGGTATGGTTACCGTTAGGACTTCGTCATGTCTGATTTTGTTTGATAAAAGATTCTGAGTTGATTGATGATATCGAAGACGGAGAAGTATGATTAAAGAACTTTATGCCAGAAACATCACGAGTTTGAAATAAGTTGCTTTGAGAATAGATTCCCTGATCACAATTTGTGTAAGAACAAGTGGACAAAATGATCCTAATTTGTATGAAAATGCAATGTAGATAGTTATATAGGTAGCGTTAGCTACTTACGCGTAGAAACGCTTGAGGTGGAGAGAATTGACTGTTTCGCCAAACTCCTCACCTTCTAGCGTGCATAAGAGGTATGCACCATTTCCGTAGTCCTTTGTGACTCGGTACGGGCCCAACCATTTGGGCCGGAATTTCCTTCCTTCGCCGGTCTTCTTGTCGATCCGGCTGTCTAACCTTAGAACTAGGTCACCTTCGTATATGTCACGTTCATAGACCTTCTTGTTGTACTGCCGGCACATCCGGTCGGCATAGACTCTATGTCGTTGTTCAGCGTCTAACCTAGCTTCATCCAGGCTTTCTAATTGAGAAAGACGTGCTTCTCTGTAAGCGTCTTCATCCATGGATGGTAATGGGAAGTCGTCCTTAGGACACGCTTTGTTGATGTCTCGGAAGTCTATGCAAATGCGTATCTTTCCATTCTTCTTGAGAACGGGAACGATGTTGGATACCCATTGGGAGTAGTCAACTGGCTTGATGAATCCTACCTGAAGGAGTTTTATTACCTCCTCTTTTACCATGAGGGCTACTTTGGGCTTCATGGGTCTTGATTTTTGTTTAATTGGCTTTGCATCTGATCTAGTGACGAGGTTGTGTACCGCAATGTGGGGTGCGACTCCTGTCATCTCTTTGTAATTAAATGCAAATGCCTTTTGATGTTCTTTGAGAACCTGAGTATGTATTTCCACTTCCTCTGGGGTTAACGAAGAACCTAACTTTAAAATTCTTGGTTCATCTTCCGTTCCGATATTGACATCGATTGTTTCTTCAATTAAAGAGGCATTACCCTCTTCGAACTCAGGTGGTGCCGGAGGTAGATCTATATCATCCCCGTTTTCCACCGCGTATATATTAGGTTCCTTTTGTGAGGGAAGATTCATTACGGGATTTCCGAAGTAGGAAGATGAATGCGAGATCAGAGATAAATCTAGCGTGTGATAGGAGAGATGTAGTGCTGCAAAGGCATTTAAGTAATCCAAAGTAGCCGCATCATTTCCAACATGGTCTAGGACGGTAGATTTACTTCCGTTTGAAAGAGGATCCATCATTGTTTTTATTAATGGTTCGTTACGAATGGATACCGTGAAATGAGTATCTTCTAGCTCATTGTTTGGAGTAAAACGTGATGCTGAGGTTGCTATTGAATCGGCGAGAAGATTTTTTTCTCGCGGGATTGCTTCAATGGATATGAAGTTGAACGCCTTGCTTAAATCTAATACAGCGTTTTTGTAAAGTTGCAAGTGTTCGGCTTTAGTTTCATATACCTCTGAAACTTGGTTTGCCACTAATTGCGAGTCTCCTAAAACTCTGATATTATCGATACCAATTCTTTTGGCTAAGGTAAGGCCAAGGAGGAGGGCTTCGTACTCAGCGCTGTTGTTTGTGCATTCAAAGTTTAATTTAAAAGAGAATGGGAGGACCTTCTCTTCGGGCGAGGTAAGAATTATACCTGCCCCCGCTCCATAACGGCATTTAGCTCCATCGAAATGGAGAGTCCAATACTTAGCCGGGAGTATGGATGTAGGTGTATCTGCTGTGTTTGCACACTCTACTTCTACCATACAGAGATCTTCTGCTGGCAAGGAACCAACACCTAGGGAAAATCCGATACCTACTGAATCGAATGGTAAGAACATTGGTGAATCTTGTTCTATCAACTCAACGATCTTTGCAGTAGTCCCTAATGATACTATTTCTTTAGTTTTGCCTTTAGGGGTTGGAATTGTTTGGGCTATGTTGGTAGTTTCAAGATCCGTCGTAGGTATCAACTTTTCCTCTGGCTTTGGGTCAGAGGGTTTGTTAAGTTGGTTTGTTGGAAGTTCGAATTCTGAGTGTATACCTGGTCTTTTCTTTAAATCAGCTAGGTGTACGTCAAACGGCTTTGGATCACCTTTGGCTACAAATACCTTTCCCAGATGCAGGAATCTTACTTCTTGAAATAGCGTGGAAGGGATTGCCTTCATTCGATGTATCCAGGGCCGGCCGAGGATCATATTATAGTTAGTTTCCCGATCTATAATATAAAACTCAGTCAGGATTGTTTTAGGTCCTAAGGTGACCGGTAGTATTATAGTTCCTATCGATGTGGCTTTAAGGCTATCGTAGCCTCTCAAGGTATTTCGTGTAGTAGAACAGTTTGTTTCTCCATATCCCAATTTTTGGAGAAAAGAGAAAGGGACTATGTTAACTGCAGCCCCGTCATCAACCATTGCCCGTTTTACATAGTTATTATAAACTTGTACTTGCAAGTGTAGGGCTGGATCGCCTCGGCGTGCGATCTCAGCATCTGTAGGCATTTTACTTATTTCGAATATGAATTCAACATCCCTATCTGCCTGTCCCGGTGGATAAACATCAAAGTCTATATGATTTACTTGTGCTTCCGGTGGTGGAGTGATACTAACTAAATGACCCAAACCTAACGCCTCTAAAAGAGCAGCCCTGTGAGCAGGGGAATTCTTTAGTAAATCAAGGAACGAAATATGCGAGAAGGTTTTTGTTAGATCATTAATTAGATCGTAAGCACCCATAGGTTTTGCTACGGTTTGCTGGATGTTATCTGTTTCCGGTAGGTGGCTTGGACTTGGTTGAGAGAAATACTCTCGTGTTCTCGTAATTGCTTCAACGGGTAATTCGGAGTCTAACTCTACTAATCCAACTACCTTAGGTCGTGGTTGACTTCCTAGTTGTGGCGCGACTAACGGATTTAGCGAGGTTGAGGCCTCGTGATCGTTGTTTCCTGTTATTGCACCTTTGTTTGTTCCAGCTGGTTTCAACCTATCGTTATCATGATTTGGGAGTGGATCATTAAAGATCTTGAGAGGGGCATTCTGAGGGGAAACTGCCCCTGCGAAGGTATTTGCCGTTGGTGACGTAGGATCTGCTAAGAACATATCCATAAAAAATTGTTTTTGTTCATTTGGCAAGCGTTGTATGAATTTGTTGTAATCACGACACGTTCTAGTGTCATGACCCCGAATTTTATGGAAGCCACAATAAGAATTGGGGTTGTAATTCCCGTTTTGTTGGTTTGGTGTGTATTGTGGCCTAAAATTCCGATCAAACTGTTGCCTATTAGGACTAAAGTTTTGTTGTTTCTGGTTTTGACTTTGGTTTTGATAACCAAAGGAGTTTTGGCTTGGTCCTTGTATGGGATTTCGCCGTTGTTGTTGTTGTGGATTATTAAAATCCACCGTATTGATCGTCGGGGTAAAATTGTTGTTTCTTTGGTTGTTTGTTTGTGACGGAGTATTAACGACATTTACCCTCTTGGGCTGGTCAGTTACCCCATCTGTTGTTACCCCACGATTTTTGTTAAGGATTTTGGGTCCTTGATTGACGCTTGTGGTGGTTGTAGTATTTTGAGTAGAGGTGATTAACCTCCCGTTTGCTCCATACGTCTTACGGCCACTATCTATCGCTGCTTGATCAATTCGCAGAGCGCTCTCAAGTACCTCGTCATAAGTCCTTAGTGGGAACTTCTGGACTTCTTCCTTCACTTCTCTGCTAAGAGAATGAAGGAATAAATCGCATAGCTCCATCTGATCCATGTTTGGAGCGCTTGCCGAGGAATAAAGGACTGTGCGCCACCTTTGGATGAAATGGGCGACAGACTCGTTATGTTCTTGCTTGATGTGCAAGAACTCCCTGATTCCTGTCCTTAATAGTTTGTTCATGTCGAAGGCTTTGATGAACTCAGACACGAGTTGTTTGAATGAATGTATGGAAGCTTCGGGTATTCTGTAATACCAATCGAGGGCAATGCCTTCCAGCGTTTTGGGGAATATTTTAGCAACAACCCCATCCCATGGGAGTAATTCTCGAATGGCTGTAGCGTAAGCTTTGATATGCGCATTCGGATCTCCTTCTCCTTTGTACTTGGGCAAATCGGGAAGAGGCCTTGGAAGCATAACGCTTCGTATGGCGAAATCTAAGGGCTCCTTTAAATATTCTGAATAAGTCCCTATCGCATACGTCTCAACCATTGATGGTGCCTGTTGAGGAGGCGGGGTGGCGGAACGGGTTGTTGATATGGCATAACGTACGCGTTGGCAGGGGCATAAGGAGGTCCCTGTATTTGAGCAAACATGCCGGGGGATGAGTACATATCCCCTTGTGGCGATTTGGAGTACATGTTTAAGTACGAAGGTGTACTATCCAGGAATGGATTGCTCTGTACTGGACCAGGAGGAACAGTGCTAGCGATAGTGGGTCTAGTTGGCACTTGTTGTGAATATTGAGGAGTCATACCTAACGTGCCTACTCCTGTGAGGAGATCTACTTGGCTAGGATGGTGCGGAGGATTGGAACTCCCTGTTTGTATGATTCTCGAATTTTGACTTGCTTGGGCAAGTTCTAATCCTCTAACCTTTTCTATTAGAGTTGAAATGACTTCGTTCGGCGAAGCCACGATATCGTGCCTTGGTGGCGTTTGTTGTATATCTATGGTGTTGTATAGGCATGTGATATCCTGCTCATGAACTGATTGCTATCTTGCCAAGTTTCTCTGAGAGTATTTTCCATACGTGATGGCATAGGGGAATTTTCTTGAGGAGAGAACTCGGGCTGTATCTGCAAAGTTCCTACAGGTGGGTACATGCCTTGAGAGCGTTGTTCACTCCTAGGATAACGTATTGAGTACTCGTCATCTAGAATTGAGTATGGATCTGACTGTCTACTAATAGGCGGTCTGAGTAATACCTGAGGAGATGAAGCAGACTCTCCAGTTAATGTCATATTGTTCGAGCCTGAAGGCTCTGTTTGTGTTTGAGCAAGTTGCTCCAACCCCTCTGTTTGGAAGGACGAGTTATATCTAGTCCTTGGTGTTTGTGTTGACAACTGATTAGTTGAGTAGTTGTCGCCCCACATTGAGAGTGAGGGTGATGACTGCCTATTCTATTGGGCATAGTATGCCTCAAGACCCAAGAGGGGTCTGCCGTATGCATCGAATCCCGACATATTCGGGGGGTATATGAATACCCGCAGAATAATGGGAAGGAGCGAAGGTGATTTGGAGGGAAAGATGAAACTTCTCAAAGAGAAGGTGTTTTAAAGCTTTACTAATTTGTTTGTTTCACGTCGGGTTCACCAATTTTGTACGTCGGAAAAAGCGACATGCGAGCGTGAGAATCAACAAGTGACTCTTCCACGTACCCGACCTCCCGAGGTCGTGCCGAGACAGCCGGTGGGGGTAGAATATGCAGATAGACTAGTTAGGCAATCTAATATCTTCAACACACACTAATGGAATCTGCGAATCTAAGGCAAAGAAGGCCCTTCTAACCTGGACCGATGTGATAGATCGATCAGCAAGGATGATTGCTCGAAGGCTCCAATCAATATCGAGCTCTGGCGTGATTCGATCTATGGGTTGTGGAATGCGTGGGAAATGACCTGGGGATGGTTTCATGTATTTCTCCTGATAGGGTCATATGGTGAATATAGTCAACTCTATGGACGATTCTCTGGCCTAGTCCAGAATTCTCTAGCTTCGTTAGCTGTTATGTCCAGTAGGGATAACTGTTGAATGATGATAGGTGGAATCGAAGTAGACTGAAATACTAACTTACATAGGCCAGTGTCTATGTCTAATTCTCTTATGGATTCGTTAGGCTGTGGGATTTGTGGATCACAACCGTAGACTCTTGGTTGTTGCGGTCCTGTTATGGTCATACGCGAGATCAAGTTCTAATCCCTAGTATCCAGTAATCGTATGCTTTCTCGGCCTCTACGTTTAGAACCAACAATTGTGCGATTTTCTCAGAATACCTTACAGGTGTTCTAGCAACTTGAATTCTTAAGCTGGTATCTATATCTATGAGGGTATCTCCAGCGTCTGGCTGTGGAACTAAAGGATCGCACCCGAATATTTGTTCTCTTTCGAGCCCTTCTACAGTCATGTGGGTATTTTCTAGGGTAATCTGTAGTTTGGCTGATTTGACCAAAACAGATGTGCTTGGTCATCTTCGATGTTTAACCCTCTCAACTGTGCCCTGATCTGTTGGAAGTCTGTTGTTGTTTGGAAGACTTGTATCCTAAGGTTTTGGTCAATGTCAGTTATTGCTACTACGGTATTGGGTTGGGGCACAATTGGCTCGAAAATATATTCCCTGGGCTCCCTAGGTCCCGTAATTGTCATGCAAAAGCAGTAATGAAACAAACTAAAATAAAGTAAAATCTAAGTACACTTCTAGCATATATAATTTCTTTTTGTATTTTCTGGAAATTTATAAGAAAGGAGCTATTTAAAAATATTTAGAATTGACAACTAAACTAACAACGTAAAACAAACAAAATAGCCGAGTGTAGCTATTTGTCTGTGCGATTTCGTATATCTATTCTAAACAACGAAATAACTAATCTATCTGCAAGATTCTCGATCCTACCTCAGAAGTGAGGAATGAATCATAGTTTCTCAGAAACTATCAATCCCCACAACCTCCCTGGCAATATCGAGAATAGAAATAACTGAAATAAAATGATTAACTACGTTATTTGATAAATTCTAACTAAAACTTTGAAAGATGGAACCTGGATTTCACAGAACAGTGACGAATCCGACGGTGTGTGTGTTCTTGTCCCCTCAATATGATCTCTTCGTTCTTTGTGCTCACTTGAATCCAGAAAAGCATGGAATGCTTGCATCAACAGGAATAGATATTTGGATCAATGGATAGCCTTCAGAATGCAGACAGAATAGAATGCGGATAGGAGAGGGATAGCGCAAGAGTACAGAGCTTGGCCTATGCAATTCCTAGCGGGGTCTACTGCGAATCATGCAACAAAAAGCGTCCAGAACCTGAAACTAGTCTGTATGAAGAGCAAAACCTGTAACTTTAATGGCTGCCTAGACTATTCTACTCCAAAACAATAATACTGTTTGCACAAGTTGGATCTGTGGCTTACCAACAGCGACACAAAGCTAAAACAAACCTGCAACAAACTATACTACCAATCCTAAGCAAACTAAAGGGACACAGCACTGAAAACATGAAAGTTGGAGTGAAAATGGTGGCCCGAATAATGTTTGCACTTGCACAAGTTGGATATGTGGCTTACCAGCTGCAACACAATACTAACCAAAGCACTTAATGAGAAAACTAAGAATCCTAAGCAAAGGAAAACTAAAATTGCTGTAACAAGAAATTCAAAAGCAAACTTTGGAGCAAAATTCAGAGGCAAATTCAGAGCCATTTGCATGTGCACAAACCATGCATTTATAGGAATCCAAACACCCAAAAATCAAATCCAAACTGAACTCCTAAACATTAAACAAAAGAAAAACACTATTCCAGGGGACCAAAAACATTAATGCATGCTCAAGTCGGCAAGAAAAGCTGGTGAGTCGTGATATTTCACGCGGGTCGCGTCAAAAGAGCGTTCTAGAAAACGCGCACAGGACCGCCGCCTTGTTCAGGGCGGCGGTTTCGTCACTGAAGACCAAAAAGCCAAGAAAAGAGGGAAAAATAGGGAAAACAAAGCACGCGGGGGCTAAGCGGGGCATGCGGGATGTTAACGCATATCTGTAAAGCTTTTCTAGATCCCGAACACCTTGTGAAGAGACCTGTATCATCATTGGGGCACTTATTACACCGTTCCGCAGTACAGTACCTTACAATTTTGGGTACGTACATATTGCCCCCTCGGAGAAGCATTTTAGCCATGAAGAGGCGTAAAACGGTGGGTCCGAGTATGGCCGTCCCGAAATGGGAAGTTAGAAGTTATACCTTACACGCCCGTGTGTTGAAATGACGCCGTCCAAAATTCCCGCTACCTGCGAAATGAAAAGAGAACTCAAATGCAGATAGATACAATAATTTGGAAAATAAACGTTAAAATAATAGAGAAAGAGGACGTACCATTTGTGTGAGGATAGAAACTTACCTCCGTCGGCGCTCCGAACCTGTGAAAAAGATATTTAAAACGAATCGGGGTGTTATATATATGAAAGTGGGCCCATTTTCCTATTCATTTGCGCGAGTCGATTTGGTAGATTTTGAGCTCTGGGACCCACGGTGACGGTTTCTCACGCGAGTAGAGTCAAAACGTCCACAGTGAGATAGAGATCATGCCTCCACGTGCAGAACGCCACCCCGCGAGATCACAGGTTGGTTTTCTTCAATTTTGTGTTTTTCCCCCTTCTGATTTGAAATGTTAAATTCTTTGCAATGGGGGGGTTATTTTTGAAAATGTTTGGTTTAAAGGGTCCATCTAGGGGGGGCGCCTACTGGGTAGGCCCCATTTTTGATCAAAATAGTCATTTTTTGCATTTTTTGGGGCTTTTTAAGCCCAAAAACCCACGCGGGTTTTCAGACCGCGACCGCCGCCCTGGACAGGGAGGCGGTTACACGACCGCCGCCCTGTACAGGGCAGCGGTCATGAGACCGCCACCTTTAAGGCGGTGGTTACAAAACCGCCCCCCTGCTCAGGGTGGCGGTTCTGAACAGAATGCAAAAGAACCTATTTTGAAAGCTTGTACTTGTATTTTTAGCATTTGTACGTGTTTTTATGCTTACCTATAACTTGCAAGAAATAAATTTGACACGTACATATCCACAAACCACATCAAATATAAAAAGAAAATGCAAAATGGGGAGTTGGACTAACCCCAACGGTCACGTGAAGAGTGAAATTATGACTGAGCAGTGCACTACATCTTAGATTGCATGCAGTTCTTGTGTGTGTATGTAGAAATGATGCCCTAGGATTCCTTTATACAAGTTGCACAAATGATAGCAGGAAAGATCTACAATATAGAACATGTATAGTATGTGTGGGATGAAATATAATAAAATTCCCCTTCCTATGTTGTGAATGCATAAGTAGGTAGCCCTTTCCCTTGAATGGATGTTAGATGGATTCTTTTGATATTCTTATGCCTTTGAATACAAGCTTAGGTGGTAGTATGTAATGCTTAGTGTTTGGTCCCTTATTTTAAAAACATAACTAGGTATTTATATAATCCCTTGTTTGAATTTTATAATTAATAATTGAAAGGTTGACCTAAAGTGATACAAAATAATTAAGAAGTGAAAGGGCACCTAGAGGGGATAAGAGCATCTAGGTGCTTCTTTCCTGGCTGGCACTAGTGTCTGAAGCCATGAGAGATAAACAAGTAAAGTTCCAACTGGGTTGTAGGGTGTGTAAGACCAAATAGAAAATAAGAAGATAAAGCAAAAGAGGCCAAAGATAGTCCTCAACCTCTAGTTTTATTGCTTAGGAATCATGTAAATGCTAGTATGCTTTTAGAACCTATAAATGTACCCAAGTATGTGATTTTCTGTCTACATTTACCCCCACTTTTTGTTGTTGAGTGAGTACTCAATAACATAAAGTATATAGAAGATGCCTACCTTATGATCCTATAGAACGTGCAACAAAATGCATGATGAGTGGACAAGTGAAGCGTACAATAATGCAAAGTGAAGCATGGAGACTAGGAAAGGAAAGTGACCCTAGGGGTGAAGCGTATGTGTTGCATCGTACCTATTATTTTACTTGTATTTGTTTTTGTAGGATGGTTCTTATTGTGTATTAAGGATGGACATGCAAAGGAAGATCGAAAGAGTAATCAAAGTATCGTTATATGATAAATTAGAGAAAAACGTGTATAAGTATGTAAAAGTAATATGTAAAGGAAAGTGTGCATCTGATTTAAAAAAGTGTAAAAAGATAGAAAAATGTCCTAAAAACACTATGAAGAGTGAGATTTTTAGGTGATCTCATGGTAATAGAGAGTTTTTTCGGCGATCTCACACCAAGTACGAGTTTTTTGAGTGATCTCACGCTAAGAGTAAGTTTTTTGGGTGATCTCACGCCAAAGAAGAAGTGTTGGGGAGAGAGGTATAATGTTACTCTCCTTCATGACTCTGCCCAATCAACACCATTGCAGATGGTACATCCTTGAATTGTTCTTGTTGTCCCGATTATTCTGAATTAGTTCCAAGTTTTACCAATTGAAGGAGATTATATGCATTATGTAACCGGAAGACTATGCCTGTAACTGTGAAACTGCTCTAAAGACTTATGTAGATTGTGTTGATATTATAAGATGACTATATGTGCTCACATGAAATTAACACCCAGGGGAGGACATTGGTGCCCACACACTATTGTTTAATGCTGGGAACTGGTGTTTTTGTTGTGTCTAAAGACCCAAGTTAGATTTTGGGCCATTCTGTGACTGTAATTTTTTATGTTTCTGTACTGTGCTATGCTGAACTATAGCTCTGAGCTATTGTAGGGGTGATTTTTTCACCCAATGTATGCCCGCTTGTTTGGGGTACATGTAATGTCGGTAGGATAATGTGGCCCAAAAGAGAGGGCCTGATGCTGAGCATGGTAGAAACCAAGGAACATGAAAAAAATGTGGCTAGTAACATGTGTTAATAGAAAAAGAAGCAAACATGCAACATATGACAATGTAATAAGAAAGTATACACAAAAATATAGAGTGCAAAAAGTGGGTTTCAAACATGGGACATCGCTCAAAATATCACAAGATAATTAGGGCCAAAGCGGCCAAAAATAGACAATAAGCTTACAAGACATAGGGCATAGCCCGCAAACAATAACATACAATGGAAAACACTGTAAAAAAAGTATGATAGATAACCATGGTGGCATATAGTCATGCAAATAAAATGCTACACATATAACACCCGTTAGCATGTTAGAAAGATAAAAAGTATGTCAAAGCATGTATGTATCAATGGAAAGTAATGTAATAGTAAGTAGTACTTTATGAAACAGTAATCACCTATAATGTATGAGAGTAGTAAATGTAGATTCCCCCAGGAGCCTCGGTGGGATTGGAAAAGGATACAATGCTTAGCATCATTACATCATGTAAGGAGTTGTAAGAGATACACATTTACCTCAAAAGACCAAGTGAATGCACATGTGTATATAGAAATATAATGACATATTGAGTATTTGATTAACATAATAAGCAAAGTGCATCATGTAAGTAGTATAAGTAAGCAAGAGTAAGTGCAACCAAGATATGTGAATGTAGTGAATGAGCATGATTGAATGATATACAATGTGTGAATATGATAGGAGCAGTGCACCCCCTAACAGATGTGTACGAGATGAGGTTCATTTATAAAATACCCCTCAATAATCAAGAATGAACCATAGAACAAGAGTGCATCATCGGAAAATGGTTTGAAAATGTGTGCTAGAAAATAGAGATCATGAAGCATAGAGTGTGAAAAGTTAATGTGGTGTGGTCCATTTCAGATTTAGACCCTCACAAGTCGAGTATGCACCATGGAACTATATTTCTTCATAAGGTGATGATGATACTAGGCGTGTATTAAAGTGCATAAGAGTAGTGAGAAATATTATATGCAAATCATAGAGCATAGTAGTACAGAGTATAAACAACTGATGATGTTAGGAGGGTGGGAAGCAAGTGTGGTGCCCCCCAAGTTAGTGATGAAGAGTAAACTATCTGATGAGAGTGAAGCGAAAGAGTCCTCCACCTGATATCCAAGGTGATAAACGTATGTGATTATGCTCTAAGATCAGTGGTGTATGAGAGTGACGATGTGCATGTGAAGGAAACCTATGTGGTGAAGTAGTTGGTGAAAACCTATGTGAAGGGGACTGGCCGAGTAGAGGAATTAGGACGATGCTATGGGCTAATGGACTGATGTTGATGACAAGGTCGTGAAGTAGGTTGTGTGTGAATAATAGAACTAGGCGTGGAATGTGCCTTAGATTTTAGAGGCCGAGGAGCCCTAGGTGTTGTAACTAGTGGAAAGATATCATCAAGACTAGGATTAGGAAATGGTGTGCATGGTGAAACACCTTTGAGAGTGACAAATTTATTATTGTGAATTAACTTGAGACACAAATGATTCATGTAGGGAATGGCTTGAGTGGCGCAGAGCCAAGAAATACCTAAGATCATGTCACAACCTTTGATTGAAGATACCACAATGAATGACACAAGTATGGTAAGAGACCTAGCAGTAACATGAAGCCTAATGTAGTAAAAAGAATTGGGAACTAGATATGTGATAATATAATGGACATTTGATAGCCATGAGAAGTGTAATAGAGCACACACTACTAGGAGCCACTAGATAGATCATGGTGTTGTTGACAGTACATGAACCAATAGAAGCATTGATATGTAATGAGTGAGAGGTGAATGTAGTGTGATAATCATGATTAGAAAATTAAATGATTGGTGGTGATGCATCAACAAAAGTGACAAGGAAATCAAGAGGCATCGATGAAGGGGGAGGCACAACACGATATGTATGATTGGCTGAAGAATCAATAGGTTGTTGGTCATGCTTGGGAAACGAGTCTTTAAATATTTTGAGCCTTTTGTTATCATTGACCAACATAAAAGTGGATGTCTCAATGAGCTCGAGTGGATTATTATCAATAAGATCTTGAATGATATGTTTTAGTTTGAAGCAATGATCAATAGAATGCCCAATGCATTGGTGATAGTCACATCTTGCAGTTTCATCATAATTACGGCCTTGGGGGCAAGATGGGTCAAGATTGAGTGGTGGTGGAAGGGTCATTATATTACTTTCAATAAGTTGAGGCAATATAAATAAAGGTGCATAGGGTAATTTTGTAAAAGTATGCTTTAGAGGTTGTAACTGAAGCTTTTTAGGTGGAGAGACAACATTTAGTTTCCTTTGCTTCGGTGGGATCAGGAGATGGCTTGAACATTGATTTAGCTTGAAACCTATTAGAAGATGATGAAGGAGAATCATGATATTTTAGTTTTCCCATAGAGAGGAGTTTGACCTCTCACATTTGAAGCATATGGCATAATTTTTCAAATGAAGGAGAAGTCTCAAATATAACACTCTCCTGAAGTGGTGATAAGAGGATTTGAACAAAAAGATATTATAATTCTGAATTAGCAAGCACATTAGTAATCTTAGCTAAGTTGTTCTTATAACATAACACATAGTCCATTAGATGCTCATTAGATATTTTCTTGATTTTAGGTAGTTGTGCATAAGAGATATTTGTGCTGATATCGGTGGAAAAGTGAGAAAGAAAAGCATCAGATTAATGCATAAAATAAGTTACCGAATGAGCAAGTAGATCATAAAACCAACACATGGTGTAATCTTGAAGACTTCTAGGAAATAACTTAGCTATAAATGTATGATCATCCGTATAATCGAGACATGCCACATGAAAATATCAGAGATGCTCTTGAGGGTCACCATGGCCATTGAAAGTGGGCAGCTCAGGGGTGACAAAGTTAGGAGGAAGTGTATAAGAAGAAATAATGGGTGTGAAAGGGGTATGAAGGAGCAATGAAGAGTTAAGAGATGGAGATGAGTTGGAATTAGCTTGTTGTAGTTGGTGGATTTGAATTTGTAGGTCCTGATATAATGAAGTTAGATCTTGAGTGCTGGAAGAGGAGACTTGTTGTGTATGAGAAATAAGAGGTGGAGTGAAATGGTTGGTAGGAGTGGGAATAGAAGTAGGAACTACAAAGGTAGGTGGAAGGGTAGAAGAGGGAGGTTGTGTTGCAATAGGAATGGAAGTAGTATTAGATGTGGGAGGGTTGAACTTAGTTAGGTTTGTGGCTTCCGCATGAGTAGCGAATAAAAGAAGATCCAAGTCTTGTAGATGTTTAACAAGATGAGCTTGGAGATCATAAAGCTCTTCATCAATAAAGAATTCTTAGGTTTTAGCCATGGTTAAAAATGCCAAGATACTTAGAAACAAGGTTGGGTTCGAGTGATGGGTTCACCTAATGATTTAACTTAATTTGAATTAATTAAATCTAAGTATTGCAGGGTAATTGATGTATAAATGATAAAGTAAAAAAATGACACAAATAAGCTAATATTTAAAATATGAAACCATAAGTGAGAAAATGAGATAAGAGGACTTATCTGATTTACACAAAACCTGGGAGTGATCTTAGCAGGGAGAAGTGTCGAACATGATGTAAGCAATGTCATATATGATCTCTGTAAATTCTGGAGCTCAGGGACAAGGCTGGACAAGGGCACCCGTTAACAGAACAAGTGCGCACGGGCACAGATGACCAGATTTGGGATCCCATGACTGCACAAAATCTATGGATCTTGTTTCTGTTGTACCACAAGGGTTTCACAATTATCCCCTCTTGATCACTTTATGTTTGCACTATGATCGCCGAAGGAACTTGTACCTACAAAAGAGAAGTTCACCTACACAAGCCCACAAACCACATCAAATCTAAAAAAGAAGATGTAGAATGGGGAGTCGGACTGACCTTGGAAGTCACCCCGAGAGTGAAATTACAACTGAGTGCTACACTACATCTTAGACTCCATGTAGTTTTTGTGAGTGTGTGTAGAAATTGTGCACTAAGATGCCCTTGTGCAAGTTGCACTTGATAACGGGCTATATCTAGAATGTAGCAATGTAGTAGAATGTGTGGATGGAATAAAATAAACTTCTCCATTCCTATGTTGTGTATGTAGAGTATGCAGTCCCTTGTCCCTTGAATGGATGTTCGATGAATGCTTTATAGTGCTTTAGGTGCCTTTTGGATGCAAGATTAGGTGATAATAATAATGTTTAGTGCTTGGCCACTTATTTTTGAACACATAACTAAGTATTTATATGATTCCCTTGTTTGAATTTTGTAATTTAAAACTTGGAAGGTGAACCCCTAAGTGAAAAGGATTCCCAAAAGATAAAAGAGACCCAAAAAGAGAGTAAGGTAAGAAAGGGTCAAGGGTGCCCAAAGGGGACATGAGTGCATGGGCGCTCATGTTATTGCTGGGCACTGATATCTGAAGCCATGAAATATAAACAAGTAAAGTTTCGACTGGGTTGTAGGGTGTATAAGACCAAATAGAAAACAATAGACAAAGAAAATAGGCCAAAGATAGATTTCAACCACTAGTTTTCTTACTTAGGAATCATGTAAATGCTAGTATGCTTTTAGGACCTAGAAATGTACCCAAGTGCATGATTTTATGTCTACAAGTAACACATAGTTCTAAATAATAGTTGAAATGACCATAGAATGACCTCTTTGAATTAAGAAATATATCACTCCTAACCCATTTTACTATATGGTATGAGTCAAGGAATCCAAATAAAATAAATTTGATAAGCGACACCCATTTTAAAGGCACTTTTTGGACTGCAAGTTGGTCTAAATTTGACAATTTACACTTGGACATTCGGTGAGCCAAAGTGGCTATGAAATGGTGCCAAAAAACCACTTCAAAAAGAAATAAGGTCAAACTAAATATGGTTTATGAATTCTCAATGTGGGAATGGATAGACTTAAGGTGGTAGCATAGGATTTTTTATTAGTCAGTAAGCATTTAAAATAGGTTAATTCTAAATTGATTTCACAATATTAAGTCGTGAACCTCTCGTAACCAACTCATCAAATGGGCTCAAAAAACTTCAAATAAATTCCAAAAAAGGAAATCATATCATTTAAAGGTTGTTCTGATATCTCTTGACATTAGAGAACATGTTTCAATCGTGGGGCAAGGAAAATGAATATCATAGGTGCTTGCCACACATCATTTCCAAGGTGGATTTATAACTTTTGGGTGGTTTTTTTCAATCCATAGAGTTTAGTGTTTCAAACATTTTGCTTTCATGGTTTAGAGACCCAAGTCAAAAATGGATTGTGGGAAATCATATTTTTGTTTATATTTAATAAGGTACACATATTATATGATACAAAAGTGTCCATGTACAAGGTTTTTTGAGGTATTTTACTCAACAGAAATATCTATTTTATTACATCTTGAAATTAAGGGACTATCTTAACATTGAATTAATTTACACACATTTCTTTGAAAAAGTCTAATCTATTAAAAAATACACACACTATGAAAATAAGATAGTTGGAGAAGAAAATCCCATTCCTGGTAACAAAGAGGTGGTTAAGGTGATAAACATAAAGGTTACCCTACATTGTTTTTCTGGGACACATCTCCTGAGCACATGCACCCATACGACCACCAAGAATTCAATCAACATTTGATGGAGATAAAGTCTAGAATTTTCATTAGGATAGTCGGTGGGGGTTAAGAAGGTCAACCATGTAGACGAAAAGGATCCATATCAAGTATAAAGTCATACATTTTCTCATGTGATTGGTGTATTACCAACCTCATCCACTAATTGGCATATTAACATTCAATGCAAGGGAATATGCAGTATCGGTTACCTTTCAAGGATCTCAATTGTCTATGAAATGCATATTCCCATAGACTACCATCAAAATTAATCAACTAAAAAATAATATGCTTTCCATCATGAGTGTAATTAAAATTGGTTATGGGATCACAATTGTCACAAATAGTCAATAGATTAGAAGTAGTGTTAGTCATCACATTCCATAAGAAAATTGTATTTCCAAGTGCTATAGGATATAATTTTGTTCCTACTCCAATCAATCATATTCAAATAAAAATCATCAATGAAGTTAGGAGCATCTAATGCTTTCTATAGTCTGGGGTAGGTGGTGGGCCACATTTTTTTGAATTTGATTCTAAGATGAGGTAAAACAACATTAGAAAAAAGGGATTGAGCAACATAGCTTTTTCTAATAAATCTTAGAATTATGCATTTATGGCTACTCTTAAACAAAGTAACTGTAATTTATCTTGTATATTCTTACTTGGAGGGTTCCTATTATTGCTAGCATAAAAAAATATTATTTTCAATTTCCTTTCTATATGCTAGGTACCTAACTACAAAAAGATCCATATAAGAATACTCTGCAGTATATTTGTCTCCATTTTTCCTTGGAATATTCAATAAATTTCATAAAGGGACAATGATATATAGCCTTAGACATCTATTTAGGGGATCCAAAGGCCTTCTTCATTGTGTTAAATTGTAATGAAACCTGATCAAATCTCCCATTATGGTGCTTTCACCAAACCTTTATGTATATCATGCAACTTTGTAGTCATGCATTCCAAAATGGAGTTTTAATGACATCATTAAGAGCGATGACAAGAAAAAGGGGCATGGTGCTAAGCTTGAAATAACACCCATGACAAAATACAAGCCTATATGGACACTAAAATAGAAGATGTATTCATATCACATATTATTGATCCTATTTTTTGATTTAATTACATCATATAATTGAAATCAAATATGTGACTGTTATATTTTTTGTTACTTATCTAGAATTAAATTTTCTAGGAGATCATACAACGAGTATTTGGTGGTGGGGTCATTGGCTTTTTCCTTTTCTAAGATGAGTGACTAAACACACTTACTACACCATGTAACCCCAAGAAACCACATTTCTATAAGGCTAGGATGACAAGAACAAAAATTCTCATTTTATTGACACTCCAGCACCTATTTCAAGCTCTTGGGCACCTCCTCTAAGTACCTTGATTACATGCCCATTTATTAGGGTGTTTACAACTAATGAAACTAAAAAAAATTCCTTTAATGATTAGAATGGTGTCCATGAGTTGTTTTAAAGCTCCCATATTGGCACAAACTGGAAGGATGTTGGAAAAAGTATGAAATAGTTGGAAGAAACCATGTTTAGCTCCACCCAACTCGCCTCTTCAATATTTCACCCATTGATATTTGTTAATATTTTATTTTGTCTTATTTTACTTAAACAATAAGTCTAAAACAACTATCTCTTAGCCAATCCAAGTACAAAACCCATGTGATCCATCCTTAAAACCACAGGCTCCTTCTCATTCAATGAATTTACCTTTTTTTAATAGCCTCCAACCATGGTATTTAATTTTCTTCATCGGCATTGGGATAGAAGTAGGTGGAATAAAAAATGCACAGCTGTAACGAAAATCATTTATTACCACTACAATTACTATCCTTTGCTAATATTCACTTTTTCTATGCTATGCAAAATAAGTTGGCCAAGTCATAAGTTTCGAATTCAAGCTCATGTTGAACGAGGATAAAATTTGTTCAAGCTCACCTATTGATTAAGTTTGAAAAATAGAAAGAAAACATAATTAAGTTTGAACAAAAGAATTATATTTTATCATTTATTTATAATTTATATTTTTATCTTTTTAATAAAATCCTAAATAAGGACCAAAGTAAAGAGAACTTTCCATTCAATAATTAATTTTGGCATATATATACATATATTTATAAAATAGTACAAAACTGTGTTGAAAACTCCCTGATTGAAATAATGGGTAAAATCCAACTAAATGTTCAACAAGAATGAATTTAGATTGAAGTTGAACATTTTCTTTGAAATTCATTCTAGTTTTGGACAAAGATCTATTAAACTCTCCTAGCAAATTTTTCCATTTTCCCATTAGTAATATTTTATCATATGTCACTTAACGTGTAAATTAAGTCCATGCACTCAACGCCAATCAGGATGTTTGGTAAGGAATTACAATTTTCTTGACTTATTTAAGTGTTATCAATGAAATGGATAGCTAAAAGTGTTTTATATTTATTTTGACTTATAATATACACACACAATATTTAATTGTATTTATTTTACTCACAAATCTATTTTTGATAAATTATTATTAATATTATTATCAAAGTCCCACAACTTGGTCGTAGAAAATAAGGCATATACAAACTCAGGTTACCTATTAAATGAGGACTTCAATCATGAGTGCATTTAATGAAGAAAATTTATACTGAAATCCTTACAAAATTGAGGGAATACAAGTAAGGTTTAAATAACTTAAAAGGAGAAGTTAAAAAGTCTTCATTGGTTAATGATTCCCCAACTGCAAGAGAGGAGCTACTTGAATCAAGAATGGGTGATACGATGATGACATCAACATATCAAAAGGGAATATTATTGTTGTCAGCTGATGGACTTAACCATTCAAGTGATCAGATCAAAGATAGTAGGAGGATGCTTCTTGAGGTAAAGGATTTTGGCATTTTCATTGTTCAAGATCTACATGAAAACATAGAAATCATTGTCATCAAGAGTAATGATAAAGCCTTGTGAAGCTTCATATGCATGAGGTTTTTGCAGAGCATTCAAAGAAAATAGAAGTGATACCTGTGATTGTAAAAGAACTAGATAAAATAAATAATGAAGATGAAATATTTGGAAAAAGTCTTTCCCCCTCAACACTAAAATGGGAAACGAAAGAAATAATTACTGAATTTAGTAACTTATTAAGGCAAAGTGAATTTTAGAAGATGCAACCTAAAATTTACAATGAATAACCCAGATGCATTGGCACATCACTTAGCCTGAGATGAGCGCTCGTCCCAAAGCGCGCAAAGGTACCAGGTCCCTCTTTAGAGTTGCTTGTACATGATGTTAGTGTGATGATGTTTATACATGTTCAGATTCATAATTAGACACATATAACATTCCACAATGCATAATCCAGATGTATATCTTAGAAAATCATGATAAATGAATTAAACAATAACTATGATAAGATTAACCATACAAGAACTAGATTCAGTCATGTCTAACACCATTATCCAACCAATATACTCCATTTTATTAATACTGTAAAACACAGAAGCTACATACACTATAAAGTATCTCCATGAGTCATGTTGCGAGTCAAAACCATCAACATAACCCACAACTCTACAATAATTCAATACTATACTAAATATATACATAATCAATACATATTTATAGGGGTGGGGACTTTCCCTTCACCACCCATGCACTTCTCAAAATAGGTCACATGTTGATAATAGCCATGTGCCTTTACAATAGTATGCACAACATGCAAGTGCTCTAACAATAGATGTCCTATAGTTAACTCCAAGTAGAAATCCTATTATTAGCTTAAACTATGCATGACACTTATCTGCCACTTGTTCCCAAAATACCATTGCGTGGAAGTGCAAGTCTTCATCTCTATGTGTGCTCCGCACGCTATCTCCAAAAATAGCCCTTATCCACAAAATAAGCTAAGTCTTGATTTTGGGTGCTTCAATACTATTATAGCACCGTGTGCTTCCAGCACCCCTATATTCACACGCCCAATACTTAGAATATTTTTGGTTGTTCAACATTACCCCACACTAGAGTACATTGTCGCCCCAACAATGGGAATTCCTTCATATGTCTTCAATAATAAAGAATAGGTAATGAAAGAATGAAAAATAATGAACCAAACTCTGTACAAAAGAATGAAGTTTATTCTGCAGCACCCTCTTCTTCAACTGGAAGGATTAATTCTGGATATTCATTTTTGATCTCAGCCTCCAAGGTCTACCAGTCACTCAACGCGTTCCTCATTTTCTCTGGAATATCAGTGGCTATGTCATCTAATTCATCCTTAGAGATTTTCTCTTTCTCATTTTGTAGTATCCAGACAACATTGGCCATACCTGACAACATTCCCTTCCATGAGGTCCATCTTCTACGCTATGAGTTTTCCAATCTCGTTAATCCTTTCCTTGTGTGGATCCTGGGCTGCTACAAGGGCCTCGCACTTTTGTTTTACCAGTGCCAACCTTTTTGTGCCCAAGTGTTTCATCCTTCATCACCTTCAGAACTTCATTATCCTCTACTAAAGTTCTGGTCCTTATTATGATGTCTGGCACCACACATAAATTAAGAGCTTGATCAGATCTCTCTTCAGCTCATCCTTCAATGTTTGGAGCAACACCTCATATATTGAAACTTTTCTATCAATAGTGGCCCTTTCTCTTGCTGCTTCTTCCCCTGCATCCTTTTTCTTGGGGAGGTGCATTGGTCCTTCCTCCAAAAGTAGGTGAACTATTGTGCATAGATAGTGCAACTCAGACTTGAAGTCCTGAGGCACCTTCTCCTGAAACTCAGGCCTCTTCAGTAAAATATCATATGTAATCCACCATCTTCTTTACATTCATGGGCCATGACTGCATTATCACATTCTTGAGTAAGGCCTTGATTTATGTGTCCTTGTTTTTTTTATCCTCCACTAACATTATCTATGGACTCTTAATCAAAGGTTTCTTACTTGCTTGAGCTAAAAAATCTTTCTTAATCATATCTGGTGCTCATCTTCTTTACATTATGGCCATCCATGTGAATAGCATTTTTTGGCACTTTATCACTTTTGACTCCTTGGTAAGTGGTAACATCTAAAAATGGGTTGTCTTAATGGATTTATGAGGTCCTTCCTCATCTTCTTCAAAGTTTCATCCTAGTTTCTAGCCACATCAAACTTTATCAATTGTTGGCCATCCATGTATTTTATCCATTTTGCACACTACTCCTATGGACACCTTAATCAAAGTGTTTCTTACTTGCTTAGCTAACTGGGTTGTCTTAATGGTCATATGGTGCATATGAGGCACCTTCCTCATCTTCTTCAAAGTGCACGCCTCCTCACAGACATCAAAATAGGCTCATCCATGTGAGTTTGCATGCCCCAAGATAGCTTTCTTGCGAGTGCATGTATTGGCCATTTCAGGGTCCATCCAATCCCATCCATATAACTGTTTATTTGGTAGTGTACTCTGGAAATGGGTTCAAATAGTTTTTGAAGGGTCATTCATATAACCCAAGTCTTGAGTACCTACCACTTCTTCTTCTTCATGCGCACCTGCATGCTCGCCAACATCCTCGTGTGCTAATGTGCCCTCTTCTTTCTATTTGGCTATGCCTACATCTCGTGGGACAATGCCTTCAACCACCTGGTTGACTTCCTCCTCATCTTTTCCTTCTTCCTGTGTGGGGTGCATGAGGACTTCTGTATCCCCACCAACGCTACTTTCTCCTTCACCAGAGATATCTTCATGAATACTCACACTGGGTCTATAGTCTCATAGACTACACGCTCGCCAATATCTTCATCATCCTGCATTTCCACACTGGGGGTGGCCTCGGCTCTATCTCCACTCATTCTTGGAGTTTCCTCTTCTTCCTGTGCACTTGGCTATGGAGATTCCTCCTCACTATCTTGTATAGGAACATATTTCCTATGCTTTCTCTCTCCTTCCTCTTCATCCTTTACAGGAGTCAACATGTGGTGATCTCCTTACTGGATGTGAAGTTCTAGTCACTAGTGTCTCCTGAAGTGTGCCTCTTCCTCAGAACTCTTCTTGTATGCACAAGTCTAGCACTGTCTTCAGGTTCCTCTTGTTCTAGGATGTTTTCTAGTCCTGTATGTACTGGGTCTTCTAGAGCAGGGGGCACAGATGCAACATTCCTTGAAGTCCCCACTATGTTTTTCCCCTTCTTAGGAGGTCCTAGAAGAGCCATATCTGTGCCCTTCACCACTTTTCCATCCTTGAACCTTGGCCTTAGGTATATGTAGATGCATGCTGGTTCAATCTGTCCTATAGCCAAACTCTCTGGCATGATATCCACATTATTAGACTCCATAGTTTCTACATAGGCCTCCTTACCTAGCCATACATATGTTTTGCACAGAATGTGAATGTCTGCATCCACTTTTTCTGTGTCGAACTAGAGCTGATGCACGTCATGAAATCTATTTACAGAGTCCTTAAAATATCTTGCGGTAAACGCAAAGGGAAACTTACACCATGGCTCTTCTCCCCAGACTTCATGTGGAAGTGCCCCAAGCTGAAATGTTGGTAAACTATGAATTCAACTTCTCCATCCAAAACCTTTGGCAGCTCATGCAGAATGCACCATTCTCCCTCAAATTCCCTGCAGTCTCTGGAACCACTTGTTTAAGTGCTCCTTGTATGTATTGGAAATAGTTCCATGCAACGTGTACTTGGCATATCTTTTGGCTGGGGACTTGTTCTCCAATGGAAACTCCCATATGTTTTCCCTAGGACCATCTGGTACCCCAACTTCACTGAACACAATTAATAACAAAATTGCGCCCCAGGTTATCTTCTCACCTTTTTCTGCTTGGATGTGCCTCGTTCACCAAGCTCTCTGTAATGTAACCAACGATATTGTAGTATGTTTTTTGGCCATTTTGTGTGCTATATGCAACCAACACATGTTTACCTCGTTCCATCACTCAGTGGCCCCTAGCTTACTCCCTGCTAACCCATTGCTACTCTGGTGGCCATGTCTTCAATGTTAGTGACCTTGAAAGCTTGGCCCCCCTTCTTATAATTGTATAGGGTTGTTGTGGCATCAATGCCCTCATCATCTGTTAAGTCTCCAACAATTTCTAAACCCGTGTCGTGTAGCCTGTTACCTTCCCGATCAATTTGGTAGTTATCCTCATTCTCCTTCCCACGAAATAGAAAAAATCTTCATGGACTCGTGACATTAGCCACTGGTACAATTTCTCAGGCTTTCCAAAGTAGGGAAACTCTAGGATCTGCATTATGCCCATGCTTTCAAGTAGTTTCTTCACCAAGGCATCCAAAACCCTAGTGTCATCTGCCAGTCACCGGTTAGTCCTTCTATAGACTTCTATTGCAATGACGTCCTTCATACATTTTACAATGTGGTGGTTAATCTCTGAAACCCTACACTGAGTAATATTTTTTTCCACGACCACCCTTCAATGAATCCTTCTGGATATAACATCTCCACTAGCCACTCCTCTACTAGATCGTCAACCTCTTTCTCTACTACTGGAGCTTTTCATGGTGTGCCATCACCCCTTTTGATTATGCAAATGCGTAAAAAACCCTAGCTGCGAAATGAAAACCCTAGTTGCCCTTTTGTCGCATGCACACCACTCCTTAAATCCTACTTCCATGCCTGGGTACTCAACACCATGCTTCACAATGTGACAAGATTACTCAATCTGTAGAATGCTCTTTGTCTCCAGCTCTTCTCGCACTTCACAATTTTTTTTTCAAGTTTCGTAAGGTAGAAAATGACGTTGAGAACACCGAATTTAAACTAAGTTTCAAAAATTCCCTTCATTAATTGCTCCACCTACCACCATACACAACATTAATTTCTCTTGAGCGCATTTCACACCTCATTATCCCATGCGCTTCAATGTCTCGTGCCTCAAACTTTTGCACCTCAGTCATAATTTCCTGGCACACCACTACTTATCTGTCACAGATCTCCTCTACCCGCACTTCCTTAAGCCGAAGTAGTTTATCCAATGTGACCCAACATACGTAGTCTCTAATGTTGTAGCCTCCCTTGAATTATACTGAGCACCCAATGCTTTACGCGTGGTCTTAATTTTTTAGCAATTCTTCGGAAGTTCTCATGAATTTTGAAACCTTTCTCCTTCTGTTCCTCTTGTGGTTACCCGTGAGTTTATTTCTTTTCCATACCTCCTTTATCCACCCCACACTAAGGGTATGTGCAGTCCTCTACGCATATAAACACTTTAGATTGTGATCAGCTTCTTTGGCGTGCAAACATGCTTATTACACAAAACACTGAACTAAATTGACAAAGCATAGCGACAAAGAAGGAAATACATTAAATGAAATACAAGTAAAGGAAATCTAATCTAAATGGAAATATTGCCTTATTACAAACACCAAGAAGGCTTATTTATAGTAGGGCTTCAACCTACTCCCGTTGAAGTAACCGAGGTAACCGTGTTCCATCAAGTGCCTCTAACTGGAAAGTGCCTGATTCAAGTATGTGAATGATAACATATGGTCCTAACCAATGCACCTTAAGCTTTCCTGGGTGGCGCAGAAAATTTGAATCATAAAGAAGTACCATCTGCCTGACCTCAAGCTTCTTATCCTTGATGTGTCTATCATGTCATGCCTTCTGTCTGGCCTTTTCCTGCTTCTGACTCCAACGTGTTATGGCGCGCCTCTCATCCAACTGTATTAACTTGTCAATTATTTCTTCCAATGCTTGCTCATCAGCTAGACCTCCCATGCGCATGCAATACACAAAGAAGGTAACATGAATTCCATGGGAAGAACTACTTCTATGCCAAACACCAACTGAAAGGGTGTGGCCTTATTCAACCTTTTGTAGGTTGTTTTATATGCCCAAAGTACAACAAAACTTTATCATCCCAATCTTTCCTTCCAACATCACAAATTTTTGTCAAGGTCTGGCTCAATATCTTGTTGAAGGCCTCAACAGTCCCATTTTCTTGAGGGTGATAAGGTGTAGTCTTGTGGTGTGTGACCATAAATTCATCCAATAATATCCTGATTGTCTCATTCAAGAAGTGTGTGCCCCTATCACTTTTCAAACTCAACGGACATCCATACCTAGTAAGAATATTTTCCCATAAGAACCTTGTTGTTGTAGCCACTGTACAATCCTTTGTAGGTGCTACTTCTTCCCACCTTGTAAGATAATATGTACAAGTGATGATGTAGCATGATCTGGTTCTATGCGCGGCTGGGGAAATAGGACCCACAAAGTCTATTGCCCATTTTTCAAATGGCTCTGCACTAGTAATAGGCCTCAAAGGCATTTCATCTCTTTGCCCAGGTTTTCCAAGGTGCTGACAGTGATCACACACCTTACAATACTCTTTACAATCCTTGTACAGGGTCTCCCACCATAAACCAATGAGTAGAATCTTGTGCGCGGTGGCGTCACCTGCATAGTGCCCACCTACAATACCACCATGAGCCTCTTCCATGATATCCATGCGCTCATGTTCTAGTACACACTGATGCAATACTTCATCTCGACCTAGTTTGTATAAGTCACCACTGATCAACATGAAAGGTGTGACATGAATTGCAAGTTGTTTCTTCTCCAAGGCTTTCATTCCTTCTAGTGCCATACCTGTGCATAAAAAGACAACAATATCCTCCAATTCTGAAGGCATGTGGTTTAACCTGTACAACTGTGCATCTGGCATTATATCTTCAATTGTCTGCACCTCCTCTCCTGATTGAATTCTTGATAAGTGGTCTGGGGAATTACTTTTACCTGGTTTTACCACGACTGTAAAGTCAAACTCTTGGAATAAGAGAACCCATCGACATATGTGCCCCTATAAAACGGGCTTATTTACCAAGTATTTCAATGTCATGTGATCTGTATAAAATACAAAAGGTGTTGCTAGCAAGTACTGTCTAAACTTATGCAACGTGTAGATCATTGACAAGGCCTTGTGCTTTGTAGTTGTATAGTTCTGTTCTATAGGAGTCAACTTTCTACTAGCAAAATAGATAGGATGATCTATAATACCTTCTCCAGGCTGAGCTAATACTGTGCCAATGGCCATGCTAGAGGCATCCACATGTACGTGAAAAGGTTGGTTCCATGAGGGAAAATGTAGAATAGGGCCGTAGTAAGCCTCTCCTTCAATGCTTCAAATGCGCTACGGTTCTCCCCAATAGAATGTCCCTTTTCCTTTTAGTAACTCCTCCAAGGGTGCAAAAATCTTAGCATATCCTTTGATAAATTTTCTGTAATACCCTGTGTGGCCCAAGAATCCATGCACCTCACTCTAACTGGTAGGCTCCTCCAGGCCTATGATAACTGCAACCTTAGTTAGCTGGATCTACTAACAATCCTTCCTTGCAGATGATATGCCCTAACAGAGTTCCAAAAGGTGTAGAAAATACACACTTCTTGATGTTTAAGGAGATTCTTAACTGTCTGCATCTTTCAAACATTAAGTGCAAGTTGTCACAATGATCCTTGACAAGCCCATATATTGTCCAGTCATCTAAGTAAACCTACAAGAATTTGTGAATAAAATCTTGGAATGCTTGAACAACTATGCGTGAAAATACTGCAGGTGCATTCTTCAGACCAAAGGGCATCACCGTATATGCAAAGCTTCCCCATTCAGTCATGAATGTTGTTTTCTCTTGATCTTCCTTAGCAATTCTTACCTGATGATACCCAGAGAATCCATCTGTAAAAGAGTAAATTTCACACCCTGCAACGCCTTCTAATATTTCCTCGGTGAAAGGTGTAGGAAAAGGATCAATCACACATGCAACATTCAGCTCCCTATAGTCCACACAAATCCTAATCCTATGACCATCTTTCTTTATACTGATTACCATGGGGCTAACCCACTTTGATTCTTCTAGGGGCTTAATGATGCCAGATTTCAACATCTTGTCAATTTCTTCTTTAACTTTTATGCAGGTTAGGGTTCATCCTGTAAGGTCTCTTCCTGACGGGCGCATGCACCTTCTTTTAGCTTAATCCTCATCTTCACCCAAAGACTCATGCACTCCCTTTAACTCATGGTAGCCCCTAGGAAATAAGTCCTGGAAATCATGTAGTAACTCAATTATCTTAGCCACTTCAGAATCAGACCAATAGTCTCCAATTATGGCCTCCTTAGGTTCATCATCCATACCAATGTTCACTTTCTTAGTCTTCATAGGTTCATGATAGGTGTGCGCCTTCTTATCTGCACTGTCTAAAACCTCACGCGTACCTTCTGAATGATCAATGTCCAAATTTTCTACTTCTTCCTCATCCACTATGTAGACCATCTTTCCTTTCTCCTTCTCAAGGAAAGCATGCTCAAGTAGTGTGACATCTGTCTCATCTACTTCATCAAAACATGCTCCTGGGTCTGCCTCACCAAATAACTCCTGAATGAGTTCTTCAGCCTTTGCACTGTCTCCCATAGTCAAGCACTCCATAACCCGTAATGCCTCTTTCACCAGAGGTTTAGTGGAGAAGTAGTCAAAAGTCTGGATCATTCCTACAGTCAAGTCTTTCCAATTTCCAGTCTCCCTATGCAGTTCTGCATAAACATACCAAGTGCATGCGTAACCGTGTAAAGTGAAATAAATTTTGTGCACCCATAGTGAAGGTGGTAAAGCTTCCTGCCCCTCTGTCTAGAGTCTCTCACACTGCTGAACATGGTGCTGAACATGATGATTACCATGATATGTGTAGATTTGAGTAGGTGCATTGCTCCTGAGAAACCGGGTTGTTAGAGCAATTCTTACTTCATTCCATTCTATGAGATTATCCCTGTGAACCATCCACCAACGCGTTGTTGTCCCATGCAGGGTATATACTAACATATTTCTTCTATCCACTTGATCCTTCCATTGTTCCTCCATGGTGCATAGGAATACCACAGGGTCTCCTTCTCCAGTGTACCGGGGTACAGAGTTGTTACTTATCCTCCTAATACAATGAGGTTTTCCTCCTCACAGATGCGCTTCTTACTTCATGCCCAACCATCTCATAAGTTCCATGTGCCCAATTATCACAAGAAATACTTGTAGTATCACTAATAGACTGTGCATCTTCCCACTGGAGGATTCCTTCCTTAGATGGCTCAAGTACTTCTGGATCTCGAATGACGTGCACATAAATTCTGTTCAAGGTCTTCCTCACTCAAAGGTTCAACATAAGGTGCATATTTCCCATCTGTCAAAGGGATAATAACTCATTCTTCCTTGTTCTCAAAACTTATATACCCCTTGTTGAACCATAGATCAACATTATTTGCATAACACCAAGGGCACCCAAGTAGAGCTGGGAAGTTGTCTGCTTCTGCAAGTGCTAAAACCTCAAAGTCCCCAGTGAACTTGGCCCCTTGTATAGTAATGGATGCATCCTTTAAAACTCCTATCGGAGTGGCCTTAGTTTGATTTTCCATAAACAATACATTAGAGGATGGTTGTAATGGAGGTCTACCCATCTGCACCCATGCATCTAAAGTAAGCACATTAACTTCCGCGCCTATGTCAATCAATATATTGCTCAAAATCCACCCATCCACAACAACATTCAGAGTGATCTCCTTGTCATAATCCAAGCTATGAGGGGGGAGATTAGCATGTAGGATCTGCCATCCATTCTCAATACCTGCGTGCAGAGTGTTTCCCTTTAACCAATTCCCTAGTAATGGAATAATATTCTCCTGGCAACATCTTGCATACCTCTTTCAAATCATCAACATCTGACTGGACCATCTCTGCTACCTTCTTTTGTTCCAACTTCCATGACTGTTCCTTTAAACATTGTATCTCACCCTGAAGATTTCTGAGCACCTCCATGGTTTCCTGATAAACCTCCTTCTGATGTGTAGGATCTGGGTATCTTGCATGTAAAACCTCTTCCTTAGTAATGGTAGGATTTTGTTGCAATGTTTCTCTGGTGTGCACAGCTTCAACGTGTGTAGTAATTTTCATAGGTACTACCTCAGGTTCTGGTGCCAACTTTGGCATCCATTGATTTTCCATGGCGCGTTGTATTCTAACCATCCCTGCACCCTTGTTCTCCTATTTATGTTTCTTGCTAAGATGCTCATATAAGTCTGGGAACTCCTCATAGTTATGATTCTTTCCACAAAAAGAACAAGTAATATTCTGAGGGCATTCATGCCTGTAGTGGTCAGGAGATCCACACATATAACATGTTCCACGAGGAAACTCACCTCATCCACCACCATGGCCTTGGCCCCTGAATCCACCATGGTATCCTCGACCTCTACCACGACCTCCTTCAAAGTGCCCTTCGTTCTGATCATAGTGCCCTTGAGTGTGATCATGATCATGGTGCTCACTTTTACCTTTAGAGTTATCTGATACTCCTGTCTATCATACACCAATATCAATGGCATCATGGATCTGATCAATCAACCTGCAATCTTTGGTATTGTGAGTTGTGGACTGGAAAATCTTACAGTAGAAAGATACGTTTTTCCTTATCACACGTTGTAACAATGGGAAACAACTTGCATCATGGTCTAAATGACATATCTTGTAGTCTAGCAACAATGAATGCACTGACCTATGGGGAAAACTATCCTTAGTGTGCCCCTCAACTTCACAATCTGTACACCAAATCCCAGTGCGCATCTCGTGTGCTGAATTGGCCGATAGTTTCTCCAACTACTTTTCCATAGCTGCAATCTGAGCATAGGAATGGAATTACTCCAGTGTCTATACTTCTGACTTCCTCAGTGTGCAACGCTACTTCAAGTACTTCATGTGGATCCGTATATGTCTTATGTGACAATGCCCTCCTAAAAGGTGTGATCAAGCCTCCAACAAACCACTGTGCATGCTGGCTTGCATGGATATCATACAAAATTTTAGACAAAATCATTTTGAAATGGGCATCATATTGTGAACACTCTCAGTAGTTCCCTACTTAATATCCTTGAGCACGCTTATACTCTTCTACTCAAACTTAGGGATATAAAATTCCTTAAGGAAAGCATCTCGTAAGCACTGTATAATCTACGCAAGTCTGATTAGGGTCAAAATTCCTGTACCAACTGTGTGCATGTCCTTACAATGTAGTTGCAAACTAACTTTCCTTGCATTCTCAGAAGCTGTGATCCCTTTTGCGTGCCACAGTATCTCACACATGTGCACATGCTCAACAACATCTTCTATTCCCCTATACTCTGGAAGATGAAGCGACATCTCCATGTAAATATTCTGGGGTTGGTGAGGACCATGCCCACCAGATCTAGAACCTCCCATGTTACCTCTGCCTCTAGACCCACCAGATCCACTAGAACCAGAGCCACCTATGCCCCCTGATCCTCCACCTATAGCAGGAAGTGAACCAGAGGATGTACTTCTCTGTGTCCCAACATAGTGGTACTAAACTAAACTCCTACAGTCTGCGAGGTGGTACTACTCCCAGAGGTGAGTCCAAAATTTATGTCACACCTGAGTTCTGCGCTGATGACGCACCTGAAAAGGTACCTCCAAATAACAAGGAAGACATCTGCCTGACCATAGATGTACTTGTTATTTGATTTACTCCTATTATTCTACTTCCCAAACTAGCTTGCTGACTACTGGTTGTACTAGAAACTGGAAAACCAAGTGCAAGGGCTAGGTTTCCAGGTAGATTCAGATGTGTGCCCATGGCCCATGTCATCTTCTGTTGGTGCATGCTCTCATAAGAGGCCGATGAGGGTTCCCTGTCATGCTTTGCCAGATGGGGGAGTTCCAAATGCTCTGGCTCCATGCCCTCTGTGTGAGCTCCAAATCCTTCATGATCCATCTCTCTCCTCAACGCCATCCATTCTGCAATCTCACACTGCTTCCCTAACTCCCTCTCGTGTGCCTCATTGTACTTAAGCCACCTTTCTTCTCTTTTCCTCTCTGCTGCTAGGTCCACCATCCTTCACCAAACCTGCTCCTTCCCCTGCATGTGGTGGGGTTTAGACTAGCCATCGGTTTCTCTTCCAAATTCAGGGTTACCATCAAGATTTTGATGCCAGTGGAATACCTTGCAGATAGGTTCCCCTAGGATAACGTAAAAACTAGAACTCAACTACCTCCGGGCAAGAATAAGTGGAAATTGAGTACTCCAAAATATAGCTATTTAGAACACCATAGAACCAAGTGTCCATAGCGCACGTCCAAATTAGATCAAGCATCATAGAGGGCTTGAAATTCTTCCTACATCCAGACAAGTGTGTGAAACCTCTAATTCCTTTTAGAAACATAAGCAACCAACCACTCATACAACTCTATCAGAAAGATAACAAAGAAACAATCATATAAACATTCATACAAGTTCTGCTCTACCCACGGATGCGCATCAAACTTAGATCCAGTGCTGAATCTCTGAGCGTATTCTTCTTCCATATCTACTATCCACTCCTCAACACTTGATAGGGTCAACCAGTATGTCTTCATCACGAAACATCTTGAAAACAAATGAAAAAGAGGTCCCAAAAATGGAACCAATGATGCAGCCTATAATTTATTGTGAATAACCTAGACACACTGGCACATCACTCATCTTGAGCCGAGCGCTCACCCGAAGCGCACAAAGGTACCAGGTCCCTCTTTAGAGTTGCTTGTATAGGATGTTATTGTGATGATGTTTAAACATGTTTAGATTCATAATTAAACATAAACATTCCACATAGTGCATAATCCAAATGTATATCTTAGAGAACCGTGATGAATGAATTAAACAATAACTATGATAAGATTAACCATACAAGAACCATATTCAATCATTTCTAACACCATTATACAACCAATATACTCCACTACATTAAATACTATAAAACACAGAAGCTCCATACACTATAACGTATCTTTATGAGTCATGCGCTCAACAAAACCAGCAACATAACTCTACAATAGTTGACTCTCTCTAAACCATGCAAATCAATACATATACACACACACACACACACACACACACACACACACACACACACACACACACACATATATGGGTGGGGACTTGCCCTTCACCATCCATACACTTCTCAAAATAGGTCACATGTTGATAATAGCCATGCGCCTTTACAATAGTATGCACAACATGTAAGTGCTCTAACAATAGATGTCCTATAGTTAACTCCAAGTAGAAATCCTATTATTAGCTTAAACTATGCATGGCGCTTATCTGCCGCTTATTCCTGAAATACCATTGCGTGGAACATGCAAGTCTTCATCTCTATTTGTGCTCCACACGCTATCTTAAAAAATAGCCCTTATCCACAAAACAACTAAGTCCTAATTTTGGGCGCTTCAATCCTATTATAGCGTCGTGCGCTTCCAACACCCTATATTCATGCACCCAATACTTAGAATATTTATGGTTGTTCAACAACTTTCGAACTTAGAAACAACTACATGAGTGGAGAGATTATATGTACATTTGAAGGTGAAACTACAAACCAAGTGAATGTACTAATGGTTCAAACAAGAAAGTTTGGACTACTTGAGAAAGTGGACTTACCATACAATTTCATACCAAAAATCTTAACATTTGCTAATTTCTCCCACAATTTATAGATGTTCATTGGTGGTGAAATGGTGCTCTATATATCTATCTATTTGTCTATCTATCTCTATATCTCTATATCTCTATCTATCTATATATCTGTATATATGGGCTCGACTTTACCCAGTAGGGCCTCCCCTGTGCTGCATATATGTATATATGGTCTGTAAAGCAAGGTGTAGGCAGGTCCACATTGACTATCCTCCCTATCAGGAGCTCACTTCCCACAACTCTATAGAGTCTAGGGTATAAAGTATATAACTGTTAGTGACTGGGCGGCCCATGCTCTATCCTATATATCACGAGTTTCGAATAGGAGCTCACAAGATATATATATATATATATATATATATATAGGCTCCCCCCCACCATAGAGACAAGCTTCACCCTATAGCCCTATATATTACGTCCTAGGGAGCATAACCATATATCTATATAGGGTGCCGACTATCGACTATTTATGTATAGTTGCCCCTAGATAGATGAGATCTATTCTATTGCCCCCCACCCCCATATATAACATAGATAGGGGGCCTATCAGTCCATATAGATAGGGGTAATGACTATGGAGAGTCACCCCCCCCTTTCCAAACCGAATCAATAGAATTAGAATTAGTTATCTCTTTCTCGATGAGAAAGTTTGCATTTGCAATCCATAACTTTTGTAGTCAACTTGTGCGACTCTAGGTCATATACTAATATAGCTGAATAAAATTTGATTTTAAAGAGTAATTCATTGTACAATTAGATGGTACAAATCCATCTAAATTAGAGATAAAATCATTAATTTTATCTTCTTCTGTTATCACTCACGTAAGAGTCGTGGACCTTTTCTACAATGCATAGGGACCAGGGTGATATGCAATCAACAAGTACAACAACTAAAACAAATCATACTGCATTAAAAAACTTGATGATAAAGAGACGATATTCAAGCGAGATGAGAGAAAACATGAAGAAAAAGAGAAATAGCATAAATCTTAAAAAGGGAACCTAAATCTCATGTAGATATGTCTTGATCATGATAGTATACTACAACAACTAAGGGGATGGAGATGGATATTTTTTTATTATCAAAATAAAATAATTTGGACTTGGAAAATATCATGTCATAGTGATTTATGTGAACATGCAAAATATTCAAGCTGGGCAGGGTGATAATTAGAGCCTTGGTCTTGACCATGACCGATAATGACACAAAAAGAAAAAATTAATGAATAGATCATGCATTGGGTTAGCAGAACGATGAGAAAGTGAAAAATCATGAGTGACACATTCTATAATAATGGAATCAATGGTGATTATATTTGTTGATAGAGGGTCAGTAGGAAGTGGATCAAATAATGAGAAGTGAGGGGTGAATTGTCATGGCAGTTGTTAGGAATAGTGGTGCTAAGATTGTCATCACAATAAAAAACATCAATTTTTATGCATAGGAGTTGGTACAATTGCTAAATCATTAACACTTGCTATCTTGAGGGGGAAGTACTAGATTTAATTTGGTGGCATAACTCATAGAGTAAAAATTTCCAAAACAATTTTAAACCCTTAATAAAATTTTAGGTCAGTTTAATTAGATGTAGAATATATAAGAGTTGATTACAAAGATGTTACAATATAAACACTAACTCATATTTATAACTCATATCAGATAGAAAAAAATTAACACACACCAATCAACCTAACATGTAATGGAAATATCAAAACACATTTATGAGGTCACTAGCTGATTTATTATGATTTCTAGGGAGATCTAGAACAATGAAATAGTGAAATTGGAAACTTTGAACCTGGATAACCTTCATAACTAAAACTAGAACTACAAATCAACCTGTCCAAGACCATACAACTTAGTCAGGACTATAACCATACACTATAGCCCCTTATGTACAGTCTTGGACCTTCTCTGAGTCAACTTTTACCACTTTTTGGGTTTCTCACCTTCCTAGATCCATAGTTGTCAAATCCTAATTGTTGCACATGTAGTGAAGCTCTCTGAATGGATTGAACATAACCTCATACCCTAGCCATAGATTAAGAGTCTTAAAAAATATATTATAAGGGTATGGGAACCCCCAGACACCACTGACATTGGCACTACTCCGAAGAGGCCTCAAACCACACGTCGTTCTCCACCTAGCATTTGATATCTAAATAGATCAACCAAATTTGGCATTTGATTTGACTATGTTTGCTTTGACTTGGATATTTCTAAAAAACTTGGAGAAATGATGTTTGAATTCTTGTAGATAAGATATATGATTGCCTTGACTTGATTTGTAGCTTTAGACCTGACATGATTTCTTCCCTAATGACTATAGATGTGCAATTACGAGATTTAGGGAGATTTGGATGCCTTTTGCAAGTGTATGAAGTGAGTGCTCTAGTGTATTACCATAGAGTTCCAGATTTACAAATGAGGTAGTTTTTACTTTTGTACATAGGGTTTTGTAGATGGTTCTCCTAATAAATACCAACCAATATGAAGTATAAAACCCAATAAAATATTTCAATTTGAAATTGAAGTTGGAATACATGTTGGTCCATGACAGTAAAAGGAGGTTAAAAATGGATGGTATGACTCTAACCAAAGTGTATGGTCTTGACTGGGAGTAAAGAATGGGACAAATGAAGTTTAGAGCTGATAAAATAATGTATATTTTGAGCATTGTATTTATAGGATGTGTTGACATGTCAGTGTGCAAGGATAAACAAGATAGAAAATGGACCTTAGAAAGTGCTAGGCAGGAATGGAGAAGTTGTGTTTATCATATAAAGAGTGCATAGTCAAATCAAGGGGTTTTAAAGTGAAAATTACCAAATTTGAGTGTTTACATTAATTTTTTTAAAAAAAGAAACAAAAAATTTCATTTATCATTGCATTAGAGGAGAGTATATTTGCTAAGGTTTTTCTTTTGCATGTAGGAAGGGTTTAGAAACCTACATTCACCATTTATTTTTATCTTATTTTAATTCGAAAATACCATCTTTAGCTATTGTAGTAGATCATATTTATTTTTTGTCTTTATTCATTGAGAACAATCCAACAATACTAATAAAAAATTCACATATGCAAATAGTTTTTATAATGTTTTTTACATGCATGATTACATTTGAACTTAATCAATGAAAGGAGTTTAATTTGTAAGAAATTGTTATATTCAATTTTTTTTTATATAAATCCCACCCAACCTAAATAAATATATTTCCACCTCTATTGAACAAAACTATGATTAAATTCCATATAAGCATATAACCTCCCCATAAACATAACACCTCCATTGCACAAAACAAATTACCCCCAACTTGATGAAAACAAACCATATATCTAAAAAACTACCACATTTGCAAGATTTTTTTTTGTAGCATCCCGTACTTAATTAAATACATTTGTTTAATTATTAAAATCATTATTACGTGTCTAGTAATGAAGTGTTTGTTGACGATTTAATAATAAATATATATGTATACATGCATACACACACACGCGTGCGCATGCACGCGTGTTTTGGATTCGATGGCATTTTGATAAGTCATTAGACCGCTTAAGTTATGTGTTATGGATCTTGGTTTGGTTGATGTTGTGGCAATATTTAAGGGAATGGTGTGAGGTGGATATTCAACCCATCATGCAAGATATGTGTTTTGTAAAGTTTATCAAACTTAAGTTTTAAACTAATTTTCTAATTGGTAAAAGATGTCATTTGGGTTTATGATTTTATTGGGCAATTATAAAGCCACGACATGTAATGTCATTTAAGAAGATGGTGAAAATTTATTGCTGGCAGACTCCTTATAAAACTTTTAGCTTCATTGAGAAGGTAGGTCATGCATGTAAACTCATTGTTTCATTTTCATTTGTTTTGTTTTTGGGAGCTCGGTTGTGGGTTGGGCATGGAGTTTTTTGGGGAAGTCTGTTTGGTGTCTGTGGCATGCGAGTTATTGTTGTTATCTCCAGTTATCATGACATTTTTACTGGATAAATATGCTGTTGAAAGAAAATGTATTGTTTGGAGTTTCAACTTGGAAGATTACAGAGAAGTGGGAGGCAAAATACTCAGACATGGGTTTTTCTACTCTTACTTTTTGATATTATTTTGATGATAAAATATAATATGGTTTGGGTTGGATTATTGTGATAAATCTGGAAATGAATACGTTTTGTTTTTGTTTGGTTATTATGAGGAATCTAGAACTGAATACATTTTTGGTTTTGGTCATTACATGAAATCTAGAAAAGGAATACATTTTGTTTCTGGGTTACTATGACAAATCTGAAAAAGAATATGTTTTGGTTTTGGTTTACAATGAGAGATCTAGAACATAAAACAAGGAGATAGTTTGTGAAATAAAAATTATTTTGATAATTTTAACAGTTCCTTTTAGAGATTTTTTGTTATTGTTCCTTCTAGAAATTTTTTTGGATTTTGGTTATTATGATTTGGAAAATAAAAGGAAGTTTTCCCCAACTCTTTTTAGAGCATTACTATTATTATTTTGAATCTGTTTGGTTGGGATTATTGTGTGAAATTTGGAAAAATATAATGGGAGATTGTAGGAAGTGAAAACAAACTAGTTAAGTTAAATAGATTTTTCCTTGAGCATTATTGTTATCGTTTAATTTTATAGCTCTTTCTTAGAGCATTGTTTTTATCATTCTTTTGTTTGATATGAATAAATGGTAATACCATGCTGAGTGCATGGATTAAATGGGTTTTGTGTTTTGTTTAAAAACCAGATTCAGGTTTGGGGAAAAGTCTGGTTTTATATATATGGATTGGTTATTGTTTCATATTTTCTCTCTCATGGACACATTGAGTTAATCGATTCTATTGTTTTGTGTGGGTTTTAAAACGTGGGAAAATAACTACAGGGAGTTATGGGTTTATCATTTGTTGTTTGTTTCTATTTTGGTACAGTTAAATGGTTTCATTCGTAAATTGTCAATGCTTTGTTGATTGGGAACTTGAGAAGATGAAGGTTTTAGAAAACATAAATTTTCTTCTCTTTAGTTGATTGCTGCTTCAATTTTGAATATGGAAATGAAGGAACAATGTTCAAATCCATTTATTGTTATGATAATGATGGAAATGAACTTTTCATTTTGTATTTACATGATTTCAGTTATGACAATTTGGGGATATTGTTGTTAATATATATGTACAATGACATGATTTTTGATAATTAAGCAATTACTATTTTAGAGTTAGTAGGGGTAAATCTTAGGAAGGAATAAAAGTTATATCTGCTGTCATTAATTGTTTCTGATAGGTGTAATTCAGTTGATGATTATTTGTTATTATTGATGTACTCCTTTGTTCTTCTAGGGACTATATATTTTGGTTATTTTTTATTACAATTAAATGAGTCCTTACACATGATTTGCATAACGATATATGGAATATATATATATATATATGTATGTATGTATGTATGTATGTATGTCCCTATGTATGTATGTATGTATGTATGTATGTATGTATGTATGTATGTATGTATCTATGTATGTATGTATGTATGATATGTATGTATGTATGTATGTATGATAGTCAACGCTGCTAAAATATGAGTTGTTAGATATATCATGTTTGTTATTGTTTTCCTACATTATGAACTTTTTAGTTATTAATAACGTGAAAGTTGGGAAATATTGTGAGTTATTACATTTCTAAAATGATGTTTTGTGATGTAGTATATGACTCATTATTGTCTAAATGTCTAAGTCATGTTGGTTGGATGTATATAATAATAGTTGACACAATGTTTTTATCTAAATTAAAGGTTTCATTATGATATGTTCATAAGGCAGATTTCATATTATAATCTATGAAGTTTTGCATTATATCTTGTTGATTACATATAGATCTTAGTCCATCTTGTATTATGTTATCTCATTATAATTACATCATAGAATAAGAGTATGCGATCTCATGTCAGTTCTTATGAACTGACCCATATCTATCTCTCTCCTACAATTTTGCAGAAAATGTCAGCATACTTGAAATAATTACTGGATTAGAATATGTGATTGTTTTTATGTCTTGAGTTTATTTGGAAATAAATCCAAAAGAATTCTTTGTAATCAATTTGTGTAAGTGATTGAAACATCATCGCATCTTAAAAAGGGAATTATGACCCAATGTATTATTCTTGTCGATCATTATAAATAATTATTAATGATGATTAGGACATTTGTCCCTTATTTTAAATTTGGTCATATGAATGGTCTTACTTGAACTGAAAATGTGGATATTATACTTATAAAGATGATTACTTAAATAAGCTGATAATTTCTTACGTTATGTGATTATTTCTGATGTCATTAATTTAGATAGAATAATCAAAGTAGAATGAATATCGACAGATATACCTAAAGGAAACATAGAAAAAAATAACAATTTTTAAAGTACTAATGAGTGGATCATGACGAGTAAATAAACTTAAATGACTCAGTATGCAAAATGAATGATTAACCCACACTTAATGACAATTAGTAAGTTTTTAAGAGTACAACAAGAGGAACTAATATAAGTTAGTAACTTGTGGAGTTAATATGACCTCTTATGGAAACCTATTAGTATTCTAAAAATATACTTTATAAACGATTTTGATAAAATAATCTTAACTTCATGCCAACTTAGGATGGCTATGGGAAGGGTAGTGAGGACGTAATGATGGGTAATCATTACGTGGTCAATGTGTTTCCCATAGGAATCCTAAGATGATATAGATTGGATTCTTTTCATTTAGGGAAATGAGCTAGTAGTGGACTCTCCACTTTTCTTTACTAGTTCACCTTATTAAAATAACAAGGATTCCATATAACTATATTGATATGGTTGTGTGGTGATAAAATACAAGTTTCGTAGGCTAGTGTGTTGTTTCAGAACTAAGCTTGCAAATAAATGCTTGAAACTTTGGCCAAAGTAATGTATTAGCTGAATACATTGTCTGATCACTGATCACCTAATTTAACAATGTTAGATACTGGATGGAAGCTGCATGATTGTCTTCCAGGTAGGCACTTAGGAGATTCACATAATTCTCATAACTTGTAAAATGTTAAACCAAGTATACAAAAGTATACACACTCAGTTAGAGTGACTTAAGGGAGATCTAGATATACCCTTACAACTACACATGGTTTTTGTATGTTATCAGATGGATTATGAATATTTTAATAATGTTGGATTATTTAGGAGCAAACTAAATAATAATGTTAAACATTAGTAGCATTAATTGTATATTAAGGGTATGTTTAAAAAAAATCCCCTTAATTTGGTTGATCATAAAATGGGTGTTACAATTTTAGACCATCCAGATGGCTTTTGGAGTAGGTCATTTTGGGTACGGAGAAGAAATTTAGAAGGTTGTAAAGGAATCAAAAATCCAAGTGCCACATGATATTATTATTAAGGTTAAAGATGAACTTAGTTCTCTTTTTCAACCACTTTTTGAGATTCATAGGATTGGGCATCAAAATGATCATTTGTTGTCAAAAATGTAGAAGTATTCTTCGGAAATGAATAAAATAGAGAGATATATAGATGGTAATTTCTCATGTTTCTAAGAAATGAATTTTCTCACATTTGAAATCAATGAATACATTTGATATAAGTTTGCGTCAAATATTTGTGTTGAATACCAAAATAACATTGCAAGAGTCTTCACAGAATATTGGATTTCCTTAAAGAGGAAAATTTAACACAACTATATAGTGAAAAGAGAATATTGATAATAGGGTCTAAAATTTTTGGTATGCTAGATAATGTTGTAAAGGAATTTCAGAGGGAAATATCAAAGGTAAGGGGAGTAATAAAGATATTATGAAGTTTGTCACATACATAATGATAAAAGGGGAAAGGGAAAAATCATCTCAAACTTATTTTTAGATACCATATAGGTATCATGCGACACTAATTTCTAATGTTGAGCCTATTTTAGGACTCTAATTATTAACATGTAGAAGATAAAATGATATTGTTTGGCATGTACTAAAATAGTTTAGGATAAGTAGGGGGCCAAACGAAGAATGTTGTGACCCATGGTTAATTTAATTAAATTTTGAATTGGAAAGTGTCTCTTATTTTCTTATGCATGTGTGGTGTAACCAAATGTTTTTTAGTTTACTTCAATGTATAGGAAGTCATTATTTTAATGTGCAAGCCCTATTTCCTATGATGAGGTAGACATAGACAAAAAATCTATGCACTTGGGTACATTTCTAGGTCATAAAGCATACTAATGTATACATGATTCCTAAGCAAGAAAACTAGTGGTCGAAAACTCCTTTTTGGCCTTTTGATTTATCTTTTGCACTTTTATTGGGCTCACATACTTTACATCTCTATCATAACTTTACTAATTTATTTTTTATGGACTCAGACACTAGCACCTAGCTAGGACAAAAGCGCTAGGGACTCCTGTCCCTTTTGGGTGATCCTAACCTTCTTTATCCTTTCTTACTCTTTTGGGTATCTTTTACCTCTTGGTCACCTTTTATCACTTTGGTTTGGCCTTTCATTTATCAATTACAAAATTCAAATAAGGGAATAATATATATACTTAGTTACTTCTTATAAATCAAGGGCCAATCACTAGCACTATCTACTATCACCTAAACTTGCATTCAAATGCACAAAGAGCATTACAAAGCATTCATCTAGCACACTCACACAAGGGTTGCATCACTCTGCATACACAACATAGGAGGGAAGTCTATCCTATTCCATTGCACACATTTGCATACTTGGAACATTCTAGATCTAACCCACTAGCATAGTGAAACTTGCACAAGAGTAACCTATGGCATAATTACACACACATTCACACATAACTACATGAAGTATGAGATGTAGTGCATTGCTCGGTCGTAAGATCATTCTTCAGGTGACTGTTGAGGTCAGTTTGACTCCCCATTCTACATCTCATTTATTAGGTTTGATGTGGTTTGTGGGAATGTGCAACTAACTATCTCATTTACAGGTTACATGTATAACCAATGTCATTAGAGATAATTCAGAGTGATAAATAAATACTAACAACGAAGCTCCTCAAGTCTAGAAGAGATCAAAACTTGAGCACCTGACTAAACACTAACATCCAGACCAGTCACTAGTTCCTGGGCACTCCTGTCCTCCTATGGGTACTTCTATCTTACACATATATGAGTTCCAGAACCTCCAGTGAGCCTTGAAAACATGTTTCCCAGTCTATTCCAGTAGTCCCTCAACTCATATCACTTCTAGACCACTCGAAAATCAGCTAAGTCATCTATCTCTCATTCTTGCTTAGGGTTTCATATTATTGCATGCTTATTTCTTGTCCATTAATTTATTCTATTCCTTGCATATAATTCATTATAGTAGTTACTCTACAATTAGATTTAAATCAATTTAGATTAAACCATTTGGTGAACCCATTTGCTCGAACCCAACCTTTCTTCAAGGTATTCTTCTTCCATGGATGAGACTTATGAACCCTTTACCGATGAAGACCTTCATGATATGCAGGCTCATATCATTGAAAATCCTCAAGACTTAGATCTCTTATTATTTACTTCTTGTGAAAATGCCACAAATTTAGCCAAGCTCAACCCTTCAGTCTCTAATGATACTTCTCTTGATATTTCAACATATCCTACCAATTCTGATACCACTTTTCCACCTACATCTACTGTCCTCATCTTTATGCCTACTCCTACCAATCAATTTACCCCCTATTACTTCTCAGACATGACATGTATCCTCCTCAGACACCCATGACCTTGCTTCATTATATCATGACTTATAATCCAAAATTTTCTAGCTGCAACAAGCTACTTCACATTCTTCACCATCTCTAGATTCCTCGCTCCTCCTTCCTACCCCTTTTGCACCTACCATTTCCTCTTATGTGTTGCCTCTTAAATTCATTGCACCAAAGCTTCCTACCTTCAATGACCACAGATACCCTCAGGAGCACCTTCAATCCTTTCACATTGCATGCCTTGACTATGTTGACAACCTTACTTTATTGGCTAAATTATTTCCTCTAAGCTTACAAGACTATGCTATGCGATGGTTTAATGATCTAACTATTCATTCGATAACCTATTTCATGTACTTAGCTGATGGTTTTCTTGCTCATGATCCTACCAATATCAGTACTAAGATATCATATGCACAATTAACTCAAATCAAACAAGGATCCAATGAACATCTTACTGACTATGTCTTGCATTATAAGAATAAACTTGTTAACATGACCAAATTATTTTACACCCGCTTCAACAGAGTGTCATCTTTGAGGCTTCTCTATCCTTTGACCACATATGCCAAACACTCAAATTGTGTGCAAGTAAGATTCTATCTATGGTCAAGTTGAAATATTATGATACTTATTCCTCCTCATCCTCCAATAGGTTTCAAACTAAATCCATCTTTAAGCCATCTCCTAATCCTGCTGAAGCTAAGGTCACTATCAATGTTGTTTCTCCACCTGCCACACTTCAAGTGTAACCCACAAAGTACACTTTTTCTAAGCTACCTTACGCACCCACTTTCTCTTCCCATAACTTATCAAAAACAATATAATCACTCTTCCTCCATCGCTCAATCTCGATCCTTCTCGACCAAGTTGCTGTAACTACGATGAATACTTACATTGCAATTACAACCATTGTAATGGAAATTCATTGATCATTACTTTAATCTAAAACATCTCATTCAAGATCTCATTAACAACAATGCTATTGATTTTCCTGAGCCAGCTAGTTCTAAGAAGATCAATGATAACCAAAAGCTTAAAATATTCAATGACACATTACCCAAACATGAAAATCTAGCTACTGATTCTTCTACAAATCACACATATCATGAAGTTCCCCCTCCTTCATCGGGGTCTCTTGACTTTCTTATCTCTAATGCTGATGTGTCACCGCTAGTTATCACATTCTCAGATCATGATTACCATGCTACATTTTCCTCTGATTTGTTACATATTAATGCTTATATTGGCATTGATCATTATGTTTTAGAAATGGGTAGGTGTAGGTGACTGGATGGAGTTTTGCACTTGTGAAAACTATGAATTATGCAAAAATCATGAAATAGTGAAATCTACGAAAAAGGCAAAAATCTTGTTTTTTCAAAAATAACAAAGGCCGTGGTAGGAGATGGGTTTCCCGCACCGAGTGCTAGGGTCCTCACTAGTGTGAACAAGATCCCAGTGGGAAATGGCTGGTGAGGTAGCACCCATGGATTAGCTCATGAAATTTAAGCAGAAAAGGATGTGCTTGAATTAATAGGACAATTTGGCGTTAGCTTGGTTGTCAAAACCCTAGATTCTTTGTTCGGGGAGTCGGTACTAGAAAAAATGGTAGCGAAAAAAAGTATGGTGCAGGCTGAGACGACCATTGAGGTGATACAACAGGTCCCTTTCAATCCATCCCCGGTTGGTTCTGATAGGCTGAAGAGCTCGGAAGAGTTCAAGGTTGATGGAATCGATTTCAAAATCGCTGCAGAAAGTTTACATCTCTTGGTGCCTCCTCCTCCCAAAGCTGATTTTTTTGATTCGCGGGTGAAAAGGGTGATTTTCTGCAAGTTTGTAGGCACCCATTTCTCTCAGAGGAGGATTTCAAGCTAGGTCACACACTTCGTTGGCTCAAATGCTAAACCAAAATTCAGTTTCCATGCTAATGCCTTTTTCCAGGTATGTTTCCCCTCATGGATGACACTTTCTTGTTTGGAATAGCCAACATTCAGGAGGCTAGAGAACTGAAGGGGTTGCTTCATGCTTATGCAGTCACTATTGGACAAGAGGTTAGCCATGTCAAATCCTTCAATCTTCTTTTTTAACGTCCCCCCTTCTTTGGAAGCTAGAATTCTTGGCATCTTCAAGTTCACAGAAAAGTGCCCTCCTTCTCGTCAAATATTGTGTGCCTTTGTTTGGTGGCTCGGGTTAGACCTCGATGTGGAATGATCTCCTCTCTTTGGTTAATTCAAAACTCAATTCCTGGAAAGGAAAATGGCTATCACTAGCTAGAAGACTGATCCTCATCAAATCTATTCTCAGTGCCTCCTCTTATACATGCTTTCCATACTGAAAATCCCCAAAAGTGTTCTATCAAAGCTTATCGGGATTATGTGAAAGTTCCTATGGCAAGGTCCCTCTATGGAAAGGAAAATCCCATTGATCAGCTGGGAACTTTGTCCAAACCCAAAAAAGTCAGGTGGGGGCTGACATTCTTAACTGGGTATCAAAACTTGGCATTGGGGTGGCCAAGCTGTTTGGAATCTCCTCACAAAACCTCTGTGTCTTTGCAGAAGTGGTGGAAAAAAATATTTGGGGGCCCATCTTCTAGAATGAATTCTCCGCATTGCTAATCCCCCTCATGGTTCTCATATATGGAACTTCTTAGTTGAATGCCGGGAGCTCTTCTTATTCAATGCGGCCTTGAAAATCGAAAAAGGTGACAGGGTGTTATTCTGGGATGATCCTTGGAATGGTTTTCCCGTGCTTGGGGAAAATCCCGAGTTTTAGGAAATCAAGAGGCTCTTAGTTGAAGAATGGGGACCCTATGTTTCCAACTATGGGCTGATTCCAAAAATTTTTCCTGCTCTATTGGAATGGAAAAGTATTGATCACCTAAATCTCTCTTTGGAAACTAAGGATAGTTTTCGTTCGGCTCTGCAGGAACGACAGATAATGCTTTCCGGGGGTAATGATGAAATTTTCTAGACTGTGGCCTCTTCTGGGAAATACTCCCCGTGCTGTGGTTATAAATTATTGCATGCTGAGCAGAAAGCTGGGTCTCTAATCTGGAAGGCATGTTGGTCCCCCTCGTGTCCCCCTAAAGTTGTCCTTTTCGCTTGGATGGATTTCAAAGGCAAAATTTTCACTCAAGAAAAGGAGGAAGAGATTTGGTTTTCATGGTCCCTCAATGTGCTTTCTGTGTGAGAAGCATGAGGAAGATCGTGATCATCTTCTACTTCATTTCCCATTCACAGCTAAATGCTGGAGTTACTTGTGTGCCAGGTTCAATCTCCCATGGGTCCAGCCCTCTACACTCCTGACAACAATTTTGGCTTAGCGTGTAAACCTCCACTCTGGCGCTCTTTCTTCAATTTGGCTGTGTGGTATCGTGCTACTTGTCTAGAACATATGGTGGGAGTGTAACAAAAGAATATTTAGGGAGGAGAAGAACTCAGTGGACAGGGTCATTCTCAGGCTGGAATGGGCTATCTCTGAGGTGGTTGCTGCTAATTGGTTCCGCTTTCATCACTTCTCCAACATTGACAGGGAAATTAAGTAGTGCTGGCCTAGAATCGTCAAGCCCAAAGTAGGTTCTCAATGCCCTTCAATCTCCTTAGCCTCGCTCCGTTGGTTAGCTCGTTGGCTCCCCCCACCTCGGGTTTCCTCAAACTAAATTTTGATGGAGCGGTCAAAGGTAACCCGGGCATCTCTGGTGTTGGATGCATTATAAGAAATGAAAAGGGATTATTGGTCGGTGCCGCCTCCTACAAGCTCAAGGATGGCAATTGTAATTTGGCTGAACTACAAGCTCTGAGCAAAGGTCTAGATCTAGTGGCCTCCTTAAAGATAGAAAAACTGGAAATCAAAGGGGATTCACTAGTAATTGTGAATGCCATAATTAAAAAGAAAGCCTTGACTTGGAAACTGGACCTAGGAAGTAAAAAGGTCCTTTGGAAACTCAGGAATTCCAGTGCCTGGAACATTAAGCACATGTTTCAGGAAAGTAATAATTACGCAGACAAGCTGGGAAATGCAGTGATCGAGCAAGCACAATAGGAGATAGTGACATTTAATTCCAAAGCGTGGGATGGATTGGGGATATTGATCTCAATCGAGGTGGATTTCAGAGCACACACCATCTAATGATACACTTGTGGGATGTGAAGGGTCTATTTAGTGGTTTGGACAAGGGATTCTCCTTATATTTTTTTCTCCCTCCTTTTGCTAGCTATGGCTGTCCCTTATCTTCTGCGAATTGCCTTGAGTTGTGATCTGGATGAAACGACGTTTCGTTCCAGGATAACAGAAAACTGGCTGAAAATAATTTTTCTTCTCTCCTGCATTGAAGAGTTGGATGCCATTAAAGGATTCCTAGGTGGAGACTATCTATCTGCTGTTGGTTGTCCACGCGTCAATATTGACGTTGCCTATGTATTCGTTGAGAACCTACTGATAATATGTCCCTCTAAAGCGGATGCCGTGAGTTTGGCTCTGCACTGGCTTCGACCGCCATAATGTGGTAACCTGGCCTTTGAAGTGGCGAATTACTATCTGGCATTATGGGATGTGGATGAGTCTTTGCCGAGTGCGTCAGGGGTGGCTGTGGGTGTCTTTAGCGAACTCAAAAAATGGTTTGGCATTCTCTTGGCCTTCACTAAGAAGATGTTGGTGTATGCCCGGGAACGGGCTGCCAATCGTGCCCACCTGGTGCTTCCTAATATTAAGACCCTCTGCGCTCCGTTGGACCCTATCCCACCTAGATGGACCGAGCTGCGGCTATTTGTAGTAGGGGCCTATGCCTTTCTCTGGCTGAACTGGGTGAATTTTGAAGTGAAAGTTGAAATGGAAGATGATACCAGCCTTGGTCGGGTGTCTCAGGCTACTAGTGTTGCTATCACCTTGGGGTCTAGAGAGTAATCCCTCTCTTGCCTAGTATTATAGTTATAGTATATCTTGGATAATGCTGGCCTATGTTAGTGTATATCCAGCTACTTTTTGCTCTTTTGATTTTGCTATTTTACTTTGAAATATTGAGGCTGAGCTTCTGTTTATGTAAATAGGGAATGGGTCCCTTCAACCCACTTTATCTATTAAAAAAATGCTTATATTGGCACTTATAGAATTAACAATACTTTGGTCTATCGATCGGACCTTTACAATGCATGCTCCATGGCTCTCCTATTAGCTATCAAATGTCCAACTTCCCTAATCACATTTTCAGTCCCTAATTCTTATAGTCGTGTCATGCTTCCTATTATAGTTGGGTCCCTTAAAATTCTTATGCCATTCCTCGTTACATCTGAAATCATAGGTTGTGACATGGTCTTAGGTCTTCCTTAGCTCCGTGCTACCCAAGATATCCCTTCCACGCATCATTTATGTCTTAAGTTCATCAATAACAAGTAAGTTGTCACAATCAAAGGTACCACGTACACCATTACCTAGGCCCACCCTTGCCTCTATTTTTGCACCAATTACGGCATCTCGGCCTCCATCATCTCTCTAATCTAAGTCTATCACTACACTTAGCTCTCCCATTCATACATGTCCTTCTGCACCTCCCAAGTCTAAATCTATTTTTGCACATAGTTCTCCCATTTGTACATGGCCTACATCACATCCCTGTCGTCCTCATCAGTCCATTATTCCACCTTGTTTGCCTTAGTCCCCTACTCGGACATCCCATTCTCCTAGGTGTTCTCGACCTTCTTTACTACATCAACCTCATTCATGTACACATAATTACTCTCTTACACCACCGATCTTAGACAATGGTCACATGTCTTTATTTCCTCAAATATTAGGTGGGGGGACCCACTCTCCATTATTGTCGTATAACCTTCTATCCCTCACAAAATTGGGGGGCATCACACTGTCTTCCCCTCATTCATTGCTATCAAATGTCTCTACTATCTACTACATTTCATGCTCCACATTTCATGCCTATCTTTCTAAGTAATCTCACATATATAATACACACATTGTACCATTATTACCCGATGACACACTCTAGTGTTATGGTTCATACTTGACTGTTGAGGGCACACTTCTTCTATGAACCTCACATCATCTACTATAATCTCATTTTCTATATGCTCTGTGATTTATGCTAAATATTTCTAAGCATTATCATATATTTGGTACCCACACTATACCGTCATTACCCGATGACGCACTCTTGTTATATGGTTCATTCTTGATTGTTGAGGGAACAATTATAAATGAACCTCATCTCACGTACATCTATTGGGGGAAACACTTCTCCCACCATCTACGCATCTTGCATATAACACCACACCATCACACTCACACAACATTTGTATATCTTGGTTGCATTTACTCTTGTTATCTTTTACTACTTACATGCTGCACTTTTATTACTATGCTAGCCAAATTATTAATATGTCATTATCTTTTTCTATACACACATGCAAATTCACTTGGTATCTTGAGGTGAATGCAGATCTTTTACAACTTCTCGTCGGATGCATGATGCTCAACACTACTCTTTTACCAGTCCCATTGAGGCTTCTGGCGGCATCTACCTTTGCTACTCTCACACTCCACACATTACAAGTTCTATTGTTACATTATTTACCCCTTATTGCTATTACTACTTACTTTTCACTGATATATACACGCTTTGACATACTACTTATCTTTATAACATGCTAATGGGTGCTTTATGTGTAGCATTTGCTTTATAAGATTCTATACAAGCATGACTATCTATCAAAATTTTCTCACTATTGCTTGTTATTGTTTACATGCTATGCTCTATGTCTTGTTTGATCATTGTATGCTTTTGGCCACTGTGGACCTGAATATCTTGCGATGTTGTGAGTGATGTCATGTGTATGTAACCCACTTTTTGTAGTCTATCTTATCTTCACGCTTGCTTGTTACTTTGTCTTCTATTACATGCTAGCTTTGTTTACACTAACACTTGTTACTATCCTATCTTTTTTACACGTGCTTTGGTTTCTACCATGCAAATCCCCTACCCCTTATAGGTATCCAAACTCAAATATGCATATTAGATTCTAGTCCTCTCCTTTCGGCCGCATTCTCCTATAGTTGTCACATGCACCCTAAATGAGGGGGGGCATCTATTGGGTGAAGAAATCACCCTCACATCAGATCATAGATATAGATTAACACATCATAGTACAAAATTGGCTCAGGAACACAGTCACATAACGGTCTAAATTTGAATTGGACCAAAAATATAAAGAAAACACTAGCGCCCCATCTTTGAAAATAGCGGTGGGCTCTTGTGTCCCCCATGGGTGCTTGTGTCCTAGGGAAAAAACAATCAATTTCTTAATTCAACACAATCTCCAACAGTTTACAATATAGTTCTCTATTAGCAGACACTTTCCTCTAGCTACAAAATGCATTTTATCTGTTACTATCAGTTATAATCAGTTAAAAAAAGAACAACAGAAAAAATTCAAGGATGTACCATATATAGTGGTGCTCATTGGGAAGTGTCATGGAAGTAGAGAAAAACCAGACCTCTCTCCTGAACACTCTTCTCTTGGCGTGAGATCACTTAAAAAAATCATCCTTGGCATGAGATCACCCAAAAAACTCTTCCTTGGCGTGAGATCACCCAAAAAAATCACTCTTTGTGTGAGATCGACTAAAAACCTCATCCATTAGCAAAAAAGCATCCAAATCTTGCAGCATCTCCAAAGCATAACAAGACACTTTTCTATCTCATACTCTTTTACACATCATGTGTGCTCTTTCCTTTATACATTGTCTACGTATTTACACATACATATTACTTTAATTTTTCACATACAATACTTTGAATAATCTCTTTTTCTTCTTTTACAGGTTCATTTTTATATGCAACAAGAAACATCTCACATAAGCAAGCCAGAGCCCCAAAATGTTGACATGATGTCCTAATAGGTGTTGTCATTGATGCAAAACTAAATTAATGACAAATTGGATGGTGTAGGATGATTTCAAGATGTTGTTTGAGGTGATAACATGCTGGTTCATATGTTTATCATCTGTTACATTAGGATTCAATGATGTATGCTTGCTCCTGCAAGCTTATACAGGTGCCTAGGAGGTGTAGCTTGACAGTGTTAGCTTCTTCGTTACTTGGGAAGCATGTTGGCATGTTGGATAGAAAAATTTGAGGGTGATTTAGCATTCAAAATAGTGGTATAATGTAGGTATAGGTGGTTTTCTTGTTTATAGGTGCTCATTGGGAGACTGTATGCTAGCTAGGAGGTGTGACACAGTACATTGGAGCCATTTGATCTCATAGAAGCTTCCTATTAGGTATATAATGGTGTATGAGGTATATTTGAGTCATTGTTAGAGGCTATATGTTCATTAGTTACATTATTTTAGTTGGCCTAGTTGTTATGATGAGGATCTTGCATGTAAACACAAGTAAGTTTTAATGAATGGAGATATTGGGCCATGGAATTGAAAATATGGTGATTGGATATGTTAGAGGGATGAGTTATGATTCTCTCAGAAAAACTTGAGGTGCTCATGATGTGAATTTTGCAAGATATGACTGTTTTTGTGAGACATGGTCAAATTCTAGGGCATTTCCATCTTGAAGTGCAACTTCAGATGCTTGTTGTGAATGGTGTGATTTGCATGGGAAATTTTAGATTTCAAGGATGATTCTAAGGTGAGTTTAAAAGGTTTCAAAAAAATAACGAGGTTGTTTTTTCATTAGGATTTTACAAATTAATGTTAAGCATGTAAAGTGGTCTAAAACCCTAGTTAAACCCTAACTAGGAGTAGTTTGGAGAAAATGAAGTATAATGACCTAGTTTTTATTGAAAGTGAAAATGTGATGATTTTATTTTGTAAAGGAATAATCAAGATTTCTAGAAATTTATGGTGGAGGTCATGGTGATGAGTGGGCCCAATCTAAAAATAGAATTTTATGGGAAATAAGGTTATATAACAAGATGGTCCAAACGAGTAGCATACCAAATTGATTTTTCATGATTATTTGGAGTTAATATTTATGTACATGAAGTTTTAGGACATACATATTCAGGTTCATGGTGTTTGAGGCTCAAACAGGTTGACTGGCCAAAGGGCAGTTTTGGGGTCTCAAATAACAAGGTCCAGTAAATTGAGCATAACTTGAGCTACCAGTGGAATTGTGAGGTGATTCAAGTTGTGTTGGAAATTAGATTCAGATATATTTCAATTTATATATTTATTTAATCATAATGAGGTGATATGATAGGGTTTATAGGGCATTCTTTCAGAAATAAATCTTTTTGGCAGTTCAGGACAACATCTATTCTGGTGCAAGTTTTATGTTGTTTGAAGCATGAGATAGATTTAGTGATGATTCATATCACATGGAATGTTAATAGGGATGAATGTTTCATATAATGAATCAATTTTTAGGTCTTTAATGTATGTAAAAATTATTTTATGATCTAACATTTGGAAACAAAGTGTTTGGCAGGTTGATCTGGTAAAGGAAAATGTTGCTGAGGTTTGAAGTGAAGGATTTTTCATGAATTATAATTTACTTATAAGTGTTATAATTGTTATTAAATTTATTTTTAGTAGTCACATGTCATGTTTTTGTTTAATACAAGTTATTTGGTGATCATATGAAGTTTCCAAGGTGATGAAGGGTGAAGTAAAAATCTGTTTTGAGATCTTTAAAGGGAACTTGGCCGAGTAAATGAAATAATTTGATTGGTTGATATTAATTGTGACCATGTATGAATGTTTGTGATATTTAATTAATATTTAAAGGGTTTTTTTTCATGAAAAAGTATGGTACTAATGTTAGGGCATTTTTAAGAATGCGCCTATGGGGTTTTGAGCCATTTTTGGCACATGTAATGAGGTTTTTGGCTAGTCCGACCTAATTATATCACTTGTGAATGTTATATTTAAAATTTTAAATGTTATATATATGTATGGGTTGCAATTATCATGAGGGACTGAGCTCCTTTGGGTTAGAAAGAAGAAATTCATATAAAAGTGATGTTTTAATTCATTTTGGGAGCTAGTCTTGCATGGGGGTGTAAAACGACCTAGAGGAGAGATATTTGCATGTGTGAAGATATTATTTTAAGGCATATCAGATGTATTTCAGTTTGAGAAATACATGAAAACATGAGAGCATGAAATTAGAGGCAAGACAAGTGAAGAAATAAGGAGAAAGAGCAAGTTTGATGCCCTAGGGTATGAGTTATGGTTTGTGAGCTGAATTAGTGATCTCAATCACTTGTGGTAGCAAAAAAAGTAGAGATCAGATTTCTTCAGGTGGATGAGTTTGTGCTTGGTCATCCTTTGGGGGTTTTAGTCTCCTTGTGGAGTGGTTGCTTCACTAAATTAGGGGTTGGTGCTCTACTAAACTAGGGGTTGGTGCTCCTTATGGGGTTGGTGCCTCACTAAATCAGGGGTTGGTGCTCCTTGTGAAGTTGGTGCTTCAATAAAAATATTTTCTTTGAGTAATATAAGTAGAGTTTCAATGGTGTTATTGTTTTGAGTACTTTACTTTCTTTCTCTTGTGAATGGTTTTTGCATATCTTAATAAGCTCACATGATCATATATGTTGTATAATAAATATAATGGATGCATGTATGGTTGGTAAATGAAAGAAATTTTATTATAGGACTGATTCACTCCCCCTCTCAGTCCCTTGTGCTTTTGACACAACAACACACAACTACACATACACTTCACCCCTAGGGTCTACCTCCCCTTCATAGTCTCCACGCTTCACATTTCAATCACTTCACGCTTCACTTATCTAATCGACACGCTATCAACTACACTTTTCTTTACAGGATCATAAGGTATGCATCTTCTATCTACTTTATGCTATTGAGTATTCACTCAACAAAATAAAGTGGGGGAAACTGTAAACACAAAATCTATGCACATGGGTACATTTTTAGGTCCTAAAGCATACTAATGTATACATGATTTCTAAACAAGAAATCTATCGGTTGAAAACTCTTTTTTGGCATTTTGTTTTATGTTTTTCACTTTTATTGGCCTTAAATACTTTACAGCTTTGTCGAAATTTTACTGATTTATCTTTTATGGCCTTGGATACTAGCACCCAGCTAGGACAAAAGTGATAGGCGCTCATGTCCTTTTTGGGTGCTCATGACTTTCTTTATCCTTTTATTACTCTTTTGGGTCTCTTTTATCTCTTGGTCACCTTTTGTCACTTTAGGTTGGCCTTTCAGTTGTCAATTACAAAATTCAAACAAGGGAATCATATATACTTAATTACTTCTTCTAAATCAAGGGCCAAACACAAGCATTATCTACTATCACATAAGCTTGCATCCAAAGGTACAAAGAGAATTACAAAGCGTTCATCTAGCACACTCAAACAAGGGATAAGGGATTCATCACTCTACATACACAACAAATGAGGATAAGTATATTTTATTCCATTGCACACATTTGCATACTTGGAGCACTCTAGATCTAGCCCGCTATCATAGTGTAACTTGCATAAGGGTAACCTGGGCTTCATTACACACACATGCACACAGAACTACATAGAGTCCAAGATGTAGTGCAACACTCTATCCTAATATCACTCTTCGGGTGACCATCAAGGTTAGTCTGACTCCCCATTCTGCATATTATATATTGGGTTTGATGTGGTTTGTGGGCATGTGCAACTAGCTATCTCTTTTACATGTTACATGTACAACTGACATCATTAGAGTGAAGTCAGAGTGAAAAAAAAAGACTAACAATGAAGCTCCTCCAGTCTACAAGAGATCAGAACTCGAGCACCTGATTGGAAACTAGTGTCCAGATCAGTCACTAATGCCTGGGCGCTCTTGTCTTCTCGTGGGTTTTAAGACCGAGACATTAATAAATTATATAACATATTAATTTAATCAACCATACATTTAAAAATTTAGCAAGGTAAAAGAAATAACACGTTTACACATAACACCAGATATAACGTGGACAACTCCAATGGGGTAAAAAACCACAGAAGATTTTTCCATTTATTAAGAAATTATTAACAGTCCAAAACTCCCTTCCTCACTTCCTACTCCATGATTTTAACCCAAGTAAATTCCATACATCCGAATATGGTCCACTGCCATATTTAAATAACCTGAAGGATTATAACTATTAAGTGATGGGGTACAACACCCTGATTAAAATAAATAATTAGTTAATTAATAACTAATAACCTATTATAAATTTTATATTAAATAATAAAGAATATAAACTAGATTCTATATTATTTAATTATAAACTAAATATTAGGAACACTTAATATTATGTTCTAACACTGCCCCTTAATATTAAGTGGGGAGCCATATGCCAATATTACATGTTTGTACAACATGATTTACAAATCCATAAACCATTAAAATAGGTTTAGGCTAGCATGTCTTTTTAAAGGAATTATAACACCTTCATCATGCTCAACTTACCTTTTGGTACAAAAGGATTTGAAATCCATATATCAAAAGTATGATTTAGACTATAGCATTAGTGTTGTGAGACTACATCCCACCATTTCTCATGTAAGAAATATATTTAAACCACATTTCTGATTGAGTTGCATTAATAACTAACATATAACATAGTTGATGGACATAATAAAGGTTGTTACACACTCATGTAAATGTAAGAATTAGTTTGAGGTGGGTAGCATAAGAAAACTCCTTATTTATAGGATTCTTTATTTCTTAGCATAAATTGTAATGTCCCGTATGAGAATAAAGTCATCAATATTATCAATCTTTTTCAATCTATGTGACAATGCCATGCACACTCAAATTTATTAGTCAAGATATCAAATCACCGTGCATTCACACGTCACTTGCAAAACTTTTGTGATTCACATGTCACAATGGCTCATTCCTGAGCGAGTTTCAATGCATTAGTAGTGATTCTCCAGTTATGGAACGTTTTGGACATTTTTATGCACTATAGAGAATCCCTCTCTCGAATAACATGCATATGAACTTCAATATGCTTCGTTCTCTAATGTTGAACTGGATTTTTCAATGTAGGTCCAAAAAAAACACTAACAAGACGTATATAGAAGAGGAATACTTTCTTTAAATTGGCATGTTGAAGGTGCTCTTCCACCAACTGCTTCAACCACATGAAGCTTGTTTGGCACTACTTCCATTGTACTTCTCTGCCTAAGTGTAATATAATCTTAGACTAACTAAATGTTCTTGTTGTTCCAAGTAGGCATGGTGCTTGCACTAAAAAAATTGAACACATATCCAATATATTCTATATCTAACATCAATTTTGGGCATGGTTAGGGTCACAATATCCAAATAGACACCATAATAAGGTGTATGGAAAGGCACTTACAAAAATTATGGTGATGTTCAAAATCAACTCATCAAGTATAAGGTATAAGATTTCTTGCATACATAACTACCCTTCCCAAGTGTAATTAGCAACTAATCATTATTAAATATGTTGAAAATTTGTGGAGTTGGCATGCCCTTCCTACATAAATATCATATCACCATGTAACTAAATTAACAATGTAGGTCTCACACCATAAAAACGCAAATGAGATGTCATGCCAAGTAGCACTTAAAAATTTAGCGTGTAATGATATTTTACTAATCACATACGAAGGTATAACCTTTGTTGGCATACACATGCCCTTCCCAAATTTAATTTAATCTTGGATTAAATACCTTTTGAAATTAGCATTCCCTTCCCACGTAAATTCAATATCCACTCAAAAAATTGTCAATGTGTGTCCACATCAAAACACCAAATGAGGCACATATAGAAAGGAACTTACAAAATGTTGGCATGTTGAATTCATTCTCAAGTGGAGGTATAGTATTTTTTTTCATACACATACCATTTCCAAGTGTAATTTGATCTCAGATTTAACTAGTGTTTTTAGAATTGGCATGCCTTGCCCAAATAATTTTGATCTCTAGTTAATTAAATTATCAATGTAGGTTCTACACCAAAACACAAAACCAAGTGCTTGGAAATGCACTTACCAAAAAAGGCTTGTTGAATTAACTCTTAAGCGGAGGTATATGTTTTCTTCAAATAAAAATACCATTTTATGTAAATGATCCTCTATTTGTTTCCTTGTCTTGCATGGGGGTGTAAAACGACCTAGAGGAGAGATATTTGCATGTGTGAAGATATTATTTTAAGGCATATCAGATGTATTTCAGTTTGAGAAATACATGAAAACATGAGAGCATGAAATTAGAGGCAAGACAAGTGAAGAAATAAGGAGAAAGAGCAAGTTGATGCCCTAGGGTATGAGTTATGGTTTGTGAGCTGAATTAGTGATCTCAATCACTTGTGGTAGCAAAAAAGTAGAGATCAGATTTCTTCAGGTGGATGAGTTGTGCTTGGTCCTCCTTTGGGGGTTTTAGTCTCCTTGTGGAGTGGTTGCTTTCACTAATTAGGGGGTGGTGCTCTACTAAACTAGTGGGTTGGTGCTCCTTATGGGGTTGGTGCCTCACTAAATCAGGGGTTGGTGCTCCTTGTGAAGTTGGTGCTTCAATAAAAATATTTTCTTTGTAGTAATATAAGTAGAGTTTCAATGGTGTTATTGTTTTGAGTACTTTACTTTCTTTCTCTTGTGAATGGTTTTTGCATATCTTAATAAGCTCCAATGATCATATATTGTTGTATAATAAATATAATGGATGCATGTATGGTTGGTAACTGAAGAAATTTTATTATAGGACTGATTCACTCCCCCCTCTCAGTCCCTTGTGCTTTTTGACACAACAACACACAACTACACATACACTTCACCCCTAGGGTCTACCTCCCTTCATAGTCTCCACGCTTCACATTTCAATCACTTCACGCTTCACTATCTAATCGACACGCTATCAACTCCACTTTTCTTTACAGGATCATAAGGTATGCATCTTCTATCTACTTTCTGCTATTGAGTATTCACTCAACAAAATAAAGTGGGGGAAACTGTAAACACAAATCTATGCACATGGGTACATTTTTAGGTCCTAAGCATACTAATGTATACATGATTTCTAACAAGAAATCTATCGGTTGAAAACTCTTTTTTTGGCATTTTGTTTTATGTTTTTCACTTTTATTGGCCTCTAAATACTTTACAGCTTTGTCGAAATTTTACTGATTTATCTTTTATGGCCTTGGATACTAGCACCCAAGCTAGGACAAAGTGATAGTGCGCTCATGTCCTTTTTGGGTGCTCATGACTTTCTTTATCCTTTTATTACCTTTTGGGTCTCTTTTATCTCTTGGTCACCTTTTGTCACTTTAGGGTTGGCCTTTCAGTTGTCAATTACAAAATTCAAACAAGGGACTCATATATACTTAATTACTTCTTCTAAATCAAGGGCCAAACACAAGCATTATCTACTATCACATAAGCTTGCATCCAAAGGTACAAAGAGAATTACAAAGCGTTCATCTAGCACACTCAAACAAGGGATAAGGGTATTCATCACTCTACATACACAACAAATGAGGATAAGTATATTTTATTCCATTGCACACATTTGCATACTTGGAGCACTCTAGATCTAGCCCGCTATCATAGTGTAACTTGCATAAGGGTAACCTGGGCTTCATTACACACACATGACATTAATAAATTATATAACATATTAATTTAATCAACCAAACATTTAAACATTTAGCAAGGTAAAAGAAATAACACGTTTACACATAACACCATATATAACATGGAAAACCCCATGGGGTAAAAAACCATGGAAGACTTTTCCATTTATTGAGAAACTATTAACAGTCCAGAACTCCCTTCCTCACTTCCTGCTCCATGATTTTAACTCAGAGTAAATTCCATACATCCGAATATGGCCCACTACCATATTTAAATAACCCGAAGGGTTATAACTATTAAGTGACAGGGTACTCCTTGATTTAAATAAATAATTAGTTAATTAATAACTAATAACCTAATATAAAGTTTATATTAAATAATAAAGAATACAAACTATATTCTATATTATTTAATTATAAACTAAATATTATGAACACTTAATATTTTGTTATACCAGTGGGTGCTTCTGTCCTACACATCTATGAGTTCTAGAACCTCCAGTGAGCCTTGACGACATCCTTCCCAGCCTGTTCGAGCAGTCCCCCAGCTCAAATAATTTCCAAACCACTCATAAATCAATTGATTAATCTATCTCTCACTCTTGCTTAGGGTTTCATTTTATTGTATGTTTGTTGTTTGTTCATTATTGTATTTTATTACTCTCATATCATTCATTAAAATGGTTACTTTGCAATTAGATTTAAATCAATTTAGATTAAACCCATAAAATTGTTATAAATAGATTTGTAATACTTATTTTTATTTGAATATCACAATACTTTTAGACTCATGAAAAAATATTGTGGATTTTGTATAAGTGTTTCATGTGTTTTTTCCTCACAAATTGAGAATTAATGTTATATTACACATAGATGAGAATTACATGATTCATTTGAATTGGTTGAAATGAGTTAGAGTTGGTTTAACTTATTTTATAACAATAATTTTCTTTACAATTGATGTGGATGATTAGTTCTTAACTAATCTCCTCATGAAATTGATCTTACGTGGAATGCTATGAAATTTTGTTCACAAAAAATTAAACTCTTAAGACTATTAGTTGTATTTATTCATAGTTTGAACATATGTTAGACTTGGTGGATATTATCTTAATTTAGAGTGACTCTTTGAACAATGGGATCTCATAAATTGAAGGCTCTTAATGTGAAATATAATTTTTTATTTTCTCCCTACCTCTCTCTTTTTTCATGTTTATTTTGAAGATCTACAATTGTATATAATAACCATTGTGAATATCTAGGTTTAGGTTAGATTGAAACCTTGAGAAATCTCAAAAAACTATAGGAATCTCCATGTGAGAAAACATCATGTTACTACTATTCCATGACTTGGTTATCTATAAAATTGCATGCCCACAACTCATGCATTGTCTTATGTTTTGGTCCTAAAACAAAATGATAACTTCTTCTCTATAATATGTTCAATTGTATAAAACAAACATCAATAGATTGGTTATGTGTTTGAAAAAAATCTTTAGAGAGTTTGGTTATGAAATTTTCAGGAAAAATCCTTAGAAATATTTGTTATGAAATATTTGACCAAATTCCATTGAGATATTTATTGTGAAATGTTTGGAAAAATTCATTATAGTAAACATTATTTAATTTTTTCACATAAATTGGACCATTTAAGGCTTGAAAAAACTCTAGACCATGCTGAGCCCTAAACATTTTCTTACGAACCCTAGATCAGTTGCTGTTGATGGCATCAAGGGCAGCGACGACTCAGGTGTGGAATCTCTGGGGTTGGGGTATTCTCCCACTCCTGACCCTATTTTTGGTGTTGTGCTGAACAATGGTAATAGTGGCCATGTTGGGGGTTTAGGCGGTGGCGACTCACAAGTTGGGTCTGGTTTTCAAGTCCCTCAGGCTCCTCCTCTCCACAGTGGTACTAGCCTTTCAAATGGTAGCAAGGGGCCTATTTTTCCCTCTACTTTTCCATTCGAAAAGGTGGTCTTTGATTCATTTTCTGGGAAGCACTCTTATACTGGTGCTTCTACTCCATTTTATAAACGTCTCTCTACTGCCAAATATGTTCCCCTAGTCACTCTTGGGGAGTCAGTGCTAGAGACTGAGGATTTCTTCTCCTTTAATGGTTTGATCTGCCACTTTAATGGACTCTATTCTGGTCTTCCAATTCTTCACTTGTGGATTAATACGAACTGACATCTTCTTGTTTCAGGTAGGATATAAATTTACCCCTATGCAAGGGTTTTTTTATTGTAGCTTTTAGCGCGGATGATGATAGGGATATCATTCTTTCTAAGATCCAGGAACTACAGAATCATCACTTGTTGATGAAACCATGGTTCCTAAATTTAATCCACTCACAACTTATTTTAATGTTGAACTTATCTATATTCATTTACCTCATATGCTATTGCTGTTTTTGGGTGAAGAAATTTTAACTACTATTGGAAACGCTTTGGGTAAATTTTTATCCATCGACTCCAATACGGAACCGTACACTCACATTACTTTCACACAGATATTGGTGGATTTGGATACTTCGCTTGATCTACCTACTTCTATTGACCTCAAAGTGCTGGAGAGGGTTGGGTCACAACCCCTTGATTACGAAGGACTACCCTTCAGATGTAGAAAATGCTTCAACCTAGGACACCTTGCTTCAGGTTGTCAGATGGTAAAGAAAAAATCTAAAAAATGAAAAAGGTTTCTTAGTGGATGGACTCTCATCAAGATATTTTATTTATTGATGTGGAACCCAAGTCAACTATTGATACTAAGTTTAGTTCTGATAAGGATTCATTCCAAACTCATCGGTTGCACCTTCAACAGAGAATTTTGGAGTAGTTATTGTGGATCACGTGTAGACACTGATTCCAGCTGCTACTGCTGACTACGTTGTTGCCAGTTTTAATAATGAGAAGCCCAATGAAAGTATTTGGCTTCCTTTGAGACTCGAACTCCAAATCACTTAGATGAAAATGCATATCCTAATAGGAGTGACGACTGGACAGTCGTTAAAAGAAAAAAACATTCTTTTTCTATGCATCTAAGATCCCATGTAAGGGAAATTATAAGGTAATCTAGTTTCAGCAACAACATTGGGTACTGCTATATTTATGTTTTTATTTTCACTGTTGTTTACCTTTTGACGCTCCCCTTTCCCCTTTGATATTGGGGGCTTCCTCTTTGTTACGCTTAATTGTTTTATCCAGCTTTGAGGGCTTGTTGTATAAGGATGCAGGTCCTTTCAAAACCCCCAACTTTTACCAATTTTGAAAAAAAATGTTTGGAAAAATTCCTTATAAATATTTGTTATGAAATGTTTATTAAAATTCCTAAGGGTTTTACTTTGCCTACTTTTAAATTTTTTGAGTGAATGAGTAATCTTTATATTCATCTTAAGGCTTTTAGATTACCTATGGCTTCACATTCTAATGATATATTGCTTCTCAAAACATTTTCTAGTCGTATTATTGATAGTGATTCTCATTGGTTTCATTATTTTCCTAGTGGATCTATTAGTACTTATCTCGACACGAAAGAAGCATTTCTTAGACATTTAATTTCTAAAAATGGTCCTAAATTTACATTTGAGCATTTTTCTTATTTTCACCAAGGAAAGAATGAACCTGCTAATGATTATATCTTATATTTCAAATCATGTATGCATCATTTACTTTATCAGCCTATTGATCTAGAAATGGAATATATCTTTTCTCGTGGCTCGATTATTCCTTTGAAAGATAAATTATTATATGATACATGTGAATCTTTTACACTTATATGCTTTAAGGTTAGAACTTTAGAAAAAGAGACACTTAATGAACATACTACTACTCATGCTTCTAGTTCTTCTACCACTTCTCCACCCATTGCATCTTCTCTTCCTCCTATTGCACCACCCTCATGTTCTCCATCTCCTACTCGACATACTCATGATCATCCACCACATCATCGTTGATCGCCACCACATTCTACTCCCCCTCATAAGTGGGAGCCATTATAATTCTCAATTTTTCTAGGCCTCATGATATTTTACACACTTTGATTGATGAAAGGTTGATTAGGATGCCTTTTAATGATCATCCTCCTTCTCATTAGTTACAATGAAATCGTAACCAACCATTTTTTAATTTCCATAGGATCAATGGTCATAGATATAATGATTGTTATGCACTCCATGATATGCTTCAATTGCTTGAGGATAAGGGTATCATTACTTTTTGTGCACACTATGCTGATAGATCAAAATCCCCTGTGTTGCGATACCACATACTGGCTTCTGTTACTTTGACTACCTTTCATCCTCCTAAGGTCATTTTGTCTCCTCCCTCGGATTTGAATACACATGAGCCATTTCCCCCACTTGTCATACACCCTAGACCTAAGTGGGTCCCAAAGGAGAACCACTCACCATTACATGATTCACATCTCCCTAATGTTTCTATGATCACTAAGGGATTATCAATCTATACATATGCTCATGACCTTGCATCATTCGAGCCACTTGTGCGTAGTCATCACATTCTTTCTCGGTAGATGTTATATATTTCTAAGATATATGATCTCACACATATTTTCTAAATGTAGGCCACTATTTTCTCTCACTTGGTGAGGTCTATTCTTCCTTTCTTCTCTTCACCATCATTAACATTTTTACTACAAGCCTTATTCAACAATCATCTTACCATACATGCCTATTATAATTCTACTGTCTATTATACTTTCATCACAATATTATCTACGCTATCAACACAATATACTCTACTCTACAACATCAATATCTACAGTTACATCATCACCATTGCACCAACATATTGTATTAAATCAAATAATATAATCAAAAACTTATATAACAAACACAAGTACACATCATCATATCAAAAATGATCTCATCGTATATACATCTCTTGAAAGTTTCATAATACAAAATCAAGGGGCAAGTCCCACTACACCATATATAATACATCCTCCTCACTACTGTTGGAGGCTACTATCGGAGCTCTTGAACTTAAATCCTCACCACAAGATCTCCTCATGTGTGCTCGAGACTGCCACTCCTCTATTCGAGTCCGTAGTGACGTTGCCTCAGCCACCGCATCCACATATCATCCCTAGGGCTCCATGTATCTCTTGAACATGCTTTGAGTTAGGCCACCTCCTCCAACTGCCTCTCTCTTCCATGCTAGTTTTGTCATAGCCTCTTCTCTCTTTGATTGCAACAATGTACATGTAGATGATGTTAGCGCCACATTATCAAACAAATATGCATGTTCCTCGAAATGTGACATACTCTCTCCAACATCCCTCCCCCTACGAGGACATCCAGGGGCACATTGTGAGTCAATGTTTTTTTCAAAGTATCTATAATAAACCTCCAATACTCATCATATGTGACACATGACTTATATAAATACATCATCATCATCATCAAAAATACATAAACACAAGTATCAATAACAAACAATAACAATCATTTATACTTACATTGTACAACCACTGCCACCACTACATCCTTCTTGGAGGAAGGCGCATGACCTCATGTCACCTCTCCTCCTTCGGTATCGATCTGTAAACTCTTCAACTTTGGAATTATTCAAAAATCACAAATTAATCGCTGTTGTTTAATTTCTATTAGAAAATAACTGAGATAACTAGTGAATGAATTATTATTGTGCTTAGAATCAGCAATTGTAGTAAAGGAAAGAATATAAGCTCATAACACCAAGGATTTTATCCTGGAAAACATCCAATGGAGGAAAAACCTGTCAGGAAGGGAAATTGCTCTTTCTTCCCACTTCTATTGGCCAATTCAAATGCACAAGTACAAAATTTACAATAAGTAAGAAAGATAAGTAGATAATATCTCAACACTTCCTTTCTGTTACTTGCTTGCTTTGTCTCAACACTCCTTTCTTCTACAAAAAATACAATTTCCAGCACCAAGACTTCTTGCTCACTTGCTCCCATGCTTTGATGATCTTCTACGCTTCTATAATCATGTATTTATAGCCTTTCTCATGTCCTCATGTGCACTGGAGAATGGGAAAGGTCATGAAGGAGAAGAGAAACAAACATCCTTTCAAATTCAGAGGCTATTTGTTTCGAATTTAGTTTTCTGTCCGTAATGGCCAGGACCACCACCCTGTGCAAACCAGTGGTCCCAGGACCATCGCCATGGCTGGGCGGTGGTCTTGTTACTTAAAAGACACAACCTCGATTTTATGATTTTCCTTCTTTGTGCTGGTTGTTTCTGATGAAGTAGAGTTATTTCAGATCCTTATGGATCACACCTCCCATTCTTAGGAGGCTTTTGGTCCCAAAAAATCTTAGTGGGGGAGTAGATGACGGAACAATTCCCTTGCTTGCTCCTTCGAGTACCACCGGTCCTACCTTAGTGTCTTTCCTTTCAGTCCAATCTACCAAGACTCCTGCAAACCTTTCCTAGTCTCTCTAACTTTTTGATGTAGCACTACATCCTCCTCCAATTCGCCTCGTGAGTCCAAGACACAATCCTCAATGGAAGGTAACAACCGTAGTTCTTTATCTTCATCTAGCATGGATGGCTCATATAGGTGTAAGTTCTTACAATTTATTATAGAGTACATCCTCATGAATGATGGCGAATCAAGTCAAAAAGTATTTTCCCCAACCTGCTCCAATATGGTGAAGGGTCCATATCATAGTGTCTTGAGCTTCCGTGCTTGACCTTGTAGTCTCTCCTTTCTCAAGTAAAGCCAAACTTTGTCTCCAACATGAAGCTTATGTTCCCTCCAATGCTAATCGTGCCTAGCTTTATACTTTACTTGATATTTCTCTAGCTGTTCTTTGACCTTGAGATGGATTTACCAGATCCTCTTAATGAACTTATTGGCTCTAGTCACCTCTATGTCTCGTGTATCCTCCTCATCCTACTATCTAATTGCTATGTCCAGCGGATTTGTAGGTATATATCCCAATCATGCTTTAAACGGTGACTTCATAGTGGATGTGTGTACTGCCTAGTTATAGGAATGTTGAATTTAGGCTAAGGAATCATCCCAAGTCCTTGGGTACTTACTGTTATACCCTCTGATCAACTGTACCAAATTCCTAGTATACCACCTTTGTTTGTCCATCTGTCTATGGATGGAAAGTTGTGCTCCTTTGTAACCTGGTATCCATCTTGTCCCACAAAGTAGTCCGAAAACTTCCCCAAGAACCTGGAATCCCTGTCAGAGACAATAGACTTTGGCAAACCAAAATGTACCCATACATTAGCAAAGAAAAGAACTGCTGCCTCATGTGCTTTTACTGTATTTTTACATGCCATAAGAATACACATTTTACTGAATCTATCAACAATAACATATATATAGTCATGGCCATGATTAGATATAGGTAAAACTCCTACAAAATCCATAGAAATGTCCTCCCACAGACGAGTAGGTATTGGTAAATGCATATACAAACCTTCCTTCCTAGTTTTAGGCTTGCTAATACAACAAATTTTTACATCCACGAATAAATTTTGATACTTCTTCTTGCATGTTGGGCCAATATACATACCTTTGCAAGTGGGATAGGGTCTTACCAACTCCGAACCATGTCCTGCTACTTTTGAGGTATGTGTTTCCCTCATCAATAGAAGTCTTTCTTCTTTAGGCACACAAAGTTTCCCCCATCGGTAGAGCAGCCTATCCTTGAGATAAAAATCTTCAATCCCCATCTTTTCAGCCCCTTGGGACTGCAAATTCTGAAATGTTACCCCAAAGTATTTGTCTTGGGCATATGCTTCTCCGTAAGCTTCCTTCGTGAAGGGCTCGATCTAAGAGATAGTGGCCAAACAAGAGAATTTTCCCTGTGTGGGTGGCCTAGACAACATGTCTGCCACTAAATTTGTACTACCTTTCTTATATTTGATCACCAGATGGAACTACTGAAGAAACCCAATCCATTTGTAGTGCCTTGCCTACTACAATTTAGATTATGCTTGCAAATACTGGAGAGGTTTGTAGTCATTGTGAAAAAAAGTTTCTTTACCTAACAAATAATGTTTCCATTTTTTAATTTCTTGAACTAGTGCATACATTTCTTTATCATATACCGAATATCCTTTAACTGCTGGAGTGAAGGTTTTAGAATGATAACATATGGGTTTACCTCCTTGAAACAACACTGTGCCCATAGCATAATCACTGACATCTGTCTCTACTTCAAAAGGCTGCTGCAAACTAGGAAGAGCAAGTACTGGAGCATGACTAATCTTATATTTCAATAACTCAAAGGATTTGTCTTGTTCCTTACCCTAGTCAAAACCCTTACTCTTTGCAGCCACTGTGTGTAGAGGTGTTGCAATCGCCGAGAAATTCGGATTGAACTTCCGCATGTACTGTACTGCTCCCACAAAACTTCTAGTCTTTGTGGCTCCCATTGGTGTTGGACAATTTTTGATGGCTTCCACCTTATTTGGATCCACTCGTAGCTCTCCTCCTCCAACCACGTGCCCAAGATAGATAAGTGATTGTTTGGAAAATTCACATTTCTTCATATTACAAAGCAATTGTTTCTCCCTGAGAACTTGCAAGACTTGCTGCAAATGCGTTATATGTTCTTCCCATGTGGCACTAAAAATCAAGATATCATCTAGGTATATAATGACACATGAATCTATGAAATCCCACAATACATCATTCATTAATCTCATAAATATAGCTGGTGCATTGCATAATCCAAAAGGAAGTACTCACCATTCATACAAACCCTATTTTGTTTTGAAGGCAATCTTCCATATATCCTCCTCCTTCATCTTGACTTGGTGATATCCTAACTTGAGATCCAACTGTCATGAAAAATTTGGCATGTTGAAGCTGGTCCAAGAGGTCATCTATATGGGGAAGTGGATATATGTTCTTTATGGTGATCTTGTTCAAAGCACGATAGTCGATGCACATTCTCCAAGAACCATCCTTCTTTGGCACCATCACAATAGGCGAACCACATGGTGAGGTGATCATACATATCACTCCTTGGTCTATTAGTTTTTGGAGTTGTTTCTTTACCTCAGTACTCTCTAGCAAGGATTGCCTATACAACCCGATGTTCGGTAGAGGCTGACTCTGGCAATAGTTGAATCTCATGCTCTACTTCCCATTTTGGTGGTAATCCACTAGGAGCTTGAAATACTTCCTGAAAAGGCTGAATAATACTATCCAAATCTTGTTTTCCTTGGTTAGAAATCTCTGAAACTTCTACTCCATCTTGTTTATCCTTTAACAAAAGTAAAAAAAACTGATTATGATTTGACTGAATAAGCTGTTTTGCTTGGTTAGCACTTACTATAGTAACCCGTGTCTTACGCTGGTGTGCCTGGATGTTGTAGCTGATCCCATCCTTGACCCATATGTACCGGTTTTCCCTTCTCATAAATATAACATCCCTAACATATAAGTAAGGGCTTCTGAATACAACATCAAGAGCATCAAGTGGAATAATGTCAGCTTTAAAAACATCTATATATTGGGAGTTTATCCCAAACTTGACCTTACATCTTCTTGTTACCTAAATTTCAACACACTTCTTCACCCAACCCAAAGGATAAGGGTGCGGATGCTCGTAAGTCTCAAGACCAAGATTCTTTACAACTGCCTCAGAAATCAAGTTAGATTGAGAACATGTATCAACCAAAGCATTTACCTTAGTCCTATTGATCTGGATTTTGATATGGAATAGTCTACTCATCTCCTCTTCACTGTCCATGTTGGTGGCCGTGTATCCAAGCCTTTTGTCTACATCAGAGTCATCTTCGATTTCCACCTCCCCTTTTGTATTTATAGTTGTCATGGACTTCTTGGAGCCCTTAGTTCGGTTCTTTGGATGTAACTTCGTTTGTGACTTCCAACATGTAGTGTCAATATGACCATTGATATCACAATTCTTACAAAAATTCTTGGGATCTTTACAAGCATTTAAAGTAGTGGCAGCTTGTTTACCTTTCCCTTTCCACTTACTCTTGTTACTTGATTGCCCATAATCCTTTTTCTGCTGATTTGTTGACTGCTTTACCCTCGGATCTGCTTTTTCCATGCTTTTTCTCATGATCTATGTTGTATGCCTGTACACATGCTTCATTGAGATCCTTGGGCTTTGTGGAGATGACTTTCCTTTGAAGGTGAGTGTGAAGTCCTCCCAGGTACTTGGTCAAAATATCCCCATCCTCCAAATCCATGTTTAGCAATATGGCTTACCTCCGAAACTCCGTAGTATAGTCCTACACACTTTGACCACTGCCTTGTCTAAAATACTGCCATTTAATCATTTGGTCAGTTTTATGGCCAATAGGATAGAAGTTAGCTCTAAGTAATTCCTTAAATTCTTGCCATGATTTTACAATAGGACGCTTCTTCTTTTCACAAGTAGTTAGGTGAGTTTCCCACCAAACTAGAGCATGTCCCTCCATTTTGAGACGTGCAAAGGTGATCCTTTGTGCCTCAGTCACATTATGGACGCTAAAATAGACTTCTAACTGTTTCAAACATTTATCTAGTAACTTTGCATCTACTTGTTCTTCAAAGCTTTTGATTTCAACTTTAGTCTCAACTTTAAAAGGAGTATGTTCAGATTTTACCTTTTCTCTTGTATTAGAAGTCTCTTCTTCATGTTCTTCCCCATAATCTTCCTCATGGTGGCTCTTGCCTATACCAAAATTTTTGGCTAAGCCTCGAACCACCAAGTCAATGGAGTCTTGCTTGACAGAAGCTATCTTCTGAAAATCTGCAAGTTCCTCTTGCCTTCTAAACATCCTATCCATCATGGTCTCTAGCATCTCGATTCTACAGACCAAGTTCTCTTCCTCCATTTCTCCCTCAATTCTCTGTTTCCACTTCTTTGTAGAAATCTCCGGATTGCAAGGTAAAGCTTCTTCACCTTTAGATCTTGTCACTGTCATATAAATTCAAGAATGAAATACCACCATCCTAGATACTTGTTAGCTCTGATACCAAAATGATCTGTAAACTCTTCAACTTTGGAATTATTCACAAATCACAAATTAATCGCTGCTATTTACTTTCTATTAGAAAATAACAAAGATAGCTAGTGAATGAATTATTATTGTGCTTAGAATCAACAATTGTAGTAAAGGAAAGAATATAAGCTCATAACACCAAGGATTTTATCTTGGAAAACCTCCAATGGAGGAAAAACTAGTCAGGAAGGGCAATTGCTCTTTCTTCCCACTTCTATTGGCCAATTCAAATCAACAAGTACAAAATTTACAATAAGTAAGAAAGAGAAGTAGATAATATCTCAACACTTCCTTTCCGTTACTTGGTTGCTCTGTCTCAACACTCCTTTCTTCTACAAAAAAATGTAATTTCCAGCACCAAGACTTCTTGCTCACTTGCTCCCATGCTTCGATGATTTTGTATGCTTCTATAATCATGTATTTATAACCTTTCTCATGTCCTCCCGTGCACTGGAGAATGGGAAAGGTCATGAAGGAGAAGAGAAACAAACATCCTTTCAAATTCAGAGGTTGTTCATTTTGAATTTAGTTTTTTTTCCGTAATGGCCAGGAACGCCGCCCTATACAAACCGGCGGTCCCAGGACCGCCACCCTGGCTAGACAGCGGTTATGTAACCACCACCTTGTGCACGGTGACGATCCTGTTACTTAAAAGATAAAACCTCCGTTTTATTGTTTTCCTTCTTTGTGCTGGCTGTTTATGATGAAGTAGAGTTATTTCGGATCCTTATGGATCAGGTATGACCACATGTTAGATATCCTATTGCATTTACCACCATTGGAAACAATAAAACCCATTAATGCTCCGCCCACAACTGCGTATAAGATGGGGTACATCCCGTAACATTTACTCACACAAACACTATCTCCGTATCCGCCTCATATGCACTTGGAGAGCGTAACTAGGTACCTATAAAACCTGGCCTTGCCCTTGCTCTCCTGGCCACTCGTGTAGATCTATGCCATACATATGGATACAGAGGCACATCCTACACTATGCCAAACTATCGTAACACTCACTCATAATGAAAGAGCTTGACCACCCCTAGAAACTTGTCCTTTAGCCACATAGTGTGCTGAATGTATTATAGCTACACATGATCCTTGGTCCACCCCCCATAGTCCCTATACAACCTCCAAAGTACTACACCGTGCCTCATCCTATCCAGAATTGACCTATAGGTCATAGTGTCGAACCCACGGCTCCTCAGACCAACCCATCTAGTTGCAAAAATATCGGTTCGAGCCTAAGCTACTCATGGACCACTTAACGGTCTCACTACGTATATGTGCTCATATGCCCACACATTCAACAATGAAGTAGAACCAATCCCGCTGCCATGATCCTCTTGTGTGAATTTGTACAAATCTCTATACAAATGAGCCAACATGCAACGACGCCAAACATACCGAGTCCCATGATGTGAGAGGTTTTGGCATTATTTCCTCAAACCTGTTCTTTGTTCTCTCTTAGCTTACATCAACTTGGTGTTGATGTGCTTCACTCTCAAGTTGCAAGTGGAACCTCTCAAGTAGGTTGAAAAAACACTTTTATTCCTTGAGAAAATAAGAGTTATAAGGAGTGTTTTGAAGGTGATTTTATGGTTGTAATGGTTTTATGAAAAGATATAGATTCAGATGAATCCTCCCTTTTTCTTGAAGGGTCTCTATGCTACCTTCTCCCTGCATTTAGGATTGTTTTGGTAGCAAATCCATTGTGTTATTTTTTAGTTGTGTTTGGAGCTTTGGGTGAGTTTTAATGTTTTGAAGTTTTCTTGGAAATGATCCTTTGTACCTCTCTTTTACCTTCACCAATGTAGACTCATGTATTTATAGAAAGCATGCTTCTTTCTCTTGGACTTGGGGGAGGCTATGCAAGGACCTCATTAGGTGAGGCTTTTTGTGTTGATGTCAATAGGATGGGAGGTCATGAAGCCCTGGGAGCACTCTTGTAATCATGCTTGGACTAAATGTGGAGTGTGGTTTTATGTTGTGTTGTAGGTTTGTTGGAGCTTGGATCTTGTACTTTAGCATCATAGTTGACCTTCTTAAGAAGAGATTGCTTTTTTTTGGTAGGATTCATAAGCCTCTCATCTCTCTTATATTCGATTACTAGTTAAAGAATATGAAAATTTTAAGTCTCTTATTGACAACTTGGTTATCTCTTTATGTAATTACTTCTACTTATGTTATTGCTTCTACAAGTGTTTGCAATTATAATTAAGAAATTTAAAAAGTTAATATTTGTATGTCTTCGTTTATAGCCTTGTTTTTAGAAGAATGAAAACTTAATGTATGTGTGTATGCAACTAAAATTAATTAATTTGATTAAATAATCTTTATTTAGAAATGAATTTATGTTGAATCTTATAATCTGACCATGTGAAGTGTTGGGTATGACGCTATATCTTCTCTTCCATTACCACTTTATTAAATTTGAGAAGAAAGAAATGGAAAAAATAAAAGAAAGCATTTTATCCCTTTTTCTCTCCCTCTTCCTCATAACCTAATCTCACTCAGTTAATAAACAATATTTTTTTGGATCGGGAAAGAATTGTTGTCATTAAACTGAATTCTTTATTACTTTAATCTAATCATCTAATTAAAACGTGTCAATCTTAAAATGGAAGAAAATTAAACCATTGGACTTTAATACAAAAATAAATAATTAATTAAAATAGTACTTGAGAAAAATTTACACCTATTTCTATATATATAAATGAAAACATATTTGTTGCTAAATAAAAAAAATTAAAAAAAAATGGAAGTGAGATCGACTCTTGATTCCTATATATTATAATAATAAAAAAAATTATATTCAAATTGTTAGTGGGGTGCGTGGGGATCAAGTCAACCCCCATAAATTATTTAAATATTAAAAAAAATAAAAATGAGAGGGGTGTGCTGCCGTGCGCACCGCCACCCACAATATCTAGTAATAAAAAATTTGGAAAACGAAAAAGAGAGTTTGCACGGCACCCTCGGCCGACCTTATTTTGGGTTATGAAATAAATAAAATGTGTTTATATTTAGGGCATACATACGTGTTTATATTAGCATATGTTTGCTTACCCTCTGCTCAAAATAATGAGGGCAAAAGAGAGGAGATTATTTTAGAAAATTTAGGAAGCCCTATATCGTAGGGCTAAAATTTACTTAATCTAATGATTCGCATTACATCCTATAAAATATTTTTTTAAAGACGCCTTAACTTAACTCTAGTACCCTTGCTCTAATATATTCTAAACAAATAAATTTACGGGTTCCAATGGGAAATGAAGTAGAGGGTAAACCTTTAGTATATGTAATTATATGTGACCTTACACATAAGTCTATATTTCTAGGCAAACCTTCTCTCTATATATATATTTATTGATTGATTGATTGAAACACATTTTTATATTAATATGATAAAGAAAAGTACATAAAGTTCTCAATCAATGTCATCAAATTGGACACCTTCATGAGGCTTGCTTGATGTTGCACAATCAGAATAAATAGAAGAAGACCAAAGGAGTTTCTCAGCGGCCTAAAGGTTGGTAGCATTTCATTGCGCCGAGAGTCAAAGATCAGCCAGATGATATGACTGTCGAGATTCTCCTTGCTGGCGGTGGTGCCAAACGAACACATGTTTCTGAGTCTTCTGATTCTAACCCCACTCCGGATAGCCTGTGCCTTGATCCTCCGCTCGCCCTGGCACCTTGGCAGGCGCCATGGATTGTTGTCTTGCGTTCTAAGGAGAAGAATGGGCGCTTTGATACTCCCACTTCTCTCTCTCCTTTGGATGTGAGTACCTTCGTATTTGGTCTTCCTCGGGCCCCCTTGTAGTTGTTGCTTTGTTGTTTTCTTTGTGTGGCTTTGGGGCGTGCTTTTATATCGCTTGTTTTTTTGTTGAGAGAGTCTTGTAGCATGTTGTATTCAATATAATATAAGATCCTTTCAAAAAAAAAACCAGGTGGAGAAGTCACACCCAAAATACGCCACACCAGACACATACATGCCATGGGATATAAAATACAAACGAACAAAGAACAAGTCACAGGAAGTCACATGAGCTAATTAAGCAACAATAACAAACATGGGTGGCCTTCTTCTTCTCCGGTTGTTTAATTTTTTTACCCATTATATGTATATCTTTTAAGGACTGTAATGTTTATTTCATTTGGTTAAATTTAGAGTTATTTATAGATCCGGTGTAAGTTGTTTCTCATGTTATAATTTTACTGTAATAAATGTTTTTTAAGTGGGTTTTTTAAATAGTCACTTTTGGGAGTAATTTAATAGAGTTTAATTAGGTTTAAAATACAGGGAAATACATTTGGTATTAGAGTTAGGTTTATATATAAAGGCTTTAGGAAACTAAAAATTTATTTAGCTTTCTTTTGCAATGACCTAACATCCCAATATCTACTCGTGTAGGATGACACCCTATGGTGTTAAATGTGTTCCCCCTTGAGCCATGCACAAACATCCTCCATTTACAGAGCAATAATATACACATGTAGGCCTTGGACCTCACATAGTACCATACAACAGATGACGGGGATTTTACATAATAGGTTAAGATATGCAAAAAGAGAATTTTGAGATACATTGACAACCATCTTCGTAGGAGTCCTCTTAGTATAGAGAGACAGAGAGAGGTCATGTAGTACCTCACAACAACGAGCTGAGCATCATTTATCACCTCAATGAGATAGATTCTAGATTCCTTCATTATTGCATGCAGAGAGACTTCCTTCACTACATAGAGAGAGGTCTCATAGTGTTTCTAGGTACCCATCAAAGATACATCAGATACCTTGCATGGAGAGATAGTTGAATCCATGCTCACCTAAACCGAAGAGGGATAGTTTGATCCACTATATATTTTAAACTTCATCCATTGACCTTTAGAGGTTCTATAAATACTTTTGGTGTAGAGGCTTGGATTTTAAGTTTGGATAACTATTTTGATCTTCGTCCTTATGATATTAATGTAAAGCATTACTATCTATTCACCTTCTTCAAGATGTCGTGAGGGTATGGTGGAGGAATGAGGAGAAAAAGATCCATTTGAATAGGGATACACTCACATGCGATCTCTTCGAGGTGAAACTCATGGAATGATATTTTTGAGAGACATTCAGCTAAAAGAGGATCAACAAGTTTCATGATCTTAAGAGGGGACATGGTATATTGGCTTAGTATGGGACATAGTTTATGGACCTACTTCATTACATCGATCATCTCTAGGATGAGAAGTTATAGGTGATCACATTCATTAGGGGCTTGGATGTAAATTTAGATGCTGTCATCCCCATTATTTTTCCTCGACCCTTGAAAATGCGGCGAACAAGGTATACTTAGCAAAGGAAAACATGAGAAAAATCCATGAGGCTAGAGAGATACTATGGGGTAAGATTCATCACATACTTCACGCATACCAGGATACTATATTTTAGGGAACTCATCCCCCACATAGAGGTGGTTTTAGACATGTACAATCCACTTCTAGACCCCTACTACCATCTCAATAGTGTACACACCAACATTCACAACATCAGTCCTACCAATAATAAAAAATCATACCTTGAAAGAATCACATAGAGAGGGGTCATGGCTAGTAGGGTACAAACATAGACAAAAGACATGAAAGATATGAGCTAGGGTTGGAACAAACACAAGATTTGAGTATAACAAGGCTTATGGGTATGATATATAAGAGTCAAGTATAACAAGGCTTATGGGTACAATATATAAGAGTAGTAGAAGGACACAACTGGGTAAAGAGAAACATCATGGTGCTTGTTACATTGCCATGACACTGGATGATTATTCTCATACTTGTATGTAGAGGCCTTCTTTTTTCGACCTACAAAAGGTGCCCGTGTTAAATAAGACTATTAGCAGAATGGGTCATGCTCACCATATATTTGAGGTGGTGGACAATAATAAGGAAGATAATCATAAAGTCATTGAGACCATAGGCATTATTTTGGGTACATCACTATTAGTATCATATGATTCTAGAAATTTATATTCATTTATTATCATCTATAGTGAACTGTTTATACTAATGACATCTATGCAATCCAACCATTTGTAGGATGAGTTGGTCACGAGGTCCAAGATGTTAGTTGATTCATATGTCATTAGGTGTCTTATACATTGGTGTTTTCATGACTACTCTAGACCTTCATATTCTACCTTTGGGTTCTTATAAAATCGTTTTGGTTATGAATCGACTCAATGCCTAGGGTAAAAATTCAAAATAAAATTAGAAATTATATTGATGGACTTGGAAGGGAGGAAGTGATTTCTTGATTTTAGATAACCATATCCCTTTGAATGATTTTCTCTATGCAGATTAAGCGGAGTGCATGTTCTATCTCAATCAACAACAAATATGAGGATGTTTTCGATGATACATCTCTAAATCAACATACTATTCTCTAAGAGTTTGTTGATGTATTTCCTAGTGAACTTCCAAGGTTACCACCTCGATTGGAGATTTTATTGAAAAAATGATTTTTTTCCTGGAGTTGTGCCCATCTCCATGGTCCCATGTTGCACATCTAATTAAACCACCAAACCATACTTATGCACGCAAGAACAAGAAATCAATGTGCACTATCACTTCTTATCCTTTGTGTCGACCTATCATGTAAGAGAGGAAACTTTAGCAAGCTCACCAAGGCATGGAAGGTTCCAAGTTTCATCAGGGTTAACTTAGTTGAAGTGGGTTGATTTGTACAACAATGTGGGAATAGCTTAAAACACATTCAAACACAAATAAAACCACAACTCCAAAACATATTTTTCTCATACATGGATCCTTTAATATTCAATTACATGTTATTCATATAATAAATTATCTTACATACATACTTTAATTGTGCTCCATTTGAGACTACGAAATAAAAGGTGATAACTTTGGTGACCAAAGGAAAGGTGATGTTACAAAGGCAAAATTATGGGAATTCAGGAAAGAAGAATGCACATGAAAATAACAGACGCTCTTCGGTAAAATAAAGAAGTTGGAAACATAAATACAATTTTTGCATGACAAAAGGAAAATACTTGAAGAGAAAATTATCCAAGGGACAGTAGAGCACGTGAAAAAAGTAGAGGGACCTTGAGAAAGGATTTTTATCTTTTGGAAAGGGCTACAGGGAAAGGAATGTGCACAAAGGGAAGGCAGTGCACAAGGAAAAGTGACACGGCCTAGGAATGTAAGCCACTTAACACAACCAAAGGTGTGGAGGGAAAATAAATAACAAGGAGTTTTCACAACACACACTTAAGGGACATTACAATGAAGTGGAAGAAAAAGAGTGATGGACAATTGTCGACAACTTGGCATTTATTACGGTTGTGTGAGGTGTAAAGGTTCATGCATGTGAGAGATAAATGATGGAGCATTTACGACCTATAGAGAAGAGTATAAATAGGAGGGGTAATTCATTTGGAATTACCTTGTAGTGAAAGTGAAGTTCTTTGAAGAGAAAAAATGAGACAAATCCAACAAAGTGATTCAAAGCCCTAGAGAATTGAGACATTTCCCACCATTAACAAAGGTTGAAGTTTTTACAGGTGACTTTGGAGAGAGGAAGAGTTAAAATAAGTTCAGTAGAACAATATTTTCCCTTGAACACCATTAACATGGGATCACACTTCTAAACAGAATGACGAACTTTGGGGTATAAATTGCCCCAGAGTAAATCAAAGCGGTTATTGAGCTAAGCGCAAGGGAGAAAATTGGCAAACAAAGGTGCATATAGAAGGGTCCATACACTGATCAAACACTCAAGAATCATAAAGTACTTCCACCTCAAGTTCAGAAGGGGATTTAGGTAATGTGATTATTAGACAAATATCAAGTAGGGAGGAATAAGCGTGCGTGGTGAAATAAGTACAAGTTGACAAAGCAGGGGAAAGTTCTTTCGTGCCAAAGAAAGACAAGAGAGTCAGGGCCTCAACCAAGAAGGCAAAGAAAAATTTAAGTTTCAATGACATGCTTTTGAATTTTAAAATGAAGTACCCTGAAGAAGTAGAAAAAGTGGGGAAGTGGCAAACATGGGTAGGGTCAGCAAAGATTTCATATTGTAACCATCTTACTCACGGGTTAGATGATATGAATGTAAAGGATATGGTGCACACCATGGGACAAAAGGACATCACATGAAATTACTTATATGATGAGAGTGTCAAGAAAACAATGGAGAAGGTAGGGGTTCTGTAATTACATGAACTACCTTTCTTCAAAAATCTAGTGGAGTTATTTTAGTATTTGATCTTTCAGGTGCATGAAGGATACTTCTACTTTGTGGGTTGATGCATGAGAATAACATGCCACCTCATTAATAATGTAATAAGGATAAATAATATAGGGGAATATTTAGAGCAGATCTTGGAAGATTACAAGGAGGTAGAAATAATTGGAGACCTGCTAAACTACAAGCTTGCAATTAAGTCTTTACCAATTGAATATATCAAGGACCTTGGAACTAGAGTCATGATGCAACTACTTAATTCCAAGCTAGCAAGGGCACAAATACTTATGAGATAACTAATAAGTATTTTTATATGACACATATGATGACACAGGAGAAAGTATATAACTTATCCCATTTCATTGCCAACTACATAGTGGAAGACACTGACCTGGCACGAGAAAGGAAGAATCATGTTTTGATGGGGTGAAATCTTATCACTACTTATTTTCAATGAGATAGGTGTGCTTAAGGGTGATGGGGAACTAACATGGATATTCCTCAAAGAAAGCAAGTCCCCTGTTATGAAATACAAACAATTCATGAAACTCATAACCCTCAATAATGCATATAAAGCACGGTTTGCAAATTGACTCAGAAATTTACATAATGTCTTTGAGCCATATTTTAGGATACCACACTAATTGCCAAAGGAGCTAGAGGGAGAGGCTAAGTTTGCGGTAGAAATGAACTATTGTTTGGCACAATTAAAATAAAAAATGGAAATTAGTCAGCATAGGCTAAATTTCCCCATGCATTCACCTTAGACTATTTCATGTGATCTATTCATAAGATCAATGAGGCCAAAAAAATAAGGGTTGATACACTAAGAAATGACACAAACATCCATATCCTCTACACAACTTACAAACACCCAAATAGAAAAGTGCATGTGGGAACAAATGAATTCGATATTTGTGTGTTGATGAAGATGGAGACCATTGCGGTGAGGAATGCAACTCAAAAGTTGTTCTTCATTCCGTGCCCTAAAAATAAGATAGCCAGAGGGGAAGGCCAATAAGAGGAACCATATGAGAAAATGGTCATACCTATGCGTGAAAAGACAAGTGTTAAATATAAAATAGAGGGCATAAATAGGGTATGATAGGAAAAAAAATCTCAAGCTCACAACTACATAGACCTCAAAAGAAGAGGAGAGAAACCACTAGTCAAGTCCCAATCCCAATGTAAGAGGCCAACAAGACGACATGCACATAACATCTTAAAGGTGTAGAAACAGCCCTTGAGCCAAGCCAATATTTGGTGCAAGAACAAGAAGATATTTAGATAAACATGACCAAGGAAAAGTTAACATCACCCACGGAAGAAGAATTATATATGAAGGCAATGATGTTGAATTCCCTAGTTTAAACACATGAAGGTGACAGAAGAGAAGAAATGAGTGATCTTAAGGATACAGATGCGGCCTTATCATCCTACCCTAAGCTACCCTTAAAGGTGATTGAGGTTGAGGATAAGAAATAGGAACATGAGGAATTGGAAAGCACTGGAGGAGGACATAGAGATGAAGAAGGAGATGGAGAACGTCCAGGGTGAAGAATGACATATGAGGCCATGGAAAGGGAAAAGGGAATATGAAAGAGTTAGATGATGAAGTAGTATGAAGAGGATAGAAGACATGTGCAACTCGACCAAAATGTACATTAAGTATTTCTATGTTCTACGAGTGAATAACTTGAACAACCAAGAGAATGCGAAGGAATTATTTACATGGGATTGTATGACAGGAATTAATACGCACACATATTACTCATTTACTATGAACTTTCAATATGTTACTTTATATGCATGAATCTCAAGTAAGAACCCCTCATTGTATTACATTGGTGACACTATCTCTTGAATACCATTTGAAGGAGATAATTTGATTGCTTCCTGATTATAACATACCTTCTACATGTTAGAAACATAAGTTTGTGATCCACTCCTGGTCAATTGTCAAAGGGAGGTAAATGTTTATTTGTCTTTTCATAATAGTTTCGTTTCTCCGAATATACAAGGCTAAAGCACCCATCTTTGACTCTAACGACCCATCTAAGGGAAACTAACGCCTGAATTACACTTGTGCCTCCATTAGGGGATGCATTTTGTCCATTATTATCCATTAATCATCCTAAGGTCATCAATGTCATCCACCTCCTCCAGCTTTCCTGAGCTCTAGCCACATAATCTCACCCTGACCCAAACTATTCTTACTGCGCGTCTCGATTTGCTTCCTAAGCACGTTTTCTATCCACTTCTTCCCACTGTCACACCTCAACCATTATTACGCTACCATTTCCTCTGATATCTAATTTGGTGACCTCATATGAAGCATGTTGTTGTTGTTTCACATGCTCCTACTACATATCGACAAGCGTCATTCACCTCTATAGATGGATATCCAGTTGTTCATCTCATTACCTGATGACACAACGTGTAAAACACAGGTTCATACATGCAATGTAGAGGGATTTGCTACTACAATGAGCCTCATTTCATTCTCACACTGGGGGGAAATCCTGTTACTATTCAACTACATTATATTCATATAATAACCAATATTACATACATACTTCAACCGTGTTCCATCTGAGACTCTAGACTAAAAGGTGATAACTCTATAGACTAAAAGACTTAGTTAAAAAACAATCATGTTTTTTCTTACATGATCATAATAACACCACTCTTTACAATGAGCGTTTCATGGGGTATGTATACTAGTGGGGATTTTCCTTTCACTAGTCTTCTAAAAGCTAATTATAGCCCTTGAGTTCTAACTACCAATTAAACTATTACATCCCAAGGGCAGCATAGAATCTAACAAACTAAACATTTCACTACCAAGATAAAATTTGCATAATCATCACTACTAGTATACAATGAAAAAATGCGACATCAACATACATATATGTATATCTCATTCCAAAATTCATCATTTACACAATATAAGTCACTAGAGAGAAATGGTATCTCATGCATCAATACATCATATATATCATATATTCAGTCTCTTGTCTAAAATTCACTATCTTACATTTTTCACGGGAGATATAGATTTTATAGGCTTCACACGCTGCACTCTATGCCAGTCGATCTCACAACATATAGGTCTCTCTAATTGGCTCTATAATATGTGTAATATATGTCTTCTCTATTTATACACATATTAGCCCTACAACTCCACATATCATGAAAATACTTTAATCTTGTGCTAGGCCTCATCCTCCCACAACCTATCTCTCTCACGTGTTGTCTTCTATGCGAGCCTCATCGCACATCACTTCTAAATAAAAACTATGTCACATGATCTCCGTTATTGGCACAAGCTCACATAAATGTAGGCATGCTAAATAATAAAGAATCACATCCACTCAGGGGTCTAACATCCCTCCTCTCACTGAGAACCTATTGGGGGAACATTCTCATGTCAACTTACATATGTTATGTTATCTTCGAACAAATCCAGCGTCTTAATAGGCATCAACGTACATCCACATGAACTTGAAATATTAGCTGACTACACACCTTAGTATCCAGTTAACGTATAGTTAATCAATAAAAAAAATAACAAATCAACAAATACTGATACTTATCACTCTACTTGCACCGATGCTGATAGTCATATGTACTCAAAGGTTCATCAATCCTTGGCTTCCTCAACTCTACTCACATATTTGCTTACTTAGGCTCACCCGCCGTTATCTGGTGAGATGCTGTAAAAAGCAACAACCATCGATGTGTCACCTTTTCACTGTTTTATGGCAGCTTCCTCGTTGCATCCATGCTAATACTATACCATCAATGTATTACGTGCAACCTTATGGCCAGATCGGCCTTGTCTAGGTCTATGTTAGGCACTATCCATGCTCATGTAGGGAATGACATTGACTCTGATCATCATGTGCTACCCTAGTAGATTGGTGGTGTAAATTAACTTGCAAAAAATAATATTTTGTTCATTAATTAATCAAACCAAGTGCGATGTAAACTTTCAATAATGCTAGTGTTATATGAAAAGTCTACAAATAATTCAGGAGTTTTTTCCCACAAAGAACCCATACGTTGTCTTGATCTCCCTTTTACTTAAAATAACAATGATTGAAAATCCTCAAATTTCTTGAAAAAAAAACTCATAACTTCTAAAGTAAATGGCTTCTAAATACTATGACTAAAGAAAAGCTTGTAAATTTAGAATGCAGATAAAGGGATAAATTACATTCCTAATCTACTCATGCAATAAAATAGAGCAACATAAACTATGGAGGGGTTTAGTAGACCACAAGTGGGCCCTACCTTGGGTGCTAAGCCCTCCTAAGGCATGTAGCTAAAATATACTGAACATAAGTCAGACACTTATTTATTGAATTGGAATGAATATTACATCTAGGAACAAAGTAACCTTATGTATCTACGTATCCTCTATTCTTTAATTTCATCCATTCTCTGTCTAGATCTAGATTTCTAGCATTAATGTTTTTCTCTTATACTCCTTAATTACAGCAAGAAATGTGAGAAGAAGAGTTCAACTAGGATTTTTAATAGACTAAGTAAAATATCTTTGGTAGAAAAAGTTGGAAGATCTAAAACATATCAACTAGAGTATTCAACACATGCAACAAAACTAATTAACAAGGTGTCCAGATATCAAACACATAACACACAGTAATCAACAAGTTCCTTAAATCACATGTGTTAGCTAACTAATCAATGGAGTTCTTTAGTGAGTTCTAATGAATAATCAAATCTATAGTTGAGTTATCTTCTAGTTCTCATGTTCTAGTTGTAACCACCTCCTTCAATGACATGTATAGACATGAGTTTCGTTATTCACGTTCCAAGAGATTTTCATAATCATGGACTTCTTCACTGTAGGTGATCTCCATTTGGCTGTAGACGAGTGGCTGTAGTCGGTTCCTTAATTATAGGTGATCCCATTTGGCTACAGATGAGTTGTTCCTGCATATAATTCCTTTACTACATACAAGTTGATGCATAGTAACAAATTTATCGCAAACAAGAGTGGCATTAAACAAAGCATCATTCAAATAAATTATTAAAACCATAGAGAATAAATGCACACATCAAAATACCACAAAATAAAGATAACTAGTTCATAACTATATTAATAAGTATTTATGCCAATAAGTTAAAGTTATGATGATAATTTTCAACAATATATGGGAAATACAAGGACATAGCTTTAATGGATTAACAAAAGTAAAAATGATGGGTTATTTCTAAAGGGGATTTTCAAAACTCATCATACCCCCAGGCTTAATTACTTGAATGTCCTCATTCAAGTGGCTTTACCAGTGCATCCTACATGCTTGTACCACTTATATTCTAGTGCATCCTACATGCTTATACAACCTATATTACATGGTACCTAATCACGTTCCTAATTATTCATGTGTTTCTTTCCTCATTTTCCACACTCTCCTTTTGATCTCTTTCTTCTTCATATACTTTGCATACTATTCTACAAATTCTATAATTTTTGTAGCTTCAACACTGACCATCAATGGCCGTACCTTCTCTAAATGCATGTATTCCTCCATTTGTCTTTCTCTATCCACCTCATTCATAAAATAAGAGTAGAGGGTTTTGACTTGAAAATATCCAATCCCTATCATATTCAAGAGCATAGTTGTACATGTATAGCTCACATAATATGAACTGAATTTCATGAGTGATGTTCAGATATAACCTAAAGAAGCTCCTAACTGAGCTAATATCAAAAGGCATGTCAGAATTAATATAGGTTAGTTTGATTTGCAACATATTTTCTTTTAAGAAAATAACATAAACATTTGAAGGAGGCCTACACTTGAATATCTCATAGGCCACATGAACTATCCCTTCTTGCTTCTGCTTTAACCTTTTAATTTATTTGTCCTTTTCCTTCAATTATTCCTAATGTTTGGAAATAAGAGCTTCCTTTTCATTCTTCCATTTTCCTTTTAGCTTATCAACATAGATATCAAATTGCGACATCAAGTAATCAGTATCAGGAAACATTGTTTGTGTGGCCATCTCCTTACAAGGTGGTTTTATAGGCTCCCTTAAAATTTCCTTAATAAAAATTTGTAGATGTAATGGTGCTACATTCAATTGTTGTATACTAGCATATGGTGTTTTTTCAAAAAATGGTGGCATCTGCTCCAACACTTGTTTAATCATCCAAAACTACAGAAATGTGCTCCTGGTCTGGTTCCATTAAGTGTTCATCTTCTAAAAACATCTAATTTTGTTCAATTCCATGCACTTGGTGCTCAATGACCTGTTCAATAGCTTGTGGCACTTTTTTAGTCCCTATTTATACTTCCTCATTCTGTTGTGTCTCTCCTTGATATTCCATATCAAGAATTTCCCCCTCATTAAGAGTTGTCTCCTCATGCTCTTCCATGGGATTTTTAGGGTATTCTTGTCTTGTTTCTCCTCCAACTCATTCTTCCTTTTTTCCACACGATCCTTCATTACATGCACTATCTCCACATTTTGAGCTTTCTCTTCTTGTCCTTCTATGGGATGCTAAGGGCATTATTGCTCATGAAATGAAACATCAATACCTCCTTACCCAATTTCCATTGGTTTGGACTCAATGTTTTCCTTTGTTGGAGTTAACACACCAGTTGTACAGATAATATATCAGATCTAAACATACATGAAAATAAAAGCAGATATTCTACCAGAAGAAATACACAAAACAAGAGATATAAATCAACACCAGATTTAATGTGGTTCACCTAGTGTGGGCTACGTCCACAGAGAAACAAGCCAATCTATCATCGAAATCTTTCAAAAGATATACAATGAAGATTTACAATCTTCCACACCTTTTAGATGTACAATAATTTATTTCACACAAGATTTTGCTTCTTCACAAAGAATTCTCCCTCTCATAATCTTTCTCACAATAATCATCAACTTTTGCAAGTTCTTCTTAATTCTTACTTCTAAACCCTATCTTTCATGCTTATATAAGCATATACAAACTTAGGACACTTAAGCCATGCAATTACAATCAATAGATATGATTTAATACTAAAAATAGATCTAATTCTCGTGAATTAATTAAAACACTCACACACAGGTAACCGATGCTGGTTATCCCTAACCGATGCTGGTTCCTCCTTTCCTGACCAATGTCGGTCCCTCCATAACTGATGTCAGTTACTATATTTTCTAGCAAGTTTCATATTACATGTTGATTCAAAGTAATTGAGCTCCATAACTCAACAATCTCCCACTTGAAGATTAATTACTGCAACATACATATACTGTGTCATTCTTGGATCCTTCCTTAGCTTTGTTTCTTCCTCTTCAAGTCTCAAAATCAAAGACCAACAGAAGTGAAGTGTAGCTCCAACTTATCCTTTGCTAATGGATTTGTTAGCATATCCACATGGTTTTCACTCGTATGAATCTTTTCCAAATTCAACTGCCCATCCTCAAATACCTGTCGTATGAAGTGATACCTCAATTGAATGTGTTTCGTTCTTGAATGAAATGCTGAGTTCTTTGCCAAATGAATTGCACTCTGACTGTCACTGAACAATTTACAATCATATTTCTCCTTTCCTAACTCTTCCATGAACCAACTCATCCATATCATCTCCTTACTAGCCTCTATAGCTGTAACATACTCTGCCTTTGTAGTAGACAAAGCCACAATCTTCTGCAATCTCAAAATCCAGCTAACTGCCGTCCCACCTACTGTGAAAATATATGTAATAGTGCTCATCCTACCATCCAAATATCTAAACATATTCGAATCAACATAGCCACATAATGAACTGTCCGAACCTCCATAAAAAAACTGCATGCTAGATGACCCTTTCAAATACTTGAGTATCTATTGGACTACTTTACAATGATATTTACCTAGATTGGCCATATATCTACTCATAACTTCCATTTCCTATGCAATGTCTGGTATGGTACAAACCATAGCATACATAAGACTCCCAATCGCTGAATCATATGGTACTCATGTCATGTATTTGACCTCCTCTTTTGATGTAGGACACTGATCTTTACTCAATTTGAAGTATCCAACCATAGGTGTACTAATAGGTTTTGAATTCTACATCTTGAACCTTTCTAACACCCTGTAGATATAATCCTCCTGAGACAGATACAATTTCTTGTTTTTTCTATCTCTGTGTATTTGCATGCCAAGGATTATTTTTATAGCTCCTAAATCCTTCATAGAAAATGTGTGAGATATCTTTCCCTTAAGCTCACCAATGTCATGCATACTAGATCCTGCAATAAGAATATTATCCACATACAGTAACAAAATAATATAGTTCCCATTTTCAAGTTTTTTGAAATAAACACAATGGTCAGATTCACATCTCAAGTAACCATGCTCATGCATAAAACTATCAAACCTCATGTACCATTTCCTTGGAACTTACTTAAGCCCATATAGGATCTTTTTTAACCTACACACTAATTTATCCTTACCCTTGAATTCATACCTAAGTGACTTCTACATATAAATATCTTCATCCAAATCAGCATGAAGAAAAGACGTCTTCACATCTAATTTCTCTAACTGCAAATCATGTACTACAACTAAAATCAATACAATATGAATAAAAGTCATCTTTACAACAAGAGAAAATATTTCACCAAAGTCAATACTTGCTTTCTGTGTAAATACCTTTACTACAAGCCTTGCCTTGTACCTTTTCTATCCACCCTCTTCTTCCTTGATCCTGTAAACCCACATGTTCTACAATGTCCTCTTACCTGCTGGTAACTTAACCAAATCCCAAGTCTAGTTCTACTCCAAGGAGTTTATCTCATCATCCATGCCATGCTCCCACTAGACGTGGATATCATCCTTTTGTGACCTTCTCACAAGAGTTTGGGGTACCGGAGGCTCATTCTAGACCTTCTGGACATTCGTACCCAAATCTGTTAGTGACCAATGCTGATCACCCATAATCGATGTCTGTTTTGCTAACCGATGCTGGTTTGGCTCTTCTGTAACTGATATTGGTTCTGCTGACCGATGTCGGTTAGGGGACAACTGACACCGGTTATTGTGTAACCATGTCGATATTATTTTTAAATCCGAGAGTTCATTTTCATTCACAAAATTCTTAACCGGTTCGTCTTTGGGTACCAAAATTTGATCCCTGTACATTCTCTTTTCATTCCATTCAATATCATGACTCCTACTAATTTTAGAATTCTCTAAATCCCAAAAACAGAATACGAAATCACCATATCCATAACCAATGAAAGTGCATCTCTTGGATTTTACATCCAATTTTTTCCTATTTTCCTTATCAATATGCATAAAATATTCTGAACCAAAAAATTTAAGAAAATAAATATCTACCTCTTTTTCGGTATAAGCTTCCTCTTGTATTCCTCCATCTAGTGAACTTGAAGGCCCACAGTTAATCAAATAAACTGCTATATCAACTGCTTCTGCCAAAAAATTCAAAGGCAATCCAGAATATATCCTCATACTTCTAGCACGTTCCATGATTGTTCTATTCATTCTTTTAGCAACACCATTCTCCTGTGGTGTTCTTGGAACTATTCTTTCTCTATGTATCCCATTCAATGAACAATAATAATTGAAATCCTTGCTACAATATTCACCATCATTATCAGATCTAAGACACTTTGACTTTGAATTTGATTCATTCTCAACAAGGGCTTTCCATCTTTTAAAAGTCTCAAAACATCAGATTTATGTTTAATACAATAAACCCATACCTTTCTTGTAGCATCATCAATGAAAGTAAAATAATACTGAGATCCTCCATGAGAAGCTACCTAAGTTGGTCCCCATACATCTGAGTGTACAAGCTCTAATTTCGGATCCTTCTTAGTTGCCCCAAATTTGAGAAATCTCACTCTCATTTTCTTTCCAAAGATACAATGCTCACAGAAATAAAGATTTAAATCTTTCAAATCTGATAACTTACCCTTAGCCTTTAAGATCTACATTCCTTTTTGACTCATATGGCCCAACCAATTATGCCACATGCATGCATCTGAATCTAAATTAGATAATGCAGAAAAGGAATCGGTAACACATAGATAAATATATTGTTCCTACCTTCTTACCTCTTTCCACAACAAAAGCACCCTTGGTGACTTTCCAAGAGTCTCCTATAAATGTAACCATGCAACAAACTTCACCTAGTTGCCCCGCAGAAATAATATTCCTCCTAAGGATTGACACATGCCTCACATATTTCAATACCCATGTATTTCCATTATGTAATTTTAGATGAAGTTCCCCTTTACCAATAATATTGCAAGGTTCATCATTACCCAAATAAACATGTCCAAAATTACCTTGGACATAATTTTTGAAATAACAATTATTAGGGGTTGCATGGAAAGAAGCTCCTGAATCTAAAACCCATGATTCAATTCTATTATCTAAATAAAGAATAAGAGCATCTTGCATTACCTCTACTGTAGCAAGATTTGATTCTTTACCTTTGTCTGGTTGTTGGTTCTCTTTATCCTTTGACCAACAATATTTATTTGCATGTCCTTTCTTTCCCCATTTCCAACAGGTAATTCCCTTACCTTTAGATTTTGATCTGCTATCCCTTGACTTTGATTTCCCATTACTCTTACTCTTGGATCTCTCCTTCTTCCTGCCCCTACTTTCTACATTCAAAGCATTCCCAGATGATGATTCCTCTGTACTTTTCCTATGAATTTATTCATTCAATATTATACTAACCAAATCATCAAATTTCAAAATATTATTAGCAGATGTTGTATTACTAACATCCATTACCAAGTTATCCCAACTATTAGGAAAAGAACATAAGAATAAAAATGCTTTCACTTCATCATCAAACGTAATATAAAATGATTTTAACTGATTTATAATAGATAGGAAACCATTCAAATGACTAGATGTAGATCCACCTTCATGCATCTTAGAACTAAATATTTTCTTCATCAAATAAACTTTATTTGAAGCACTAGGTTTTTCATATAAATTATCAAGAGATTTCATTAACCCTACTGTAGAAGTCACTTCTATAATATTGGAAGCCACGAATGCTGCCAGGCTCAATCTTATAGATCCCAAAGCCTTTCTGTCAAGAATATTCTATTATTCATCAGTCATCTTCTTAAGTCTAGACTTCTCATCCAAGGATAAATACAAATCTCTTTGATACAGATAATCTTCAATCTACATCTTCCATAATTGATAATTTCGGCCGTCAAACTTATCTATCTTGTATTTGTTTTCTTCTGCCATTGCTGTAGCTACCACTCAATCAGAAAAACCCTCTGTGAGAAAATTTGTTAACCCAAAAAAACCCTCAAACAAAGCTCTAATACCAATTGTTGGAGTTAGCACACCGGTTGTACAGATAATATATCAGATCTAAGCATCCATGTAAATAAAAGCAGATATTCTACTAGAAGAAATACACAAAACAAGAGATATAAATCAACACCAAATTTAATGTGGTTCACACAGTGTGAGCTACGTCCACCAAAAAATAAGACAATCTACTATCCAAAGATTTCACAAGATATACAATGGAGATTTACAATATTCCACACCTCTCAGATGTACAATACTTTATTTCACACAAGCTTTTGCTTCTTCACTAAGAATTCTCTCTCTCACAATTATTCTCACAATAATCATCAAATTTTGCAAGTTCTTTTTAATTCTTACTTCTAAACCCTATCTTTCATGCTTATATAGGCGTTACAAACTTAGGGTTCTTAGCTATGCAATTACAATCAATAGATCTTCTTTAATACTTAAAATATATCTAATTCCCGTGAATTAATTAAAACACTCACACACAGGTAACTGACGCCAGTTATCCCTAACCAATGTCAGTTCCTCCTTGGTTGACCGATGCCAGTCATAGGTGACCAATGCCGGTCCCTCCATAACTGATGTCAGTTACTGTATTTTCCAACAAATTTCATATTGCATTCTAATTCGAAGTAATTGAGCTCCATAACTCAACATCCTCTAATAGCTTCCACATCACTATCAAGTGATATGGGCTGTGATTTTGTTGGCTTATAGGTATTTGGATTCTTTGTTTTTAGCCTATGGGAGCACCTAGGTGGTATATGTGAAGAATGGGGGGGATTTTATTTTCCCCTTTGAAGTAGAGGTTTCAGGAGTAGAGAATTCCAATAGGGTTTTGGAAATGAAAATCCTTTCAGGGGAGATAGGTGATGGGTTTTCCTCAGCAGATGGAAAAATTTCGGAAGCAAGGTGTTCTTAAGGTTAGGAGGTGGATGTTTCAAGATTTTTTGCATGAGTAGATGAGATTTTAGTACCTCTTCTCCTCTTTCTTCTACTTCCCAACAAATTATATATACTTTGTGCCTGTGAAAAATCCTGCAATTGTATCTTAGGATAATCTCTCTACAGAGTATGTTTTACTAGCATGGTTATAAGGAAATGGTGTGATAGTGCATACCTACCCCTTTGTGCTTCTCTACTCATCCTCTTCAATATTTCATGCAAGAAATTGGGTATATTCACTTGCATGTTGTTCTTAAGATGATTCAACAATTTAAAATGAAATGTATTCAACCTAGAATATCTTCCCTCACAGGTAAATTATTTAATTATAAAATTTGTAACCTTAACCCATAAGGGTTTAAGGGAAGTTATTTGTGTACCTTGTCTATCAGTGATGATTACATCATAATCATCTGTAATTATATCCTAGCCACTTCTGGGTTAGCTTTCTCTGGAAATGGTTCTCCATGGGCAGGTAGGCCAGTTACTTCTGCCAAGATGTCATCATTTATTCTGATTGATAAACCCTTCAATTTTTCATATGCATCACTAAATGTGTTGCAAAATCTTCAACCATTGCTTCATTGAATCCCTGAAACCGGTTTATGTAATCTAGCTAACCATTATCTTGAAACTACTATAAAATTCAAGGGTGGCTAAGAAGTTGAGAATTCTCATTCAGTTCATGCCTAATCAAATATCCTCCCATAGTGATTACGCAGCATGCTTTGGTTTCAATCCACAACAACACAACTATGCCTTTGAAAGAATGATGCACACTTGAGTTGTGTTGAGTTGTTTTGATTGTTTTCCTTTTTTGAACTTTTGGACTGAGAGGACACGCAACATGATTACATGAGCAATCATTAATTGATGTGACCAAATTACACATGCAAAGTGAAGTGATTTAACAATATGGGATTATGTGGAGGGACATGCCATGGCTTGAAAGGTGAAGGTATTTAAATGTAGCACACACATAATGACTTGGTATAAATGATAATTAATTATAATTACACAAATTATACTTTATTCAAATGGAAATTGAGTGCACTTATCTCGATGTTTGTGCAACATGATGATTGTGCATGCTTATTGAATTTACGCCTTGGCTACATGTAACCTTGTTGTGATTCTGCTGACAAGTGTTGAAATGATGTTGGCTGATCCTTACTCAAACCAGATGACTCTTGGAGAGGGAATTCCGATTTTTTGGGGTGATAATTAATTATTTTTCATCTCTCACATGTGCATATATCCTTGATCTTCATCATGTCATCATGAGTTCTGCCAAACATGAAAGATAAAAAATTGGTTTACAACATGTTGGTGCAAGTGGAACCTTCAGTCATTGCACTTTCTCCTTGTGATGGATATAACACACTCTTGCAATCATCTTACATCAAGCCTTGTAAAATAAGAACTCTAAGAAATAAAATGTTAGCAGAGTGCTACTAATCACCAAAAGGGATGATCACAACACTTTTGTTTGTCCTTGGAATAATCAGCAAGATGAATATACCAAGGCCACTGAAATATTTTAATCCTCTGGATTCTCAGAAGATGAGCCAGCAGACTCAACTCCTGATTTTAACTATGATGTCCTTACTTACATTCTGCTTTAACCCCCTCTAAACTGCTGCATGCATGTATTTCTGTTAACTGGCTTCTTGTACAATCTCGGCCTATGGCCATTCATCAATAACTTGAACCTCATAGGATCTATGGTGGTGAGTTTTACAGCTCCATTGGGAAATATCTTCTCAATCTCATAGGGGCCTAGCCACCTTTCTTGAGTTTTCCCATATGGTCCTTATATTTTGAGTCAAACAAGAGTGCCCAATCACCCTCTTGAAACTGTCTGGTCTTGATATACTGGTCATGAAATTTAACTCTTTGCTTCTGCACTGCTTCTATGTTGTGTATTGTTTGTCTTCTCAATTCATCTAAATCATTGAGTTGGAGGATTCCCTGTCTTTGATCTTCAGATAAATATATGCCTAGCTCAAGTGCACTCCTCAATGTTTTGTGCTCAAATTCAATTGGAAAAAAATAGTCTTACCATATAAGAATTCAAATTGTGTGAATCCAGTTGTTGTTTATACATTGTGTTGAATGTCCATACTACATTTGGAAGCCTATCTGCCTAATATTTTTCTGTAGAGTGCAATGGTTTTTGTCAATATGACCTTTATCTCTCTATTTGTAAATTCTACTTGGCCATTAGATTGGGGATGGTATGGTGTAGAATTCCTATGCCCGATTTCATACTCCATAACGAGATTAGAAATAACATCAACATTAAAGTGTGTACCTTGATCTGTTATAATTTCTCTTGGAAATCTATACCTAGTGAAGATGTGATCATAGATAAACTTGGTAACTTTCTCACTTTTCTAATTTGGCAATGCCTTCACCTTTATCCACTTAGTTCGATAATCTATATATACCAAGATGTACTCCTGCTGAGATTTAGGATCTATAGGGCCAATGAAGTCTAAGCTCTATTTGTCAAAAGGTTGTAAGACCAATTGAGGCTGCAGTAGCATTTCATTAGATCTGTTAGGCTTAACCATTCTTTGACACCTATCACATCTCCTAGTGTATGTTGCTACATGCTTATATAATGTTGGCCAATAATAACCAGTTGTCAAAACCTTCTACGCTCTTCTTTTTGTAGAAAAATTTCATCCACAAGGTTCATTATGGCATGCTCTGAGGACATCATTTATCTCCTCATCATCTATACACCTTCTCATTATTTGATCATGTCTTGTATGAAATAGAAGTCCAACTATCTAAGAAAAATGTACACTCTTTTCAACTATGTATTTCTTCTCAGAGTATAAGTAATATGGAGGTGTTTTACCTGAGACCAACCGAGGTGTTTTTGTAGAAATGACAAACAAGTGCTCATCTGGAAAGGAATCATTAACTATTTTCTCTTTGTTGTTTGTCTCCATCCTTGAGAGGAAATCTGCTACCACTTTTTCCTTTCTAGGCTTGTCCAATATGGTGACATCAAATTCTTGTAACCGGAACAACCACCTTGTGATTTTATTTCTTACTACTGGTTTGTTTATCAAATATTTGATTATAACATGATCACTGTGAATGAAAACCTTATAACATGTGATGTAGTGTCTGAATTTTTGATAGCATATACAACTACCAAGAACTCCTTTTCTATTACTGTATAATTTAGCTCAACATGCTACACATTCTTACTAATATAATAAATTGCATAATCCAGAACTCCATCTTTTTGTCCTAAGAAAACTCCAATAGCATGGTCTGATGCATCAGTGTGGATGTGGAACAACAGGTTCTAATTAGTTCCTCTCAATACAAGAGTAATAGTTATCATTTGTTTCAAATTTTTAAAAGCTTCTTCAGAACGTTCAACCCCAAAAAAAAAAGCATCTTTTCCTAATAATGAAAAAATTGGTGCTACAATCTTACCGAAATCTTGTATGAAACTTCTGTAATAACCAATATGGCCTAGGAAGCTCCTAATATCCTTTTGTTTCCTTGGCGTTGGAAAGTTGATTATAACAGATACCTTAGCTGAATCAACTTGAATTACATCAAAAGAAATATAGTGTCCCTAAACTATACCCCTAGACATCATCATGTAGTATTTTTCATTACTTAAGGACATATTATGATCTTTACATTTCTTCAAAACTTTGTCCATATTTTTCATAGGTTCTTCAAAATTGCTGCCATTTATAGTGAAGTCATCCATGTAGTCATTTGTTAAAATATGAAAAGATGCTCAATACTGCCATCTGGAATGTAGCAGGTGCATTACACAAGCCAGATGGAAGAACCAAGTAAGCAAATGTTCCCCATGGGCATGTGAAGGTAGTTTTTTCTTGGTCCTCTAGTGTAATTTGAATTTGATTATAGCCACTATATCCATCAAGAAAAGAGAAATATTTTTTACCAACCAAAGTATCAAGTACCTGATCAATGAAAGGCGATGGAAAATGACATTTCTTTATTGCTGTATTCAGCTCCTTGCAATTTACACATATCCTCCATTTTCCATTCTTATTTGGCACACTGAAAAAAGGTGACACCCACTGACTGTATGATATAGGATATATAAATCCAACATCCAGTAACTTCTTCAATTCTCCTTTTATAATCTCTTTCATTGATGGGTTCATTCTACTTTGTGGCTGCCTGATTAGTTTACAAATTTATTTGATATAAATCTTATCTATGTAGAGCCTAGGATGAATGCCATGCATATCACCATAGTCCCAAATAAGCATTGTTTTATGTTTTTACAGAAGAGCAATCAACAATTGATCTTGTTGTATATCTAACAACTTGTTGATAATGAGTGATTTGCCCTGTGTTATCTCCACTTGTTTGGAGAGATCCATCATTGAATATACATTGCTGCTAACAAAATTCAGTATGCAGTCATGGGGAAGAAGTTGATGAAGAATTAAATTCTTACCTAGAATATCCATGGTGCTTTGCTGTGGTAGAACCTTGTTCAATGGACAACTTAAATATCTCAATCTGTCATCCACTTATTCTTTTCTTCCATAGTTATTCTGCAAGACATTGGAGAGAAAAACATATTCTTCTTGTCCTTCAATTGTACAAGACTTTTCCAACATCATGAGATGTTATATAGAGCTCTGATTTGATTCAGGTTCTTCAAACCAAATTTTCTGATCTTTATCTTTAAACGTTTAAGGAGGAGGATAGAGCATAATCTTCTTCATATCACTTCCATCAGAAATAATCATGTCACCATACCTGCGACCTATGAAAGCATCAGTAGTGGCCAACCATGGATTTCCTAGAATAATATGATATCCTCCTAAACTTGATTTTGGTTATAGGACAATAAAGTCAGTAGGGTATTCCCAAGAACTCCTTCAGGTCTCACTGTTAATCTATCTGCAAGTTATAAGACTATATTTTTTGGCCTTAATCCTTCCAACTTAAGGTCATCCATGATTTTATTAATCACAACGTTAATGGCTTCCCCCAAGTCAATCAAAGCTTTCTTTATTGTGATTCCATTGATTCCAACATTCACCAATGGACTACCTAGATCTATATAATTGGGTAGAATTGAATTTCCAAGCATGTTATCAACTAATTGTCCAATAATTTGTATAGTGGATGGATCCTTCCTTTTTCTACCCGGTTTCTTTATGTATAGATCCTTAACCAACTTGTTATAAATAGGCATGTACTTGATGCATTGGATTAATGGAATCTTCACACAAATATCTTTCAACTGATTAAAAAAAGTGGAATCAGCATATGATTTGAGTTCAATCTTATTTTCCTGTAATCTCTCTGGAAATGGTGGTTCATTAACCTAAATTTGACCATTGCTGGAACTTTGTTTAGGTTGCTACGGATCAACTTGTAGCATGTTCTATCTTTGCTGTAGATTAGTCTGCAATAACTATGGTTCTTCTGCAATCTCTGTAATAACATGTTTACTTGGTGGAGGAAGTGCTTTTACTGAGCGGAGATGGATGTTATTAGCATCAACTGAATAAATAGGGTATTGAGCTAATTTAGTGGTATAGGCTAGTTGAGAAACTTTATTATTGGAGTTAGGTGTTTGTTGAGTTGGTAAATGAGTGGATTTTGGTTGAGAGCATTCTTGGGGATTTGGCATCAGAGCTTGCTGCTGTGGGTAAGGAGGTCACTGTTAATATTTTTGATAGTTAGGAGATGGGTTATTCCATTACTTACCTCCTATCCAAGGATGTTACCATGATTAAGGGTGTTGTTTCCAGTGTTGGCCTAAAAATTGAGGTTTCAATTGTTGTTGGTATTGGGTAGGGTATGGGGTCCAACCTTGTTGTGTATTATCCCAAGGTGGGGGTTGCATATATAGATTACTAGCCCAATTTTGAAAATAGGACATAAGATTTTGTGACATATCTCCTTGTCTTGGTAGCCATGGATTTTGTTAAGTAACATAAAAGACTTTTCCATCCTTTGTTTCTATCATCTTGAATTTCGATTCAACCTACTTTTCTTGTGCAATGCTGGCTAATCCTCTGCATCTGTAATCAACTTTCTTCCTTTTGCATGCATGACAGATTTATGTGAGTGTTGCCTCAACATCTTCTCTTTTATTCTTGGCATGTAGAGCATCAAGTTGTGTGGCCATGTCATTGATTATCTAATGTTTCATGTTCTTTAGCATGTTTACAATCTCTGATTTGGATATCTCCCCACTTCCTTTGGTAGCTGATCCACCCTTTGATCTTGCACTTCTTATTCTCTTCATAGTCACCCTGGAGTAATTTATGCAGCCTTCACAAATTTCCTCAAAGGTACCTTTTGAGATATCTCCAGATCCTATCAGGTCCAAAGCATCCATATCCTCTTCATTGAGTCCTTTTAAGAAAAATAGCTTAAGGGAATCATTAGGTAACCTTGTTGTTTTAACTTCTGGACATTGAATAAGAATCTTTCTAGGTAATCTTCTAGTGGCTCATCTTACTATTGCACCATCTTGAAGAGTTCATCACCTCATCTACTACTTGGCCTACAATAATCTTGATATTTTACCATAAACTTTTCCTTCATCTGCGGACATGTTGTCACAACATGTCTTCCTAAACCCATGAACCATCTCAAGGCTGCATCCTTGAGTGTAGTAGGGAACAAGCTAAGCTTATGTTGATATGTGGTTTAGTCATATCTCCTACATAAAATGCCAAACTAAAAAAAAGGTTTCTAGGTCTTCAGTTATGGATCCATGAAAGTATGAAAGGGCTAAGGGATAAATGTTCTTCATTGTAGCAGGATGACTGTTATTGGAGATTGGGAATTCAAAAATAGTTTCCTTGTATTCAACATTTTGGTTCACTTATTCTGCCATGATGGGCTGATCAGGAACAACCTCAAAAGTCTCACTTGGAGGGGGATCTTCTTCTAACAAACCTTGTACATAGGAAGATGTGTCTTCTTTAGAATCATATATAGAAATTTTTGCTATTTGTGGATTGGGTAAGAATCTACCATGGGTATCTCTTAGACGGTGCATGCATCAACTAACTCAACTCAATCAACATACATTAATGATGGGGTTTGGAGGTGGAATTTCCTAAACCTAAAATTTTTCTAAGGAATGCAAAACCTCTCAAAAACCTTATAACTTGGCAGTATCCCTGAAAACGGTGCCAAAAAATGGTGGTGCAAATTAACTTGCAGCAATTAATATGTTGTTCACTAGCTCACAATCATTTAATCATCAAACCAAGGGACATAAAATTTCAATAATGTCAGTGTTGTATGCATAATTACAAATAATTTAGGAGGTATGGAAAGGAATAATTGTCACTACAATACTTGAAAGTAACAATGCTTGAAACAAAACTCAGAGGCTGAAGACAAATGGCTTCTAAACACTATGACTAAACAAAAGCTTGTAAATCCAGAATGCAGATAAAGAGATAAATTTCTTTCTATTCTAATCATGCAATGAAACACAAACAAAAAAACTATGGAGGGGTTTAGTAGACCACAAGTGGGCCCTACCTTGGGTGCTAATCCCTCCTAAGGCCTGTAACTAAAGGCTACTGAACAGAACTCAAACATTTATTGAATTAGACATGAATGTTACATCTAGGAACAAAGTAACCTCTATATTTGCGTATCCTTTATTCTCTAATTCATTTATTCTCTATTTCTAGATCTCTATTTCTAGCATTAAACCTTTTCTTTTATACTTATCAATTACAACAAGACATGAGAAGAAGAGTTCAAACAAATTAATTAAATATCTTTGGTAGAACAAGTGGAAGATATCAAATATATCAACAAGAGATTCAACACATGCAACATAACTAATTAACAGGTGTTCAAATATCAAACACATAACTCAAGTAACCAATCAATTCCTTAAATCACGTGTTAACTAATTAATCAATTAGTTCTTCAGTAAGTTGTAACGAATAATCAGGATCTATAGTTGAGTTATCTCCTAGTTCTCATATTCTAGTTGTAACTACTCCTTCAATGACACATACAGACTCGAGTGTTGTTATACACGTTCCAAGAGATCTTCATAATCATGGACTTATTTGCTATATGTGATCCCATTTGGCTACGGATGAGTTGCTTTGGACATGTCCTTTGGCTGCAGACGAGTTGATGCAGATGGGTCCTTTGCTGCATATGCGTTTCTACATATAGTAAGTTTCTTAAAAATAAGAGAGGCATCACACATATCATCATTCAAACAACTTATTTCAACCATAAGAATAAATGCATACTCAAAATACCGCAAAATAAAGATAACTAGTCATAACTATATTAATCAGTATTTATGCCAAAAAGTTCAAGGTATGATGATAATGTTCAGCAGTATCTGGGAAATACAAGGACATAAATTTAATGGATTAACAAAAGTATAGATGATGGGTTATTTCTAAAGGGGATTTTCACAACAAATCATTTTCTTTTAAGGATTTTATGCTTCCCTTGGAGGTTACGTAATTCACTCATGGATTCCCTCAGTCCGGCCTCCAATTTGTTTGCTCTAGCTTTATATATCTATGAGTTACTGCTATTATGAAAATTTTGTTACACCACATCCCTAACAATCTTTAGGAGTGCTAACCTACTTATTTTTTTGATAGGAAATATGTTGGGAGTTACTGCTATCATGATAATTTTGTTTTACCACATATTTAGGAGTGCCTCACATACTTATGTTTCTAACAGGAAATATGTTTTTATGAGCACAACCTTATCTCCTTCAGATGGTATTTTGTGTATTTCCTCACAAGGTAATTCAATGAGGGTTACCTCTATGCATGCATCTAAAGCAAAAGAGAACACCTTATTTGTGTGCATTTGGCTAAGGACTCTTTCATATAATCCCATGGGAATAACTCCATATTTCTTCCTTGCTGGAACCTTGCTCATATAGACTTATGAGGTTTATTTGGGTCATTTTGAAACTATTCATCATCTTCATCATGGGCAAGTGCTCAAAGATGGGGGACCAAAAAATTGACCAATTTTTTTATTTGAAGCAAAACATGAGTACGTTTTAGGAAAGCGTGATCGTGTTTTGAATTATTAGGATTGTCAATTACCAAGCCTAAAATGTGAGCATGTTATAAAGCGCTTGCGTTCATGTTAATAATGTTTTATATGTGCATTTGGGAGCTATGTATTATACAAAAAGAAATGTTCAAGTATAAGAAATAAAAAAGTATAGAGATTAATAAATGAAAATCTTACTTTATTATTTATTATACTTTGAATTTATTTTAGTAAATATAAGAAATTAGGGTCACTTTGCACTTTATGGAACTAGTCTTAAGGTTCTATAAGTAACAATTTAGAAGATAGTTTTTCATATTCTAATCTGGTTAGTACATAGGTATTTTTTTAGGATTTCAGCATTCAGCCTAAAGGTTTTCGGGTTTAAATTCTATAATTGATATCTATTTTTGGAAATAATATAGTCATTTTTTAGGTTTTGGGGCCTTCTTGATTGGTTATTGACATGTTGTCATAAAAAATCTATAGCATGAAAAATCGAATCTTTGAGCATGACAACTAAGCCTGTGATTGAAAATCATGTTTCCTTATCATTGTGATTCCTTCCTCTAGCCAGATTGCCCTCAGTTCAATCCTCACCTCGACTTATAGGAAATTCTTAAATATATTTTCAATTTTTTTACAGTGTGCAGGGATGATCACCCAAGATGATTAATAAATGAGTTATGACTTGATGAAAGAATACTTCCTCTAAAGGCCTAAAAAGGACATTTTTGCCATTATGTAGCCAATAAACATCCTCTAAGAACGTTCAGGGAAAAACCAACTCATTTGAGGGTGATGTCAAAGAGTATTGAAGGTGTCTGAGGTATTTTAGGAAAAAAATTTGATTTAGGGACAACTTGTGCAAGAACGAGTCTTCTTGGTGCAGGGAATGAATGTCCTAATGGTGAAAGCTAAAACATTTAGATGATTATGGGAGTTCTAGAAGGAGTTTGGAGGTAAAAAAATTGAAGCATTAAATAATGAACATGATTGTGAAAATGAAACTTTTTATTTTCCATTTGAGGAATAATACCTTCTCAATGGTGAATGTATGAGTATGAAAGTACTCAAGTCTTTCAAAGATGACACCACTCATGAAGAAAAAAGGGTGATATTCCATGAGATTTGGGAATATGAGTTCCAAGTGTTCAACCATTTCCTGGAGACACAATGTGAAGGATTTCCAAATGTGTATGAATGTGAGTATGAATATTTAATTTTCCCTTTTGGTGGAGAAAATTGTATTAATAATGAACAAGATGAAATGAAGGTGCTTGAATCTCCCATGTGTACCTCCATCATGAAGAGTATTGTTACAACCCATGATGAGAATGATTATCATTCCTTTTTTCCCCTAAATTTTTGTCCACTCTTTGTTCAAGAGAGTGAAATTCTATGTAAGCCACGTCATAACATGCAATGGGTCAAACATGAGTTGGTGGGTATGAAAGAAAATAATTTGGGGTAGTTTTCAAACATGAATCAAAAGGAGGTCTGTGACGATGTCAAAGATTTCAAAATACCTACCAAGAGCCATCTCACATAAGAAATTTTAATAGAGAACATGAAAAATTAGGAGTAGATTCTCACTAGAGAGAATGAGGCTTGTTCTGAACAAGGTGAGCCTGAAATGGTAAAAAACCAGTCTTATGGGAGCGTGGTGATGAAGAATGTGAAATCACAATCATGAGTTAATGTTGTTTTTTTTGGAATATTCCTAGAGTTACCAAATGATTTAAGAGGTAAATAAATATACATCAGAAAGATATTGGAATCCTCTACAAGGGGAAATATCAAATTCTATCTGAGGATTAATTATTTTCTAATATATTTCAAACTTCTGCAGCTACCCCTCTTAGTTTAAGGAGGAGTAAGCCTTAAATTTTGAGTTACAGGGAGAATTATATTTTGGGAAAGCTTTCATTGATCTTGAAATGTGATTTGGATTCAAAATCATATAATATTTGACCCCAAACCATTTTCCTAGGCTCCTTTGGTGAAAAACTCAAGTTCAATGTCTAAAAATGGACATCCAAGGAAAAACTGGCTTTCCAAATTAGGCACAATCAAACTTTGGACACTTTTTCATCCTCTCTGTCACCTAGGGGACAAAAGGTACATGAGGGAAAACAAATTATGACCTCATCCTCCTCCCCAAGTTGCACTTTAGACACGTAAGTGTCTCAGGTGTCCCTATTATCCCCTATGTCCCCATGGTGTAAGGGGGACGAGAGGGACCTCATCCTGATTGTGGAAAAAAGGAGTCACATTGGTTAAATCCATTCATGAAAATGGGTCATCATGGGGATCATATTCTGACAAGGACCAAAGTAGGGTGTGAACATGTGTAAAAGACACTCACTTGGACACCATGTGCAATCAAGAGAATCATGAGGTCTGTGAAGGATCTAAAACATCAAGAAACCTCATTGAAATTTAAGTCATCAAGGGAATTATCATCATGAGCATGATGAGAAATTATCACCATAGTAGTCGTGATGGTAGCCATCTTGACCTCACAAATGGTGCATATCTCTTGTGAGTTGTTTCTAAACACTTAAATCAATACTTGGCGATGAGATCGCATCTTGAAATTTAGGGAGTTTCTTTCATAATGATTCAATGCAGTTGGAGTTTAAGAAGATGGATCTCATCCTCAAACATTCCTTCAAGTCTCATTCAGAGATCAATCCTTCCATATATAAGGAGGAAATCTATTTCCATGAGGAGAAATCTGAGCGAAGAGGTGTCTAGATACTATAAGCATGTTTCCACTCATGTGAAATATTCGGTTAGGGAATTTAATCATGAAGCTAAAAAGGGTGTCATCATGTTCAAAGGTGAAATGGGAATCTCAAGGAGTAAGTTTAGGATCATCATATCTTGAATTTTCCATCATGTTCAAACCTCTTCAAGTAACAAGCCAAAATGAGCTAGTCAAGCTATCAAGGCATTTAGGACAATCACGTGTGAAGGATCAAGACATCATCTATCTCCGTGAGAGGGCATATGAGAAAAGAGGTGTATAAGCATCCTAAAGTTGATTCCATCTGAGGAGAATTCTGGATCCAGGAGGGATAAGAGGATGATCTTAATATAAAGCACCATGTATGCAAGAATGATAAATCGTATGAGTTTCACTTGATGTCACTCACTTGGTAGTGTTCTTATGCACTCATTCAAACCTTGTAGTGTGATCATGCTTTAAAGGAGGAAGGACATTGCAACCACCTCATTTCAATCCAATAGGTAGCCATATGAAAAGAATTTCATTCAGTGAAAACCTATTTAAATAAGTGAAAAATAATAAAAAAATGGTTTGAGCATCATGGAGTGTATTTATGATCACTAGGGTGAATTAAGGATGCCTAAAAAGTAAGAGAGTGATTCTCAATCTTGCCTTATAATTAGAATATAACATCCTAGTCCCATCACGATGTAGATCTCATAACAATTTTTATAAACACTTGAGTCATCACTTGAGGATTTAGAAACATTATTTCAACTCATGGTAACTCTATTTTTACCACTTTTTCATGTTAGAAGTTGCGTGACTCAAAACACAACCTAATGTGTTAGGAAGGTGTTTTAAACTCACAAAATTTGGCCCCATCCTCATGAGATCCTCACCCCTGGTAAAAAATAGTTATTTATGACATTACCCATTCCGAGATGTACTTATCAAAATTTACAAATCTTCACCTAACATTATGTGGTGGCCATCTCTCTGGAGCTTGTAAATTTAGGGCCATTTTTGTTTGGAACCGAAAGGGGTAGCTGCATTGTTTTGAAATTCTTCACGAAACCTTCAAGTCATAGAGAAAAATGGATGTTACCAAAATATATAATATTCACATATATTTCTAAATTTCCTAATTTTTTACCTCATAACTCCTTATGGAGCTCCCGAAATCATCTGGAGAAGTCAAATTTCACCATTAGAGTGTTTGTTCCCTGCACCTAGAAAACCCATTGTTAAGCATATTGTCCTTAAATGAGAAAACATTTCCTAAATATTCCTAAATTAACTACAACAGTTTGAAGATTCACCAAAATCACCTCCATATGATTAACATCTTGCTTGAACTCTTCGAGAGGGTGTTTGGTTAGCTCAAAAATGGCCAAAAATATAATTTTTAGGCCTCAAGAGGAATTTATCTTCCATCAAGTCACACTGAACTCATAAAACATATTATTAAATCATCCCTACACATTAAAACAAACTTTAAAAACTTATTAATAATTTATTCTGATCCAGGTTGAGAGTGGGACTGAGGCAAGCTGGCCAAAGGAAAGACGCCCTAGTGATCGGGAAGCAGAAGATTCAACAATGGGCTTAGTTGTCAAGCTCAAAGTTTCAATTTTTCATGCCATATATTTTTCATGACAACACCCTCTTACCACTTTCACCGAATTCCTTTTTTACAATGCATGAAATTATTTCATTGGTGTCTTGTCCATCTATGAATTTATTTCAATGTTGTCTTGGCAACAACACAATAGGGTATTTGAAAATCATTTCTCTTAATGTTGATGTAGATTTGATTGCTTATGAAGTATGTGGCACTTGAATAAACCTTCCTAATCCTACACTAGGGTGAGAATCAAACTAATTTACTTAGCATAAATATTGATGAAAGTCCTGAGTTTCTTTCTCCATAGAAAGTAAATGAATGTGTGGAATATTTTGTACATTTTCACCTCCTCCTAGCCTAACTTTTGTTGAGTGTTATAAATATATCGATGAGATGCACTCTTTTAGCTTCTAAATCTTCAAATTTTATGTCTTTTCTTCTATTGAAGAAATGAAGATATTATGGGGTCCTTAGATAGATTTTCTTTCCCATACCTTATTATTGTTAATCTATATTATAAGGATCAAAGGATTATATACATGCCAACATGGGAACCAAGATCACTCCCTTGCATTCTTTGATTGCGAGGATCGCTCGAGTTGTTCTCTTGAAGACATGCATGTCCTAAGCTTGTAAAGTAAGTAGTCATCCATATTATAATTCTACCATACTCTCAGATGAAATTAGGGATTCGAACTTCATGTTCATGGGAAAATTAATGAGTTCATATATTCGATCAATTGCCGCTACCTTTGGGAGTTGTGAGGATCGTAAATTCTAATTTTAACACATCTAACACTCCTATAAATGTCAGTAAACAATCCAAAAGGCCCCAAAACCTAAACACTGACTATATTATTTCCAAAAATAGACATTGATTGTAGAATTTAAACCCTAAAATCTTTAGGTTTAATGCTAAAATCTTGAAAATACATATGTACTGACCAAATTAGATTATGAATGAACTATCTTCTAAACCGTGACTCATGGAGTTGTGAGACTAGTTCCATAAGGTGCACAATGACCCTAATTTCTTATAATTTACTAAAATAAATTTAAAGTATAAGAAATAATAAAGTATAAACATTAATAAATGAACTTAAACATTTATTTTTGTAAATATATACCTCCTAAACGCACATATACAACATTGCAAATAGAAACGGGCCCGTGTTATAATGCAAGTGTGTTTCATATTCTATGGATTTTAAATTCCTAATCCATAGGCTTGGATTTTCCTAGGATGTACAAATCTAGGGTTTAGACTGTGTGATCCGTGAATAAATCCATGTTTTACAAAAAAAATCAAAATCTCATGTGTACACCGCAATTTCTCATATGTTATAAAATAATATTCCAAAAAAATTATAGTGTGACGTAAATCTCGGTTTTATCTTTGTGACGTTATATTTCTTTCTAAAATTCAATTAGTTTAAGAATTTCATCCTTAATTTCTTTTACTATTGCCTTATTTTCTTGCCAAAATGTATGTTTACGTTTTAATACACAATTTATGATTTTTTCATCCAAAATTTTAAAAAATGTTTCATCTAAAATCTAATCTACACGCATTATAAAAAATAAAAATTTGAATATTTTTGTCTAAGTTACGGGGGTGTATACACAACTATTTCATTTTTAGGATGTGTGCACTTTGAAAATTAGTAAAAAACTATATATTCATCCAAAATTATGAAAAATTAGTGGGACCTCATACATGGTCTTCGCTAACTTTCTCCTAAAGGGATTTGAAATATAATTTATAGAACTCAAAAAATGGGGGGGCACACACACAATAAGTTGTTATATTTTTGACACAAAAATAGAAATACTTTGTGTGCGCACCGAATTTGAACTTCTTAATCTCCACCATTTTCGAAAAAAAAAAAGTTTACAAACTAGATTCCAAGCACTATATTTCTTATTCTTATAACATTCTCAAAATTTGAGCATATGCATGCCAAATTATTATATGAAGTTCAGGTTTTTCTGATTTTAGAAAAATGTGGCCACTTTTGACCCCCTTTTGGTCCCACATTTCCATGCACTTACCCTCATCCTTGTCATCTAAATCTTGCATAGTCCCTTTCCCCTTATCCTAGACTCATTCATCTTCTTCGTCATGGCCTTCTCCATCTCCTTTTTCATCTCTATGTCCTCCTCAAACATTATCCAATTCCTCATGTGCTCCTTGTTCATCATCTTGATCATCCTCAACCTCAATTACCTTTGAGCGAGGCTTTAGTTCATATGATGTGGCTTTGCCTATATCCCAAAGATCACCCATTTATTTTTATTTATTGCCTACACATGTTTGAAGTTAGGATTTTGCATCATCGCCTCTATATCCAATTTTTCTTCTTCCCCTGGAAATGTTGGCTTTTCCTTGGTCATGCTTATTTGAATATATTCTTGTTCTTGCAATGGGTCTTGGCTTGGCCCAAGGGTTATTTATGCACTTTAGTGTTGTTTGTGTCTCTCTTCTTGTTGGCATTTTGCACTGGGATGAAGACTCGACTTGTGGTTTCTTTCCTCTTCTTTTGGGGTCAACATAGTTGTGCACTTGATATTTTTTCCTATCATACTCTAGTTATGACCTCTAGTTTGTCTTTAGAAATTTGCCTTTTACACGTAGGCATGACCATCTACTCATCTCGATCCTCTTTTTGGCATTCCCATATGGCTCTCTTCTTTTTAGGGCACATATATAAGAACATTTTATAATTTTTTCTCCTCACCACAATTGTCTCCTTCTTCTTCAACACACAAATATCTTATTCATGTGTTTCCACATGCCCTTATCTTTTTGGGTGCTTGTAAGTCATGCATAGGGTATAGATGCCTACATCAATCCTTAACACATAAACCCTTATTATTTTGGCCTCATTGATCCTATGAATGGATCACATGAGGTAGTTTGAGGTGAATTTAAAGGGAGATTCAGTCCATGCTAACCAATTCCATATTCTTGTTTGAATTGTGCTAAACAAAGTTTATTGCCACATCAAACTCAACCTCTCTTTCCATCTCCTTTGGTAGTTAGTTGGTATCCTCCATTCTTTCTCTGTAAATATATGGGCTAATTTTCAAAGCACACCTTCTATAAATTATTTAGGGATGTGGCCACCATTAATTGTTTGTATATCACAATGCGAGACTCATTTTCTTCAGGAAATACCCATGTTGGTTCCCATCACCCTCAGGAAATCATACCTTATTGAAAACAAGTGGTAGTAGGATTTCACCCCATCAAAACCTGATTCTAAAAGCTAACACTCCCTTCTTAAGGACCCTCTATTTTTTTCACATGCTCCACTATCCCTTGGATCATTTTCCCTTCAATTCTTTTCATTTTTTCATGCGAAAATCATATTTATGTTTTTAACGTCTTTATTTTACTGAATACCATTTGATATTTTCATGCACATTATCCTGTCTTAATTTACCATGATTATGCCTTTATAACATCAAATTTTATTCCCCTAAGACAAAACATTGTGTGGTTCTCTAGGAACTTCAAAGTTTTAGCCTGAGATGATTAGTTTAGCGATCATATGGGTGGAGCCAACCAAAAAAACACAAAATGTTAAAACAAATGTGTGGATCTCATGCATTTATTGCATTAAAAACAAACAAACAAATTCTAAGAATGGAAATAACATCTAATCTAATGACATACTCCTTATTTAATTACAACAATTCTAAATTGGTAGTATGGTTTCAACCTATTTCCATTAAAGTATCCTGAAAGATTCTTTCAATTAAGATCCCTCAATTGACATGCCCCAGTTGGTAGAATTGTGACTATCTCATAAGGACGTAGCTAGTGTGTTCTGAATTTCCTTAGATGACGCGCATACTTTGAGTCATACAGTAAAAATTTCACACCTAATTTAAATGTATTATTCTTAATATTTTGATCATGTCATGCCTTTTTCGTATTTTCTATATATTTTGAGTCTGTGGCACCTGTACACTTATTTCATCCAATTGTAATAACTTTGTTAAGCAATCAATAGTTGAATATTCATCATCCAAATTAGTGATTCACATGATTTGTAGGGATGGTTCCATGAATTCAATTGGTAAGACTGCCTCCATTTCATATACAAGTTGAAAGGGAGTTACTTTGTTCATAATAATAGTTGAATATTCATCATCCAAATTAGTGATTCACATGATTTGTAGGGATGGTTCCATGAATTCAATTGGTAAGACTGCCTCCATTTCATATACAAGTTGAAAGGGAGTTACTTTGTTCATAATACTTATGAACAAAGTAACTCCATTTAAACTTGTATATGGAATGGAGGCAGTCTTACCAATTGAATTCATGGAACCATCCCTACAAATCAAACAACATACAATTATTTATCATCCAAGTCTTTGCGTCTACAATTATAAATCTTCATGAGGGTGTGCCCATGATTTTTTTTGAAGGCTTTAACTATCCCATTAGCTTGTGGATGGTAATGATTTGTTTTGTGGTGCACCACCATAAAATCTTGGAGTAAAATTATTATGGTATCATTTAGAAAGTGTGTCCCTCTATCACTTATGACGCTTAAAGGACACACATAGTGACTTATGATATTCTTCCAGAAGAACCTTGTTGTGGTCGTTACTATGTAGTCTCATGTTGGTGCTAAATTTACCCACCTAGTTAAATAGTTATTCACTGTAATAATATACCTTGCAAATGTTCGTCATGTCACTGGGTTGATTGGTCCAAAAAAATCAATTAACCAATTTGTAAAAGTTTCCTAGGCTACTATTACTATCAATGGAATTTCATCATGCTTATTTGGTTTACAAACCCTCTGGAATTGGTCGCATGCTTTGGAATATGCTTTAGCATATTTCAACAAACTTTGCCACAATAACCCTATTTTGAGTATCTTTCATGTAGTAGATTTTCCTGCATAATGGCCTCCTGCAATGCCTTCATGTTCCTTGTGGAGAATATCCTACCTTTAATTATTCATTACACATCTCCATATAATCTTGTGACACCCCATTTTTTATAGTTATTTTCTTATCAATTGGTAGGGAATAAATTTTATGGCGAGTTGTTTTCTTTAAGTTATAGCATAATTTTGTGGTGTGACCCCATTTTTTAGAAAGTATAATAAGTCATCAAGCTCATCAAAGATACTCTGAAATAGAATAATTGTGCATCTTATATGTTCTCTTCTATTTGGTTTTATTCCTCACCTATATCTATGTGTGATATATCCTCAAACCCTGCATTATTTTTGTCAGGTTTTATAACAACTGAAAAATTAAAATTCTTGGAAGAGTATAATCCATCTACATATCCTTCCATGTAATACTGATTTATTAACCAAGTGTTTCAATGCCATGTGATCTATGAATATCATAAATGGTGTTGCTAACAAATAATGCCTAAAATTTTGTAGCGTATACACCAATGATAATCCTTTTCTTTCTGTGGTCATATAGTTTTGTTTTGCGCGTGTTAGTTTTCTACTTGTAAGTAAATAGGATGATCCAAAGTGACTTCTACGTGTTATGTTAGGATTTATCTAACAACAATTCTAGATGAATATACATACACATGAAAGGGTGTATTCCAATTCGAGAATTGTAGTATTGGGGATTGTGTCAATTTTTCCTTTAATAGTTTAAACACACTTTATTTTTCAAAACCACATTCAAAGTCTCTTGTTTTGTGCAACAATTTTTCCAAAGGTGTTGCAATTTTGGCATTGTCTTTTATAAACTTTCTATAATATCCACAATCTCATTGGAATGTGTATACTTATCCCTATGTTATTGGAGCCTCCATATGAATTAATAATGCGATTTTAGTTGGATCCACTAATAAACCATCCTTACAGATTATATGTCATAACAAGGTACTAAATGGTGTCATGAAAACACATTTTTTAGGTTTAGGGAGATTTGAAAATTTCTGTAGCACTCAAAAATTAGTCTCAAGTTATCAAAATGATCCTTGACCAACCCATACACCATCCAATCATCTAAATACATTTGGAGAAATTTGAGGATGAAATCTTCAAAAGTGGTGACAATTATGCACATGAAATTTTTTGGTGCGTTTGTTAATCTAAATGACATCATTGAATAGGAAAAAAATCCCAAATCGGTCACAAAAGTTATGTTTTCCCTATCTTCTTCCATTATTTTAACTTTGTGGTATCCAAAGAATCCATCAGTGAAGGTGTATATTTCCCTTCCCATGACCACTTCTAGAATTTCTTGAGTGAAAGGCATCAGAAATGGATCAATTAGACACACAGAGTTTAAGGTCATGTAGTCTACACAAATTCATATGCATCCATATTTATTTATGTTGATGGCCATTGGGATCACCCACTCTAATTACCCCATTATTATTATTACTCCAATGGCTAGCATGATATCAATTTCTTACTATACTTTTGTGGGTAATTTAGGATTCATTCGGTATGGTCTCTTTCTAATTGGATTTTCTCCACCAATCAATTTTATCTACATTTTCCCCAATGAAGGGTGTAAAATATTCATCTCATGATACCTTCTTGGAAACATATCCTTGTATTTGCATACGATGTTGACTATATTTACAATTTATTGTTCACTCCAGTAGTTGCCAATTGTTGTTAACTTTGGTGCGTCATCACTCCATATATTAAATTGTATGGCCTTTAATGTGTTATCTTGTGATTGATTTCCTGGTGCCATTTTGTTGATGATTTCTCTAGACCCATAGGATACATCTAAATTTAGATCATTATTCATTTCTTTTACTTATAACATGACTTTTTTTTTAAAGAAATAGTCTATATTACTTTATAAAATATTACAGCGTATCCACAAAAAATATGGGTGGTAAAGGGCACACCCCACGAACAAACTAGCCGTGACAGCTAGGAGACTAAAGTATCAAGCCCAAGGGGCAAAAACAAACATAACAATGCCAGAAAATGAAAGGAAAAAACTAGGCCACCGCAGAAAACATAGAGGCAGGTGGTGGTGGAGGCCATCTAGAAGGGTGGCCAGCCTGAAGCAACTTCTTCATCTTTGTCTTCCTGCTGATTAGGAGAAATAGCAAGAGCTAACCTAGGAACTTTTCTAGAATCCCACCCATCCCTTTGCATAGGAGGCGGGGAGTGGTGGTGGGAACCCCAACCACTATGCTACGTGGAATGGTGAGAGGACCCCCAACCACCATGATTGATAGGGCTACACCGATGCTCGGGCTACCACCTGGGATAGTGATGTTGATGAGCTTGGTCAACTAACTGGCCACGAACAGGATGCCCTCTTAAACAAACACTCCTAGAAGGGGAGGTAGGGGGTTCTTGCGCCATAGTGCAAGGAGCATTGGCCCAATGATACAGAAGGGTCTGAAGGTGCTGCACCTCTAGCTCCACCTTATAGGCCTGGTTCTAGATCTATAAGAACACATTTGAGATAAACATGGCCTTATCATAATGTGAAAGAATGCAAGAAACTACAAAATTAGCAAAAATAACAGAATTGCGTTCTTTCCACATAAAAAAGGATCTCCACTCTGAAAGTATGCCTAACTTGCACAAAAGCATGGCGAATGGAAATAGAATCCCCCAACAAAGCATGTTACCAATGAAATTAAGCCGGTCTAAATGGCTGAAAGAAATCATGGATCCAAGCCCAAATAGCTTGAGCTTTTAGGCAGTACTAGAACAGATGTATGCATGTCTCAGTGTGCCCACAAAAAGGGCATAGCCAAGGAGTAATCCTATAATGAGCTAATATGTGCCCGAGAGGGAGGCCTTGATAAAGTAGACACCAAGTAAAATAGGCTAGCTTGGGTTGAATGATGGCTTTCCAAACAGTATGAAATCTAGCTTCCTAGGATGACCATCTATAATTGATGGACCATCTGGAGTTAAGCAAGGCCACCATTGGTAGCCTGGGGGTGAGCAGAGCATAACATTTGCCTGGGGAGTAATTTAAAAAAGGGGTATTTGGAAACCATTTCCAATCCTTCCACCAAGTCCTAAGAGAGATGACACCAACTTTGTGAAGCATCTCAGCAGGAATGGAATCAAGAACTTCCTGATAAGACTATCTGCCAGCCAAAGCAAGCCGAAACTTGACTTTAGCTTGAGGCCAAGTGAGAAGTAATTTGGTCTACCTACAAAATATGTCTTTAAGAGTGTGCAAGCATCGTCAATACGGCTTAAGAGCATGAACCCAGGGCACTTGGGAAAGTGACACATAATGAAAATTGATGAGAGGAGACCACCAAATGTTGTGGTCATTAATGGATAGCCCATTTTTGAATCCATCCCCTTCCCAGATTAAAAAGGGTTTAAGTAACTCCCAATATTTCCATATTTTTTTGACAAAAAAGGTTTCCACAACCTTAACCAAGGCTTTGATAATGAGCAGACTATGAAAATCTAGCCCTTTCCAAGTTTTACACCCTTGAGGGGAGCTTTGACAAATATATTTGTGAATCAACACTTTCCAAGCTTCATTGCTAGTGCAAGACCGAATGATCCACTTGGCTACTAGAGAAAACCCCTAGCGGCCAATGGTAGTCAGACCAAGACCTCTAAAATCCCTAGGGAGACAACAATATTCCCAGGCAACTCTGTGAAAGCATTTTCCAATCTCCAAGCTAGCCCAAAGGAAATCTCTGAGGATATAGCCGACACCCAACATGAAGAATAATAAACATGTGTGGTTTCCAATATCTTGGAGCAAATATGAAATTTTTCTACTAGAGAAAGGGGTTTAATAATCAAGTACTCCAACTTGCAGGAAACCATGTCAATAACATATTATCAAAGTTGACTGGGAAAATCATTGAAAGCAAAGGGAATGCCTAGAAATTTAAAAATTTCTCCATGCTAGATATATTTCTAGTCAAAACGATTCAGCCAATCAGGTTTGGGGAGAAAAGATTGCTTGAAGCACTGGGTATTTCTCCATTGGATACTGGAACCTGAAGCTAAACAATACGTGTCCAAACATTGCATGTATTGTTGATATTCGCTTCCTCCTCTAGGAGTGTGAGGAAGAAGTCATATGTAAAATGCCCATTGACAAGATGAAGGGGAGTCATAGAAGGGAGTTGAATACCCCTCACAAGCCCTTGATCATGAGCATGAGCAAGGAGGAACCCAAAAACTTCAGCGGCTAGCACATGAAGAGCAGGCGCTAAAGGAAAAACTTGTCTAATACAACAAAAAATCCCAAACTACTTAGAAGTATGACCATTAACCGATAGAGAGGCCGTGGCATCTACAAAAATCATTTTGATAGAGGCGATGAAAACTGAACCAAAGCCCAGTGCTTCAAGCATCACTAGAATGAAATGCCATTCAATCCTATCATAGGATTTTTCAAAGTCAATTTTGACAAAAATGGCTGGCTGTTTAGAGGTTTTTGCCCACTCCATACCTTCCTAGACAACCAAAATATTATCCAGAATGTACCTACTTTGTATGAAACTAGTCTGCTCAGGATTGACGATAGTGGGCAAGATGGGCCAAAGCTGAAGAGCTAAAGCCTTAGCTATGATCTTGTATGAAACATTGAGCAAGGTAATCAGCCGCCAATTACAGATGAGCTCCAGGTATCCTACTTTAGGGATGAACTTTATGTGACCCCGATTAATAAGGGCACTGAGGGACCCTGAGTGGAGAGCCTCGAGGTAGACTTGCAACAGATCCCAAAAAACCATGTCCCAAAGGGATTTGTAAAATTTGCAAGGGAATCCATCCATCCATTCTAGAGTAAGAAATCTATCACAGATAACTCTGTGAGACAGTGAAAGCTTGCAAGGAACTACTGAGAGGAATTTAGCGAGTGCGGATTTTCACTCAGGAGACTCGACCTGCACTTTGAAAACCTAAACATAGTGCCTAATAAAGGCTTGGACCATCTGAGGAGTGTCTAAAATCTGAACACCAGCATCAACAATGGCAGAAATTTGTTGGTTCATGTGCTTGGCCTTGAGTTGCTCGTAAAACTCTTTGGTGTTACAGTCTCCAATTTTAAGCTAGTGTAGCCGAGCCTTAATCTGAGCACCCCGAGCTGTGTAGTCATCATCAATGAGGATTTTTTACCACAATTTTGCAACTTGGAGTTGTAGAGCCACATTTAAAGGAGCCTGTTCGACCACCACCATCGATAGGCTCAGCTCAGTGGAGGTAGTGGAATAGGCCCACCGCTAGAATTTAACGAGATGACACCATACATTCGGAGGAATTTAGTGAGCCAAATTTTAGCGTATTTCCACCAACTTATCCAACCCACCTTACCAAGAGGGAGAGGTGCAAGGTTCCAAATTTAGCGGATGTGTGCAAAAGTGGGGTCATGATGCAGTAAAGTAGTATTTAAATAAAACTACGTCTTTTTAATTTTTGGTAGTTGAAAATTCCATTTAATACAGAACCGAATCGGAATGTGGTAGAAAAGAACAACAACCGACAACGCTTCCACCGGAAGAGAATAACAACTGACAAATTTAAAGAAAGGCTGTAAAGAGATCATGACATGATCTAGCCTTTTAAAAACTTGATCTTGGCTATTTCTAAGATTAGACCAAGTGTACCATGGCTGCGCGATGGTGTGACACGAATAATTAGGGTCATAAAATCCAAATTTATTACGCATGTAAAACTAGGCGTCCCTTTTTCCAGCTGGCCACCTCATGGGTACAAGGCCCATTTTGTCATTGGGATGCTCAATAATATTAAAATTCCCATTGATTAACTAGTGTACATTTGGAAGGTCATCAACCACCCATCGCCAAAGTGACGTCCTTTCTAACACGTCATTAGGCGCATAAACATTAATAATCCTAAAGGAGAGATTTTCAATATTGAATAACACCCAGAGAATACGGTTGTTAGGGTAACATCCATGATTGATGTAATGCGGTTTCCACTTTAGAGAAATAAATGTGATCATTCCTTTTCTGCCAGCTGCATGGTTGCTAGGGATAGCTAAACTGTCAGGCCAAATAGTCTTGGCGACAGAGTCAAGCAAAAAACCTGTAACTTTGATTTCCTGTAAACACAGAATATCCATATCTAGGAAGCTTTTCCTAAAATCTCACATTATGTATTTGCGAGTGGAGTCTGTGAGACCCCGAACATTCCATGAGTAGAAATTCATAAGGAAACATTGTCCAGATTGATTTATGAGTCTAGCTCACTCAAACCATCAAGGGCCCCAAAAATGTTTTGCAAAAACTATTGCTGGTTAACTGTAAAAAATCAGACAGTTGAGTAGCCTACCGGTTTTTAGGGATATACTCCCCCTCCTCGCACTCGCGAGGAGGGCTGCGAGAACACCGAACTACCTGCTTTCGTGGAGGAACCACTTTTTTAGAAACAAGTAATGGTTGAAGACCACCCTCATACTGCAAAAGAGTAGATTGAGTATTTGAGGCAAAAGGTTCCAATTTGATTGAAGAACCAACCATACTACTTTACAGCTGAGCTGGAAGCATTTGGAATTGTCTTTCCGACTTGAATAGCTTAACCATGTTGCAAAGGCCCGACATGAGTGGCTTTGTTCTTGTTGGCTTTTCGGCCACCCACTATGTGCTGGCCCTCCTCTTCAAGATGAGGGTGAGGATCGCCCAGAGGCTTTGAAGTGGCTCGGCGAGCGGCCAAAAAGGGACAATCTTGAATTTTATGCTCAGAAGATTGACAACGAAGAAAGTATTCAGAAGATTGATGTATAACACCTTTTAAGAGAAATACACATCACTAACCCGGATGGCAATGGACTCTTTCAAGTCCTTAGAAAGATCCAGTTCTATGCAAACCCTCTTTTGTAGATGAGCTGCAAAAAACCTTTTAGGCTTTGTGTAGATAACACAACCGAGAGTGGCAATAATACACTCTAAAAAATGCCAACAAGGCATAGGAATCCCAGGGAACTCAACCCAAATGGGGACCTTAAGAGCCATCTGGTCAGAGACTATAAATTCCCTAGTCCAGGGTGACAAAACCAGCAGGGATATTTTTACATACCAAGTTTTCTACTTATGCAAGATAAGGGAAGCATGACTAGGATCACCAAATTGAAGGCAGAAAAAACCACGTGTTAGGTTCTGGATAGAATCCAGTTTAATACCATGCACCATCTAAGTAGCTTGGACCCATGATTTAATCATACTTTCAGAGGGAGTCCTTCCAACAAACTACCCTATTAAGTAGAATTGTTCTAGCCATTTACAGGAGGAATCAAATTTTGAAAGTGGTAAAATAGTATTAGGGGAAGTATCATTACCTTGTGGAATACTTTTGGCATGAACTTGCGAGGGAATTTCCCCAGAGCCATTTTCACAGAATCTCTGTTCTCTGTCACAGTTGAAATAACTGGACTAGAGTCGAGCGAAGTCATATTTAAAGCCCACCAAGTGGTTAGGCTCTAGAAAAGGGGCTGAATAAATGTGTTAAGGGAAATAGATCTCTCACTGTAGATAAACTCTCTGTTCTCAGCATGCAAAACCCTAAACTCGCCCACTCCACCAAAATGTGGGATATTCAAAAGGTTCATTGACCGTTAGTTTGAAACGGATAGGATCGATGGTTATGAGCTTAACCATAACATGACTTTTTCATTACCCTTGCGTGTTTATTTTCTCCTTTTCTAGACTTCATCATCTTCCTCGCTTGATTTACTATTTGTGGATTTCTTTTTGAATGTTTTTGTGATCATGAGTCCCTTTTTGCATGTTTAGCTCTAAGATTGTTTCTTCTATGATGGAATTATCCCCCAAATATTTCCTTTTTGAGACAGTGGAAAGGGTAGTTTAAGTGAGGAATTGGAGAGGTAAAAGAGAAAGTTTGAATAAACCCATTGCATAATCCTGCCCAATAAGTTGTTTCTATATGTAATTCACATCCAACATACCATATGTGTGCCCACACATGCAATGTGTGATAAAACACATGTCCTAATGGTGAAATAATTTGTTGCAGTGAAAATTATTGGTTTTTACCATCGGTCATTACGCTAAGCCCCTCATTCTTAGGTATGGGGAGGCTCCCGTTATTGAAGGTAAACTAACTAAAAATGTGTGGTGGTCAAGGTTGGGGATCACACAAGAATTATCCACTAAACCTATGGCAAAATGATTGTACAATGTATAAGGGAGGAGTTTGCTTAGAAGAGAGGTAAAGAGGAGATGGGAAAATAGAGAGAGGGAGTTAATGTTATGAGTAGACTTACATATTTCACATACATTAGCTAGAGTAGGTCTGCATTCAATAGGAGGAAATCAACCATGTAAGCAATAGTAAGACTCTAAAAATTAGATACAAAAAGTTCTATGGATTCATTAATCAAAGACACAAAGTTCCTTCTTGGTCGTACAAGATTACAAAGCTTACAAAGTTTGAAGGAGATAGAAGAAATGTAGCTTTATTGCTTGCACTAGTACTAATACAAAGCCCAAAAACTAACAAAAATCTACAATTGCCAACACTTTGGAATGGATAATCCATTCCAATTTATAGGTTACAAATGTCTCTTCCTCTCCCCCCATGTGACTTTTCATCTCACCATCACTTGTGACTTTTTAAATTCCCTTAGGAATGAGATTAAGTCCTTTTCATAATTTTAAAAAGGGACTTTTACAATGAAACATTAAGTCACTTAATGAGATGAAAGAGTGAAAAAGTACATTCCCAATGGAGAAATCGAATATTAGAGAGAGAGGGAGGGGGGAGAGAAGAAGGGAGAGAAGTATAAATATGAATACGGGAAATATCCTACTAATGAAGAATATAATTCTAATGGACCTTTGAGGGGATGCTTCACGAATGATATTCTTTGCCTCGAAGCACACGTTGAATTGATATACTATGATTTCCAATGCTTCCTCTTGTGAGATGTGGACACATTCAAAGGTACTGAATGAGTGTTAAAGAACACTACTAATTGAATTGCACCATGTGAACTCGAGATGGTTTCCCAATCATGAAAACATGATGATCCTTTTTGAACACAAGGTCAAAATCAAAACATGGAGAGATCATCACCTTACTTCCCTTATCTTCAAAATTAACCTCCATGACAACGGTGTCACCTTTTTGATTGGAATCATACTTAGGATGCCCAGACACCATCTTGCTCATTTTCTCCTCATTGAAATAGGTCTTCTCCTCTAGATAGAAGGATTACTCCCTGAATGAATTTTTTTAATTTTTAGATCTTGTTGGACTGAAACATTTTGGTTACAATATCCTTCTTATGTGAGATGCGGGCACACTTCAAATCATTGAGTGAGTGTTCAGAAACACTGTTATGAGGCATTTCAATGTGTGGACTTGAGATGACTACTTGATCTTATAAACATGATGACCTTGAGTACCTTGGTAGCCTACTGTTCAAGTGGAAAACTTTTACACACATTGGTTCATTCTGACATATTCATTTCCACAACATGATTCACATGATGTCCATCCTTTGGAAGGATATTTGAAAACAAGGTCGAAGCTGGAACGTGGAGATCATCACCTTCCTCCTTGTGACTTCTTGGAGCTTCACAATTCATCTTAGTGAAAAATATATTTCCTTCTTGGATAGAACCAACCTTAGGATACCCAAGTACCTTATCAATCACTTGTTCCTTATTGGAAATGTCTTCTGCTACAAATTTAGAAAGAATAAACTCTACATTCACCAGCATACTCATCAAACACATTACCATGTTAGATCCTGAGAAGATGATTGAGAATTAGGGCCCACATTTACAGACCCTATTTGATATCAATTTCCTTTCATGTTCCAAATCATTTAAACATGATAACCCCGATTTGTGGCTATTGAGATGGATTGAAACATAGTCTTGGAATTCACCTCCAAACTAAGTTTTTGAGAGTCTACAAGGGCTTTCTTTCTTGTTTGAACCATAAGACAGTTTCCTAGTCTTACAATTGTGGAAAAAAGTAGTGCGATAGGTGGAATGTGAGTTGATACAAGTGATTTGAGTCTGATTACAAGACTTTTTATTTTTGGTAGGTCCTAAGTACAATGGCCTTTTTTAGTAAGTTTTCACAATTTTTAATTTTTGATGATTTTTGCTTGGTTAGAGTACATGGATGCTGAGAGTTTCACTATTTTGGAAACTTATTATATTAGACAAACGAGGCCTTGGAAAACTTACTATTTTTGTATGGAGGTATTCATGGTTTCAGATTGGAATGAATTTGGTCTCAAAAGATTCTTTTTTGTCTTAGGACCTTCCACACCACTTTTCGAGGATTTTTACTAGCCAAATCTCCTTAGATCCAAAAGGCAATTCTAGGGGCTGAAAATTTCTTAAGGATGTTGTAAATTATACAAAGCATAAATAGAAGTGTTCATATTGTCAACTTGAAGGTATTTTTGGGAGGAGTGTGTAGCACCACATGAGAAACCAAAACACAAGAAAAAATAACCACAATAAAAATGTCTTTCATTTACTATTACAAGACACCACTTGGGATTACTTAGAATAACACAACATCATAGGATATGCTCACACTCACATGGACCCACACATACAACATGATAACACAAGATGCACATCAATGTTGTATTTTCTCAAATGAATGAATACAAAATTATGACCCAACCAAAATATGAACCCAAGGGTAGACATGTTCCACAACACATCATTTTCATGGTTTACATATTTATTACAATTAAGTTCTCATTGTTTAGCCTTATAGGTTTAAAGATCATTTAACATGTAAGGGCATAATTTCCTTTTATGAAACTTTATATTATTTAATCCTCTTAACATTTATCTTATAATGAATACAAACTATTTGGTTCATTCCTCTATTGCAATTAGTTTTCATAATATCAATTATTAGTAAGAATAATTTTAACACACGTGTCACCTAATACTCGTTCTAAGGCTATGGATTCGTTTCATGGAAAAAATGATTACTTGACATTTTACTTAGCCTTCATTGCATAAGGGAAAAATTCTCATGAAGTAAAATAAAAGAGAAAGTTACTAAGAGTGGGAAGAATCCCATTTTCCATCTTCGTTAAATTTTTTAAACAATAAGAATACAATTCACTCACTTATCATGTTATTACCTTTAACCATGTAACTTATCTATTTATTTTGCATCATACATGATATGCCCGTGAATCACAATCCACTTATTCCCAAGTAGGATTCCTAGTTTTTGAAACTATGTTACACATGGAAAAACTTGTTTCACTTTGTATTAACATGATGAATGCTTACATCAAGTAAGGGGAATGATCATAGCGCCCACTTAACTTTACACTAAAGGGGGGATATATCAATTTTTTCCTTATACTTGTGGTACATCAAGAAGATATAATAGGTTGGGAGTATTTATAAAATATGTAGAGTCACATTAAATTTGTGTTGAATCAAGATTTAAGGTTATTAGTTTACATTCCCCAACAAGGAACCATTCATCTTATCATTAATAACATGAATAGGCTTCAAAATGTGTTTAAGAGGACAAGTCTTAAATTTCGTCTTTCTCATAACCAACATATTAATAATTCAATATCGATAATTAAAAGTTAATTACAAATAAACTCTTAATGCTCATGTGACACCTATAATTTGGTCTACATGATCTTATTACTAAGATCATACTAACTATCCTAGTCTCGTGATCATTTACTACCCTATGCTAGTAAAACACCCTTTTCTAACCTCTTCTAAACCCCCTAAATATGCTAATCCCTCTCTAACCAGATTCTATAAGCTTGTTTCCCTTTAATTAACCTTGTTTAGGTTAATTAACCCTCTTATTGATGTTCTAAAGAGAATTTGACTTTTTAAACAAATGTCTCACCTTTTCAAAATAGCCACTTGGCCTTCCAAATCCAGTTCACACCTCCCAATGTGCTTTTCTAACAAGAACCTTTTTGACTTCTTTTTAGTCTCACATGCATCCAAAACACCTTTTTTCCAAACCAAAAACTATAAATAGAGGGATACCCCTCCCACCTTTTCCTAAGAACTCTCTCTCTCTCTCTCTCTCTCATCTCATTTTTGATTTAGGTCATGCTTAAGTCTTTTTAGAGTTATTTCATAGTTTATTTGAGCTATTTACTTGTTATTTGCTAATCTTTTCAAAGCTTTAAATAAATTGGAGAAACCATTAATGGCGAGCTTCCATTCTTAAACTTTTGAGACATCAATAAACATATAAATGATTGCTAGAGCTTTAATAGGTTCATTTATAGATAGTTTTCATGGAGTAGAGAACTAATATAGTCATGTTTAGAGATTGATTGTTTGTTTCAAGCTTTATATATATATGTACATGCAAATAGGTAGCTCTTGCTTATCTCTAATCTGATGGTCATTGAGTTGTTTGTTTCAAAGCTTTTGGGGTTTCTTTAGAAATTCTTACCCCATGTTCGTAGCTTTAACAAAATTTTCATTGCACACATTTGGCACGCCCAGTGGGACATACTTCATTGTCCTCTAGAAGCCTTTTCCAAGCTTTTTAAGTTCGCTTTCATGCTTTCTAGGAGAAATAACTTTTTCTTTACTTGATTTCAATTTTTTAAGTAAGCTAAATCATCCTTGTTCATGCATATTTTGTGGGTTAAAACTGGAAATAGGTTTCTTTGACTAACAACTAACCTATTTGATTGTTGAAAATTTTCATTTCCATGATTTTTGCAAGTTTTTCAAGGGGTACGCGCAGGTGTCCTGGAGGGGAGTGTCTCCATCGAAACCCTGGCGCACCTGTCGAATTGGCGGCGCACCCGTTTGGTCATATTTTTCACTGACATGTCATTTACAAAGGGCCGCGTAGCTGTCAAACTGTATGCATCTCCATTGACTGTCAGGCGTACTCGTGCCTTTTGATGCACTAATGTATTTTGGCATACTATGTTGATTTTCATTTTGGATTGTAAGCATATCCATCAAAATGCAGGCGTCTTCGTTCGAAACCCTAGCATACTTGTCTTTAGGCCTACGTAGGTGTTCGAACTTACTGTCATAATTTTCTGCCACTTGTCCCCATTGGTTTGGGCGTGTATCCGTTGGCTGGGACGCACATGCGTCACTCTGGATGCATAGGTTTCTGAGTTAAAATTAAATTTGTTTTTCTTCAAGCTGTAAGATCATTTTTTGGGTTTTTCGTTGTTTATAGGCTCTAACAAGTGATTGTAGGTTTCTTTTGGGTTATTTAACTAACGTAGTTTAAGTGTTTCACTTTCTTAGTTAGAAAGGGCTTTTTTGAAGTGTGTATGCTCTCTCCTCACACCTTCTAGGTGATCTTGGGGATCAAAAACACTTCTAAAAACCTTCTTGTCACTTTCAAAAATACTTATTTTACGCTTCCTAATTGGATTAACCTTTCAAAATTGGCTAAAATGAACTCTATCTTTTACAAAAACACTTAAAGTATTTTCCATAATATTGTTTTAGTTGGAGTTTTCGCGTTGTGTATGCTCTTCCTTCGCGCCTTTTTGGTGATCTTAGGAATCAAAAGCAACACACAAACTCTCTTTCTTGATATCATTATTTGTGGTGGAAAATTACTAAGTCCATACGTGTAGGGCCTAACGCTTGTCAAAGAAAGGAGTCAAAAAAATGAAACCTTCTAATACGTGTTTTCATGCAGGTTACCAAAACGGTGTGCTACTTAAACCACATTAAGTTAAGCAAGATAAAAAACACACCACTCCACATCACACTGTATTGCAGGTTTCAGAAAAGGGTACATCCCTATTCGCTCAACTAAAACATAACCCCTTTGGCATAATGCCTTAAACTATAATAATGGGGGTGGTTCTAGGAACCCTAAATTAATCCACCATTGAGTAACCTCGTGGATGAAACAGGAAGCGCTTCGCTTACCCACTTGACTAGATTTTACAGTGCAAGTTATATTCAAATTTTTTTGTATCGCGACCCCAGTGACGAATACAACTGAGTGCACTAGTTGCTCATCGTATATCAGAAGGCGGTAAAGTAAATTCGGGATACTCCCAAATTAGTCAGTTCTACTCTTTGAGTAAATCGAGCTCGCATTTAGACAACTTGTGACATCTAGTTGAGTGATCTTATTAGAAAATCCATTTTATCTTGGAGCGCACTTTGCTAGTCCATATCATGTCTTGTCGATCCATCATGAAGTGACAAATTACTTAGAGTTTGAACCTTATTTTTCGAACAAGGAAAAGAGTCCACTTGAGTTAGATCTAATTGTCTTTCATCGTAGAATTAAATGACGTCTCACTTAGCTTAGTTTCGTTCTCGCCTTCAGATGAGGAAAAACTCTGCCCAAGTGGCACTTAGTTTATTTTCATCTTTTGATCTATACCCTTGCATTCTCGCTTCCCATTTGGGGTGAGAAGGAAGCATACCATGCAAGTCTTATCAAAGATAGTATTTTCCACTTTTTTGTCCATTTACGCCCATCCATGTTTGCGGCTGGGTTGTTAAAAGTCTAAAGTGCACAAGTATGTTTTCATGTCTTTGATAGTCCTTTGATCTTGATTTCAAGATCGTCTTCATTACTACGATTTTGAGTTCATCATTATTTCTCCTTAAGTTGTTATTTTTTCTCGCATTTTAGCCCTATAATTTTAGTACTTACATCGTGTTTTCAATTTTTTGAGAACTTGGTATAAGTCCCTTTATTGTATGGTTACACTGCTCACACAACTAAGAACTTCTTGCTATACTTATACTTAGTTTCAGTTCTAATGTCATTTGATTCTTTTGAGAGTGTCGATATTGCCTTATGTATACTGTGATGACATCATCTTGATACTAACACCTTGCTTTCTAGGTTAATGTGTCAAGATAGTGTTGTTACGCTATCCACATTCGTAACTTCCATTTTTCAAAAAACTTAGGTGTCATCGACATTTAAACTAGTCTTAGTATATCTCGTGGAGAGATCGTGTCAATATCACTTTGATATTTAGGCCTTGTTGGTATTCTAACTTGACCTATATATTAATAGGGTATTGTCACTATCCGCTTTGAACTCTTCATTGGAATCATAGTTTAGGGTATAGTCTTGCTAAATGATAGTTTGAGTGATTGTTTGATTTAATGTTCATATGAGTGTTCTTTGAATGATAAAATGACTGCATAACATTACATCTAGAACACACTGGGATATTTTGACATTACATCAAATGACTTACACAACATATGCTAGGTTTCATACAACTTTGATGGCATTTAGACAAAACCTAGTATAACTTCAACTAGTAATGCCTAAAATCACGAAAATGGCATCTAAACCAAACGAGTGTGACTTAGAAGAAAATCCTTTTGAATCCTTCCCATTTAGTGGAAATAACTTAGCACCTCTCTTTTCACAGGTCAAAGACATAAATCCATTGATCGATCATAGCGGAGAAGAATCTAATTCTTCTGAGGAACAACATAAGTTAGACCTAGGTCGATTTGAAGAGCTCCTTTATTATAATAGAGATCAAGTACTCACAAGAGTCTTAGAATTAGGGGCTAAGCTTCCACAAGAATGTGAAGTGGAGACTAAGATCATTAATTATAAAATGGAAGAATGAACATCCCTCTTAGACATGGATAACCCCTTTGATGTAGGGTATGCTTCTACTTCTAGACAACATCACAAACCATTGAAGGAGACCCATCAAAACCAATTGGTGATTCATGACAGACCTTATTACAAGGATTTGTGTAAAGTGAATATTGAGCATAAGCATAAAGCCTCACTACCTCCTAAGTTTGACGAAGAAGACGATCCTTTAGTTGAAGAAGAGATCCTTTCAAAAGAAAATATTGAAACTAAGTAAAAAATTAGCAAACTTAGGCTCTTCGAGTAGGAACGTGCATAAATACAAACTCAAAACCAAATCTAGTGAGTTCCACTTTGATCCATATGATGACACAACTTTTAAAGTTTCTAAGGTAAATAAACCAATATCACCTACCAAAGAACAACTCATTCAATGGGAATTACAATCAATGAAGGACACACTTACTATGCTATTAGGAAGGAAACATAGGACATAGTAGGAAGTACCTATATGAAGAACTATGCCCTTACCCCTTCGATAAGGACATGTTGTGACAACCCTTCCCAAAGAATTTTTCCATTCCTAAGTTCGATAAATATAAAAGCAAAGGTGATCCTCATGATCACATCAAGGAATTTTATATGGCTTGTCAAGAGGTCACATACAACGATAATTTCTTAATACGACTCTTCCCTCACAGCCTAGGCAGCACTGACATTAGAATGGTTCTTTAGTATACCTAAGGGCTCCATTACAACATGGCCTGCAAACTAGTGGAAAAATTTGTGACATTATTCCTTCAACATGGAGAATGATATCACAATGAACGACCTTTGCAACAAAAAAGAAGCCCAATGAGACCTTTGCAAGCTTTATTACAATGATGGTGTGGGTTGGCAAGCCATTTCCCATGTGCCTTACCAGAAAAACAACTAGTAAGCATATTTGTTCCTAACCTAAACCTGGAGATAGCCTTCCATTTACAAATGCACTATGGCTCTAACTTCAAAGAAGTTATAGAGAAGGGTAGTCAAATCAAAAAGTCTCTCATCACGAAGGGTACACTTAAACTGGTTGTCAAAGACAAACATGAAGCAAAACCCTTAGATAAACCAAAATTCTTCAAAAAAAACAAACATGTCATTGGTGATGGCATTACGGACTCCAAAAGAGTCCAAACCATACAGACTGGTCCACTTTTAAATCTCTCACAAGGACCTCACCCAAATGCACCCACCAAATGCATGTTCACACCTCTAACCGAATCACTGTTCAGCTATACTTAAATAGTTAGATGCCGTGAAACATGGTGTCGATACCCAAACATGACAGTACCATATCCAAAGGATGCTCCAAAACCTGGTTGGTTCAAAGAGCATGAGTACTATGATTTCCATCATGTTAAGGGACACAAAATAGATAGGTGCTTGAGACTACGACATTATATACAAGACCTCATTAAAGAGGGAAAAATCACCGTAGATTCCCCCCTGACTCAGGACAAGGTCCAAATGAGAAAATGGGTATCTTCAAAGAGCCCTTTCCTAACCATGCAGATAAGAAGAACATGAAGCCAAATCAAGAAAAACTTCCAATGACTATATGGACTACTTATGCTTATCCAACTAATGATAGTCCCTTTGAATCCCTCATAGGATGTATCTATTCATCTGATGAATAGGTTAATACTATTAGGATCTTAGAAAAGAGTTGTGTAGTAGGGACATGACGTGCTCGTTTGATCATACCAAATCCCCTACCTATCCCTTAGGAAGGTCAATATAACCTAATAGAACAGCTAGAGAAGACACCCGCTAGGATATCGATTTTAGATCTCCTCAAAATATCTACTGCTCATAAAAACATATTGTATAAAACACTGCAAAGTTTGGGAGTCTCCATAGATGTAGATCCCGTGCACCTTCAAGCCATGATTTCACACCTTGATTCCAATGATCATATCACTTTTTATTCGTGCAATCCCACGTAATGACCCAAAGAACAACTTACCCCTATACTTAGAAGTGGTTGTTACCCATCGTAAGATCAAGAGAGTACTTGTGGACAGTGGATCCGGTCTAAATATTTGTACTTTGAAGTTGGTTAAGTAGTCTAGGCCATTCAAAAATGGATCTAGGGGCCAAAACTATTACAATCACAGCTTATGATAATGAGGAGTGTGAGTCAGTAGGTACTATAGTAGTTCTGATGGAAGTAGGGCCAACTTGTCATGATACAACGTTCCATGTCCTTGACTTGGATCTTCCATACAACATGCTCTTAGGGTACCCATGGATCCATGCCATGCAGGCCATTCCTTCAACTTTCCATCAGTGTATCAAGATGTGCCATGAAGGACATATATTACCATTCAGGGTGATCCTAAACCATTCACGCATTGTAGAGCATTACATAGTTTTTCTCGTGCAACTTATGAATGCCCTTCTGTAGATATTGTTATCTCCTTACAAACAGAAGCTATCAAGGAATGTGTGGATCTAGATTCACTCACTCCTTGTAATCAAAACTTTACTTTATTGGTCAACCTTTCACATCATGGGAGGAAACGTCTGCAAAGTATGGCCCAGGTGAACAATTCACTCTTCAACAGGCCTTATTAATATCAAATATATCAGTGTCTCCTAGGACACGTGGTAAACCTTACTTTCAGTTCAAGAGCATTTCGGGATAAGTTCCCTAAACCACTGGAGAAGTTCATCCCTAACGGTCTCCTATCTAAGGAAAATATGTTAGAAGATCCCACTAGCAGAGTACCTAAGGGTACCATGGCTTCATGCCATCAGGCACCACAGTATGTCAAAGGGCCACCATATGATGTACGTCATGGGTTACAATGGGTTTGGATGTGGTATCAATGTGCAAGGATGATTAGAACCCATTCCTATCCCTCATTTCAAATCTAACAAACATGGTCTTGGAATAAGACCTCATGATGATCCACCCTTTGAGATTGATGCCACCTCTTCCGAACATGAGGATGACTCATCTCATTCAGATAGCGACGCAGATTCCCAATGTAGCCTCTACGAGGATCTTTCCTCCACTAACCTATTCCCTAATTCAACTATTTTACCTTATCCAGATCCAATCCTCAAACCAATTTCCAAGTAACCCTTGTATATCCTGAACTTGTAGATTGGGATCAAAAATTTCATGTGACAATCAATTTCTTTGAGAATGATGAGGCATTTGCAGAATTCATGGGACTCAGGGATTTTATTCCGACTGGGGATCACAAGAAAGGATTTGCAATTCAACTAGATGCCCATGCATGCTTTGGAGAAGAGGAAGATATGTGTGGATGCTTGAATAGGAAGGTTCATAAGAAAGAGTAAGAATGCTTCAGAGAAGCCTTGTGGAAAGAATAAACGCAAGTCTCATAGTGAACAATTTTTTTGAGGCACTAGTAGATAAACAAAATGAAGAACCTATAGAAAAAATGGTATATCCATTCAAATATGATGATGAGCCACCTAAGGAGGTTGATCTTACTCTTCCCCCCTGATCCTAAATAGATGGAGGATGCTTCTAAAATGCTGGTTGAAGAAATTATCAGTGTCAACATTGGCTCAGAAGAGGAACCTAGAATGATAAAGTTGGGAGCTTCACTCTCAGCTCAAGAACAAAAGGTTTTTGTGGAGCTATTAAGAGAATATGCAGATATATTTGCATGGTCATACATAGATATGCCTGGTTTGGACCCAGAATTAGTCGTGCACAACCTCATTGTGCACCCAGATGCCAAACCCATCAAGCAGAAGTTGAGAAAGATGCATCCCAAAATTGCACTACTTGTCAAAGAAGAACTTGAAAAGTTATTAGCTGTTGATTTCATTAAACCCATTGACTATTTGGATTGGATATCCAACATAGTCCCAGTTCAAAAGAATCTGGTTGGTATAAGGATCTGCACTGACTTCCATGACATCAATAAAGCATGTCCCAAAGATGACTTCCCCTTGCCTAATATTGATATGATTGTCGATTCTACTACTGGTTATGAAATGTTATCCTTAATGGATGGTTTTTCAGGTTATAACCAGATCTAAATTACAGAGGAAGATCAACATAAGACAAATTTCATCACCCCTTGGGGGAACATTTTGTTACAAGGTCATGCCTTCAGGACTCAAGAATTTTGGGGCCACCTATCAATGCGCAATGACAATCATCTTCCATGACATGATGAATGACATCATGGAGGATTACGTTGATGATATTTTAGCAAAATCTAAAAGTAGAGGAGAGCACCCTGAAGTGCTAAGACATATTTTTTAACCTCTCTGAGATTACAAAGTACGTTTGAACCCTAAGAAGTGTGTCTTTGGCATTTTGTCAGGAAATCTCCTAGGTTTCATCATTTCACAAAGAGGAATAAAGGTGGATCCTGCAAAGGTTACAACTATCACAGAAATGCCTCCACCTATAAATCTTAAACAACTAAGAAGTTTACAAGGAAAGATACAGGCAATCCACCATTTTATTTCACAGCTTGCGGATAAGTGCCACCCATTTACACATCTCCTCAAAAAGGATGTTGCATTCAACTGGGGACCAGACTATCAAAAAGGCATTTGCACTGCTTAAACAATACCTTGTCAACCACCCGTACTCATGCCGCCTACCCCAGGAGAACCTCTCCTATTATACATTTCAGCTACCCAATTTTCTATTGGTGCACTACTTGCCCAATATGACCTAGACCATAGAGAAATGGAAGTTTATTACCTTAGTCGCACCTTGATTTCCTATGAACTGAATTACCCACATGATTGAAAAGGCTTTCCTGGACAGTTGTCTTTACCTTTCAGAAATTATGCCACTATCTCCTTAACAATAAGACCAAGCTAATATCCAAAGTTGACCCTCTCAAATACCTTTTATCCAAACCCACCCTTACAGGATGAATGTCTAATTGGATCATTCTCCTAAGTGAATTTGATATTGAGTTTGTAAACCAAAATTCATTGAAAGGACAGGTATTGGTTGATCAATTGAAGAAGCTCCTTTACCAGGGATGGAACCTTTATGTCTGGATCTACCAGATGCATCCATGATGTATGTTGAAGAGTCTGTAGAGTGGCAAGGTCCATTTTGATGGATCATTCACCTTCCATGGATCAGGAGCAGGAGTGGTGCTCATCACTCCCATAGGTGAGGTTATTCCAAGAGCATTCCGTTTGGGATTCCCATGCACTAATAACATTACAGAATATGAGGCACTCATTACTGGCCTCAAGTTGGCTATCACTTGGAATATCAGATAGCTACGAGTCATTAGGGACTCCCAACTTATTATTAAACAAGTTAATGATGAGTATAAGGTTAAATATGAGAAGCTTATTCCATACAAGAAGTTGGTTGAAACCTTGAAGGAATATTTTACACAGATTATCATTTGAGCAAAAACCAAGGTCACATAATAGATCAGCAGATGCCATGGCTACTATCGGATCACTATTACACATTCCACCTCAGGAAAGTAAAATGCCTTTCTTTATAGAGCATTTACGACATACCCGCATATGATATGCCAGAATCTTGTTTGGCATGTGAAATTTTTGGCCCCTTTTCCCCTTGGTATGACCCTATATTTAGATACCTACAAGATGACACATTTCCCTCGAACATTACCCATACTGAGAAGAAATCCCTTATTCCACCACATAGCTTGTTACACCCTCCTAGGAGGCACCCTTTATTGTCGTGGCTATGAAGGGAATATGCTTCATTGTTTGGATGTTACTGAATCAGTCCACGCTATTAAGGAAGTACATGGAGGTATTTGTGGAGTGCACACTAGTGGTATGGTCTTGGATAAGAAACTCTTGAGAGTGGGCTATTATTGGCCTACCATGGAAGCAGACTGTTGTAACTTTGTCAAGAAATGTGAGCTATGCCAAAAGTATGGAAACTTGATACATGTGCTAGCACAAGCTTTATATCCTATCATAATGCCTTGGCCATTTTCTAAATGGGGCCTGGATCTCATAGGGAAGCTCCATCCTTCTTCTTCAGATGGCCATACCCACATTATTACTGCCACCGAGTATTTTACTAAATGGGTAGAGGTTGTGCCTATTACTTATGTCACTGGTGCACAAATCTCCAAATTCATCATGAATCACCTCATTTTCCATTACAGGTATCCCCTCTGCCATTGTCACAGATAATGGTAAATCCTTCAAGAATAAAACAATTAAAACATTGTGCCAACGCTTCCATATTCAGCTCAAGTGGTCTACCCCTATTACCCCCAAGGTAATGGGAAAGCCGAAGCTACCAATAAAACTCTTGTATAGATCATGGAGAAAATGGTAAGTAAAACTAGCCGTAATTGGCACTTACAGATACATCCCACCCTTTGGGCCTATCAAAATTCCATCCACACTCCTACTGGTGTGACCCCATATTCACTAGTCTATGGCATTGAAGCCATCATACCCTTGGAAGTGGAGCTTCCCTCCTTGAGAATATCTCTCGAGGACTATCTTGATAAGGATGAAGACTATAGAGTTGCTCGGCTAGCAGAGCTAGAGCTGTTGGATGAAAAGTGTATGAGAGTCTTAATCACCTAAAGGTTCTATCAGAACAGAGTATCAAGAGGATATAATAAATGGATCATTCATCATGAATTTGATGTAGGTGATCTTGTTCTAAAATAAAATCAGAAGAACACTATCAAGGAAAGAGAAAAGAAAGGTAAATTTGAGGCTAACTGGTTAGGGCCTTATGTGGTGGTTGCTAAATATGGATCAGGAGCTTATAAACTGGCATACTAAGATGGTGAAGAGCTTCCAGAACCTATGAAATGCCATGCATCTCAAGTGATTATATGCTTAAGAATGGTGTATATATCAGATAAGAACTAAAAAGTAGAAAAACAAAGAAAAAAAAAGCAAAACATGAAAAAATCAAGAAAACAGTAAAGAAAAAATAGGTCATCCACGTGTGAAAACCACACAATTGTGGCACAGTGGGAAGGTCTTTGGGTGAAAACTAGTTTTCAGTGCTCAAGGAGGATTTGTCAGTCACAAGCTACTCTTGCATCGAGATGGGTAACTCTCACCACTATCTAGGATTAGTTTCCTTTGCTAGGTCTAGGAACCCTACCAAATCTATCTTGCAAAGCCATGATCTGGCTTATTTGTTCTTGTATCTGCATGAAGGATGTGCCTTTGTATATTCCCATCTAACATTGGGGGCACCTTCACATTCCACTTTCTCGTACATATGCACATGACATTCTGCCTTTTGTATATTCCCACATCACGCTAGGGGCATCCACACTTCTTTTTCTTGTACATAGCTTCAGAACATGACCTTAGAAAATACAAAAACATTTAGAAAAAGATACACAAAAATCTAAACATTCAGAAAATTCCCTTTGGAACGAAGCTACACCAACTTCATAACATTGTCTTAGGGAAACCTCAAAAACAATGTGAATAGTAGCCTTGAAAACTTATCTTTCAAGATAACCCAAAAACATTAGAAAATATATCAATGTTGTCCCGCAAAAACAAGGTAGTGATTTAATTACTTTTAGTTGTTGGTTTGTATAGTTTTGATTGTGAGTATATTTTCGTGTTGTATGATTTAAAGAATGGTTCATTTTCTTACCTTAGATTGGATCTTGTTTGATTTAATTGTGTGTTGCATTGAGTTCATTTTTAGCTTTCATACTTGTAAGATATTGTTATGTTTTCATCGTCTACTATATGCATCTATTAGGATTCATTTTACTTACTTAGATTGAATGCCAATTTAATCTGTTGTTAGGATTTGCATGAATTCATGTCTAGTTACATTTTGTTGTGTGTTTTTGTAGGTGTATATTTGTTTAGTTTTGTTAAATTTTTCTTGTGTGTTTGTTTGTTTACTGCACATCTGTTTGTTATCACATCTATCATCTATCATTCATCACATATAACATCATCTAATACATCATATATACAAAAATGCTAAGTTTTACATCATGCATGTATACTAAGCTAATCATCACATATCGTATCATCAATGGGGGAAAGAGGGGTTGCACATGATCACAAATCTATCCCCCCGCACCAATATCATCTAGTATCATCCCAAATGCTATACATAAAACTAGAATATCTCATGTCCAAAACATATGATATCATCTGAGGATATATCATCAATATAAAAACATGTGGTACAACATCACTATCTAGCATGAAGTATACATAGGAAATGAGAAATCATACATCATCATGATACACTCATACATCTATAAACATGAATCATCATCATAAGAGCATATAAAACATGACAAATATAAACCATCGAATGTCCATATATATACATGTATAAATGTCTGTCTCAAGATAGATACACATCATCGATACAAATCTGCCATCTAAAGGGCATGAATCAAAACTGAGCCTTCATCAAGAGGCATAATCAAAACATGATACATCAATATATACATCAATCAAAATCAGCCTTCATAAGAGGCAAGTATACATACATATGTATATACAAAAGAGAGAGTCAACCATGACTCTCACCCTCTCCAGGGCTACCTGGTCTATGACCTGGAGGAGGAAATGACAGCTGCTATGATGGGCCAGCTCCAGGTGTACCACCCTGCTGTCCAGTTGGCTGCTGTACTGATCTGACTGACCACCCTTGACCTCCATGATCTAGATCCTATCCTTCTCACATCTAAGATGATCAAAGGGTGTGACCCACTGTCCTACTGGAACTACTCTGTAATAGGTGGCCTTGTAATATGAGGCCTCACCACTGGCTCTCATGATGTCCTGAATCATCTCTGTATCCCCAAAAGTAGTGGCTTGCCTGTACAACAACATCTCCCTCCCCTGTCAATCTACCCATATCAGCATAGGCCTGTCTCGTAGCGGAACGGCCTGCCAATCTCTATCTGTTGTAATGGTCTAGACCTGGGCTTGTGCCTGATCTCTCTGAATGATAAAACCCTGCACCTGTGCTTGAGCCTGGTCCCATTGTACAGTGACACTCTAGTGCATGTGTCTATGCCTGATGTAAGAGGCTCAATATCTGAGCACCCTGTGTTGCTAGCTACCTAGATCTGCTGCTGCCATGCTCCACCATCACCCCCTGAGTGGCCTAGGCTCTCACCTGATCTCTCTCTTCTGTCACGACCTATAACTATGCCCTGGCCTGGTATCTCTTAGTGGCCACTTGTAACTGAATGGATATCACCACCTGTAGTTACTACTAAATGCAAACTAGCTGACCATCATCACCACCACATGGAGCATGAGGTGGCAGACCCTGCTATGGAAACAACTACTGTAATGGGGCATATACCCCCACTGGAATGCCTACTAGAGGAAACTCTATATCTGGAGCCTAGGTGCCTATCTCTTTCTAAGCCTAGGCCCTTGTCTGTGTGGCTTATGTAGTGGAGGACCCTGTCCCCCATCCCCATCATGATGTTGGCCATCAAAAGGATCATCCTCATCATCATCGTCATCATCATCATCATCATCACCATCATCACCTCCACCCTCATCACCGCTAGGAGGCCCCACTGGGGGTGCCCTCACTCCTGCATCATAGGTAGCTCTCAGAATCATCAATCAATGAGGTATCACTACATGGTACCATGGAGCATACTCTAGGGTACATCCTGGATCTCTGACCTATCTCAAAGGTACCCACATAGCTGGTACCACCTATAAGTAGCTGGGTCAATGCTCTATCCACTGGTAATCTGTGGCCCCATATCAAAGTACTCTCTGGCCCTGTGAGCATACCACATGTCTGGCTCGGTACATCTTGTGTGATACCAAACTATCACTGGCACCAATCCACCTATAAAACTCTCACATATAGTTGTGGCTGCCCAACATGAAGTGCTCAACTATCATTGTATTGAGCTCTAGGCCATCTATGAGGCCACTAAAAATGTCTGTATGGCCTCCATACTACTGCGGCCTGCTGTAAATCATCTAGCTCATGGATGGTAATGGTATGAATCTCCCATGTGCGGCACACATGTCATCCCCAATCAAAACCCAGCCCATAGTAGAAGGCTCCTCTAGAGCTCAAACTCTCAGTACACCTGTAGGGTGACCAATAGCAATATGGTCCCATGCCCAAATCTGAAGTAGCCTGGTAGGTCCTACCATCTTCTGATGGTAGTATGTAATCAAATGTAAATCCCAGTATAAGTGCACCAGTATGCACTAGCCCCAACAATATGTCTCACCATTGATCAATCTGCATATCACTCTAATGAGGCCAAGCAGAAATGAAGCTCTGGTTTTGTCAGGGAGTAAAACTCCACTGACAAAAGCCATCAGATAAACTACAACCTGATCAAGCTCAGGATCCTCTATACACCACGATAGTCTGACTATCATCCCATGCATGGTATCACTGGAACACCAAATAGCTCAAGAATACACTGATCGATATCAGGCTGGTGACTCATATACTGAATCAGCTCACCCTGGATAGGGACCCACATAATGCACCACACATCCTCCAGTGTAATAGTGATCTTGCTAGTTAGGAGCCAGAAACACTGACTCTCATTGTGCCATCTCTCAGCTATGGCTGTCAGAAGGCCATGATCCAGAGTAATCTATGGCATATCGGCCATGTAAGCTAGCCTTGTAACATATAGGAGGATATCCAAGTATCTTCCAATCCTCCTCATCAAATTCTGCCTCTATTGCCGCAAGATGACCGTATCTCTCTTGGGTGTGAAGGACAGGTAGTATCTGCTGCACACAAACAAATGATACACACATTAGGGTTACATTTCTATCTACTTCTATCTATTTTTCTAGTAAATTCTTCTTTCATTCATCTAACATACTAATTTTTCACTTTCTTCTACAACAACCTAGTCTATTTTCATCTATACTTGGCTAATTATTTGCAAGGGTAAGTTATGCACTTTCCCTTGGCGCATGCACACCTACTTCGATGCATACATGCCAGTTTCAATGTGTGCACCCAGTGCATGTGTGCCTCCATTTTGATGCCTACACCTCCACCCTGATGCGTATGCCACCCCCTTTTCTAACCTAATTACCCTTCCTACCCAGGACACATACGCATACCTAGTTTGACGCATGCACCTACCTTGATGCACGTGCGTGCATCCCTATTTTCCCCCTCCCTCGCATACATGCATCCCCTTCAATGGATACGCATGAACATACCCATTTTGATAGGTACATGTATGTGTACCCATAGTTTTGACACATGCGTGCATGTGCATACATCAAAATTGACCTAACTAGCCTAAAAACGCTAAAAATGACATTAAATGCTAAAAGGACAAAGTAGGGATAGGGCACTCATGTAGGGTCCATCCTTGTGTCCCAAAGGTACTCCCTATATGTGATCTTCTCATCTCCTCCTACTTGGTAGCCTTGCCATCTCACTCCAATGCTCTCACACTCGCTCGCGGTGAAAATTTGCAAGAGCTCTTCTATAAATGAACTGGTCATGATTGATTTACCCCCCTAGGTGGGTATATTAGGCTGTCGTGATGCCCCTGGGGCATGTTTTCTCCATTCGTGATCACTCTAACACTTCTTCTGCTCACCAAAATGATTATTTTTATATTTAAAATAATTATTTTTACTAATTTTTGCTACGCTGGAGCACTAAGTGCTACCTAGCGGTCATTTTCTTCACCCTGGAATAGTTTACAAATATTCCAGGTGCTTTCTCTCATTTTCTTCTATTTTTTTCTATTTTCACCCATCGCAATATTATTTTTATTAAATAATTATTTTTGGCTTGTTCTTCTTCTTGTCGGGGCATTTTACTGCTATCTGACGCCCTTTTCTTCACCTAGGGAATTTTTGCATGCTTCTAGGAGATCTTCCACTTCTTAAATTCTTATGACTGATCAAAAATTTAAAAATTATAAAATCATCCAAAAATCCAAAAAAAATTGTGAAAACTTTGAAAATGGACTAAAATTGGTAATCAACTCATTTACAGCTGAAATATGTGTCTTTTGCATGGCGTTCATCTCATATCTTGTTGGCATTTCCACGTATTGAAACAATGACTCGTGAATCATCTGAATCTCCAAATCATTTACAAAAGCTATGTTGCTTACTTCGTCAATACTTCTGGGGCATGAGTCAGTCCTGGTATTATTTCGTTGTGCACACTTACTTTTTCATTGGACCTAAGTGTCCTCCATCCTTTCCCTTGCATATACAAATTTCTTGGGGCATCATTTTAAACCCTTTTCATTTATCAAAACATTTGGGATTACAACTCGATAACAAAATATTTGTGCAACCATCTTAAATGTTGTTGGTTTGAGTGTGTGTGATTGTACTTATTTCCCTATTAAGTGAGTTTGTTGCTTCTCGTATTGCATTACATTCATGTATGTTGCATGGAGTTGGCCATTTATAGCAATGGACAGTTGTTTGTATCTTGGCTTTTCATGTCATTTTATGCTTCCATCGTATGCTTATACTTTAATAAAGATTGATGATGAAGATTACTAGCAATATGATGAATAAGAATTGTTTATATAGCAATACCTTATGGATAGCTCAAAGTCCCTTCTTCTTGTTATTTTTCTCTTCTATCTCCCTTTTCTTCGCATTGTTCTTTCTTTCATCCTCTTTTTGATCATTGGATCACGTTCCTCCATCACCCCATCGAAACTCGAGGGGGCATCCTTCATCCTACTAATTTTTCTTCTACCCCTTCAAAATTTTCTACTTGTTTATGCTTGTCTACTTTCTTTGAAGTGACGTCACACACGTCACCTCAAAGAGGGGTAAATGTAGACACCTATAATTTGGTCTACATGATCTTATTACTAAGATCATACTAACTATCCTAGTCTCGTGTTCATTTACTACACTACGCTAGTAAATCACCCTTTCTAACCTCTTCTAAACCCCCTAAATATGCTAATACCTCTCTAACCAACTTCTATAAGCTTGGTTTTCCTTTTAATTAACCTTGTTTAGGTTAATTAACCCTCTTATTGAATTTCTAAGGAGATTTTGACTTTCTAAACAAATATCTCACCTTTCCAAATAGCCACTTAGCCTTCCAAATCTAGTTCACACCTCCAATGTGCTTTTCTAAAAATCACCTTTTTGACTCCTTTTTAGTCCCACATGCATCCAAAATACCTTTTTCTCCAAACCAAAAACTATAAATAGAGGGATACCCCTCCCACCTTTTCCTAAGAACTCTCTCTCTCTCATCTCATTTCTGATTTAGGTCATGCTTTAGTCTTTTTAGAGTCATTTCATTTTATTTGAGCTATTTACTTGTTATTTGCTAATCCTTTCAAAACTTTAGGTAAATGGGAGAAGCCATTAATGGTGAGCTTCCATTATTAAGCTTTTGAGACATCAATAAACACATAACTGATTGCTAGAGCTTTAATAGGTTCATTTATAGATAGATTTCATGGAGTAGAGAACTAATATAGTCATGTTTAGAGGTTGATTGTTTGTTTCAAGCTTTATGTATGCATGCAAATAGGTAGCTCTTTCTTATCTCTAATCTGATGCTCATTTGAGTTGTTTGTTTCAAATATTTTGGGGTTTCTTTAGAGATTCTTACCCCATGTTCATAGTTTTAACATTCCTGAGTGAAAAATCTAAATGGGGGTATTCATAAGTGATCTATAGGAACCAATAAATCCCTTCCACAAATCCACAACAGGCTTGGCTGGCATAAAAATAAAAATAGTTTAGGAATTCCAATAGATAGCCAACACGGTTAAGATAATTAACCATGTACAAAAAAAAGGTCAATTGCATTAGCTTGGAAGTTTCTAAATCCTTTTCAATAGATCCATTTTTTTCGTAACTTGTAATAATCATTGTTCACAACCCCCAACATTTTGAGGTATTTTTCCAACAGTCAATGCACTCAGCTGAGCACCCACACTTACATGTAGCTATACCTGGATAGTTGCCCCCTTCCATTTTTTGTCCACATTTTGAAAGCAGTAAGAAAACCGTCCACACAACCACCACATGTTTAACTGGAATGATGATGATAAGTTTGGAGCTTCCTCAAAATAACAGGTGTGACAGGGGAATGCCAACCATCCTACTATGATTGGACACCCATAAGACAAAATAAAACAAAAATAGAAGCTTACATGGCCCAGGTCATTTCGTGAGATCATATTTCTTTCATGCATTTTTCCAAATAACTCATGTTCCTGATCCAATAGTTTGAAGCGACAGGAAAAATTGGAGACTGGCCTAAACTCTACCCAAATGCATTTTTGAGGTGTTTTCTAAACAATTAATGTGCCTTGTTTAATCTTCCACATTTTTCATACAATCTAATAGGGTGGTCACAACTTTGGTTACCATATTCTTAAGCTTGGTGGATGTCCATATGTTTTTCCAATAACCCATTCCAGACACATGAATGGTGATTAAGAATAGATAGGCACATCCTCAAAAATAATTAACACCATTTCACTAAAATACCACCAATAGGAAACCCACTCATTAATTAAACTTCTTTCTTGCATGCAACCCAGTGAATTTGTGATAAAAACATATGATAAATTCCTATCTTCTTCCCCCACATGTCTTCTCTGCTACATTACCCCAACCAACTCCCCTGAACTATATATATATATATATATATATATATATATATATATATATATATATATATATTTATTTATTTATTATTCTCATCATCACATTTTATCCTTGTAAAAATATATTTTGTTTGACCTTCATTTTATTGGTATTATTATTTAAAATTTTATCATCACATTTTATTCTTACTCTTAAAATTATATATAATTTAAGAAGGACACGAGTACTTCGTTACCATTTAAGACATAATCTAGAGAAAAATTTCAAACCTGATGTGGACATTCATCGTCTAAATTTCATCAAATAATACATTAAAAACCCCACCGTAAAATCAAACACTTCCTAAAGTTAATTACAAGGACACACGCTAACACATTTGGACACATCTCATAAGAACGTATGCAAATATTCCATTGTAAATTTGTCAACTTTTAAAATAAGTTTTTTAGCTTGGTACATCAAGCCAGGGGTGCTACATTTAACTTCCCTTAAAATGGTCATCATTCTTGATGTGACAAAATGTTAGGGTTAACTAGAGGGATATGTAAGAAAGGAAAGGAAACAATGGTAAATTTCATTTAGGGACAAGGGATTTGTCACAAAAATGTGACCACAAGGAAGACGTTCACATTTTTAGAAATTTTCTCAATTGCTTTAAAGTTCTATGAAGATTTATATTTCTCTATACCACAATTAATTTAATTCAATGAGATTTGTCTAACTAAAAGGTTTTTATCACGATGGCTCCAAAAAGCTTCCGTAACCCTAAGCACAACTTCCCTCTGGCAGATCAACAAGGTAATGATTTTTATCCATTGTTTTTGAAATCTTTTAGTAAGTACGTTCTTGCTTCCTATGACGGTGTGGATCCTGAGAGGATGGTTCGAGTGGGCTTCAAATCTTAGGGAAAGGACTGTGACCTCTCCTCGACCCTAGTTTTGTTTACAAAAACAACTTCCTCAACGATCGACTTGGTTTCCACTCCATTCTCACCTAAATACTACAACACTAACTGGTGGGTGACATGAATGTCACTGATAACATGATATTTTCTGGGGCATCTTTTTATTTACGCGGTGTCTCAAACCTTGATCAATTTTTGAGCAATGGAAAGGTGATTTCTCCTCCTCCTCACGCTTCCCCTACTCACAATGATGGATCCTTTGTTCAGGAGATAGTTGGCCATGCATTCAGAGATAATACAAATCTATCAGAACCACTTGAAGGCAATAAAAATTTGCTTCAAGTTCTTGTTTGTACCCTGAACTAAAATAATTTGTGCGTTCAGATCCATAGACAAGCTCAAGGTATATACTTGAAATTTATACTTGATCACAAACTGTGTTATAGGGCAGGTCACTTTGGTTTGGTTTTTTCTGGTAAACCTCTTAAGGATGATTCCATGCTCATCTCCTATGGGATAGTCTGGGATTCCATGATTTTTATGACTGGTATTCTTCTGGGGGGGCAACGAGATAGAATCTTCCACTTTCAAGGAGGCACTCTTTAAAAATACCACCTTCTTGAAATTTCCTACAACTCCTCCTCTCCCCCACTTACAATGTAGAGTAAGCTACTGAAACCTTGACCTTGGAGATCAATAATGAAAAATATTTGGATCTGCTACAAGATTTAAAATCCAAGGCCATGATCTAAAAATTTAATGGTGCCTGGATGTCATCTAACACAACGATTCATTGGATTCATACCTCATGGACAAAAAATAGTAAATATTTCCTATGTTCCCGAGGCTTCTTCATATTCTTCTTCAATGAACATGAGGATTATTAGAGGGTTATTGAAGAGGGTCCACAGTTCTGGGGATCAGTGGGTTTTTTCACTACCCCATGGTTTCTAGAGTTTGACCCAAATACCTTCTCAATCATGCATGTTCCAGTTTGGGTGAGATTACCTAATCTTCCCCTTCACCTTTTATTTGAAGTGGAGGAAATTGGAAAACTCTTATGACAATTCATCAAAGAGGACAACAAGAGGTTATAGAGTGGTCTGTATACTTATGTTAATATTTTTGTTGAAGTTGACCTTAGAAAGGGATTTCCAGATAGGATGACCTTCAAGATGGGAGATACAATCCATACTCATCTTCTTGACTATGAAAATTCAACTTTCAGATGTCGAAATGGTAGGACTCTAGGTCACCTCCAAGTTGTCTATCCTCAGAAGAAAACCTAGGCTCATCAGAAAAAATGATCTATTCCCAAGAATTGGAATCCACCGGATCTAGAATGCAAAGATGATTTTGAATTAGAAGATCAAGCAACTGCAGCTACAACTCCATTAGCTGTAACTACAGCTCCATCAGTGGTAGCTAAAACCCCTTCAACTGCTACCCAATTAGATGCAACACCTTCTAAAGAGGTAGGGCAGTTACTGGTTATTCCTCCCTCTTTGGAGGGACCTTCTTTGGGAATAAAGAGGCCCCATGAATTTGATCACTCTGACTCATATAAGGATGGTGTCCATCCTCTTGATAAGGAATTTCAAGTCTCCACTTCCTTAGACTTATTTGAGTACAATCCTCTCATCTTAGAGATGATTTTGAAAGACAAGTGGAAGGTTGCGTGCTTAAAGAAGGGAAATAGGGAAAAACAATAATCTTCCTCTTTTTGTCCTCGTTCCCCCTCCTACTTAGATTCACTTCCACTTTCTGTTCTTGTATCTTTTGTGGCTGCATCTTCCCTTCCTCTTTTTTTCTTCTTTCAGCTACATTTTTACAACTGTTTTGGGGATGCTTCTTCCACTCATCTATGGCTACAATTTTCTGCTACAATTGGGTTAGCAACAACTCCTCTTTATTCTTCATTTAGGTTTTCCCCTATTCTTTTCTTCGTTCGGTTCAAGCCTTCTTGTTCTTTTGTTCCTTGGGCCTTTCGGCATTTCCACTGTTCTGATCCATCATTATATCTAGCCTTTTGGGCATGTTGTAAAAGGATGCGAGTCCTTTCAAAACCCCCACTACTTACCCTTTTCCAAAAAATTAATTCAATTTTGATAATTTTATATAAACCTATTTACTATTGTGTTTCTCATAAGTGTATTCACAATTTATTAGTTTTATTGATTGCACAATTCACTTGTTTGAAGTTCACAATGTTATCCACTTGTTAAGAATCGGGTAAGTGCACGAAGTTGGTGGACAATTCCATGGACATAAAAACCCGAAATAAAGGAACCACGATCACGGTTCCTGAATTCTACGGTCATGGTAATTACCGAACCTAAAACCGCGATCGCGGTTTAGATACTGCGAGCGTAGTTATAAACCGTGATCGCGGAACTTTGAGACAAAATTTAACAGTCCCGCGACTCGTTATTTTCCTCATTTTTCATTTCGAACCGCGACTTTTCCTAAACGTTTTTCACTCGCGCTCTCAATACCATCTCAAAATTGCTCATCGGACTTCTGGATAGAAATATATTCAACCATGCCGCCAAGATGAGGAGGTAAATCCCCGATTGTAATCATTTTTTTACATTTTAGGTTTTTTTTTTTTGCATTTTAGGTTTTTTTTACATTTTCATGGGTTTTTTGAAAAGTTTGTTTATGTATACAATTTTCTTGTTTTATTAGTTGGTCAGACAAGCTCAAAATCGTTCAAACCGTCAAAACATTCCTCAAAACCCACGAAACATTCCTCAAAACCCTGCCGAACATTCCTCAAAACCCTCCTCCAAACATAGATCCGCCTCCTGTGGCTCCTTCTGTCCCCACTGAGCCAGCAGGAATGCAAGATAATATCATTGGAAGAATCTAAGAAAATAAAATTGCCATTGAGAACCTAATTCAAAATATAAGACAAAATCATGCTACAAATCCATCCCGCATGACTTTAGCCAATACATTGCAAACATTGATTGGCGAAGTCGAGTCTGCAACCAACCAAATACATAGATGGAACACCTTTAGAAGTGACTGTAGGTGGTGGTATGCGGATAAACTATCCCATGCGGCCGTCAAAGACAAAAAAATTGGAAAAGACCTCATTTGTGCATTATTTACCGACCCTAGAACCAATGCCCCCCCTGCAGTTACTTGCAAACGGTTCCCAATCCATTGGTGCCATGATGATAAGAATCAAAAACAATTTTTGGGACCGATGGTGGATGGTTTTTGATTATCCACCATGCAACAACAATGAGGTTCCTCTTTATTTTTTGAAGAAATTATATTGTGAGTTCGTGCTCAATGAGGTCCCGAATTATTTTGACTTTTCTGACTTTTTTGGTCGAGGAGGTGGCTCTGCACAGAGCAGACCTGGTGCACGTGTAGGTCAGCCTAGGATCCCCCATGCCCCAAAACCCCCACTACCTTCAGTTATCCCTCCTACAGTGAAGGAGGTTGTGGAGATTGATACATTGCATGCATTGAGGGAGCTCACTGACACTCTCACCCAGCATAGCACCCAGATTGCATCTAGTGATGTTGGTGGAGGCGCCAGTTCTAGTGCACCACACCACTGTGGATCATGTGGTGCCGTATGCACTGCAGGCGAGACATCATTTGCTGGTTCACAGGATTTCTTTTCTATAGATGAGATGCTGGGGAGTGTTTTTGGAACTGGAGCCACTGATATTGGTCTTTCACAGGTAAATTTTAAATAAATTTAAATAATATATATACAATAGTTTAATTCACATGTTTGAGATATTATATATATATATATATATATATATATATATATATATATATATATATATATATATTTGATTGTACGTCATGTACATACATGTAAAAAACTAATTTTTTATTTTATTTTAAATAGCAAGAGCCGGTGAAGGAAACATCGCGGTGTCGACATGCTAGCTACTGCGGCTGGGCGTGTTTCAAACGTAAGTTTCAAGTTGTACAAACTTACATTTTTAATAAATCATTTAATTGCACTAGATTATTATTATAATTTGTTTCACGTGTATGTTGTACATGTATTAATATTTTTCTCTTTTATACACAGGAGCCTGGCGGGTCATCATCTGCTCAGGGAACTGAGGCTACTGGCACGCCTCACATGAGTTTTACGCAGGTTAGTAAATCTCTTTACACTTTGTTTCTAATTACTGGAAGTTCACGCACGGATTGCATGCTTTGGACCTCTGTGTACATGAGTTTCACTTTCTTATACTCAACCTATATATTATTTAGTAGGAAATGCCAATTCATTTGATATAACTAGCCATGTATGTAATCATATATTGGTTTTACATGTCTTGAAAGTACCACCTGGGGTAAGATTGTATAGTAGGGACGGGAATGAATGTATAATTTCCCTCCTTTGTATAGTTTTTTTACCTTCTTAAAATCTCAACATGTGGAATGAGTGCTTGTAAATGTTTCATGTACCTATATATAGATCTGGTGTTTCCTTGATGAACGTGAAAAGATATGTTTAGAGTGTAGGGACCTTTGAGTTCCTTTACTATTATTTTTTTCAATAGGTTTCGATAGGAGTGCTAAGCTCTTAAGTAGATTTTAATATTGATTTGTACATGTTTTTTGTATAGCTTATGACTGCTAGAGAGACTCCTCCATATATGCAGACTGTGGAGGCTGCTGTAGATACTGCCATAGCATCTGCAGATCCACTAACTGAGGTACACAATTTTTTAAATTTGTTAAATTTTAGAGACCTTCATTATTTTCTATTATTAAACTTAAATCTACAATATCAAATTTTGTAGGGTATATATATGTGAAATATTTAATTTGAAAATTAAGTATTTGTATGTAGCTTACCCCTCGTGAGTCTATTGTTGTCCCTGTGACGCGGTCAACAACAAATTGATAGGGGATCATGACATTGCGGTAAGATTTCACATGCATTTTAACTAAATTGTACAAGTTTCTAAATTTTGAATGTATTTTAAAATTTTGGGTGTTAAAAACTTGTTGTTTATGAATGTGCAGGTTAGGTTACAGGCATGCTTAGAGACACCTAGGACCACACGGATGAAATCCGTAGTGGCATATCCCTCCACTACATCCCCAGGTCGTGGACGTGCTACTTCTAGCAGGGCGAAGAGAGGGAAGATGTTTCATGAGTAGATTTATAGTGGACACCTGGAGGTACATATGTGGTCATGAGTAGATTCACAGTCCATTGTACTATATATAGCCTTTTGCGACCGCATGTGGTCCCATATGTACATTATGACACGTTCTTAGTTTGAGATGTATACATACATTATGAACTTATGTACATATATATTTTCAGAGACGTGCGCGTCTGGAGCACACTTTGTTTGATTCTTATATATATATATCCATGTGTGTTGGTTACATCATATTTATTTTGGTATATTGCTAACTCTGAGAAAGTGGGTTTTGATCTCTGTTCATTGGAACTTGTAGATGCCCCGAGTATTCTCTATCTGTGAATTTATCTGTACCCAAACTAGGTTAATAATATTTGTATTGTTTATTAAATAAAATTTAGTGTTCAAAAGTATACATAGATCATAGTTTTTGTTTGTTGATAAAAGCAATTCCTCCATATATGGAACTCCTATGGATATCTCTGCTACGGTTTTGTTTCCGAGGCTATAAATTTGAACTATTTCAGGTCCTTTTAAATCTTGAGGTGGATTTAGTGTATTACTTCTAGTTATATATTTTCTAGTATCTTTCTGATTATTATTTGTGGTATATTTCACCATGGGCATTTTGAATTTTTATTTTTCAAACTAAAACAATATTGTTAGCTCTATTGCCAACTTAAGTATTAGTAACTAAAGCTTATATATATTTAATGGAATTCATCAATTTATCATCCTGTTGTATTTGGAAAAGTGTGCAATATGAGTTAACTCCTTGAAGTTAATATGGAATTGATCAATGTATCATCTTGATAATATTGTACAGACCTATATAACCCACCCAAATTGTGTCTGCATTGTTTGTAACTTTTGTGTACATATGAGTTAATCCTTGAAACTTAACTGTATTGATTTTCCAATCCTGTAGCCGTACTGTTCTTTTATAACTCATAATAATCCTGAAATATTGTTAAATCTGAATGATATGTGGCTGTATCTTTATATTATTTTTATTTGCATCATAAGCTTGTACTGTTAGATTGCATTACTGAAACATGCAATTATAGTTGCAATCTTCTTAGACTTCTGGATATGAAACTAATACCATGAAACTACATTATTTCAATTACTCTACAACCTAGAAGTTATTTTCAAATGTATTTGTACATTTGTTTTAGCTGATTGCTTCATGTATTTTGAGTTCCAAAACTGTGAAGAAGTTGTAAGTACCTTCCAACATGGGCATTGTTGTATTTGCCTATGCATCATGGATATTGAACTTGGCAGTTGAAGATGGTAGTTGATAATTTTGATTACGCTCATAGTATCTACATTAGAGTTAGATAAATAATATCAGTAAGAAACCATATAGAGGATAAGGGATAATATTAAATTTGGAGTACATGTTAAGTAGTGAAAAAGGAGCTGTTTAAACTTGATCAAAAGACAGAGTTGAGTTTTTAGGGAAACATAGAAACCATTGAATACATATGTTATAAATTTTTTGAACTGCAACATGTGGTATATCATAGCTTTAAGATCAAGGAAGATTAGCTAAAAGGATTTGAGATAAGGTTGATACAGTGGTCCAAGAAGAGAGACAAAGAGATAGATGAAACTGATGGGTGAAGTAAAGAGTGAGGTCATGGTTACAAAATGCCCACATTGGATGGAGAAGTTAGTATCAGAGAGATAAGATGCTAGACTAAAGCAATTACATGAAAGGATAAGAGAGTTCAAGAACATATGTGAAAAATAGAAAAGATGATGGAAACAAGGAAGAAACGTAGAGAAAGGTAATTGAAGGTTATTAGGCCCTCATGAATCAGACTTGATATATATGGTGAAGAAGAAGAAGAAGAACTAGCAGGAAATGTGATTCAAATGTTGATAGAGCTAATGAGGTACAAGAAGAGAGAGAGAGAGAGAGAGAGAGAGAGAGAGAGAGAGGAAAAGGAAAGAAGAAAGGAGGAAGAGAAGATAATTATGGTTTCACAGGAGGTCAGAGAGTTGAATAAAGAGGTAGCACAACTGATGGTCTTCATAGAAAGAGAGAAAGAAGAGAAAGGAAAAGAAAACCGTAGAACAATATGACCCAACCGTCAAAAAACATTCCTCCAAAACCCTCTAACACTCAAAAACCCTCTGCCGAACATAGATCCTCCTCCTGTGGCTCCTTCTGTTCCCCACTGAGCCAGCAGGAATGCAAGATAAATTATCATTGGAAGAATCCAAGAAAAAATAAATGCCATTGAGAACCTAATTCAAAATATAAGGACAAAATCATGTACAAATCCATCCAGCAGGACTTTAGGCCAATACATTGCAAAACATTGATTGGCGAAGTCGGTCCTTGAAACCAACCAAATCATAGATGGAACACCTTTAGAAGTGACTGTAGGGGTGGAGCGGATAACTATCCCTGCGACCGTCAAAGACAAAAAAAATTTTTTGGAAAAGACCGAACTTGTGCATTATTTACCGCCTGAAACCAATGCCCCCCTTGCCAGTTACTGCAAACGGTTCCACAATCCATTGGGGTGCTATGATGATAGAATCAAAAACAATTTTTGGGGACACGATGGTGGATGGTTTGACTATCCACCAAGCAACAAACAATGAGGTTCCTCTTTATTTTTTGAAGAAAGTATATGTGAGTTCGTGTCAAGGAGGTCCAGAATATATTTGGACCTTTTCTGAATTTTTTGGTCGAGGAGGTGGCTCTGAAACAGAGCAGGGACCTGGTACACACGTAGGTCCAGCAGGATCCCCCATGCCCAAAACACCCACTACTTTAGTCATCCCCCTACAGTGAAGGAGGGTTGTGGAGATTAATACATTGCATGCATTGAGGGAGGCTCACGACACTCTCACCCAGCATAGCACCCAGAATGAGCTGATGAGTTGGGGAGGCGCCAGTTCTAGTGCACCACACCAATGTGGATCATGTGGTGCCGTATGCACTGCAGGTGAGACAATCATTTACTGGTTCACAGAATTTCTTTTCTATAGATGAGTGCTGGTGAGTGTTTTTGGAACTAGAGCCCACTGATATTGGTCTTTCATAGGTAAATTTTAAATTAAATTTAAATTCTATTATATATACAATAGTTTAATTCACATGTTTGAGATATATATATATAGTATATATTATATATATATATATTTGATTGTGGACGTCATGTACATAAATGTAAAAACTAATTTTTGATTTTATTCAAATAGCAAGAGCCGAGTGAGGAAACTCCGTGTCGACATGCTAGCTCTGCGGCTAGGCGATTGACAAACGTAAGTTTCAAGTTGTACAAACTTACATTTTTAATAAATTAATTTAATTGCACTAGATTATATTATAATTGTTTCCGTGTATGTTTGTACAATGTAAATATTTTTCTCTTTTATATACACAGGAGCTGGTGGGTATCATCTGCTTAGGAAACTGAGGCTAGGCACGCCTCACATGAGTTTACGTAGGTTAGTAAATATCTTACACTTGTTTCTAATTACTGGAAGTTCACGCACGGATTGGCATGACTTTGGACCTTGTGTACATGAGTTTCACTTTCTTATAACTCAACCTATTATTATTGAGTAGGAAATTCCAATCATTGATATTAAAAACTAGCCATATAATGTAATCCTATATTGGTTTTACATTCTGAAGTACACCTGGGGTCAGATGTTATGTTAGGGACGGGACTGTGATAAATTTCCTGCTTGTATAGTTTTTTTTACCTTCTTAAAATCTCAACATGTGAATGAGTGCTTGTAAATGTTCATGTACCTATATATAGATCTGGTGTTTCCTGTATGAACGTTGAAAAGATGTTAGAGTGTAGGGAACTTGAGTTCCTTTACTATTTTTTTTCAATAGGTTTCGATAGGAGTGATAAGCTCTTAAGTAGGTTTTAATATTGATTTGTAATGTTTTGTATAGGCTTATGGACTGCTGAGAGACTCCTCCATATTAGCAGACTGTGGAGGCTGCTATAGATATGCCTAGCATCTGCAAATCCACTAACTGAGGTACACAATTTTTTAAATTGTTAAATTTTAGGACCTCATTAATTTCTTATTAAACTTAAATTACAATATAAAATTTTGAGGTATATATATGTGAAATATTTAATTGAAAATAAATTATTGTATGTAGCTTACCCCTCGTGGAGACGATGGTCCCTGCCGACCCGTCAACAAACAAAATTGATAGGGCTCATGACAGTGAGGTAGAATTTCACATGCATTTTAACTAAATGTACAAGTTTCTAAATTTGGCAGTATTTTAAATTTTGGGTGTTAAAAACTTGTTGTTTTTATGGAATGTGCAGGTAGGTTCAGGCATGCTTAGAGCAACTAGGACCACACGATTGAAATCCCTAGTGGCATCTCCCTCCCCTACATCCCAGGTCTGGACGTGCTACTTCTAGAAGGGGAAGAGAGGGAAGATGTTTCATGAGAGGATTTAAGGGGACACCTGGATGTACATATGTGGTTTCAATGAGTAGATTCACAGTCCTTGTACTATATATAGCTTTGGGACCGCATTGTTGGTCCCATATGTTTACATTATGACACTTGCTTAGTTCGAGATGTATACATAATTATGACTTATGTACAATATATTTTCAGGACGTGCGCGTTGGAGCACACTTTGTTTGATTTATATATTATATAATCACATGTGTGTGGTTTTAAATCTATATTATTTTGGTATTATGCTAACTATGAGAAAGTGGGTTTTGATCTCTGTTCATGGAACTTGTAGAATGGCCCCGAGTATTCTCTATATGTGAATTATCTGTACCCAAACTAGGTAATAATATTTGTATGGTTTATTAATAAAAATTAGTGTTCAAAAGTATACATAGATAATAGTTTTGTTGTTGATAAAGCAATCCTCCATATAGAAATACCTTGGATATCTATGTACGGTTTTGTTTCGAGGGCTATAAATTTGAATATTTCTAGGTTTTTTAAATCCGAGTGAATTTAGTGTTTAATTCTAGTTATATATTTTCTAGTATCTTTTGGATGATTATTGTGTATAATTTCACATGGGCAATTTTGAATTTTTATTTTTCAAACAAACCCTAATGTTAGCTCTTATTGCCAACTTAAGTATAGCTAACTAAAGCTTATATATAGTAATGGAATTCATCAATTTAGTCATTCCTATTGTATTGGAAAAGTGTGCAATATGAGTTATCTTGAAGTTAAATATGGAATTCATCAATTTATCTCCTTGATAATATTGTATTAGACCTATACCCAAAAATTGGAGTCTGCTTCTTGAACTTTTTGATACTATGAGTTAATCCGTGAAAGGAATGTATTGATTTCCAATCCTGTAGCCCATACTGTTATTTTGTAACTCATAATAATCCGGAAATATTGTTAAATTTGATATGATATGTGCACATATCTTTATATTATTTGTATTGCATTTCATAGTTGTACTCTATTTGTATTTGCATCACAACGAGAAATATTTCAAATGTATTTGTAACATGTGTTTTAGCTGATTGCTTCATGTATTTTGAGTTCCAAAAACTGTGAAGAAGTTGTAAGTACCTTCAACTGGATATGAACTTGCCAAGTTGAAGATGGTATAGTTGAATCATTTGGATTACGTCATGTTAGATCTACATGAGAGTAGATAAATAAATCAGTAAAGAACCCGTCAACAGAACACCATATAGAGGATAAAAACCCAACCCTGGGATCATATTAAATGTGGAAGTTACTGTTAAACAGTGAAAAAGAGGTTGTTGAACTTTTGAACTTGATCAAAAGCCGAATGAGTTTAGGGAAACATAGAAACCAGTGAATACATATGTTATAAATTTTTTGAACATGAATATGTGGTATAATCATTAACTTGAGATCTCAAGGAGATTAGCTAAAAGGATTTGAGATAAGGTTGATACAGTGGTCCAAGAAAGAGAGACAAAGAGATAGATGAAATGATGGGTGAAGTTAAAAAGTGAGGTCATGTTACAAATGCCACATTGGATGGAGATAGCAGTCAGTATCTAGAGAGATAAGATGCTAGGACTAAAGCACTTAAATGAAAGGCTAGAGAGTTCAAGAAACAGATGTGAAAAATAGAAAAGATGAAGAACGTAGAGTAGAGAAAGGTAATTGAAGGTTATTAGGCTCATGAATAAGACTTGATATCTGGTGAAGAAGAAGAAACTAGCAGGAAAGTGATTCAAAGGTTGATAGAGCTAATGAGTACAAGATGATCGAGAGAGAGAGGAAAGGGAAAGAAAGAAAGGGAAGAGAAGATAATTATGGTTTCACAGGAGGTCAGAGAGTTGAATCAAGAGGTGCACCATGAGGTCTTCATAGAACGAGAGAAAAAGAAGAGAAAGAAAAGAAAAAAGAAAACCGTAGAACAATATTACCCATAATATTATAACAAAACCAAGTGTTAAGGATAAGGTAGAAAAATAAGATTCATGGCCCCATATATCAATCCTACAAAAGCGACACTTGATGACCCCACCCAAAGAGTACCCCCACTCACCCCACCAACAAATATTGTAATTTAATTTAATAAATAAGGAGGCAACACTATATTTTACAAACGGTGGGTCGTGGCACCAAACGGGCTGCGTTGACAAGTCTGGGTGGCCAGGTGAATGCAGCGGAGTGATGTTTCGGTGCGGAAACGGTCGTTGCTTTCGGGCCACTTCGTTTGGGCGCAGTCCCTTAAGAGCCTGCGACCTACATATGTTTAACTTCAACGAGTTGACTACTCATACTCTATGACACCAGAGAGGCCTCATGATCTGACACATTGGCATAGGGACACTCTACAATAGCCTCTCTTGGTTTTTTCCTCTCATTTCGGTGCTCTCGCCTGGGGGGGGGGGGGGGGGGATGTTCCTACTGTTTGCAAAACGCGCGAAATAGTGCAATTAGAGCCAAGCAGTGTACGGTTGTTCAAACGTATATTTGAAAATAGTGGGTTGTGGCACAAAAAAAGACTGCGCTGACACGTTCACGTGGCCAGGTGAATGAATAGAGGAGGTGGTGTTCGGTGTCGCGAAACGGTCGTCGCTTCCGAGCTACTTCGTTCGGGCGCAAGTCACAAACGAGCCCTGAGAACAAAAAATTATCGTTCACTTCGACAAGTGACTACGCGAACTCGTGGCACTAGAGAGGCCTCATCTGATCCAAAACCTCGGTTGTAAGGACCATCTGGAATAGCCTCTCTCAGTTTTTCCTATCATTCGGGCTCTCGTTATCCTACTAATTGCAAACGCGGCGAAATAGTGGCTGGTTAGAGCCAGGTAAGGTTGTCAAATGGTATATTTTGCAACGGGGGTCGTGGCACGGAACAGACTGAGCCAAACATGTCCGGGTGGCAAGGGGGGATGCTAGAGGATGGTGGTGTTTTGGTGCGGTAAAAGGTCATGCTTCCGGGCTACTTCGTTCGGGTGAAGTCCCTTAAAGGGCCATGAGACCAAAATACGTTCAACTTCGACGGGTGACTACTTGGACTCCATGGCACCTAGAGAGTGGTCTCGTTTGATTTTGACACCTTGCGTAGGGACACTCTACAAATAGTCCTCTCTCAGTTTTTCTTCTTCATTTCGGTGCTCTCGCTGTCCGACTGTTTGCAAACGCGTGTGAAATAGTGCATTTAGAGCCGGTGTAAGGGGTCAAACGCTATATTTTGCAAACGGTGGGTCATGAGGCACCGAATAGAGACTGCACCGACACGTCCAGGGGTGGCTAGGGAATGCTAGAGGAAGGTGGTGTGTCAGTGCGCAAAACAGGCCGTTGTTGCTTCCGGGCTACTTCGTTCGGGCGCAGTCCGTTAAGATCCCTGAGACCAAAATATCGTTCAACTTCGCGGTTAACTACTCGGGACTCAGTGGCACCTAGAGAGGCCTCGATGATTGACACCTTGGTGTAGGGACCTCTACAAATAGTCGCTCTCAGTTTTTCCTTCTCCTTTCGGTGTATCGCTGTCTACGGTTTGCAAACGCACGAAAAAATAGCGCAGTAGAGTAGTTAGAGCAGTGTCTAAGGTTGTCAAACGCTTATTTTTACACCAAACGTGGTTCGTGGCACTGAACAGACTGCGCCGACACATCTGGTGGCAGGGTTTGAATTCTATAGGAGGTTGGTGTTTTTCGGTGTGCGAAATGGTCGCTCTTCGGGCTATTCATTCGGGCGCAAGTCCCTTAAGAGCCTAAGACCAAAATATTGTTCAAATTCGCCGGGGGTGAGTGACTACTTGCCCGTGGCACATAGGAGAGGCCTCGTCTGATTGACACCTGGTGTTTGAGGGACCTCTTACAATAGGCTCTCTCAGTTTTTTCCTTCTCATTACGGTGCTCTCGTTATCCTACGATTGCAACACGCGCAAAATAGTGCAGTTGGAGCCAGTGTAAGGTTGTCAAATGGTATATTTTGCAAACGTGGGTCGTGGCACGGAACGGGACTGAGCCAACTTGTCCGGTTGCCAGGGTGGAATGCTCGCAGGAGGTGGTTGTTTTGGTGCGCAAACGGTCGTTGCGTCCGGGCTAATTCGCTTCGTTGGGCGCAGTCCTTAAGAGCCCTGAGACCAAAAAAAGTTCCAAAATTCGATGGTGGGTGACTACTTGGACTCCATGGACACCGGAGAGGCCTCGTATGGATTTGACACCTTGGCATTAGGGACCTCTAACAATAGTCTATCTCAGTTTTTTCCTTCTCATTTCGGTGCTCTCGCGTCCTTACTGTTTGTAATGCGTGGTGAAATAGTGCATGTAGGCAGTTGTTAGGTTGTCAAACGATAATTTTGCAAACGTGGGTTGTGGACCGAACGGAATACACGACATGTCGGTGGCTAGGGAAGGCTAGAGGAGGTGCGTTTCAGTGCGCAAAATAGTCGTTGCTTCGGGCTACTCGTTCGGGCGCAGTCCTTAAGATCCCTGAGGACCAAAATATCGTTCAACTTCGAGGGTGACTACTCGGACTCCATGGCACCTAGAGAGGCCTCGTCTAATTCAAACACCTGGCATAGGGACCCTCTACAATTGTCTCTCTCAGGTTTTTTCCTTCTCATTTCGGTGTTGCTCTCGCCTGTCCTAATGTTTGCAAACGCGTGAAATTAGTGCATTAGAGCCAGTGTAAGGTTGTCAAACGCTATATTTTGCAAACGGTGGGTCGTGGCACTGAAGGACTTGCACCGACACATCCGGGTGGCTAGGTGAAGTTAGAGGAGGTGGTATAGTTTCGGCGCGCAAAACGGTCGTGTGCTTACGGGCACTTCGTTGGTTCCAGTCCCTTAAGATCCATGAGACAAATATCGTTCAACTCGACGGGTGACTAATCGACTCCGGGACTAGAGAGGCCTCGTCTGATCTGGAAACCTTCAATGGAGGACCCTCGACATAGCCTCTCTCTGTTTTTTTCCTTCTCCATTTCAGTGATCTCGGCTGTCTACTGTTTGCAAAACGCGCGAATAGTGCAGGTAGAGCCAGTGTAAGGTGTCAAAGGTATATTTGCAAACGGTGGGTTTGGGGACAGAACAGGACGACGCCGACACGTTGGGTGGACAGGTTGAATGCTAGAGGAGGTGGTGTTTCGGTGCCGCGAATGCTCATGGTCGTTGCTTCCGGGCTATTCATTCAGGCGTAGTCCCTAAGATCCTGAGACCAGACTATTGTTCAACTTCGAGGTGGACTAATCGGACTTTGTGGCACCTAGAGAGGCCTAGTCTGATCACAAAACCCGCGGCGTAGGGACCCTCAAAAATTAGGACTCTCTTAGTTTTTCATTCTCATTTCACCGTGTGTCGTTGTCCTATTGTTTGCAAACACGAAAATAGTGCAGTTGGAGCCAGTGTAGGTTGTCAAACGCTATATTTTGCAAACGGATGGGTCGTGGCACCGAAACGGGGACTGCACTGAAAAATCTGGGTGGCCAGGTGAATGCTAAGAGGAGGTGATTGTTTCAGTGCGCGGAAACGGCGTTGCTTCAGGCTACTTGTTCGGGCGCAGGTCCTTAAGAGCCCTGAGACCAAAATATCGTGTCAACTTCGACGGGGTGACTACTCAGGGACTCGTGGCACCTGAGAGACCCGTAGTCTGAAACCTAGTGTAGGGACCTCTACAATAGACTCTCTCAGTTTTCTTCTATTTTGGTGCTCTCGTTGTCCTACTGTTTGCAAAGCGTGAAAATAGTGCAGTTGGAGCCAGTGTAAGGTTGTGAACGCTATATGTACAAACGTGGGTCGTGGCATCGAACGACTACGACGAACATGTCCGGCGTGGCCAGGTAAACATAGAGGAGTGCATTTCGGTGTGCGAAAAAATGGTCGTTGCTTTCAGGCTACTTCGTTCGGGCGAGTCCCTTAAGCGCCCTGAGACTAACATATCATTCAACTTTGACGGGTGACTACTCGAACTCAGTGGCACCTAGAGAGGCCTCGTCTGATAACGACACCTTGACGTAGGGACCCTTATAATAGCCCTATCTCAGTTTTTTCCTCTCATATCGGTTGACACATGCGTAAGTATGGTCTGCTAAAACTTGGGGAGGAATCGCTTTTCAAAATTTAAACATTTTCAAAAAGTTACAACTTTTTCAAAATTTACAAAACATTTTGAAAATTACAAACATTTTCAAAATTACTGACTTTTTCAACAATTTACAACTTTTTCAAAATTTACAACTTTTACAAAACAATGAAAGCTTCTCTTAGCTTCGAGAATTTAAAATTCTCTATAACGTTGCCAACCACGTGAAGGCGGTGAAACTTTATGCCACCACTAACCTAAAGAAAATGTTAGTCTCAAAGAAATTTAAGTTTCAAAATCAAAACCATATATACTATTAGATCTAGATATAAATGTACGTGTAAAAATACACAAATTTAAAATAAAATTATTATTCAAACTTAAATTCTAGATCTTTAATTTCTAAAAAATTATATATATAAATTGAAAAGACCTTATATATATACCCGACATGCTCGCATGTAAGTCATTCCAATGAACCCATCAGGATGGATCTACTCTGAAATAGAGACAAGATTGCTCATGATTGACTCTCGAACCTTCCAAGAAGCTTGTTATTAGGCCTCATGAATCCGGACTGCGCCGACACGTCTGGGTGGCCAGGTGATACAGCTAGCGTAGGTACAAGATGAGAGAGTGCGAGGAAAACGAAAGAAGAAAGGCTTCCGAGAAGCTAATTATCGTTTCGGGCAGGCAGGTCAGAGAGTTGAATCAAGCCCTGTAGCACCACTGATGGTCATTCAACTTCGAACGAGAGAAAGACTAGAAAGGACTCCATGGAAAACCGTAGAACAAGATTACCTCGTAATATTATAACAAACACCTTGGTGTTAAGGATAAGGTCTACAATAAGCCTCATGAGCCTCGGTATTTCATCCTTCTCATTTCGGTGACACTTCGATGTGCTACAAGAGTTTGCAAACGCGTGAACAATAGTGCAGTTGGAGCCAGTGTAAGGTAAATAAATAAGGAAACACTATATTTTGCAAACGGTGGGTTGTGGCACCAAACGGGCTACGCCGACAAGTCTGGAGTGGCCAGGTGAATGCTAGAAGGAGGTGATGTTTCGGTGCGTGAAACGGTCGTTTCTTCCGGGCTACTTTTCGTTCGGGCGCAGTCCCTTAAGAGCCCTGAGACCGAAATATTCTTTCAACTTCGACGGGTGACTACTCGATACTCTGTGGCACCTAGAGAGACCTCATCTAATCCAACACCCTTGGCATAGGGACCCTCTACAATAGCCTCTCTTGGTTTTTTCCTTCTCATTTCGGTTATCTCGCTGTCCTACTGTTTGCAAACGCGTGAAATAGTGTAAGTTGGAGCCAGTGTAAGGTTTTCAAACACTATATTTTGCAAACGGTGGGTCCTGGCACAATGAACGGACTGCGCCGAAACGTTCCGGGTGGCCAGGTGAACGCTAGAGGAGGTGGTGTTTCGGTGCGCGAAATGGTCGTTCGCTTCCGGGGTACTTCGTTCGGGCGTAGTCCCTTAAGAGCCCTGAGACCAAAATATCGTTCAACTTCGACAAGTGACTACTCGGAACTCCGTGGCACCTAGAGAGGTCTCGTCTAATCCGACACCTTGACGTGTAGGGACCCTATACAATAGACTCTCTCGGTTTTTTCCTTCTCATTTCGGTGCTCTCGTTGTCCTAATTTTTGCAAACGCGCGAAATAGTGCAGTTAGGAGCCAATGTAAGGTTGTCAAATGGCTATATTTTGCAAACGGTGGGTCGTGGCACCGGAACGGACTGCGCCGACACATCCAGGTGGCCTTGTGAATGCTAGAGGAGGTGGTGTTTCGGTGCGCGAACAGTCGGTTCATTGCTTCCGGGCTACTTCGTTCGGGCGCAGTCCCTTAAGAGCCCTGAGACCAAAATATTGTTCAACTTCGACGGGTGACTACTCGGACTCCGTGGCACCTAGAGAGGCCTCGTCTAATCCGAAACCTAGTCGTAGGGACCCTCTACAATAGTCCTCTCTCGGTTTTTTCCTTCTCATTTCGGTACTCTCGCTGTCCTACTGTTTGCAAACGCATGAAATAGTGCAGTTGGAGCCAGTGTAAGGTTTGTCAAACGCTATATTTTGTAAACGGTGGGTCGTGGCACCCAACACGGACTGCGCCGACACATCCAGGTGGCCTAGGTGAACACTAGAGGAGGTGGTGTTTCAGTGCGGAAAACGGTCGTTGCTTCCGGGCTACTTCGTTCAGGCGCAATCCCTTAAGATCCCTGAGATCAAAATATCCTTCAACTTTGACGGGTGACTACTCGAACACCGTGGCACCTAGAGAGGCCTCATCTGAATCTGAACACCTTGGCGTAGGGACCCTCTACAATAGTCCTCTCTCAGGTTTTTTCCTTCTCATTTCGGTTCTCTCGTTGTCCTATTGTTTGTAAACGCACGAAATAGTGCAGTTGGAGCCAGTGTAAGGTTGTCAAACACTATATTTTGCAAACGGTGGGTCCTGGCACCAAACAGACTGCTCCAACACGTCCTGGGTGGCCAGGTGAACGCTAGAGGAGGTGGTGTTTCGGTGCGCGAAACGATCGTTGCTTCCGGGGTACTTCATTCGGAGCGCAGTTCCTTAAGAGCCCTGAGACCAAAATATCGTTCAACTTCAACGGGTGACTACTCAGACTCCGTGGCACCTAGAGAGGCCTCGTCTAATCCAACACCTTGGCATAGGGACCCTCTACAATAGCCTCTCTCGGTTTTTTCCTTCTCATTTCGGTGCTCTCGTTGTCCTACTGTTTGCAAACGCGTGAAATAGTGCAGTTGGAGCCAGTGTAAAGTTTTCAAACGATGTATATTTTGCAAACGGTGGGTCATGGCACCAAACGGACTGCGCCGACACGTCAAGGTGGCCAGGTGAACGCTAGAGGAGGAAATGTTTTTGTGCGCGAAATGTTCATTGCTTCCCGGGCTACTTTGTTCGGGCGCAGTCCCTTAAGAGCCCTGAGACCAAAATATCGTTCAACCTCAACAAGTGACTACTAGGACTCCGTGGCACCTAGAGAGGCCTCGTCTAATCCAACACCTATGGCACAGGGACCCTCTACAATAGTCCTCTCTCGGTTTTGTCCTTCTCATTTCGATTCTCTCAATGTCCTACTGTTTGCAAACGCACGAAATAGTACAGTTGGAGCCAGTGTAAGGTTGTCAAACGCTATATTTTGTAAATGGTGGGTCGTGGCACCGAACGGACTACGCCAACACGTCTGGGTGGTCTAGGTGAACGCTAGAGGAGGCGGCGTTTCGGTGTGCGAAACGGTCGTTGCTTTCGGGCTACTTCGTTCGGGTGCGGTCCCTTAAGATCCCTGAGACCAAAATATCGTTCAACTTCGACGGGTGACTACTCGGACTCCATGGCACTTAGAGAGGCCTCGTCTGATTCGACACCTTGGCGTAGGGACCCTCTACAATAGTCTCTCTCAGTTTTTTCCTTCTCATTTCGGTGCTCTCGCTGTCCTACTGTTTGCAAACCCGTGAAATAGTGCAGTTGGAGCCAGTGTAAGGTTGTCAAACGTTATATTTTGCAAACGGTGGGTTGTGGCACAGAACGGACTGAGCCAACACGTCCGGGTGGCCAGGTGAATGCTAGAGAAGGTGGTGTTTTGGTGCGCAAAACGGTCGTTGCTTCCGAGCTACTTCGTTCGGGCGCAGTCCCTTAAGAGCCCTGAGACCAAAATATCGTTCAACTTCGACGGGTGACTACTCGGACTCCATGGCACCTAGAGAGGCCTCGTCTAATTCAACACCTTGGCATAGTGACCCTCTACAATTTTCTCTCTTAGTTTTTTCCTTCTCATTTCAGTACTCTCGTTGTCCTAACTGTTTGCAACCGCGTAAAATAGTGCAGTTGGAGCCAGTGTAAGGTTGTCAAACGCTATATTTTGCAAACGGTGGGTCGTGGCACTGAATGGACTGCGCCGACATGTCCGGGTGGCTAGGTGAACACTAGAGGAGGCGGTGTTTCGGTGCGTGAAATGGTCGTTGCTTCCGGGCTACTTCGTTCGGGCCGCAATCCCTTAAGAGCCCTGAGACCAAAATATCGTTCAACTTCGACTGGTGACTACTCAAACTACGTGGTACCTAGAGAGGCCTCGTCTGATCCGACACCTTGGCAATGTAGGGACCCTCTACAATAGCCTCTCTCGGTTTTTTCCTTCTCATTTCGGTGCTCTCGTTGTCCTACTGTTTGCAAACGCGCTGAAATAGTGTAGTTAGAGCCAGTGTAAGGTTGTCAAACGCTATATTTTGCAAACGGTGGGTCATGGCACCAAACGGACTGCGTCGACATGTCTAGGTGGCACAGGTGAATGCTAGAGGAGGTGGTGTTTTGGTGCGCGAAACGGTCGTTTCTTCCGGGCTACTTCATTCAGGCGTGGAGGCCCTTAAGAGCCCTGAGACCAAAATATCGTTCAACTTCGACGGGTGACTACTCAGACTCCGTGGCACCTAGAGAGGACTTGTCTGATCCAAAACCTTGGCGTAGGGACCCTCTACAATAGTCTCTCACAGTTTCTTCCTTCTTATTTCAGTGTCCTCTCGCTATCCTACTGTTTGCAAACGCGTGAAATAGTGCAGTTAGAGCCAGTGTAAGGTTATCAAACGATATATTTTACAAACGGTGGGTCATGGCACCGAACGGACTGCGCCGAAACATCCAGGTGGCTAGGTGAATGCTAGTGGAGGCAATGTTTTGGTGCGCGAAACGGTCGTTGCTTCCGGCTACTTTGTTCGGGCGCAGTTCCTTAAGAGCCCTGAGACCAAAATATCGTTCAACTTCGACGGGTGACTACTCAGACTCCGTGGCACCTAGAGAGGCCTCGTTTAGTCTGAAACCTCAGTGTAGGGACCCTCTACAATAGCCTCTCTCAGCTTTTTCCTTCTCATTTTGGTGCTCTCGTTGTCCTACTGTTTGCAAACGCGTGAAATAGTGCAGTTGGAGCCAGTGTAAGGTTGTGAAACGCTATATTTTACAAACGGTGGGTCGTGGCATCGAACGGACTACGCCGACATGTCCGGGTGGCCAGGTAAACACTAGAGGAGGTGGCATTTCGGTGTGCGAAATGGTCGTTGCTTTCAGGCTACTTCGTTCGGGCGCAGTCCCTTAAGAGCCCTGAGACTAAAATATCATTCAACTTTGACGGGTGACTACTCGAACTCCGTGGCACCTAGAGAGGCCTCGTCTGATCCGACACCTTGACGTAGGGACCCTCTATAATAGCCTCTCTCAGTTTTTTCCTTCTCATATCGGTGCACATGCGTAAGTATGGTCTTGTAAACACTTGGGGAGGAATCGTTTTCAAAATTTACAACATTTTCAAAATTTACAACTTTTTCAAAATTTACAACATTTTGAAAATTTACAACATTTTCAAAATTTACTTGACTTTTTCAAAATTTACAACTTTTTCAAAATTTACAACTTTTACAAACAATGAAAGCTTCTCTTAGCTTCGAGAATTTAAAATTCTCTACTAACAGTGCCAACCACGTGAAGGTGGAAACTTTTATGCCACCACTAACCTAAATAAAAGTGTTAGTCAAAGAAATTTAAGTTTCAAATCAAAACCATATATACTATCTAGATCTAGATATAATGTACGTGTAAAATACACAAATTTAAAATAAAATATATATTCAAACTTAAATCTAGATCTTTAATTTCTAAAAAAATTATATATATAAATTGAAAAGAAATTATATATATACCAGACATGCTCGCATTGTAAATTCATTCCAATGAACCATCAGGATCGGATCTACTCTGAATAGCAGACAAGATTGCTTCATGATTTGACTCTCGAACCTTCCAAAGAATCTTGTTATTAGGCCTTCCTCGATATCTATACAACTGAATATTTGTCGCTAGAACTAGATGTGAATATAAGAGTATTTTCCTGTGTGTCTCGAAGTCTTCAAACACCCAAACAGAGGAGTTTTTTAATGGATACCGTCGAAGCCAAGTTCCAGTAACTACCACTGACCCTGTAGGATACTCAATATCTTCGCCATCTATAATAGGAGAAGTAAACTTTTTTCTTTCCTCGATGCAACGACATAAGAAATAGTCTGTTCCTTCTTCATTGTCTTCTGTCGCAATTACTGCAAACACATGTCCTACATAAAAATAACCAAGGAAAGTTGAACAAATCAAATTTAAATTACATATTAAAATTTCAATGGACATATAACTCAATTTACAAAAATTAAATAAATATAACCATATTCATACCTTGTCGCACCAAAATTGAAATTTCGTCAAAGTCCTTGGATGTTGTAACTTCATCTGCAAAAACAAGTCGTAATGCTTGTGGAGGTTAAGCGGAGTTAGAGGCCTACAAATACATCCTTCCACCCATTCTTGTGAATCACACTCAGCAGTGACAAATTCGATACAATATGCACAAAAGCATGTCAACTTTCTTGTCCATACAGCCCATGAAGTAGTGTCTGAGTTACAAAATGAGTGCATATCACTGGACCCAGTGAGTGTCATACAATCCTCGTAGTTAGCAATATGTTTTTCCTCTATCAACCAAAAATATCCGCAAACTGTGGAATTTTCTTAGAAAACCTCGGGCCATGTTGTCAGTACACCATTCCACTATGCTCTTTGCATCTTTTAATTCAGCACCATCTTTGTACTTCAACTCTTCTCTTGCAAGAGCTCTTTTCACACATGCCCCTGCACCGTCATGCTCTCCTTTTCCATGTCCAGCCTTAGTGAAACTCTAAATATGTTGCACACCCATCTTGACTTACATTCTTCTCATCCAATAAAACATTCGTGCATTCTTAAACTGAGACGTGTAATTATCTGACCATATATAATGTTGTTTGAAGTGGATGTCCCTATTAGACAAGTTTCCATAAAATAACCGGAAACACCCTTGCACAAATTCAGTAGAATGAGTACGATCATCATTGATATAAAAGTGGTACTCTCTTAATATTTTTCGATCATTCTTTATACTGTCAGGAGAATGTAGAAATGCTATATGCACAAAAATGACAACTTGTACTGAGTTGTAATATTGCGATTGAACCTCCATTTGTGGTTGCAATGTGTAATTCTCTGCAAAATCGACCACTGAAACAATAGTACCAATAGGAAATGTGTCTTTGCATAGCTTGAATTGTTCATCCAACCATCGAGCTCTATGTGTATGCCTCGCATACTCATAAACAATTTCATCCTTAAATTTTCTCACAAATTGAAAAATGGGCATTTGTTCTGTAACTAGCTCACACCATTTCGACTCTTTTCCATCTTTCAACCGGTATGCAACTGATTTATATTTATCAAATTCAACTAAATTATGTCCTATTGTACCTTCAATTTTCTCATGGATGCAACTTTCTAATTTAGGTAATCCGCCGCATGTACTACAACTTCTATCTAAACAATCCTGACTATAAAAAAATTGTCCAACTTCTTTTTCACAAAATATAGTAGGAATGAAATCCCTGGAAGATATTGGTGAAACTTGAACACCACATTCAGATAACATAGTTTTAGAATGAAAATTAGAATGAATACGTAAAAATTTAACATAATACATCGCAAATTCAACATGTTGCCTACAACAAGTGGTGCAAGCATGGTTGATTTTCACATAAAATGGTTTCAACATTTCAAAAAAACGTTGACTAATTTTAATTTCCGGATTCTCTTGTTCAAACTTACGAAAAAATTGAGTTTGAGTCATATCTAAGAAATACTTTGGATGTGGTTCATGATTAGTAGAACCAACTCTCCGTTTTATAACATCTCTTGTATTAGGTGAAACTCTAGTGTTCTCATGCCAAAATTTAATAACTTCTCTTATAACATCAGAATTATTTTTGTCCTTACATGGTGCTCTAGCAGAAAATGCCCAAAAATTGGCATTATTGAATGATTGAAGGATATTACATCTTTTAATTGCTTTCATTAGAGTTTTTCGATTAACTTGCAACATTCGACTTGTTTGCGTAATCAAACGTTGTTTTTTTATTGATTCACTTACAACACTAGTAGCAAGTACACGACGCACAATATTAATATCCCTAGTGCATCTCTTGACACCAATAGTGTGATATGCATCATGAAGGTTTTCAACAATTGTAGAGGTTTGTCCACGTATATTAGATGTTGTCAATCCTAAGGTGTTTAATGGTCTCATTTTAATCAATTTCATCAAACTAACCAACAACTGACATCTTTGGGAATCATTTAAAATTTCAAAATGATTATCCCAAATTTCAGTGGTTTTTCTTCTGATTTTTCGTTCAGAAAGTTTGTCAGACATTGGTTTCAAAATGTTTTCATCAATTTCAATAAAAAAATTAGGTTTCTTACGTAAAATCCTAGGAGGTGTTTTTGTCAAATTTTGTTTGTCTACAGTTTCAACATGAATTTCCTTATTTACATTTTCATCGTCTCCTTCAATTTCAACATTTACTACATCATTAGTATTTAATTCTTCTTCAACATTGACAGTAAAAACTTCTTCATCACGTGTATTTAATTCAACTTCAACATTGACAGTAGAAACATTACCTAGTTCTTCATTGCTTACAATAGTTGGGATTGAAGATGAACCTCTTCTAGATTCATGAAGTTTCCGCATTCGCTCAACATTTTGAATTTTGTTGGCCTCTAATTCGTTTGGTGCTTTTTTACTTAATGACTTCATTTTTTGTCTCCCATGATGTTTTGCTTCCGATGATAAGAAAAACGTGCAGAAAAAGACATAATTTCGCAGTAATTCGTACGGTAATGTCAGAGAGTAAAAAATCACATGGTAATTCGAGCATTGGGATGTGTGTAAATATGATTTATAAACTGCGATCCTGCTTTATGTTTACAAAACCGCGATCGCGGATCTATCTGCCAAACCTAAGGTTTGGAAAATCTTTGTTTTTCACCAACCAAAGCTATGGAAGGTCATTATGAAGTGTAAAAGGTCAAAAAACCTCAAATCTGCTCTTCCAAAGACTTGAACCGTGCTAAAAAATGAAAACATTTCACAAAAATGATGGCATCGCATAGGGGAGACTCTTAGCTTCATAGAAATATTGTTTTTAAAGTGAATAGAATAAGATAAATATCATTTTATAATTTTTTACTAACAATAGGTCTTTAAGACATTTTTTCCCATGAATGTTCATGTCTACATTTAAGACTGTAACTTTTGTTTCACTTATCAAAATATGATAAAACTTATACCATTCCAAGCATGGACAAATTCTATACACGTTAAAAAAAAATTGATTTCAATATTTTTTGATATAGTCATGGTGGGCAAACGGAAAGCACTCCATTTTCTAAATATTTTCAGACCACTTTCACGGAAAAAATCATAAAAAAAAAAATTGCTAAAAAAAATTCAAAATAAAATCCATCCCAAGATAGACAATTACATCTAACGTTTCACCAAAGGAAAAAATAATAATAACAAGATTTGGTCATCCAAAATGCGGGCAAACGGACTACAATCTTATAAGTTTAAAAAAAAAAAAAACTAAGTCATATAATTTTAAGTGTTTAATATAGCTAAACTTGTCCGTTTTTTTACAAAAATTAGTATTTTAGAAACTAGATTCCGAATGCTATGACTCATATTTATATAAATTTTTCTAATTTAGAGTGCGTGTATAGCTAATAATCCCTACAAGTTGAGATTTTGCTGTTTTTTGCAATATGATGTCCACGGATGACCCTATATTTGTCCATCAACTTCCTACACTTACCCAATCTCAATTTTAATTACTTTCATAATATGCTTAATAGCATAGGAAATCATGTCACACATGGTCCAAAACATAATGTGATCAACTTCACATTACAACTTTAACAAATTTACATGACTGTATTGGATCACAAGACCTCGAAACTAACCATGGGAAGAAACATGTATTCCACACCATAGAATTCAACACACATGCCCCAAACATAGTTCAAATACATACATGTTCCTAACATACAATAAGGAAACATGGTAATACATATGTAATAGGTTTCACATGACTCAAAACCATGATCGTATCCACACAATGTCAAGATAAGATCCAATATCACATGTTAAAAATGAGGAAGATTAAGCCTCAAACATCACCATACATAACATGACTCACATGAGTAACTCACATATCAAATAATATATCACAACTCCATATGCCTCTCAGAACTCTATATGCCTCTCAGAACTCCATATGCCTCCCAAACAAACTACATATACCTGCCAAGTAGAGAAAAAATAATAATACCATAACTAGGTTGATCCATAGACCTGAACACATATAGCCACGTCGCATGAGAAACCCAAGCCAAAAATAGGTTGGGTCACTCCATGCACTTGAACATATAGACCCCCATCACTTGAAAAACTAAAGGCCTAATGCCCTTGAGCCCCAGGCAATATAATCCTAAGACCTTTGGGTGTACCCCGTATACCACACATGGACCATATCAGGTCGGTGACAAACATATAAAAACATACAACATGGTAGAACTAACTCATTCAAACATTCGAGAAGGTCCACACTGGACAACAAATATCCAAGTGACATCAAGAATCATAAAGCTTCAAGTTTTGAGAGTAATTAAAGAAAATAAAATGTGATAAATCAATAAAGATGGCTAAATAACTGCATTCAAACTGAAAAAAGATCACAATTAAGCAATGAGCCTCAAATCATTGAAATAAATCAATTAAAATTGTTGTTTCCAATTATAATCGAGTTTACAAATAAAACACATATGAAATGATTCACATCATAAGGTACTACAGTAACCTCCAAAGATGTTTCTCATCAGGGTGATATCTCATCAAGTGCACATCTCAGAATTGATTCCATCTTGACATCGAGATTACATCTCAGAATACAATATAATAACTATTCAAATAATGTAACTGTCATAGTCTTTGTCAGAGTCATCACCTCTAAACTCCCACAAGGCTCAACACATTCGTAACTACACAAGGTCGTCTATAAGACAACTAATTGAGGAGAGATAAAAAGAGGTACATGTTGCCATTCTTTGAGCTTAAGGTGTCTGCATAACATAATGTGCATGAAACCCAATGAGAAAGTGTCATACATACGAAACATATAGAAGTGAATTTTTAGTCTATGCTAGACTCCACTTCTTGGGTCATACTTAGCTCGAGTTAAATGGTCAAGGGTCCAATTTTATCACTCCACAGATACTCTACTGATGCTACCCATAGGGTTTATTAATGTAGGGTACACAACATAACACATGACTACATTACTAACATAATGTTAGAGCTCAAAATTACACATGTCTCAGATCAAGATGAACTTAGATTTTGAGGCAACATGGGACTGTCTCCAAGTTGTGAGACCTTGCACACTTAAGACGGAACTTCGGAGAAGGCCAGTTCCTCTACCTATTTCTATTGCTATAACTAATCACAGGAAGGGAAATTTAGCTACCTACTAATACTCTTTGATCCCAAGGGACCAAGGTGAGAAGGAGAGGCATGAAAGGGAAAACTAAACTAAAGGGATGTGATAACACCAGAAAAAGGGGGATGACCACAATTAGCTTTGAGAGAAAATGAAGAAAAATATATGCAGAGAGGGTAAACACACGTACCACAGTCTGAAACACACTTATAAATCCATCTTCATGGGGCACAATGGAAAAGGGACCTACAAGGGAGGTGAGAATGCACATCAAACCATCAATGTAAAGGGAAATGCACGAAGATGCAATAAAATGAGCTAGGGTAGAGAATAACCACAAAACAAACTTCTATTTCTTATGAAAGATGCACAATTGATTACAATGGTGGAAAAGGAAAGTATCCATATGCAAAGAACTAGATCTAAAGTCTTGCAACTCAAAATGTAAGGAACTACCTAAATAATTCCCTTGTAAACTAAAGGAATCCAAACTTTTACAATGAGTAGAGCTCTTAATTTATAAAAGAAGTAGAGAAGAGGAGAAGAAAGAAGAGAGAAATTGGATTCAAAAGTTCAACCACCAACAAAAAGTAATCACTTCGTGAAAATATTCCTACAAGGGTGTCATAGCCACCTCCCCATGTCTATTTTCATTGTGGAAGAAGGAAGGAGGAAAAATCAGACCAAATCTAGGTGATTAAGCTAACTCAATCTGTGCATTAATCGCTTCAGGCACGTTTCCCTATTTATGCCTACCAAATCCATCCAAAAGCTGATTTTTAATGGTCTAATGAGTAACCCACATCAAAAAATTTCCAACGAGACCAAAATAACATCAATTTGAGCTCTTCAAAAAAATTTATGATGATATGAAGTTTACAGTACAACCTGGACACACAATGACATGTGGCGCACGGTGATTGGATAAAAAATTGGCCAACTGTTCATTTATTTTTTCTTTTCTGCCACGTGTCTCACAATGGTTTGTCCCAAATATTTGGCGTGTAGTTGGCATGCTTTGATAGGTTGCATGTGAATCACTCAAGTCTGATAAGTTGTCACATGACACAATGACCAATGCAGATGAATGCAATGTGTGCACGAGAGTAAGAGGCACAAAAGAGGACATCAAAGGAAAAACATGAGAAAATGATACACGTGGAAGAAAATAAGGTATATATGTAGGAGACAAGTATGCAATTGGTCGCGACATTAAAATGAATGATGTACAACAATAAGAAAGGAAGGGGTGCTGAGGAAATGCGCAAAGGACTTAGCCGAATTTCGAAAGCAAGTCAAGGGTGCGCGTGAAGGGTGCACAATTTGTTGGAAAGAAGGCAAGTGTGAAAAGAGTGCATGTGAGTAAAATGGAAGAAGAAAAAGGAATGGAGAAGGAAAATGGAAGGCGCGTGAGAGGATAAGAGTGCACAAGGGCGCAAGAGGAACTGCCACTAAGGAAAGTGTGCAAAGGGGACAACTAGAGAGTGCACAACCTGCAATATTGGGCTTCAGAGCCAGAATGGGGATGTAAGTTGTCAAAATAACTAGGGGAGTTATTTGGGACAACACACAATGATATTTATGCACAACAACCACAACGTCATACGTATGGTATAATTACTGTGTAAAGTAACACGACAATTCCAAAACTTTCCACATATCATGTTCCCACATAATGCACCAAAAGTGTAAGTACAATACAATAGGGGTAAAAAAAATCATATGCCCCCAATTCACGATATTAATTTATCACATAACATATCAATACATATATATGATGAACATAGTGATTTAACATCATGAAATACATACAAATACAACACAACGTGGTGGCAATTAACATGATATGACATAGTTCACTATGAAGCACTTTGTCATGCAACACATTGGTACACATATATAATATCACACAATAATGAAACGCTATAAAAATTTCTTAGTTCATAATGACATTGTTTTCACACAAGAAGGTGGTAACACACGTGAAATTCATGTTGAATTCACGAGAGAGAAAGAGAGAATAATCTCATCACGAACACATCCAAATCATAACACACCCTAACTAAGTGGTATGCACAACATGCGCATTCATATTATTACAACTACACATTTTATCGCATCACAACAAAATATAACATTACTATTCCAAATCCTCCAGCATCTTGAATAGCCATGACAACACCAAATTGTCCCAAAGGTTTTAGAGTATGAACCTCCGTTCTGATACCAAATGTAGCATCCACACATGAGAAACCAAAACACAATACAAAATAGCTAAGATACATTTTTTGTCTTTCATTTACTGTTACAAGACACCACTTGGGATTACTTAGAATAACATAGCATCACAAGAGATCCTCACACTCACATGGACCCACACATACAACATGATCACACAAGATGCACATCAATACCACACTTTCTCAAACGAACAAATACAAAACTATGACCTAGCAAAAATATGAACTCAAGGGTAGGCATTTTCCACAACACATCATTTTTATGGTTTACATATTTATTATAATTAAGTTCTCATTGTTTAGCCTTATAGGTTTAAAGAATATTTAACATGTAAGGGCATAATTTCCTTTTCTAAAACTTCATATTCTTTAACTCTCTTAACATTGATCTTATTATGTGTACATACTATTTGGTTCATTCCTCTATTACAATTAGTTTACACAATCTCAATTATTAGTTATAATCATTCTAACACACATATGTCACCTAATACTCGTTCTTAGGCTATGGATTCATTTCATGGAAAACATGATTACTTTACATTTTACTTAGTATTCATTGTCTAAAATTTCACCTTTATCCCAACCAACATCTTAAGAATTCAATATCGATAACTAAAATTTAATTAACAAGTTAACCTCTTAATGCACATGTTATAGCAACACAATTTGAAAGTAGAAAAGAAATGTAATTTTCATCCAAAATCAGTCCTCTAAGAGGTCTTTCAATAAAAAAATATCCTATTTAAGTCACCATAAACCTTCCATTCTACTTAAGAACTTGTATTACATAGTTTTCATAAAAGTTAAGTCGAGGTTATCTTTGATGTACAAATATGAGGGAACCACCTCACCTAATGATTTTCTAAGTTTGTTTGATCATATTTAAAATATGTCAAAATTTAATTTCCTAATTGCACATATGATATCATGCACTTACATTTATTATCCCTTTCATTGAATCTTAGAATCTAAGGCACCCATTTAAATACGTTGTTAAGAAATTACATCATTCATGTCAAAAAGTGACACTGTACCTTATAACCATTGCAACTAACACACTTCCACATACATGAAAACCCTCTACTTGGTTCTTGGGGAAGAACATGATCACTTTAACATATCTAGTAAAACCTCTAATACTACAAGAGAAATCTAGTTACTAAAATGAAGTCACCCATTAACAAAACAAGTCCAATTTGAACTATTCTTATATCGTTATTTCACTTAAATCCCATTAAAGTGAAAGAAAAAATACTAACACATTGCTCAAAGGGTAAAAATATAAGGATCGTTAGATTAGGGTCATTCTGATAACTTTCAAAGTAACATCCTAATAGTGGTTAATACATTTGAACTTACCATACAAAAACAAGGTTATTTCATTTGTCATTTTCTACAACTAGCTTACAAAAATCTAAAACATGCACAAGAAAATATAAATTAACTACATATCCATGTGAGTAAGATTGTAATTTCATTGCAAATAATAATAATAATATCTCTTTCCTAATACAACAATGCCATCCTATTAAACTTCAACATTAATGTTATGGTTTACAATATACAATCTATTCATCTCAATGGTACATGTCATCACAACATATTGAACATGCTGTAAATTTATCTTGTCCAAGGTACCTGCAACCAAAACATGTTCATAAAAAATGATGATATGGCACCTTCCTAAAATATATCACAAATCATGATTTCCAAATTTTCCATTCATAATGAAAAAAACACTCAACACACATCTGGAGAGAATCAGAAATACAAATACAATTTCATTTCATTTTCAAAACTAAAGAGAGAGATAGAGAGAGGAGAGAAAAAACACCATTTTTCCCACAATCAATTTTATGAAAAAAACTTAAAAAGGAAGTTCCATACAATCATATGTTAGTGTTTACAAGTTTATCAATAGATATTTTACTTGAATAAGGTCGTATGAAAATTTTTCCCATATTGTTACAAGTTTACAAAAATGACAAAATTGGTCAAAGTGGATAAAAATATGTGTTCAAAAACTAATACCCATGACTCAAACAAATGATGTGTAAATTCCCACATACTCCTCTATATACAGGGAACCCCTCAAAGCTGACATAAATCAAAATTGGTGAACATGGTTCAATAGGAAACTACCTTTCTAGAGGTACTAATCGTAACAACACCAGATTGACCTTGTCACCCAACGACCGGAGGCCTACCAAACCCACTTGTAAAACTAGCTTGAAAAGTGATTTTCTCATAACTAAGGATTGATAGTGATTTTCACAGATAAATACTAGAGGTATGCAGAGGCCGAATTTAATTTCTCCATCCTAGGCCTAAACTACAAGCCAAAACAAAATTGAACTTTTAACATTCAACAATTGTTTCAAAGCTAAGAAATGGTCAACATGGCTCCTAAACGCGTGACGATAAATGGTCAAATGAACATTCAAAATCATCCATGTGACCAATGATATGGTCAAATATTGACTATCCCATTATGGGTTTTAGAGAGATATTTTGTATGTCATTAAAACAAGTTTTATTAACATTTCGCAAGGTCATCAAGAGGTAATTTTAAACTAAAATTTAAGTTCAACTCACCAACCGAGTGAATTTAGTTATCCATTACTATTAACTAAGTTTTCCAAACATCTCGAGAGGTTATTTAAAAGCTGGGTTTATATTCAACTAATCTTTCTATTTGCGTATATAAAGAGGTAAATGTTTCTATTGGTGTTATGTCTCATTTAATCCACTAAAAAATCAATCATCTTAAATTTGATTTTCAACGCCATTAAAAATAAGAAAACTAGAAATGCTACAACATGAAAGAAAGGGGTAACATAACCATGCCTGAGTGAAAAAATTGAAATGGGGGTATGCAAAGGATCCAGATGGTCCGCATTCACAACCCACAAACCACAAAAACGATGTTGCATCCCGACAAGAAATTCATGTACTTTCAGTATGTTTTCCACATTAAAAAAATAATAACTTCCCTCAATCATTCTTTGAATCATTTGAACCTCACCTCACTTACCCACTGCATCATAGATGTTTAACAAGAGAACATAAGCTGCATCATTTTCAGATCCAAATCAAAATGCATCATGGTTGGGGATACTCCTACGCCTATATTCATAAGTGATCTACAGGCACTAAGAAAGCAATTTTGTGCAACCAAAATATGTTTGGATGTAAAAAAAATACATAAAGTTTATGAATTCCTCTAGATATCCAACACAGGAAAGACGATTAACCATGTACACAAAAAGGTCAATTGCATTAGATTGGTAGTTTCTAAATCCTTTTCAATAGATCCATTTTGTTCTTAGCATACAATAATTATTGTTCACACCCGCAAAATTTTGAGGTATTTTTCAAATAGTTCACATTCTTGGTTAAGAACCCACAATTATATGTAACTATTCCCAAGAATTCACCCCCATCCATTTTTTTGCCCACATTTTGTAAGCACTAAAGAACTGTCCACACAATGATCACACATTTAACTGACATGATGATGACAAGTTTGAAGCTTCCTCAAAATACCAGGTGTGGTTTGGGCTTGGATCATTCCATGACACCATATTTCTTTCATGAATTTTTCTAAAGAGTTCACATTCTTGATCCAATATTTTGGCATGACAGGAAAAAATGGAGATTGGCCTAAAATATGCCCAAACACATTTTTTGAGGTGCTTTCCAAATAATTGATGTGCCTTGTTTAATCTTCCACGTTTTTCATACAGTTAAAATGGTGGTTGCAACTCTGGTTACTATATTTTTAAGCTTGGTGGATGTCCATACACCCTTCTAAGCTCCCACTTAGACACAAACAGGGTGATTAACAATAGATATGTGCATCCTCACAAAGCATTAACATTGTTTCACCAAAAGACCACCAACAAGAGACCCACTCATCAATTGAACTTCTTGTTTGCATGCAACCCAAAGCATTTGCCATAACATCTGAAAAATTCCTATCTTATTCCCCCACATGACTCCTCTTCTCTATTACTCCAACCACCTCCCCTGAATTATTATTATATATATATATATATATATAATTTTCATTATTACATTCTATCCTTGTAAAAATATATTTTGTTTGACCTTCATTTTATTTGTATTATTATTTGAAATTTTAATATTTAACAAGGAAATGAGTACTTCATTACCATTTAAGATGTTGTCTTAAGAAAACGTTCAAACTTGATGTGGACTTCCATCGTCTAACTTTCACCAAATAAGACATTAAAACCTGCACCGTAAAATCAAACACTTCCTAAAGTTAACGACAAGGAAACACACTAACAAATTTGGACACCTCTCACAAGAACATATATAAATATTCCATCATAAATTTGACAGCCTTAAAACTAAGTTTTCCATCTTGGTACAGCAATCTAGGAGCACTACAGAGTACACTGGAATTTTTTTATAGAAATTGGGTGCACCATTTTAAAGATATGAGTAAAATTCCATTTCCAAGTTTTATGGTTTTGAAGAATTCCAACAACATCATTGTTCAATAATGGAGTTTTGGATGGAAAAACACATCCCCTTGAAATTCAAAAAATTATTAAGTGTTCATGAGGAGGGAGTTAGTCACATTTTCTTTGCCACTTTTAACTCAACATTTTACCATGGAGCTAAACCAAGGTTGGGAGATGGGTTTAAGTGTGGTGGCACCTTAAAATGTAGGGTGAGAAGGTGAAAAGTGAAAATGGTGGCATATAAGTGTGCTTTTCACTAGATGATGCCAAGTTTTAACTTGTGATGCAGTGTGAGGGAGATGCAAGGGGTTGAAATTAGCTTCTGGGTGTTGTAGGTTGGTTCTCCATGTCTCCTAAGGTTGAGTGGAAGGATGAGGAGTGAATTTTAGTGTACTCTTTTTCCATTTTTTATATTGTTTAAATCCAAGGGGACACCATCATCTTAAAAAATTTCCATGGGGGGTCTCATCATAAAGAGGGGTCAAGGAGTTAAGTTAGCATGCAAGTTTGGTGTTCCCTAGGTGTAAAAGTTGATCGGGAAAGTTGCAGAGAGAAGGGATTGAAGGGGGAGCACAATTTGGTGTCCCCCTTGTCCCATTTTCACCTTGGGGAAAATCCAAGGGGACATGACATGCTCAATAATTTACCATGGGGTCTGCTGATCATGGGAAGGGGACCAGGTTGAGAGGGGTAAGCTTACAAATCTCCTGGCACACAAATTGTCACTTTAAGTGACAAAACCAGTCATGCACCTAAGGGAGCACACTTTGTTGTCCCCCTTGTCCCATTTTCACCTTGGGGATAATTGAAGGATACAAGGAATGCTCCCAAGTGTTCCATGGGGCCATTTCATCATGGGAAGGAGATCTGGGCACTTAAAGTCTTCACATGCTCCACCTAACACCTCAAGTTGTGTTTTAACTGACACAAACACATAAATTTATGGGGGAACACACTTTGGTACCTGCCATGTCCATTTCACACCAAAGGGATAATACAAATGGACATGACATGCTCAAAATTCTTCCAAGGATGTTTTGAACTGCTGATATCATCCGCCAACTCCATTTTATAACACCGAGAGTGTTTTTCCAGCCCCGAGAGCATGTAAGGATGTGTTGGGCTCAAACCTTATATTATTTTGACTCCAAAAACAAATGTTGAGATCATTATAATAGTTGTTAGGATAAAATTATACATGAAAGTTTATTTTTAGGGCCTCTTTCACTTTAACTCGAAGGGGCAATTACAGAGTCTTAAGTTATCACATAACATTTTTAAGTATTGGAAAAAAAAAGTGATGATTCTATAATGTCGAGGATTCAAAGATACTTAAAATTACTATTTATTTGAAACTCAAATCATCCTAAAAATCCCAAAAACATCGAGACAAGTTAGCTTTCACTGTTGGAGTATAACATTCCCTTCATCTGAAATGATCCTATTTACATTGTGTGATTCTTGACATAAATTTCTTCCACATATTTCCCCTTAACTACCTTGGATAACTTCATTTATATCATGTAAAACTCCTAGATGGATTGACCCTTCCCTGTCAGCTTCCGGAGGGTATACACCAGTTGCAAAGTGGCCAAAACTGACCCTTTCTAGGCCTCTGATGATAGTTATTTTACTTCAAATCTTAGTAACTTGTTCAATCACCTTAGGCATACATCCTTACATATGAAACATGCTTAAAAACATAGTTAGCATATTCCTCTAAAAAATAATGAGGGTGATATTGTGAATAGTCTGGCTAGTGGAAGAGTTTATAATGATTGGGAGAGGAATTTTCAAGTATGGGCTTGGTTGTCATGGCCAAAAATTTCAATTTTGCATGCTATAAATTTAACATGACAACACATCCACAATATTGGTTTGATTTTTTCCATTGTAATTTTCCATATCTCTTCACATATCTTAATATGATATTTAGGTTTGGTGACACCACTATAGCTTGTAAATCACCTTACTTCGTTGTTATGCTCGAACCTAAGGCGCATAACTTCCTTGACTTGGTATCGTGTCTCCAACATTGAGTTATGAGTTTACCAACATCTTGTTGCAGATCCTTTCAACAAATATACCAAAAAATTAATGTGTTCCCATTTTAGTTGTACGAAAATTTCCATCTTTGTGATAAAATCCAATACAATTTCGCTGCCACTGAAATATGGTGGGTTTGGGTGTTCTCATTGCTTATTCTCTTGATATTGTACCAATATACTTAGGCGCTTGAGAAATTACAAATTTTGGTGCATGTTTGATCATATAAAAATCTATACCTATTAACTCATCTGAACCACGTGCCTAATTTTCGCATGCTACACTTGTTGTATCCGATATTGACTTATTATCCTTCCACTTGATCTCACCTTCCGACATTAGTTCATACTTTTCCAATGCCCTAGCCTGTATTTTGTAGATGTGTTCTATATATTCATATTCTTCTATATTCTCAACATAGGGCGCACTCTACTTTGGGTCCATTGGAAATATGACGCGATGAGATCCATTCTTGAAACTTACATGCTATTTTTTGAACCTAAAATCGACATTGTTTGCATAACACCAAGGCCTTCCACGGAGTACTGGAAAATTATCTACTTCTGCCAGTGTTATTAATTCATAATCACCATATAATTTCTCTACCATTATACTAATTATATCATTCTTTAACACCCCAATAGGCACTACTCTTGTCTTGTTAACCATAAATAAAACATGTGGAGATGGGTGCATCATTTATTGCCCCATTTTATTCGAAACATTCCTCGTAAGTCTAGACACCCCAATTTTACCATCCTCCTATATCAAGTAATTTCGCCCACAATATTCCCACAAAAATCTATATTCAATTAATTGACATTAGTTATTAATTAACCCTCCTCATTGATCTAATTAAGCCTTCCACATCATAATCTACCTCACATGCAATTACTCTCCATGTCCCCCCACTTGCAAATTAAAAATTAAAGTTTAATTCTCATCCACTCTCCATGTTCCCCACTCACCAAATCATACTTACTTTTTTCAAATTAATCCAGTTTTAAGGCTATAAATAGAGCCTTACCCACCTCTTTCACACACATAAGAATTGATATATCTAGCCTAATATCTTGCATTCTCCTTACAAATAGCATCCATACTATCATCTCGTCTTAATGCCTGCATAAGCCCTTAAATCACTCATTCCATAATCCCTTATCCTCCATTTTATTGGTGAAAATTAGTGTTCTAGATCATCTATGCAACGAAGTTATCTCACGTTGGAGAGGCACCTACATTCCAATATTTTGGGGCCCATCCAAGTCATCACCCAATCTGAGGTTTGCAATGAAACATGGTGGAGAAGGTATACAATTGAGTTATTTTTCTTTCTCACTATGCAGTGATTTTCGTTGCATACATTCTAGCATGCTCGGTGGGACTTACCCATGCTCTATTACCCTTAGTTTCACAATTAGTGATTTTATTAATTTTGTGTTTACTACTATTTATCATTATCATTTTGATTTCTATACAATATGAAATCATTTAGTTAATATTTATGTTGTGGGAACCTCTCTTATTTTTTGGGTTTTCTGTGATGTTTGTGCAAGTTGTAGTAGGATCAAATTCCTCTTGATCTATGGTGCTCACTACGTCATTGAAATATGTTTGATGTTGTTGATGCTTACAGTCACATGGCATGTTAGTATAGATTTATATTTTACTAACACTTGTGTTTGGCATTATTTGGTTAACTTTGTGTCTATTTTGGTGTGTTTCAGGTGTCTGTTATGTGGCTATGTTTGCATGATCTTGAAAAAATCAGCGATGAAAATTTTCAAAAGAAAAATTAAAACAAAAAATAATATCTTTTCCTTGATCACTACTCTTATGATTATTTTGCAGATGTTTGCAGTTGTTCTAACAAATCAAAATCAGATTTTTGTGGCACTCCTTTGCTAGTTTTCCTTTTATAGTTAGGTGTTCTTCCTCTATTTTTAGTGGTGTTTGTAGTGATAACTAATTTTTTGTTAATATAATTTTTTTAAAAATTGAAGAAACATTTTCTAAATTTATGCTAAAATATAATGCTAAAATTTCTCTTAACTCATCTCAAACCCCTCACAATTCCTAGCTCGCTCCCAGTTCAGCAAGGTAGCTCACCGAACTACTTATTCTATTTGAGCCGAACTCCTATGAGTTAACTGCCTCTCAACTCCCCCACACCCATTTTCTTGTCACAAAATAATCCTGCGAGTCCTCCACACCCACCTCTGCTTACCACGTCATCACAACGCTGAGTTGCACAAAATTTCCACCAAAGCTCCGCCGCATTCTTTATGGATCCTCACAATTGTTGATCTACCCATCACAGGATGCCACCAAAACACTAACTCCTCACCATCTTCTACCCTATCTCCTATCGCTCAACAACTGAGATACCAATCCTTACACCCTGCTTTCCTTCCTTCCATCCACCAATACCTCTTCCATCTCTGAACAATGACCCCACACCGTTGTGTCTACCTTGTCACGACCTCTCAATTGATCTTGTGCCTAGCTCCATACATCCTTCATAGTCGATCCCGCCAAGTCCTCTGTTTAAAAACCCAAGCTTCCATCATTGCACACACAAACACACACACCAATCTTAGAGTTATCGGTCTTTTTTTGGGTTAAAAATTTAGGTTATAAAAAATAGTTAGTTTACTATATAAATTATTTGTTATGTATATGTTGTGTTTTATTATCTCGTTTTGTTTAAATAATTCATCAAAATTTTATAGCTTCGGGCTGGGCTATTTTCCTTTAGTGATTAAGTTTGGTTTGATCAAATGATTAATTAAACTTAGGCTAGTATTTTATTTAATTTATTCATTTAACATTAATTTATATTTAAGTTTCATTTTTATTTAAATTAATCTAAGTAAATTATTTTTAATCAATGATCTAATTAGATGCTTATTTAGATTAGTTGGTTTTAATTAGTTAATTAGTTGGTGTTAGTTAATTAATTAGTTTAATTAATCCATTAGATCCTTTAAACTTAATTGGAACCTTTAAGTAATGTTTTTGTCATTTCACTTAAATGGTCTAATTATGAAACTTAAGGATACAAGGTCAATTTAACCATTGGGAAAAAATTAACACTTTTTAGAGCTCGTCTCTTACGCAACATCATTTTCTTGGGAGTTGATTTTTTTTCTTGCAAGAAAATTGTCTTTCCAAATTCTAGAAAACTTCTAATCGTGATCTTGTAGGACCCTACTTCTACGAACTATAAATGATGTGAACACCAAAAAGGTCCTTTCAGTGATTTATTTTTCATTTCTCTGGTTATAGGCCATTTTTTAAGCACTGGAGGCCACTTGGGCCCTGCCAAACAATTTTTTTTCCCTACATTCAACTTTTCAACATCGACAACCATGACCAAACATTTGCAATACATTATTCTAATTGTCTTGTGTTGACTAATCATTTAATTTGAAACAACCTAGTTAATCTCACAAGTATATTTTAGTTCATTTAGCTTCATTTTCTCATCTAACTATCATCTTAATCATTGCTTGATTTTATTTTCATTCCTAACATTTTTTTCAATCGTAACCATGTATGTTCTTTTCTTGAGCTTTCAAGTGATCTTGAAAATAAACAAAAGGTCACAATCATCTAATTTTTCTTCTCACATTTTGTGTGCAGGGTAACTACTAATCTCTTTCATGTAGGACAACACTATTTGAAATTTTTACTACGCAAACCAACTCCTAACACTTTCTGCAGGAATCCTAGGTCAAAGAATGTTCCAAACTCAAATTAAAATTTTGTACTAACTAATCATTCCATCAATAACTTAATTAATGAATACATGTTTTTTTTATTTAGCTTCATTCTCTCATCTAATTGGTGTCTTGATCATTACTTGATTTATTTGAATTCTTAACATTTTTCTGATCATGACTGTATATGCTCTTTTCTTTCGCTTTCAAGTGATCTGTAAAATAAAAAATGACCACGATCATTTTTTATCATATTTTGTGTCCATGATAACTACTAATTTGTTTTACACAAGACTACATCACTTGGAATTATCGTCAAATGAAAAAACAAAACTCCTAACACTTCTTACAAGATTACCTTGGTCAAAGAACAGTTTTAAAAACCACTAAATAAACAACAAAAAACAAAACAATATGCTAAGGTACACTGTCATTTTCCGCTCATATTTTCTTTCAAATTGGAATGAAATTTGTTGTTAACCACCTCATTATCTATATTTGCACATAGAAAAAGTGTATTTCATTGCCACATATGTTACACCGGTGACGTAGAATTCATTTCCACACACCACAACATTGAAATTTGCATTACACTTGAGACCTAGTCTCAAACAACGTTTGGTATCTACCTCATCTTTAGTCCCCGCTTATAGGTAATGCCTTAAATATCTATAACAATGAAGTTTGTGGCATCATACCTGTAAATATTATGTGAGTAATAGGGGCATCATTCACATTCCATTCCCCCATCACCACTCCACCTTTTCACAAATCCTATATTGGACGTGGTGATTCACTCCTAAGTAGGTTAGTAATGAATTGGTGAGTCTCTTTCAGTATTCTAGTGGTTCCCTGTACCGCTTCTTTCCCCATACAATTTTTGGTATATCAAGACTAGGATATATTGGAATATGCATCTATATGGAGAGACATGATCCTACATTCACCCATTCCACAACATTCTGCCTATTGCATGATTCACAAAACATCAATTTTTCCTAATGGATTTTCCTCTTCACCTGCAAAACATCCCATGAACGTGATTTCTTGCTATTTGTAAACAAGTTAGTTTTGTTATATTAATTTTCATCAAACTTGGATTATACAAATGTTTATGTTATATCTTTTAAGTCCAAGTCATGTTCCATAAAACATCAATCCAATACAAACAAAGGAAAACACTCATAAGACTTCCTCAACATCAAAAAATTGAATCAATCAAACAATGAAGATCCAAACCTTATATTGATTCTAACTCATTAGCTTACTAAAGATAAAAAAATATCCCTAATAGCCTATTTTAAGTTATATCATACATGTATCGAGTAACTTGTTTGAGTTCACTCCTTACATCATCACTTGTCAATCTTGTTTAAGATAACATCCAAACCTTATATTGATTCCAACTCGTAAGCTTACTCAAGCTAACAACAAATCCCTAATAGCATGTTTTAAGCTATATCATACATGTATCACGTAACTTGTTTGAGTTCACTCCTTACATCATCATTTTTCAAGCTTGTATAAGATAAAATCCAAAACAAATCCCTAATATTCTCTTTTAAGCTATATCATACATGTATCAAGTAACTTATTTGAGTTCACTCCTTACATCATCATTTTTCAAGATTATTTAAGTTAAAATCCGAAACAAATCCCTAATATCTTATTTTAAGCTATATCATACCTATATCAAGTAACTTGTTTGAGTTCACTCCTTACATCATCACTTGTCAAGCTTGTTTAAGATAAAATCCAAAAACAAATCCCTAATAGCTCGTTTTAAGTTATATCATACCTGTATTGAGTAACTTGTTTGAGTTCACTCCTTACATCATCACTTGTCAAGCTTGTTTAAGCTAAATCCAAAACAAATTCATAATATCTTGAGCTATATCATATTTGACCAAACCTCCTAGCATATTTAAGATTAATCATGTACATACCTATCTACACTATGGTAATCACGTGCAGTAATAAAAACCCTATGTTTGGTCACTCTGATAGTGAAGATGATGGCAATGAAGTTAGACAACCAAAAATTGGTAGGGAAGAAGAGGAACAACTAGATAAATTGTTAGAAAAAATAAAAATGAATACCTACTTCACTTCTTAAGCATGGGAGTGAAGTTACCTTCTGATTTTGGTATAGAAAACTTGACTAAACTTATAGACAAAATAGATTCAAGTAAGCATAAATATGATTATACGAATAACCCCTCCAATGAATAATTAAACACCAAACTTCAAGACTTAATGAAACAACTTACAAAAATGGCTTCTAATACTACTGAGAAATTATGCAATCACCAAATAGAACAACCTGTCCATAACACTAACGATGTCTTAAATATCCCATCACAAAAATCTCCATTCGCAAAAGAATGAACGAGTATGAAAGAAACAATTTAGGGGTTACAAAAACAAACAAAACAATTCAATTTCAATGAACTTTGTCCTTATCCATTTGATAAGGATATGTTACATTTATCATTCCCTTCGTCCTTCAAAAATCCAAAATTTGATAATACAAAGGAAAGGGTGATCCATGTGAGCATGTTAAGGAATTTTTCACGCATTTCCAAGAAGTGTCCTATCAAGACATCTACCTTTTACATTTTTCCCTAAGAGTTTAGGATTTCAAGCTTTAGATTAGTTTCTACATCTTCTGAAAGGGTCTATCACGACCTTTGTAGATTTATCTAAGAAGTTTGTTAAATACTTCTTGTTCAACTTAAGACTCTGAAGTAACCATGATTGACCTTTGTAATACCAAGTAAAGAACAAATGAAAACATTACATCATTTCTTCAATGATGGTGAGGGATCGCAAGTAGATTCCCTTGCACTATACCCAAAAGACAATTAGTTAGCATTTTCATTCCAAATTTCAAATCGGAATTGTCATTTCAAACGTAAATGCATTATTTAACTAACTTCAAAGAAGTTGTTGAAAAATGGATGTAAATTGAAAGACCCTTCATTTCCAAAGGGTGACTTAAAACACCCTTTAGAGACCAACCTCCTAGGGACATCCCCCAAAATCAAGATAAATCTAAATTTTTCAATCGAAATTAGAATGTAGTAAATGATGGAGTTACCGATTCTCGGTATGTCCAAAACATCCAAAACAATCCATCTAAAAATGCTAAACCTAATAAGTAAGAAATCATCATTCCCAGTAAGGAGGTTTCTCCTTGGGAATTTAGGAAGAGACAATTTACTCGACTTGAAGATATTCTTTCTAGCGTCTTGTCACTTAGAAAGTAGAAACATGATCACATATCCGATCGTAAAACCCTTAAAATAAGGGAAACCTAAACTAAAATGGTATAGAGAAAATGAATATTCTGAATATCATCTTATTAATGGTCATCATATGGACCGTTGTATGAAAATTCGTCATTACATGCAAGATTTAATTACATGGTGAAGATATAGAGGTTGAAAATACTTCTGACAACAAAACCCCTAACAAAAAATTAAATGTTTTCAAAAAACCATTTCCCAAACAAGATGAAACTTTGGATGCCATAAAGGATCAGGGTCAATCATCAAACAATATTGAGTATGACTCATTCATATCAACTGTCAATTACGATCAAGACGTAGTTGATACAATCAAAATTAAATTCGATTGTGTAGTCACCACTAGGAAAAAGAAAGTTTGGATCCCTACCACCAAAAAATCTGCCATTCCTCCTCAAGTGTTGCCTCCTCATCCGATATCTAATTCAACAACCACCTATACTTCATAGTCTACATATTCGTCCAATTCCTTCAATATCATCAAAAAATTGGAGAAAAATATCGCACAAATTTCCATCATGGAACTTCTTAAATATTCTCCCACACTGTAAATTATTCTTGCACGTGCATTGAATGAAGCTCATGTTCCATAGGACATCAAATCCCAACAGTTCTAACGTCTGATTGTGAATATCTTGTCAACTAGTCCTATCTTATCATTCGGTCCTACTGACCGTCTCAACCCTAACCTTATTAATAATCAATCACTGTAGAGGAAGCTTTAACAACCCACCACAAGATTAAGCGTGTACTTATAGATAATGGAGTAACATTAAATATATGATCCATGAAACTATTACGATGTCTTGGTTATATTGAAGAAAACTTGCAAAACGATATCATAACCATTCATGAATATGATAATAACGAAAGAAAATCCACAAGAACAATCACATTACCACTTAATCTTGTACTAGTCACCTTGGACACATTATGCCATGTATTAGACTTAGAAGTTCCATATTAAATTATCCTCGGTCCCTCCATGGATTCATGCCATGAAGGTTATCTCATCTACTTATCACTAGTGCATTAAATTCCCTCACTTGGACAAAGAGTTCACACTGCGTGCTGATAGCTAACCCTTTGAGTATTGTAGAATCCTCGAAGGAAGGTATAAACATGAAAATTATTGTCCATCGACAAAAAATAGCTCTGCCACGTGTAATCCATTTTTCTAAAAACATGCATATCAATATAGATACGCTTCCCAAACAATTTCCAAAATCTTACACTAAGAGTCATCATCCTAATTTTGTTAATCAACCCCCTTCTCCTAACCAAACTTCTTACTATGATTCATCATCTTTCTCTACTAATCAACCCTAATCTTCTAATCAAACCTCGTCATTTAATATTCGCTCTTCATCTTATAATCCAACTTCTTCATTTAATAATCCCTCTTTGTCTTATAATCCACCTCCTTCATCTAATAATACCTCTTCTGATAAACCACCCCTTCCTTTGTTAATCAATCCTCTTCCTCTAATTCATCCTTGTCATTTAATAATTAACCATTTTCTCATAATCCACTATCTCAATCTACTAAGCACACTAATCCACTTTGTCCACCATGTGAGGTACCTACTAGTTCCTTGACTCACACATTCAATATCATCGATTAAGGCTACGAGTTGAGTACTAGTTCCAAAATATTGAAAACTCTTTTCAAATTAGTAACCCACTCCCATCCCTGCATAACTATGGAAAACTCAATGCTTCTCATATTAAAATTTCTCCCACTTATAACTTAGGTACGTTAGTATGGAAATTTTTTTGGATATATTGATGATGAACATATCCTAAGTTCCTCGCGATCATGGTTATATAAGGATGAACTTGCTTCTTGCTATGAATCCCCTCATTTTACTAAATCCCATAGGATAATGAGAAACATGCACTGGAAAATTTAAGTAATAGAAAATAATGAACAATGTTGTTTAGATCCGGTCACTTATACTAAAAATCCCAGTAGACATGGCCTTGCTTTCAAAACATTTAGAACATCAACCATAATATTAGATGTCCCAATTAGTGGCAAGGATACTGATTCTAATGAAAAAAAAAAGTTCTACACATAGTCTCTTTAATAACCTTGCGGAAATAAACCTTTTCCTTGTAAAAATTTCCATTAATGTTATTGACAACATTTTTCCTACTTTTATAAATAGAGATCCATCACATAATGTTTACACCAATCAACTACTATATGAACATATGAACATTTTCCATTTAAAGAAATTCTATTCCTAAGGTGTTCTCTATCCCAGGAGAAAATGCTTGTACATTTATTCTATCTAATTCGTCTAACAACAGTTTTAAAATTTTCACTCCATTGGCATATTCATATTATACAAATCAAATCTTCATATTCATCATCATGAGACGAGTATTAATATGGATCCTATTAAGTCTCGTGCATCTCATACTTCTTATAATTTCTCCCATTTCGGATGTTTTTACCTATGGTCATATCTAAAAGCTTATTGATGGTAAAACAATCATTTCAAATTATTTCTCTCTTTACCAAAAAAATCTCTAAACTTGTTTACCTGGTCTGTTTGACCACCCATCTTAGTCTTCGGTGTTTAACCCTCATGTCCTACTAGTCATGTGGGGTTGATATTGGGGGGAGATGTCATTCCGAACAAAATCACTACAATAAATCCAATCAAATAGATTTACACATAATTAATCAATACACCTTTCCTCCTTCAGTATTTGGTGTTGAGCCTGCACTTCTTACTAGTAGTGTGAGGTTGGGTATGGAGGAAGATGCCCTCAATCACATACATTTTCTCTTTGGTGATGAGCCCTTGCCTCTTACTAGTGGCATGGGGGAAAACATAGGGGTTGTTCATAAATTAAAAAGAAGGAAAAGAAATAAAAAATTGAAAAAATTAATACTTGCCTATGTTTTGTCTTTGGTGGCATGAGGAAACACATAGGGGGTTGCTACAAATATGAAAACATTTCAAATTCAAAAGTTCTTAAATATATAAAATCCCAGAGAAGCAATTTATATGCCTAAGTTACGAGAGAATTATCCCTTAACCTAATCTTGCCAATCAGTAGGCCACTCATAAGTCTAAGAATAGTAAGTGGCCTATAAATTGAAAATCGTTTCGGAACTGGTTCAATAATCTTAAGAGAAATTGAGTCACAATTTCTCAAATGAACCATTATTAAAACTTGTCTCTACACTCATTCCATACATCATGCGTCAAACCTCCATCAACGATAAATTTGAAATCTCCAAATTCTCCAAAATCAAATCATCGATATCACCAATTTCTCCAAGTGCTCCTTACAAAATTTCACCATCTCTATTTACACCACATGGATCAACACACGGATACATGGTCTGCCACGTTATGTGTTCTTAATTTACGTGTACTTTTATAATAGGGCTTCTCCAAACTTCTCATGGGTATGTTCTTTACTTCCTTTGCACCCCTTGAATTTCATTCAAAAAAACATAAAGTGGGGCACATGTAGACAAAAAATCACACACTTACTACTATTTTACCATACCGCCAAGTATGTTGTTTTATATATGGATCTTTCGTAAGAAAAGTATTCACTAGTAACACAATGTCTAGTTCATCTTCTTGCTTTGAGTGTCTCTATTATTTTTATCTCTCACCTCTCTCTCTTCTCCACCCATTTTTAGAGAGAAAATTTTAACATTGTTCGAATCATGAGTTACCACGAGGCACAATGTACATATGGATTATACCCCATTCCTTTTATCCCATCACCTCTCGTGACCTCTACTTTCCTTCAGTCAGGAAGTTTACCATCTAGTATATCATTCACCTCCAAAAGCCCCCTCAAAAATTTAAAAACATCCATAAAAAATTTAAAAAAAAAACATCCAAATCAAATCACCAAAATCTAAAAACAATTAAATAATCACAAAATCCTTTTTTTTTTACAAAAAATCAAACCAAAAATAAAAAATTCAACAATCAACACAATTTAAAAATTTAAATCCTATCAAAAACAATTGTTCCAACCATCTTACGACTATCAAACCCAAATCATCACTCCCTCGCATGCATCCTCGCTTGGGGAAAATAAGGTTCTCATTGTTTCCTTGTTTGAGGACAATGACCCAATCCATCCTGAATCATCGTACATCTACTTAGGGGCACATCTAATCAGTCATCATTGTGGAACACATTAGGGACAAATTTGAAAGTTCTTGTGTTGCATTCTTAGTTACAAGTTTAGTATTTGTTGTTTTGTGCCTTTATTTATATTATGAAATATCCCTAGAGGGATATCGCTAAAAAATCCACATTATATACAAAAATTACAGCAAATAAATTTTTTAATTTTTGCACGAAATAAACCAGCTAGAGCAACGAACTGATTTTTATTGATAAATCACAAAATACTCAACCAAATCCCAAAAAAATTTGTATAGAGCTTGCAACAATGATAATAAAAACTAGGAAAATATTTTTGGAATTTTATGATTAGTTTATGAATGCCAATAATTTTTAGAAAGACCTAAACTGTTGGAAATCTTCAAAAATTCATAACTTTGCAAATACAATAGTTAAAAATATGAAATTATAGAAATAACATTTACAAATGATATAGATGAGAACCCAACCTCCAAATCTAAAAACAACAACCTGAAACCCATGTAAAAATTTACTGCGAAACCATAGGGGTGACATCACCCTACAAGAGAGGCTAAAAATCACGAAAATACCTCTGAAAGATGCACCAAACCTTTCTTTGAATGCTATGATAAATCATATCTACAACCCTTCAATTTTCCTCCATAAACAACCTTTGAAACCCTCTAAAAATCATCCCTAGAATATCTACAAAATATCTTTGAATATGAGCCCTGAATCAGCTCCAAAATGACAAACTAGGGTGGATCTTTCACCACTAAAGATTGCCCTACTAGCTAGGAGTGGATCTCTAACCACCAAAGCTAGGGTTCCATCGGGATATTACTCCACAAACAAGAAGATTGCAAACAAAATTTGATCAATAAGAAAAAATATGTGAGTGTGTAAGAATGAATCCCTTCCTCAAGCAAGTTGACTTTCTTATATAGAGATAATGGACCAACTAGCCTCCCTCAACATCCAATAAGCTTTCAAATCCTTTATTTAGTGCTTTTCCACTTCACTTTTGAAAAAAAAAATTATTTCATGTACCAAGTTCACATTTTCTAAAGGAGGAATAAACAATATAAAGTGACTTTTTCTTTTTGTCTTTTTCATCTGCCAACAGGGTCGCATTTTCTAAAGGAGGAATAAATAATATAAAGTGACTTTTTCTTTTTTGTATTTTTCATCCACCAAGGGGTCACTTTTATAAAATGACTTTTGCCCTTTTTTAAGTTTATTTCTTCCCACTCATTTAATGCTTAATACTAATTCCAACAAAAAAAATGACAAATAAGCAAGGTGGTAAAATTCATCCATACCCAATAGCCTCCTGTGTCATTAGCCCCTTGGGTATGATGAAGGATAAGAATACAAACTGGCCCTTAAGCCCTCGGTGAAGGAAATGGAACATTACAGTTCTCCCTTCCCAAAATTTACTTTTCCCCAAGCAAATACAAACGACGGTGTTGTAAGATCTTGTCTCCGTCCTAAGTAGCATCCTCAAGTGGAAATCCTCTCCACCACACCAAGTACTTTGTGATCACCCTGCTCCTAAGCCTCCTATGTCTCACCTCAATAATAGATTCTGGTTCTAAGACTGGATTCCCCTCATCATCCAATGGTGGCAACTTCGTAGAAGGTATAATATGTTTTCCATGTTCCCTTTTAAGGCATGACACATGAAATACATTATGTATCTTGTTATGTTATGGAATCTCCAGCTCATATGCAACTACCCCAACTCTTCGTGTTACCCTATTTGGACCATACAATTACAGTTTCAGCTTCTCGGCACCATTCTTCTTGAGTGAGGAGTTCTTGTAGGGCCGCAAGTACAGGAAAACTAAATGTCCCACCTCAAAATATCTCTCTACCATGTGCCTATCTGCATACATCTTCTACTAATTTTTTGCTTTTTGAAGGTTCTCTTTGAGATCTTGTAGAATATCTTGGTTCTCCTGTAACCAATCACGAGCTTTGGGAGCTTGATTGTCTAATTATACTAAATATGTAAATGAAATAACATTACAAATTTACAATTATAGGAAAAGAGTCATGCCAATTCTCATATGATAGGTGGTATTGTAGAAATAGTCACGCATGTGTAACCATCTAATCCATTCACGTTGATTCCCTGTCACATAACTATGCAAATAGCCCTCTATCCACTTATTAACTATCTATGTTTGTCCATCAGTCTGTGGATGGTAACTTGTGCCAAGAGTCAACTCAGTACCTATAAGCCTGAAAATCTCTTATCAAAAGGTGCTCATGAAGATCTTATCCCTGTCACTAATAATATTCTTAGGCAAACCATGAAGCCTAAAAACACCTGTATAGAATATTTGAGCCACCTCTGGTGCATCATGCCCTTAGACATAGAGAATAAATGGGCATACTTACTCAATCGATCAACTACAAAATACATGTAATCATGCCCAAGTACTGAGGGAATTCCTATGCTAAAATCCATGGATATGCTCTCCTATTTCTACTCGAGAATAAGAAGAGGCTGAAGTAATTCCACCAAAAATCTCTCCCTGATATACCTGTATGTCTTAAAATATCCCAGATGTCCATCTTGAGGTGTATCATGTACTTCTCTAATGATTTTCTCCTTCATCTTGGATTCTAGTACAAGGAAAATCTTGTCCTTATAGTATATGAGGTCAACCAAGACTCTGTACATATAATCTTGTATAATAACATCCATGACCTCACATGAAAACTGATTTTTGGAATACTCAACAAGTATGTGAACTTTCCAATCTTCTAAAATATCAGACATAGAACTAAGCATAGAGGTAAGGTGAGGTCTCCTAGATAATGCATCAACAACAACATTGTTATTACCTTTGGTGTACTCTATGTCGAAGTCATATGTATGTACCTTGTTCACCCATCTCTGTTGGCAGTCATTAATATCCTTTTGTCCCAAGAAGAACCTCAAACTGTTGTGATCTATATGAGCCACTAATTTTCTTCCCACAAGGTACTATCTAAATTTTCCCAAAGCATGCATAATGGCCAACATCTCCTTTTCGTAAATTGAGTACCCTTTCTCCATAGGGATCAATTTCTGACTCTCATAAGCTAGGGGATGCCTATCCTACATAAGAATTGATCCAATGCCCTCACCTCATGCATCACACTCAAGTACAAATGGACAAGAGAAGTCTGGAAATGCAAGGACGGGACATGAACTAATCACCCACTTGAGGTGATCAAATACCTGTTGTGCTAATTTTTTCCAAGCAAAATCCCCTTTCTTGGTCAAATTTTTCAATGGAGCAGTCAACCGAGAGAATTTCTTCACAAATCTATTGTAGTATATACATAGTCCCAGGAATCCCCTCAACTGTGTCGATATCCTGGGTGGTGGCCAATTTAATATTGCATGTATCTTCTCTCTGTCAACCTTAAATACCCCTCCACCAATCACATATCCCAAATATAATAACTCTATCATACCAAACTCACACTTGAAGCTTTCACATATAATGAGTTAGCTTCTATATACCCCATATCTCATTAAGGTGCCTAATGTGATCTTACCGAGTACTCTTATAGACTATACGTCGTCGAAGAAAACTAATACAAACTTCCACAAATGGAAATTGAACACATAGTTCATGCAAGACTGAAAAGTGGTTGGTGCATTAGAAAAAATGAATGACATCACTAGAAACTCAAAGTGACCATAGTGGCATCTGAAAGTTGTCTTAAGCACATCCTCCTCTCTGACCTTAATCTGGTGATATCTAGATCACAAATCTATTTTAGAAAAATATATTTCCCCATATAGATCATCTAGTAACTCATCAATGTGTGGCACTGGATACTTATTTTTTATTGTCTTCTTGTTTAGTGCACGGTAATCTATGCACACCTGTATGGTTCCATCCTTATTCTTCACCAAAAATTCTGAAGAAGCAAAAGGAATGGAACTAGTTCTAATATGTCCCATTTCAATGAGCTCATGTATAGTCCTCTCGATCTCATCCTTAAACCATTTGGGGTGACAGTAAGGAGTAATAACCACAAGCCTACTGTCCTCAAGCTCAATCACATGCTCAAATCCCTGATTTGGAGCCACACCTGGAGGTATGTCACCAAAAACTACACTATGACTATCTAGTAGGCCCAGGATATCCACATGATACTTTGGTTTCCCATCCTCTTACTTCTTGGTTGAAACCAAAAATTGTACTACCTAATCAACCCCATTGTGCCTGTGAACCCTATTAATCCTATTGGCCATGAAAACCTTGGGTGCATCTATAGATAAACCTCTCAAAATCACATTCCTCCCCTCGGAATTAAACTTCAAATCCATCATTTGAAATTTAGTTGAGAACTCACCAAGGTAATGGAGCCATTGCACTCCAAGTACAAGGTTGGTCTCTCCAATACCAACAATATAAAAATCATTGGTAACTATATAATTACCCATCATGATACTTAACTGTGGAACTTGCTTTGTGCATTTCATAGATTCTCCATTGGCTACAACAACATTGAAGCCCTCAAAATTCTCACCTGTAAACGTCATCACTCAACCAATGATGCATAAATAAATTTGTGGGTAACCCCACTATCAATGAGTACCACTACTCTCTAGCACAATAAAACTTCCCTTACTTTGAATGCCTTGTACCTCGGGGTACTAGACAAGGTGGAAATAGTCTCATGAGGGAAGGTCTCATCCTCTTGCTCAACACCTGCATTGTCCAATGCCTCTCCATCTCCATCCTCTAATCCTTGAGTATCTGAATCCTCATCACCATCACTCTCCTTGAAGACCTCTATGAATTGTGCCTTCCCTCTCCCTCTACAATTGTGTCATGGAACCCAAGGTGTGTGGCAATCGAAACATAGTTTCTTTCACCTCAACTCATATTTTTCGTCTCTAGATATGAATGGTTTCTTCATTGCATCTTTCCTAGGTGGAGGCACCTTCTTTTGAGAACTATCAAGTCTAGATGGAGGTGGATTCTACTGTACTCGAGGTGGAAACCTCAACTTTGGAGTAGATAAATCTAAATCTCGTGCTCTCCTAATAGCCTCATGCAATGAAGAAGGCTCAAATGCCTTTACAAATCCTTCTAGAGCATTTGTTAACCCTACTATGAAAAGTGAGGACAACCTCATCTCTGAAACATCAGGAACCATGATTGATAATATTTGAAAATCTGCAATGTACATATCTAGAGACCATGTCTGCCTCAAATGAGTTAACTCCCTAAAGTTCCTGGTAGGGTCCCTCCTATCAAATCTACTCATCAGTCTCTATGTGAACTCTGTATAGGTATCAATATGCATGTGCCCTTATGTAATAAGGTCATGATGCCACCAGCCATGTGCATCTCCCTCAAGGTGTAGGATTGTAAACTTAATTACATCCTCCTCGCGCATGTGATTCAAGTCAAAGTATGTATTCAAATTCTGAATCCATGAGTGTGTGGTACAATTCTTAGAACCATCGAAGTGTGGAATGGAGATTTTTCCCAATCTCCTCTATAACACAGGTACATGTGGTTGATGATCTCTCTTGGGTTTGTTACAAATATTCTTTTTGCATTACTCTATGAAAGGCATGTTATCTATGAATCCCTCACTCAATGATTAGTACCTTTCCTAATAAAAATCTTCATCTAACACTTCTTCTAGTTGCCTTACCTATGAAATTTTTGGATCCTTTAAGAACGAGAGTTCGTGAAGTCCCAAATTCCTAATAGAAGAATGGGGATACCGTTTCCCTGTGTTTCCACTTTCACCTCTCTAAACCGGTGTGTCCCCTGTAAGTAGTTTCCCCCCTATTTGCCTCAGTCTCAATTATGCCCTATGTTAATCTCTCAATGAGTTGACTCAAATATAGATTAGTAGTTTCCTGCTACTTCACCATGTTGGTGAATAATTGTTTCATCAAATCAACACCCATATCTTCACTGTCACCCATCTTTTCAACCCAATAGGATAGAGAAACAACAACTTGGATACCATTGAAATATCCCTAGAGGGATATTTCTTAAAAATGCACAATATATATAAAAATTGCAGCAAATAAAAATTCTAATTTTTGTAAGAAATAAACCATCTAGGGCAGCGAACTGATTTTTACTGATAACTCACAAGATACTTAACCAAATCCCACAAAAATTTACATAAAGCTTGCAAAAAAAGATAACAAAAAATGGGAAAATATTTTTAGAATTTTATGATTAGTTTATGAATGCCAATAACTTTTAGAAAGCCCTACACTACTGGAAATATTCAAATCATTCTATTCTCACAAACAAGAGTTTGTTCTACTTTTTGCTTAGAGAAGGTCGATTGAATTCTCCCCCCTTTCTATAACCATACTCTTTTCTTCTTCCAACAATTTCTTCTATCATCACAAGAAAGAGTTTGCTGTACTTTTTTTTTAGAGAATGATTTCTATTTTCTTCCTCCAATAATTTCTTCTTGAAGGAATTCCTTCCATAAGAAGAATACATTCAAATCCCTAAATTCCACCACCGAGGGCATCGTCATTCATTTAGTCTACTTTATTTGAAAGGACACTACTTTCATAGTGTCATTCCAAAGAGAGGAAAATGTAGACACCCCAATTTTACCATCCTCCTAAAGCAATTAATTTCCCCCGCAATATTCCCACAAAAATCCACATTGAATTAATTGACATTAGTTGATTAATTAACCATCCTCATTTATCTAATTAATCCTTCCACATCATAATCTACCTCACATGCCCTTATTATCCATGTCCCCCCACTTGCAAATTAAAAATTCAAGTTTAATTCTCACCCATTCTCCATGTCCCCCACTCACCAAATTATACTTACTTTTTCAAATTACAATTAATTAAATATTTCAAATTAATCTAGTTTCTAGGCTATAAATAGAACCTTACCCTCCTCTTTCACACACATAAGAATTGAGATATCTATCCTAAGCTCTTTCATTCTTCTTGCGAAGAGCAGCCATACTATCATCTCGTCTTAATGCCCACATAAGCCATAAAATCACTCATTCCTAAATCCTTTATCCTCCATTTTATTGGTACAAAGTGGCGTCGTTGATCATATGTGCAACAAAGTTATCTCATGTTGGAGAGGCACCTACATTACAATATTTCCAGGCATGTCTAAGTCATCGCCTAATCTGAGGTTTGCAAAGAAACATAGTGGAGAAGGTATACATTTGATTTATTTTTCTTTCTTGCTACATGCAATGATTTTTGTTACATACAATAAGAATATTGACCTTTGCCATGTGTCAATCAGTATTTCATTTATGTTCCACCTATGAATGCAAGTGTAAACCAACATTTCCCTATCAAATCCATCCATTTTTGTTGAGTGCACATTCAACTTCTATTTTTATCCTAACTATTTTCCTAGTGCCATATTTCAAAGTTTATGCGTCAACCAATGGATTAGAAATGGTAGTATCCCCGTAGTGCAAAAAAGTATACAAAATTCCTGAAAATCATTCTTACTATTTGTATCACCTTCAGTATCTTCAAATATTTCATTTTGTATCCTCACCTCTTCTACGAGAAACTCAAATTTTATAGTAGGTAACTACTTTTATTTGTTTGGAGAGATGTAATAGGGGTCGTTCCGTGCATCATGACCCCCTTCACATATTTCATAGGATAAAAGCACAGCTTTCACATTTTTGTGTGGGCATGTATTCTTGATGTGGTCTTCTACTTACAATGAGTACTCCACACTCCACTACATGTTTCTCTAGTGTTGTTCGCCGTCTTTTTCTCCAAATGGGTTGTCATAGATGCAATCTTTGCTTCTATAAATGGACTAATTCTCGTATTAATATTGTCAATTGCTTCAGCATATTATGTAACTTATAGGCGTTCACGAGGGTCTATGAAGGTCTTATGTGAAAGGGTGTACTTGAATGACATTGGTAGTCTTCCTAAATACCACTGTGCATGTTGAGTTGGATGTATCTCATATGAAAGTTTAGAAATAAGTGTTTTGAAATGTGTGTCATAGGCATATAAAATCTCTTTTAGTTCTTTCTTAATCTCCTTGAGAGCTAAGATACTTTGTTTCTCAAACTCTAGTATACAAACAAAATTATTTTAAGAAGGATTATTTTAAATGGTCATAATCTATTACATTTTGTAATGGATCATACTTTCTATACCAAGTATGAGCACAATCAAGTAATGTTGTTACGAACTGACTGGATTTCTTCTCTAACAAAGTTACACCCTTTGCGTGCTAGATTAGTTCACACTTGTGAACATGTTAAACTACATTTTTGACACCATGGTATCCCAATAAATGTAAATAATTTTCATAAAATATATTGGGTGCTAGCACAGGGTCCATTACACGGGATTTACAAATCTACATTAGACTAGAGAATTAGTTGTTGGTATAACATTTCCACTTCCACTAGTAGTTGATGGATTATTCCCAACAACCTATTCTGTTAGTGTGTTTTCCAGCACACACATTGGTGTCGGTGTTTCCGTATTAGCACTCATCATACCAAATCTATGTGTTTTAGGTAGATTATGACTAAAATGTACTTTTTTGGCGTTGGTTGTAGTGATTGTAGTACATTTGAAAAATTACTACTCAAAGTCTCTTTCTCCTTAGATTTTTTTACTTCCTCATCACTATCACTTTCAATTAGTAATTTTTCTCCAGTATAGGTTAGCCCAGTTGCATGAGCAAGCGCTATAGGTTGGATCAGGATACCATGTGCATTATAATACCATTACTCATCCTTCATATCTCTGTGTATATCATGGCATGGTACTACTTCTCCCTAAATATTTTTGTCCTTGTTTCCTTCTCCCTGCATTAAACAATTTTGTTGGTCTTCCCCTATAGTTCCTGGAACCGAATCTCTTAGACGGAGCTTATCCCTTTTCTCTAATGATTTGCTCCTATGTTATTCAAATCACATCCTCCTCAAGTTGTGCTCATCCATGGAATCCATGGATTGGTCTTTATTTTCTCATGTCCTTATTTCCTCACACCACCCACGCTTGTGGAGTGTTTATCCTTCCATGGGGAAATTCTCAATTCCGATATCGACCATCTACTTCTTAATTACCAAGGGGAATTTATTTAAGTATGATATGTGTGGATCTTTGAAGTAATTGAACTGAGTTTCCTCTACGCAAGAAAATGTAAAAACTACATATTTTATAATATAGCTATGAAATGCACCTTTCCACCAATAATTCACTACTCCTATCTAAGTCATGTCTAGTTTTGAAAGTTTTCTCCTATGCTCAAGAGTCAAAGTATTCTTCCATCCTGAATTCTGACTCTTCCCTAGGTAATAAGTTATGATGGGATATGATAATGTTTTTTTCTCATTTCCTTGAGTGTTATATATTTAAGGAATAATACTCTAATCCAATAGGTCTCTTATATCCCCATGACATTCCAAAGTATAAGTGGGACACTATTTCAATATATTTTATAGTTGGTCTCCCTACTTTGTGATATCATCATGACATGATCATGGTGATCGTGGATAATGTGACCAAGGTTACCCACTTCTCTCTAATGAAAACCACATACAATATTGTTGTTATTATTAGAGTCTTCTTGGATGACATTGTCACGATGCAAGGAATTTGTAAGAAGATGATTTCTGAAAGAATTTTATTATAAACTTCATATTTGTGTACCTCTTTTCAATATGCACTATGGACACAACTTGACTTCTATACATCCTATCACCCAGAGATAGATAGCAAGATAGAGTGGGAAAACCAAGTTCTTGAGAAAATTTCGATGATGTACATCATGGATTAGTAATCTTAGTGGGAGGAGTACGCATACCTTGTTGAGTCCACCTATAACATCAATTATCATAGCTATATTTTCATGCCTCTGTATGGGGACTTGTATAAGGATCACGTAGGACACCCTTGAGCTAGGGTAGACTAGAGGATTGAGTTATTATTGGTCCTCCCCTATTGGAGGACATGGAACAACAGGTGGTTCTCCTTAAACAATGTCTTAAGTAGGGATTTGAGTGTCAAAATAAGTATGTTAATGTGAAGAGGGTTGATAATTTATTTCCCATTGGTGATAAGGATTTTTTGAGATCCAACCAAATAAGAGATTAGTACATTATGTAAAAGGCTCTAAGCTTGTACCTATTCATTATTAATATCTTTTGTATTTTTGAGGAAGTAGGTCTAGTAGCATACCTTTTAACCTTCCCACCACACCTATCATATCCCCATAATGTATTTGATGTTTCATTCTTGAGGAGATATATACCTAATAGCTCTCATGTACTGGATTGGTTTACTATGTGGAGGCAGACAAGCATTATATGATGGAGTGTGTGCATATACTGAAACACCAAAGGTTGGGCCTTTGTGGATGTAAGTTAGACCAAGTTAGGATTCAATGAGATAAATATGATGAGACAACCATAACAAAGGAGGATTGTAAATTTTCAAGTCTAATACACTTACCTATTTAAGTGACTTCTAGGAGAAATTATTATTAAAGTGAGGGAGATGGCATGCCCATACCTAGTCTTAATTATATGTCCTATTTACACTTGTCTATCTACTAATTTTTATTGGCTCTTTTAAGGAACTAGGTTTTGGTTTTTATATGTTTCTTATCATTACCGTGGAGTTACATTTATACGCTTAGATGTGATGGATACTTTTCATGATTATTTTGGGGTTAAAAGTGCCAATTTCATTGTGATCATAGACCTTTCACAATTATATATTATTTTCATAAAAAATTGACATGTCATGGATATCTATTTTCATCATTGTTATTTTGATTATGGGACATATGGATAGTTTTACATCATATAATTTTGTGATGGCTAACGTGGTTGTTCATGTGGATATTGATTGGTTGATTTTATTAGGTGGAATACCTATTTATTTTATATTAATGTCTATATATATTTCTTCATAGATGTATTTAATGTGTGCATTAAGTGTGTAGGTGATAGGGGAGGCCAAAGTGGAAGTATGAGGGAATCATGCATGACCTACATATATGAAAAACAAATCCCTTCTAAACCCATACTAAACATGTGAAAAACACTAAATTTTAATTAACTTGTTCTATTGTGGTCAATAACTAGTTTATTGAATTATTATACTTTTCTTTACTTTGGTGTTTTTCTGCTTGTTTTTAACTATTTTATGATTTGACCCTACTTCTTGAATAGATCATAAACCCTTTTAACATGCCCTTAAGTTGGTTTAACCTCAATCCCCATCACATAATTTTCTTAAAATCACATTCACTCTTTGGCCACCCAAAAGATGAAGTGTTTTGTAAGTTAAGGTAACTCAAGAAAAATGTTTAGATAGGTCCCTAAACCCACACCTAAAGGTGTGTAGACTCTTTTAAAGAGTATTCTTGACCTTAGAGTCTAAAAGGAATCAATAATGAACTAGATAAGATCAGAATGCTAAAGCTCGTATTTTTAGGGATTGGGTGTGTAAGTAACTTTTCACATGGGAAAAGAAGCTCATGTGAATTGTAAGAAAACTAATTAAAATTGTAAGAGTGTAATTGAGTTGTAAAGAGCATGTTTCGAATTCCATGGGGATGGGAGTGGACACTTGTCCAAATATTGGGTATGAGTTTTAGGTCTTTTCTTACTTATAGCTCAATCATGGGCTAATGAGGGGTTTACTTGTATTGCATGTAGAAGTGTTATTGCTTATATTTTTAGAGTCACTTTGTTGGGAGAGATATACGGATTAGAGATTTTGATTTGGAGCTTGGATATGATTTTTTTTGGGATTATTTTAAAAAGGGGAAAGTTAATTTTGAGGTAGGCCCTTTAATTATTTTATTCTATTTTCCCTTGAAAATAAGTTGTATGTTGTTTGCTATGTGGGTGCACTGTGAAAGAGTTTTTGTCTTGGTTAAGGGAGTCAATCCAGAAGTTAATTTGGTGTGTGGGAAGTTGTTTTATATTGATTTAATTATTTGGTCTTCTTTTTTTTATCATGTTTGATATTCCTTTTGATGATTCCATTAGTGTGTTTATGGGGATTTTGTGTTCTTCCTTTCCACCATTTTTGGATTAGGTTGTGGGAGTATGTGATTGGGGAGAGAATATTATATTAGCTTTTTACATTTTTTTGTATTGTCAATCCTTCAAGGGGATGTGAGTGGTTTTGGCATTCATGGATATTTTTTCTCTTAGCTCACATAAATTTGGTATTGATGTGCTTGAATCTCAAGTTGCAAGGTAAACGTATCAAGTGAATTTAAAATCCACTTTACATCCTTGAGAAAATGGAAGGTATAAGGAGTGGTTTGGATGTGTTTTTTTGTTGGAGTGATTTTATGAAAAGATTTAAATTTATATTAATATTGCCACTGTCTTGAAGTTTATGTATGCTACCTCATCTCCTCATCTTGGGTTTCTCTGGTATCAAACCCATTGTATGCTTTTTGAGCTTTAGGTGAGAATTAATGATGTAATTTTTTCATGAAATTGACCATCCTTACCTCTCTTTTACCTTCGGTAACATAAAAGTGTGCATGAATCTTTTCTTTGGGCTTGGAAGAGACTATAAAAGGAACCTTATTAGATGAGGTATATTGTGATGATGCCAATAGTATGGTAGGTCAAGAGTTTTCTTATAGTTGGCCCTCTTGAAAAATTGGGAGAACACTTGGAGAAAATGTGGAGTTTGGTTTTATGTTTTGTTGTAGGTTTGTTGGAGATTTAATCTCTTATAAATCTAACATAATATTTGACCTTCTTGAAAGGAGATTAGTTTTGTGTGGGGAATCATAAGCCTATAATATCTCACATACTCAATTACTATTTGAGACTAAATGTAAATTTTAATTCTCTTCATGATAGATTGGTTCTCTCTTTATGTAATTTCTTTTTCTTCTTTTATGACTTAATTATTAAGTGTTTGCAATTATAACTAAGGAAATCATAAATTTGATGTTTTTTTATGTTTTTGTAAATGCATATTTGAGCCTTGAGCTTTGTTCAAGGGATTGTAAAAAGTTCACTTTTTGAGCCTTTTTTTTAGAAGAATAGAAACTTGAATACATGTATATATGCAAATGGAATGAATTAATTTAATTTAAATTGTTGTTATTTAGAAATGAGATTACATTGAATCTTATGGTTCAAGCACATGAAGTTTTGGGTAGAAAAATTATCTTCGTTTCCTCTTACTCATCATCACTCTATCTTCTCTCCACTTACCACTATTAAATTTGAAAAAAAATGAAATAGAAAACAAAAATTAAAAAAACATTTCATCTTTCTTTCTCTTTTTCTCTCTCCATCACAACCTAATCTCACCAAGTGAGTGGAAATTAATTTTTTGGATTGGGAAGAAATTATTGATATTAATTCAAATTATTTCTTACTTTAATTTAATTTATCATCAACTAAGTTCATCCTTTAGTTAGAATGTGTCACTCTTAGAGTGAAAGTAAATTACACCATTGAATTAATGTTAAAGTAATTTAAACTTCAATTGATAAAAATATTATTCTTGGAGTGAAAGAATATTTTACACATATTTTATGCCTTTTTATTTAATTTTATATATATATATATATATATATGTTATTCATTTTTTAAAAAATAATAAAATAAATATATATATTATATAAAATAAAATAAAAGTGGGGGTCAGGTTGACTGACCCCGCTATATTAATAAAAATTATAACGACCACATTATCAAGCCCACCCCCATGACCACCCATGCCATTCCCATTATTGGACACTATTGCCTAGTCACTTTCATACACTACCTTTATATGTTGAGAGATTTGTAATTTACTATGGAACACTATATAGTAGCATTTTGATTTGATTTTTGTTCTCTTTATGATATACGTTTTGTTTTAGATCATGATGTCGATTACCATTGCTATTGGATCTTGATGTTTTAATCATTGTATTGCTTAGAAATATATTGTTGTTATGCATTATCGTATTTATGTGAAATCGAACAAGATGACGAGCAGATGAAACCCTAACCTCTTAGCTGGTGCCTCCGCTGGTGCAGAAGCTTGGCAGCCCCGAGTAGCATAGTGTCACATGGGCGATTAAATGACCGCAGGCGTGCATAATATTCCCATCAACTTTGCTCTTGTGCTCCCATTCCACCGCTCCTACATATAAATACAACATTAAGTACTCCACCAAACAAGTTAGGGTTTGCAGGGAAAGGGTACAGTAATACTGATACTTGTATGTTGAAGGGCGTCCATTATGCTTGAGCTCGAATGTTTAGGGCGACCACGGGTCGATTTCCCGGAGCCAATGAGTGGCCACCACGCCCGTTGAGAGCAAAGGGCCATTCGTATTGCACTCCGATTTTACTCAAGCTCGGTTCTGATGAGGGCGCTGGTGATGAATTCGTTGTCATTTGAGCTCTGGGTATTCGTGTATTTGCGACCATTGTTAGTATGTTACCCTTGAGCCATTCTACAGTGGTCTTCTGATGTAGATCCTGACCTTCTATAATTTCTTTAAGTATTATTAACGTCGTGTTCTGAGCCATGAGTATGCCACCATTCGTTCAGTACCCTTATAAACGAGTACCAATATTGCAAAGGATCTCATGATTGAGGCTAATGATATTGGATTATTCTTAGCATGTAAGGATAGTGCCATGGGTGGTGGCGAATCGCAAAGTGATGCCCGCAAAGACCGTAATTCGCCGGAGGCGTTTACTTTGAAGAAGCCATTGCTGGAAAGTGTCTAAACTCCAGCAGGCTTCTTGGACCCTGTAACATTTTCCGTCACAGTATATCTCCTTTTCTATGAAATGAGTTCGACTCTATACTGTATAGGATATATAGTTGCATGTTTTCACTGTATGCCTGCACTTATTTGTCACCGCAACAGTATAAGCATTCATACCGAGATGACAGCTACGCAGATCAATAAACAGATTCGGAAAAGTTTTATTTTGAAAAATGCGAAGTAAATCATGCCGGGATTGTGCCTAGCACTTTCCCCGAAGAAAAGTTACGATCCACGCGTTTGTGACGGATGTTTCCGCTTGCCACCGCTTACCATAATGATTAAGTGTTCACTAATATCTTCGTCTACCATTAAATGACGTTTCCACAGAAGACTCTATATGTAGATTACTGAATAGTGTGATTAATTATGCTCCATTATTAAATCGGGGTCTGCCCTTTCTCTTAATGCCGCTGCTTATAACCCGTGGCGGTAACGATGGTTCAACCGACTGATAGCTCTAGGCCATCTGGCCGTTATATGTAATTCCGCCGAAGATTAGCAATGGTGGCAGACAGGTTTGAGTGAAGAGATTGGGCAGAAACTGAGCAGTGGGTAAAAAGTTATGGACAACGCTAAATGGAAATTTATCTTCGTGAAACATTACCACCATTGCAGGTCACCCGCGTTATATGAAAGAAGATCCAAAAGATCACCCTCCTGGTCGTAAATTACATTAATAGGTTCGCCTATTTACCAGTGGAGATCAAATTCAATCTGAGCGCAGAGTATAACTGGAAAACTATCGACCGGAGATGTGTACTAGAGCAGAGATCAGAGGAGTATTGGTTATATCACTTAGATGACATCAACGTGTTGCATGTGGAATGGGCAAGGCAATGCCCCGATGGCCTTAGTTGAGGGTGTTGCAGGAACCTATGTGAGGCTCACTGCGGGGTTGGCCCTTCCCTCTCTGGAATGTGTCAAGCCTGGAGGCGGAGACAGATGTGGACACAGGAGCTATGGAATGTTACTGCTTACTTTTTACAGTATTGTGAGAGTATCAGTTCTGTTTTGTTGCGAATATGAAAGCAAAACTGAAGGGTTAGGATGGGACTTGGGATTTCTTCAATTGATTCTGTACTAGGTTTTAAAATCTGTTGACCAGCTCTGGAGTAAACTACAAGGCAAAATATGTAATCTTCCACTTACAACGTTTTTCATAGGGAGACTATGCTTCCTGAAGAATAGGCGTTTCCTTTGGTGTTGGCCTATTGGCTGGAAAGTGTCAAGACTCCATGGCATGGCTTCTTCCCTAGTAACATTTTCCGATTCACAGTATATCTCCTTTCCTCCTATGTCTTGAGTTCGAACTCTTTTTTTTACACTGTATGGATTCATAGATAGTTATTCAACCCCTGTACATGCCTGAATACTATATGTATGTCACCGCAACAGTATAGAGCATTCATACCGAATGTACCGTTACATTTATATTATCACAGATCTAATTCCCCGGGACTGTTTCCATATTCTTATTAAATGGTTGGTCTTATCTCAGTATGAAGTGGTGGCAAAATGTAATCTACCCCTAACCACCTTGCGGACTCCCTGATCTTGGTCTGCATTTATTGGAAGCTATACCTTTGAAACTAAGTGCCCACAATAACTAATGTCAAAAGCATCTAATCCCCACTAATTTTAAATACCCTATTCCACTATTACATGTTATAAAGGGGTGGCATCACCATTCCTGGTATCATCTTGCTCTGTGTTATTCGCCGGAGGCGTTTCCTTTGGTGTTGGCCCTGCTGGAAAGTGTCAAACTCCAGCAGGATTTCTTCCCTGTAACATTTTCCGTCACAGTATATCTCCTTTTCTATGCTGAGTTCGACTGTATACTGTTGGATTTAGATGTTTTCACTGTATGCCTGCACTTATTTGTCACCGCAACAGTATAAGCATTCATACCGAATGACCGTACATTTATATTTCACAGATCTAATTCCCTGGGACTGTTTCCATTTCTTATTAATGGTTGGTATTATCTCAGTTGAAGTGGTGGCAAAATGTAATCTGCCCTCCCCTTGCGGACTCCCTGAGTTGGTCTGCATTTATTGGAAGCTGTTGAAACAGTGCCCACAATAACTATTTAAAAGATCTATCTCCCACTATAAATACCCTATTCCATATTCATTTTAACCTACATCACCGTCTGGTTCATCTTGCTCTGTGTTAATCACCCAAGCTCAACTACTTCCATGCTATGCATCAAACCTATTATGTTGATTTGCTTTCAGAACTGCCTTATGATCTAGCCTGCCATCTTCAGTCCAGATTCCAGAAGTTTGATGTATATGGTTTATTATTTATGGATGTTTATGGATGTTTATGGGCCACAGTACAGATCATGGCATTCTCCCTTCTCCTACTTCTGATCATTTCTCTTAGAAATTTATAAAATTTTTACTGAGATCGTACTTCCAGAGGCGAATGGTCCTGTCTTTGCCGCAGCTCAGGCAGTAATTCCCGTCTGAATTGAAGCGGACAGCCAACACTGCACCCTCGTGCCCTTCCAGAACGCTCGTCTCCTTGCTTGGCAAACTACTGTCCATTTCCCTTCAGGCTTCCACCATTACCAATTGCAATGCGCAAAGCACGGCTGCTACACTAATTCGGACGATACACTGAATCAGATTTAATTATAGGCCCAAATAATAATACTTTAGCAATAAATAGATTTTTGAGTAATGATTTTTTTGGATTTAACTATGTACCTATATCAGTAGTTTACAAGAATTTATATGTAGTCATTTCTACTTGACACTCGATTGCATTTAGGTGATGTTTATAGAAATAGGTGATGCATATGGATTTTTTAAAAAAGAGGTCGTCTATTCTAATATTATTTGTCAAACTTACTTACAAATGTTGTATGTATGGAACATTAGTTTAATAATTTTATATATTTTAAATAAGATAGAGTAAAAATTGAGTTGTAATTTGTTAGTTTGTGGGTTTTATATCTTTGACATAAAAGTATGTATATTATTAATATGATATTTATACATATATCTTAAATGTATTTATTTAAAATATGGTTTGAGATCATATCAATTTCAAAGTTCTAATCTTAGATTTTTTACATATTGCTTTGATTAATATTTTCAATATGCCGATAGGCATTCCCTTTTATAGCGAAATAACTGACAATCCCCAGACAAGACTTAGGCCAGCTCCCCCCGGTCAACGATGTACCATTATATGTAGGCAACAAAGTAGGAAGCTCCCTTTGGCATGCTTTTGATACCGTGATCACCTTGGACACAAACTTCAGGCAACAAGGATTAAACTCCACACAACTTGAATTCAGAGAAATGTTGACCAACATCAGAAACGCAGAAGCAACCGTTAAGGATTGGTCTCTTCTCATGTCACGTACCAAGCCGTGCATGTCTACCTCAGAGCAATCCATGTTCATGACTGAGAAGCACATATTTGCAACAAAGGACCTAGCAAACAAGCACAATAAACAAATGCTAAAATCCTTGCACGTACCAATTGCAATGAGCATCGCAGAACAAAGCAAACATAACTCTGACTCAGACATCAACGACACTCAACTAGACCCGGTAGTTTTCCTATGCACAGGACAAGAGGTCATGTTGACATCTAACTTATGGGTTAGCTCAGGATTGGTTAATGGTGCACTCGGGCAAGTGATAGATATCGTGTACAACCCAGAAACACAACCACCAGACTTGCCATCCTTTGTTGTTGTCAACTTCAAACACTACCAAGGGCCCCCATGGGACATACTCAACCCAACACACTTGCCCCTACCTCCTGTCACACGTGGAAATCGTCGCCAAATCCCACTAAAAAAGTCTTGGGGCCTTACCATCCATAAATCACAAGGCCTAACCCTTGACAAGGCCACAGTAGACATCGGAAACGTTGACCGCCAAGGACTAACATTCACAGCAATGTCAAGAGTTCGTGCCATCAACGACCTACAAATCCAACCAGCTTTTACGTTTGAACGCTATGCACGAATGAGATATACCAAGAACGTAAAATCACGCAAGGAGGAGGAGAAAAGACTTTGCACCGCAGCATTGGCACACGTCGTACAAGGCATGGAAATACTCCTTCCCCCAGCATGCACACAAAACAATACCACGATCTAGGATCCACATTCAATATATCATGTAAAATATATTCTATGATATACGATAGATGTTTGAGCGCAAAACAAAAGTTACATTTTGCAAAACTATTCACATGTCTATATGTAAGGATCCACATTCTGCAGGCTTCCAAGCTTAGAAATGTTGTTTACGTATGGATGAAAGAAGATTTCAGTATGCAATTTGACAAGCCAAGATTAAGGCAATTGTATGGGATTCATTTTCTGAAATAAAAGTAGAACCAATACCACTTATTAAAATTGAAATAGAATTATACTGTTCCTGGATGCAAACAGGAAACCACTCTCTTCGGCATGCTATCCAGTCCATGATCACCTTCACATCCAAACTATAATGAATACAAAAAATTCAATCCCTCTCCGGCGTAACTTGCAACTCATTTGCAATTGCTAGTGATATAAACTATATGAATAAACCTAAACCTTATGCAGCCCCACTAATTTGGAGCACCCTCTCTATTTGGACACACATGGAGGATTTTGTGTACCCTCCTATGACTCCTCTTTTCTATCGACACGTGGCTACAAACCTTAGGCGCTTCGTGGCCATTTTTGTCCCCCCCCTCTACCGACATAACCTACGTCGTGGGCTCATTCCACATGGCGCGGACCCTGTGCATTTTCTTTGGGACAGTTTAGTCCCACATGGGGATGGCGTGGGAAAATGAAAGGATTTATAAGCCTTACTATGGCCATGTTCAATGTGGCTAAGGCCACATATTCACAATGGTTTTTCTAGCCGCCTAAGTAAGGCCTCGTCATGCTATGTGTAATCGACCAAGCTAAGGGGATAACTGTGTTAGTATAGTGTTGGTCGAGGTGGGTGATCCCGTGGGGCTAAATTGCATGGTTATATGGCTTGGTGTTATATATAATTGTCTCGGTTATTGGTTGCAATTTGATAAAATGGCTCAGTTGTTAGATAATATTATTCGGTATAATATAAATTGGAAATTTGTTATAATGTGGTAAGTTTATAATGTTGGTTTAACATTGAAGTGACATATATAAACTCGTCGAGTTGGTTAGAACAACTCGGCCAAGTTGATAGATATATCAAACATATAAAGGAGCAAGAGCAACAATTATTTTTTCTTATATATTATTATTATGTTTTTTTCTTCTAAAATATAATTAATCCTTAAAGGACCTTTTATAAAGAAAAATAGTGAAAATAATGTAATATTATTAATGATATTTTTTGCGACACGACGACTAGGTCATCGTCGTCATTTGGATAGAAAACTAAAAAAATCACTCACATTTCGATTTAATTTTAATATCATACTAATACATTCGTGTGTAGATTATCCACTTGACGGGACCTCCTTTTTTGGCGTAAATTGATCAATTTTTTGATTGTGAGGATTAAACAATGACAGGGGGATTTCTATTTACTTTGATTTTTTAATCCTCATTAATTATTTTATTTTATTTTTACATGAAAACAGGGTCTACTCAGTTTTCAATTGATAAATCTCAGATGTTGAATGAGAATAATTACAACATTTAGAAGATTCAACTGAAGGCAAAATTCATGGCTTGAAAACTATGGGTATTTGTGAACAGAACTGAGAAGGCTCTGACCAGAAGACAAGCAACTATGGACAGCATTGTTGCATATCAACAAAAAGTACAAGAGGTGATGTCCATCATTTTTCGAAGCATACATGATGATTTTATGCTTCATAACATGAATCTAGAAATTATGAGTGAGGCTTGGACTCAATTGGAATTGATGCATGAAGGTACACATTTATTGAAAATCATTAAACTAGTTTTAGAACTAATGACAACTCTCATGAAGGGAGATGAAAAAGTAATAAATTATTTGGAAAAAATTAAAAATATCAAGTCTCAGTTAGATGCGTGTATTTGTAACTTAATTCAATATAAATTTCTTTATTTCATTATTTAGTTGAATATTAATGAAAAATTTAGAAATTTCATTTCAATTTTGAATTCTAAATATCAAACTAAACAAGAAATTCCAGATTTGCAAACCCTTAGTGCTCTACTGGTTCAGGAAGAGCAGGTTATGACTAAATTTGATTCAAAAGAGAATGCCACATAGGCACTTCTCGCTCACAAATTGATAAATAAACCTTTTAGGTTCAACAAGAATTAAAAATCAACTTTTAAACCTCATAGTAAAGATAAGAAACCAGGAAAATTAAAAGTTAGTTTTGATGGTAAATGTCATAACTGTGGGAAATTTGGCCATAATAAAGAAGATTGTAAATCAAGAAACAAGTCAAATTTCAAAAATTAAAACTGGAATAAATCAAATCAAGATGAAGATGATGAGAATAATCATAGTGCTAATAGAATAACTTTATAATTTACTTATATTACTTATAAATGAAAAGTATATGATTTATTTGAATATATTTTTGAAAAATGAGTTGTTTTTTATTCATAATTAACTCATATGGGTTAGTAAAAATGAACTTGAAGTAACTACAACTGAAAACATACACAAAATGGCTTATATATGCTTTAAAATTTGACTTCGTTTTCAGTAGTTTGTTCAAAAATAGAATTGTTGTTCATTTTTGGCATGAAAAGTGATCATATATGACATGTCTAATTTTGACCACTTATAAAATGTATTGAAGGGTTCTTACATGATATTTTTGAAGCAAACTCCATGATAAGTGTCCATATTAGTGGATCATGTTTTTAGTGAATACTATGATTATTCTTATATGATTTAATTATTTGTTTAGATATGTTATCTATCAAGTCTTATCTCTTTTTTAAAGGCTTAAGATAATGAAGATGTATTTTTTTTTATAAAACATTTCTTAGTATGTGATTACTAAAATATTATTATATGCATATCAAACGACACTTGGGGACACCCTTGCGTTTGTATTAGAGACGTCTAATATTGATTGCATCTTAATATATATTTTATGAGAATAATATGTTGAAAATTTTCAACATATTCTATCATGGTTATTTGTTAAGCATATTTTTATGTTAGTTATTATATAACTAATGTTTAACTTTTACATATGGTTAAAAGTGAAATCAATAATGATTTATATTTATATGCTTATTATGATGTCTAGTTGGATATTGTGACTCTAACCATGTTGATGTTTAGTTAGATATAAAATATATTGGATATGTGTTCAAGTTTTTTGGTACATGAACCATTACTTGGAACAACAAAAGCAACCAATAGTCTCCATTTATTCTACTAAGTCAAATAAGTACAATGGAAGCAACAAAGAAGCCATGTTGTTGAAGCGAATGTTGGAAGAGATACACATGGAAGCTGAAGGAATTATTCCTCTTCTATGTGGGGGTCAGAGTTGTATTACTCTTGCTAAATAATCTAGTTCAACTTCAAAAAATGAAGCATATTGAATTTCATTTGCATGTTCTCCGAGAGAAGGTTCTCTGGGATGATAGAGATCTCCAGTATTTTCAGACTGAAGATTATATTGCAGATATGTTTACAGGCCTTTGTGCACTATAAAATACTGCAAGTTCCATGCAATGTTGGCCTTTCAGATTTTCCATTGAGGGGGAGTGTGCATGGAAATTCTACTTCCTAATAGACGACCGGTTGTTGACTCCTTTTCGTCTATACTTATTCTCCAGTATAAAGCATTGTAAAAATATTTTTTATGATCTATGTAAACTGATAGAGTTTATGGTAATAAAGTCCAGTGTGTTGCATCCATTTTTAAAGGAGGTCCTTATGTTATAAAAGGCTCCTAGAGATGTAGTTTAATAATTTCTCCATGAGAAAAAATGAAATATAGTCTCAAAAATCATGCTTAACCTAAATCATACTTCTGATTTATGGATTCCAAATCCTTTTGTACCAAAAGGTAAGTTGAGCATGATGAAGGTGTTATAATTCCTTCAAAAATACATATGCTAGCCCAAAAAAAAATTGGTTTATGGATTTGTAAATCATGTTGTACAAACATGTAATGTTGGCATATGGATCCCCACTTAATATTAAGGGGGAGTGTTAGAAAAATAATATTAAGTGTTCATAATATATATTTTATAATTAAATAATATTGAATATATGTTCTTCATTATTATTTAATATAAACTCTATATTAGGTTTCATTAGTTACTAATTAACTAATTATCAAATTGGGGTGTGCCCCATCACTTAATAGGTTATAACCGTTCAGGTTATTTAAATATGTATATAGGCCATATTCGGATATATGTACTTATTTCAGGTTAAAAATAGGGAGCAAGAGTGAGGAAGGGAGTTATTGGACTAGTTAAAAATTTTCTCAATAAATGGAAATTTTCTTTGTGGTTTTTTACCCCATTAGGGTTTTCCACGTTATATGTTGTGTTAATGTGTTATGGTGTAAATTAATTTACTTTGTTATTTATTTATTATGCACATTAATTCAATTTGGTTAATATAACTTTATAACCCTTGACCTGACAATGATGAGGTGTATGTTTGAAGTGGAATAAGCTATAAGGTGTCAGGTTTTGGTTGATCCTTGTGTTGGTGAGGGTATTCTTATAGTGATTTTTGAATAATGTTTAGGGGTTATGCAATTCTAAAATTGAAGGGACTGGGAGAAAAAATTATGGATTGTGTTGGAGCTAAGAGAATGTGTAGACTTGTTATTTTTTGAATTGTTCTTTTGTGTGTGTAGTTTTTGGGAGTGTATATGGGTTTAAAACAAAAAATGAATATATTTTAATATTTTTTTATATTGCGGAATTCCTAATGTACACGCATAAGTATATAAAGTACAAAATTCATAATTTGTAATGATCTCTAAGCATAGATAGAGAATGCAAATAATCTCGTATGTCAAGGACAAAAAGAAGAAGGGACCGGTAGCTAAACAATTGCCTTTGCACTACATAGAAGGTTGATCTCAAATCCTTAATGTTGATCTTAGTTTCTAATTTGAATTCATGTCTAAAATATTGATTCATTAATACAAATTTGAGTCTATTATTACTTATTCTTGTCTGTTGTTTATATCTTCCTTGAATTATTTTTTTATGTAGATATTGTGCACTATATGTTATTCTCGATTTTATTTTTTGTAAATTATTTAAATAGAATAAATTGAATTTACCCTAGACTATAATTTGTTACATTTCATAATTTCATGATCCAATGAACTCTAATAACAAATGTTCGATTGTCGAGACCTAAAAATGTTAATATGGCTACCAGGACAATGGGATGTGGAATAATGGATACAATAGAAGATGAGACATTTTGTACAAGGTGTAGAGACTGTGACACTAATTCCTACATAAATAATCATGTTGGAGCACACCTATGGAGACATTCATGAGATATTTTTGTGTGAACTTCCAAAATAATTAGCCACATGGTTATCTTAACTAGAATATTAGTATTTTAGGTATGAATACTGAGAATAATATGACTGGACAAATGAAAAGATAGGAAAATTGTGCAAATTGGACACTAAATGGACCCAAGATGTAGAACATTGGATGAAAACTACTATTGATGGGTATGTAACTAAAATTACCATTCAAAATTTTATCTCATTTGATTTTGTAAAAGCACATTTTTTTTCTGGATTGCAGGGTAAATTTTTCAAGCAACTCCCTTTCTTATTAAAACTAATAGCTATGGGAAAGACCATGGTTCCACTTTCACGTGATATGGAATAGTCGAGTAGGCACAAAAGGGATGTAGTTCTAGAAGAATTGGGATAAAGGGGAAGGGGCCATAATAAAAATTATCCCTTCAAGGGTCTGAGAAGGATCAAAAAGGAGAAAAGAGAAGAATGGAAAGACTACAAAGAGAATCAAGAGAGCACAATAGATGTGGAAGTTCATGTGCCACATGAAGATGTGAAACAAACTGCAAGTAATAGTATATATGAAGAGTGACCGAGGAAGAAGGAAATGAATCTCTTGAAGTGATTGAAGATAAGAGTGAAGGAGAAGATTGAAGTGACTGAGAGGGTGCATAGTGAGGCATTGACCGTAAATTTGAAACTAGAAAGAGGATCAAAGGAACTAAGGAAATGGAAGAAGAAAAGGAAAGTAGGGGACTAGAAGTATTTAGGGTTAGATTGATGAAGCTATTGGATATTAAATTAAATAATACATCATGGAGACTATGTTATTATGTAGATAGAGATGAAGCGAATTATGGTGAAGAAATTAAACAATATATGCATATGCCAATAGAAGATGAAAATAACTCTCTTCTAGGATATATGTCCCTTGAGCCATATAGAGAATTTATTACTCAGTAGTTTTGAACAATTGGGATAAAATTACAATACTTCAAGAACTACAGAAGAATTTGAGTCGGCCCATACACAACACAAATGGTGTTACCTATAAGTTTCAAAGAAAAATATGGGAGAAATAAAAAAGGAAGTAGACTTTTCATTGAGTAGGAATCCATTTTGCATATTGTCTTTCAATGGGAAAAAGGAAAAGATTGAAGAGTGCAGTAATAATAGTTCAATGATTCCAAATATAGATTAATTTTTCTAGAGTCCACAAAATATCACAGTGGTTATTCATATTTAGAAGAATAAAAGGAAAAATCAAGCAAGGAAAGCGCAAGGACAAATTCGAGTAATAATTAGCCAATTGCACAACTAAATCCAAGTTTAAGTAATAATGCAACATAAATTGGTGTGTAGAATAATATAAGAAGTCATTCCTTATGGATCAATCCCTAATCTCTATGCACACATAAAACCCTAATAATATAAGAAGGAATTATGGATCAATCCCTAATCTCTATGCACACATCAAACCTTATGATGGGTCCTCATATTTGGAACATTACTTGTTAACTTGCAAAATGTGATGGGGAGTAAAATTATTGACAGATGATAATACAAATAAATGTAAATCATAAGAGCATTGCATGACACGACATTGGAATTTATATACTCCATGAATTTGAGTGGGAAGACACTAAAAGAAGTGTGTAATACCCTTACTCAAGAATTCAATATAGAGAAATGCATAGGACATATAATTCAAGATTTGGAATAAATCAAGTAAAAACCTGTAGAATCTATCATAGAATATGACATGATATTTTTTTGATGTAATGAATAAAACTACCTTAACTTTGATAAGCCTAAAAAAATACCTAGTTTGTGGAAGGTTTGTGCAGTAAAATTTGTTTTGGTATATGCAAACAAATTTAAAACTAAAGCAGAAGTAATTAATGTCGCTATAAGAATATAATAGATTAAATATCCATCGGGCTAGTGTGGCAATAAGTCAAAATATAGAATCCAAATTGGATATAATAATACATAGACTAGAGAAGTTGCAAGAAGGAAAGAAACACATATATACTTTGTATAAGGCTAAGGATTATAGAGCATTAATGGACTTTAAATAGGAACTCATAAGGAATGTATTCATAGTGTAGACATAATTGGCTAAAAATACATAATCAATCATTGCAAAGGTAGAAATGGCTACATCTCCTTGAATGAAATGTGTAGTGGGCTACTTCATCACCTTAATATAACACATAATGGACTCCGTAATCTCCACAACCTAATTAAACTTGGGTTCCTCCTTTTCTGCAAATGATTATGGGTTAGGCACCTCCTTCACCTCAAAAATTACCTATGTGGAGTGGACCTCCACCGCAATCTCCCTGTGGAGAATACCAGATCTAAAACCAAGGATGGAATGCCCCACAAAGACCGTAAGATGCACGATAAGTTAGATATCAGGGTTTTTTCTTCCACTCCGTAGATGATGTTGTTGTCATACAGAGGTAGTAATGGTTCCTAGATACTTCTATTCTGCTTTTGTATCCTTGAACTCCCTTATTCAATCCGGTGGAGGCCAAACTGGTAGAAAACCCAATTTGGGTAAAAGTTCCTAGCCTCCCACTCGAATGGTGGACCAACGAAGGGCTCAAAGTGATTGGGGACCGGCTTGGAGGCACTCTAGCTGTTGATAACAGCTACAAAACCAGTCTCAAACACACGGTGGAATGAATCCTGGTCAACTTATAGGAAAAGGACGGACTTTATGAAAATATTGTTCTGGTCCACAACAACCGGAGACTCACCCTCCCATTGGACTACATCAATGTTCATTTCAGGTGTGATCATTGTCATAAGTTGGGTCATTTATATGATTCCTTCCCATTAAAACCCTTCTCCCGTAAATGGATTCCCAAAAGGCATCCCCTAGATACTACTCCTTTGATCCATGTTCTGGCTGATCACTGCAGTCTGAATAATGCTACTTCCCCTGCGGTGAATCGGAACCAAACATTTGGAGGGATCCTTTCACATTCTTCCCAGCCACCTAATACAACATGTGATACTACAACAACATCCCACACTCAGAATGGATGCACAATCAAAGCAGTTCCCATATAGAATCCTATTCAGGATACTCACAGACCTAAGGAAGTTGAATTTTCCTGTAGTAGTCCTTTGGTGGCTTCCCTGCAGATTCCTAGTAGCTTTACTACAAATACTGCCAAGAAGGATGTCTCCTCTATAATGGAACCTGATCACCATACTGTTGAAAATATGGCCTTGGATATCAAGGGGGTTAATTTCTCTATGCCCACTATTGATATGATTCCTCAGGTGCAACCCCCTACACAACTTCCTTTGAACTCTGATCTCCCCACAACAAACCAACTTGTGGTTGACACCGATTTACCTTCAGGACCTATTTCACTGGATGGCAACAAATTACACATTGCAAGATAGACTCTACTACCTTCTGACTTGATCTCATATCCTGACACCAGCTCTTCACTGGATGGCACTGAATGCACTCCATATGATCTTATACCTAGGAAAGATCGTGCTACCCCCGATATAATCAGTTGTTTTGGACTTGGTTGGGACTTAAAACAAAAACAACAGCATAATCATGTTGGCAGGCCCTCTTCTATGAGGAAGGCATAACATAAGGCATCGAGAGAAATCAAGGAAGGGAAAAAAGCTTCAATACAAGGGGTTCTTAGAGCAAAGACCACCCACAAGAAAGGTTCCAAATGAAGGTACTCTCTATGAACATTTGTGGCTTAGGTGGACGGGCTAAGAAATTATCCCTTAAACGGTTTATGGAAAACTTTGCTCCAAATTTGATTCTACTGCAAGAAACTATGGGTCCATTCTCTACTATCTATGAGTCCCTGACCAAACTACTAACTAGTTGGTCCTTTCCTAGACTTGATTTTGCTAGCAATTTTGGTGGCATCATCTCAGGCTGGGATGACAATGTGACACTGATTGATTCTTATGCTATGAATTCTTATATTCTGATTGAAGTGTTCCTGAAATCTTTGAACAAATCACTTAAGGTATTGAATGTGTACGGCCCATACAAGAATAAACTACCATTCTGGGAAGCTCTCCTCAACAATCAGCACTTTACTACCAATAATGTTATGATTGGTGGTGACTTACATTTCACCTTGAATGGAGAGGAAGTGTGGGGGAATACTACCTGATCTGATCCACTAGCTGAAAAAATCTTGGCACTTCTGGAAGATAATGGACTACTGGATATTGTGCCTATTGAAAATAAGCCAACATGGGTTAACAATAGGACTAGTTCTGCATCAGTCTCCAAAAGACTTGATAGATTCCTCCTACACAATCACCTCATGATGGACATGGGCCGTATACGCACCTAGATTGCAGGAACCCGGTGTTTGGATCACTTTCCTATTATTCTTGATATTAATGATGATGGAGTTAAGTCGGGTGCACCTTTCAAATTTAACCCTGCCTAGATTCTGGACCAAGATTTTAATAATATGGTTAAAGAGAACTAGAGTCCTTTTGATCCCTCTACAAACAACTCTTCTTGCCAACAATTCCATGACTCCTTAAGAAACCTAAAACAACTTGCCTCCAAATGGGCCAGCTCCAAACATAAAAAATGTAGCCAACTTCTCAAACAAACTGAAGGAAAACTGACAGCTCTCATTAGTGCATAGGAAGGATGTCTATTCTCTGAAGAAGTCTTGTACGAGATAAAGGAGCTGAAAACTCACAAAAATAAATTACTACTTGAGGAAGAAATGGAGTGGTGCATGAAGAGTCGTGATACTTAGATCTCTGAGGGCAACTGTAACACAAAGTTTTTCCATAACTTTTCTACACACCGCAAGCACAAGAATACCATCTAGGACTTGCAAGATGCTAACAGTAAAATTGTGCATAAATTCAAAGATTTGGCTGCACTGGGTGTTCGACACTTCAAAATTATCTTTTTGGATTTACATAGGAAAGATTTGCTGGATGTCATGACGACCATTCAAACTTTTCCTCGCATCATACAAGAATAAGACAATGAAAATATCCTCAGAGATATCACTAAGGATGAGATCCTAACGACCCTCAAATCCTTCCGAAAGGATCATAGCCTAGGTCCTGATGACTGGACTAGTAAGTTATTCGTGGCCTATTTTGAATTACTTGGTGAGGATCTTGTCCGAGTGGCTAAGGAGATCAGAATTAGTGGACTAGCTCCATAGAATATTTACTCTACCTTCATTGCTTTGATCCTAAATAATGATCACCCGGTGGGGTTCGCGGACTTTAGACCAATCTCACTATGCAATATGACCTATAAGGTGGTAATTGCAGAATAAAATAACACAACACAAAGAGACAGTATTTAACGTGGTTCACCCAATTTGGGCTACGTCCACCAAGAATCACTTGCTCAGATTTTATTACAAGCCACCACTCTCTCAATACAATACCCAGATCTGTTTGGAGCTATGCTCAACAAACTCTACAGAATTCACAGCCAAATTCAAAACACATCTGCAATACATTTGCTTGTACATCTATCATATGCATAAGACCATATAAATAGACAACTGCTTAAGCAGTTTTACAAAACCGTGGGTATCAAAACCATGGGCAAAACCCGTCCCATAAACCTATGGGTCAAAAAACTCACCCATATGAGAAAAGCACGTTTCCCGATATGTCGGGTGCATTTTTCGAGGCCAAAAAATTTTACGCCTAAAAAAAAAATTTTTTTTTTTGGGGGCTACCGCCCCCGAACCCCCGAACGGGGGCTACTGGCTCTGGCCCCAAACCTCGGAGGATACATGAAAAGTGTACAGTACTCTTAGTGTACAGTCTTCAACACTTTCACACATGAAAACAGGCTCCACAACCTAACAATCTCCCACTTGGAGACTAGTTTTCCTCTGAGCAAGCTTCTCAACCCTTCACTAGTTTCTGTGAAGACCAACCAAAGCTGAACACAACTTTAGTTTTTCCCTTGTGACCACCTTGGTCATCATGTCTGCAGGATTCTGACTGGTATGAATCTTCTCCAACTTCAACTTCTCTTCCTCCAAAGCTGTCCTGATGAAATGGTACCTTAACTGTATATGCTTTGTCCTAGAGTGGAAAGCAGAGTTCTTAGCTAGGTGTATAGCACTCTGACTATCACTATGCAGCTTACATTCCTCCTGCTTATGCCCCAACTCCTCAAGCAATTGTTGTAACCAAATCATCTCTTTGCTTGCCTCTGTGGCAGCAACATACTCAGCCTCCGTGGTTGACAAAGCCACCAGCTTCTGTAGTCGTGAAATCCAACTCACTGCTGTCCCACCTACAGTGTAAATATAACCTGTCGTGCTCCTCCTGCTGTCTACATCTCCAGCCATGTCTGAATCTACATAACCACGTAAAGTGGTGTCTGATCCACTGTAGCACAAAACTGTCCCCATGGTCCCTCTCAAATACCAAAGGATCCACTTTACTGCTTGCCAATGCTCTTTACCTGGATCACTCATAAATCTACTCACAGCTCCCACTGCATGGGCAATATCAGGCCTAGTGCACACCATAGCATACATCAAACTGCCAACTGCTGATGAGTAAGGTACCTTGGACATTTGGTTCCTCTCCTGCTCTGTCTTGGGACATTGCTCCTTTGATAACTTGAAATGGCCTGCCAAAGGAGTCCCAACCGGTTTAGCATCCTGCATATTAAACCTCTCCAAGACCTTCTTAATGTACTCTTCCTGAGATAAAGTCAGCTTCCGTTCCTTCCTATCCCGAGATATCCTCATACCAAGGATTTGTTTGGCTGCACCCAAATCCTTCATAGCAAAGGATTCACTTAGCTGCTTCTTGAGTAATTTTATTTCCTGCATGTTTTTACCTGCAACCAACATGTCATCAACATACAAACACAGGATAATATAACTTCCATCCTCAAATTTCTTTGTATACACACAATGGTCAGAATGACATCTGATATAACCTTGCTCCATCATGAAGCTATCAAACTTCTTATACCATTGACGTGGAGCTTGTTTCAGGCCATACAAGCTCTTCTTCAGTTTGCACACCATCTCCTCTTTACCTTTGACTTCATATCCTTCTGGCTGCTGCATATATAGCTCCTCCTCCAAATCACCATGGAGAAATGCAGTCTTTACATCTAACTATTCTAAGTGCAAGTCTTCTGCTGCCACTATTCCAAGAACAGTTCTGATAGAAGTCATTTTTACTACAGGAGAAAAAATCTCATCAAAATCTATACCTTTTTTCTGTGCAAACCCCTTGACCACCAACCGGGCCTTGTATCTTTTCTTGCCTCCTTCTTCCTCTTTGACTCTAAACACCCACTTATTCTGTAATGCTCTTTTTCCTTTGGGTAGCTTTACCAAATCCCATGTCTGGTTCTCCATGAGAGCCTGATGCTCCTCATCCATGGCTTGCTCCCACTTCTTCCTGGCATCTACCTGCATTGCTTCATCAAAGCTCTCTGGTTCTCCACTATCAGTGAGTAATAAATAATAAAGAGAAGGAGAAAAACGTTCAGGTTCTCTTCTTACCCTAGAAGACCTCCTCAATATAGGAGTTTGGGGTTCCTGTTGAGGGGGTTCCTGAACTGATTCATGTGTCACTTTCCCATCTGGAAGATCCTCTACCGCTGCATATTCTTTCTTGGATTCTTCCCTGTTTTCCTGCAACTGCTGCTTATACATGACTTTCTCATTAAAGACCACATCCCTAGATCGAATGATTTTCTTGTCCTTAATACTCCAACATTTATATCCAAAGTCATCACCACCATAACCAATGAAAGTACATTTTTCTGATTTAGCCTCTAGCTTAGTCCTATCATCCTTGTCTATGTGAACAAACACCTCACATCCAAAGACTCTAAGAAATGAATAATCAACTTTCTTACCATACCAAGCCTCCTCAGGTATGCCTCCATCCAAGGCACTTGAGGGTCCTCTGTTTATCAAGTACACAGCTGTGCTCACCGCTTCTGCCCAAAAAGAAAGAGGCAGTCCTGCATGTAACCTCATGCTCCTAGCACGTTCCATTATTGTTCTGTTCATCCTTTCTGATACCCCATTCTGCTGCGGAGTTCCTGGAACCGTCTTTTGCCTGGATTCCATTCTTAGAACAGTAATCATCAAATTCATTGCTGCAATACTCCCCTCCATTATCTGACCTGAGACATTTTAGCTTAAGACCTGTTTCATTCTCTACCAAGGCTTTCCATTTAACAAAAGTGTCAAATACATCAGATTTGTTTCTAATACAATAAACCCAAACTTTCCTTGTTGCATCATCAATAAAAGTAACATAATAACTTGAACCCCCAAGAGATGATACCTGAGCTGGCCCCCACACATCAGAATGCACCAGCTCTAACTTACTCTCTTTCTTTGTAGGTCCAACCTTGAGAAACCTTACTCACTTCTGTTTCCCATATATGCAGTTCTCACAGAAATTGAAACCTGTTTCTGTATATCCAGGAAAATTCTTCTTTATGATGTTCATGCCCTTATGGCTCATATGACTGAGCCTATAGTGCCATAATGTTGTATCTGCATCTGAAGCCACAAGATTACAATCATTAGTACTATCAGTGGTTAAATACAAGGTTCCAACCTTCTTACCTCTTGCCACCACAAGAGCACCCTTGGTAACCTTCCAAGAGTCTACTGTAAATATCACAGTACAACCATCACTTCCCAACTGCCCTGCCGATATCAAATTTCATCTTAATGTAGGCACATGTCTGACATCCTTCAATAGCCAAGTATTCCCATTCTGCATCTTAACCTGAACAGAACCTTTTCCAACTATGCTGCAAGGCTCATCATCACCAAGAAAAACATGCCCAAAATCTCCTTGAACATAATCAACAAAATAATGCCTATGTGGAGAAGCATGGAAAGAAGCCCCTGAATCTAAAACCCAAGATTCAGTAATATTGTGCAAAGAAAGAATCAAAGCATCCTGACATACATTACCCGTTGCCACATTTGCCTCCTTGTTTTCTTCTTGTTGTTTCTTCTTATCCCGAAGCTCCCAACAGTCCTTCTTTGCATGCCCAGGCTTTCCACAATTCCAGCATACAATCTTGTTCTTGGATTTTGACCTTGCCCGATCTTTTGATTTTCCACGGTTTCCTCTATTCTTCTGTCTCCCTCTAGTTTCCACTGTCAAAGCATTCCCTGAAGTAGAAGATTCCCCAGAGCTTTTTCTTCACATTTCCTCACTTAGAATCACCCCTACAACATCCTCAAACTTCAACTTCGAGTTAGCTGGAACCGAGTTACTTACCGCCATTACCAGGCTATTCCAACTCTCAGGTAAAGAGCACAGAATTAATAAAGCCCTAACTTCTTCATCAAATTCTATTGTAACCAAAGCTAGCATATTCACTACCGTATTGAAATCATTTAAATGATCTGCTACTGAACTATTCTCAGACATCTTCATATTAAACAACTTTTTCATTAAAAATATCTTATTAGAGGCAGAGGGTTTTTCATACAACTTCCCTAATGCATCCATTAGATCTTTTGTAGTCTTTTCCTTTGAAACATTAAATAATACCGAAGATGCAAGACTCAGCCGGATCGTTCCAAGTGCCTTCCGATCCAACAAATCCCATTCCGCATCTGTCATACTCGAGGGTTTGTTCACCTTCTCAGACAACGGAGTATAAAGATCCTTCTGATAAAGGTAATCTTCCATCTGCATCTTCCAAAGACTGAAATTCTGCCCATTGAATTTATCAACCCTAGATCTTCCTTCATCTGCCATAGCTCCCACTCAAGCTAAAAAACTTTCCCTGTGATTCAACACTTCAGCAAACCAAACCAGGCTCTGATACCAATTGTTAGGAAATAAGGGATAAAATATGCGGAATAATCCCTCACAGAATCGCAACAGTAGAAACTAATATGCAGAAATTATTACAGATCTCAAATAAAATTGCAGAATAAAATAACACAACACAAAGAGACAGTATTTAACGTGGTTCACCCAATTTGGGCTACGTCCACCAAGAATCACTTGCTCAGATTTTATTACAAGCCACCGCTCTCTCAATACAATACCCAGATCCGTTTGGAGCTATGCTCAACAAACTCTACAGAATTCACAGCCGAATTCAAAACACATCTGCAATATATTTGCTTGTACATCTATCATATGCATAAGACCATATAAATAGACAACTGCTTAAGCAGTTTTACAAAACCGTGGGTATCAAAACCATGGGAAAAATCCATCCCATAAACCTATGGGTCAAAAAACTCACCCATATGAGAAAAGCACGTTTCCCGATATGTCGGGTGCATTTTTCGAGGCCAAAAAATTTTACGCCTAATTTTTTTTTTTTCGGGGGCTGCCGCCCCCGGACCCCTGCTACTCGGGCTGCCCGGCCTCGGCCCCAAACCCCAGCAAGGATACATGAAAAGTGTACAGTACTCTTAGTGTACAGTCTTCAACACTTTCACACATGAAAACAGGCTCCACACCCTAACATCAAGACTAGGAAAAAACTAGATTTTTTTTTACAGGTGGATCTCTCCAAGGCTTTTGACAAGGTCTTGTGGACCTTCCTCCACTTATTACTTCTCCATGTGGGGTTTTCATACCATGCCACGAAGTGGATCATGGCATGTGTTACTAGTGTTAACTTTGTTGTGCTCATAAACGGGTCTACATCTCCCTTCTTTAAACCTGAAAGAGGACTCAGACAGGGGTGTATTTTGTCTCCTTACCTGTTTCTCTATATTGCTAAGGGTTTAAGTTATTTACTTCATACATCTTATGGCAATAGGCACCTCAGGTGTGCTTGTGGTAAGATGCATATTATCACTCATCTATTTTTTGTTGATGATGTTCTCATTTTTTGTTTTGGATAAGAAGGAGAGCTCTGAAGAACCTCTGAACTACTTGATACTTCTTCTGCTAGTACCGGTATGGAGATTAATTTCCACAAATCTGCCATTTATGCCCATCAAGTGGACAAAATATTATTGACACAACTACATAATTTCTATCCATTAAACAGGAAGGATTTGGACTCCGGGTTTAAATATCTTGGCTTTTGGCTGAAGCCTAACAAATACCATAAAGCGGATTGGCTTTGGCGTATTAAAAAATCAAACACTAGTGTAACCATTGGCTCTCCAGGGGAGGTCACCTTACTCTCATTAAATCTGTTATTGAATCCATTCCTATCTATTGGAGCCATCTAGCACATATTCCTAAGGGAATCTCTGACAAACTCCATCAGTTATGCAGTAACTATCTCTGGAGGGGATCGGATAGATATAAAGGCATGCATCTTTCTAGCTGGACTAAAATCGCTCTCCCAAAATCAGTAGGTGGATGGGGACTAAAGGATGGTACACTCTTTGGGAAAGCACTTGCTGCCAAGTCTCTTTGGAATTGTATTACCGTGGACAATCTCTGGAGCCAATTGATCATAGACAAATACATTACTCCATATACAATGTTGGATTGGATTAGGGCCTAAGACAAATCTGTGAAAAATGTTTCAAACCATTGGAAAGCTTTAACACTTTCCTTTCCTCTTATTGGTAGATTCCTTGCTTGGAGAGTTGGTAGTGGCTCCCTCATCAGAACTGGTGTCGATGGGATTATGGGATGCAAAAATTCAGTCTAACTTGTGGAGGAACTTGTCAGACTTCTCCAACAAACTGGATTTTCTACATTGAACAAAATTGGCAATATCGCCCGCACTACTATCTCGAAATAGGAATGGCTTACCACTGAATAATTGGGCCTTCCTAGTGAACTCGACCCACATTGGAACAATTTCACCTCTGAATTAATCCATGGACATATTCACTTAGTTGACCATAGAGACGAGATCATTTGGTCCTATAATGTCTCGGGAGGAGAATACACTACTAAGCTTGGATACCTCTCGACTCTGAAGGAAAGGAATGCTGAGAGAACAACCTGGTGGAAAAAAATTTGGAAAGCAAAAGCCCCCCTAAAATGTCTTTTGTTGTTATGGCTGATTATCCACAATAAAGTTTTGACATGGGATCGACTACATAAGAGGAACTTTCAGGGCTCAGGTATGTGCTATCTATGTTGATCTAATGATGAAAATATTCAGCACCTCTTTTTTACCTATCCATATACCTGTGAGGTATGGGTTTATATACAAAGCAAATTCCAGCTCACTAATGTTTGGGACAACACTACTATTTCTGACTCACTTGATGACTTCCTGACTAAAGGAGCTTTAAAAACTTGGAGGGGTGTCCTTGGGTCATTTTTCTTGCTAGAAACACAACATTATTTGATTCCAAAACAAATCCCCCACTTATTACTACTGCCTTAGTGGAATCACGCATATATGAATATAAAATTTGTAAATCTCCCACAGCTCGTAGAATTGTTGAGCCACTTACATTTAACAAATCCTCCCCATGGTCCTATTTTAATGGAGCAAGTCAAGAAAACTCCTCTATATGTGGTTTGGGATTCAAGCTCCATCTTACTAACCATGCCTTTTGGACATTTAAAGCTAACCTTGGTGAAGGTACCAACAATCGTGGAGAAATTATGGCACTTTATTATCTACTGAAATGGGAAAATACTAATTCTGTCCACACTATGAGGATTTTTGGCAACTCTCTCCTGGTCATCCAATTCATCAATGGATGGACACATATTACACACCTTGAACTTACAAATATTATTGGTCACGTAAAGGAGATCCTACAAACTTTCTCTCACATTGAAGCTTGTCATATTTACAGGGAGCTGAACATTGAAGTGGATTCTTTGTCTAAATAGGGACTGCTTCTTCAAGTTGGGCGCTATCAAATATGCTACAAAACTAAAAATTCTAAACAGGTCATCTCTGGATTACTTAGTGATCTTTAAGTTGGGTGTTTGGCACTAATTGATTTTTGGCAAGCAACTTCGGTAATCGACTCCTTTGGTGGATTACTCCTTTTGTTGGCATGCTAAGTTATTTGTTTTTTGATCCTTCACTTCGATGATCAACTCCTCTGGTGGCTTACTACTTGATTGTTATTTTGTCTGAGGCTCTATCCTCTTTTCCCTTGCTGATTGATTGCTACTTTAGAATGTACCTTATTTCAACTGTAATAAAGTATGATTTTTCCTTGGGAAAAACAAAGTTGGATATCAGGGTAATTACCAAAAAATGAGGATGGTACCTCAACCTTAGAGACAATGAGTAATATGTTTATTTTGCAAAGAACTAAATCACATTTCAAGGGATTTTCCTTCGAATCCATATCAAGGATTATTTTACACATAAAGTAGGGTACATGCAAAAAATAACATCAAATATTGCCCCACATTAGAGAAACAATGGAAATAAAATAACTATGCAATGTCAAAATGATTAATGCAATGCCAAGAGAAATTGACAGTCTCCAAGTTGCTACTAGATCACAACAGAAAGAACAATTCTTGGGACATGTAGAGATTCCTAGTGAGTCCCAAACATAGTGCACATAAAATGATGGATATTCCGACCTATAAAAATAAAAGGATCTATTATAAGAAAACAAAGGATTTTTGAATTCAAATCAGAACAGAGATACCAATGGGAAGAACACATAAGAAGTTAAATTGCACATACATTGGGATATGATGAGTATTTTCAAGAAAGGATTAGTTTTTACATTACAAGATCTTATAAGAATAGTAAATGTAATGTGCAATGAAGATATCTCACAAAATATCTCTGATTCTTTGAATAACTTACTAAAAATCACAACTAGTGGAGTTGTTCAATCTAAGAAACCTTTTATGTAAGTAAAAACAAAAAAAATAACTTGGGATGTAGATACTTGACTGAGTATAATTTTAGGCGGCTATGAAATAAGGGGTGCAATATTTGATTTTGGTAGCAATGTGAATATGATGTCGAGGTCTATATGGGAAGTTATGGGTCCTCTAGCCTTAGCTTACAACCCTTTCACTCCGAGTCTTGAAAATTATGGGAGGGTGGATCCAATAAGATAGATGAAAGATGTAGAAATTCAAGTAGGGGATCTAAACTTGAAGTGAGACTTTGAGGTCATTGATATGAATAATAATGAGACACATTACCCTATTTTTATTGGAAAGAAATGGGCCTATAATTGAAATATGACAATCAAAACAATTACAAATCAAATGGAGGCGCACTTGGAGGACTCTATCATTTTCATATACATGCATAAGACTAATAGAAAGACATATACCATTCCTAAAGATCTAATGGCCCCCTATGTGATAGAACGTCAATAAATACTAGAAGCTTTGTAATCAAGATGGGAAAATCACATAGAAGATTATAGAAATTGATATATTCCTATTAACACACACTCAAAGAATCCATTTGTAGAAGAGGAATTGCACTATACATTTATATCTCCCACTAAGTTTTAGATAAGGAACTTATCATGCATTTTTGCATAAGGGGGTAGGATTATACAAAGACTAATAGAGAAAGTCAAATTTCATGGGAAGAAACCTCCTCAATTAGTGAAGATTTATTTTCATATTTGAGCCATTGGATGCGAAAATAACATGATATCAAACCTATGAAGATGGCCCAAGTGGAGGAAAAAAACTTCACAGTATTTTGGTACTTCCAATTTGATATATGTCTAGTTAAATTGTATGAACATGTACCGCAAGAAGACATGAGAGTAAGCACACTACACTATGGATTGAAGAGAATAACACCAACATGGTGGGTTGTACATAGAAGGAAGAACCTTGCATAGAGTTAAATAATAGGTATGTTGTGTGCAAGTTGTGTGTTACCATTGAGACCAACTAAAGCTTGTCCCAAATATTATGCAAATCAATGTTTAGAAATATAAATTTAAGGATGTATTTATGCTTAGAAGATACAAGAAATTGATTCAAAATGGTAGGTTCGTATATTTTCATAAACACTTACCCCATAGGCTAAAGCATGGTATTTCCACTAAGAAAGGGGGAGAGAAACATGACCACACAGTTGAAGACATGTATAAGAATATTGTATTCAAAATTTCACAATTAAAAACAATAATCTTTGGGTGGATGTGAAACTGCAAAAGATCAAAACATTTGTATCGTACAGGACTATAGATGCAAAAGGAGGATCTGAATTTAAATTTCCAAAAGAAGAGAAACATGGGAATTACACATCCGCCATAAGCATAAGTGAAAAAGGTAAAAGAGATATTCAGTAGAGAATTGAAGTATGCCATATATTCAGGGGAAATAAAGAAGAAAGAAATGATTGAGATACCAAAGAAGACATGGAACTGTCTAAAATGTTTGCATAATGAAGAACAAGAACACCTATGCAATATGAACCTAAAGGATAAAAAATAATTGCATAGTGAAGAACAAGAACACTCGTGCGGTATGAACATAGAGGAAAAAGAAGGGTCAAGAACAATTGAGGAGACCAGAGACAAAGGCAAAGACAAGGTGTATGATAAACCTGTGTAGAGAGGGTGGAATATATCATTCCTCCAGGAACAATCAAGCTATCCATTGTGGGAGATTATTCAACATAACAAAAAATGTCTGAATTTTTACAACTACTGCAAAATTATGAGGATTTTTCTTCTCCAGATCAAGTTATGACGAGGATCAAAACTGCAGGGAGGATATTATACAAGATCCTCATAGGCCAGTAGAAGATGAAAATACCCCTCTTCTAGGATAAATGTCCCTCCAACTGGATAGAGAGTTAATTACTCAGGATTATTTGAACAATTAAGAGAAAATTGAAATCTTATAAGAACTGTAGAGTAAGTTGAGTCAGCCATATGTAGCACAAATAATGTTACCTACAAGCATCAAATAATTGAGTGCGGAATAAATAAAAAAGGAAGTAGATTGTTCATTGAGTAGGCATCCATTGTGCATATTGTATTTTAGTGGGAATAAGGAAAATAGTGGAGAGTGCAGTAACAATAGTTCTGTCAGTCCAAATATAGAGTAAGTTTTCTAGAGTCTGTAGAATCTAGCAGTGATTCTTCATATTTAGAAAAAGTAAAGTACAAATAAAGCAAGGCAAGTGCGAGTAATAATTATCCAATTGCATCACTAAATATATGTTTGAGCAGTAGTGAAACACACACTAGTGTGCAAAATAACATTAGAAGTTAACATGATGTAGGAGGAAATATGGCTCGCATCCCTAATCTTTATACATGCACCCAACCTTATGATGGTCCTTAGATTCAGAACATTACTTGTTAACTGGAGTAAAAGGATTGACATATGATAATGTAAATAAATGTGAACTCATAAGATCATTACATAACATGACATTGGAATTTTTATAATCCATGCATTTGAGCAGGAAGACATTGTAGACACTGCTTTTCCACCGCTAGGTGACCTTGCATATTAATTATATTATAATTACTTACACTATTATTATTATCCTAAGTTCATTATCCCTATAGTCTATAATTACCATTGTAAACCCCCATTTACCCACATAGAATCCTATTACCCTTCCTAACCACCTAAAAAAACCCTAACCTAATTTACCCCAACCATCCTAACCTCCTAACCTCTTCCTACCCGGATCCTTATCCCCCACCGTTCTTGAACCAATTTCAAGCCTCAGATGGAAATTGGTTTCAACCATTTTCTACCCTTCCTTCTTTATTTTATTAACAATCTTGACCCGATCGACAATGAGCCATGATCTACGGTGATCATTACGGCTGACGTTGATCCTATTTATCCACCATCCTTCCTCAGTCCTCAATTAATTTGGATTCACTCTAGATGAATTGTTGAAGTACTGAGACCCTACTTGCATCCTTAGTGACTTGACGATGATGAGAATACCACTCAATAAGGTATAGTGCTCTCTCTTGTGTTATTCCGGTCATAGTTTGCATTAGCTACATTATACATGTACACTTATCTTTATACACACACCTAGATATTTCCCGCTCTATATTTTGTTTAGTCACATACCCAACCATTTAGAAAATTATTCAATTTACGAGGGATCATCGCCAATCCCCAATCATCATTGATTTACCCAATCATCGTTGATTGGACCGCCAATCCCTTCACACTTAATTTAATTCTTTATACACATTATATTTTATGTTTTATGAATCCATCATGTCTCTATAGTCCCTATGCTTCACTTTTTCTTTAACAAAATCCCAATCGACATAAAAACAACTTTTTATCCCTTTTTGACAACCTTTGTTTGTCCCCAATCGTCATCAATTCAGAATTAGTTCCGATCCATGTCCTTTTTCCTTATATTACTACCTTTAACAATGTTATCATATAATTTTATCAAAACTTGTTTCACAAGGAGGTCTTATATCTAGATGACTATTTCAAGATAGGTACACCCCATAACAAACATCCAAGACCTTCCTATCATCTTGCAGCCTTTGTATTGGGATAAATATGACATAGCCCATGAGCTTAGTTTTTGTGCCATTGCATTGACCCCGAACATTAACGATATTGGATATCAACTATAAATCATTAGGGAAGAAATAAACAACTAACTAATCTTTGGAAGATTACTTCAATGACATGTGGTACTTTGTGGCCCTTTCCTGGGCACTTTAGTATAATCATCCATACATACATGATTCTATGGAAGAATAAAATAACCTCTTTCTACATCATTATTTATCTAAGTAAAAAACATATATTTCTTTATTGTATCCAACATGTAATTCAAGCTTTATTTATATAATTAAGTGTTAAAAGTGGGTTGACATTCTTATAAGGAAATCCATTGATTTACTAGGATGGTCCATTATTAGGCAACCCACCATATTGATATCTAACTCTATCTTTCGCTGAGCATCTTTACTGTGTAGGTGATTCATTTCATTGCTAGAGGAACATTGTGCACCCATCTGGGACTGAATTCATCATCATCTAGCGTGAAGGTAATGTAAACCCTTTCTTTTTCAAAGTTATTGATTTCTTAGAATACTTTTCATTAACTTGGAAATAGGAGCATGAAATTCGGTAAACATTCTTAGCATGACCAATGGGACTCTTGTCCCTTTGGTGAGTTCTTTTTTTAAAAGTTGAATTCTATTTTCTTGTATTTTTTAATTTTGTAAATCACTAATCTTGCAGCTTGGAGATCTTCACCCACTTTATGATAGTGCAGAAAAATCAAGGAAAAATGAAAAAATTGAATCCTGTATTCTTTTTTTGTCTCCTTTTCCTCCTTTTATTTCCTTCCTACATCTTGCATGTTTATTCTCATCAAAAGAAATATTTTGTTTTAGGCTTAAAAGGAACTTTCATTTCTCATATCTTACTTGATCACATAGTCTAAGTAGGGGTTAATAATTTCATTCACAGTATTTTCCCCACACATGACCTAAATCAAACTACATAATTAAACATCTCAAACATATCCTTCCCAGGTCTACCTACTTGGATTTCATCACCAAGAGGTAATCCGAATTGGTGTTTTGGCTGAGTATAAATAACTGGGGGGTGGTATATTTACTAAGCAGCCAACACCGTTATCGTTGCGGGACCATGAAGTGATGGGGTAGGCCCCAATATCATGCCTCATATCGATACCAACACATACCTGGGCCTTATGTACCTTCTGGTATATCGAGGATCTCCAACCATAAACATTACATGAAACCATCCTTAGTGAACCTTTTTGCCACCTTATCTTGGCATTTTCTTGGCTCACTTAGCCCTAGGGAAAGGTATCAAACAAGGTTTACCTCTACTTACGAAGGGATGTTGTCAAGCTAAGGTAATCCTTCTTGAGTAGGGTTCCCTTTCAGCCACTTCTTCCTCACACTTAATTCTAAAACAACATAATTAAAACTCTTCGGATGTCTATATTGATTATTACATAAGTAGTATCCTTAGGGTTATTTTTTATCAGTTCATGTCCCATTATCACTCGCTTGAAATCAAATAAAATGGCTCAATCCACCACATCAAATGAATTATCCACTTAAAACAATCCCCCTTGTGTAAACACCAGAACCTCCTCTTATTGCCTCCATTCCCTTAGTACCACCATCCCTAGTTCCCTTCATCTACCATCTCTACACCTCATCCTCCCAACCCTAATCAATCTCAGAACATCCCCATATAGAGTCCAACCCCTTTCAGTATCATCAACCCATCAAATCTAGACTAACTTCACCTAGTTATGCTACATCTCCAGGGGCATCCAAACCACCTCTTGTCCCCAAGGATTCTCTGACTTCCAAGAAATACTTGATTCCAATCCAATTTCCCTCCATGATTATCTGGTTCAAAAATATACACATATTCCCACTAAGGGACCTCCCATCTAACAACTCTATGAGTATCCTCTACATCTAGAATACTCAAAGACTCTCACTTCTCAACTTTATGGTTTCTTTTCTCCCACATTCCTGAAGGAGATAGAAAATACAAAGAGTGAGCATGTTCCACCTGGAATATCTCTTTCTACCCCACAAGCTCCACCTCAGACATAATTAGTGGTAATACCCATCCCACCGTAATCTACCTCATATCAATACTATTGTTGCTACACCTACTCTGACGACATCCATACCTATCCAACCTACTAAAAATGTACCTATTCTCCCATAACATCAACACATTACCTCCCCCAAAACATCATCATAACCTCAACATACCTCCTCCTCCACCTAGTCAACACATACCAACCTCAACATCTTTCTCAGTACCTACATATATTTTCTAGTGTGTTCATCCCACCACCTCCTCCTTCGAATCCAACTCAGAATAACCAACAATCATCTTCACAGCATTTTCCAATGCATAGGTTCCCGATTGCACACCCCTCCAAACCTCACAAACTTATATGCATATCCCTACCTATCCAACACATACCCAGTTAGCTCCTCTCATCCAACATCAAGAAATCCAATGTCCTCAAAATTCAATGCCTACATCCCCATACAACAACATCCTTCACAACTAGCGCCTTCTCAAACCTCCACCTATATCCCTTCTTATCAACCTCTGCCTCATACTCCTAACTATGTACCTCCACATCAACCTTATTCACATTAGAATCCTCTTACCCCACACTATCATCAACCACATCAACTCTAGATCCTTATGCACACACATAAGTTGATCCCTTTGCATATGATCCTCAAAATGATCCCATGCAAACATTAATGAGTAGAATGGAAAACCTAGAAATTGTTACCATGGGACCTAAAAACATCTTCACCTACGAAAAGATATGTAACAAACCTATCAATCCATCATGTACCCATCAAACCATATCCTCCACATTGGGAATTTCCTAAATTCACCAAGTTCCATAGAAAAGAGGATCCACAACAACATCTAAGAGATTTCAGACACTCTTGTTATCTCATCGCTCATGACCAAGACCTTATGCTTAGGACCTTCCCCATGTCATTGATCAGGACCTGCCTTGGATTGGTATAATGGAATTCCTCAACATTCCTTATTTTCTTTCACTTAATTATTCCAGTTATTTCTCAAGAACTTCTCCATCAACATCATTCATAAAATAACCATCACCAACCTCTATGCCATTAAACAAGTCAAAGATGATTCCATTGCGGACTTTTCATGCTAGATGGCGAGACATCATTAATCAATTATCCTTCTCTTTGCCTCAGACTGAGCTCATTGATTTATTCTCTCGGTCTTGTGCTAAACACATCTCATCCACCCTTCATATTCAATCATTCCAAACCTTTGATGAAGCCTTTATCATGGCCCAGAAGCTAGAAATCCAAGCCCTTGAAGAAGGTAAGGTCAAACTCCATTCCAAAAATCCCAAGCCTAAGTTTTCTAAAAAATTATCTAACAATGAAAAATTTAAAGGCTCGGAAAACATGCTATCATGGTGAAAACCACTTCTCAAAATACCTCTCACACTGAAAAAACACAGAGGGCATCATGAACCCCTCACACCTACACTCCTCTGGGGGAGTCTTATAGTTCCATATTTGACAAGCTTATGGAAATCCACTTGATAGAACTCCTCTAATCCAACTTTTTGATGAGTCTTTCCCTAAACCTACATGGTACCAAGAAAATGATATTAAAAATATCACCAAGTTCATGGCCATGACATTGAACGATGTCATACCTTTAAGGATTTGGTTCAGAAACTCATTGACTGGGGTGATTTACAACTCGATAATCCAAATACACCCCCCAATCAAGCCTTAGATGTCTTCAAGAAACCATTCCCTAATCATCCTCCAAACAATCAAAACAATCCTCCCAGGATCTCAAGCCCCCATGTCCCATGTTATTAATGTTATCAATCACACCTCAGTACCTTCAACGTCCACTTCCACATCTGAAAATCATAGTTGAGCCAACAAAACCTCTTCAATCTTCTCATTGGTGACATCTCAAAATTACCCTCATCCCTAGTAGTCACATCCACAACAACTCACTCCTCTAAATTACCCAACCTCATCATGTGGGATTCACCCAAAATAAAACCCACTGTGGAAATCATAACAATTCCTGCCAAAGGTAAAACTTCACAATGAATAATTAAGAACCTTGGTAGTCCTATTCCAAAATTGGTTACCCATCTACAAAAAAATATGGAACTTCCACAAAGTAAACCTAGTACACCTAAGAAATCAACCACACAACCATCCATTTTGGGACCATAACCTTCATCCTGGGACCTCATCCCTCATCCAAGATTTCTGTTTCCATCATGGAGTCCAAATTTGTTCCTAAAACTATAATAAAACCTGACAACAAGAAAGCACCTCTCTTGCCTCTCCCCCTTCAGAAATCTAACGAGGCTAAGATTCTTACATCTTCACCTCCACAATTCCCTATTGGATCCTACACAACCATCTTCAATTGAATCATTCAAACATCTTCTATTACCTTTACCCCTATCAAACCTTTCAACCTGCGTGGATGGAAACCCACGTGGTATGATTACAATGCTATCTTGTACCTACCACTGTATGCCAGGACATGATACAAATCACTGTAAATATCTTCAGATACTCATCAATAACCTCACACAAGAAGGTGATCTCCTCATAGAAAAAGATCACCCTACCCCTTCCACTAGCCAACATAAATTGAAACCCAAGTACCAAGTTAAGCCTATGGTATTCCAAAACTCCCAAATATGATCCTCTTACCCCCTCTTCAGACATTATTCCACAATCAGATTCTACCCCTCCAAATAATGCCCATTCTTCCAAATTAATGTTATTTTCATCGCTACAAGAACTCACCCATATGACCCTAAAACACAAATCAAGAAAATCCTAAGGTCACCATTCTACTTCCCTTTCTGAGGTTGTCCCTTCATCTTCTTCTAAAGCCAAGGTTTCTATCCTTGCATGTCCTTAAGCTCAAGTACCCATTGTCACGGTAGAAGAGAATATCATAAAACAATACATCAACACCTGTCAAAATTTCTCTTTATGATCTCGTTCAAAACTCCCCTCATCACCAAAAGGATCTCATGGAATCCCTATGGCGTATTCCATCGTCATATCAGAAATGAAACAACCATTTTCCATGCTTGTGGGAGCTCTTAAAGCTTTGGCCACCATCTCTTTGGAAGATTCTGAAATCCCCTCTCTTCTACCAGAAGACCATGACCTCCCCTTGTTCATCATTGTTCGTGTCAATGATACTGCAATAAAAAGAGAAATGATTGACAATGGGGCCAATATTAACATTATTTCATCACATACCTTCAAACAACTCAAACTTCCTGATAACATCGTCACTCAATCACCAGCCATTTTATGCACCTTCAATGACACTATGGCCCCATCCTTGGGCACAATCATCCTACCCATCCGAGTAGGTGAAAAATTTCTCCATGAACTCTTCTACATTGTAGAAGGGGAATTCCAATACAACATCCTACTTAGATGCCCATGGATCCACACTATGCATTGTGTTCCTTCCACTCTTCCATTGCTACTTGAAATATGAATATGAAGGGAAAGTTCATACACTTCCTGCCGATATTTGTCCTTTCAAAGCATGTCATATAACCTACCATCCTAATGATGTGTTCATTCCTAAGAAAAACTAGGATCTTCTTGATGAGGCCTCTACCAACACCTTCATTTTTTGCATCTAAGTTACCTAGTGAACAAAACCTTTGAAGGTATGATGTATCATCTTTCACTGGGGGAGTATCAACTCCTAGGCCCTTAACACCCTTCCCACACAAAATGCATACGGGAGACCTAGAAAACAACCTATGTACAAACCAAATGTGGGAAGATATCATCTCCTTTGGTCCTCCCCATCTGAGAACCAACCTCATTTATGGAGGCATTGATCATCCTTCCTCACATGCGCAATAATCAACACCATGCCAAACCATTCATATCCAAATTCTCATTCTTATACAATCTATCATTTTCCCAAACTTATCTCCATTGTTACACATGGAAAGGTTTTGGTTTAGGATGTTATGAACAAGGCATACATGACTTGGCCTTTGACTAGTCTCGGAAGCCTCATGAGAAATTTGGACTAGGTTTCAAGAAGCCTTCCTCAAACACTTTCACAACCACCACACCTGAATATGTAGCAGAAGTAGAGCCATCCCCTTCATCTCCACTCGATGACTCTATGGACACAAACGACACTATATCCATCCCCCTAATTTTTTTAATCAATATGATCACCTTAGGACTACTAACTTACCAGGCTAATGGTGAGACTAAGACTCTTCCGCTAGTGCTACCTAAAATGGTAGAGGAAGACTCCCCTACCATCAACATTTTTCAATGTCATGATGACAACTCCATCCTATCCTATATGGGGATGGAGGACCATTATCTTCAAAATAATCTACCACCTGACACATCTACACTCCTTAATGAATCCACTATCGACATTAACATAGGGACTTCACAAGAACCTCACATAGTCAAAGTTGACTAGTATTTAGACTCGAAAGAACTAAAATACCTCACCACCTTTATTTCCAATCACAGTCAAGCCTTCACATGGTCATACAATGACATGCCAGGTATTGACCCTAACATCATTATCCATAACATTGTCACAATCCCTAACGCCAAGCCCATCAAAAAAAAGTTACATAGGATGCATCCTCACGTAGCCCTACTCATCAAAGAAGAGTTACAACATCTTCTCTCTACTAATTTCATCTTACCCATTGACTATCCACAATGGGTGTCTAATATCATACCCATAACCAAAGCCACTAGAAATTTACGTATCGACACGGACTTATGAGATCTCAATCTTACTTATCCTAAAGATGACTTCCCCCTTCCTAACATTGATCAACTTGTTGACCTCATGAAAGGCCATGAGATGTTATCTCTTATGGATGGATTTTATGGGTATAATCAAATCCTCATCACACCAGATGACCAACATAAGACATCTTTCATCACCCCTTGGGGGACCTTTGCTACCGAGTCATGCCCTTCGGTCTGAAGAATGTGGGGGCCACTTATCAAACGTGTCATGACTTATATCTTCCATGAACTCATCCATAAAATTGTAGAAGACTATGTGGATGATCTCTTAGGTAAATCCAAACGTCGAGGGGATCATCTTCATTGTCCTCAATTCATCTTCACCCACCTTATTCAATACTTTCTCCACCTTAACTCGACTAAATGTGTATTTGGTGTTCTCACCGGGAAGATTTTAGGGTTCATCGTATTTATCAGGGGCATTGAAGTAGACCCTACCAAAATCAAATCCATCATCGAGATGCCCCCTCCTTCCAATATCAAACAACTTCATAGTCTCCAAGGTAGACTCCAATCACCACTTTATTTCTCAGCTTTCAGATCTGTTATCAACCTTTTCATCATCTCCTCCAAAAGGATGTCCATTTCAAGTGGGATGACAATTATCAAAAGGCCTTTGAGAAGAGCTCAAACAATACCTTATTATCACATGTGCTCACACCTAGAGGGGGATCATTTACTTATATATCTTCCACCCACCATGCCTTAGGCACCATGCTAGCACATCGAGATGAGAATGGTAGAGAGCAGGCCATCTATTACGTAAGCCACACTCTTCACGACTACAAAAATCATTACACCAAAGCAAAAAATTATTTGTGCTTTATACTTTGTAACTTCTAAGCTTCATCACTATCTCCTTAAGGATAAGACCTATGTCATCACCAAATTCAATCCTATCAAGTTATGCATTCTAAACCATATCACAATGATCGCATCATGTTATGACCCACACTTATGACTAAATTTGACCTAGAATTTATGTCATAGAAATCTATCAAGGGGAAAGCCATCACTGATCAACTCACAAAAGCTCCCCTTCCTAACAATTAACCTCCTCACAAATAATTTACTAATGAATCTATCAACACTCTCGATCAAGAAGACACTCCCCTCAAAATGATACTCTTCTTCGATGATTCTAAGTGTTCACAGGGGGAGGTGCTGGTATCATCATCATACCTCCTTGGGGGACTCCCATTCCTCTATCCTTCAAACTAAATTTTGAGTGCACCAATAACATGTTTAAGTATGAAGCCCTCATTATGGGTCTCCAAACTATTTTCATGCTTGGTGTTTAAATCCTTGACATATATGGGGACTCCCAGCTTATCATAAATAAAATCAAAGGAACCTATCAATGTAAGAATGAAATTTTACAAAAATACAAAAAACATTGTTGACTTCCTCTTAGAAGCCTTCGATCAATATATAATCCAAATAGTTCCCCACTTGTTCAAAAAATTCACAGACACCATGGATTTTATTGCATCACTCATCCCATTTATCAACTGAAGATTCAAATTTTTCCTTTTTGTACATAGACTCGATCAACCATCTCATACCAAAAAACTCCCCTCTGTTAATCTTGTCAAAGATAATCAATCAGATCTTTGGTATACTCAATTCTACAACTATCTTTCTCAGTCTAAAATCCCCTTTGATCTATCTAAGAATGGTAAGAAATATTTTCTACAATGTGCTAACACTATGTCATCCTAGGAGGAATTCTTTATAAATGAGGGTTTGATGGCCTTCTACTTCGATGCCTCAAATCTCATGAATCCACCAAAGTTATCCAGTAAGTCCATGATGGCATATGTGGTGGACACTTAGCTATTTTAGTTGTTTCCAAATGTATCCTACGGATGGGCTATTACTGGCCTACCCTTAATCAATATTACTATGAGTATCAAGAAATACATCAAATGCCAAAAAAAAATCCAACCTCACTCACATCCCAAGTCAGGATCTACAACCCGCCCAGGATTTATGGCCTTTTTCACAATGGGGACTTGACCTCATTGACCTCATCAACCCTTATTCATCACAATGACATAATTCTATCATCACAACAACTAAATAATTCATTAAATGGGTGGAATCCATCCCCCTCATCTCTACTAAAGATGATAAGATTGTTGACTTCATCCACCATCACATTATTTTTCACTTTGGCATTCCTCAGAAAATTATCACAGATAATGGAAAGTCCTTTAAAAATAAAAAGGTTCAATTTTTTTTTGCAACACCTACAACATCAAGCTTATATTTTCATCTCCTTATTATCCACAAGAAAATGGTCAAGTAGAAGCCTCTAACAAAACATCCTCAAGAAAATCCTCATGAAAACTATTGACCAAGTTGGTCAGAAATTGGCATCTCCAAATTCCGTTTTCCCTCTGGGCCTATCAGACTAGCATCCATACTCCTACAGGTGTTACTCCATTCTCTTTAGTTTATGGCTCTGAGGCTGTCCTTCCTCTTGAAGTCCAAATTCCATCCCTCCATGTCTCCCTTAGAGATCTTCATTTTTGATGAGGATTATCGTCAGGAACACTTAGCACAACTTGAATTGTTAGATGAATTCTGACCTAACAACCCTTGAACATCATCATGTCTATCAAGAAATGCATCAAAATAGCATACAATAAACATGTCAAAGAACATGACTTTAATATTGGTGATCTTGTCCTCAAAGAGAATCAAAATGTCACTACTCTGGAAAGGAGTCAACGTGGGAAGTTTTCCCCAAACTAGATTGGTCCATATATTATCACTCACAATTTTGGGTCCATCGGGCTTATCGCTTAGCCTCCATCGATGGTAAACCTAAAAAGAAACCCCTAAATGCTTTTCACTTGTGGCCTTTCTATTGTTAACACATCTATTTCCATGACATTAGTTGCATCAAATATCTCATCCCATTACCAACCTATCATCTACTATTTTAATGATTTGGAATTATGTGGTCTCCCATCAGTATCCTATATTTATGACCTTAAATATGAGCACCACGGATCTGCTCATAACATTTTCCACATGGATAAGTTCCTCCTCAGAAGTAAGAACCCCAAAATCATTACTTCCACATTCCCTTATTTACCAACTAAAAACATGCTAGGGGTACACATATGCAGTTTGTACACACATATTTTTCCCTCCCCAAATGGTCTACTAGGCCCACCCAGATTTTAAAAAGAAAGAAAATATATTCTATGGATGCATACCATCAAAAATATATACTGATCCCTCGAAGGAAATCTATTAATAAAATATGACATCAAAAATTAACATTAAAAATATAGACTGATCCCTCGAAGGAACAACTATTTATAAAATATTACATCAAAGTATTACCATCAAAAATCACAAATTGTAGACCACTCCCTCGAAGGATGGCTACCCAATATTATAATGGCTACAAAAGGCTTCCCACATCTATCAACCTTCACATCAAAATTCAAAATAATCAAAAGCATCCTAGGAAAGCTTCTCACATCGATCAACTTTCCCATCAAAAAGTAAACTTCCCACATTGATTAGTTTGCACAATAAAAATACAACTGGGGCACAAGCCTATAAACCATCAAAGGAGAACTTATATCTTCCCCATACAAATTACATATAAACCCTTTCCCATGTTGAAAGAAGGTATATAAGCTCATTCCATATATCCATGATCCTACATGTGACTAACCATTGTTAGTTATGTGTTAACATTTTGTTACAAGGCCTCAAGTGCATTGTCATACATATTAAATTTACCATCATATCATATATATATCAAATCTAGTTGAAAAGAAAACATCTTACATCTACTCTTGACCATGATAAAGTGCATTAGACATACAAAGATCACTATACTTGAGTCACATCACATCAACATCTACATCATATCCATACATCTAATCTATTCAAATATCTCAAAATCACATCAAAAACTCATTATAACATCAAATCAAATATCCCATCAAATCACATCACATGAATCCAAAACCACACACACACACACACACACAAACACATATAATATATATATCGAAATTTTTTTATACATAATCAAATGCCTCAAAAGGGCTCAATACATGAAATTCACATACAAAACCTCACCAACTATGCAGTAAGATGAAAACAAGATAATCTATTGCCGGAATCACCACCCTGGCCTCCCTTTGGCCATCCATCATGTCTTGGATCTCTCTAAGGTTCTGTAAACACTACTAGTACTCACTGAGGTGACCTACTAAGCTGATCCGTGGTCACTCACTCTGTACTCTACATAGCGAGGTGCGTCTGGAAGACGCTATGTCACAAGACACTCATAGTACCACATCTCCTCTCCTAAATATCGATACTTCTCTATAGTAACCATAACTGAAGGTCTCATTTGACCTCCACCTACTTCCAGTAATACTCATCCTGTAGGAACTTCAACCTGTTCCACACCCGACCCTTCTCGCTATCACCAACCCACTGAGGCCTCTGATGCAGTACCCATCTCCCCATACTTCACCCGTAGCTCCTCCCACTTCCAGTGATATCTATCTCTCTACTGATGAAATGTGTCATGACTCCAGGCATGCCTGATATCAGTCCTGCAATAGAGTATCCCTCTCCTGGAAAGCGGTATCAACACTATCTCTATCTCTCTATATGCAGTGCATTAAAAGCTTCATGTAATATCCCTAACTCTCCATCACTCCTCCTCCACCTCTCCACCCCTGTTACCATCCCCACTCTATCTTCCAAGCCACCCACTAATATGTCCACCAGTCACTAAACCCCTCAACCACCCCTACATCATCAATATCATCACCAACTAGCTCCTCCTCCTCTACTGCATGTTGTGCATCATCTATCACTGATGTTGACATATCTCTCTCTAAATCATCTCATTGATAGATAATCAGACTCACCAGGTATCTTTTGTGGTAACCCAAAACTACATATTCACTCTTGGAAACTGTATGACCTCAATCATATCTGTTCGTCATCCTTGTATCCACTGCACCCATCTCAACCCAGCCAAATGTACATCCATGCTTCAGCCATGCATGGGAAATACAACATACGACCTCTAAAAAACATCATCAATAGATATCTCAATGAGGCACTCAACATAATCTTCCTCATCTCCTCTACTTGATCCACCCCCACATCCAATCAAATCTCCACCTCATAAACCCCACTACATACCCTATCTGGTCCCCAGTCCTCTAAGGCAATACCTGGTGGCCTCACTATAACAATATGCTTGTAAGCCCAATAGTGAAGCAAGAAACCCCACATCCAAACCAAATCTCCTCCCAGTCACATAACCCCATAACTCATGGTAAACATATGCTAGCAAGGTATATCCCCACATGCATACACCATCCTGTGCTCCATAATATTGACTACTACAACTGCCAACATCCAAGGAAAACTACCTCCTCCTGAATATGATAGTGCATAACATGAAATAACCAACATAACCATTAACATCATCTGGATTCCCCGACACATCCCTATCATAATAGCTCTCAATATGAAACCCCTTGCAGTATATCTAATATCTTGGGCATCATCTCCATATAATCACCTCATCATCTCCAAACGGGTGTCTCATGCAATGGGTACTATCCTCTCTCCCTTAATTGGAAATCTCAAAATATGGTACACATCCTCTAGTGTGATCATCATCTCTCTTGTGGGAAACCAAAATGTCCCCGTAGTTGGGTCCCATCTATCCAATAAAGCAACCATTAGTGCTGCATCTCTTCAGGATCCGTTGGTAGTGGTGGAATCTCCCCAAACCAACATCTAACAGATGGTCCCACTTTACATCTGTCACATCCCCTCTGATCTCCTCTAACATATTCAAGGATCCTATCTTAGAGGTAAAATATATCATATTTCTCTATGCCTAGTAAAATAATAAAAAATTACATTTATTAGTCACCACCGATCTAATAAAATTCTACAAAAATCTATCACCAAGGCCAGTGATGATCGATCCACCACCGATCTTTGCAATCGGTAACGATTTACCCAAAACTCGTATCATTGATACTGATCCATCCTTATTGTCGACTGATCGTATGATCTTTTAAGATAATCAAATCTCTTCTCCAAATATCTCCAAATACGATGCTAAAAATAAAAAATAAAAAATAAAAAATACAAAAATGAAAAAGATAAAATCACAAAACAAATCAAATCTACTTACCACTCTCCTCGTTTGTTGCCTCTTCCGACCACTCCCACTTGTCCTCCATCTCTCAAACACTCAAATCGATTACTCCAAAGCTCTCAAAACACAAATTCAAATAGTACAAATGAATTATTTGAGCACCCAATCAACTTATATAATTTCCATTAATAGGATCAATGTTGAATCCATGATCGATCCACAATCGTGCCAATCATGTCCATAATCACCGGAAATCAGAAATCATTGCCGATCCACCCTTTTCAACACATTTTCTCAAGTTTTGGTCTCCTAGACCTTTCTAAATACACTTTGATCCCATCTAGAGCCCATGTTGTTTTCTCAAAACACACCATAGATTTTCCTCACCCCTTAGGGAACATGTTTTCACTACCTACATAGTCCTTTGACTATAACATGACAATCCATTAGAAGGTCCCTATCACCTAGACCACCTTTGTGGCCATACATATAGTTTTTGTACCCCATTTTTGGGGCACCTTGGAATTATACTCCTCATTTTAAAGGATATTACATATTTTGAGCTCATATGCCTTTTCTTTGATGCCCAACTCCTTGTCAGAACTCATGTTTTTGACCATACACTTATTTTGCACACATTGTGGATATCTTCCTCTGACCCATTGGTCCCATGGCTTTGCAAATCCACGTGAGAGGGATCCCATTGGATCCTCTCCTTGTCGATGATCTTCTCAAAGCACGTGATGCATAGGATGCCCACATTAACGTCACCCCTTGAGGCCGTATAATGTCCCCTACCAAGTGTTTCCAAGAATACTACCATTTTTGTATATTCCTCCGGCATGGTCATTTCAGACTACAGTCAAACCATGGAGCATCTTTAAGAAAACCTATTCACACAATCCAAATATTTTCAATCCAATGACCAACATAGTCAGCCATTGGATTGAGGGGGGAACAATATCCTTACCATAAAACTGGGGACATCTTTGCACTAGTTTTTGTCTCACAAGCCCTGTGCCTACAGACAACTCAACAAAAAGGGGAAAATGTAGACACTATTTTTTCACCCCTAGGTGACCCTACATATTAATTGCATTATAATTGTTTACACTATCATTACTATCCTAAGCCCATTATTCCCTATAGTTTATAATTACCATCGTAAATCCCTGGTTACCCATGTAGAATCCCATTTACCCTTCCTAACCTCTTAAAAACAACCTTAACCTAATTTACCCCAACCATCCTAACCTCCTAACCATTCTTCCTACCTCATATGGAAAGTGATCCTTAACCTTCATCACGGCAGTTCTTGAACGTCAAATCCAAGCCCTCAGTTATAGGATTCATAGATGAATTTGTGAAGTGGTTTCCTGAACCCGATGATGTTGATAAGACATGTCACCCCTTTCCATCCTTCTGTCTTGTTTATTTCTTAACAATCTTGACCATCCTACATTGACGCACACCTAGATATCTTTCATTTATCCACATACCCAACCATTTATAAAATTATGTAATTTACTAGGGATCGTCGTCAATACACGATCACTGTTGATTGGACCCCCAATCTTCGTATTTAATTTAGTCCTTTATATTTAGTCATCCATCATCCTTCCTCATTCCCAATCCTCAAAAATAACTTGTTTTACTAACATTGGATTCCCCCTATCAGCGTGGATCCCTAATTTACTATCTTTAAGTATCATGATAATCGACCTGCCTTTAGATAATTCTACACTGCTATGCACCTGACATGATGACATTGGGAAGACATGTGGCACACATCCCCTTATCTTATTATATCATTCATTTATTATTTATTATTACCACCTCATATTGAGTATTGGAGTGTTATTGAATGGTTTGGAGGTTCCCTCTCAAGTTGCATCCATTGTCCATCATTTATCATTGGTGAGCTCTGTAATATCCACAAGTGGTATCTGTGATTTATCACTCAAATATATCTTGAAGAGGTATTTTTTTAATGTATCATAATTTGGAAACACTCGTGTCAGAATATTAAAAATTTCAGTCATTAATCTGTTTTACTGATGTTATTAGCTACACTTTTCAGGAAGCAAATACACAAAATTTCATATTTTCAGAAAGCTCTTAAAATTTCAGTTATGGTTTTTTCTTTGTGTTTTTACCCACGAAATATTTCCATATTCCTAAACCCTAATCATGATCCGGGGATAACAATTTTTTATGGAAATGGTGAGATGGATGCTAAAGAATGGTGGATAAAATTTAAGAATATATATTTCTCATATTTCATGACAAGGAATAGGTTTTCACATTATCTTGGTGGTCCTGCATATCAGGAAGGATTGGTCTTGGGAGGAAATGGAACCTTTTTATGGATAGATGGGACCACAAAGAGGAAGAAGAGTTATGGGGAAAATATATTGAAGAATCAAGAGAGAAATTTATTCAAGGGAAGATGATGGTGCAGTATATATTGAAGATCATTTGAAGAAGAGGAAGAAAACAAGATATTGATGCAGAAGAAGATCCCCAAAATTGGTGCATTCAAAGGAATAAGATTTACAGCAAGATCATCAACGTATGGATCAAGAAAGTAATATCAAAGAAGCCCCAAGTTAATGAAGATTTAAAATCCCTTTACATTCAGATTTTTTTGCCTTATATATGGATTTAATTTATCCCTTTATCACATATCGTATGAGGATGATTTCCTCTCGAGAAGAAGGGAATTTTCAAAAGAGGAACATGAAGAAAAAGAAGGAAATGATTATTCATATACTCATCAAATGCAAAAGTGGAAGAAGAAAAGAAAGTTCAGGTTAATAAGGTTAAGGATCTACAACTAGCTACGTCAACACGAGAGAAAAAAATCATGGATACATATTTCACCTTCATTCAGGTAATTTCTAAAATCAATGGAGAAACAATTAAGAAGCTTATCCATACATGGAAAAATGCATTGAATCCCTATTTTATGCTGGAGCAAGGATGATAAACTATGGCTGAAACAGTACCAGATATGTTTCTACCCCTGATCGATCATGATACCCAAATCAGTGTTGATCCATTACATGTCTTTTGTTCCCATCGGGGACGAAACTTATAGTGATATTTTTATCAATCCCCTTATTTTTATTATATCAAATTCAATTATGATTTATGCTTAGGACAGTCATAGGTTAGAATGGTATTATAGGGGTTAGAATGTAGTTTGATCATATTGAGTTTAGTGTTATTGATATGGTTTGGAGGTTACCCCCCTCGAATTGGTATTGGAGGTTGCCCCCCTCGAACAGCTATTATATGAGCATATTGTCATCATTTATATACAAATTCTGTTGTATATCCATGACCTTACACCCCTATCATCTTGTAACCTTTATACTGGGAGGAATACGACATAGCCCACAAGCTCAGTCTTTGTGCCATTGCAGCTGAACCCAAAACTTGACAATATTAGAGATGAACCATAGAAATCATTAGGGAAGAAAGTGGACACAACTAACCAAGCTTGTGCATATTAGTTTGACGATTTGTGGCACTTTGTGGCCCTTTCCTAGGTGCTTTATTATGATTAGAGGTACATCCAGGAGTCTGTGGAAGAATAAATAATCTCTCTCTTTATAGCATTTTTTATCTAATTAAAAAGCATATATTTCTTTATTGTATCCAACATTTCCTTAAGCATTTTCTTTATCTACTTAAGTTTTGAAAGTGGGTTGACATCCTTACAAGGAAGTCCGTTGATTTCCAGGCACTAGCCATTATGCCAAACAACCCACCATTTTGCTATCTAACTCCATCTTTCTCTGAGAAGATTTGGTGTGCAGGTGGTTCATCCCATTGGAAAAGGAACATTGTGTGCCCATTTGGGACTGACTTCATCATCATCTAAAACGAATGTAACATAAATCCTTTATTTTCGAAGTTTCATATTTCTTAGCACACTTTTCATTAACTTGGAACAAAAGTGGGAAATTCAGTAAACAGACATTAAAATAAGTTTGTGATGTCATTACTTAATAATTCAATAGAAAGAAGTGTGTAGGATAGGTCATTCAAGATTTTTAATGAAATCAATTAAAAAACCTAGAGAATCTATCATTGAATTTGACATGAGATTTTTCTAATGTAACAAACAAAATTATCTTTAACTTTGATGAGTCTAAAAAATTTCCCTAGTTTTTGGAAGGATTACATAGTAAAATTTATTTTGATATTATGCAAACAAAAATTTGGCACTAAAGAAAAATAAATTGATGTCATTATAAGAGTAGAATAGATTGAATACTATTGGGATAGTGTGCTAGTCAGTCAAAAATAGAATACAAATTGGATGCAATAATGCACATACTAGAGGAGATGCAAGAAAGAAAGAAACCCAGGTTAATTATATGGTGCACTGAGTACAGAGATGAAGAACACCACAAATATGATTTTAGTATAACCCAAATAGGTGGAAGAGGAGAATACTTTCAACTTTGTAGGTTATGGGGACACCTACTCAAAAAATGTCATTTGGTACAAAATTTCATTCCACAACCTCAAAATGTAGTATGTAATTTTTGTAGATCCACCATGCACTAAGTTAAGGACTGTAGAGCATTAATGGACTTGAAAGAGGAATTCACAAGGATTTTAATCATGGTACAGACACAGTTGGTTGTAAATACACAAGTAGTTGTCTTAGAAGTATAAATGGCCACATATCATTTACCAAATGTGTAGTTGTCTCCTTCATCACCTCAATATAGCACGTAGTTGAATCCAAAATATTTAAAACTCAGTCTTAGTTTGGTTTCAACTTCTCTACAAAACCTTATGGTTTGGGTAGCTCCTTCACCTCATTAATTTCCTATGTGGAGTGCACCTCCACAACAAGCTCCCTATAGAGGATACCAAATATGGAATCCCGCGCACATACTATATGGTGTAAATGGCATATATCAAGGTAATTACCAATAAAGGAAGATATTACCTTGACCTTAGATATAAGGAGTAATATGTTACCTTTGTGGAGAAATTAACCACATTTCACAAAATTATCCTTCAAATCCATATCAGGGGTTATTTTACACATACGTTAAGGTACATGTACAATATAACATCAAATATTTCCCTGCACTAGAGAAGAAGTGGAAAAAAAAATAACTACGCAATGTCAAAATGATGAATGTGATGCCCAGAGAAACTGACAGTCTCCAAGATGTTACTAGATCATAGTGAAAAGAACAAGTCTCGGGACATGTGGAGATTCCTAGCAAGCCCCAATTATGGTGTGCATAAAATGATAGATATCTTGACTACCAAAAAAAAAAAAGGAGCTATTATTAGAAGACAAAGGATTGTTTAATTCAATTCAGAAAAGAGATGCTAGTGGGAAGAACATGAGGGAAGATGAAAAGTAGATATATGAGAAAATGAAAAGGATTTTCAAAAAAGGAGTGGGTTCTATATTATAGGATCTTTTGAAAATAGTAAAGGTATTGTGCAATGAATATTTCTTGCAAACTATGTCTAATTTGTTAAAAATTATTAAAAACATAAACTAGTGGAGTTATTCAATATAAGAAACCTATGGTATTTAAAAATTAAAAAACTTGGGATGTAGATACTTAACTAAATATAATTTTAGGGGCATATGAAATAAGGGATGCAATATTTGATTTTCAGAGCACTATGAATATGATGTCAAGGTCTACAATGGGGAGCTATGGGTGCTCTAGCCTTAGCTTACAACTTTTTCACTTTGATTCTTGCAAATTATAGGAGGTTGGATCTAATTGGATGAATGGAAGATGTGGAAATTGTGACAAGGGACCTAAACTAGAAGAATAATGAGATGTACTACCATGTTTATATTGTAAATAAATGGGCCTATAATGAAAATATGACAATTAACACAACTATAAATAAGATGGAGGCGCACTTGGAGGACTCTGTCATTTCCATTCCCATGAATAAAACTAATAACAAGACATTTACCATCCCTAAATATCTAATTTCCCCTTCTGTGCATGATACTGAGAGTTGGTTCAATATGGAACACTAAGAAATATTAGAATCTACATAATCAAGATGGGAAAAGCACACAAAATATTATAGCAATTAGGAGATTCCAATTAACATGCACTCAAAGAATCCATTTTTAGAAGATGACTTTAAATATACAATTAGATCTCCCACTAAGTCTTATATAAGCATGTTATCATGCATTTGCGCATAAGGGAGCAATATTATACAAAGATTAATAGAGAAAATCACATTTCATGGGAAGAAACCTCCTCAATCAATGGATATTTATATGCATATTTAAACCATTAGATGGGTAGAAAACATGATATTAAACCTATGAATATGGCCCAAGTGGAGGAAAAATAAACTTCACAATATTTTGGCACTTCCAATTTGATACATTTCTAGTTAAATTATAGGAACGCATACCACAAGAAGACATGAGAGAAAGCACACCACAAGAAGACATGAGAGAAAGCACACTAGAATATGCACTAAAGGAAATAACACCAACATGGTGGGTTGTAAATATAAGGAATAACATTTCATGGAGTGAAACAATAGGTATGTTGCATGCAAGATTTGTGTTACCATTGAGACTAACTAAAACTTAGCCTAGATATTATGTAAATCAATGTCTAGACATATATATTCAAGGATGTATTGATGGTTGGAAGATATAAGAAATTGAGTCAAAATGGTGGGTTCATATATTTCTAGAGACACTTACCCCATTTCCTAAAGAATGGTATTTCCACCAATAAATGAGAAGAGAAACGTACACTTGAAGATAGGTACAAGAAGATTGTACTCAAACTTTCACATTTGAAGATAATAATCTTAAGGTGGATGTGAATCTACAAAAGATCAAAACATTTCTCTGCTACGGGATTATAGATGCAGAAGGATGAGTTGAATTCAGAGATCCAAAATAAGATAAACATGGGAATTACATAACCACCATGAGCATAAGTGAAAAAATTAAATGAGATAGTCAACAAATAATTGAAGTATGCCATAGAGTCGAGGAAAATGAAGAAGAAGGAGATGAATACCAAATAAGACATGGAATTTTCTAAAATGTTTGAACAAGAACATATTTGTAGACAAAAAATCATGTTTTTAATATTATTACATCACACCTCTTGCATGTCATTATATGAAAAGCAAGAAAACTAGACATTAACAACACTTGTTTTGTTTTGCATTTACATTTATTTATTTTTTTATGCTTTCGTCCTTTGCTTTTCTATAACTATCCCTTTACTTTTGTACATTATAAAACATGTGACCCAACTCAGTGCCTTCTATTTTATCTTGGAAGCCTCTCAAACACTAGTGCCAAATAGAAACATGATCTTCCAGGTATTATTTTCCCCTTTGGGTGCTTCTATCTTCTTTCCCTCTCCTCGTGTGTTTTAAAATTCCAGAACGACCATTATCTTCTCCAAAACTTAGATTATCACTTAAGGTCATCTTCCTAGTTGTTAATGATGAATTTCAAGTAAATAAATCATAGATATTTATGACCTAAATACTATTTTAAGGGGTTGGGAAATTTAAGGCTATTACTTCCTATCTAATACTTGGGCAAAGAGAAACATTCAAGGACTATGTTTGGGCTGCATCATTCACTGCATATCAAGGAAAAATTTTGATTTCCATTACACACACTCATCTTGAGGGTAAATTAGTTATAGCCCATTATCTTGGTGCCAATAGAACAAGGGAAATATAGCTTCAAGGGACACAATTCTATCATACACACACACACCAAAACTACATTGTGTATAGAGGGAAAAAATGTGTCTAGACATTGTGCACTCTTATCATCCATTCAAATAGGGTATCGAGGAAACGAGAAAGGGACACACCAAGATCGGAACACAACAGATAGAATTCAAAGGGTGTACAAGGACCGCTAATATTGCATACCCAAATGGAAGTAACCCTTACACTAGGAAACCTAAGGTTTCCAAGGCCCTAGGTCGAAGAAGAGAAAGGAAACCTATTGAGATATCGGCACTATGGAGGTAGTAAAAGATAAAATAAACATGTAAAGTCTATGTTAACCAAATTAAAGCATGTAACATGAAATAAAGCACTGAAATACAATATTCTAACCTAGCATGTGCATTAAATACTAAGCTAACATAAAGTGAATAGAAAATATGTAGGAGATTACTCTATACATAATGAAAAGTCTAGTTAGAGAGATTACTTATTGGGGGGGTGGTCATTGATGCATCTATTTTCCAAAGGACCATACACCAAGAGAGAATATCTTTCAGGTAGAATAGGGGAAAAAATCCAATCCTATCTCACTATAGTGACCCAAAATGTAAGAAAACCAATCCAATCAAGAAGAATCTCCAAGCCAAGATTCAATATGTAAGAAATCCAAGAGATGAGTGAGTAGATGCAATTTGGCATAAGAAAGAAAAGTTAATGGTCAGTTCCTCTGAAATTTTTGATGATGTCCTATTGTGAAAATTTAAGTTGGGGTATTTATACCGACACCATCGCCCACGGATAAAGGCATTAGCCAAGGATTTGAAACATCACTGATGCAATCACCCGCGGGTGATGGTGTCAACTAGGAAGGGAAATTCAAAGAGGTGTATGTAATGTGTTATGAAAAACAAATATAATGAAAGATAAAAGAAATGTGGTCATGAGCAAGTGATGTGTCAGAATAATGAGGAGGAAAACAAGAGGATAAGAGGTAAAAGAAATACATGAATAGGACCAAAAGACATTCTTTCTCCATGTATCTTCCCTAACCCAATGGTTATGTGAATAACCATACCCCTATCCTGGAACAAGCCCCTTAAGGCACTCATTCCCATAAATAGATGCATTAGCAACCTCTAACCTGAAAAGAGAAATTGTTAGTAAAAAGTATGAAAATAGAAAGCGTAAAAAAAATAGGTTTACATATTCCCCAGTCATTGATTACTGCATGTTATTATAGCGAAACATGGGGTGGTCAGCAGAAAGAATGATACATAACACCGAAACTGAAAGTACATATTGAAATTAAATAAGGGACTAACTAAAATGAAACATACCCACCAATGCATACGTAATAGTGTCAGTTGTTCTACCACATATGGGTTCAATCAATGCTGCTAGAACCCTGGAGAAGCAAAACTCAAAGGAAACACTATAGGATCATCAGTAAAATAAGACATAAATCACCTAGCTAGGGGCCCATGGGATTGATGTCGTGGATTCAAAAATTGGAGATAAGGGGTCAAAAAATGTGATTTTTGGCCAAAGAGCATAACAATGAGTATAATATGTCAAAAAGAACGAGAGAAGATCATGGTCCTAAACGTAATCGACGGTGGGTTTTTCGGAGGATTAGGAATTGAAATGACGGGTATTTAAAGATTGAGGACCATCGTCGGCGAAATCGAAAAGGAAGATTTAGGTTTATATAGGATTTTTGAGTTTATTTTCTCATTACTATTTCTGGAATTAAGATAGCTGAGCTCTGAAATTCAAAATTTGGAGATTAGCAGGAAGATCTGACATGAGTACAAGGAGGAGGAAGAGGCAAAGAAGGAGGAGCACATGGCGGAACTCGACCATGGGTAAGTCGTTACATTAAATTTCACTAGGTAGATTAGGAGCAATTTGGTATTTTTAGAATATGAAGGTATCAAGGCATCATTTTGATTCAAACTTGTGTCATTAGAAAGGGTAGGAAAAAATACAAGTGGGTTTGGGATGGATTTACTTTTAGATTTTTCATTTTATAGATTTTTTCATTTAAAATTTTAAAAGTCGTGATTGCACGGATTTGGATGCCATCGGCCCCCCCTAAAACAACAGAGATAATGGCGGTGGGGAGATTCTGAAAATTTGACAGGGGCCGATGGTTGTTGGTTTGATGAAATATACTAAGTATTTGAAGAGCGCACAAAGAGTTGAGGTATGCAATATGGGTGTGTATGCGTGAACATGTGTAAGTTGAGGAAGGGTGTGCACAGAAGATCAGGTTCAGGGCTTAGCCAATTTTGTTTGTCACAAGATAAAAAATAGGTAAAGTAGTTAGAGTGCGGCCCAAGAAAATATAAAAGCAAGAGGACCTCACAGTTAAGTAAGAGCTATTTTGAGATCAAAGAAGATATCAAATATCATGCATAGATTGTGCTAATAATAGGATTAAAGGAGAGTTCATTTATAAATTAATCAATTAGTATCCTTCTTGTAAAAGCATGTAGATGTAACCATATGGCTATTTTGAGCATGCAGTTTATTTTGAGATGCATGGGGCGTGAAGGTCAAGTCCCCACCCCTATCTATATATATATATATATATATAAGTTAATCTACATTGTTTTAGTATTTTGTGATGTAATAGATTTATGTTGCCCTGATTTACTAGTGTGCATGGCTTTGTGATAGTGAATGCAATGTATTCAACTTTTGTTACTCGATGAATTAATGCAATGGATAATTGTGGAGTGATTCTGGTAATTTATGTATTTGATCATGGTATTAACATGGTGAATTTGATCTTAATAATGGTTTGAACTGTTATGTTTCCTTATTACATGAGTTTCCATGTGATGAATGTAATGACTTATACTTGAGATTATGAACTGTTAATGGTTACTATGAACATGCATGTTAACGTCTTGACAAGCTATCATAAAAGAGGGACCTGGTAGCTTCACGTTCTTTGGGTGAGCATTCAGATCCATTTGAATGAATGTCGGCGCACCTAGGAAACTGAGTATAAATAAGTGACAACAATGCCATAAGCCATAGGGATGGTGGCGTAAAATATTTTTAGAAAAGCATATAGTGATCATGATTTTGGATACTACATTGATTTTTGATGAGTCTAATGCATGGATTTTATTTGTTTGTGAATTCAAGAAAATCAGAGGATCTGCTTATGGAAAGTGGTTGATATAGTATGGCTTAATTATTTGATTACAAAGTTTACAAATGTATAGGTAGCATAGTTACATGGATGGGGATTTGGGGGCATCATGTAGATTCCCATGATACCATTGAGCCTAGATTTTCTGTAAAAAAAATTCACTGCATGGGAGCCTCGGGCCAACACCTTTCGGTGGTGGGCAGGCAAAATAGTGGAGATGTCTATGAAACTTCAAGATGTGCATGGGATATTGGGTTTTTCGATTGACGGGGCTCACATGTATTACGATATTACCATGGATATTTTAGATAGGATGGCCTTGGTTGCATGGTCCACAAGTAGCGGGACATGTGATGAAGGGATGTTAAGTGTCCGATGTAACATAGTATTTGTTGCAGAGAATCTAGTTATTCAAAAGGTGGTTATGGACATTACCGTGGAATGCATATTGTTTCACAAGGCATACGGGACCATCCCATTATATCTGGATGTACAGATATGTAGTTGAGCATGATACTTTATTCAGTTGGGGGACCACTATATGGGTGCAGCTAGTGCATGATTTATACAACATCTGAAGAAGGGAACAGAGGACCATAGGTCTCATGATATTATTAACATCATGGATATATGAGATAATTCCCATGTATAGGCCCACAAGGATGTAATTATTCATAGTATCATATGCCCTAAGAGTACTCCAATGGGCATAAAGGCCAATAGTGAGAGAACTTCTAGCGTATCATCCAGTACAACAAGTACATCTAGATGAGGTTGTATGGGATCCTTGCATAGAGAATGTTGATCAATGGCCCAGTTGGCCCAGGGCAGAGGGCTTGGATGTAGATGAGGATGTAACAGGACATTAATTACATTTGGTAGAGACCCATAAAATGGACGGGGTGCCTAAACAGTTTAGATAACCAGAGCCTGTCATGGTACCACCACTACCAGCTTAGAGATGATGACATGTGTGAGAGGTTATAGGTACAACATATAGAGTACCAATATTATAGCCCCAGAAAGTACGGGTTGTAAGAAGATAGGATTGGAGGTAGAGATAGAGAGGTGGGGCAGCTTAGGACCCACTAGATATTATTGTCGTGGAGAGCTCATATGAGGGATCCAATGGAGGACCCACCAGCCTGGACCCACATGTGGAAGATACAAGCACAGATGATCGTAGCACCAGAGAGAAAGGAGAGATAATCATGACTATGGCTAAGAGAGTATAGGATGTGGTGGCTAGGAGGTGGTTACCTGACACCATTAGGGATGGAGATGGCTCTATAGCTGCGAGACAATCCTAGGACCCGTTGCAGGGGGGATATGATTTTTGTGCCCCAAGATAGATGGGCATAATATGTCACCTAGAGATATCATCAATTCGATGAGGTTAAGGCAGTATTGGGAATCTGCGGAGATTAAGAGACCGTCGTCAAGTGAGTCGAACAACCAGGTAATGATTGTGATGATTTTGTTTAGGAATGTAGATGATTATATTTGATGAAATCGGTAATGATTATTGAATCTTTGGTTTTCAGAGTAGACGAAAAAGGACTGATGCTCCTTGATAGAGAGTGCACACCACAAGATCATGGACCTAGTATTGGATGTTTATGATACCTCAGTCATGGAAGACCCCACAACATTATTGGCTAACAAGTCAGTAGGGGTATTTTGGTTGGTTGGGGAGGCTATCAAGGCACTACAGAGATTGAGATATGTAAACACAATGGCAGACACTGACATCATATATGTGATGTTTTGGAGCCTAATACAGGCATAGGGTGCCTTAGCTCAAGATCACGCCACACACATTTTAGATGTTAGGAGCATTGAAGAGATGACCGCGAGGCTAGAGGCAGAGCTGACAAGAGCATAGGAAGAGGCCTCTAGAGCTCTATCTAGGGTGGATTCTATATCTCACACAACCTGAGAATCCAGCACATTACCTTTGGCATAAAGCATACATAGACCCCCCCTCAAAGGGGTGAGGATGCTTGAGCCACATAGATATTGATTATGTACTATAATGGACCATGATTGTATTTTTTTGATGTATAAAACTGATTTGATGTGTGTGTGTGTGATAATGATGATTATTTTGATTTGATGGTGATGCTTTACTTAATGATTTACTTTCTTTTCTCATTCATTTATGAAATAATAATAATGATACTTAGGAATAACGATAAAGATATTTAGGAAAGAAAGTCAGTAGGAAGGAATATAATTCCAAGCGAGGTCAAGGACCTAAGCGAGGATGCATAAGACTATGGTAATTCACTAGGAAAGGCAAGGGTGAATCAAATCCAAATCAGGCAGAATCAAGATAGTATTATTCTAACAGTAGAAAATATCAAGGAAAAAGATAGGTAATGATAAACCCAAGTGGGACGGACAGCCCAAAAAAGGATAAGATATTTGGAGATGTGGGTAAAACCCAAGGGGACCTGAGAGCCCAAACAAAGGTAAGAGCTTAGGCCAAAAAGGAAATCAAGGTATTTCTAATGGAGATGCTTAGCCACGAGGGGTGAAGATTATAGAGTATCATTGATTATATCATCCAATTGGTTCAAAATATGACTTCGGACACAATTCATGAGGTCCTCAATAGCATGTTGTGTAATATCTACATGTCAATGGAATTTAGACCCCTGGAAAACAAAGTTTCATCTATTCGGTCCTCAAACTGAGTGAGGATGCCACACTGAATATCATTAAGATTGGGGTGGGGCTCAAGGCAAGGTGGAGGCCCATATGTAGGTTGTGGTCTAAATAGTCTAAGGGAAGGTGGGAAGCTCTGAGAGGAGTCGGATCTATGATTATTTCCATGCAAAGAGGACTCAGGAACCGAGTGCTTACTATACATGACCCAACATTATGCATCATTATGTGAGCAGTAGCCATGGTGTGAACAATATAATGGGGTCGAGGCAGATGGTCATGTAGCCTTTCAAGATTGATCTCTCTTAACCTCAGCTTCAATATTTTTCATGTGTTGTCTGTAAGCTCCACAATCAGATACATCGTGTCGTGGAGCCTCATGCCATGTACAATATGGATTTGCCCCATAAGGTTGAGGATCCATGAGGGTGAGAGGTAAGGGAGGATGTGATTGACTTATAAGGGTCAGCGTGGATGATGTTGGTACATCTGGTACGTCTTCCTCCATGAGATCAACAATTTCATAGTCAACATTTGGTATACACTCCCCTTTGTCTATATGAGGAGGTATATCATGTGATCTAGTGGTGTAATCATGAGGAGGGGGCAATGTCAGCATAGTGGTCTAAGGTTCAAGAACTAGTCTACTAGGAAGAAGCTCAACTGAATTCAAATATTCTTCTTGTAAAATAATGGCATTCACATCATGAGCGAGCATGTTTTGGAGGGTGCTTTGGTAAACCAGAATTATTTGTCCCAAGTTTAGACATAACTAGCCAAATGTGGATCATCCAAGGCATAATTTTCATCGTTGTTAGGATTAGTAATGTTTATTGTGAAAGAATCAATTGTGATTTCGAGTTGAACCTTTTTTTCTAGTGAAGGTTTGGGTATACGTGAAATGGTAATGGGGATAGATGGCTCCTTCTTATAAGGTCACAAGTTAGGAGGTAATTAAGATATAACAAGATCTGGTATATCAGAGGTATTAACACTAATGGTAATCTCATGAGGATCATCATCATCATAATCCAAGAGATTGGGAGGTGTGTACCCGACTAATTTTGGATGACCCACATTTCTATGAAGAGACTTGATGGGATAGTTAAAGCATTGATACTCGTTGAGTGGGATAGGAAATAATTCTTAAATGCTTGGGAATTTATAAGTCCCCTTTTTTTGGTAGAGTGTCATAATTCCAAGGATTAGGATCACCTTGCATTTAATAAATAGCCCCTTGATGTGCAAAATTTATACATTGATATGCAGAAGAGGAAACCGCATGCATATGGTCGATCCAAGGTCGACCGAGGAGGATATTATAAGATAGGGGTAAGTTAAAGACCATGATTTTCACATGTATGGTCCTATGAGGAATAGTGATGGGCAGCCAAATGCAACCCATGGGAGGCATCTTCCAATGATCATACCCCTAACAAGTAGTACATGTGATTTTGAGGTTGTCTATCGAGTAACCAAGGGCTTTGATGAAGTCTATTAAGGCCACATAAGTGTCAGCACCTTTGTCAATGAGGGCACGCTTGACTATGTTTTGACTAATTTATACAGAGATAAAAAATGGAGGATCGTCTTCCCAAAGGAAGAATTCATCTAGAATCATAACAGCTATGGGAAAATAGATGAAAGTTTGAACATTAGTGGTGTGGTCCATGCAAATAAAAAGTTCCTCACATTGGCTTCGGATGTTTTCTTCAAAACTGTGCAATGTAGGAGACTTCCCAAAAGTAGGAGGAAAAGGGATGTTCATATTAAACAACACATTCATAAGTCACTCATGATGATGAGGTGGCGTGTGCATGAAATATAAATAGGGAATTGTACCAGTAATTTGAGATAGTGCTTCCAAGGGGTCCCACTCGTTAGGGATGGACTAAGCAGCGGGCTAAGAGTGTTGAGGATCCTTAGAAATAGGTTCAGAAGGAGGAGTGATTAGGGATACTTTAGAAATTGATTTTTATTTATGCTCGATGCCATCAGCATGACCGAAGGTTTCTATGATTGGGGAAGGAGTTTCAGAAACCTTTGTCCCTGTATCAATTTTTTCACACGGGTTGATGGCATTTGTAGGAGATGGAATTTTATCTTTGGGAGTCTATTTTTGAAAAACAAAAGGGTAAATGACTCTGTGAGTTTGAGGTTGAAATGATGGAGGGTATTCAGGCTCTATATATGTTATAACACATCACACATCATTTATGGAAATTGTGTTTTCAGGAGGATAATCATGGTTAACCATGTTTTTGTGGCATTCTCCAATTTCTTTAAGCTTTAACATGAATTGTGGTTAGGCATAGGATCAGAGAAAACATTGAATTCTTCATTGGCTTGATTGATGACATTATGATGATCCTTTTATTTTTTAGTATCATGTGCCTTGACCGCTTCAGTCAAACGCTCTCTAGTGATATCATCATGGTCAAATTGAGGGCCTAAGAAGAATGTAATGGAATATGTGCAAAGGGCACGATAATTCTCATGAGAATGGCCCCAATTAGCATGCCACTAAAAAAAACTTGTTCTCATCATGTCATTGAGGGAGTAGGTTCTTATTATTATTAGAGAAGGATCAAGGATCTAACTAAATGGTCTATGTATGCATTGTCTCAACTCATCCTTCTTCAAAGGATGATAATAAGTAGGATGACTCTTATTATTATTAGATTTTTTATCAATATTAAATGCATTCCTATTTTAAGAATCCATATAAGAGGAAGGGTATTTGAGACCCCGTCATCTGTGGAATTCTTGTTTTTTGACTTTTGAAGGAGTTTTATCTCTTTAGTCGCTTGAGACTTAGGAGGATCCTTCTCAAATTCCATCATGATGTAATCTTTTCATTTAGCTTATTCCAAAAGCTTCATCTACGGAAGTAGGAGAAAAATACCTAACCTTGTATTGAAGGCGAGCTTCTAGGGCTCGAAGGAATAGTTGGAATAAGCTATTGTTTGACATGTTATGTTCTGCTTTAGTAGATTGGGTCTTCCAACATTTGATAAATGCTTGAGATGATTAATTCTCATGTTGTTGATAGTTAATAAAAGCATTAATGTTATTTTCAGGAAAATCATGATATTGAAATTCATTAACTAATGTTATTACTAGAGATTCTAACTCCACAATGGAGTTAGGGGGAAAAGTGTGATACTAGTCCAAGGCATCCCTAGTAAGAGTCTTAGCTAAATTTTTAGTGGCAACATAAGTGTTAACTTTAATCCACTCTTTATAAATTTTTAGTGGCAGCGTAAGAGTTAACTTTAATCCACTCTTTATAAATTTTTCCAAAGGCTTTAATGTGTAAAGTGGGATCAGTTGATCCATCATATGAAATAGAAGGGGAAATCCCTCAAATATCCATGCTAGCAATGTATAGCACTAGAGTCTCTTATTAGACTTCCCGCAATACCTTGTTGTGAATGGAAAGTTGGGAAATAGGTTCCCCATTAGGTCAATTAGGAAAAGGAGGGGGAATTGCACCCTCAAATCCCGGGTTAGGATGGTTCACCATTTGAACCTGGTTTGCATTTGGAGGAGTTGGACCATAGTTATGGCTTGTGACTGACTCATTTTTTATATAAGCTAAAGGATAAGATTAGTGGGGTTAGAGCTAGAGCCATTTTCAGATGAGTCTACAATAGTAGCCTTCCCACTATCAACCCTATTGTCAATTTTCTCAAATACAAAATCAAGAAGATGTTTATGGATTACTGACTCAAGTTCCCCCTTGTATTGAGGAAACTTATCAAGGAATTTTTGAATCTTGGGTGGAATATCATAGATGTCCTCAATCTTAATCTCTTCTTCATCATCACCTGAGATATTATTGTTGTGTGTGTTATACTTTTTTCTATTACAACTATCACACAACAGTCTAAATAGAAAGAAAAATTGGATTTTGGATTATTTGGTTTTTAAAATGATTGTTCATCAGAGTTGGAGAGCCCAAGGCCAAGATAATCCATGATAGATTGTTGATTTGACCCAGAAGAAGCTCAGAAAATAGGCTACCAACACAATCGGCCCTATGAAAATGGTTTCATAGAGGCCGAAGGTGTCTTTGATGGAGTTTGGATAGAACAAACAGGATCAACCCTGTATTGAATTAACACAGAGGTCGATGACATTTGGAAAGATTGATTTTTAGAGTTGTTTTAAATTTTAAGGGTTGAAACAAGACTAAAATAAAAAATGGGTGCTTTTAACGATTTGTTCTCGATCATAAGGTACAAAATAGGATTCACGTCAGGTTCACCAAGGATGTATGGAGGTAAAAAATGTGTTTAAACATTTTGCACACTTATCATCTATTCAACTAAGGTATTGAGGTAATGAGTAAGGGACACACCAAGACTAACACACAATAGATAGAATTCAAAGGGGGTGTAGGTGAGATTGCATACCTAAAGGGAATTTATAGTGCCCAATTTTTTTCAGTATTCTCAATTTAGTTGATAGCTACTCATTGTGTCTAGAATATCATGATGATAGGGACATTATTGCTTTCTTTTTTGTTTTTATGGGACATTATCACATGATATTGTTGTTTGAAAAGAATATAAATACCTTAGTACATTATTCTAATATGACATTGTTCATGATATACTATGGCTAGCATTAGGATGCTAACTTTTGTTGACATGTTGATTATGAGGCACACGATGCCACTGTTCATTTGTCATATATTATTTCATGACGGTGATATCATGAGTTATTATAAACATGTTTTTGCATTGATATTGGATCCATATTTGATGTATGATGTGATATCGTTTCATTTAGTGGATGATTCATGATTTTGGTATATTGTTAGTTTAGCAAGGATTGTATGGATGTTGAATTCAATGCATATGATAGTTTCATATTTTGTTATAATGTTGTATGGATATGATGTTTGCATTAAGTGTGTAGGAGACAGGAAATTAATATTGAGAATAACTTGGGATTCAAGGAACACACGTTGTTTAGCACAAAAAAAGGCTTAATGGCCAAACCTCTTATTCTTCTTATCGATTACGACACCCCCTTTCTCATGTTGTGGCTTGTCATGTTGGTTACTTTGTTTTGATATGATGAACATTATCTTTCCCTCCATCATGGTGATTAATTTGGATGTTTCTTAATTACTTGCTAAATTTTTGTGTTCCCTTGGTTTATTGCTAGCTAATGTTAAGTGTTACCCTTTCCATGTGGTTCTAGCATCTTTTTTTAGTTTGGGATGATGTGTTGAGGTTGGCTGGATTAGGCCATCCTGATTTCCCCTCCTAAATGCCACATTTTTTCCAAACTCGGATTTGGAAAAAATGTGCCATTTAGGAAGGGTAAATCACAAGCAAGGGACCTCATTTGCATGGAAAAGAGGCCCTAATCCCCATCCCTATGGGAGAGTGGGATATTTTCAACGAAAATGAGGCCCATTGGCTCATTTTTTCCCTCCCCACACACTTCATATTTATGGGAGCTTTGATTTTGGTATTGTATGGGATTTGGGAAATTCCCTCATGATTGCGTGGGTTAATTTTAATTTTTCCCTTATTCCTTTTTTGGTGCGATTTTTTGGATACTTCATTGGTTTGTGTTTTTGTGGAAGGTGAAATTTTTCACCTTCCAATTCCTTGTATTAGGTGGATTATTTTCTTTCTAACCCCTCACATCCATGGAGATGGGGTTCTTTTACTTGGAGAATTTTGGGGGAAAATCTTGGAAGCTTGGTGGAGATTTCAGCTATTTGGGAAACCATCCTTAGAATTTTTCTTGGGGAATACAAGGTGGGACCCTATATACTTAGTTTTTTACTCAATTTTTTATTTGCATGTTTGTGTGTGATCAATTGTGGAAAATGCATTATGTGTTGCTTCATTTTGCTCCACCCACCCTTGAGAGGTGTGGGTTTTGGGAGCTTGTATGGGAAGAGGGAGAAATTTTCCTCCAGTATATTTGGGAACCCTCCTACATTTGGTTTGTAGGTAGGGATCGATTTCCATTTGGGTTATAAAGTCATCCCTACCCTCAAAAAGGAAACATATATGTTTGAAAATCCTTCTTGGGGGATTTTTGGAGAGATACGGGGAGTTTTGAAGTGATAAGGAGTTTGAAAAAAACATCGAGGGATAACGTATTTTATGGCTATTTTGGAATGGTTATTTGGAACATGAAATATGAATTCCCTTCCCCTCTTCCCCAAGCTAGAAGCTTGGAGATTCTTAGAAATTTTTTCTTGGTTGTTGTTGTCATGTGGATCGTGCACCCATTGAATTGCTGAAAGATCTCGTGCAACGTTGGATCATCCCCAAGGTGTGGGACCTTGTTACCTTGGGATGAACCTCTGGAGAAGGTTGGATTCCTCTGAAACTTGGGGCACCCAATGTAAGATCGATGTGCAAGGCTAAAAAAACTTTAAATGATTCTAATCTAGTCACTTCACGAGGGCCAGGGTTAGAAATAACAAATGAGGAAAATGCGGTGATCCACCAAAAGTATAACTATATAATCATATGATCTTCACACTGGAACATATTTACTCAGAAAGGATAAAATAACTACCACAATCTAGTTCAACTTGTGCTATTTGGATAGGGTGACTAATAAACCACAGACAAAATAACCTACATTCCTTTGTAATACCCCAAGTATACCTAACAAATGGATCAAATCCGATTGAATACACAATCAACAACCATAACAACATAAGGCATGCACATGTCAAATATCCCTTTCACTTATTACAGCTAATGATAATGTAACTTTATAAAAGAAGGAAAAAACAATCTTTTCACGACTGGTATTCGAGATAATCACATCACTTTCCCATAAAATGAAATAATATATTCTGAAATAAAGGTGAGCTAACCACTTACACTCAGGAATTGTGCATCCACAAAGCATACATTGATCAACTATTAACATAATAAATCAAAATCCCCACAGAAAAATATTGTTATGAATGTAATTGAAAGGCTTCAAATTATTCAAAGCACTCTTCCAAGCTTGAAGAGTAACTTCCAAAATAATCTATCTATATCCTAAAAACTTTATGCACTTAACTACTTATAGGTTCTTAGGTTGAACCATTACAGCTAGACCTTAACCAAAAAAATACTAAAAATAGAAAATCATTAAGTTCCAGGGAACAAGCTCCCATAAAAATAGCAAATTGGTTGTAATGGTTTGACTCAGTCAATCCTACAACTTGGACTGATCTAGAGCTTGGAACTATCCTCCCATGACCGCCTAACTTCAGCTTGGCTCTGCAGCTCCTTCTCCTGTCTTCTCTTGTTCTTTTTCCCAAGTAGCCATTTGATGCTTATATTCGATGAAACATTTGATAATTCCTTGTACTTATCCTTCCTCTGGCCCAGACACATAATGGTTCACCACATCTTCTGTCTCGATCTCTCTTGTTACCTTTTCTGGAATTATTTTAAGTTTACTTACTACTTTCTTCAGTCTACCTGTGAAATTTTGACATGAAACCAACTTGTCAATGAATTCACTATTGAAGGTCCTAGTTACTTCATAATCCTTTTTCACCAGATCCTTAAAATTTGACTTAATTTGATCTTCCGAAAGAGCATCAATGTTCTCATTGAATAACTTGTATTTAATATTATCAAACTCTTCTGAGATATCATTCAGAGAATCTATTATTTCCACATGCTTGTCATCCAATTTATTTATCAAATCCTGTAATACATGGGACCTAAATTCCATAGCCTTTTGAAATTAAAACAACTTATAAACATCATCGATTACTTCTTCTTGAAGAATTAGATTTGGATCCTCCTCTCTAATCTCACTCCATGTAGTCAAATTCAAATACAACTTATTATTATCTTCAGAGAAGGCTTCGTCCATTCTACAAATAGAGGCTCTTTTAGCCTGCAAATCATTATATATTTCAACAGCCTCTTTAATCAAAGGATTGGCTTCTTGAATTATATGTTATATCCATCCATTCACGAATCTTCACTTCTGACCTATCTTCTCAATCTCATGATATGAAATATCATCCAGAGTGGAAGAAATTGTCAGAGCAATAATAGTTGAAATATCAGTGGATGGAGTAGTTGTGTTACCTTTCTCAATAAGGAAGTGAGCTCCTCAACTTTTTTTTTTAGTTCATCCTTAGAAGCTTTGTCTTTATTGTAGTTTTCCAACAAATTTCCAAGAGCTGTCTACACATCTCAGGGAAAATTTTAGTGGCGAATTTTTGTAAACTCATGAAAATCAACGATTATGGAAATTCAAATTGGCGAATATTATGTGGTTCACAGCCGACTTATTCACCAAAAAATTCAACCGACATGTCCCTTATACTATTCCTTTCACCTATATTTTACACATATATAAGATCTTATGAATGTAATTCACCACCATTTCGAATCATATTATGTGCATATTCGCCAAAGTTAACATAAGAAAATTCTTAACTACCAACACTGAAATCTAAGCCATCCAACCACAAGCCTTCCTACTCTGAGCTGTCCAAACCTGAGCCATCCAACCCTGACCCATCTAACTCTAAAATCTGAGCCTTCCATCCTCTTATCCATCCAAATCTGATCCGCCCAACACTGATCTGTCCAACTCTTATTCATCTAACTTTGATCCGTCCAACTCTGATCCATCCAACCCTGACCCTCCAACTTTGATCCATCCAACTCTGATCCGTCCAACTCTATTATATCCAACCTTGAGCCATCCAACCTTTATCCGTACAACCCCTAGCCATCCAACCCCTCATTCTAACCCCTGGCCGTCCAACCCCTAGCCATCCAACCCCTGGTCGTAACTATTATTGGTCCAACCCCTAGCCATCCAACCCATTAGTTGTCTAACTATTATTTGTCCATCCCTGAGCCATCCAACCCCTTAGTTCATCCAACTTTGAGCCATCCAACCCCTAAGGCTTAATCCATCTAATAACTTAGGCATCCAACCCCTCAGTCCTGAGTCATCAAACCACTCAGTGACTCAGTCGTCCAACCCTTTGTTGTCCAACCCTTTACCATCCAACCAATGTCGTCTAACCTTAAACTGTTCATTCTCAGAACCTTCAAACATAAGATCCACCCTTAAGGGCCTAAGTCAGTAAGTAGTCATGGATACTAGAAATCAAGGCAAGAAGATTACAAATTCAACCAGTTCAAAAAAAGGGTGCAAATACTTTGCTTGGCTATTTTGGAAAATCACAAAAAATGAAGTCAATTTCTGCATCATCTGAAAATATCGGTATGTGGCACATGTTATTTACTGGTTATTTAATCTTACAAAATTTAATAATTATGTTTATCATATTGTTCTTGGAACTCTTTGTACTCTGTAAAAATTTAAATATAGATAAAATTAATACTATATAAGTAATAATTTTATATAATTATATGCAGATGTTTCAGAAATTCCTTCACAGAATAATCAATTTAAAGATATCGATGATCCATTATATGTTGAGGAAAACATTTCGTCCCTTGATGACATAGAAATACAAGAAAATTCATCGAATTCTCAAAGTACACCAGCAGAGGAAGCTTCTACTCCAAGGTCTATTTCTAGAAAAAGGAGACATGAGAATCAAAATATTCCTACTGACATCTCAGATGCAGAAGTTAAATCCCAAGAAAAAAAGAAAATATGTCAGAAGAAAGAGGGAAAAATAGACAATTTGAAGGAAATTCCAGTTCGAATGGGCTGCAAAATATCCTTTTATTGAACCTGTGTACACTGAAAATTGTAATTATGTTCCAACACAATGTCGATGCAAAATATGTGGTTGGAAATAGGGGAAGGATCACACGATGCAGGTCAAACTGGACACAATTGAAAAGCACTATGTGAAAATATACATTTCCCAAAACTAAAGGATGGCAGCATAGTCAGAACACATAAATGGAAAGATGCAAAAGATTGTCTACATGTCAAATACACATAAGAGTATGAAAAGGAAAACAAACGTATCAAATATATAAATGAAAAAGGTGGGACCATAGTATCCAGATTGAGAAAATCTATGGAGGTAAAAATGCAAGCAAAGGGTATTCAGTTTGCTACCATATTTCATATAATGAAAAGGGGAAGACCGATGTCAGATTTCAGAGAAAATAAAATGTTGTATCAAGTTATTGGTCTATAGAACGTTCCTCAATCTCATTGGTCAGATACCAGTGGCTGGGAGATTGCAAAATTTCTATCTATGGTAGAAATGAGGATCTGAAACTATGTGTTCAAAAGGCAAAGTATACTTCCCTTTCATTAGATGAGGTTACTGCAGTCGATAATACTTCATGGATATATATTCATTTTTAAACATTTGCTAATGAAATAAGGACTCCACACCTCTTAGCAATTCATAAAATGACTGAGAATTGTAATTCTGAAAATATATATAAATTGGTGGTGTCAAATCTGAAGGATATCGCCGGAATGGATGACTTTTCCATTGTAACAAAATTAGTTTGTGTCAGAACCGATGGTGCAGCTGTAATGCAAGGAGCCAGAAATGGTCTATGTGTTAGACTTCAGATAACTATTGCTTTGTATATGGTTGTTGTCCACTGCAGGGCTCACAGAATGAATCTCACCTACAAAATTGTGAGCACATTTGAAAATGTAGCTAAAGTGGAGGAATTGATATGTGATCTGCATGCCTATTATTCTAGCAGTCTGAAGAGATTTTTAGGATTTCAAAAATTTGCTATTGGACTAACAGAGGGAAAAAAACTTCTCAAAGATGTAGATACCAGATGGATATATATGTATGAACCTGCTTGTAGAATATTTGATGAATATCCTTCACTGACAGGATTTATGTTTAAATACCACAAGGATGTAGATAAAGCTAAAGATCTATTGTGTCGTCTAACTGACATAGAAACTTTACTCACACTCTGCGGTATTTTTCCCATGTTGAGGGAGCTTAATATTTTAATAAAGCATGCACAAGATCATTCTTTCTACATTACAGACTTCATAATACTCAAAAGATGTGTTTTTTGGAGTCTAGAAAGTTTATATATTTCTGATGGGAGTTTTCAGGGTGTTGCTTTTGAAAACTTGGAATGCATTGACAGATTTGAAAAATTCCAGGTGCTTCTTAAAGTACAATATACATGATCATCTGTGTATAACAACACATTGAAGAGAGATTCCACTTCATACATTCCAAAAAAGAGTTGATATGGCTAACTCATAAATAGAAGAAGTACGAGTGACACAAAATTTATATGATGCAGTATTAATGGAAACTAGGAATAAGTTGAGAAAGATATTTGAATCATTAGCTAAAGAGATCCGGGAAATATTCAAAAATGATAAAATACTTGAAGCAATGGGAGTTGTAAATCTGCAGTTTTGGAATTTGTCAGGTGGAAAACCATACACATCTATCAGTCCTTTATTTATCAAAAACATGGGTGATCTAACTGATCATTTCTCTAAGACTAAAGAGATAAATGGAGTTTCTTTAGAAGGTATTTTGAAAATAAAACTACTTAGTTCACAGTCAATGGATTTTGCTAATACTATGATACGACAAGTTCAACTTCTACAAAACCCACAGGATTACAGTGCCATGAAAAGGATTTGGAAGGATATCTGTTCCAGTAGTATTCTAAGTGAAGATTTGAGTGAGTATATTAAGTTGTATGAGCTCTACCAAACAATGATTTTGGGTTTTGTGGAAGATGAGAGGGTTTTCAATGCACTATCCTTTTTAAAGTCAAAAGTTTGAAACAGATTGGATAGGAATCTAGAAAGTTGTCTCAGATTGTATGTATCACGTTACTCAGTGGAGTCTTTTCCTTATGATAGAGCACTGGACATTGTGGAATTCACTAGTAGAAAGAAGAGGAGTTAGTAATATTCTACCTGACCCAGGGGATCGAGACACATCCACAGATCATGCTACAGTTGATTTCCAAGACACAAATGAAAGCGTTGCTCCAGGACTGTTCCAATTCACATAGATTTCATTACAATAATGTTATGTAATAAGTATTGATTTATTTCATATAGAGATTACAACTTTACCATTAGAACAATGTCATTATATGTTTCAATTATCCCATTTGTGTTTTATATTTGGTTTTCAAATTCAAACTGAAATAAGTACACATTTTTCTTTTATATCTGTTAATTGATTTATTTTACATCTGCAACAAATCAGAAACGTAAATATTTTAAAGAAACAAAATCAAGTAAATTTAAGCAACATTTATGTAAACAATAAAAAAGAAACATAGTTTGTATTAACAACATATAGTAACATTGTACAATTCTAATTTCCAAATTTTTTGGAAATCGATCTCTCATGTGGCGGATTACTTTATGAAGAAAAGTACAAATTCATAAAGCATTATCGGCCAATACAATTCCAAAAAGGGGGTTATCATAACATATCAAAGCTTCGGACAAGTTCTGTCATATAAGGACACATTACGAGATCATCCTCTTTTCTACCTATGATTCAAAATCATAGTTGTCCTTACGTCTGCCACACAAAATAAAAACTAAAAAAGGGTTGGCCACTATCTTTTAATTCCTACGCTAGTGTCGGAATTGTGACAACACACCTGTCACATGGTGAACTTTACTAACATATCTTATTTTATGTTGTAGGTGAAGCTTGTTCTTTTTCTTTCGTTAGAGGTGGAGGAGTATATTGCATCTGTACAGAGCTATCTGCTATAACTCCTGATGCCTGCAGATATCGTGCTACGGTATTGATATTCTCTATAATATTCAGCTCCTCCCTTGCTACATCTCCTACAGACAAAAGTGTTGCATTCTGCGTCTGTCTTTTCCTTCAGTAAGACTTATGGATCCATCTTATGCTCCTTTATTATCCTTCTCAATGTATTATTTTGTTTATTTATAACAATGAGTTTTTCCTTCAACTGTGCAAATGAATTCAAGATTTTGTGGGCATTCTTCAAATGTGCTTCAAATACAGCTGCTTCTTTCTTTAAATTTTCATATTTTTACCTGCAAAACAGAAATATTAAATTTTTAGTCTATTAGATAAAATGAAAAAATATATTGCAATGCTTATAATATTAGGATTTTGCATGTAAAACTAAAATCCCACTCACAACAGCTTTTTCTTTTTCAGCATTTATTATTAATACATTTTTCTTGTCTTTAGCCCATTTATTGTAGTAAGCATGTGCTTCGGAACATTGATATTCTCCAACCTGTTTAGCATTATGTCTATAATTTCATCATTGTAATCATTACTATATGAAATAGTCCCTGACTGAGCTTTGTTTAGCAAAACATCCTACCATGCTGGTTGGCTCTCTACGGCAATGAACAATGAATGCCTTTGAGCATGATTATGGTATCATGTATTTATTTCTTTTATCAAAAATTTTCTCTCCTCTCCCAAGACCGCACCAAATCCACATCAGACATTACAACCTCTTGAATTGTTTCCCCCATACTATCTAATATCATATTTTATAATATAAAATGTGTCTTTTCATCATCTGTTTGTGGAGCATTTCTTGGAGGAGGAGGAGAGTCACTGCCATGTATTACATGCACATTTTGTTGTGGTTGAGGCAGAGTAGATTGAATCATATCATGGGTGTAAAAATAGTTACCCTTGTCTGCATCGCCACTTTTGAATCCCAAATACTCCTCATCAAGGGTGATGTTGTTGAAAAGTTGTGGTTGTTACACTTAAAACACCACCTAGTGATAGTCTAGGAAATTTTGTGGTAGCAGGATGAACTGTTCCTGCTGACTCTGCAGGAAACCTTATATTCTTTCCTGCAGTTCTTCTTTTTGTTTGGACTAGACGTGTTGGAGGTATTGGTGGCCTCCTTGCAAGCAGAACATGCCCAGAAGCCATATTACCTACATGAAGCAAACAACAAATTGTTAGAATATTATGGTTGTGCTTTGTAAATGCTAAAAAATTGTAAGGAAACAAAACATGCTAAATATTATACATTACAATATACCTTGCATAGACGGAGACACAATCGTGACATTTCGATCTTCACACCCAGAATGAGTTTGATCTTCATCATCAAACTCAGTAGTTTCTGAATACAATAAATGTAGAAAAGAACAGTAGAAATATTAAAATACAGTAGTACATACATAATCTATATTAATTGTTTGAATTAGTTATTTATAAAAAAAATAACTTCATACCTGAAGTTAAATGTGATGGTAAACGTGATGCGCATATCGACCCCCGAGGTCACTTTTGACGAGGAGGTCTTACTGGTGTTGATTCTGTTGAATCCATGTCAGAATCAGTAGAGACCTCTAGATGGGCTTTACCTCTAGCAATTGCCTCCTTATGAGATGTTGCAGCTATAATTTTTCTCTACAAAATAAAATCTTACAATTATTATTTTATTCAAAAATATTGAATTTGAAATCCTTATAACAAGTAAACAGTAAAAGTAATTGTTACCAACTTACCTATTGTTCTTCGAGAGTAAGACCAATCATTTGATCATTGATTGCAGTTGGAATTTTATCTTGCGTAATTTCGTAGTACACTTCATAATAAAAAGAAAGAATATAATTGCAACAAGAGAATACAGTCCTAGATTTATTAGATTGATTGGCTTTGCGGGCATGGGAGATATCTATTTTTATTTTGTTGGACAAATAACTACACCAATCGAATTATTTCCCTGCTAGTGTCCGCAATAAATATTGAACTTCCCAATACGAAATGTCTGCAGATCTGCCCTGTAATACAATCTTGGCCTCAAAAAGTGACGCAACTGCAATAAATAATTTGTTTGTAATACCTTGTAGAAGAAGGCCTCTTGATGAACGATTAAGAGGAGCTGCAATAATAGAAAAGAAATGTTAGAGCCTTGGGTGGTCAAGTAATGTTAAGAACAAAAGCATTTGAAAATAATAAACTTACCATCAACCTATACATTGTAATGAGACTCCAAAAACTTTTTTTCTTCGTTTGTAAGAACAGCCTTTGTAGTAATGGCCAGCTTATTTTCAAATGGTAAACCTGTTAACCGATGTACGTCCTTGGGTTCAATTGAGAAATAAATTTGATGACATCTCAGATGCACGAGGAGAACGGAAAATTTACCATCACTCTCGTTGTAAGAGGCGAGAAGGTAATCAAGGACTGAAGTATCAGTATCGAATTGGGGCATGTCCACAAGCCCGGTAAATTCTGAGTTTTTGACCCAATCCTTTTGTGTGTCTTTTGCTCTTAGTAGAGCTACAATCTATGGGAACATGAGGTTTTTGTATTGAAATTTGGGTGTAGGAATAGATGTGGTGCTGGCCATTGCTGAAATTTGGGAGAAGTTTGAAGATTGGAGAGCTCAGAGCACTGGAAATTTTCATAGAAAAGTGAATAATTGAACCTTAAAGGGGTATTTATAGGGGTCTGTATGGTTTAAAGGACACATGGCAGAAAAATATTGGCTAGCCATGGTGGCCCAACCCTTACTCGCCCAACCCACGTGACCAAACATTAACCGTCCAACCCACCCGCACAACCCTTACGCATCCAACTCTATACCATCCAACCATTAGTCAGCCAATGCTTTGTCATCCATCCCACCCATGCCCAACCCTTAACCGTCCAACCCCATGAGGCTCAACCATCCAAACCCCCACCCAACTGTCCAACCAATAAGCCATCCAACATTGAACCCTCTTCCGTCTAACCTACCCTTCCAACCCTTAGCCGTCCAACCCCTCACCCACCCATCCAGCCATTAACCCCCGTCCAACACCTCACCCGACTAACTCTTCCATCCAACCCTTAGCCTATCCAACCCTTATCCATCCAACCCTTGTCCTAATCCAACCCATACCCTCAACCGTCTAACCCTTAGTCATCCAACCCTTACCCGTCCAACCCTTAACATCCAACCCTCACCCATCCATAGCCATCCAACCCCTCACCTGTCTAACCCAATTTTTCAACCAACTCACCTTGTCCAACCCTTAGCCATCTCAACCCCTTATCCAACCCCCATCCAACCCTTGCTATCATCTCTTGCCCGTCCAACCACCCATCCAACCCTTTGTCTAACCCAACCATAGTCATCCAACCCTTACCCGTCCAACCCTCACCATGCCCAACCCTCCCGTCTAACCCCTCAGCCGTCCAACCCTGCCCACCCTGGCCCAATAGCCGTCCCAACCCCTCAACCGCCCAACCCCCTACCAACCTATCTGACCAACTTCCTGCCCAACAACAACTCCTGACCAACCTACCCGAAAAACTTTGTGAAATGAGGAAAAAATGCTCTCTGCGAAATTGCCTTTGCCACGAAACATTTTTTCAGATATTCGCCAACAATTCGAAAGTCAATTTTTGAGATTCGCTAATGTTTTGAAAGTAATTTTTCAAAGTCGTGCTTCTTAAAATGAACCCTAGCACATCTTGTTTAGCCCCTTCGTGTGTTGCTTTTCCTAGTGAAAATCAGGAAATTTGGTAGTCAGCTGCGGTGATAGTTTCTTTGGTTTTCCCCTCAACAAGAGTAGCGATTTCCATGACTCTTTCTCCTGATTAGCTTTATTGATAGGTTGGAGACAGTCTTTGGCCTCTTGGTATGTCTCCTTGAAGTAGGTTCCAACACACTTAGATTTATAACATCCACCATAGGTACATTTTTCTTATGTTTGTTTCAGAGTCATGTGCAAAATATCCATTATAGTATAGCAGATGTTGATGGGAGTGGAATTACTGATTTGTTACCTAGAGCACTAGACAATAAAATGGCACTGGTAACATTTGTTGGAACTAGAATGAAAGTGGTAATGATAGATAGGGTGTAAGTGAGAATAGCCTCGGGGGTAGATATAACCAAGCTAAAATTTGAAATGGAAGGAAATGAAATTCGTAGAGGAAGTGAAGTGGAAATTGGAGAACCAATCATCTCCCCTACTGAGAGGACAGGAAGAGATGAAAATACCTGGGCCATAGACAGGGATGGAAAAGAATAAATGAGTGTGGAAGTGAAAGGAAATGATAGAGGAAGTGATAATGGTAAAGAGGGAGAGGATGGAAGATTTTGTGAAAAACTTGGGGAATCAATGACTTCAACATTATTTGATACTGGTATTAGTGGAGACACAACCTTAGAAGCAGGAGCCTTTGAGAGAGATTAACTTCCAACAATGAATGAGATCTTCTTAGGGAATATTTGGGCCCTTTAGATAGACCTTTCCCTTTAGTGGCTGTTGGAAGACTCATTATTGGTTGGGATTATGTCCCTTTGGGTGAAATTCCCAAGGTAGCCAACCAATTATATGTTCTCTATAAAATGGGCCCCACCCTCTCCTTAGTATTACAACATTATTCTACATACCAATCAATCCATGACAATGGTTGATTAGCGATATTGTTATCCTTATAAACTGCATCCGATACTTCTTCTTCATCCTCCATCTCCTTTTGGATATCTGCAATACCAAACTATCTCACCTCATCCAAATTCAACCTTTCATAATCTTGTTAACGGATAAGGAACTCATCCCAATAATGAATCCATATATCCTCTAGTTGGGGCACATGAGAACTAGATAAACCCGTTTCAGTGAACTTTCCCTAGTAATCAAAATTAGTTCAAGGATGAAAGGTTCGCAAGGTTACTTCAGACATTTCAGCATCCACATTCTTTGCTTTATAGATGTTGGCACAAGTATATCGACCGATTCAAATGGGAAACAGGATTCCCTCCTTATGTCGTTTTCATCTGGATTTTGTGATAATCCAATAATTGTCAAACCAACTCTAGCAAAACCCATTTGTCAATAGGGCATCTTGGCAACTTACTGGGAGCACCTACAAAACTAGGAATCCATATGTATGTAAATGTAGGAAACTGTATATAAATGGCCCCCCATTATCACACTTCTTTGAAAGCCTCATCAGGAATCCTTCGATTATACAAGTCCTTATCGAAACGATAAAGGAGAACAACAAAGAAGGCATCATTAACCCTGCGAAAATGTCTACTTCCTTCGTCCATTGTGATTTGAGGATAGAAATCAAAAATATGGGAAGTACTTATAACACCTTTGGTATTCAACCCATTAAATTCTCCCATAGCAGCTGCAACATAGACCAAGAAGGAGGTCATGTAAAATTTCTTGGAAGACAAGACTTTACTCAATTGAAAACAAATAGAGCTACTGATATGCACTCCCCGTCATATGAATTCTTTTTTTTTCTTAATATTGGCAATGTACAAGAACATCAATTCCTAAAACTCTTTTGTGGAAGCAAGGCCTGAAATTATACTCAGCAACAAGATAAGATCGTTTACTTCTAGAATGAAATCTGATCAGTACACTATCTTAGGAAACTTGGTGACACTCTTGGCCAAGTAGCTCTTCATCATGACCTTCGTATACAAATCAGTGTCTTTGTCCCAATGTTCAATTTTATCTTCAGGTGAGATTGTAGCATAGTCTTCAACATCTGGGAGTTTGAACAAGTCTTCAAAGAAATCAAAATCCAACCGAATCACAACCTTGTCATCAGCATCTTTCACTGATCTGGAATCTTCATAAAAATGGGCTACTGTGGCCAAGAAGAATTAGGGGTAGTGCATGGATGCTGGAAAACTAGTGGTGAGATCAAGACCACTGTCATATATGGCATGCATCTACGAATTCTTGTTAGGAGCTCTCAACCTTGCCCAAAAATCTGGAAAATCCACATGCCTTAGGTAAGTATCTCCAATATTCCCTAAATATGAAGAGATGCATGAATGAGGAGAAATCCCTAAGAATGTATATTTCATTTTCCCTTTGCCTTTTGATAAAGAAGTTAACATCAAGTTCAGGCTTCGAAATCTGAAAAGGCCTTTGAAAAATTTGTGACAAATAATGTAAAAGTTCTGAAATGCCGAAATCCGAAAGTCTGAAACCTCTGAAAACCTGAAATAGCAGATGTCTGAAACTCCAAAAAATAAAATCCTCCAAACCTCTGAAATCGGAACTTCCAAAAGTCCAAAAAAGGAATATCCGAAAAATGAAACCTCAAACTCCGAAAGGGCAGACTTCCAAACTCCGAAAGAAAGAACCTCTGAAATGAACTTTGTGAGCTGCAAATTTCATTGAAGGCACGAAAAGTAAGTACAAACACTTGGGAAGATCTTGAAAAACTATAATGCAATCTGATTTGGATGCATGCACATGTTTAATTTTACAACTGTGGAGATTAGGAGACACTTTCAAGGAAAACATGGTGTATACCAAGGGTTTCACTTTCAAAACAGAATGAAGAACAAACAAGAATAAACAAGGAAGAAAAACCTGAAAAGATCATAAACCAAAAAGAAATAACCCAAATGAAATTACCTTGAAAATAACACCTCAAAAGTATAAGAATGCAGTAAAAATCATATTGTCAAAGCAAGAATTCAGGTGAAAATGATGGGTAAAAACTTGAGTTTATATAGAAAACCTAAAATTAATGCTCAAAATCTAACACGTGCGAAGGTTGGTGAGAATTAAATGCTCATAAAACTCCAAAGTCCGAAACCTGAAATTCTGAATTTTCAAAATTTCGGAACTTCAGAGTTTTGGACTTCGGAACTCCGGGATCAAAATTTCTCAAAACAGCAACAGACACTTCTAAAAACTTGAAAGTTTGAAGTTCCAAGATTTCGGAACTTCAGAAGTTTCGAACTTCGAAACACCAAGTTGAAAAATCACAAATTATCTAAAGAGACCTCTAAATTTTGAAAGTCCGAAACACCAAAAATTTAGATTTTTGGGCTTTCGGGATTTGGAACTCTATAATCAAAATTTTGATTTTTTGTCCTTAAATCCCCGAAAGGGAAAACCTCCGACATTCAAAGCCCAAAATTTTGAAATTTCAGAATTTGGAAAACTTCAAACACATCCTTTAAATACTTAAGGCAGAATATTTCAGAAGAAAAATTTTAAAATTTACTTTAACATCTTCATTTCAAGGTAAGATTTAAAGGGTAACAGTTGCATTATGCTTTTGAATGGTTTTAAAATGGTGTTTAAATTTGTTGCGTACATTCAAAATATCCCTACATGATAAATGAATGTTAGGTTGTGGAGCTAAATAGCTTCACTGGATCATACATTACAAAGTCGATTGGGTTACACAGTGACCGACATCAGTCACCTATGACAGACATCTTTCAAGAAAGTAGGAACCGTCATCGGTTAGGGCTAACCAGGTATGGGTTACCTATGCATGATTGTTTTATTTAACTCATGGGATTTAGATCTAAATTTAGTATTAAAGAAAATCTATTGATTGTAATTGCATGGCTAAGTGCCCTAATTTTTATATGCCTATATAAGCATGAAAGCTAGGGTTAGAAGAGTAGAATTAAGAGAAGGATTGAGTTAGATCCTTTATTCTCTTAGATTGAGAGAATGAAAAAGAAGAGAAAGAAAGAACATGTTACATGAAGATAGAGATTCCATGGAGAGGAGCTGAATAGAAGGAAATAACAGGTTCATCTAAATGGTGAGAAGAGGGTAACATCTTCCATTGTATTTCCTTTGGATAGTTATTGTCTCATTGTAATGTCTTGCATAGTATGCAAAGCACATAGAGTTTCTTCTTATAGATCTAGATGTTGGTGAGATCTTGTATTATAGATCTATGTAGATATATTTTTTGTATTGTAGATCCATGAGATCATATTGTATTGTTGATCCATAGGAATCTAGTATTGTAGCTCGTTGGAGAGATTGTGGATACATATAGTATCTAAATATTGTAGAGGAGGTTGTCTTCTTGTTTGCAGTGGCAGATGCAGTGAGATGGAGGAGAGACTTACTTCTTGGTGAACATATATGGTTGCACATTGGTAGACCCATGTGAGAGGTCTTGTCGTAGTTCCACAGATAAATTGGTAGCAATTCAGAGTTACAATAGTTCTTGGTTATGTGAGATCTGCTGGTGGTGGTTTGGAGGCACGGTTGTAGTGCACTCATGGAGATTCGTTTAGAGATCTTGTGGAGGAGGATATACTCTTGGAGATATGCATTGTACTCTTGTATTGAAGAGTTGGTTTGTACTCTTGTTATATTATATATATGATATCTCTATCTTTGGTGGACGTAGCCCACATTGGGTGAACCACGGTACATGTTGTGTTATGTGTGTGTACTTTGTTTTGATTTGGATTATGCTAGTTTATACTTCCATTGCTGTAGATTTTGGGGGAATTGTTTAGATCATGTGCGCATGACTTTTTTTATTATTAAATCATAGCACTATTCTGCAGTCCTGAATTCCCAACAAATGGTATCAGAGCTTGGTTATTTCAAAGCAAGTTTTTGCTTCAGTATATTTTTAGTGGTATTATTGACATGTATGAGAGCAGGGTTTGTTTTTCCTGATGATACTATCACAGGAAAATTGGATGAATCTCAAGTGGGAGCTAGAAGAGTAAGGTTGCTAGAAATTACAGTGACCGGCATCGGTTAAGTGGCAACTAGTGTTGGCAGGGTGATTGTGGTCAGTTACAAGTTGACCGTGGTTGCTTACTAGGTGCAACTTGGTTTTAAACAGAAAATCACATATCTAAATTTTTTATAAGATGCAATGAATGTGTCTTGTCTGCTGAGGTGTCCCTGGTTCTTGGAGGCACAAACATGTTGATCAAATTGCATAGTCTGGGTTATAGAGGTATGGTTTTATCTTAGTATTACAGTGCTTGTATGTTTTGGTTGCACATGCATGGTTTGGGATTACAGATATGAGTATGAGATATAGGAGAAGTTATGCATCCTTTGGTGTAGTTAGATGCATGGGCTTCGTTAGAGAAGTTGAATATAGTAGCACATAATGAAGATGAGGTTTCCATCAGAGAAGAATGTTCTTCAGTCGAAGAAGTGGTTGAGTATCTTGGTGTTGGTAAGGTGATGTATTTCATCTTGGTGTAGTTTTATTGCATGTATTGTTTTTGTTAAGTTTTTGTGCAAGATTTGGGTGCTTCTTGAAATTACTCAGCTCAGCACAGCTATTGGCTTTGGTCGAGAGTAGGCACCTAGTTTGGTGACCTATGCCAATTTATGGCATTGTGTTAGTTCCAACAGCACCAACATCTGTCAGGGAATCTGACATCAGTCACACAAGGTAACCGGGTACCAGCTAGTAAACCATGGACGGTCTCTGTGACAACGAGTTTGCATAGGGTTTCTTATAGTAGAAGAGGGAATGGATGATTCAATGTCCTATTTTTTAGGATCAGGTTTCTTGCACAGTGTTTACAGGTAGAAACAGTGCAAATCACTTCAAGGTTTAGATCAGAAAGAGGACATAGTTGGGGTCGGTTAGTTCAGTGAGACTTTGATTCAGGTATCTCTATATGATTAATGTTTTATTTCTTTTCGTTTGAAGCAACTGGTATTATGTTTGGATAGTGTGCACAGATTTACACCATGGTTTTTTGGTGTTGTTTGACTTTTATTTCCCGGTTGCGTGGAATCTTGAGGACAAGGGTATTCATTCTAAGGAAGATATCCTCAATGAAAATTCATGTTTAGACACAGTTGCAATAACGAAAGATGTTGAGTACACAAGATGAAAAAAAATTGATTCACCTACTTCATAAGAAGTTCAAACTTCTGTGATGTAGAAGTATTCTTTGATAAGAAGGGAATCAATTTATATTTTCTTTCATTTGTTTTATTTCTCACTAACATATATAGATTTTGAGCTTGGTGATTAGAAGCAGTGCAGGGGAGTTCAGGTTAAGTGGGAGCAAGCTATGGTTGTTGGCATTGCAGGTTGGACACATATGTACGTGCGGAGTGAGAGGAGGATGTTACTATTTGTTGGTTGTCAAAAAAGGACTTTAATGAAAGCAACAGTCAGGGGATGAAAGTCCCTCCTCTTTGATGGGAGAGGTGCCCTTATTGAAAGCAAAAAACTATTCACAAATGTACAACTTTCTATTTTAATGAGGAACTCTGATATCATGAAAGTGTTTTAAACTCCAAGATAGATTATCAATACAAAAGAACAGAAGAACTACGGAAGGGAAAAGGTAGAATAGCACTCTCAGGAAGTATAGATAGCAAAATAGTTCCTTATAAATGTTGAACTAGGATAATATAGAACAGAATCATTCGTATTAAAACCATTAGATGTTATTTCACAGACACAAAGTTCCAGAGATGACATCTACAAGAATACAAAGCTTCTTAATGCAAAATAGATTAATGATTCAATAATTTTTGACAGATAAGAAGGAATGAATAGACACAGATAGAAGCAGAAAGGGAAATCTTCTTGTATTGATAGCTTTTGACTCTTTTACACTTTTCAAAAATAATCAGAGTTCCAGCCCTTTGAAATGGCGAGGAGAGCTCATTATATAGCTTACAAATTGGTTACATTTGGTAACCATTTCTTCTAACTAAAATATTAATTAAGGAAATGCACAATACAACGTCCTTAATTAATTACAAGGAGATTGGCACTAAAAATAGAAGAAGAGAAAGAAAAGCTTGAAGAAGGGACATCTGATTATGGCTAAGGAGGGCCCACTGATTTGAGAATTCGATGCCTGAATTTTTTCAATGCTTCTGCTATTTCCATGCCTCTTGGAATTGTGGTGTTGGAGGTGGCATGTGTCCACGTGCCTAGACATTTCTCCATATCTTTATCAAACTCGGTATGCTCTAGATATTCTTTATTGGCTTCGGCAATAGCTGAATGGAGGGAACAAATGTCTTTCATCTTCTCTTTAGTAAATGACTCCTCTTTGAATAGATCACCCTTGACAAAGGCTCTAAACTGAGTCTTGATTTCTTGAAGAGAGGAGGAAACACCTGTAGTTTCATTTTGAAGATGGCAGTGGATATCTTTGAAGGCAGATGAAACACAAGTTTTAAAGGACTCCCCCTTCTGCCACACATTCCTCAATTCTCCCAATGCTTCCTCCAGAACCTTTATCTTCCACTCAACACTGAAAATCCATGTCTTTGATAAGTTATTCTTGGCATCATCAAACACTTTGCTAGCCAATAGGATCTTCTCATTAGTTTGGCCCATTAGTCAGAGATCTACAATACATCCACTCCAGACCTTCAGCTCTTTGTCCATGGTTTTTGATTGAGGAAGAGAGTTTCTGCTGAAAATTAATCACCTTCTCATTGGTTTTGAAGGCTTCCTCAATGAAATTCAAACCTGCTATAGTCATATCATCCACCATAGCTTCTACAACCTTCCCATAAGTTGAATACTTGTGTATATCTTTGATACTTTGAACTTCATCTTGGCTGAGTATTATGGGAGGTGGGAGAGTGGTCAAGGGAGCTGGATCCAAAACTTTATCCTTTGTTAATAATGATCTGATAAAGTTGGAAAGAACTTGGTTCTGTTCTTCCAACTGCTCCATGGTTTGTTTGCCTTTTTCAACTCATTCAATAACCTTAGTGACAGTTTCTTGAAGGTTATGAACCTCACTCTCTGGTGTAGATTCTCCCAATGGGATCCTGGAAAGTTCCAAATCAGAGATCAAAAGATCTTTCTCTGATTTATCCACCTTGGGCTTTGCAACCTCCAGGAACTGCTGGCCCTGAGCATCAGTTACTAACCTTGAGGTGGTCTTAGCTTTCTTTGCTGGAGGGGGAGGGGTAGTACCAAGTAGAGCAGCTACAACATCAAAATCAGGCCCTGTTAACCAAGAAGAAGATTTTCTCTTCTTGTTGTCAACTAAGGGTTGTACCTAGGCAAAGGAAGAAGAAGAAACAGAGAAGTCAAGGGGGCCAAGTGCAAGGGAACTCATGGCACTCAAAGTCTGAACTACAGTTTCCTCCAGTGGAGAAGTGCAGGGAACCTCAAGAATTTTCTTTGCAGAAGAGTCAGCTAGACTTGGAGGTTCAGTTCTTGATCCCTCCTTCTCCACCTCAGCAGTTGTTTCAGTGGTTTCCTCTATTTCTATCATCTCCTCATCATCATCATCATTGAGAACAATAATGTTCTCTGGCCCAACTGGCAATTCAGGGTGCTCCAATAGAGTTTCTTCTTCAATTGGTTCTTGCTTAACCTCCTTGACCTTCTTCTGATACACCTGAGTGGAAGAAGGAGTAGACAATTCAGGCTCTTTCATTGAGGAAGAAGGAGGAGTTTTCTCTAGTACCTCAGTACTAGGTGTATGTACTTCCTTCCCAAGGGTGGAAGTTTCTCTTGAAGAAGATCTACCCTAATTCCTTCTGAACTCATGAACTTTCCTGTCAAACCAAACCTTAGTTCTGACAATAACAGGGGCAATTATCTCACCCAAATCATCTCTCTCCTTCACGTACCAATCCAGGGTTTCTAAAGGAGTGTGTTTGATTGATCTTTCATATTCAAAGGATTGCAAGTCCTCATCATCATCCACAAACCCTTCAGGTACCTAGTAGAGATTGAGATCTAAGATCTGTTGCAGAGACAATCTACCATAATGCCTCCTCCTGGCTTCAAAATCATCATTACAGTCAGCCCAATAGTCCTCAGTATCAGGACGATGATGATAGGTGATTCTGAGATTCTGATCAATGAACTTCTTCAGATCAAAACAAGTCCTGGATCTGAAGAAATGGACAGTGAGAGGAGCAATAGCCCTTTCTATGTTTTGGGCATCTAGAGTTGTTTTGCATGTATAATTCCCCAAGGAGATAGGGAAATGAAGACCAGTGATCTTCTTATCTTTGCAGGTTCTGTGTAGTTTATCAAGCTACCTGCATACTTCAACCAGAGCCATTTTATCATTGCAAAACATGGGGAGCTTGAGGGGTGTACTTTCAAAGCAAGCCAACCTGATGTATGAGAACCTTCTGAATTGGATGAAGAAAGCCCCGTACTTGGCTATCAGAGCCATAGCCTCATCAGAAAATCTCCTAGCAGTGTCACCCTTCAAGAGTCTTACAATATACATGGTGAAAGCATCATTGACCCTTCTGAAATTGTGATTGCTGGCCTCGAGGGTAAACTGAGGGCAGTATGTGTAGATAGGCTCATCCTTCTTACCCTCCATGTAAGTGAAACCGAACCATTCCCGGGATGCAGCTAGGGTATACATGAGATAAGAAGTCATATAGAACTTCTTAGTTTGCTGAACATTTGACAATTGCTCAGTCAGGTTCATACAGATAATTTCAGCCCAGTTTATGTTCTTCTTGCCCTCACAGATGATGTTTATAAAAGGGCACATCCAAAAATGAAATTCATTGGTGGAGGGCATTCCCATGATATGAGCGAGAAAGATAATGAAATCTGACAGCTCCTCATTAAAATCAACCCTAAACAATGCTTTGGAGAGTCGGGACGCTCCCTTTTTAGGGCACTTCAACCATGACTTTGCTACTCGTGCCTTGTACTTTTCACTGTCTTGGTCAAACAGGGTCTGAGCTTGAGCAAGAGTGAGAACGATGGAGTCTTCGGTCTCAAGAATGCGTAGGGCAGTGGAAATGGTGGCAGCATCCAGTTTGGAAATCAATTCCCCATGCACATTAGCAAGTTCCTTGGTATCTGGGTTGAAATGAGCTCCGCAGGTGAGCACGGTGTCGGCACACTGTACAGAGATGGGAAAACCAGCCGCATACGTGATTCCACTATCACTGATCATTTGGGCCATGGGAGCAGGGTTGTCGCATGTTAGTCTGCCCCAGAAATCATCAAAATCTAAGTGTTGAACCTCACTATCCCCAATATTAGGTACAGAAGTCTCCAGGGGTGACAGATGCTCGTGCCCTTGAAACTTGATCTTCATTTTTGCAATGCACAGAGAAACGGTCTTCCAAGAATAGATCCATGACAAAGATGCAGAGGGACACAGAAAGATGAACAAATGACTTCAATTGCAAGAATTCGGCAAGAAATAGCAAGCAAGCAATGTGACAAATGCATAGGTGGTAGTCCCTTTAAATAGTCGTTCAGGGGAGAGAAGATCATAAATGAGCATTAAATACACCTTACACCGACTCAAAAAGGTGAGATGCAGGAAAAGTGGAAAAAATATTGGCCCGGACGGTCCATGGGACATTGGGACATATGGGACACGAAGACACGATTTGGCCGATGCGGGCGATGCAGGGAAAGTGGGCCAAATGAGCACGGGTGGTCCAGGGACACAGAAATGTGAGGGACGTGAAGATGTGATTTGGTTGATGCATAGTGATGCGGGGAATCGGCGAACAGAAAACCCAGACGCATTTGGGACAGATGGGTCGAAAAATCGCAAAGAACCCGATGCGGCTATGCGGGTGATCGGGGAAAAGGAAGTCCGGGTGAACTTGGGACAAATGGGCCGAAAAGTTCCGATAAAGCCGATAGATAAGGACTTGCGGGGAAATCGGCCGATCGGCGAACAGAAGGCCCATTTGTACTTGGGACATGAGGGAAAAAAATGTCTGACAGACCCGCAAGTCACTAAAATGACCCCAATAAATGCAAATTTCACCATCTCTTCAAAAAAATTTACTTCACTAGAACATTACTGAAAGGTGTCAACTCAAAATTTTCAAATTTCTAACTTCCAAAAGAGGGGAAATTTTGAGAGGACAACACTATTCAAAGTAGCATGAGGCACAAGTTGTTTTAGAGGATAGTCACGGTTTTCCAGGTATTTTGATTTTATTGCATGATGATGTCACTTATATTTTTATTTATAGTGCTTGGATATTCCTTAGTGAAGGAATTTGATGGTTGATTCAGCTAGTTTTAGATGATAAAGCAATTTTCAGAGTTTAAAGGGTGAAAAGGGGAGAAAATATGCTAGTTATAGAGACCGATGTCGGTTAGGTTTAACCATGGTCGGTCATTTGATAACCATGGTCAGTCAGGTAGTGACCAGGGTCGGTTAGGAAACTGTGGTCAGTTTGGTCATAGGTTTGACAACAATGTTTATTTATTATTTTTATATGGTGCCCTTGTTTTGCTTTCATCTTCATCGATTTGTGCAGTATGTTGATGACATGTTTGTTTGTATTTGCACTTGGTATTAGTAGCATGGTTTAACATGGATGTTTGTTATTGACATTGATGAGCATAGGATTCATATTCGGCTTTGGATTTATTCAGTGAGAGACTTGGAGCTTTTGGAGAACCTGATGATATGGATGGATGTACATGGTGATTTTGTACATATGGATAGATTCAGGTTTGTGAGTCTATGATGATGTAGATGTTTGATTTAAACATGGATTCCTATGAGCATAGTTTATATGCCTTGAGCATGAGTACGTTATGTTTGCATTTCCTCTTGATTACTATGTTACTCCATGGGAGATGTTATCTATAGATGATTCTCTTAGACATGCTAGTTTTTTATGCGGGGTTGGATTTGTATATTGTAGTGTTTGGATTTCTTTGAGTTATGTAGGTGTTTGTGGATTGATCACCCATTGTTGCATGTAGAACTCATTTAGGGTTATTTTTACCTAGGATCTTGTTTTTCTTTTACATATTCCACTATTGACTTGTCTTTGGACAATTGCATTAGTAGTAGCATGAAGACATGGATAGATGGTTAGATAACATGGTTAGTTTTATAGGTATGGATACGGATGCGATTTAGGCTCAGTATTTCATTTTGAGTGGGATCTCTTGTAGGTATCTTAGTCATGATGGATTAGTTGCATAAGAGGCTTGGTGTTATGATTCAAGGGGAGCTTGATGTATGGTTAGCTTGGGTATCACGCATCAATAGTAGCTTTTTGCTGGTTTGGTAAGTCATGATTTGATCTTCTTGGTTTGAGAAGATGGTTTGATCTTCTTGGTTTTATTTTTTAGAGAATTGTTAAAGGAAAGAATAGATGTTCTTCACGGTGTGTAGAGGACGATGATGTACAGGGACAGGTACAGAGGTTCATAAATTTATCTCCAAGTGGGAGATTGTGAAGTTGTGGAGCTAAACAGCTTCACTGGAGCATGCATTACAAAGTGACTAGGTTACACAGTAACCGACATCGGTCATGAAGGGACCGACATCGGTCACCTATGACCGGCATCAGTCAGGAAAGTAGGAACCATCATTGGTTAGGGCTAACCAGCATTGGTTACCTGTGCGTGAGTTTTTTATTTAACTCACGGGAATTAGATCTAAATTTAGTATTAAAGTAAATTTATTGATTGTAATTGCATGGCTAAGTGCCCTAAGTTTGTATATGCCTATATAAGCATGAAATCTATGGTTAGAAGAGTAGAATCAAGAGAAGGATTGAGTTAGATCCTTGATTCTCTTAGATTGAGAGAATGAAGAAGAAGAGAAAGAAAGAATAGGTTATATGAAGACAAATATTTCATGGAGAGGAGATGAACAGAAGGAAATAGCAGGTACATTTGGATGGTGAGAAGAGGGAAACATCTTCTAATGTATTTCCTTTGTATAGTTATTGTCTCATTGTAATGGCTTGCATAGTATGCAAAGCACATAGGATTTTTTTCTTGTAGATCCACATGTTGGTGAGATATTTTATCTTAGATCTATGTAGATTTAGTTTTGTATTGTAGATCCATGAGACCATATTATATTTTTGATCCATAGGAATCTATTATTGTAGCTCGTTGGAGAACTTGTCGATACATATAGTATCCAGATATTGTAGAGGATGTTTTCTTCTTGTTTGCAGTGGCAGATGCAGTGAGATGGAGGAGAGACTTACTTCTTGGTGCTTATATATGGTTGCACATTAGTAGACCTATGTGAGATGTCTTGTCGTAGTTCTACAGAGAACTTGGTAGCAGTTCAGAATTGCAGTAGTTCTTGGTTATGTGAGATCTATTGGTGGTGGTTTGGAGGCACAGTTGTAGTACACTCATGGATATCTCGTTTAGATATCTGGTGGATGAGGAGATACTCTTGGAGATATGCATTGTACTCTTGTATTGAAGAGTTGGTTTTTACTCTTAGTATATTATATATATGAGATCTCTATCTTTGGTGGACGTAGCCCACATTCGGTGAACCATGGTACATCTTGTGTTATGTGTGTGTACTTTGTTCTGTTATGTGTGTGTACTTTGTTTTGATTTGGATTATTCTAGTTTATACTTCCACTGCTATAGATTTTGGGGAATTGTTTAGATCATGTATGCATGATTTTAATTGTTATTTAATCATAGCACTATTCTGCAATCCCGAATTCCCAACAGTGAAGTGAGTTTCCTCTTTCCCATGGGTTGGGAGGAGGCTATCATGCCACCTTGAACTCGTTGGTGGCATGTAATAATTTCAATTGTTTGGGTGGTCAACCAAGCACCTTTCTTGTGATTTTAAGAAATATTGCATGATGTTTTTGGGAGCTAAGTGGATTCATTCAGAAGTTACAGAGTTACAAATTTTTGTGTTGCATTTTTACTATGTTTTGAGCCAAAATTTTGGCATGGTGTCTGTACGCACCCAAAATTACATGTGCTACATTGGCGGGAAAACGGTTATAAAGGTCCCTAGTGATGATTCAAAATCCTTTTGAGAAGGTGTTTGAGCTCTAAAAACCCATTTGCAGTATATATTTGTGACCTAGATAGCCTTACGTATCTTTTCCCTACATTTTTCCCTTTTCCCCTTTCATTATGTGCTTGTTTTGGCCTTTAGTGCCAGGACCGCCACCCTGCCTGGGTGGCGGCTCGCAAACTGCCACCCTAATTGGGGCAGTGGTCCTAAAACTGCCACCCTGCACAGGGTAGCGGTCCTGATCGATTTTTTTAGAATCTTCACACAAGAAATTGCATGTAACAATTCACTTAAGTTTATCTTTTGAACACGTCTGTGAGTCGATTTTGCTAAAAATATCTTTGTTTGCTTGGTTCTCCTAGTTCCTTCTATTTTTAAATAGATTTAATGAGTGGAATTGCCTCTTCAATTCCTTGTGCATGAAGTAACCTTCTAGCCTCCATTCCTATATATTCCATGCTTGTATTCAAGCAAAAGGCCTGAGAATTTTGTGTATCTTGCATTGTTGTGCTGTAATAATCTTACTAGGAATTGCATAGCCAATTTCAGATCTCTTGTGCTATCTTTCTTCTACTTGCATTAAGCCCATATTGCTTCCAAGATGACATCACTCAAGCATCATCCTCTTGTTTCTATTCTTTGCATTCCCATCCTTGGACTCACATGAACGCTCAGAGAAAGAAAGGAAAGAACTGAGGGGACAGATACTCATACTTCTGAATTTGCCAAAGCTCTTGCTCTTCCAAGTTAGACTTGTGTATTTGTTTGCTTTGTTTTGTCAAATTGCATATCAAATAGAGTAGAGAAACAATTCATTTCAATTAATCAGAAAGTTACAAGTAGATCAAGTCAATCAGAAGTTTTCTCTTCAATATTGCCAGGGAAATAGTGGGTGAATGATAGCTCTGTTAGAGTCATGATTTATTCTTCACTTTTGAGGTAGAGTTGGAGAGATTTTATTTGAATTAGAGTAGATCTTAGATTTAGATTCACACATCTGCATAGATAGCTAGCTACATCCGGCAAGTTATTTGTTTCTCTTTAAATTGTTTATTAGATTAGATGCATTGTATGAAAAGTTAGAAAAGCACAAAAACATTTATTTCCATAGATTATCTTGTTTATTGTTTTGTTCTTATATATTGATAAAACACCAAAAATATAGTTTAGATTTCATTTGATAGATAGGTTTATTCACTGAAAACGAATCAAATTCACTTTATATGACCATCAATGGTCCACAGCAGGAAAAGAACTACAGTTGTGATCCTCTGGTCCCACAACCCAACGGGGCCAGAGTTAGTAACTGACATTGACTCAAGTCTACGCTTAACAATCTTACGCACACCCGCCACATACACAGAGAAAATAAGATATTTAGAGACTTTAAACATAGTTGCTAATAAAGCCGACAACTTTTGGACTACCCCTGAAAATAGGATTTGACTGCATGTATGACCATTCCAGGGCCTCAGCCTCAACGAGTCTTTGGTTGTGACCCACAAGTCTCGCATCCCAACGGACCTACTAGTCAGTTAAATATCGACACTAGCCTATGCACGCAGGTATTCATATCCTCACCGCTTCCACCTGACATCATCACACAGCTTTCATTGTTAAACATAGCAGCCGATCAGGCTAAGACTTTCTGGACGAGACCAGAGAATCACCCTTAGTCCCTGCAGCTCCGCTAGGTCTCTTGTTTCAATTTCCATTACCTTGTCTGGAAACTCATACAAGGCACTTGCAGGTTACTTTCCACATATTCCACAAAACACCAATAGAATCTCTGCTGAGCTAGACATCAATTGGAGTCTTCGAGTAGCTATCATATCAAACCCTGCGATTACCAGCCCTTCAGATTAGGAGAGCATTCTTTGCCTTAGATTCGCAGATTCTGTTACTGCGTGTCGAAGACATAAGGTTACCCAATTAGCTTGCTCATTGCCATCACTTTCACTCCCATTTCAAATTACACACCGGTTGTCTCCAGCACGACCTTGGGAGGTCGGGTGCGCAGAAGGTCACATGTTGATTTTCTATCGTATAGTGTCTCCTCTTGAGAGGAGGGCTTGTGTACTTGCATTTTACTTTATTCCTTCATTATGAAGTGAATGTATTAATCTGTTATAAGAGATTAAGTTATGTAATTTGGGATGATGGGAAACATGGTTTAAAAATTGTTGTTGTAAATTGTGATATTACTTGAATTTTAATTTGTAAAATGTCTCCTTAAAATATCTATTGTTATCTTCATTTTGAAATAAGAAAATTCAATTGAGGAAAGGAAATGATGTGCATTTATCTATTATTTATCAACATGGCATGTAATATGTAAAGAAATAAAGGGAGGTTTGTATATATCAAACTGTTAATTCATGTTGAAATAGTCCTTATTGTTCAAAGTTTATTTCTGGAATTTTACTGTAAATTCGATTTAAAATTTATATGTATGATGTACTTGCTTATAATCCTGGAAATAATTCCTCTTTGTGTAAGCTTCATATGATGTAATTATATTTCAAGAAAATCACCTTCATCTACTTAGATTTTTGCTTTCTTTTAGATAACTTTGATTGTACATATTAAGCAAGTAAATATGGATATCTATGTGTGTGTGTATACATACCTTTACACATATATTTATTTTAAGATAGTGCCTCTCTACTAACTAAATAAATGAAACTTATTATAAATCTAGACTTTACAAAAATAGAAATGCAAATGTGTCTGAAATGAATAAGTAGAAAACTTATTATGGGTATTTCCATAATGATAATGTAAATGTGTTTATAGTAAACAAGTTAGAGAATGTATCTCAAATATGGAATTTACCAGATTGACTGTCTCCTTGTATGTGTGTGTGTATATATATATATATATATATATATATATTTTTGAATCATTGTTGAAAGAGAGGTTGAGGTTTTGTTTTTTGTTTTTTTTAATTATTTGAGGGGGGATGGGACGGTTATCCCGCTCACCCCCATACTTGTGAAACTCCTCACCTCACAGCCACTATGGCCAATGGCTGCTCCCACGACCGCCCCCCCCCCCCCCCCCGCCCCCGCCCCCCCCAATGTTATGGCCTAAGGGCGTCTACCCTCACGCCCAGGCCATACAACCTTACCCTGCCCAACCACCCCTTACGGGTTGTTCTTAAAAGCAGCCAGCACTATAACTTGTTATATATATATACTTGTTTAAAAATTATCTTTTATCCTTGATAAATCAATAAAAACTTCTCACATTCTTGCTCAGGTATGAACAGAAAAAAATAAGAAGGAATGAAAACAATAAACAGAACTTCAACCCTGCAAATAATCAAGTGCAGATCTTGGTGATCTGCCATAGAATAATGGAGGGAAAAACTATTCCTCAAACCCTTGAGCTTTCTTCCTGCAAAAAAATACAAAGAGAAGAAAATGCAGAGAGACCCGAATGAAATGTTGGAGAGGAAATGAACAATAGCAATTTGGGTGAGAAAATATATCCTCCCTTTGAGTTTTTAGGTTTAGTTAATCTAAGGGTGGAGATCTCTTAGATCCTAAGACCCAGATTTAATGTGCACAATGACTTAGGTCATGTTGAGTGCACTTTAAAATGAGTTAAATTAAATAATTTATCTTGTTAGTGACTTAGGTAATCTGGTTGTAAATTATACAGGGGTTTAAATGTTAGGAATATACGTTAGTGCTCACATTAGTTTATGGGGTAAATATAATTCATTGGTTTGTAATTAATTGTTAGTATGTTTGGATTGGTATACCCATGAATAATATTCCGGGTTAATTGTTTTAACACCTCCCTATTTTATAGGAGTTTGTTGATCTATGTAAATGGCTATATATTAGCCATGTATTGATCAATAACAGAGAGTTTAGTGTGTAAAATTGTTGTTGCTCCAAGATTTGGTATCAAAGCATAATCATGTTCAATATACCTTGATTGTTATATCAGGGGCATTTGGACTTCTTCAATTCCCTGCTTATGTAAGCATTAAGTGTCCAAAGTATACAACTCTGCAAACGATTAAAGTAGCGCTGCAGAAAATGTTGTGTTGTATTGTTGACAGAGAATTAGAATTCTACATGGAAATGACTCAGTTGTGTTTACACTTCTACCGGCATAGGTTTTTATGGATTGAATAAACGTCATCTAAGCCAGGAAGTGTAGTCTGTGGAGTAGTTAATTCATCGATTTGAGCTATTATCTCTCGCCAATAGGCTACATATGAACGGTTTCTCTCAAACCGACATCCATCCAAACTTCTTTTCATGCATTTCCAGTAGATTTCCATGCTTCCCCCACACGGATTTGGAGGATATACCATCATCGACTCAAATAGATTATGCATGCTTGAATACGGATCATGATTTTGAATATCCCTTCTTTCAATTTTTGTTGTTATGAATTGAAATTTCTTTGCATTTCGTAGAAGACCTATTTGATCCTCTACTTTGCATCTATCTCTATTATTTGGGCTGATTGACATTGTGTGACACATCACACATCCTACAACTTCTGGTGGGCATTTGAATCTTCTCTTATCATTGCTCCACCTCGGGTTCAAAATTTTATGGGAGATTTCACCCTTCCAGACTGTGGAATTCTTGCATCGGATTGGGAGGCCTGCATTCAAGCATCACATTGGCATGTGGTTTCATCAATTCAAAGATTGGTAAATTGGGCGCCATTTTTCACGCCTAATTGCAGTTGCATTGAAGCATTCACGTACTAACTCCAGCATTGCAAAGTTGATTGTTCTGATCTTGCTTTGTCGGTCTTCTTCACTGGAAGCAACGAATCCTCCACATGTGGCTCACCTCCTTAATGAAAATCATTTCCCTTTTTTAGCTATCAAATGAAGGGGATAGAAACTTTCCTCACCGAGATACGTGGTGTGTAATACACAGTGAGTGTGCAGACGAGTTGTGCAATAGTTACTCAGAAATGCATGTACTTGTGCATATTTAGAATCATTCTTATGCATGGTAACTACATTCCCATGTCAATTTGGTTTATGTGGAGTAAAGAGTCAAAATAATATAGTCATTCATGTGTCTAGATTTTAGTTAATATTGTTTCAGATATTCAATAAGTTCTCATTTAATAACTTTGTCAATTTTGTTAAGTTTATTATTTGTGTCAATATTTTAGTGATGTCAAATCGCAAAAATCTATATTTATTAAATGAGTCTTTTAAAATGTTTATTATTAGTTAGAGTAGTTTGGTCGTCTTTAGTAATGGTGTGTCATAAGCGTCAATATAAGTTCAAAAAGAGTCAAAAGTTTTTTTATTAATGTCACTTTTCTTTATTGGTCTAGTCAAATTCAAAGAGTCATTTTTTATTTTTGAGTCGTCATCTGTTATATGTCGCAGTAGATTTGTTAATATCATAGTGTCAATTTCAAAATTAAAACCGAGTCAAGTGTCGAAAATTGTAAAATTAAAAAAAATGCCTCACGAACGCATTTTCGGCATTCCCTGACATCCGAAAAATAAGTTGCTTTACATTGCGGGAGGGATACTATATAATAAACAATGTGGAAAATTTTGAGCATCACAAATTTATCTAGTTGAGTTAGCAACACATTCATTGGAAGATGGAGGCAACGTAGGATATAGGACAAGCAACGTCCTCTCACCGACCGCAAGCGGCGGGGCTGCAAAATGAGGTTGTGGCATAATTGTTTTTAGTTTTAGTGTTTGATTTCCACTTGTGTGTAGTATTTCAGTGTTCTAGTTTTCAATAAGTGGAAATTTCACATTGTAGGGGGGAACATGACATCAATGTTCTATTTCCATTCAGGCTTTCTTGCTCAGCTTGGTGAGCAGTTTTTCCTATGTTAATTCCCTGATTTGAATATATTGTGTAATTATGAAAGCACGAGGAAAAATCAGCATCATGATACTTGAAAAGAATGAGTAGGGGCTCATACGTAGAATAGGGGTTCCTTTTTTGGTGGACAGGAATCCTTTTTTTTTAACAAGGGTTCGTATAGTGAACAGTGGTTCATTTCAGATGAGAGAGGGGTTCATACCAAGGTTGTTGGTCAACCTTTGCAAAACCATCAGTGACCCAAGATCGTGAGCACGCACAGGCAAAAAGCTGCAGAAGAAGTGCAATTTTTTTTCTCCCATGTTCGCACTAAGGGGGGGAATGTTAGGAATATACATTAGTGCTCACATTATTTATGGGGTAAATATAATTTATTGTTTGTAATTAGTTGTTAGTATGTTGGATTGTTATACCCGTTGAATAATATTCTGGGTTAATTGTTGCAACACCTCCCTAATTTCTAAGAGGTTGTTGAGCTATGTAAAAGGCTATATATTAGCCATGTATTGATCGTGTGAATAATCAAAGAGTTTAGTGTGTAAAATTGTTGTTGCTCCAAGATTAAATTGGCATGTTTTATTTTGGGGAAATAGACTTAGGTTAAATGGGTAAAGTTAAATAAAGGAATATGTTTTCTTTTAAATCTAATAATATTATTTGTGGATTAAATATGAAGGAATGGGTCTATTTCGGTTACGAAATGGGACGTATGACCTTTTTATATAATTTCAGCTTCCCGCAAACTTTTAAATAAAAAATATACATTTATAATAAATAAGATTATATTAATCGTTCTCGGAATGATTATTACCCTTTCCATAAATTGATTATTAAAACTTGTATTTACCCTCCCAATGTGATAAGCTTTATCACTATCAGATAATCTTTACCCCTTTCCGTTGTCACGATTTGTTATCGTCGATGTTTATAAATAATCGTAAATCATTTTACTTGTGGACGCGGGCATTACTGCCGACGCCTCCATCCCTTGGTATGAAATTGCTTCGTTATGCCCCTTGTTGTTCGCAAGGTGCTGTTGTGATGTGCTGTGGTGTCTGACACGCCCTTAGTTGCGACTTATTCGCATTGCTTGTGCTTACAGGTAGCTATAACTATCGTAGCATTAAAAAAATTATATATATATATTACCACCTTTATTACTTTTTCAATCTTTGATAGGAATTTTGGTTGTCTTTCCCCATTCTTTGGAACTCGCATTGAGTGAGGCGTGATAGAAGTAACCCTTATACTAGGACCACCTAAGGTTTCCATGGCCCTAGGTCGAAGAAGAGGAAGGAACCCTATTGAGATATCGGCACTATGGGGGTAATAGAAGATAAAATAAACATGTAAATTCTATGCTAACCGAAGTAAAGCATGTAACATGAAATAAAGAACTAAAATACAATATAATAAGCCTAGCATGTGCATTAAAATTCTAAGCTAACATAAAGTAAATAGAAAATATGTAGGATGACTACTCTATACAAAATGACAAGTCAAGTTAGAGCACTTACTTGTTGGGGGGTGGTCTTTGATGCATCTATTTCCCAAAGGACCATACACCAAGAGATGATAGATTTTGGGCAAAGAAGGGGACAACAATTCTATTATATTATCTCACTATAGGTCAGACCCAAAAGTGCAAGCAAACCAATCCAAGCAAGATTAATCTTCAAGCTAAGAGTCAAGATGTAAGAAATCCAAGAGCTAAGTGAGTAGATGCAAGTTGACACAAGAGAGCAAAGCTAATGGTGAGTTCTTGTGAAAGTTGTGAAGATATGTCCTATTGTGAAAATGTAATTGGGGTATGTATACCAACGTCATCGTCTGCAGGTGAAGGTGTTGGCTAGGGATTTGAAACATTGACAACGGTAATCGTCTGTGGGCGATGGCATTAGCTAAGGAGGGAGATGAAAAGAGGTGTGTGCAATGTGTCATGAAAAACAAAGATAATGCAAGACGAAAGAAATGTTTTCATGAGCAAGTGAGGTATCGGAAGGAGGAAAACAAGAGGATAAGAGGAAAAATAAATACATGGAATAGGACCAAAAGCCATTCTCTCTCCATGTATCATCTCTAACCCAATGGCTATGTGAATAACCGATACCCCTATTCCCCGAATGATCCCCCTTAAGGCACCCATTCCAAGAAATAAATGCATTAGCGACCTCTAACCTAAAAAGAGAAATTTTTAGTAACATGTATGAAAATAGAAAGCATAAAAAATAGGTGTATATACATTGAGTATGAAATGTAATGTAGTGCTCAATGACACTCACATTGGGATGACCACCAAGGTTAGTCTACCTCAAACATATTCATATTTTATTCCATTTAATGTGTACTTGAGCTTTGTGCAGGTAGCTAGGTTTTATTTTGCAGGTATAGGTGTGATAGTGAAACCTACAATTGAATTTGAAGCAACAAAGAGAGAAGTGAAGGCGAGATGATCAAACCCTAAAAATATCATCTCTAGACTCACAACAAGGACACTATCACCTAGTACAACAGTTGGGCCCAGATGGGCATGTCCCCTTCTGGGTGTTTCCTTCCAGAGGACTTAAAGATATCTCTTTTCCAGACGAAGCATATACAATACATATCCAGCTTGTTCCAACACTATTCTAGTCCAAAAATAATCTTAGACATCCAGATATAAGCTAAGTGACTCTCATCCTCTTATTACTTACACTTTCTTACCATTTCATGTTAGATATTGTGTGTTTATGAAGCTATCTATTTGATCTCGGCCCTCTGATAAATATTTAAATTATGTTAAATCGTTTGGTGAAACCCACTTATTAGTAAAACCCTAGATGGCTATACGATCCCCCTAAGGTCTTCCTTTTGTATATGCTTAGATATGTTTGTTCTCGCATGTTACAATGGATATATCTATGGCTAAATTTTATAAGGCCCACCCTAAACATTTCCATACCTTAATGCACACTATGGATAGTACTCACATTCACTTGGATACTTACCCTATTTATGTCAACCACCAGGCATCAACTGATATTGCAATAAATGATGATAATATTATTTTTACACTAGATATCCCTTCCCAGACAATTTTTGAGAATGCACCTCCATTCTATATTCAGGGGCAGATTCATAATGTGTTTTTCAAGCATGTTTTAGTTGATAATGGATCTGGTCCTAATATATGCAACATTTCTTTTCTCCATCAGATAGGAATTTTTTTTTATCTAACTCCATCTACTCTGTTGTTTTTATACATTTTTGTAAGCCCAAAAATTCAAATTTTCAAGCATGACAACTAAGCGCATAATGCCAAATTCACTCCCAAGTCTTCCCAATCCCCTTTCTAATCAATTTTCCTTCATTTTCATGATCATATGGACCTTGCAAGTACTCCAAATATACTGAATAATAATGTTAAAATGATCAAAGTAATTTTTCAAGGTCAGCAATTCCATTCAATGAAGAGCAACTAAAGATTAGCTCTTTGAAAGGCTCAGAAAGGCCAATTTTGGCCATATCAAGGCAGGTGTGTATCCTCTGGGTGGGTTTCAAAAGCTCACAATAATCTGGAGGTGGTGTTGGAGATTTTTTAAGGTGTTGAAAATGATTTAGGAAGATTTAGGGAAGTTTTGAAGGTTTAGGGATAGTTTGTACAACATCGGGTTTTTCAGGTGTATGGAGTGTAGAGCTAAATTTGGTACATGAACTTCACCAGATGATTACAGGAGCTCTGTAAGGAGTTAGGTGGAAATAAAATTGGAATTGTAAATCTAGAGGAATTCTCTACATGGTGAAATCATTACATTTTTCACAAGAAGTGTTTGTTTCTCAAAGCATCTCATTCTTAGCAGACACCATGTTTTCCTGAAGACAATGGGGCCAATTTTTGAAGCTGCAAGTAGTTATAAGTTTTGAAACCTATCCCATTATTCTTTAAATGTCCTTGGGAGTAAAAATTATATAAATTACATGTGAATATACCTTCTGGATCCCCGGGAATCATTTCTTCAACTTCTCTCTTGTGAAGGTGAGTTGCTCGTATTTAGCCAATTTTTTGAGTGCCAATTTTTTGAGTGACACATGTCACCTTCTGGTGAGGGAAAATTTTTGTGAACCTCTTTTCCCTTTCCTAAGAGGACATAGGGGACACAAAAGTACGTCCCACCTCATCCCTCCTCTTTGGTCGTCCATGTGACCCAGGTTATCCCAACAGAGTGTTAGTCAAGCCAAAACCATCACCTTCATAATGCATCACAGAGTGACACTTGGAATCATCTGGTGAGGGAAAATTTTCTTATCCCTCTTATCCCCATTCCCAAGGGGATATAGAGGACATAAAAAATTTCTCCTCTCTAGCACCTCTTCAGGCTCCTCATGCGACCAAATGACAGCTCTCTAGTATTAGGGCATGTTTTCCCCATATTTTCAATCTCAACACGAAGCGCCACTTGTCCTCATCTGGTGAGGGTAAATTTTTTTGGTCCCCATTCCCAAGGGGAGAGGGGGGACATAATACTTCACACCATACCCAAGCTTCCAAAACCCTAGCTTTAAAACATATGTTACTACCTCATCCATGAACAAAAGTAATTATCAGGTAGCTAGAAAACATAAAATAATTGCTTCCAATGTCATTTTTCTTGCTTATTTCGACCTTGCTGCCATTACTAAATCTTTGGAACCTAAAATCACATCATAACATAGAAACCATCCTGCCAAAATCATTCTGGGCCGGCCATGACTGCTAAAATGAAGCTTTTTCCATGACTCTTCATCTAGAAAGTTGATTGCACCAAGTTTTCAACGGATTGCTCTCCTCCCAATTTCCTTGTGATCACTGAAGCTTCAAGCCTCCATTCATATCTTTTATCACATATTATCATGCCTAAAAACCTTTCCCTATAATTTTTTATTTTTGATTTGCAAGAATTCTAGTGGGCGGAATACGATGAAAACTGGAGCACATAATCACAATGCAGAGCCGAATCTGTGATGATATTTTCATTAAAAACAGACACTGGTAAGTGTACATTCTAAAAATAGCAAGTGTTACATGTTTCCACTTACTAAAAATAGAAACCATTATAAATTTTCAAGCTCTGGTCATTCATCTCATCCAGAAAAAACGAGGAACAACAAGCAAGACAAAATTGGCAATTTTCCCAAAATAGCAGGGTATGAAAAAGTAGCTTACTAAAAATAGAAACTTGCTAAAAATAGAAAATCATCATCAATGGAGGTGAATTTAGTGTGCCAGGAGATTCAAAAGACCAAATTTTAGCAAAAGGGAATGATATCCCAAAATAGCAGCTCCTAAGCTCACCTACCAAAAATAGAAAGTTTCAATTTTTCAGTGCAGAAAGTTGCAGTTAGCTCCATATTCACTCATCTCGCTACTTTTTTCAATCCTCACATGGTTTTAAGGTTTCCTCGTATCTCAAAAAATAAAATTTCCCCTCCACAAGGATCTTTAATCATTCTTTTTATCATAATTGTGTCAAGGAGTGAGACAGAACATAGCGAGGCACAACAGGTGAAAGTCAGGGATATTATGCAGTTGAAAAAGGATTTAAAAGGTATCAAGAGATCCATTAAAATCCAAGATCATCAAAAAAAATCATCATAATCATAAGTGAATGAGGAACTCATCAGAAGAATCTGATTATGAAGGAATGCAAGCATCCCAGGTTTGAGCCCATTCCTATACTTTGAAGCAGCAAAGGCTAAAAGGGTGATCTTCATGTGTGGCATCATGAATGCGAGAAAAAGGAATTGTCCTAATTTTTGTTGATATCTTACTATTCTTAAACACTCAATCAAACACCTAGTAGCATATGATCAATCCATCAAAGGAGGTCATTCTGACTCAACGGGCAAGTTGGAAACGTCGTGTCTCAAATCCACCATCTCCTATCTGAAAAGCAAATAAAGTGAGCATCATGAGTCAAGAAAAGATTATCCATCGCAGCCTCCTTCTCTTCAAGAAATCATCATTCTCTTCAGAAGCATCCAAGTATGTCATCTCTAATGGAATAGCTTTCCCATAATGAACAAGATGTGATCCTACATTAAGCTCCTGAAAGTGATCTGACAATCAACATCATGTCAACTCTTGAAGAGCCATTCCCATGGATTCAAGGATTTCTTGAAAGTAAGTAAAGGACAACACGGTAAGTTTCCATACCTAGCCTTGGATATATCACTAAAACATTGAAATACAGGAAGAGGAAGAAGGCCCCAGACAACTTCCCGCTTCTTTTGTGGTGTCTCACGAAATCAGTATGTAGAATTTACTAGGCCTAAGAATGTAAATATTGTTGAGGAGATGACTCTATCATATTATGAATTGATCTGCATCCCATTGGGTCAAGCTACACATGAGGGAGACTCTAATATGTTTGAGTAATCCTCTTCCCACCTCCTTTCCCAAAACAAATAATACAAATGAACAATTGAGAAATTGAAGGAACATCTGAAAACTCTCAGTGCTTACATTAAACCTTTCTTAGAGCCCAATTCAGCACCTCCTCTTCCAGAGGAAGACATTCCTCCAAACAATATCTTTGACCATGAGGTGATCAAGAAGGGACAAATGTATATGACACAAGGGAAGGCTATTGAGAGATGGATTAAGAGGATCATCAAGAAAGGTAAGACATTGTTCCCAGAAGTTCTCTCTCTATTCAAGTATGTTCTTATCACTTTGTCAGAAGTAAAGAAAGCAAGGGAAGAAATGGTAAAAGAGAAGATCCATTGGGATGAGGTGCTCCCACTTGTATCCAAGACGAGCTCCCTCGAATCTCACACTCTCATGAGAAAAAATGTGTTCACATCAATTGTTGAGAACTTGTCTCTAGTTTAGGTCCACATCCTAGATGAAAGATATGGTATGATAGAAGATGTCATCTCTAAACTTGACTCTACTGGACAAGAGGCTTGTGATATTTTGAATGAATTCTATAGCTGCGTTTGGATACTTGTATTTCCTCCACTCAATGAGAATTCATCATCAAAATAAATCATTTTATCCTTTCTAGAATTGGTCAAGAAAGGGGCATGTGACTCTCTTTCCTTCAATGAAGATACCTTAGATTCTCTACCTAACATCAGAATTTCTATTATAGACATTAAAAAAGATCACAAAAGATTGATTAGTCTATGCAAGAAGATCAATGATGTTCCTTGGGAATGGATCAAAGTGTTGAGTTGTGTCTGCATTCCACAAGCAGATAAGGTGGCACCTACAATGACTCGGTTAAGTAAAAAATTCAAAGGACAAGAGCCCATTCCGGAAACTCTCCCTTAGGGACAATGATCAACAAGTTCTTCATCAGCATCAGATAAGTCAATTCTCTCTCTCTGCATTCCACAAGCAGATAAGGTGGCACCTACAATGACTCGGTTAAGTAAAAAATTCAAAGGACAAGAGCCCATTCCAGAAACTCTCCCTTAGGGACAATGATCAACAAGTTCTTCATCAGCATCAGATAGTCAATCTCTCTCTCTCTCTCTCGAGGAGCGCAGAGAAGATATGCGAGAGAGAGAGAGAGAGAAGCGAGAGAGAGAGTAGAGAGAGAGTGAGATCTCTCTAGAGAGTATCGCCGACTGATCGACGCGTCTACTCTCTCTCTAGCGGAGATGAGCTATCTGCGCTACGAGATCGAGTAATCGCTCTCCTCGCTATCTCTCTCTCTATCTTCGTATAGTCTCTCTATCTCTCTATCTCTCTCTGATCTCTCTACTCTCTCTCTCTTATTCTCTCTCTCTCTCTCTCTCTCTCTCTCTCTCTCTCTCTCTCCTAATTTTTCAATTGAGAATTTACTTTTTAGTATTCATTTTATTCACTTAAGTGACCATTTTATTCATTCTTATGGCAGACAGTCTTAGCAGAACAATTGATAAAGCAGTCATAGATGGTCTTCTGAAAGGTTCTAAGCCCACTTCCACGAACCAAGCAACTTCTCATCAGCAATTCGTAGATGATACAATCCTTCTGTTAATGGCTTCAATCCTTGAAGCTAAGGCAACAAAGTCTATTCTGAAATTATATGAATTTGCTTCTGGGCAAGAGATTAATTTTGATAAAAGTTCAATTTTCTTTTTTAACACCCCTGGGGAAAGACAACTTAAAATTGCTAAAATTTTGGGATGTGAAATCAATTCACTCCCCACTACTTATTTGGGGCTTCCCCCTTGGTACGAAAAAAGTATCAACCAAAGTCTGGAATGACTTGTTGGAAAGATTTCAAAAGAAAATGGATGGTTGGAAAGGAGCCATTCTATCAAGTGTTGGGAAGTGTCTGCTCATAAAAAGCACTCTTTAGAATCTCCCTATATATATCATGTCACTATTTAATATCCCTTTTGCTTTCAGAGAAAAAATTGAGAGGATTCAGAAGCACTTTCTATGGCAGGGAATGGAGGATAAATTCAAATATCACTTGGTAGCTTAGGACCAAGTATGCACTCCCAAAAAAATTGGGGGCCTAGATATAAAAGACATCAAAAAAATGAATGAGGCTCTAATTGTAAAAATGGGCTGGAGAATGCTCTCAGAGAAACAACCCTAGATTGAACTAATTAAGGCAAAATACCTTAATCAACAAGCAACCATTTCTTTTCTTCAGGAAGAGAACCTTCCTTATGGATCCATTTTTTGGAATAATTTAGTTCAGATCAGGAATTTCATCAAACATGGAAGCAAATGGAAAGTGGGGAATGGCAGAGATATAAACTTTTGGAGGGATAACTGGTCTAACTACAGTCTTATTGACAGATTTGGAGTAGTCAAAGATAGCCTTGAAAGTAAGTATGGTACTAGAATCATGGATTACATTGACAGGGATGGCAACAAGAAGAAATGGAAAAAACTCTCTGTGGACAGGGATGATCTGAACCACATGATGTCCTCCTTGCAAGAGAATTTGGACCTTATCCCCTTAAGTCAACTAGATGTTCAGGATGAATTGGTCTAGAACAACTCTATTGATGGAGAATACTCGGTTAAATCTAGATATAATTCTTTCTTTGATACTGTTCAGAGTGAGTTTAACTGGAGCAGGATTTGGATGGCTGAGCTCACACCTAAAATCAATTTTTTATTTTCGCTTGCTCTCAGGGGCAGAATTCTCACCAATGACAACCTAATAAGAAAAGGTTTCATAATGCCAAATAGATGTCATCTCTGTAAAAAATAATCTGAGGATATTAGACACATGTTAGTCCATTGTGAGTATGCCACTAAAATCTGGAGTGTTGCCTTTTCTAATTTCAAAGTTTCATGGACTGTGCCGAAGGACTTCATCCAGTTTTGGACCAAATGGAATCCTCCTTTTAAACGTTGTGTTGTGAGAAGACTCTGGAATCTGGTAATGCCCCATATTATTTGGAGGATATGGAAAGATATAAATGGCGTCATTTTTAGAAACATTAAATAGCAGTGAAAGCTCAGCTTTGTTAAGATTACTAATGTTGTTAAAGAGAACATCCAAAGATTCAAACCTCCCAAGAACAAGAATTATCCTGAAAATGAAGAGCATATTTTGTCCAACTGGAAGATTGGAGTTGATAATATTTAGAATAGCATCCGTTCCAACATTAACAGGTCTTTGATACATTGGAACCCTCCTGATCTCAATTGGCACAAGTTAAACTTTGATGGGGCTTCCAAGGGTAATCCTGGGATTGCTGCAGGGGGAGGAGTGATTCGAGATCATAAAGGCAGTCTGATTGCTACCTATGCTGGTAAAATGGGGATACAAACTAACCATTATGCTGAAGCCTTGGCTACTTTATGGGGGCTTAGAATTACTCAGACACATAACATTTAGAATATTATTCTAGAAGGAGACTCACTAAATATCATTAATCATCTAAATCAGTCTTTGCCTCTAAGCTGGAATATCAAGGATTTCATCATAGAATCTAAAAGCATTTGTCCAACCTTCAAAAATATCTGAAACAAGCACACATACCGAGAAGGAAATAAGGTTGCTGATCAATTGGCCCATTATGGCATTCAAGTGGAAATTTATGGGCACTCAAGTATAGAGTAAGGATAATGATTATTTGGAGTGGGCTTTAGAGGAGATAAAATATTTCCCATGCGGGAAATATCAAGGAAGCTACATCCGCATTAACTTTCATTACTCCCAACATGTGTGTGGGACTCTTAATATCTGAGACAAGTAGAAAGACAACTACGTTTCTTACAGCAGTTTAAACAAGGGTTTCAAGGACAAGAGTTACAAGCATTTCAGAGAGGAAAAAAGGGGAGGAGCCCCATGCCAAGTTGAACCCAGCAGTGATCCGAAATGGAAAAGTAAAGAGGAGTTGTGGAACCTCCTCAAGCAGGGTGGTATCATGAACTTCATTGATCAAATTCAGGGGCACGATCAAAGCATTTCAATCCAATTCGCTTTGGATTGGAAGGATCAAAAAGTGGAGTATGTAGGTCATAAAATCTTGTTAATGAAGAACTAATTGTCGAAGCTATAGGCCTGGAGATTGAAGGCTTCTGTTTCTTCAGCAAGAAGATCAACAAAAAGGTTGAGGAGAAGAAGTTTGCTACTAATAACGAGGAGCTGGTTTTTGTTACTACAGGTTTAAGAGTAAGTTCTATCCCATCGTCCTTTGATGAAATCACCCGTATGATGGTCCGGTACATATCTTTGGAAGGGAGATATGTTACAGTTCCTATTAAACACCTGGTGTTCCTTAACCATTTCCATAGGAAAATCATGGTCTGCTTCTTGCATTATCTTTTAAACTCCCTTGAACGCTCCATCTTGGAGTTTTAGAAGCATACCCATGCTACCCCCCTACATCAAGGTCTTATATTCTTGCTGCACAAGCTCTATGTTACTAAATACCCCAGTCTCCCATCCTCCCCCAACACTTTTCCACTCTTTCCCACCACCACTACCCCCACCCCCATCCCTTCCACCATGTCCAAGCCTAAAACAAGGAACCATAAGAAGCCCAAACTAGACACCCCTGTTTCGGGCAGAGTCCTTCGCAGCAATAAGGAATTAGAAGTTGTCCAAAACCTATTGCATGTCAGTAGTGCAGGCCATGAAGAGTCCTTTCAAAAAGATGGAATATGTACTTCCCAAAGGCTGGAAGCCTTGGAGAATGAAATGATGAAACTGAAAGAAGAAGTGCAGCATTTGGCCAAGCAAAAAGGCAAAAGAAATATGGAAGATGTTACTGATCTTGGCAATAAGCAAGTTGAGGACATCTATAAAAATCTTAACTCCTTGGACAATTGTCTAGGGAGATCAAAGGATCGCCATGATCACAACATGGCAATTTTTAATGTTATCAGTGATTTCCTTGAACAATATGTTCGTAGCATCTCTGTGCTCAGTGGGATACTGGACACTATGTGGGGAACGGACAAGGAGAGCAGTCAAACCTTAACAAAGTTGGATGCTAAGGACCCCACACACATGACAATGATGGCTCTCTTTACCTCGCTATAAACTATTAAATCCAGAATTACCAGAGCTTCCAAGAAGTAAAGGAGGTCTTTGTTGCAGATGTTGATCTTCATTGTTCTTTTTGCTATTTTTTTGTTGTTTTTTGGTTGCATTTTCGCAACGCACGCTCTGTTTTTCTTTTCTATAGTAACTTTTTGGTAACGGTTGGCTTTAACGCCTATTCTAGATGTTGATCCATTTTTTGTGGAACCTATTAATGTTTTATCTATCTTTTAGGCCCTCTATGTAAACAGGGTATAGTCCCTTCAAAACTATTTACCAATAATTAAAAAAAATTCAAGTGTATGTTTTCTGATGATAAGAAAAAAGACTCGCTTCTTAAAAATATGAAAGGTCACAAGTGATGAGGATAGGTGAAGATTCGTGTGGGGGTAGATGAAATGATATATTGTAATGTTATAAATTTGAATGTCTTCTCCATTCCAGAGGGTTGGAAATTGTTGATTGAATGTTTTTTGTTGAGAGTTCCACTTCTAGATCAAGCAATAAAAGATTTAATTCTTCTATTTCTTGTCTTATGATCCTCTACTCTATCTTTCCAACTTTGCATATATGATAATATTGTGAAATAGATAAATGTGTCTACACCTTTGATGAATGAATCCATCAAAGTTTGTGTCTATGTTTTTTGTGTATTATCATGGTTTGCATTGTTGTGTTCTTCTAATTGGATGTGAACTTACTCTCGTTGATGTATGTGAATTCTGCTAGTGCCTACTCATAAAATTAACCCCCTCTCTCTCTTCTTATTTCCCCAACTCCCCTTTACCTCTCTTCACTGCTATTTCCTCCCTTGTACTTCATGCAAGCACTTTTCCACAAGTTCATGGATTATTCTTGTGTGATCCCTGGCCTATTGGCCACCCCACAACATTTAGATATTTTAAGAAGTTTACATTCAATAATGGGAGCCCCCCATACACAAGAAGGAACGGCTTAGCCCTGTACTATTGGTGAAAACCAAATAGTTTTCCGCATGATAAATCAATTCGCCAACATCTATGTATCTATGGCTTTGATAAAATACCTAAGTGAGTTTTGGGATTTTTTTACCTATTATTGTAGGATCATGCACCCTTAATGTATTATGTCATGTTATGCCTAATAATATCAATTATGATATCCTTCTAGGTCATCCTTGGTTACATTCTATGCATGTAGTCCCTTCTACCCTCCTTCTGTGAGTCAAATTCCTACATGAGGGTGTAGTATATGATGTTTTAGTTTCCCAATCACCCTTTAATTTTTTTGATATTATTGAGCTCGATAACACACATACTTCTGAAGATGAATCTACCAAGACCATTATGGATTATAACACGTATGAAATTGATTATAAGTATTTGTTATGACATGGTTTTTCTAGCTCAGGACCTAGTAGAAATGGCCAAGGTATTACTAAGCTTATCTTTTCCTAAGAAATTTGATAATGTTTGCATAGGGTTTTCTCCTCATTCGTATAGGTCCCTTTCTTGGGGAACTCGCTATCTTCCTGCCAAATCTATCTCGAAGGTCTATGCAACTTCACACTCGCATACACTTCAATTAGTTCATCCACACCTCATCTATGTTAATGCCTCTCCTGGGCTACCACTCTTATATGAATTTCACAAAGATGAGGCACTCCTAGAGTACATTGGATCCTATGACCACTTCCCTTCGCATCATCACAAGAAGAGGTTCCCTCATTTCTTGCACCTTAACTCATACTTTGGTGAGAGTGATCCTACTAGTAAAAATACCAATGGTCATGATACTATACCTACCCAACCATACGTTAAATACTAATCTACTATACTCAATGAAACTACATCATACAACTTAGGCACTAATGAAGATCTGCACTTACTTATTTTAGCAACCTCTCTTAGCGATACTAAGAACACCAATATTCAACGAGTGTTGCAAGATTTACCTTATCTATTTGATTGGAACTATAGAGACATTCCTGGTATCGATCTCTCCATATCCATGCACAACATCATACTTCACGAGGGTGTTAAACATGTGCAACAAAGAATTCATAGAATGCACCCACGAGTAGCCTTGTTAATCAAAGAATAAATACAATGCTTATTAGATGTCAGATTTATTCGCACCATTGCTTACCCACAATAGGTATTTAATATCTTATATATGATGAAACCTAATGGCCAGTTCCATTTTTTTATCTACTTTCGTGACCTTAATAAATCCTCTTCCAAGCATAGTTTCCCTCAGCCACTCATTCATAATATTATTAACTCTATCTTTGGTCATGACATTCTTTCCTTTATGGATGGGTTTTTTGGCTATAATCAAATCAAGATCAACCTTACTGACCAAGAAAATACATCCTTCACAAGACCAGAGGACACCTTTTACCATATTTGCATGCCCTTTGGACTTAAAAATGTTGGAGCTACATACCAACGAGCTATGAATCACATATTCTACAATTATATTCATAAGATCATTGAGATTATGTTGATGATATTATTACCAAGTCAAAGCATCATTCCCACCATGTTCAGGACCTTTGTACACTTTTACATCTTTAAGATGATATAATGTACGACTTAATTCCAAAAAATGTATTTTTGGTGTTACTACTGCGAAGTTTTCAGGCTACATCATTTCTTGACACGACATTGATATTGATCCACAAAAAATCCAAGTTATTGTAGACATACCTCATCCTTGTAACCTTCATTAATTACGCTCATTGTAAGGTAAATTTAAGGTATTCAATTATTCATTGCATGGTTAGTTTATAAAACCCATCCCTTTACATGACTAATGAAGAAATATACTAAGTTTACATGGGATGACAATTGCCAATGAAATTTCAATGATATTAAGGATTATTTACTTAACCCCTGTCTTGACCCCTCCTATCTCTGATCAATCATTACTTTTATATATCTATGCCACCTTTCACACCTTAGGGGCCTTCCTTTTTCAACATGATATGACTCACTGAGCATGTGTCATATAGTATATTAGTTGTACATTACTATCTTATGAGTGTAATTACACTTATATTTAGAAATTGTGCCTTGGTCTTATCTTTGTCACTGAAAAATTATTTCACTACATGATCAACATTGAAATTTATGTCATTACTAAAGTTGATCCATTGCACTATCTTCTTTCCTAAACTCTCTTATTTGGTCATCTAGCTCATTGGGTCATGTTGCTTGCTAAATTTAATCTCAATTTTGTCCCACAAAAAACTATTAAATAACAATTCATCGTAGACCATTTAGTCAAGGCTCCTATCGATGATACTCTCCCGATTTGTGATGATTTTCATGATGAATTCACTTCTTATACCATTGACACTGATATATGGACTATGTACTCTTACAGATCCCGGTGTGCCACTATGCCCTTTTTTTAACGACTAGGATTCTCTTGCACAAACAATATTACCGAATACGAAACAATCATTATAGGATTATCCCTCGCTCACACTCTTCACATACGTTATATTCATATTTTATGGTGACTCCCAGCTTATCATTAATTAGGTCAATGGTACATACCAAATGAAATAAGACAAACTCATTCCATATCATATTATTGTTAAAGACACCCTCGTTACATTTGATTCCTACACTAATGATTTTATCTCGTGCAAGGATAATCAGCATGTTGATGACATGACCAGTGTTACTTTTCTTATCCCTCTCGCCATTACTGACAACTGTGTTAAATTTATCATTCATCATCTGCTTCGTCACTCTATCGACTTTCACAGGTTAGAGTCCTTATAGGTCATTTTTGTTATGTGTAGTGATGATAATCTTGAATGATACACTCATATATATAATTTCCTCTACCATAAATCTTTACCTAACAATATATCCCTACAAGATGCACACTATTTACGTCATGATGCCACACACTATGTAATTTTTGGTGGTTCTTTATTCAAACGTGCTTTTGATGGTAACCTCCTCTGGTGTTTAGGGATCAATGATATCCCACTTGCTTTATCTTAGATACATGATAGCATATGTGGTGGAAACTTTAGTGGCAAGGATATGTTCCAAAATCTACTCCAAAAAGGTTATTATTGGCCTAATATGGAACAAGATTACTTGGAATACACTCAAATATGTGATAAATTCCAATGCCATAGTAAACTACACCATGCACCGGCTTATTATTTACAACTTATTGAATCCCAATGGCCTTTATTTTTGTGGTCTTTTGACCTCATTATAAAAGTAATTCCTAAACCATATGAAGTACACAAGTTTATCATCACCGCTACTAAATATTTCACCAAATGGGTTGAGGTTGCACCTTTACACACTACCACTGGTGAAGATATTTATTGGTTTATCAATACACATATCATTACACTATTTGGGATTCTTTCTGCGATTATGACTGAAAATGGATCATCTTTCAAAATCATGAAGTCAAAAAATTATATGCTAAATATAAGATCAAACACACATTTTCCACCCCTTATTATCCTAAGGGTAAGGGCCAAGCCGGAGCTACTAATAAAATAATCATTAAAAATTTTACGTAAGACTAGTGATAAATGTGGTGATGATTGGCATAATCATATGTTATATGTCCTTTGGGCTTATCGTACAAATGTGTGTACCTAAAACCACCAAAAATCCCATGAACGTTATGCATCTTAAGTAATAGTACACATAGTCACATCACTTTCCATAGTTGAGGGGGCATACTATTTCTCCCTTGTTACCTGATGATGCACTCTTTTTCTAAGCTCAAACACGACTATTAAGGGCACACTTACCTCCATTAACCTTACTTTGTACACATACGTTGGGGGGAAACCTTGCTCCCATCCCCTAGTCATAGTATTTCATATTCTCATAATTCAAAAACATTCAAATATTTTCAAAAACACAAAAACATTAGTTTAGATCTTGGTTGCATGTATCCTTCCTTTCTTATACTATTTTATGTTGAATCTTTCCTATCATGTTACTTTGATTCATATTATGTTCTATAATTTTACATATAAACATGCACGTTCATGTGGTACTTTGAGGTGAATGCAGGATATCTACATGTTATCACACAATGCATGATGTTATAAATTATTCTCTATTAGGCCCACTGAAGCTCCTAGGGGTACCTACCTTCCCTACTTCTCTATATGCATGTGTTATCATTGCAATATATACTACATACATTCCTATTTTTGGTTGTATACATTGTGACATAATATAAATTTTTCTAACATGTTAATGGGTGCTTCATTTGTAGCATTTGTCTTGTAGGCCTACTCCCAACTAGGGTTATGTGATTTACTTGTCTTTTTCTCCTATGCATGTATCTTGTTTTTCATTGTTTGTGGGCTTTTCCCTATGCTTGATTGCTTCTATGGCCTTGAATACCTTGATTGTATTATGACATCTTAAGTGGTGTCCCATGTTTGCTACTATCTACTATGTTGATCTTTTGTTGTATTACTACATGTTTTGACTAATTTATATTACATTATGTCATGTTTTCTTGTCGCTAACACTTTTTTCTAGCTTATTCCCATTGTTTTATATGTGTCATGGATGTTACCATGCACATTCCCTTTCCCCTACAATATTCCTTCTTCATATGTGCACATCATATTCATCTTTCCTCATTTGGGCCACACTTGCATTAGTTCATATCATGCACCCCAAATAAAAGGGGGAAATCATCATGTAATTATTTCACCCTCTTAGCTGTCTAGAAATAAAACACATAATGGTACACATAAGAATTTGACCAAACAAGAGCTAATAAAATGGTTCAAAATCAGACTTGGGCCAAAAGGAGTGCATGGATAGAAGCGCCCACATCAGACAGGGATGGTGGGTGCTAGTGTCCCACCTAAGCCATTTTGTCTTGAGGGACAAAATAGGTACTTTATAGGTTGAACAGGTTCTTAGTGACAAGTTTTATCAAAATCCAGAAGTAAATACTCAGTTACATGTTACTATTCAGTACAACAGAAATAAAATAAGTGGCAAGTTTCATACTTTGAGCAAGGGAATTAATTACTCTTATTTATCGGTTTACATATTTTTCTATCGGTATCAAATAAGGAGTGGAACCTAGGGCATATGTAGGATAGTAATATGCTCGAAAAAATGTGTCATCCGTGGCTATTTTCTATTGGATTTATGACCATCTGCAGTGGCACTTATCCATGGGGAGCCATCAATGGGTGGAGGGAAAATCCTACAGCTCTCCCAACACTCTTCCCTTAGCGACAAGATGCCTAAATCCTCAGTGTGGCGACAGGATTCCTAAATCCTTGGTATATTCAAATTACTAATGGAATTGATCATTATCAACTCTTCTAACCATCTCCAAGGCAACAAACACACAAAAGTAAATCTATCTCTTCTCTCATGACATTCAGGTGTATTTTATACTTGACTCACTTGTTTTTCATACACACTTCTATGTTTATTTCTCTAAGTTAAATTTCAATGTCATAGACCATGAGCATTGAATACATTTTTCTTCTTTTTTAAGTATGTCTTTATCCCGAAAAAGGCAACACAAATGGAACAAGGAGCAATCTCTAGCACAAAAAACTTAGGAAAAGGTAATATACAAGTTACAAATGCATACATCATCTCCACTATGCACACAAGGTCACCCCCATGGTTATCATCCCCTATTTGATTCCATGATACACATATTACAACATCCATTCGAGATGCTAAAGGTTACAATCTTCATTTGGCACGCTATCAGTCACAACCTCCTTCGACTCTCCACAAGGTACGCTCTTTCTATTTATTTTATGCTATCAAATACTCATTCACCAACAAAAAGTGGGTGAAAATGTAGACATGAAATCATGAACTTAGTACCATTACATCACACCTCTAGTATGTCATTATATACATGATTCCTAAGAAAGAAAACTAGACATTAACAACACTTATTTTGATTTGCATTTACATTGATTTATCTTTGTATACTTCTATCCTTTTCTTTTCTAGAACTACCCCTTTACTTTTCGACATTACACAATATGTGACCCAGCTCAGTGTCTTCTATTTTATCTTTGGAGCCTCTTAGACACTAGCACCCAGTAGGGATAGGTGTGTTAAGGTGTTACTCTCTCTTTTGGGGGATTCTATCCTCTTTGCCTCTCCTCTTATGTTTTAAAATGACACATAAACCATTATATTTTATAAAATATATTATCACTTTGGCTCAAATTTTTAGTTTTTAATGACAAAAATCAAGAAATGCAATCATATATATACATGACTTACTTACTATCCTAGGGGGATAGGCAATTTTAGGCTATTACTTCCTATCTACTACTTGGGAAAAGAGAAACATTCAAGGACTACATTCGAGCTACATCCCACTACATAGGAAGGGAAAATTATGAGTTCCATTATACAAATTCATCTTGAGGGAAAAGTAGTTGTCGCTGTCTATCTTGGTACGAATGGAACAAGGGAAATCTAGTTGTAAGGGACACAATTCTATCACACACACACCAAAACTACATTGAGTATGAAATGTAGTGTAGCGCTCAGTGACAATCACATTAGGGTGATCATCGAGGTCATTCTAACTCAAGCATATTCATATTTTATTCCATATAATGTGTGTTTAAGTCTTGTGTAGGTAGCTGAGATTTCTTTTGTAGGTACAGGTGTAACAATGAAACCCTACAAAGAAGTCGGAGTGAAAAAGAGTGAATTGAAGGCGAGATTATCAAACCCTAAAAAAATAAGATCTAGACTCACAACCAAGACACTAACACACAAAACAGACACTTACGCATGGGCAGCCATGTCCCTTTCTAGGAGTTTCTGTCTAGAGGACTTGCAGATCTCTATTTTCCAAATGAAGCATATACAATCCAGATCCAACGCTATTCTAGCCTAGAATCATCCCGGACATTCAAATATAATATATGTCACTCTCATCCTCTCATTACTTACACTTGTTTTCCATTGCATGTTAGATATTTTATGTTTTTTATATTATCTATTTGATCTCAGTCCTCTGATAAAGATTTAAATTCTATTAAATCAATATTGAATTTCTTCCTACAAATAAATAATTGTGCAACAAATAACAAGAGCACTTGTGCAATCTAAACATATAGGAAAAATAAGGCTCAAGAAGAGTTGAGGACATCGGAAACAAAGGCAAATCCAAGGTGTATGATGAACTAGTGTGAAAAGGGTGGAAGATATATGTCTTTTACGAACAATAAAGTTATCCATTGTGGGATATTATCAGAAAGAACAAGAATGTCTGGAATTTTACAACTACTATGAGATTATGAGGAATTGTTCCCAACCACATTCAAAAAAAATAGAAGGAATAGATCCATCCTTAGGATAAATGTTCATTGAGCTAAAAAAAGGCACAAATCCTATCAAGAAGAGGCCATATAGGTTGATTCCTAACATTAAAGCTAACGTTAAAGTTGAACTAAACCACATGACAGAAGAAAGCTTAATATACCCCATATAAAAATCAAATTAGGTGATTATGAATTATAGTTGACAATTTTTTAATCAAGAAGTGGTTCATTTAAAACTATTGATTTTTGTATTATCTTTAGTAGGATTATATGATTTAGTGGGAATGTCGCATTTAATAGTATTAGCATCAATGAGATCTTATATAGAGTGATGAAGCTTCACACATCAATTAGTAGAGTGGCCAACACATCTATGATAATCACAAAAGGTAATAACATCAAAAATTTACCATGAGGATTTTTTGTATCAAGCTCAAGAGCCAAAGGGGGAGATGCAAGGTTTCACTCAAGTAATTTTTTAAGCACTAGGTGAGATGCACAAGGAAATATGTGAATTTTTTTTATGAGCTTTTAACTAAATATTTTTGGGTTGAGATGCAACAGTAAAAGTAGCTTTAGCATGAGTTTTGTTATCATTATCTTTTCCTTTGAAAATAGATTTCCCTTGTAATTTAGGATTAGATGTATTAGGAACATTGGTAACATATTTTATCTTGTTCATGATGAGGAACTTAGCTTCACGCTATTTTAGTGTAAAATTTAAGTGATCCAATAAGCAAAATTTGTCAAAGATCAGTTATTCTTGAAAAGTGGAGAGAAAGCTTTGAGTGAATAGATCTTGGAGCTCACTATTAGCTAGAATATCATTCATCTTTGTAAGAATAGTCTTGTAGCATATAACATAATCATTTATGTGTTCATTATATCCTTAGTGCATTTTATACATTTGAGCATAAGATGCATAATCCCCAATATTAATAGAGAATTGTGAAATAAATTTATAGCACAAAGGGGTAAAGGCCTGAACTAAATGAATATGAAGATCATATAACCATTGTAAATAAAGATTCCTTGAGGCATCTAGGAAAGATACTGGTAAGTGATGTTTTATTGTTAGCATAATCCAAGCAAGCGACATTGAAAACAAAAAGGTGGTCTTCAAGATCATCTTTGTCATCATAAATAGGAAATTTAGGAGCTACAAAACCCTTAGGAAAAGGATTGAAAAACACTTAAGGTGCATGTGGGTTATGAAGCGTTTAATAAGAATCCTGAGAAGAGGTAGAGGCGCCTCATTGTATTTGTAATATTTGAACTTATAAATAATGAACAAGGTTTTCAAGATCTTATGTGTTATAAGAAAAAGAATGTGAACCATGATGGGTATATATAGGAGTTGTAGGAACAGTAGTGGTCATAGGAATAAAAATGGTAACATTGTGAGGTGGGGAATTAGTTTCCCCCAAAGATATAGGCACTGTAGATGTAGGAATAGTAGATGCATCGATAGTAGAAGATGTGGGATGAGGAATCCTTAAAAGAGATTTCTCATTATAGGGTTGGTCGTAGTATAAGTTGGTCACGAGAAGAATCTTGATAATTACCTCAATATGGTAAGAGTTATCACAAAGTTGTGAAAAAAAATAGATAGAAGTTTAAATTTCTCAATTTTTACACCATCATCGCCATCATTACCGAAATAATAATGATACTCACTCTATATCCATGGCATGTAAAGGCATCTCATGGGCATTGTGATAAAGTATAAAATTGATGTCTTTTACATGAAGTGAAGATGAATCCATGGGGACTCGACACTTGTGATTGGTAAGGGAAATCTTGGTATGCTTAATGGGTTGATGACTAAGATGATTGTTATGCTAAAAGGGCACAGAAGGAAAGCTTTTGCAAAGCTAAAAATGGAAATCCCTGGGTAGCTAAGGTGTGAAATAAAGAAATATATTTAATCAAGGGTTGGGTTCACCAAATGATTACACCTTTAAAATATTATAATAGGAGTAGGATGTAAGATATGTTACAAATATAATATAATCCAAATTAATTAATGCTGCATTAACCATATAATACATAATGATAGTTATTAATACAATAAATGATGATTTCATGATGAAACAATATCTTAAAACAAAATAAGGGATACATACTTAGACTGTGTAGAGAGGTGCAATAACTGATTTTGGGATTGTACAAACTAGCTCGAAAAGGTATGATCTGAACTTGGAAGTGATGCTTGATTCCTGTAAAATGTGATCCTAGAAACTTGCTCCTATACAAAAACTGTATAGATCTGGTCTTAGTGCGTAGTATGGTCTATACCTGTC